>CM022299.1:521995359-524395359 GCA_011799875.1 Thinopyrum elongatum
AACATATGAAACATACAACAAAATGATGTATAATAATGTCATTTTCTAATCAAAAGGTGAACCATAAGCTACGTATGTGTGCTCCAATTATCCGACGCATATACCGCCATGATAACATAAAAATTAATCCAAAAGTATAACTTATAAGTGGTATACATGGCTTCCTAATGTGGCATGATTGCATGGTAAAAATAGTGCAGAAAGTAACTTGAGCATAGCTGATGTCACATGGTTGCATGGTTGGGAAAATTACATAGTCGGTTGCATACAAAAAGAATAACTTATGATTGACATGCACATGTGCTGATGTGGCAAGGTTGCATGATTAAAAAAAATGGTAGTGGATTGTATCTATTTAAGAATAGAGGATTATAAAATCCAACACTGTTTGAGATTACCAATAGACTTCCGCTCACATCTCTATTTTGTTTTTGCACTTCATTCCTCGAGTTTCTATTTTTACTAGTATGTTTTTTGTGGAAATTTCAAGGCAATTTTATATAAACATTGATGCTTAAAATATAAATTGTGATTATCTTCATGCACCACTCTCGTCATGCTCGTGTTGTAGTTGCGTTATTTGATTAGTGTTGTAAGTTTCCATATTTAAAACCTTATATTCAAGTGTGCTTTTAGTTGAGAGTGTTTTTTTTATTTAAAGAACTCACAAACCATAGCATTTGACCATTTGTTTCCTTTTGCGACAAGGACTCGTATCAATTATAAAGGTTCACCAGAAATATGAAGCATCCCTAACATATAAAAGTTACATGAAGGTCCCTGGACCATCACACGACCACTATCGCTCTCAGAACGACCCGCCGGCGGGTCACTGTCGTCGCTCCCATACTGGAGCCGACTAACCTTGTCGATGACATCGGTAAGTCATCATACACGTGCCCCTAAGGACCAGTACTCTGGAGCCGCAGTCGTCGTTGTTGAGCCCTTGAATTGATCTGAAGAACCTGACACCAAATCTCATCATCGTGTACGCACGACGAAAAGCCCTAACCTCACCGTTTCGAAGAGCTGGTGGGGATCTACGCCGGAGCTCCGTCTAATCTGTCTCGATGGACAAACTTGAGGAGGATTGGATCCCTAAAGAGTGACTCAAAGAAGAAGTGTTTTCATTCGTCCAAGTGTTGCCCTGCAAGGACTAAAACTCTAACCTATCTACTAGTCGAAGCCGAGCATTATGATTCCCCTCCCTTCCACCGGCCACAGGAGCGGTAGACGTAGGGTTGTTCTTCTTTATTTGTGTATCTCTTTTCGTACTTCTTTCTTCATGTGAAGTTGTGTCTTTAATTGTTCGTGTTGAATATATTGTGCATATATATAGTGTCTTGGGCCCACCTCCTAGTTCTCTTGTATAGTTGAGGTTGTGGCCCTCATCCTGTACATCATATATACGTGCCCAGTGCACCGATCAATGCAATTGTGTTGCACGGCCTAAACTTTATCTTCCACATGGTATCTATCGCAGATCGACCCTAGCCCTACCCTAGTCGCCGCCGCCGCGCCCTCCTTGCGCCGCCGCCGCTCCTCCCACCCGCCGCCGCCGCCGCCCTCCTCACCCGCCGCCGCCGCCAGTCGCCGCCGCCCCTCTCCCTTCCCGCTTCCGCACCCACCCCACCCGCGTCGCCCCTCCCAGCCACGCCACCCCACCCGGCCGCCGCCACCTCCCAAACCCTAACCGGCCGCGCCACCCCACCCGGCCGCCGCCCCCTCCCAACACCTTAACCGGCCGCGCCACCTCTCGCGTTCCCCGCCACCACCATGAACTCCTCGGGATCCTCCACCGCCACCACTCGCACCAACCCCTTTACCGGTCCGGATGTCACCCACGTTCGCGATCTGAACATCCACGAGCGCGCTCCCTGGTCCTGGATCAATCCACCGCCTCCTACTCCACTTGGAAGCGGTACTTTTCCTTGATGTTTCGCGAGTACCTGCTCCACGGCCACGTCGATGGCACCGTGGACTCCAGCCTCATGGTGAACGACGAGGAGTGGATGGTCCTCGACGCCACCATCATCCGCTGGTTCTACCTCACCATCTCCAAGGACCTCTTCCACACAGTGGTGGATGATGACGACGATGCCTACGCCGTCTGGACCAAGCTCAACGGCCTCTTCACCGACAACAAACTGCAGCGCAAGGTCCTCCTCCACGGCGAGTTTTACGGGTGCTAGCAGCTTGACTCGTCCATTGATGATTTTTGCATGCGCCTCAAAAAGCTTGTCGACGGTCGGCGACGAGCTCCTCATCAGCACCCTCACCGCCGGTCTCAACAAGGATTTTGGGAACGCCGCCTCCAACCTTACCCTCATCCCGGAGCCCACCTTTGCCAAGGTGGTGGCGTATCTCAAGCTGGAAGAGAGACGGGTGAAGATGGCCCGGACTCGGGCGACCCACACCGCCCTCGTCACTAGCACCCGCGGGGGCTCGGCGCTGCCTCCGCCGTGTCCCGCGCCGACCCTCCCTCCCCCACCGGCCTTCCCGCAGGCGCCGGCCGCTCCCCTCCCGCCGCCCCCGCCGGCCGCTAACAGGGGTCGCCTCGGTGGCCGCGACCAGCAGTAGGGCACCGGGGCTTAGGGAGGAGGAGCCCGCCCCCCAGCAGCAGTACCAGTCGGCCCCGTGGTATGCCGGCCAGAACCCGTGGACCGGCGTTGTGCACGCCTACTCCATGCCGGTTCCCCGCGCCCCTGCCCCGGGTATCCTCGGCGCGCGGCCTCCCTCCCATCAGGCGTTTTACGCTGCACCGCAGCCCTACGCGGCACCCTACGGGCCTCTCCGTCCACCTACACTGGCGGCGGCGACTGGTATATGGACACTGGAGCTACCGCGCATATGGCTGCACATCCCGGTAACCTCCACACCTCCTATTCTGTCCACACTTCCGCTCGCATCATCGTTGGTGACGGTTCCTCACTTCCCATTACTCACATAGGACATGCATCTTTTCTGTCTACCTCTACTCCATTGTCATTATCTAACATCTTAGTTTCTTCTGATCTTATTAAAAATCTTGTCTCTGTTCGTTCTTTTACACGTGAAAATCCTGTTACCGTTGAGTTTGACGAATGTGGTTTTTCTGTTAAGGACGCTCGCACCCGGATGGTACTCCACCGATGTGATAGCCCCGATGAGCTCTACCCGGTCCACTCCACCGCCTCCACCACCTCCGCTGCCCCTGTTGCCTTCGCCGCCGGTGTGGATCTTTGGCATGCTCGCTTGGGTCATCCCAACCCCGCCACCCTTCGTCATATACTTCGGAGTTTTTCCTTCACGTGTAATAAGATCGACGATCACTCTTGTCATGCTTGTCACCTCGGCAAACATGCTCGTCTTCCGTTTAGGGCGTCTTCTCATGTTGCATCGTACCCGTTTGAGTTAATTCATAGTGATGTTTGGACCTCTCCAGTTGTGAGTAATACGGGCTATCTTTATTATCTTGTTATTCTTGATGATTTTTCACACTATGTGTGGACCTTCCCGTTGCAGCGTAAGTCCGATGTTATCTACACTCTCACTGCATTCTACTCCTATGTTCTCACGCAGTTTGGTTGTCCCATCCTTGCGTTTCAAACAGATAACGGGAAGGAGTTCGACAACTTAGCCGTTCGCACTCTCCTCACCACACATGGCATGACTTTTCGTCTCACATGCCCGTATACTTCGCAACAAAATGGTCGCGCTGGGCGCGTCCTTCGCACTCTCAGTGACTGTGTTCGGACGCTTCTCTTTCATGCCAATGTGCCTCCACGCTTTTGGCCTGACGCTCTCGCCGCCGCATCACTCATCATTAACATTCGCCCCTGTCGTACTCGCGGGAACTTTGCACCCCATCATCTTCTCTTCGGTGCACCACCCTCTTATGATGAGCTTCGCATCTTTAGCTGTCTCTGCTATCCTAGCATTGCCGCCACTGCGCCTCATAAGCTTGCACCTCGTTCTGTCGCTTGCATCTTCCTCGGCTACCCACCTAACACTAAAGGCTACCGCTGCTACGACCCTGTCTCACATCGTGTATTCACCTCCCGACGCGTTTATTTTGATGAGAAGGTGTTTCCCTTTCAGTAGCAGGTACCTCTCGTCGCCCCGTTGCCGCCGGCCACCGCCGGCCCTTTGGCGACCCCGTCAGGTGGACGGCCCCGCTCGGCTCTTGGACCGCCTCCGGGCTTCGGCGGTCCTCGCGCCGTGGGATGAGCTGCGCCTCGCGCCCCCACGCCGCCTTCGCCGTCACCGCCAGCCTCGCCGCCGGCTCCCTTCCTGGCTGCCTCGGGCATGGCCCCGTCGCCGGCGCCCTCGCCGGCCGCCTCGGGCGCGGCCTTGGCTGCCCCCTCGGGAGGGGCCGCCCCGGAGTTGCCGTCTCGCCCCCTCACTCGGGCCAGAGCCGACGTTCACCGCCCGAGCCTGCGGTACTCCAGGGACGAGTATCTCCTCGCTGCCTCCACCACCGAGCCGTCACAGATTCCTGCGTCCCGCCAGAGCAGCGATGCAGGAAGAGTTCGACGCTCTTCAGCGGAACCGTACCTGGACACTGGTTCCCCGGCCTCCTCGTGCCAACGTCATCAGCGGCAAGTGGGTTTTTCGTCATAAGACCCACTCGGATGGCACACTTGAGCGCTACAAGGCTCGCTGGGTGGTCCGTGGGTTTCGACAGCGTGCTGGCGTTGACTTCACTGAGAAGTTTGCACCGGTTGTCAAACCGGGCATGATCCGCACCGTCCTTCAGCTGGCGGTCTCACGTGGCTGGCCGGTTCATCAGATCGATGTCTCCAACGCCTTTCTTCATGGCCATCTTGAGGAGCAGGTTTACTGTGAGCAGCCCACCGGTTTCGTCGACGCCTCTCATCCTGGCCATGTGTGCTTGCTGTCCCGGTCTCTGTACGGTTGATGTCTACTACGCAACTTTATTCTTGTAGACTCGTGTTGGGCCTCCAAGCGCAGAGTTTTATAGGACAGTAGCAATTTTCCCTCAAGTGGATGACCTAAGGTTTATCAATCCGTGGGAGGCGTAGGATGAAGGTGGTCTCTCTCAAACAACCCTGCAACCAAATACAAGAAATCTCTTGTGTCCCCAACACACCCAATACAATGGCAAATTGTATAGGTGCACTAGTTCGGAGAAGAGATGGTGATAAAAGTGTAATATAAATGGTAGAAATATATTTTTATAATCTGAATAAATAAAAACAGCAAGGTAGCAATCGATAAAAGTGAGCACAAACGGTATTGCAATGCTTGAAAACAAGGCCTAGGGTCCGTACTTTTGCTAGTGCAATCTCTCAACAATGCTAATATAATTGGATCATATAACCATCCCTCAACGTGCGATGAAGAATCACTCCAAAGTTCTTATCTAGCGGAGAACATAAGAATAAATTGTTTGTAGGGTACGAAACCACCTCAAAGCTATTCTTTCCGATCGATCTATCCAAGAGTTCGTACTAAAATAACACCAAAGCAAATTCAGATTCGTAATACTCAATCCAACACAAAGAACCTCAAAGAGTGCCCCAAGATTTCTACCAGAGAAACAAAGACAAGAACGTGCATCAACCCCTATGCATAGATTACCCCAATGTCACCTCGGGAATCCGCGAGTTGAGTGCCAAAACATATATCAAGTGAATCAATATAATACCCCATTGTCACCACGGGTATCCATATGCAAGACATATATCAAGTGCTCTCAAATCCATAAAAGTATTCAATTTGATAAAACGAAATCTCAAAGGGAAAACTCAATTCATCACAACAAGATAGAGAGGGAGAAAAACCATATGATCCAACTACATTAACAAAGCTCCCGATACATCAAGATCGTGCCATCAAGAACACGAGAAAGAGAGAGAGATTAAACACATAGCTACTGGTACAAACCCTCAGCCCCGTGGGTGGACTACTCCCTCCTCATCGTGGTGGCCGCCGGGATGATGAAGATGGCCACCGGTGATGATTTCCCCCTCCGGCAGGGTGTCGGAACGGGGTCTAGATTGGATCTCGTGGATACAGAGGCCTTGCGGTGGCGGAACTTCTGATCTAGGGCTACCCCCGAGGGTTTTGGAATATTTGACAATTTATAGGGCGAAGAGGGGGTACGGGAGGCCACCGAGGTGGGCACAACCCACCCCTGGCCCGGTGGGTTGTGCCCCCCTCGGGGCACCCCCCCAGGTGCTGCTCTGGCCCATTGGATGTCTTCTGGTCCATAAAAAATTCACAAAAAGTTTCACGGTGTTTGGACTCTGTTAGATATTGATTTCCTGCGATGTAAAAAACAAGCAAAAAACAGCAACTGGCACTGGGCACTGGGTCAATAGGTTAGTCCCAAAAAATGATATAAAGTTGCTATAAAATGATTGTAAAACATCCAAGAATGATAATATAACAGCATGAATACTTCATAAATTATAGATACGTTAGAGACGTATCAGCATCCCCAAGCTTAATTCCTACTCGTCCTCGAGTAGGTAAATGATAAAAGAAATAATTTATGAAGTGTGAATGCTAGCAAAGTGCACAAGTTTGATCAATGACAATTTCAATCACTTTTCCTAGCATCATAACAGCAATTCTTTCTTATAAAACTTCTCATATTAAAGTAGCAACCAATTCACATGTTAAGGTTCAAATAATGAATTCTCTTGAAACTCAACAACCTATGTTCTCAGTCATCAAGCAATTGCAATTCAACTTATTCAACAAAGTCTAAGTAAGAGCTCCACATACTCAACCATCATATAGTCTTCTATGATTGCTAACACTCACCGCATACACATGAGCAAAACGTTTCAACCAGAAACATAGAAAGATAGGGGCTTATAATTTTGCCTCCCAACGTATTCACCTCAAGGGTGATGTCAACAATAATAACTCATGCTACCCATATCCAACTGGATATATGTGCCTAGATCTTTCCTCACTACATGATGCTTGCCAAAAGAGAAAAATAAAAAGGAATAAAGAGAAAAACTTTGACTCTTGCATGAAAGTAAATACATAAAAGTAAAAGGTAGGCCCTTCGCAGAGGGAAGCAGAGGTTGCCATGCGCTTTTTGTTTGTATGCTCAATCCCTTAGTGCAAAAGAACGTCACGTTATATTGCCTCTTATGATAGCAACCTTTATTATGCAGTCTGTCGCTTTTATTCTTTGCCATCACAAGTTCGTACAACGCTCAATTTTCTCTTACACTAAATGATGTAACACTTTTAGAAGCAATTTTTATTGCCTTATTGCACCAATAACAACTTACTTGAAGGATCTTGCTCAATCCTTAGGTAGGTATGGTGGACTCTTGAAAATAAGATTTGGGTTTAAGGGTTTTTGGATGCACAAGTAGTATCTCTACTTGGTGCATAATTTTTGGCTAGCAAGGATCGGGGGCAAGCACCACATGTTGAAGGATCTATGACAATATAACTTCTATGTGAATATGAACAAACATGAATCATTACGTTGTCTTCCTTGTCCAACGTCAACAATTTTTGGCATATAATATTTTGATGGGGGATCACAATCACAAAAGATTTCCAAGATTGTGTATTTGCATGTGAAAGTTCTCTTCCTTATAGTAATCTCAATGTGAAGGTACCACTAGGCATGATATGAACATATGAAGCACATATAATTTCAAATTTAGGATATTCAATTCATTCAACAATTTACTCATAGGATATAAGTGAAGCACAAGAGTAAATGACAAACTACTCCAAAAAGATATAAGTGAAGATCAAACGAGTAGTCATGAAAATGGGTAGCTATTTGAGAACTCTCTTTTATTTAAAAACTTTCAGATCTAAGTATTTTATTAAAACAGCAAGCAAAACAAAATAAAATCACATTCCAAGAATAGCACAACTCATGTGAAGAAGCAAAAACTTAGGCTCAACCGATACTAACCGATAATTGTTGACGAAGAAAGGTGGGATGCCTACCGTGGCATCCCCAAGCTTAGATGCTTGAGACTTCTTGGAATATTATATTGGGATGCCTTGGGCATCCCCAAGCTTGATCTTTTGTGTCTTCTTAATTCCTTTTATATCACGGTTTCCTAAATCTTAAAAACTTCATCCACACAAAACTCAACAAGAACTCGTGAGATAAGTTAGTATAAATCAATGCAAAACCTTATCATTATCTACTGTAGCAAATCACTAAAATTATTATTCAACATTGCATAATAAATGCCTCTGCATATTTAACATTCCTATCCTCAAATAGAATCATTAAACAAGCAAACATTTGCAAACAATGCGAACATAACAGCAATCTGCCAAAACAGTACAGTCTGTAAAGAATGAAGAAGGATCCATACTTATTCAACTTAAAAAATTCTGAAAAATTATCACACTGTAGAAAATTTATCATAGCTTATTGTGCAAAAAAATTCAACATCTTATCACATTCTGGCTTTTCTAGAGAATTTTTGCAACAGCGATAAACTTTCTGTTTTGAAACAGCAACATGTAGACTTACAAAATAAGCATGGTAAAGGCTATCCTTGACATTTTTATTGAAACGAAAGATGAAAAACATTAGTCTAAATAACAGAAAGCAAATCCTAACAAAATAAAATGACTCTCCAAGCAAAACTCATTTCATGTGACGAATGAAAATATAGCTCCAAGTGAGGTTACCGATAATGTTGAAGACGAAAGAGGGGATGCCTTCCGGGGCATCCCCAAGCTTAGTTGCTTGGATCTTCCTTGAATATTGACTTGGGGGTGCCTTGGGCATCCCCAAGCTTAGGTTCTTGTCACTTCCTATTCTCCTCATATCGATATCTCACCCAAAACTTGAAAACTTCAATCACACAAAACTTAACGGAACTTCGTGAGATGAGTTAGTATGATAAAGACAAAACATTCACATTGGCACTGTCAAAGACAAGATTCATAATTGTTATCACACAATGCCTACTATACTCTACAATTTCCACAATTTATATTGAGCAATATAAGCCATAGAAACTAGATAACAAGCAAGCTATGCATTGAAAGCAGAATCTGTCAAAAACAGAACAGTACGTAAAGATCTGAATTAGTATCATACTTATGTAACTCCAGAAATTCTGAAAAATTAGGACAACGTATAAAATTTGTATACCCATCAACTGTAAAAAATTCAGAATTTTTTCACGTTCCAGTAAAATACAGGAATTTCTTCACTGGACGCAAAAGTTTCTGTTTTTGCACAGAATCAAGTCAACTATCATCCACACTATCCCAAAGGCTTTACTTGGCACTTTATTGAAACAAAAGCTATAAAACAAGATCACTACAGTAGCCTAACCATGTGAAGACACAAAAACAGTAGGTAAAAGTGTTGGGTTGTCTCCCAACAAGCGCTTTTCTTTAATGCCTTTTAGCTAGGCATGATGATTTCAATGATGCTCACATAAAAGATAAGGATTGAAACATAAAGAGAGCATCATGAATCATAAGTTCCTCTCTCATAATAATTTTCAGTAGCATCATGAATATATTCATCAATATAACCATCACATAAAGCATTCTTTTCATGATCCACAAGCATAGAAATTTTATTACTCTCCACATAAGAAAATTCCTTCTCATTCGCAATGGTGGGAGTATCATATGAAACTCGAATACTATAAATTGTTTCCACATTAAAAGAGTAATGTTCAGAAAAAGGGTAATCATAACTATAACAAGTTTTCTAAATATAATCATCACTACTTTTTATAATATAAGTATCATCACAATAATCATCATAAGTAGCAACTTTGTTCTCATCATAGATAGGAGGCATGCAATCATCATAGCAAATTTGATCATTCAAAGTAGGGGGACTAAAAAGATCATCTTCATTAAACATAGCATCCCCAAGCTTGTGGCTTGGCATATCATAAGCATAATCACTCTCATCATTAATAGTATGAATAGCACCAACGGTATAACAATTGCTATCATCATAATTTCCCAAGTTGGTGCCAAAAAGATTTCCAAGATTATAAGAAGTATCATTATCTTCCCAATCATAATCATCACAATAAGCAATAGGCATAACAAAATCATCATCAATAGTGCTCTCGGACATTGTGCCATAAGACAAAGAAGCAATATCATAATCAAGTGCATCATCTTCCATAATTATTTTTGATTCATTTTCATGAGGCACACCAATAATAGGAGCAACATTATTTGGGAGAGATACCTTTTTACCTCTATTATTTCTTCTTTTCTTCTTCTTCACCACATCATGTGTGGGTTTAATTAATTTTTTCAAGCTTCTTGTTGAAGAGATTGATTGGATAGGAAGCTCCTCCTCGTTACCTGATTCATCATAATGAACACTAGGAGGGTATTGGGAAATATTTTCCCTTTCATTAGTACTCTCTTCATATTCTATTTGTTTTCTTGTCTTTAGATAGTTGGCAATATAAGGATTCTCAATGCAATTTACTGCACAAAACATATAAATTTCCTCTAGATCAAAATCAAGAAATCTCTTGAGATTAAATTTTGGAATACCCTCAGTTATACGTTTCATTTCTTCATATCCCAAAAGAAGACTAAGCTCTTTATGATGCTCAAGGGTAATCAAGTTATCACAATTTTTGGACATGATTTAATCATGAAACAATTTGCATTGGAGATTTAAATGACCACGTTCATTGCAAAGTTCACAAGGATGGCGAAAAAAATTAAATCTTTCAGCACAATCATCTAGCCTCTCTTGCAACTTTTTCGTTTCTAAATATTTATGCTTCTTACAAAATCTATCTTCCCTTTTTGGTGTCCATTTGCACTCCCAATTCACTCCGCAAAAATTGACATTCTTATAGGAGACATCATTATCATGACTAATGCAATCATCATTAACATCATGGATATTCAAAGAATTCATACTGGCAATATTGCAATCATGCCCATCATCCAACGTTTTTATGCCATAAATTTTGTTGAATTCTTTTTCTAGCAATGGAGCACAATTATCGGAATCCTTATTCTCAAGATAGACATTATAAAGATAAAGATAAACCTGAGCTAACCCAATCTCCATTTTTTTTGTAGTTTTCTTTTATAAACCAAACTAGTGATAACACAAGAAACTAAAAGATTCGATTGCAAGATCTAAAGATATACCTTCAAGCACTTACCTCCCCGACAACGGCGCCAGAAAAGAGCTTGCTGTCTACTATGCAACTTTATTCTTGTAGACTCGTGTTGGGCCTCCAAGCGCAGAGTTTTATAGGACAGTGGCGATTTTCCCTCAAGTGGATGACCTAAGGTTTATCAATCCGTGGGAGGCGTAGGATGAAGGTGGTCTCTCTCAAACAACCCTGCAACCAAATACAAGAAATCTCTTGTGTCCCCAACACACCCAATACAATGGCAAATTGTATAGGTGCACTAGTTCAGCGAAGAGATGGTGATAAAAGTGTAATATGAATGGTAGAAATATATTTTTATAATCTGAATAAATAAAAACAGCAAGGTAGCAATCGATAAAAGTGAGCACAAACGGTATTGCAATGCTTGAAAACAAGGCCTAGGGTCCGTACTTTCGCTAGTGCAATCTCTCAACAATGCTAATATAATTGGATCACATAACCATCCCTCAACGTGCGATGAAGAATCACTCCAAAGTTCTTATCTAGCGGAGAACATAAGAATAAATTGTTTGTAGGGTACGAAACCACCTCAAAGCTATTCTTTCCGATCGATCTATCCAAGAGTTCGTACTAAAATAACACCAAAGCAAATTCAGATTCATAATACTCAATCCAACACAAAGAACCACAAAGAGTGCCCCAAGATTTCTACCGGAGAAACAAAGACAAGAACATGCATCAACCCCTATGCATAGATTACCCCAATGTCACCTCGGGAATCCGCGAGTTGAGTGCCAAAACATATATCAAGTGAATCAATATAATACCCCATTGTCACCATGGGTATCCATATGCAAGACATATATCAAGTGCTCTCAAATCCATAAAAGTATTCAATCCGATAAAATGAAATCTCAAAGGTAAAACTCAATTCATCACAACAAGATAGAGAGGGAGAAAAACCATATGATCCAACTACATTAACAAAGCTCCCAATACATCAAGATCGTGCCATCAAGAACACGAGAGAGAGAGAGAGAGATTAAACACATAGCTACTGGTACAAACCCTCAGTCCCGAGGGTGGACTACTCCCTCCTCATCGTGGTGGCCCCTGGGATGATGAAGATGGCCACCGGTGATGATTTCCCCCTCCGGCAGGGTGCCAGAACGGGGTCTAGATTGGATCTCATGGATACAGAGGCCTTGCGGCGGCGGAACTTCTGATCTAGGGCTACCCTCGAGGGTTTTGGAATATTTGACAATTTATAGGGCGAAGAGGGGGTACGGGAGGCCACCGAGGTGGGCACAACCCACCGGAGCGCGCCTGGGGGCCCAGGCACGCCCTGGTGGGTTGTGCCCCCCTCGGGGCACCCCTCCAGGTGCTGCTCTGGCCCATTGGATGTCTTCTGGTCCATAAAAAATTCACAAAAAGTTTCACGGTGTTTGGACTCCGTTTGATATTGATTTCCTGCGATGTAAAAAACAAGTAAAAAACAGCAACTGACACTAGGCACTGGGTCAATAGGTTAGTCCCAAAAAATGATATAAAGTTGATATAAAATGATTGTAAAACATCCAAGAATGATAATATAATAGTATGAATACTTCATAAATTATAGATACGTTGGAGACGTATCAACGGTCTCAAGCAAGCAGCTCGCGCCTAGTACCAGCGTATCACCGGTTTTCTTCAGACACTGGGTTTCTGCGTCACCCGCTTGGATGCCTCGTTGTTTGTCTATCACCGCGGCGACACGACTGCTTATTGCTGCTCTACATCGACGACATCATCCTGACGGCCTCCTCCGCAGCCCTTATTCAGCACATCACTCTCTGGCTGCGTGACAAGTTTGCCATTAAGGATTTGGGCGCTCTCCATTATCTTTTTGGCATTGAGGTTGTTCGGTGACCCAACGGCTTCTTTCTTCATCAACAGAAGTATGCGCATGAGCTACTGAAGCGTGCCGACATGCTCAACTGTCATCCCGTTGCTACTCCTGTTGACACAAAGGCCAAGGTTTCTGCTCTCGAGGGCTCGCCCGCGTCGGATGCTCCATTCTACCGGTCCATTGTTGGTGCTTGATACGTCTCCATCGTATCTACTTTTCCAAACTCTTTTGCCCTTGTTTTGGACTCTAATTTGCATGATTTGAATGGAACTAACCCGGACTGACGATGTTTTCAGCAGAATTGCCATGGTGTTATTTTTGTGCAGAAATAAAAGTTCTCGGATTGACCTGAAAATTTACCGAGAATATTTTTGGAATATATAAAAAATACTGGCGCAAGAATTATCCAGAGGGGGGCCACCCAGAGGTTACAAGCCCTGGGGGGCGCCCTACCCCCTGGGCGCGCCCTGCAGGCTTGTGGGCCCCCTGGAGCTCCTCCGACCCTAACTCCAACGCTATATATTCACATCTGGGGAGAGAAAAATCAAGGAGAAGAGTTCATCGTGTTTTACGATACGGAGCCGCCGCCACCTCCTGTTCTTCCTCGGGAGGGCAGATCTGGAGTCTATTTTGGGCTCCGGAGAGGGGAAATCGACGCCGTCGTCATCATCAACCATCCTCCATCACCAATTTCATGATGCTCACCGCCGTGTGTGAGTAATTCCATCGTAGGCTTGCTGGACGGTGATTGGTTGGATGAGATTTATCATGTAATCGAGTTAGTTTTGCTAGGGTTTGATCCCTAGTATCCACTATGTTCTGAGATTGATGTTGCTATGACTTTGCTATGCTTAATGCTTGTCACTAGGGCCTGAGTGCCATGATTTCAGATCTAAACCTATTATGTTTTCATGAATATATTTGTGTTCTTGATCCTATCTTGCAAGTTGTAGACACCTATTACGTGTTATGATCCGCATACCCCAAGGTGACAATAATTGGGATTCTTTCTGGTGATTACCGTAGTTTGAGGAGTTCATGTATTCACTAAGTGCTAATGCTTTGGTCCGGTTCTCTATTAAAAGGAGGCCTTAATATCCCTTAGTTTCCATTAGGACCCCGCTGCCACGGGAGGGTAGGACAAAAGATGTCATGCAAGTTCTTTTATATAAGCATGTATGAGTATATACGGAATACATGCCTACATTATATTGATGAATTGGAGCTAGTTTTGTGTCACCCTAGGTTATAACTACTACATGATGAATATCATCCGACATAATTATCATTGCCGATCCAATGCCTATGAGCTTTTCACATATTGATCTTTGCTAAGTTACTTTCGTGCTGCTGCTGTCACAATTGCTACAAAACTACTACTGTTACTTTTGCCACCGTCACCGTTACTTCCATACTACTTTGTTACTAAATATTTTGCTCCAGATATTAAGTCTTTCAGGTGTGGTTGACTTGGCAACTCAGCTGCTAATACTTGAGAATATTCTTTGGCTCCCCTTGTGTCGAATCAATAAATTTGGGTTGAATACTCTACCCTCGAAAACTGTTGCGATCCCCTATACTTGTGGGTTATCAAGACCTTTTTCTGGCGCCGTTGCCGGGGAGCATAGCTCTATTCTCTGAGTCACTTGGGATTTATATCTGTTTATCACTATAAAGAATCCGAAAGATCCAAGAACCAAGATTTATCCCTCTACTACGAGGGGAGGTAAGGAACTACCATCTAGCTCTGCACTTGATTCACCTTCTGTTTTGAGTAAGCTTGCGACACCACCACCTGCTATTAATCCTAATATGTCACAAGTAATTGATGATGCTACTTCTGCTACACATGATGCTTATGATGATACTATGCTTGATAATACTGTGCCACTGGGTGAATTTCTTGATGAACAACTTGCTAGAGCTAAAGATGTTGAGAATGATGAAACTGATGATATTTCTGAGACTGATGAAATTATTGAAACTGTGAACTTTGAAACACCCATTAGGCCTAGATCTCCTAGATATGAATTGCCTGTTATACCTGAGGGTTATGTTATGGATGGAGAGGTAGCTAGGGACTTTCTTGCTTGTAAGGATAGAGAGGACCTTAAGAAATTACTATGCAAGTGGAAAGAAAAAGCCTTGAATGCTAGAATGCAATATGATCCTAAGTTTGCTACTTCACCTATCTGTGTTACTGATAAGGATTATGAATTCTCTGTCGATCCTGAGTTAATTACTTTGGTTGAATCTGATCCTTTCCCTGGTTATGAATCTGAAACTATTGTGGCACATCTTACTAAATTAAATGATTTAGCCACCCTGTTTGCTCATGAGGAAAAAATTCGCTATTACTATATTCTTAAGTTGTTTCCTTTCTAATTAAAGGGTGATGCTAAGATATGGTTTAATTCTCTTGCTCTTGGTTGTGTGCGTAGTCCCTAGGATATGATATATTACTTCTCTGAAAAATATTTTCCTGCTCATAAGAAACAAGCTGCTTTACAGGAAATATTTAACTTTGTGCAAATTGAAGAAGAGAGTCTCCCACAAGCTTGGGGGAGGCTTCTCCAATTACTCAATGCTTTGCCTGATCATCCTCTCAAGAAAAATGAAATACTTGATATCTTTTATAATGGACTAACCGATGCTTCTAGGAACCACCTAAATAGTTGTGCTAGTTGTGTTTTCAGGGAACGAACTGTTGAACAAGCTGAAATACTATTGAGTAATATATTGAGCAATGATAATGATTGGACTCTTTCCGAACCACCTCCTAAGCCAACTCCAAAGAAAAGAGGTATTCTATTTCTCAGTCCTGAAGATATGCAAGAGGCAAAGAAATCTATGAAAGAAAAAGGTATTAAAGCTGAAGATGTTAAGAATTTACCACCTATTGAAGAAATACATGGTCTTAATGCTCCGACACAGGTAGTAGAGGTAAATTCTCTCCATAGATTTGATGAAGGTGATATTCCTCATAATAAGTCTGCTAGTCAATGCTTGGATGAATTTGATAACTTTATTGTTAAACAAGAAAACTTCAATGCATATGTTAGTAGACAATTGAAACGTAATGCTTATATGCTTGAACGCTTGGGTGATTATATGTGTAGAACTGTTAATGATCTTAAGTTTATCAGTAAGCATGCTTCCATGGTAAAAACTCAAGTAGAACAAGTACTTAAGGCACAAAATGATTTGCTTAATGAGATGAACAATAAAATGAATGATAATGTTGTTAGAGTTATGACTAGAGGTGGTAAAATGACTCAGGAACCTTTGTATCCTGAGGGCCATCCTAGGAGGATTGAGCAAGATTCTCAGAGAGTTAATACTGATGCACCTAGTCCTTCTAATAATAAAAAGAAAAAGAAAACTGATAGGACTTTGCATGCTTCTAGTGAACCTGTTGTAGACACCTGAGAATCCAAATGATATTTCTATTTCTGATGCTGAAACACAATCTGGTGATGAACATGAACCTAGTAATAATGATAATGATGATGTTCATGTTGATGCTCAACCTAGTAATGATAATGATGTGGAGATAGAACCTGCTGTTGATCTTGATAACCCACAGCCTAAGAATAAAAGGTATGATAAGAGAGACTTTTTTGCTAAGAAACATGGTAAAGAAAGAGAACCATGGGTTCAGAAGCCCATGACATTTCCTCCTAAACCATCCAAGAAAAAGGATGATGAGGATTTTGAGCACTTTGCTGAAATGCTTAGACCTATCTTTTTGCGTATGCGTTTGACTGATGTTCTGAAAATGTTTCCTTGTGCTAAGTATATGAAAGATATTGTTACAAACAAAAGAAAGATACCGGAAGCTGAAATCTCCACCATGCTTGCTAATTACACATTTAAAGGTGGAATACCAAAGAAACTAGGAGATCCAGGAATACCAACTATACCATGCTCCATTAAAAGAAATTATGTTAAAACTGCTTTATGTGATCTTGGAGCCGGTGTTAGTGTTATGCCTTTCTCTTTATATCGTAGACTTGATTTGAATAAGTTGACACCAACTGAAATCTCTTTGCAAATGATCGATAAATCAACCGCTATACCCATCGGTGTTTGTGAGGATGTACTTGACGTAGTTGCAAATGTCACTATTTTAACGGACTTTGTTATTCTTGATATACCCGAGGACGACAATATGTCGATCATCCTTGGTAGACCCTTTTTGAATACTGCAGGGGCTGTTATTGATTGCAACAAGGGCAATGTCACTTTTCATGTTAATGGTAATGAGCATACGGTACACTTTCCGAAGAAACAACCTCAAGTGAATAGTATCAACTCTATTGGAGAAATTCCAACAATTGCTATTGGAGGTTTTAAATTCCCTATTCCTACTGTCAAAAAGAAATATGATATTCTTATTGTTGGGGACATGCATATCCCCGTTGAGGTAACTTAGTGTTATACGAAAATTCTCCGGTTTCATGTCACTCGGAAGAAGTTTGTTAATAAGACTTGATCAACCTTGTTAACGGATTCCTTTTGACGGGCATGAGATGGATGAATTTAGTAAACACAACCTTCTGTACCCAGCTTTTACTCTCTGTTATTTAGAATAAATAAAGTAGAAATGCAATTATTTTTCTGTTTTCTGAATTATCTGTGCAATAAAAAATGTCCAGAAAATAAAAGTTCTCCAAATGCCCTGAAAATTTAGTATGATTTTTTCCAGAATATTTAAGAATTTTTGGCACTGAACACATACCAAGGGAGTGCACCAGTGGGCCACAAGCCCACAGGGCGCGCCCTCAAGGCTTGTGGGTCCCACGTGGGTCCCCCTCACTTATTCCAGCACCCATCCACTTCGTCTTGCTCCAGAAAAAATACCACCATTGCTCAAACCTGTGTTCTGGCTCATCTTGCTGCCATTTTCGATCTCCTAGCTCAAAGCTCCATTTGCAAAACGGTTTTGAGGGATTGTTCTTCGGTATGTGGCTCCTCCAATGGTCCAATTAGTTTTTGCTCTAGTGCTTTATATATTGCAAATTTTTGCTGCTGTGGTGACCATGTTCTTGAGCTTGCATGTCAAATTTATATGGTCCAAAGTAGTTTTGTTGCATGATATAGCCTCTAGGCACTTGTGGGAGTAGTTGTTATTAGTTTTGTTGAGTTTGGTTCGCTTTTATTTTGAGTCACTAAAAATTTCAGAAATTTCTCAGAGGAAGAAAATGTTGAGAAAAGTGTTCCAAGGTGGTTCCTCAAATAAGAAATCTCCAAGGCTTGCGATACGTGAGCCGGACCTTGAACTACCAAGGTATGCTCAAGTGCAACCTTGTGAATGGCCGTCAGATGATTTCATGACCAGTGCCAGTTTCAAAGATGAGTTCTATGCATATGTGCATAGCGCCGAGCTGACAGACTTCGTGTCACATAAGTGTCCTCAGTACTACAACCTTCCCGATTCCTTTGTGAGGAGATTTGAATATTCTGTTCAGCGCAACACACATTCTGTTTTATTTGATCTTTATGATAAATCATTTACCATGGACCTAGAAGATTTTAAAGAAGCATGCAAAATTCCACATTGGGGTACTTGTACTGAACCTCGCAAATCTGATTGCATTGGATTTCTTTCTAGCATTACCGTAGGTGAAACCAGGACCATAACACAAGCCACTATAGGGAGCATTCACTTTCCTGCATTACATTACTTTGCTCTCTTTGTGGGTAGATGCATTAATGGTAAACATGATCATAGTCACCTCTGCGCCTCTGATTTGAGTGTCCTCAAGAGTGCTGTAATGAATGATAAACAATTTAATTTGGGGGCTACCATTGTGTGTAGATTACATAACAATGCTAAAGAGGGGGATTTCTTTGGTGGAATTTATGCCACCCGCTTAGCTACTTATCTTGGTGTCCCCATAAGAGCAAATGATGCTCTGTTGCCACCTGCTTCCCTTGATTATAATGCTATGGTATGTTACCAGTTTCTTGAGAGTAACGAACAGTCCCTCCTGTACCGACTAATCTTTGATAGGGAGCGCGTCTTCTGTATTACACTTCCTGCTCCTGCCTTCTTTAACTTTCAGGTAAAACAAAGATACTTCATAACCAGAGAGGAGGCGAACGAGTATGAGAGAGCAGGGGAGGCCGCTCGCCTCCATGAGGCAGCCCTCCAAGCGGTAGCTGCCGCAGCCCAGTACAACACCGTCTACAACTTTGGATATCCGCCAGGCCAGCCATGGCCCTAAACCAACTTAGGCTAAAAGCCTAAGCTTGGGGGAGTACGTATTTCTCACCGACATTACATTCATGTTCACACACTCATTTTAGTTGTCGGTGTTCATACTTTTTCATTGTAGCATCCATGTTAGTTTATTTTTCTTGCTTTCTTTTTGTGTGTTTGAAAAACTTTGAGAAAATCCAAAAAATTAGTTCTAGCTTCCTTTTAGTTTTCTTCTAGTTTATTTAGTTGTAGTATTAAAAGAAAACCCAAAAAAGATTTCTCGTTCTTCTTTTGTTTGTTGGGAGCTTTTCCGTGTAAATAGTTTTTCTCGTTCTTGTTTTACTTTCTTCAGAAAAACAGAAAACTCCAAAAATATTTTAGTGTGTTTCTTTGAAATTCTTTTCTTTTCTTTGGGTTGTAAGGAGAAGACCACGATGAAAATGTTGAGTGGCTCTCATATGCATTATTGTTGATCTAACAAAGAGCCCATATTACCTCGTCTTCTCCTTTGAATAAATGTTGCAGATTCCAGCTTAGTCAAATGCACGTGCACTCTTATTATTATTCACATCGTTCGGTCGTGCAAGTGAAAGGCAATAATGACGATATATGACGAAATGATTGAGATGGAGAAAAGCTGGTACGAACTCGACCTATTTTGTTTTTGTAAATATGATTAGCTCATCGTTCCCGATTCAGCCTATTATGAATGAAACATGTTTGCAATGACAATTAGAGATTATAGTTGCTCATGCCATGCTTAATTAGTTAGGAGTGGATAATGGTTTGTCTTGTGTGCCAACATGTAATTTAAAATGGTTATGATGTGGTATGATAGGATGGTATCCTCCTTTGAATGATTCAAGTGGCTTGACTTGGCACATGTTCACGCATGTAGTTGAAACAAAAACAACATAGCCTCCACGATATTTATGTTCATGGTGATTTATATCCTACTCATGCTTGCATTCAATGTTGATTAATCTCAATGCATGTTTATGACCGTTGTCGCTCTCTAGTTGGTCGCTCCTCAATCTTTTGCTAGCCTTCACTTGTACTAAGCGGGAATACTGCTTGTGCATCCACTTCCTTAAACCCAAAGTTATTTCATATGAGTCCACCATACCTACCTATATGCGGTATTTACCTGCCGTTCCAAGTAAATTTGCATGTGCCAAACTCTAAACCTTCAAATAATAATCTGTTTTGTATGCCCGAATCGCTCATGTAGTGACTGGTGTCGGTGTCAAAACCGGCAGATCTCGGGTAGGGGGTCCCAAGCTGTGTGTCTAAGGATCGATGGTAACAATGGAAAATGGGGACACGATGTTTACCCAGGTTCGGGCCCTCTTAATCGAGGTAAAACCCTACGTCCTGCTTGATTGTATTCGATGAGTATTGGGGTTACAAGAGTTGATCTACCTCGAGATCGTAATGGCTAAACCCTACCTGTCTAGCCTATGATTATTCTGATAGCCTCTACAGAGTAAACCCCCCGGTTTATATACACATCGGAGGGGCCTAGGGTTGTACAGAGTCAGTTTACAAAGGAAGGAAAGAGTACATCCGGACACCAAACTTGCCGTCCACGCATACAGGAGTCCTACCCGGACACGGGGGATAGTCTTCTGCTTTATCTTCATGGCCCATCAGTCCGGCCCATATCGAACCGTCCGAACACCCGAGGATCCCCTAATCCAGGACTCCCTCAGTAGCCCCTGAACCAGTCTTCGATGACGATGTGTTCGGCACGCGAATTATCTTCGGCATTGCAAGGCGGGTTCCTTCTCCTGAATACTTTAAGTCAACTTCCTGCATAGAGGAACTGTATCCGGCTCTGCACAACTAATACAACCCTTAGCCACGAAGGCAAGATGTCAAAAATAGGAACAGTATCTTTTACTAACAACTTTTTTGGCGAAGCGTCACACTTGACTCTTTAACGTTTCAAACCGTTTTCATGCCTCCCGTTTCGTGTTTCGAGGCCTAACCCTCATTGGCACGTCCCGTCAAAACATAGATCATGCCCGCCCATTACGGGATTCTCATCAATGTGGTTTGGGTAACCCAACCACGCCATACGCACGATCTCGTTGGGAACAGGCGAGGTTTATGGCTTGAGAAGGGGACGTTTGGTATTTTCACCGTCTATAAGAGGATAAAGATCCCTCTTTTTCCCCACACCTTCTTCTAGCTCCTGTCTTCCAACCTTCAAGCTCTAGCGCCCACAACTTCGATCTTTCCCACCACTGCCACCCTCCCCAGCAATGGCCGGGTCCGGTTCCAAGGGCAAGTGGGAGGCCTCCTCCGTCACCGAGAAGGACATCAAGGATCTCCGGAGCGCGGGCTATCTATCCGCGGATATCGCGCATAGGCTCCCTGACAAAGATCAGGTTATCCCTACTCCGGAGCCTGGTGAGAGGGTCGTGTTCATCCCCCATTTCCTCAGAGGGCTAGGGTTTCCCCTCCACCCCTTCGTCCGAGGCCTCATGTTCTACTACGGGTTAGATTTCCACGATCTAGCCCCAAATTCCTTCCTCCACATATCGGCGTTCATCATCGTGTGCGAGGCTCTTCTCCGCATCCCCCCACACTTCGGCCTGTGGCTCAAGGTCTTCAATCTGAAGCCGAAGGTGGTTGACGGACAGCATGCGGACTGTGGCGGGGCCATGGTAAGAAAGCTCCCCAACGCCGTTTGGCCCAAAGGGGCATTTGTGGAGACAGTCAAGGTGTGGCAACAGGAGTGGTTCTACATCACCGAACCCCGCGACGCTAACTGGGCGGCCACGCCTGACTTCAGATCCGGACCCCCCACGATACTCACCTCATGGACCGCCAAGGGCCTTGATTGGGGGTCCAAAATGGAGGTGCGGATGCTACAAAAGTGCATCTCCAAAATGTTAGGTGAAAACACCAGTCTCACAAACGTGATTCAGGTGATGCTCTTCCGCCGCACTCTTCCCTGCCAACTTCGGGCCTCCCCCATGTGGGAGTTCAATCCGGAGGAGCCACGGACCCTGAAGCGCTTCTTCGGCACCACGCACGAAGACATATGGAAGCAGCTCTTCAAGGCCCAGAAAACGTGGCCGAAAAAGACCGAGGACATCGGACTCGACATCGAGAACCTGGCCTCAGCGGTAAGCATAACTTTTCCGAAGACTTGTCTGGTCAATACTTCAGATATAATGTAGATTACTTTGTCTGCCTTTCGTACAGGGCTGGACGGCAAAGGCGGAGCGGATCAATTATCCGGCACCGCTGCCTGAGAACCCGGCCACACCCCAGCTAACGGAGATGCTGGTCCCGGCGCCCTATCAGGCGCCGGAGAAGAAGGCCAAGAAGAAGAAGAGCAAGGAGGCCAAGGGCGGCCCCCGCCGCAAAGGTCCTTCGGACGCAATGTCCGGAGAGACCGAAGCCCTCTCTTCCCATGAAGAAGACGAGGAAGAAGAGGAGGAGGAGGTGGAAAGCGACTCCCCTCATAAGGGGAAGAAGAAGAAGAGGGCGGCCTCCGAAGACTCGGAGGGCGAGGCGCCCAAGAGAGGGAAGGTGACCCTCCCGGACAGTTCGGACTCAGAGTCCGAACTAGTCCCCAAGAGACCTCCCAGGGTGAAGCCCCTGGCCGAATCGTAAGTATTCAGAAACTTATTCATTTATCTTCGGTCTACTTGCTTTCATTGTACAAGTTATTTTGCCTTTCAGCCCTCCCCGTGAGCTTCTGCAAACCCCATTATCGGAGGGGAACTCTCTGCCACTCGAAATGGCAGAGAGTGACACGCCGTCGCGAGCCCCCTCACCTATCACCATGGAGGACACCGAGGTGTCGTCTCGAAGGACCTCTCCTGGCAGAGGGGGGCGGATGAGGCCGTCGAGAAAGCGCCCGAGGTTAATACCTCGGTCGCCGAAGACCTAGGGGAGGCGACCCCTATGACAACAGATGGTGGAGACCCCCAACAATCCGGGCCCCAGCCGGACACCATTCCGGAGACCAACACGGCTCCGGGATTGGATAAGCAGCCCCCTTTGAAAGAGGGGGGAGGAGCATCAGCTCCATCGGCGACCTCCACTAATCCGGAGGCGCCCAATGCTCTGGAGGAAGCACTGCAGTGTGCTTCCATTGTGGCGGAGCACCGCACCCTGATGGGTGCGATGGTGGAGAAGGTTCAATCTGCTAAGAGCGGACTGAACGAAGCCTTCACCAGCATACTGACCGGCTTTGAGGTATGCGACGTAATGTTCTAAAAACTTTTCATATAGAGGAATATACCTGTGTACAGACAGTAGCCCCTGAGGCTCTGTTCGGTTAAAAGAAAACGGACAGAGGACCCATATAGTATTCGGGAGAGTTAACCTGCTGTGCTGTTATTGTAACAGGCTTCCCTATTGGTGGCAACCGCCCAGGCCGCAGAAGTTTCCGAACTCAATCGGAAGCTTCAGGTGGCCGATGAGGAAATCGACCGCATTAATAAGCGGTTTGATGAGACGCAAGGTATGCGTATGATGTTAAAAGTTTATTTTGATATCAGAAGTGATATGTATATTTAGAGACTAACTCATGGAATGCCTTGATTATAATCACAGCTGGCGCAGCCGAGGTCGAGACCCTCAAAGGCACCCTTGCCCAGGCCAAAAAAGTGGCGGAGGCGAATAAGGCAGCCGCTGACAAGGCGGCTGCCGAACTGAAGACCGAGCAAGATGCCCGCCGCCAACACGAAGCTCGGGTGGCCGAAGTAGAGCAGGAGCTGAAGGATGCCATCAGCAAATGCGAAACCTTGGAGCAGAAGACTTCGGACCAGTCGACTGAGCTCGCCAAGGCTCTCCATGATGCCAAAGAGGCGCGGATCGAGTCCCGGAGTGCTCGTGAAGAGATCCATCAGGCGAGGCAGATAGCGGCTGGTAAGGCCTTTCTTTTGCAGAGTATCTTTGGAGGTCAAAGGTTTGCTTTGCTCACCCAAGTATGGAGTTCTCCAGGCGCGTTTCCAGATCTTCCGAGGAGTGCCGCCGATGCCGCACAGTTCTTCCGAGCCCAGGAGGGGAACTCGACCGAGAAGCTGTTCTGGTCGCAATTTCTCGCGCCGGAACACCCGACGCCTCTGAACGACCAGCTGAAGCAGCTGATGGAGCTGCATAGGGTGGTAGGTTTGGCCATGAAGGACCTGATTGTCCAGCTCTGGCCGGTCGAGCCAATCCCTAGTAGCTACTTCAGTTTGGTGAAGCGGCTTGTCGACGCGCGACCTCGGATTGATGCATTGAAGCGCTCGGCCTGCATAGAGGGTGCCCGGATGGCCTTCGCCCGCGTCAAGATGCAATGGGCAAAGATGAAGGCCACCGAAGTGGCAACCGCAGGCCCGCCCGAAGGCAAAGATCACCGGAAGCCGGAGAGGTACTTCGATGACGTCCTAGAAGGAGCCCGAGTGATAGAGGGTCAATGCTCTAAGGACGTAATATTTGATTGAGTGTGTTTGGTTTGTACAAACAATGTGATGAACCCATGCTGTTTATATATCTATGTTTGCGCCTTTTGTTTCAAGTGACTTTTCCTCCTGTGCGGCCGTTTATTGTTTCATTTCTGAAAGTTGCCAGTCGTCAGCTTCAACCCCCATGTAGATGCTACAGGGGTGTTCGGCGTAACGCGTGACCACACTTTATCCAACATCTTGGTCCGTAAAGGAGGTGTCCGCGTGGTGAACCAGGCAATCAGACTATGCGGCTTTATTACTTTCACTTAGCCATAGGAGTTTGACTGTGGAGCTAAGTACTAGCCCCTGGTGCGTGTGCGGCTATCCGGACTACGGTGCCTTTTCCATGCTGCTGGACGAAGACCAGCCCCTCGTATAACACGGAGTGAATCGCTAACAATTTATAGTATAATACTAAGTCGCTGAATCGCTGACCAGCTCGCGCTTATCATGACGGTCAGTTTTTGGCTTTCTCTACTGAGGTACTTGACCGGACGAACAAGAAATACAATCGCAGTAGTTCTCCCTTTACTATCTTAGCCGAACGAGCGGAATGTAAGGTGGTAAGCACAGGAGCCGGGCTACCCAACTATAGACCAAAGACATGATTCGGAGCCGATGCATATAATGCAATATCCGGGACACCGAAGAGTACCCTATAGGTGTTCGGACTTTGAAATGTGCAGGACCGAATACAGCCCCCGGTGTTAAGGCCGGACTAAAGCACGTATGGCAGTCTGAAGTAGGGAGGGCATACAGATGACAAAATAAATGAGTGCCAAACAAAAGCGGTGATCAACTGCTTCCTTTATACCCTGATGAGTACGTCGAGCCGTGTTATTACAGATAATGCCATAAATATCGAGGCTATTTTACATGCCAAAAGTTTACACAAGGAAAAGGTTTACACAGGGCCTAAAAGTAGTGGTTGAAGATCCCAATGGTGCCCTGCCGCACGTCTGCGCCGTTTCTCCTTGGTGGGAAATCCTTTTAAGAGGAGGAGGTGATGGTCGTCTGTAAGAAAGAGGGACCTGGAAAAGAGCCTCCATAGATCAGGTAGGTTTTTTAATGAACCTATAGTGGAAAAAATAGTTGAGGTTCGAATAGGGTCAAACCGTACTATGGACCTTTTCCGCAGTGTGCCTCCGGCGCTGCCCAAGGTATTTTAAGTGCGTAGTTATGTACACGCGGTATGTATACCGCAACCTTATGGGGCGGTCGGCGGAGGCTAAACTGCTATTTAAGCTCCGGCTCCACCAGGCTATCGCATTGTAGTGCGGATCGGACTCGCTTAGCAGAGTCGTGGGTCTTGATGACCGATGGGTTGTCTGGCTTGATGCCGCCGCCCTGTACTTCGGCTGCTAGGGCCACAGTATGCTCCTCAGTACGGAGGGAGCGCTCCATATTCCCATTTACTGTGATGACGCCACGAGGTCCAGGCATTTTGAGCTTTAGATAAGCATAGTGCGGGACCGTATTAAAGCGGGCGAAGGCCGTTCGTCCGAGCAGTGCATGGTAACCACTACGAAAAGGGACGATGTCGAAGATCAAGTCTTCGCTTCGGAAGTTATTTGGAGAGCCGAATACGACTTCCAGCGTTAAGGATCCCGTGCAGCAGGCCTCCATGCCAGGTACCACTCCTTTAAAGGTAGTGTTGCTATGTTTGATTCTTGACGGGTTGATACCCATCTTACGGACAGTATCCTGGTAGATCAAGTTGAGGCTGCTGCCGCCGTCCATAAGGACTCTAGTAAGATGGTGTACGTCAATGATAGGATCGAGTACCAGGGCCGCCGAACCTCCGTGACGGATACTGGTTGGGTGGTCCCTGCGATCAAAGGTGATCGGACAAGCCAACCATGGGTTGAATTTTGGGGCGACAGGCTCTACGGCGTAGACGTCCCTTAACGAGCGTTTGCGCTCCCTCTTGGGGATGTGGGTGACGTAGATCATGTTCACCGTTTTTACCTCGGGGGGAAACTATTTATGTCCCCCGGTGCGCGGTGGGCGAGGCTCATCGTCGTCCTCGCTTGGAGGTCCTTTCCCCTTATGTTCGGTGTTTAATTTACCGGCCTGTTTGAAAACCCAGCAGTTTCTGTTGGTGTGGTTGGCAGGCTTGTCAGGGGTGCCATGAATCTAGCAGGGTCGATCCAGTATCTTATCCAAGTTGGATGGACCGTCCCTAGTACCTTTGAATGGCTTCTTCTGCTGACCGGATTTAGAGCCACTGAATCCGGCGTTTACCGCCGTATCCTCTGTTTCTTCGTTGTTGTTCCGGCGCTTGTTTATGCTGCGTCGTGGCCTTCCATTGCCATCACGGGCCTCAAAAGTGTCGGGGTCGCTGGTACTGTTGCTTCTACGAGCCAACCAGCTATCTTCGCCCGCATAGAAATGGGTCATCAGTGCAGTAAGAGCTGCCATGGTCTTCGGCTTTTCCTGACCGAGGTGTCGGGCGAGCCATTCGTCACGGACGCTGTGCTTAAATGCCGCTAAGGCTTCGGCGTCCGGACACTCCATGATTTGGTTCTTTTTAATTAAGAACTGATTCCAAAGTTTGCAGGCGGACTCTCCGGGTTGCTGATTTATGTGACTCAGGTCATCAGCATCCGGTGGCCGGACATAAGTGCCTTGAAAGTTGTCCTGAAAAGCATCCTCTAAGTCTTCCCAGCTTCCAATGGAGTTCTCTGGGAGGCTGTTCAACCAGTGCCGTGCTGGTCCTTTCAGCTTTAGAGGGAGGTATTTAATGGCGTGGAGATCGTCTCCGCGAGCCATGTGAATGTGGAGAAGAAAATCTTCAATCCATCCAGCGGGATCTGTCGTTCCATCGTATGGCTCGATGTTTATGGGTTTAAACCCTTCCGGAAACTGGTGCTGCATTACCTCAACGGTAAAGCACATGGGGTGCGCGGCACCTCTATACCGGGCG
The DNA here is from genome assembly GCA_011799875.1 of Thinopyrum elongatum. Classification (NCBI taxonomy): domain Eukaryota; kingdom Viridiplantae; phylum Streptophyta; class Magnoliopsida; order Poales; family Poaceae; genus Thinopyrum; species Thinopyrum elongatum. The sequence continues at coordinate 522,022,922 of CM022299.1, forward strand.
ACGTCGCGACGGAGTTCGGATGACATCTGCGTTCGGGGCTGACCCCGGATTTGGTTATGTTTGTCGTTCCAGGCCTGGTGGCCGTTATCTCGTGCTGGAGCACGTCCTCTTGATCCATAGATTGATCTGGTATGGTCGGCTCTATTGGTCAGGTCCTAACGTAGGTCATACGTGTAGCCCGGAGCCGTTGTCTCCTTGCCTCTACGGCGAGGGGGCGCGGGCTGATGTTCGGCATAATTGGCCGTTTTGTCCCGTCCATGTGGTGGTCGGTCCGGTTGATCGGCATGATTGTATTTTGACGGTATTGGCTCAAAGGCCTCCTCGTCAAATTGTGGCAGTAGCCTGCGCTTAGGAAAGCTCTTTGTTTGGCGCTCAAAGCCGTATCACTCTTCGGCGCCCAGGACCTTAGTCCATCTGTCGTTGAGCGTATTCTGTTCGGCTTGAATCTGCTGTTGTTTCCTTTTCAGGCTCCGTGCGGTGGCGATCAACCGTCGCTTGAAGCGTTATTGTTCGAGGGGTTCCTCTGGGATGATGAAATCTTCGTCACCGAGACTAATATCCTCTTCGGAGACAGGTAAGTAGTTACTATCTTCCGAATCCCCATGACCAGCAAGTTCGTCGGGGTTGAATTGACCCTCTTCCCTCTCATCCTGCTCGAACACAGGGTCAGCGGGGTGGTCGGAGTCTTCGGCGTTGTTCGGAGTGTCATTATCTCCGGTGCCGGTATTGCTTTCCCTTGCCCGACGCGATCGTGAGCGGCACCGCTGATGTAACACCCCATATCATTAGCCACAGTAATCACTTTTGATAATGACAAGTCAGCAAGTTTAACAGTGCATGATCATCATTAGCATCATATTGCATTTCAACTCCTAAGACAAAATTCAATGTTTAAATGAAAGTGGAAAATAAAAGTTGTCCAACATAGAAACTAAAATGTTCAATAAATAACAAATATTGCAGAGGCTATTCTAAAATTGTAACCAACAATTAATAAATTAATTAGGTGGCACTAACATTACCAAAACAGTAGGGTTTAATACATTTTATTTATTATAAAATTTGTGTGAACTCCAATTGTCTCCAAACCAGTTTTTGGTAGTAGCAGATAATGCCTAGTAATTAATGGAACAAATGCCATGTTTTACAAAAATCAATTTGAGGCCTAACTAATTACAAAACAGGAGATAGGAATAAATAAAAAAGAAAAAGACAAAACAAAAATAAAACAAAAAAAATAAAAAGGAAACCCCCTGGCCCCAGCTGGGCCACGGCCCAGCCAGCGGCCACCAGGCCGGCCCACCCCTGGCCTATAACCCCTGTCGTCCGAAACCCTAACCGCTACCCCCCCCCCACTCCCCTGGATCCCCCACTCCTCTCTCCCCTCGATCCAGATCGCGGCGACCGCGCCCTCGACGCCCGCCGCGCGCTGCCTTGCCGCGCGTGGACGCCGTCGCCACCTCGTCACCGCCGCTGGACTGCCCTGCCCCACCTCTCCATCGCCGGCTCCACCGAGCCTCGCCGCCCCTCTCCTCTGCAACGAACGGTGAGGCCACCGGCCTCGTTGCCCACTCCTTCTCCCCTCGGTCACCGCCCGCCCCGCGCTCGCCCTCCGCCGCGCTCGCGCACGCTCTGCTACTGCTGCTCACCGTTGCGCGCTCGCCGAGCCGCCACCATTGCGCCCTCGCACGCGCCCGCTAGCGCCTCCGCCCCAGCTCGCCGCGCTCATCGCGGCTCCGTCCCTGTTCGCCCCGCCGTGCCCGCTGCGTCGCGCGCCTTGCCTCGCTCGCCGCGCCCTGCGCCCGCTCGCCCTGGCCTGGCCGCGCCCGCGCGTGCCTGGCCGCGCCCGCATGCCGCGCCCGCGCTCGCGGATGGCCTCCTGGGCCACTGCCCAGTGGGGCCCGACGCCCTGTGCCACTGACAGAACGGGCCCACGGCCCAGAAACGTTTAAAAAATGGAAATAAAATGAATTAGTAAAATAAATAAATAATTAATTAGTAAATTAATTAAGTTAATTAACTCTGATTAGGTTAATCTAATTAGTTTAATTAAATAGTAATTAATTAGTTAATCACTAATTATCTGGTCAGAGTATGACAGGTGGGACCCACATGTCAGGATGACTGCTGACGTCATGTTGACATCATGATGACATCAGCATACACTATTTCGGATAATGTTTAATTTAAATAAATAATTAAATTCCAGAAATTAATTAAAACTTTAGAAAATCATATTAAATAATCCGTAACTCCGATGAAAATACTTTATACATGAAACTTGCTCAGAATTCCGATACGAACCCGAATACGCCCTCCGTATTCCTGTCAGATGCCTCTAGCTATATGAACATTGAACTTTTAGACCAATTTCGATAAATGAATAGTGCCCAACTTTAATTAAATAAATCTGAATAAATTCCTAAATTAACTAAATCATTTAGTTAGGCAGTAGAATACCCCGGCAAATCATTTAGACATATCATACATATTGTTTGCATTATTGCCGTGAATTTATTGTTTCTCTCCCCCCTCCTTCTCTCTCGATAGACGTCGAGACCAACGACGATGCACCTGGGTACGACTACACTACCGACGAGCAGCCCGTTGACGACCTCTCTCTCTTGCCAGAGCAACCAGGCAAGTCCCCCCTTGAGCATCCAGATATCGCCCATTCCATTTCTCCTGCTTGCATTAGATTTTGCTACTGTTAATGTATGCTCCTATTCTGATGCATAGCCTGCTGTTGTAACCTGTTCATTGTTACTTTACCTGCCTATGATAAACTGTTTAGTATAGGTTGGTAGTGAACCATTAGTGACCCCCACCACCTTAACCTTGTTGCTCCTGCTTGATCGTCGACGACTCGATCAACGCGATCGTCGACCAGAGACCGACATCTCACTTCACACCCCCTTAGTTGTACGACTCTGCGTAGTAACTATCGAGTGCCGAGGGTGATACCTCGTAACGCACTCCCGATGAATACTTTGTAGTGTAGCTGTTCGGTCGTGGTCATCGAGGGTGATTCCTCCTTCTCCATTTCCGATACGACTCTGTCGTGCAACCCTCAATGTGAACCTCGAGGGTGATGCCTCATACGTTCACCCTGACGATTTCATCGAGTGGAATCCGCCGAGGGTGATTCCTCGGCTTTTCCCCTTTGATGTTATGACCACACGGTTACCTTGACCTTTGTTACAGGCGGGTTGTAACACCCCCTTGTAATGACCACAGTGATCAGCTGTTAATAATGCCATGTCATCATCATTTGCAGTGCCAAGTCATATGTGTTAATAATTCAATTCAAATGCAAATCTGAAAATCAATTTAAAATTTCAAAGTGTAAGTTGAAGTTGATCCAACTCTGCTGGAAAAATGTTCATTAAATGGCAAATAATCCAGGAACCTTTCTAAAATCAACCTCAAAATATTTGGAGTTGGATAGATGACTCAAGCAAGTTGGAACAGACCTAAAAACAGAATATTTGATATAATTAAAATCATAATAAATTCAAACAAACTTCAAATCAGTCCAAACCACTTTTTGGTGAGAGATATTATTGCATCACAATATCTGGACCAACTCCCATATTTTTCAAAAGTGCACTAGAGGCCTATTCATTTTGAAACAGAAGAGAAAAGAGAAGACAGAAAAGGAATAAAAGAAAAAAAGGCCAAAGCCAGACTGGACCAAGTGCACAGTGCACCGGCCCAGCCCAGCTGGCCCGTTCCCTCTTCTCTCTCCCCCTCCGTGTCACCTTCCTCCTGGCCGAGCGCCTGCGCGCCGGCGAGCGCCCGACACGACGCCTCTCCACCGACGAAACAGGACCACAGGAGGATAAGGGCCGCTCCCGTTCGACCCCCCTGGCTTCCCCTGTCATTCTTCCCCTCTCTCCCTCGTCCGCTCCGCCCCTCCTCTCCCTCTCAGATTCGTTCCCGAGCGCCGCCGTCGTCGCGCTGCCTCACCACCGCGGCCACCATCGTCGCCTCGCGTCACCATCGTGCCGCAGCGCCTCGCCGCGCTCGTCTACGCCGTCTGGAGCCAGCTGGTGGAGACGGGGAGGGCCGCAGACGCCGCACAACGCCGCCCCTTCCGCTTCGGCTCTGGCGAGATTTCGGCGACCCCGAGCCCTTCTGCGCTCCCGTTCAATCGAGGGCCACCGTGTGCCGCATTTGTAAGCCACAGCTTCCCCCATTTGCCCTTTGCGTAGCCCTGCCTAGTCGCCGTTCCGTCGCCGCCTTGTCCAAGCTCTGCCCGCCGCGGGTGAGCTCCGTCGCCGCGGCCACCACCGTAGTTAGGAGCGTCCGAGCCCAGGGCCGTGCTCCTGGTGCTCCCAGGGGCCCGACGAGCTCGAGCCCGAGTCTCACAAGCCTCCTATCGCCATCTCCCCGTTTTCCCGAACGCCGGCGCCCGCTCGTGAGCTCGCCGTCGACGAACCCGACCACCGTAGCCGAAGCCACCACCACCAACGCACGCGGCTCGCTCGCCCCGTTCGAACGCGCCCTCGCGCGCGTCAAATGACCGTCTGTAGGCGAATTCCGACGCAAACCCGAGCCCTCCGCCGTGCTTTTGTGCACGCCGGCGGCGAGCCGCCGGCAACGGCACGCTGGCAGGCCTGGGTCCCACCCAGAGTCACTGCCTGCGGGCCCCGCCGCGCGCTTTGACCGCGTTGACCCGGGTCAACGCGGGTACTGTTCATCCACTCTCACTGACACGTGGGCCCCACCTCCCTGTTAATCTAATTAAAACGTTTTAGAAATAAAAATAAACTAATTACCCTAATGAGTCTATGACATGTGGGACCAGAAGCCTAATTAGCTAATTAGATTAGTTTAACTCACTGCTTAGGTAAACAGAGGCTGACATGTGGGTCCCACTGGACCCACATGTCATATTTGACTTAGTCAGCCGACTGTTGACTTGCTGACGTCAGCAGCGCGTCATGCTGACGTCATAATTCATTTTCTGATAAATAAAATAATTCCAGAAATTCAAATAATCTTTAAAAATTGATAACTTTTAAACCGTAGCTCGGATCGAAAAAGTTAAAACATGAAAGTTGCTCAGAACGACGAGACGAGTCTGATTGTGCCGTCTGTTTCTCCATCGGAACCTCCTACGTAGAAGAACTCGTAACTCCGGACCCGAATCCGGCAGATGAATAGTGCACACACGTCGGATATTAAATCCCAGAATAATTCTAAAAATAACTAAAATGACTTAGATGCATAATTAGGCAACCCTGCACTGCATCATAGCATCACACGCACCGTATTGCATCTGTTTGCATTATGTTTACCTGTTTCTTCCCCCTCTTCTCTCTCGGTAGACCCCGACGTTGACGTAGCTCCCGAGGCAGACGCCGCACAGGAGTACGACTACGTCCCCGACGATACTACTGAAGACCTTGCCCTTGCCCCCGAGCAAACAGGCAAGCACCCCCATTTTGAGCATGCCTATATCGCCTACTCTCTTCTCTCTTATGCTTGCATTAGAACTGCTACTGCTACTGTTTTCCTATATCTGCTGCATAGCCTGATTATTGTACCCTGCTTTGTTACCTTACCGGTTATCCTAGACTGCTTAGTATAAGGAGGGTAGAGACACGACCGAGACCCCCACTTGATCCCGACTGCCCTGCTGGACATCAGAAGACCCGATCATCGGGATTGAAGACTAGACCATGGCACCGCACATCACTTCCCCTTAGTTGCCGACACTGCTGGGTTACCATCGAGTGCCGAGGGTGATACCTCGTCAGCACTTCTGATGTTAACCTTGTAGGTTAGTTACTCGGTCGTGGTAAGCGAGGGTGATTCCTCCTACACCACCCCCGATAACGACGTCGTCGCGCAACTCCTCAAGGTGGACCTCGAGGGTGATTCCTCCCTCGTTCACCTTGATGATAACATCGAGCGGGAATTCCATCGAGGGTGATTCCTCAGGGTTCCCTTCGGTGTCCGACACACAGTTACCTTGGATATTATGACTTGACTATGAACCACGATACTAAAGACGGGTCGGCCCTGAGGGGTACCCGCGCGAGCTTATTGCGAAGTGATGTGGAGACGGGTTGACCTGGATGGTGCCCGCGAGATAACTACGAGGCGTGGCCGGGCATTCTTAGCCCTTGCCGCAAGTCCTCGAGACGGGGCGACGGGGTCACATCGATCGTGAGTCTCTGCTCGTTTCCGCGCGCTCCTAATCCACTACGGTTTGGATATTTGATCCGAGGGGCCTCTGGCCCGATAGCACTAACCATCACGTGGGCATAGTATGGGCGTTCTGCGTCGTATACTTCAGCCGAAGCTTAATGGACGTCAGCGACTGAGCGGCGCGCGCTGAATTGGACTGGGAACGCAACTGCGCTTGTATAAGGGGTTGCTAGGTCTGCTTTCAGCCGCGTACGCAACGTGCAGGAGTTCCTGGGGCGAAGGCCCAAGACCCCTGGGCGCATAGGTTAGTCCGGCGTGCTGACCTCTCGGTTAGGTATTCGGTCGGGTTGCGGCGTGTTGCTTAGCCGAGGCCGGGCATGACCCAGAAAAGTGTGTCCGGCCGGAGTTAAGCGAGCGTGGTGGGTAAGTTGGTGCACCCCTGCAGGGAAGAAACTTCTATCGATAGCCTGTCCTACGGTAACGGACACTCGGAGTTGTATCCCGATCGGTACAACTAGAACATGTGATGAGAATTGGATAGTACGGCTCTGGGATTGCTTTCTCGCAGGGAGTCGAGAAAGGATCTCAGGTCGAGGTTGATGATACCACTACTACTACTTTATCTTATGTCCATCTGTTCTCGTCTATTGCTGCAAGACTGTCGAAGATTGTTGAAGATGCTAGTCTTCGATAGGACTAGGCTTCCCCCTCTATTCTGGCATTTCTGCAGCCCAGTCCACATATACAGCCCCCTTTGAAAATGATGCATATGTAGTGTAGATCCTTGCTTGCTGAGTACTTCGGATGAGTAATCACGTTTGCTTTATTTTCTTTTTCCCCCATATTCCTTTTGATGCCACCAGATGACGGAGCCCCTGAGTCAGACGCCCCAGCCGACGACCAGTACTGCTACCCGCCTGGCGAGTACTACTACTACGAGGAGCCGTTCGACGACCAGGAGTAGGATCGGAGGGTCCAGGGCAGGAGGCCTACGCCTTTCGATCGTAGTTTTTATTTTTACCCCGCCTCTGTGAAGGCTTATCTCTCTCTCTGTAATATATCTGTACTCAGATATCTAATACTTCCGCTGACGCTTGTATGCCATCGAGCTTGTGTTCGAGCCCTCGAGGCCCTGGCTTGTAATATTAAGCTTGTATGACTTTATTTTATGTTTTAGAGTTGTGTTGTGATATCTTCAAGTGAGTCCTTAGGCTTGATCGTGCGCATTTGCGTGTATGATTAGTGCACGATTAAGCCGGGGGCGTCACACGGGTCCACCCTGGTGGGTACCCACTGGGGATCTATGATGTCGAGTGTGCCGGAAGGGCACTCGAGTGTGATATTGTGGCGGAGCATCAGAGACTCTGGTTGTCTCCGCGTGATACTAAATGAGCCTATTGGATTTGGGTGTGTGATCTGAGTGGGTCGACGTGCCCTATACGCACTACCACCACGCGGGATATGGTTATGGGGCCCTCTGCGATGTACGTTTCTCCCGAAAGCTCGTCTGACGTCACGATTCACCGTGCGGGCTGATCGCCGGGACTGGGCTGGATACTTCACTGACGAGTTCAGTGTCGCGCCTGCACCCCGGCCAGCCACGCAACGCGCAGGGTGCCCAGGGCGATGGCCCAAGACCTCTGGGTGCATAGGTTAGTCCGGCGTGCTGACCTCTCTGCCGAGCCTAGGTAGGGCGTTGCTTCGTGTTGATCTTCCGAGGACGGGCATTACCCAGCAAGTGTGTCCGGCCAGAGTTGATCGAGCGTGTTGGGTAACAGTAGTGCACCCCTGCAGGGATGAATGATCTATCGATAGCCGGTCCTACGGTAAAGGACGCTCAGTTTGTGTATCCTGATCTACTACTTGAACTGGATACTTGTTACTTAATTGAAGCTTCGGGATCGCTTTCTCGCAGGGAGTCGAGGAAGGATCTCTAGGCTTTGCTTCAACATGTTTGCTAAATAAAATGCTATTCTACTCTCTTCTACTGCTGCAAGATGATGGCCTCGTGAAGATGTTTGAAGATGCTAGTCTTCGATAGGACTAGGCCTTCTCTCTATTCTGGCATTTCTGCAGCCCAGTCCACATATACAGCCTTTCTCCATTGATAATGTTGCATATGTAGTATAGATCCTTGCTTGCTGAGTACTTCGGATGAGTACTCACGGTTGCTTTACTTTCTTTTTTCCCCATATCCCACTTTGATGATACATCAGACGATGGAGTCCAGGAGCCAGATGCCACCTCAGGAGCTTACTACTAGGAGGGTCCTGAGGGCACGTACTACTGGATCGAGCCAGCCGACCAGGAGTAGGATCGGAGGCTCCCAGGCAGGAGGCCAACGCCTTTCGATCTAGTGTCATTGTTTGTGCTAGCCTTCTTAAGGCAAAACTTGTCTAACTATGTCTGTACTCAGATAATATTTGTATGACTGACTTATGTATTCGGATCTTCGGATCCCTGGTCTGTAATATTGTGGATCTCCGTTTAAATTGTGTTAGAGTTGTGTTGTGATATCTTCCCGTGAGTCCCTGTGCTTGATCATGCATGTTTGCGTGTATGATTAGTGCATGATTGAGTCGGGGGCGCCACAACTGACGCCGGCGTTTTGGTGGTTCGTCGACAGGCTTCTCCTCATCTGGATCTTGAGTGCCATCGTCGTCCTTCTTTTCAGGCGTGTCCACCATGTATACATCATAAGTAGAAGTGGCCGTCCAACGCCCAGTGGTGGGCGGGTTTTGGCCTGGTTCAACTCCGACATCGTCGTCCATGCCATCGATGTCTTCGGAGGCGTAATCTAGCATGTCGGTTAAATCCTCGATAGTGGCTATTAGGTGGGTGGTGGGTGGGACGCAAAATTCCCTACTCTCAGCCCCCAGTTCAAGCTGGGCGTAATTCGGAGGTGATACTTCCATGATGGCGAGAGATTGCAGTAGGTCCAGTGTTTCGTTTAAGAGTGAAAGCTGGACATGCGTCTGAGGATCTGCGGAGCTAGGTTCGGTAATAACCACTTGACCAAGCCCGATAGACGCAAACCTCGAGAGTTCGGAGTTGGCGTCCAGAGGCGAATCCAGCTTCCCGATGACGGGGAGAGTCCTGTTTGACTCTGGGTCATCCGACGGCATGATTGCATCTGGATCTCCGGCTAGAAGCTCCGTAATGGGAGAGAGTCCGGTGGGTCCCCCCCCCCCCGTCTTCGGACGAAGTGTTCCGCTCCGGATCTAAGGCCAGGGCGGGCATGATAGTCGATCCCTGGATGGGATCTGATAGCAGATCCGAAGGGCCTTCTTTGTATGGGTGGGGAGCGGCGGCCGAGGCCGTGAACCCCTCGAAGATTAGATCCCCTCGGATATTGGCGATGTAGTTCAAACTTCCAAACCTGATCTGGTGACCAGGGGCGTAGCTGTCGACCTGCTCAAGGTGACCGGTCGAGTTGGCACGTAGCACGAAGCCGCCAAACACAAAGAGTTGGCCAGGGAGAAAAGTCTCCCCGAAAATAGCATCGTCGTCGATGACAAGGCGAGCCATCGATCCTTCCGTCGACAACACAACGGAACTCTCAATGAAAGCACCAATGTCGGTGTCAAAACCGGCAGATCTCGGGTAGGGGGTCCCAAGCTGTGTGTCTAAGGATCGATGGTAACAATGGAAAATGGGGACACGATGTTTACCCAGGTTCGGGCCCTCTTAATGGAGGTAAAACCCTATGTCCTGCTTGATTGTATTCGATGAGTATTGGGGTTACAAAAGTTGATCTACCTCGAGATCGTAATAGCTAAACCCTAGCTGTCTAGCCTATGATTATTCTGATAGCCTCTACAGACTAAACCCCCCGGTTTATATACACACCGGAGGGGCCTAGGGTTGTACAGAGTCGGTTTACAAAGGAAGGAAAGAGTACATCCGGACACCAAACTTGCCGTCCACGCGTACAGGAGTCCTACCCGGACACGGGGGATAGTCTTCTGCTTTATCTTCATGGCCCATCAGTCCGGCCCATATCGAACCGTCCGGACACCCGAGGACCCCCTAATCCAGGACTCCCTCAACTGGGGGCTGTCAGTATCTTCCATACTAGGTGGGTTATTCTCACGATGAGTGTTTATTCACTTGTCATTCACGAGAGAGTGGCTGGTAATTGGGATGCCCAGTCCTATGATCAAAAGATCAAATCAAAATATAATAATTAAACAAAACTCCCCCAGGACTGTTGTTGGTATGGACGGTACCCGTTGTTTCGGATCAGCCGTGGAGTGTGATTGTTGGTGGAGGGGGAGTAAAAACTTTACCATTCTGTTTGGGAACCGCCTATAATGTATCTAGCATGGAAGATAGTGAGATCTCTTGGTTGTTATGTTGACAATGAAAGCATACCGCTCAAAATTATATTCATCTCTGTTTTAAAAGCTTCGAGCTCTGGCACCTCTGCAAATCCCTGCTTCCCTCTGCGAAGGGCCTATCTATTTACTTTTATTGTTGGGTCATCATCCTCTTATAAAAAGCACCAGTTGGAGAGCACCACTGTCATTTGTAGGCTTTGGTATTAATTGATAATGAGTTTGACTGTGACTGGATCTCTTTTGCCATGAATTATAATGTCTAGTCAGTCCTTGGTCTTCAAAGGTGCTCTGCATTTATGTTTTGCGGTCTCAGAAAGGGTTACGAGATACCATTTTGTCAAATCATATCATGATTGTTTTGAAAAAAGTGTTGTCATCCGAGATTTACTATTATTGCTCGCTAGTTAATTATGCCATTGATATGAGTATATGTGAGACCTAAATGTTATTGTGAATATGGTTAGTTCATAATCTTTGCTGACAACCTGAACATCAGTTAGACATATTTACAACAACAAGATCAAACAGAGTTTGTAAAAGTTTTTCTTTGTCACTTTCAGTTTGTCAACTGAATTGCTTGAGGACAAGCAATGGGTTAAGCTTGGGGGAGTTGATACGTCTCCATCGTATCTACTTTTCCAAACTCTTTTGCCCTTGTTTTAGACTCTAATTTGCATGATTTGAATGGAACTAACCCCGACTGACGCTGTTTTCAGCAGAATTGCCATGGTGTTATTTTTGTGCAGAAATAAAAGTTCTCGGATTGACCTGAAAATTTACGGAGAATATTTTTGGAATATATAAAAAATACTGGCGCAAGAATTATCCAGAGGGGGGCCACCCAGAGGTCACAAGCCCTGGGGGCGCGCCCTACAGGCTTGTGGGCCCCCTGGAGCTCCTCCGACCCTAACTCCAACGCTATATATTAACATTCGGGGAGAAAAAAAATCAAGGAGAAGAGTTCACCGCGTTTTACGATACGGAGCCGCCGCCACCTCCTGTTCTTCCTCGGGACGGCAGATCTGGAGTCTGTTTTGGGCTCCGGAGAGGGGAAATCGACGCCGTCGTCATCATCAACCATCCTCCATCACCAATTTCATGATGCTCACCGCCGTGCGTGAGTAATTCCATCGTAGGCTTGCTGGATGGTAATGGGTTGGATGAGATTTATTATGTAATCGAGTTAGTTTTGTTAGGGTTTGATCCCTAGTATCCACTATGTTCTGAGATTGATGTTGCTATGACTTTGCTATGCTTAATGCTTGTCACTAGGGCCCGAGTGCCATAATTTCAGATCTGAACCTATTATGTTTTCATGAATATATTTATGTTCTTGATCCTATCTTGCAAGTTGTAGACACCTATTACGTATTATGTCCGCATACCCCAAGGTGACAATAATTGGGATTCTTTCCGGTGATTACCATAGTTTGAGGAGTTCATGTATTCACTAAGTGCTAATGCTTTGGTCCGGTTCTCTATTAAAAGGAGGCCTTAATATCCCTTAGTTTCCATTAGGACCCCGCTGCCACGGGAGGGTACGACAAAAGATGTCATGCAAGTTCTTTTCCATAAGCACGTATGACTATCTACGGAATACATGCCTACATTATATTGATGAATTGGAGCTAGTTCTCTGTCACCCTAGGTTATAACTGCTACATGATGAATATCATCCGGCATAATTATCATTGTCGGTCCAATGCCTACGAGCTTTTCACATATTGATCTTTGCTAAGTTACTTTCGTGTTGCTGCTGTCACAATTGCTACAAAACTGCTACTGTTACTTTTGCCACCGTTGCCGTTACTTCCATACTACTTTGCTACTAAAATATTTTGCTGCAGATATTAAGTCTTTCAGGTGTGGTTGAATTGACAACTCAGCTGCTAATACTTGAGAATATTCTTTGGCTCCCCTTGTGTCGAATCAATAAATTTGGGTTGAATACTCTACCCTCGAAAACTGTTGCGATCCCCTATACTTGTGGGTTATCAAGAGTGCTCTCCAGTATCTGACACTCACCCGACCAGATCTGCAGTATGCTGTTCAGCAGGTGTGTCTCCATATGCACGCCCCTCGTGACTCCCATTGGACACTCGTGAAACAGATTCTCCGATACATCCGTGGCACGATGTCTCTTGGACTCACTCTCACGGCATCCACCTCTCTGGATATGGTGGCCTATTCCGATGCTGATTGGGTTGGCTGCCCTGACACACGTCGCTCCACTTCTGGCTACTGCGTCTACCTCGGTCCCTCCCTTGTCTCGTGGTCGTCCAAGCGACAACCCACAGTTTCGCGCTCCAGCGCGAAGGCCGAGTACCGAGTAGTGGCTAACGCAGTTGCCGAGTGCACCTGGCTACGACAGCTACTTCAGGAGTTGCATCATGATGTCTCCCAGGCCACGGTTGTCTACTGTGACAACGTCTCTGCGGTGTATCTTTCCGCCAACCCCGTTCATCATCGCCGTACCAAGCACATCGAGCTGGACATTCACCTTGTGCGTGAACAGGTAGCCCTTGGACGCATTCGGGTTCTCCATGTTCCGACCGCACAACAGTTCGCCGATGTGATGACTAAGGGACTGCCTGCTTCCACCTTTGAGGAGTTTCGTTCCAGTCTCTGTGTCTCTGGCGACGCTTCGACTGCCCGGGGGGGGGGGGGGTGTTGAATATAATGTGCATGTATATTGTGTCTTGGGCCCACCTCCTAGTTCTCTTGTATAGTTGAGGTTGTGGCCCCATCCTGTACATCATATATACGTGCCCAGTGCACCGATCAATGCAATTGTGTTGCACGGCCTAAACTTTATCTTCCACACTTCGCATATATCTCTATTATATGCTTTTGTCGGTAGGAGTTTAGACACCATAGAAGGGGGTACGTACTTTAGCATGAGGTTTTCTCAAAGATTTTCTAGATAAATAAATATTGGTAGCACACACTTTGAAGTTGGATACGGGCAATCTCATCACCTACCAATGTTGGATTGGATTTGGGTTTTTATTAGGTGATAGTAGGTCTCTATTATGTAATATATTTGTCGGTGTATATTCACAAATAATGATAAACATTATTTGGCACACTTTCTCAACATAGCTTGTTATTTGTGATCTTGCATATGTTTTTTCAGTTTCCTAACAATTAAAATGACGTATTAGATACTTGACATGATGTATTGCTTCAAACTTCTAGTGTTGTTACCATGACACTGCTTTACTTCCTTGGTATTATATTTTGCTTTAGATTATGTAATTATCTAAAGTAGAGCTGACAACCAAAATCATCTTAACTTATTTCAACTGTGCTTGCCACACATGTCGTGTGGTATTATATGTTGCTTACACAAAGAACATTTGCATAGACATATTTACTACTCGCGCTTGTCTTGTGTGTGGTATTGATATATGCATACACTCTTTTAGTATTCTTAGGTTACCACGAACTGTGATTGCCATCTTATGGATGATGCCACACATCTCTACTCTACTCGTGCGAGTGTATGCAATCAATTTGATTAGAATTTTTGTGAATAAAATGTTTTTATTGATTAAATTAGAAGTGTTAGTAGTGATCTCTCTCTACCACCCTCCCACCCACACACACACACTCCGCACTTGAATTCAAGATGAATCTTGATAGAAGCCTCGTCGATGACGAGCCAAAGGCAGATAATATCCCAAGGGAATACTTCAAGAAGCTAGCAGGATGCTCGTGATGGGTCAATAGTCAATAGAACGTCGAACAGTCATAGTACTTCTCACATGTTGTCACAAACCTGGTACAAAATTAGCTGGAGAATGAGCAGGGGGTAAGACAAGATGCCTTAAGAAACATAAATCTTACTTAGGCTATGAAAGAAGCATGTCAAACATTTTTTTTGTTTAAAATGATGGGATTGAAGGCTTGTTCTATTCCTTATGTAGAAGGAAAGTGAGGAATGGGAAAATGGCTAAGGTCTAGGAGACTGGTCGATTGTCAACTGGCCTCTTGTTGTAACATTTGCAATGTTATAGATCATTACATCCTCTCAGGACATCAATAATCTATACTATGATGACCAAGGTTTGGGTTTGCCATGTTCAAGTTTTAGAAGAAATATTAGGGGACAATATATAGAAATGTGGATTGTAACGGAAAGGTTACTTGATGGTGTTGTGTTTCCAATGATAATGATACATTGGTATGGACCCCATGAACCATGGTAAATACTTTGTAAAATATTTTAGCTTGCAGCTGAATTCCATTTGGCATGTATACTAAAACTTGGTTACAAAAGTCCAGGTTACATCCAAAATTAAAGATTTTTTGTTGGTTTGTGCTTCATACGAGCATTTTGACTAGATATATTTTACTCGGAGGATATGTTAGGGGTAAGAAACACCTTTTTTGTGAGGCTGGTCCATTCTTCTTTTCCCCGTGTCTTGTTGCACATTTGTGCAAAGTGTTCTTCAATGTGAAATGAATTTCCAGTGTGTACATACCATTTTTTTTAATCACATTTATGTGATAACTGACTTCCCTTTGGATCAAAGGAAGATGGTGCCCGTGGGTTTATAAACCACTATTTGGGCAATCTGAAAAGCAAGAAACAATGCTTGCTTTTGCGGAAATTTCCCAAATGACCCTACTGATATTGCCAATCAAATTTGCTACATGATGGACATTTGGTTGAATTTGCAGAACTCAAGCGGGCGAAAGGTTCTCCAACAATGATATAGAAGATTAGGGGAGGTAGCTATAAAGGTGGATTATCGCACAAATGGATGGGCACCAACTACATGATGGTATTCCTAATTCATCCTCTGATGTAGAGAGGACACATTTTCCTTTTACAGATCTTTTAGGCCTGTTGTAAATGCTTGCCTCCGTTGATGAAATCCGGAAGGAATTTCTTTCATATAAAAAATAAATTAGATTAAAAACCATTGAGAACTTCCTGAGCTCCGTATATAAAACTCCTACAAACTAAAACATTTATAAAAACCGTATGCACCAAATTAGTATATAAATATTCGTAAATTATCACACCAGGTCACTATCCACTGTACTACGTTACATTCCGCGCCAATTATGTTACACGTGTGGCACCTCGCCATGAGTGTAGTCGTCGTCAATATTGTCAGAGGCAGCTTGGGGGCAGGACGAGACCAACCGATCTCCCCTGAACGTTTCGGCAGGAGGATTTGGCGACCCGCCTGTCGTAGGTGAGCTTCACGTCCTGCATGCTGATCCCGCTGCACGGGTGGCTCCTGCTGCAGTTGAAGGTCACGGCCACCGGCGTCGTTGACCACCCCCGTATGTCCACGTACTTCACCTCGCTGATCTCGATACTCGAACTCTGTAAACAAGAAACGCCAAATCAATTATGGCAGCCAAAAAATACTGGTGACAGTTGACAAATGAATCATGTCACATCAAAACATTTTTTAGCTGTGTGTGAGTTGTTGAGATGGTTTTAGCCCCGTTTTCCGTTAATTAAACGAGCAACCATCTTCTTTTTAAATGAATCGAGATCCTTTAAGAACAACTTGAAAAGAAATTTTTGAAGTTTTGAAAAAAAAAAGAAAAAACTTTCAATCTATTCATAATCAATCACGGTAGAACTTAGGAGACTAAAGGTAATCAAAACTATTTTTATATAGGTAAAAAGTATTTTGAAACATGCATGAATATGTGTCATGGGTACTTGTGTAGAACATTACCCTGTCGCTGCATCCAACTTTTGCGGGACAGTAATTTTGATCGATGATTATGGGGTTGTGGACGCCGGTCATTGTAGAGTCCTCGAAGGTGACGCCCCTCACGAAACCCTGCTTGGAGCTCCCCCATGTTTTGATCCTCAGCCCGTTTGAGGTGCCGGTGAACCAGGTCGTCTTCACCGTCACGTTCTGCACGTCCTCCATGTCCAGCCCTTGCTGATGCCCCAAGCTTCCGATGCTAAGTTAACACATTCAACAAGATGTCTTTGGGTTAGCTCAGGTCCTCTAGTCTTGCAAACTCCGACCCAAAAATCACACCGATAAAATTGCAAGTTTCTATCAAAGAAATACTAGCACACACGTGTAAAATATGCATGTGGCCATGACAATATTTTTTCAGATTTAAATTCTGTTCACAACTCGAGAAACCGAAAATATATAGTTTTCATAATGAATCGTACTTCCTTCGTCTCAAAATAAGTGTCTCAACTTTAGTATAAACTTTGGATTGAGCTATGAATTCGGCCTTCGGCACGGTACTGAATTTATCTTTTCAAAATGTTTCTTGAGTTGTGTATTGAATGTAATCTGAAATATATATCATTGTAGATGCATGTTGTATATACGTGCTGATTTTTGTGTGTAAATATTCAGAACTTATAAAGCGGTTTTCCAGTTGGAATTACTTGAAAATGAACTTATTATTCCACGCAAAAAAATGAACTTATTATTTGTACCTTATGCCGTGGCCTGGGCCGCAGGCGACACGCTCGATCCAGAGGTTGGAGTTGCCCGGCCCGACGGAAACGCAGTCGTCGCCGGTGCGGATGTTGGCGTCGTACACCGAGACGTGGCTTGACATGTGGATGTGTATCCCGTCGGTGTTAGGGCTGTCCTCCGGCGCATCCACCGTGACCCGGTTCAGCGTCACGCCGTTGCTCTGCAGCACCACCACGTGGAACAGCTCGCTGTTCATCGACCTCAGCCCGTCCACCACCACGTCCCTCGAGTTCGAGATCGTCAGCGACTGCACACCAATGGCACGTCAAGACTCAAGATCACCTAGAAATCGTCGAGTTCTTTGAGACGTGTATATTTACAGTGCGTACCGAGGCGCCGGACGGGCAGTGGAGGCGCGGCTGCTGCGGCTGCTGCTGCTTGCAGGCCCAGAGGGGGGCGCCGCGGCCGTCGAGGGTGCCGCCGGAGATGGCGAGGCCCTCCACGGACTCGAACGTGAGCCAGCGGCCGGGGGAGGCGCTGTCCCAGCCGTAGCCCGAGGGGGCGAGCAGCGTGCCGGCCACGTTGAACGTGACGGCGCGGGTGGCGCACGGGCCCATGAACGTGGCGCTCCCCACCAGGAACATGCCCGGCGGCACCAGCACCGTGGCCGGGCGCGGCGAGCGGCACGCGTCGGCCCACGCGCGCAGGAACGGCAGCGTGGCGTCCGTCATGCCGTCCGGGCGGGCGCCGTAGCGCACCACGTCGTACACCGCCGCCGCGCCGCCTGGTCCGGCCCAGGCCGGGCCGCCGTTGTTGGGGAGGAACAGGAGCGCCGCGTGGAGGTGCGCGAGCAGGCCCAGCATGGTGACCGATCGAGCTGCTGTCTGTGTCGCGAGCTTGCAGGTGCTTGTTAGGTACGTCGGTGTTGCAGGAGGAATGTTATTACTAACGTGGACACGTGTATTTATAGTGGACGAATTTGGCTGGTTTTTTATGGAAAGTGAATCAGTAATTTAGAGCCTTAATTAATTACTACCATACCACATGGTGATCAAGCAGTGTACCTACCTACCATGGGAGACCAGCTGGTAGTTAGCGATCTTTGACATGGGAGACTATGAAAGTCCCATGTGTATGTGATACCACTTTCTAAAATGCATGCGTTTGGTGAGTTCTTGGAATCATGCCATTGCGGCCCATGTAAATTTCATGTGTGTGTGCTAGCTGCTTTTGTTGATCGTTGATGGTTTTGAGGAGCAAACATGTTGTTTACTCATATGTTTCAAGAACAGTTGTTTACTCTACCGTTGTACTCCCTCCGTTCCTAAATATTTGTCTTTCTAGAGATTTCAACGAGTGACTACATACGGAACAAAATGAGTGAATCTACACTCTATATACATCCATATGTGATAGTCCATTTAAAATCTCTAAAAAGACAAATATTTAGAAACGGAGGGAGTATATCTGTATGAGCTTGTGAGGCCGGTTGTGTGCTCGTTGTTATCTTTCAGTGTGCAATATTTAGGCACATCTATATGTGATTTAGCAAAACCGTTTTTTCTATTGTTTACTTTTGAAGAAAACTAAGTAGTTTGAGGTACCAATAGAAGCTTGGTGGAGGATCCCCGGTGGGCGCGGCGGTCGCGAAGCTTCTTCGTTTTTGTTGATCCGCCAGTATCGGCATTTGTTTCTTTCCTTTTTCTCTTTCGTTTCTTTTGGGCGTGCATGTGCTGCTTCCGCCCCAGCACCTATCTGGTTGTATCGGTGATGATTTTCTTTGTAATACAAAGCGGGGGAACCCTATTTCGTCCCACTGGACAAATGCATGATGTATCTTTTTTTCTTGGGGAACATGCATGATTTATCTGCTACAGTTTCATCTAACGTTACAACTTACTCCCTCTGTTTTTAAATATAAATCTTTTTAGAGATTTCAATACGGGCTATATACGGACATGTATAGACATATTTTAGAGTGTAGATTCACTCATTTTGCTCTATATGTAGTTTATATTGAAATCTCTAAAAAGACTTGTATTTAGGAATGGAGGTAGTACAAGACAAGAGCCGAAATTCACATGGGAATTTCTAAGGCGACCAAACTCTACCAGAATCAGAAAGCAAAATAAACCAGTTCAAGGGGCTTTCGTGACCGAGTTCGAAACTTGAGCTCCCAGTTGGAGGATCCCGCGACCTGATCAATCAACAAACTAAAGGCGCAGCGCTTCTAGATCCGCACACATTTGTACCGTGTAGTTGTTGCTAGTTGGGTTGGCCATTTAGCAACTTCTATGGCTGCGTTTGGAAATCAAGATCACCATGCAGCTTATGTTTCAGCGTCTCGTTAACTACAGTTTACGTCGTCTTCTACTGTTATGCTGCAAAAAACGACTTGTAGATAGACCAATCAATCTTTTGACCACCAGAAGCGGCCATGACCTAAGGAAGGTCCTTAACTAACTGCTTCAGTGGAGCGGGACAAATGGACTAGTCATCTATAGCAGTATTAGGCCTTGTACAATGTTAGGTGCTTAGAAAAATAAATCAGCTTTTTCTGAAGCATCAGTGTCTATTTCTATTGGAGAGACGCCTAATTAAACGTCTACCCAATACAAATAAGCACCGGTGCTTAAGGAAAGTCTGGTATATTTCTCTAAGCACCTTCCCTAAGCATCTTGCATTGTATAAGGCCTTAACAGCCGGTGAAACGCAGGTACGCAGAAACTAGGGGTGGCGACCTCATGCATTCTTTGAATTAGTAGTCCGAGGTCCATAGACTTGTGATCGTCGTAGGAGACAGGAGAGCAGATTTGACTATTGTTGGTTGTAGTGGTGGGTTGGGCACATCTCAACCCAAGCCAAACCTAGGAAGGTTCGACATGTCAACAACTACTTCGGCCCGTCGAGTCAAGGTCCAGTCTGGTTTGCTGCTCACCAATCACCACTAAACCGTCAATCACTGTGTTCGGTGTTCATTAGTTACCTGCCAAAAGCTTGTGGACTGCGTATTTTGGGTTAATCTCCCTTACTCAGAACGTGGTAAGGTTGTGTCGTTTGCTGGTCTTTCCTTCAACCTTACGTACGTTTCCACCTCCTTTCACTTGTTTATTTTTTTCTCCCATCTTTAGGTTTTCTTCACCGGTTCTCCCTAAAAACCGCATGAGTTAACCCACCTCTTATCGACTTTCAAATAAAATTATGTGTTTTTTGATAAGCCAATAAATAGTTACCAAATAAGGTTGTCAAATAAAATGTTTTTTTCTTACATAATTACACTAATAGGATAGTTGTTTCTATCAAACTAATATGAACAAGTAAATATTTTGCCGTCTGCCTTTTTTATTGCAGACGGCAAGGTAGTATGTCTTTGCCGTCAGCAGCTGACGGCAAAGTGCTCTTTGCCGTCTGTCTCGACGAAAAGCTGACGGCAAAGAGCAATACTGATTGCAAATTACCTGATTCCCGTAGTGTCCATTGTTTCTTCTTCCTCCAGATTTCTTCCTCCAGATTTCTTCCTCCTTCAACCGCTCCTTCTCCTATAAAATCGACTTATCCAAATTACAAATTTAGTCAACTTATATATAACTATTGTATTTACTAAATTATTTATGTCCGAGTTGTATCATCCTTTTTTTGAGGGGTCCGAGTTGTATCATCCGACCACATCCGATATGACTTATTCAGATTGCAAGCCGTCTTGGGCCAGTTCGACCCGACAAAAGAAAACTGGGTCGCAATTGAGTGCAAAACAAGTGTGCCAACCTTTCTCTATGCAGAGCAGTTGGGCCAGGCTGGCCCAACGTGGTGCAACAAACTTCGGCGTCATGAGACAATTGATGGTTGTGTGTTCGGTTGAGCTGTGGATTTTAAAAAGGTTGTTGTGAACTGTGAGCTGAGAACTATGAAAAGGCTAAAAATTGTTTAACCGTTCATTTTATAGGAATTGTCTGTAATATACCTAAGGCCTGAAAGACGGTATATGGGTTGACATTTTAATAACTATTTAGAAAGAAAAATTATAACTACAAACAATTTATTTCAATAGTTATTTTTAGTATTGCATACATATAGATAATATAAATAGATTGAATGATACTCTAATATTATTACAAAGACAGTCATGTAACAAATCTCAACAATCAACAATTATATAATAAGAATCACCAATAAGTACAAAAAGTTAGCATGTTCTCTCAATCTCTCTCATTGTTTCTATTCGTACAAATAGTTAGCAAGTTGATTTTCTTGATTTTCAACGTATAACTATCGCTATGGTGACTCTACTGTATACGTCGGGCCCTTGGAAACCCCAAGGGCATGTAGCGAGGACGATGGAGATCCGTTGCTGGACGACAAAGCTGAAGCGTACATCTCAAAGTTTCATCAGCGGCAAATTCGTGCCACCTTGCCCAGCGAAACCACCCTGCAAAGCTCTAGATACACACATGACCACATTGATTTTAGATTTCCTGATTTAAACTAATAGTGTTGACATTTTCATGTTTGTCAAGGGCGAGGTTTGAGGATTTTTCTAGTGTTTAGGGAGAGGGTGGGGGCATATGCCCCCCTCCAGGGTCCCCACACATTTGAACAATATTCTGCAACTGAGGTCTTAAGGTTAAATTAGGATTTACTTCTAGTACCAAGGATGGTTTTTGCAATTGAGGTTTTAAGAAAGGACAAATTATTTCTTTCTGTTGTTTTGCTGGTTTTGTATTATGGGAATGATTTTGGTTATTTTATCTGGCACTCAAAATAATTGATTGTAGACACATCACAAAAGCAATTGGATACAGGTTTGTCAAAACAGGTATCCCGGGGTAGTTAACCCACATGTTTCATATACTATCATGTGGTAGTATATATACTATTTTATCGAGAGTGGCCATAGAGTGCACGAGCTCGCTTGCTCCTACTAGGTGAACCAATGGAACAATCAGGCGTCGGTAGGTGTATTAAGTGCGGGCGTAGGAAACAGGGAAAGATACACAACGTCCAACAGTAGTATACGGTGACGGTGCTGTTTAATATGACTGCACGATGACGGTAGAACGTGCATACGTTCCGGCATCAACCGAGTGACTTCCCAACGTTATCAGCTTGGCAGTTGTCTGAACTATCTGAAGAGTAAACCTAAGTTGATCTTGATCCAAAGTGCTAGAGGATAATAACAAAATAAAATTTCGTAAGTTATTCAGGACTTTTGATTCGCTGCACATTCTTGCCCCTCCGGTGCTTTTGTGCTGCAATCTACCCGTCCATGGCGTGGATCTTGCTAAGCAAGTGCAGATCGTTTTGGCTTTTAGGAAAAGAGTGATGGGTGGAACTTGAGCTTAATCTGAATGTTTTCAGTACAAGTTTGTGGCGGTAGTAGATACCTGGAGAAGACACAAAAGGCTTGAAGGGAGATTGGGAGACAGGAGAGTGCCGATTCAATGGCCCACATTTCAGCGCACATTTTTTTTGGAAGACACGTTTTCAAAGGTGGAAATACAACACACCATCACCGTAGGTTCCTGTTTAATAGTATAAACTGTCTGAAAACTTTGATTTTTCAGTTCAAAACTGACATAAAACCCCCAATTGTTGTTTCTCTCACATCACCCATCCAAAAAAACTAAAATATTTTCAGAATAGTCGATGATATATTTATGTTTTTCTGTAAAATAAAAAATAAACAAGTGAAAGTTTCTTTTTGCAGAAAGATAATCTGCTTGTCAATTTATAATGAGATATTTATCTTCCTTGCAAAGTGATACTCCCTCCATCCAGATTTGTAAGTCTGGTTCGAATTTGTAGGTCTTCAATGCGACTAGCAAAATATGTGTTATTTGCCAAAAAAATATTTAGGAACTTAATTGATGAAGAACTTTTCAAAAAGTGACTTTATCATTATCACATTGAAATATACCCAAAAATGAAAATTTGACGTGTTTCAATATTTCAAAGACATGAATAAAAACTAAAAAACAGAGTAAAAATTGCCATGACACAATGAAAAAAATCCACCTATATGTAATATGAAATTGCCATGCTACATACAGAACAACAATTTGCTATGGTTTAGTCAATAGATTTGCCATGGCACATACAATAAATTCATGGTGGTACAATAGATAAAAGGCGTACGTAGGATAAAATTGACATGGTATTTGTACAAGAAAACATGTAAAATTAAATTTTCCATCGACCATAGCAACTTTGAAAGGAAATGTTCTATAGATCATGGGAAACTTACAAAAAAAAGTTTGTACTTGTAAAGGATTTTTGTTGTTATATAAAACATGACAAATTGTTGGGAAACCAGTAATCATCACATGAAAACTTGTTGGAAAAAGCTTAATTTATCACATGGCAAATTAGGAAATTTTATATGTCTATATGTAGGCAATATGTAGGAAAATTTGTACTTTGACATAGCAAAAATCAATTTAAAGATGTCTAGTGACATGGCAAATTCAGGCAATAAAAGGATGAATATGTGTAGGGGAGTGTAAGAAAAATTGTACTAGTGATATGGCAAAAACAAAAATGCCATGTCACTGGATCAATTGTTCTTAAATTTTCCATGGCACAAAATAAAAACGCACCTACATTTTCCTTAAATGCAACAAAAAGATTCCATGTTAAAACATCTTGTATAAGATATCTAACTTTTGTCGTTTGGGTAGTACACATGATGACAAAAATATGAAAAACATAATACAAAAATGACACAGCAAATTTTCTAAAATTTGCTCTATTTGTCATGGCAAAATGCTGAAAAATTGTGTGTTGCATGGCAAATTTAGGAAAAAAATCACATTGAACATAGCTAAAGTGTGTGTGTGTGTGTGAATAGGTCACACGGCAACGTTCGCGAAGTCCGACGAGGCGCGACTTGGGTCCGTGCGGACCCCGACCTCGAAGAGGCCTAGGCCCGTGACCTGTTGCTGCCCAACATGGAGACGGTCGTGTGGCACCTACGCCGCCTCGACGGGGAGCTCGTGAAGATCAGCGACGAGTGGTCTCTCAGCGGGACTAACACCGCCGCCAGCGGAAGCAGGGGCATGGCTAAGGCTCCCAGCCAAGGTCAACGTTGGCCATGACCACCCTTTGCATGACACAGTAGGAAGCGGAGCGGATCCTCCGTGGGCGCCAGGTGGTGGTCGACCAGAGCTGTCGCGCCCCCGTGCCCTTCTATCATTGGAGAGACCACGCGACGACACCAGTGGTGACGGAGGTGACGTCAGCTAGCCCGGCCACGCGTACGAGGTCACCATCCGCTGCAACCTAGTTTAGTTTTTTATATTTACACACGAAATATCGTCTGATTTATGTAAAATATATCAAACTTATGTACGTTTGAATAAATTTCGCCGTGTTTGCATGATTTACCTTCAAATTAGTTTGAATTGCAGATGGAGGTTCGCGGGAAGAGTTGAAAGACCGTCCCCCATATCACTATCCACGGACACATCTAGACACATTCATTGACGGATAGTGTGCGTGTTTGTTGGAGATGACCTTAGCTCTATTGCTAGTTTTGCGTCTAAAAGCATATACAGAATACACCAAATCCGGACCCTCAGACATCCACGGACGCGCCTAGACCCATCTGTGGATAGTGACCGGTAACCTTAAATCATTGTTTCCACAACCGGATACCTCAATTACGAATCCTCAAATCCACACAATTACATGCAACGTGAAACCTAATCAAGAGTGGAGCTCGTTTGGCTCCGCTGTATCCATGCCCGACGGCCAGCTGTGCCCCCTCCCCCCCGGGTGAAGGTGTGATCGCCACCGAGGTAGAGTAAGACATGGGACACGCACCGGCTCACGGGACTCGAGGCATCACCGTCCCGTATGCACTGATCTTTCTCATCGGAGCCCATGGCCTGCGAGCCACCGGTCGATGTCGTCGTGGTCGGAGTCCGACACGTTTGCCTCCGTCAACGTCGTCGCCATGACGTAGTTGCGGCCCCAGGGGATGGCAGCGACCTGAGCGGGCACCGGAGAGTGTGACTCCGCCTCGCCGACGCCCGCCTCGAGAGCTAACATGGCCTTTCGAGCCCTCTGCCTCCCACGGTGGGCACGGTGCACCATATTTGTGTCCTACGCATTGCGGGCGTTCACCTTCGCCTCGGTGCGCCAACGAAGGGGTTGCGCCTTTGCCACGACGTTCGGACACCAGACGGACTGCACCGCCTCCGAGGAGGCAGCGGCGGCGCGAAGCGCCATTTGGACGGACGTTATGGATTCCCGACCGATCGTGTCAGACCGCTGTCATGCGCTCTCCTCGCGGGCGCGGCGGAGGGCAATGCGGACGACAATCTCCTCCTCGTGCCTGCATGGGATGAGCTGCCAGTCCGCAGATCAGGTGATGGAGAACTCGGATCCATGGGATGCCATGACAGAGAAGGTCGGAGTTCGACGCAAGGGAGCTTGGAGATGGAGCGAAGCCAAGGGGAGTGGAGTTGCTAGGGTTTGGTTCGGGGAGCGAATGGGGATGATTTTTTTTGTTTTGACAGGAATGGGGATGAATATATATTGGGTGAGTGTGTGGTGATCCTGTGTACATTTTACTTAATCATGTGTCACCCGTAAAATAAATCGCCCCCGATAATCGGTGTGGTGATCGTATTAGAGAAAATGATGATTGTCAATGAGGCCTATTCAATTCTCTGAATCGTCATTGTGCTTAATCAATCGTGTTTCCTATTTATTCACTGATGGAAATAACTTTTTTTAGGCAACTTCGCGAAGCTTTATTAGGTCGTCACAATGTTTACAGGGACGAAAGGAATACCGTCGGGCTGGCCTAACCAAACATGGCGGCCAGCACCCAAATTCAAAGCATGCTTCGCTAGGTTGTGAGCATCGAAATTTGAGCTCCTAAACTGATGCACTAAGTTACATGAAATAAAAGAAGAAATCTGTAAGTTGATCTCCCTAATGACTGGTCCATAGACCGCAGCACTACCGCACTTGACTTCATTTACCACCCCTTTACAATCTGAAGCAGCATGCACTCTTGCAAGGTTCAAGTCGACAGCTAGATCAAGGCCTTCTCTGACAGCCAAAGCTTCAAGTGTGGTTGGATCACCAATGTGCTTGAAAACAAATGCTGATGCTCCTAGAAAACTTCCATCTCGTTCTCTACAAATGGCACTAACAGCTCCATATCGTCCCCCACGACCAATTGTAGCATCCACATTCAGTTTTGCAAAACTTTCCGGAGGGGCGATCCATCCATTGGGGCGCGGTGCAGCACCCCTATTTTCTTCCTTGATTGGAGCTAAAACCTGAAGCTCGGATATATATGAGTTGATGAAATGTATCGCTTGTGGTGGCTTAAAAATACCTTCATAGATGGCTTTTCTTCTGTCTCCCCAAATGGCCCAAAGTGACGCTGCAAACCTGATAAAGTCTTCTGGTGTTAGAGCCTCCTACATCGCAAATAACCATTGTTTGGAACTGTCATGCTGGTGAATGCAAAGTTGATCCAATATGGCCTCAGATGACAGCGCCCAAGTGTTGCGAGACATTGGGCGGTTAAGCAGCGCGTGCCTCCAAGAATCATGTGCTCCGCACAAAACACATGCTCCCATTGTAGCCATATTCCTTCGATGCAAGACCTCACCAGAGGGAATAGAGTGTCTAGCAAGGCGCCACAAAAATACCCTGATCTTGGACGGTACATTAGTTTTCCAAATAGCCTTCCACTCCTTGCTATCCCCCTCGCTACTAGATGATCCCTCACGTCCTTCAAGCCATCCTTCTCTGTCGAATTTTGTCGAACCAACATGCGATATGCAGATCCGACAATAAAGTTTCCTCGAGGTTCTTCGCTCCTTGACCAGAAATCATCAATCCGCCTTGTGCACAAAGGAATTTTTAATATAGCTTCCGCATTGAAAGCAGTAAACACCGTTCGAATGAGCTCCTCCCGCCAGGAAGCAGTAGCCGTTTCAATGAGGTCTGAAACCCTTTGTGGCGGGGCTTGGAGCAGTGAGGTGATTGGTCTCTTAAAACTGTCCCTTGGGATCCAATTATGGTCCCATATACTTGTAGTGGCTCCATCACCAATCCTTCTAATTATTCCTTGTGCCAATACATCTCTCCCATCTATTATCGCTCTCCAAATCTGGAGGGTGAGATCCCAATTCTGCTTCAAGTAGAGATACCCCTGGATAGTATATAGCCTTAAGCAATCTGGCACTCAATGATTCTGTTTTGTTCATTAGTTTCCAAGCTTGTCTCGACAACAATGCTAAATTGAAAATCTCCAAATCACGGAAGCCCATGCCCCCCATGTGTTTTGGTGTGGTCATGACATCCCATGCGATCCATGCTAGTTTGCGTCTCCCACGTTTGCTATCCCACCAAAATTGACGGATGATTGATGTAACATTGTCGCAAAGCCCTCTAGGCAATCTGAAACAAGACATGGAATAGACTGGAATTGCTTGCGCCACTGATTTAATAAGGATTTCCTTTCCTGCAGCCGACACGAGCTTCTGCATCCATCCCTTCACTTTCTCCCACACTCTATCCCGCAAATATTTGAAAGAGCCATTTTTTGAGTGACCCACATCTGTTGGCATGCCAAGATAGCGCTCACTAAGGGACTCATTGTGAACATGAAGTTGATTCTTCACTCCTTCTCTAATCGCTTGTGGGCACCCTTTACTGAAGAAGATTGATGATTTTTCAGTATTGATCTTCTGACTCGAAGCATTGCAACAATTATTCAGTAGGTTTGACACACTTTCTGCACCCTCCACACTAGACTTGAAAAGCAATAGACTGTCATCTGCAAATAAAAGGTGGTTCACGGCCGGAGTCGTGGGCGCCACTTTAATACCTGTCAACGAAGATGACTGGGAACTGGATTTCAGGAGGCACGAAAGGCCCTCTGCTGCAATCAAAAATAGGTAAGGGGAGATAGGATCTCCCTGCTGAATCCCTCTGGACGGATAAAATTGCTCGAGCCTTTCTCCATTAAACAACACTGAAACGGAAACCGAAGAAACCATGGCCATTATTGTGTCAATCCAACTGGTTGCAAACCCCAGCTTTTCCATGATGGCCCTCAGATAAGACCACTCCAGCCTATCATAGGCTTTCACCATATCGAGCTTCAGAGCACAGTAGATGTTACTCTTTGACTTGTTTCTCTTCATAAAATGTAAACATTCGTAGGCACAAATAATGTTATCCGTTATTAGTCTACCTAGCACAAAAGTTGATTGCTCTTCTGAGATGATGTCTGGTAGTACAAGCTTGAGTCTATTTGCAACCACTTCCGAAGCAATCTTATAAAGCACATTGCATAAGCTTATCGGTCTGAACTGGGAAAGGAGGTTCGGATTAGTCACCTTAGGAATCAGCACGAGCACTGTGTCATTGATACATTCCGGGCTCTCCTCCCCTTTGACGATTCTGAGAACAATTTTTGTCACATCCTCTCCACACACATCCCAATGCTTCTGATAGAACAAGGCGGGAAAACCATCTGGGCCAGGTGCTTTAGTGAGAAACATCTGGAAAAGTGCAATCATTACCTCCTCGCTTGTATATGGTGCGCACAAGTCTGTATTCATGGCATCAGTCACCTTGCGAGGTACATGATCTATGACATTCTGGATACCTTGCACTCCCTCTGAGGTGTACAGATTCTGATAGAAAGCATTCGCCATGGACCTCACTTCAGCCAGATCATCCACCAATATACCTAACGAATTTTCAAGTGCTCGGATCATATTCTTCTTCCTCCTTAGGCTAGCACGGAGATGAATTTTTATTGTATTTTTGTCACCCGAAGACAGCCATTATATCCTTGCACGTTGTCTCCACATGATTTCTTCGTGATTATATAGTTCAATCAGTCTGTCATTGGTTTTCTACTCGGCATGTGTTGGTGCAACTCTAAGCGGGTCGCCCCGGAGTTCGTCCAGCTTCTATGTGCTGGGCAGCAGAAAAAAAGGTGTTTGAATTTTGAATACGGCATGTGATGGAGGTCTGCCCCTGTGCAGTGGGTACAGAATGTGGGCTGACAGCTTGCGCCGTTCTATCCAAACGGCATCATGTGTGTTGTGGGGCCAACAGACTTTTTTCTTTAGGCCCAATACTGGCCATACGCAACGGGTACCTCACTCAGTGAGCATGCGAGGACGGGCGCTCCTATGGATTTTCGCTACTTTATCATTCTAAATATGTTGATATACTATATATAAGATACTTTAAAGTGAGTTATATGAAAAAAAAATTGCAAGTTGGCCCATGGTTTTTATTATATTTATGAAATAGGTACATATTTGTATGCAAAAAGGAGTATACTCAAATCCACACAATTACATGCAACGTGAAACCTAATCAAGAGCGGAGCTCGTCCGGCTCCGCCGTATCCATGCCCGACGGCCAGCTGCGCCCCCCCCCAGGGTAAAGGTGCGATCGCCACCGAGGTAGAGTAAGACATGGGACACGCACCGGCTCACGGGACTCGAGGCATCACCGTCCCGTATGCACTGATCTTTCTCATCAGAGCCCATGGCCTGCAAGCCACCGGTCGATGTCGTCGTGGTCGGAGTCCAACACGTTTGCCTCCGTCGACGTCGTTGCTACTTCTTGAGCTTGCGTTGGTTTTTCCCTTGAAGATGAAAGGGTGATGCAGCAAAGTAGAGATAAGTATTTCCCTCAGTTTGAGAACCAAGGTATCAATCCAGTAGGAGACAACGCACAAATCACCGAATACCTGCACAAACAATCAAACAACTTGCACCCAACACGATAAAGGGGTTGTCAATCCCTTCACGGTTATTTGCAAAAGTGAGATCCGATAGAGATAGATAAACGATAAAATAAATATTTTTGGTATTTTTGTTTTATAGATCGGAAAGTAAAAGATTGCAAAATAGTAGATCGGAAACTAATATGAAGGAAAATAGAAGATTATATGATGGAAAATAGACCCGAGGGCCATAGGTTTCACTAGAGGCTTCTCTCAAGATAGAAAATAATACGGTGGGTGAACAAATTACTGCCGAGCAATTGATAGAAAAGCGCAAACTTATGACGATATCTAAGGCAATGATCATGAACATAGGCATCACGTCCGTGTCAAGTAGACCGAAATGATTATGCATCTACTACTATTACTCTACACATCGACCGCTATCCAGCATGCATCTAGAGTATTAAGTTCATAAAGAACGGAGTAATGCATTAAGCAAGATGATATTATGTAGATGAATTAACTCAAGCAATATGATGAAAACCCTATCTTTTTATCCTCGATGGCAACAATAAAATACGTGCCTTGCTGCCCCTATTATCACTGGGAAAGGACACCGCAAGATTGAACCCAAAGCTAAGCACTTCTCCCATTGCAAGAAAAACCAATCTAGTTGGCCAAACCAAACTGATAGTTCGAAGAGAATTACAAAGATATCAAATCATGCATAAAAGAATATAGAGAAGATTCAAATAGTATTCATAGATAAGCTGATAATAAATCCACAATTCATCGGATCTCGGCAAACACACCGCAAAAAAGTATTACATCGAATAGATCTCCAAGAACATCGAGGAGAACATGGTATTGAGAATCAAAGAGAGAGAAAAAGCCATCTAGCTACTAGCTATGGACCCGTAGGTCTGAGGTAAACTACTCACGCTTCATCGGAAGGGCAATGGTGTTGATGTAGAAGCCCTCCGTGATCGAATCCCCCTCCGGCAGGACGCCGGAAAAGGCCCCTAGATGGGATCTCACGGGTACAGAAGGTTGCGGCGGTGGAAAAGTGTTTTCGTAGATGCCTCTGGTGGTTTGGGCATATAAGAGTATATATAGGCGAAAGAATTAGGTCAGGAGGTGCACGAGGGGCCCACAAGGGTGGGGGGCACGCCCTACCCCCTGGGTGCGCCCTCCATCCTTGTGGCCGCCTCATGGCTCCTCCGACTTCATCTCCAAGTCTTCTGGTTTCCTTCTGGTCCAAGAAAGATCATCGCGAAAGTTTTATTCCGTTTGGACTCCCTTTGGTATTCCTTTTCTGCGAAACTCAAAAACAGGAACTGGCACTGGGCCCTAGGTTAATAGGTTAGTCCCAAAAATAATATAAAATAGCATATTAATACATATAAAACATCCAAAACAGATAATATAATAGCATGGAACAATCAAAAATTATAGATACGTTGGAGACATATCAGTCATCACGACGACGTAGTTGCGGCCCCAAGGGATGGCAACGACCTGAGAGGGCACCGGAGAGTGTGACTCCGCCTCGCCGACGTCCGCCTCGAGAGCTAACGTGGCCATTCGAGCCCTCTGCCTCCCACGGCGGGCACGGTGCACCATATTTGTGTCCTACGCGTTGCGGGCGTTCACCTTCGCCTCGGTGCGCCAACGAAGGGGTTGCGCCTTTGCCACGACGTTCGGACACCAGACGGACTGCACCGCCTCCGAGGAGGCAGCGGCGGCGCAAAGCGCCATTTGGACGGACGTTATGGATTCCCGACCGATCGTGTCGGACCACTGTCATGCGTTCTCCTCGCGGGCGCGGCGGAGGGCAATGCGGACGACAATCTCCTCCTCGTGCCTGCATGGGATGAGCTGCCAGTCCGCAGATCAGGTGACGGAGAACTCGGATCCATGGGATGCCATGACAGAGAAGGTCGGAGTTCGATGCAAGGGAGCTTGGAGACGGAGCGAAGCCAAGGGGTGTGGAGTTGCTAGGGTTTGGTACGGGGAGCGAATGGGGATGATTTTTTTTGTTTTGACAGGAATGGAGATGAATATATATTGGGTGCTCCTGTGTACATTTTACTTAATCATGTGTCACCCGTAAAATAAGTCGCCCCCGAAAAGAGCTTGATGTCTACTACACAACTTTATTCTTGTAGACTCGTGTTGGGCCTCCAAGCGCAGAGTTTTGTTGGACAGTAGCAATTTTCCCTCAAGTGGATGACCTAAGGTTTATCAATCCGTGGGAGGCGTAGGATGAAGATAGTCTCTCTCAAACAACCCTGCAACCAAATACAAGAAATCTCTTGTGTCCCCAACACACCCAGTACAATGGCAAATTGTATAGGTGCACTAGTTCGGCGAAGAGATGGTGATCAAAGTGTAATATGGATGGTAGAAATATATTTTTATAATCTGAATAAATAAAAACAGCAAGGTAGCAATTGATAAAACAGAGCACAAACGGTATTGCAATGCTTGAAAATGAGGCCTAGGGTCCGTACTTTCGCTAGTGTAATCTCTCAACAATGCTAATATAATTGGATCATATAACCATCCCTCAACGTGCGATGAAGAATCACTCCAAAGTTCCTATCTAGCGGAGAACATAAGAAGAAATTGTTTGTAGGGTACGAAACCACCTCAAAGCTATTCTTTCCGATCAATCTATCCTAGAGTTAGTACTAAAATAACACCAAGCTATTCTTTCCGATCGATCTAACCAAGAGTTCGTACTAAAATAACACCATATGATACACATCAACCAACTCTAATGTCACCTAGATACTCCAATGTCACCGCAAGTATCCGTGAGTCGATTATGCGATATGCATCAAACAATTTCCAATTCATAATACTCAATCCAACACAAAGAACCTCAAACAGTGCCCCAAGATTTCTACCGGATAAACAAGGATGAAAACGTGCATCAACCCCTATGCATAGATTACCCCAATGTCACCTCGGGAATCCACGAGTTGTGTGCCAAGACATAGATCAAGTGCTCTCAAATCCATAAAAGTATTCAATCCGATAAAACGAAATCTCAAAGGGAAAACTCAATTCACAACAAGATAGAGAGGGGAAAACACCATATGATCCAACTATATTAACAAAGCCCGCGATACATCAAGATCGTGACATCTCAAGAACACGAGAGAGAGAGAGAGATTAAACACATAGCTACTGGTACAAACCCTCAGCCCCGAGGGTGGACTACTCCTTCCTCATCGTGGTGGTCGCCGGGATGATGAAGATGGCCACCGGTGATGATCTCCCCCTCCGGCGGAGTGCCGGAACGGGGTCTAGATTGGTTTTACGTGGCTACAGAGCCTTGCGGCGGCGGAACTTCTGATCTAGGGTTACCCCCGAGGGTTTTGGAATATTTGGCAATTTATAGGGTGAAGAAGGGGTACGGGAGGCCACCGAGGTGGGCACAACCCACCTGGGCGCGCCTGGGCCCCCAAGCGCGCCCTGGTGGGTTGTGCCCCCCTCGTGGCACCCCCCCAGGTACTACTCTGGCCCATTGGATGTCTTCTGGTCCATAAAAAATCCACAAAATATTTCGCGGTGTTTGGACTCCATTTGATATTGATTTCCTGCGATGTAAAAAAAAGCAAAAACAGCAACTGGCACTGGGCACTGGGTCAATAGGTTAGTCCCAAAAAATGATATAAAGTTGCTATAAAATGATTGCAAAACATCCAAAAATGATAATATAACAGCATGAATACTTCATAAATTATATATACGTTGGAGATGTATCGGCATCCCCAAGCTTAATTCCTACTCGTCCTCGAGTAGGTAAATGATAAAAGAAATAATTTATGAAGTGTGAATGCTAGCAAAGTGCATAAGTTTGATTAATGATAATTTCAATCACTTTTCCTAGCATCATAACAGCAATTTTTTCTTATAAAACTTCTCATGTTAAAGTAGCAACCAATTCACATGTTAAGGTTCAAACAATGAATTCTCTTGAAACTCAACAACCTATGTTCTCAGTCACCAAACAATTGGAATTCAACTTATTCAACAGAGTCTAAGTAAGAGCTCCACATACTCAACCATCATATAGTCTTCTATGATTGCTAACACTCACCGCATACACATGAGCAAACGTTTCAACCGGACACATAGAAAGATAGGGGCCTATAATTTCGCCTCCCAACGTATTCACCTCAAGGGTGATGTCAACAATAATAACTCATGCCACCCATATCCAACTGGACATATGTGCCTAGATCTTTCCTCACCACATGATGCTTGCCAAAGGAGAAAAATAAAAAGGAATAGAGAGAAAAACTTTGACTCTTGCATAAAAGTAAAAGATAGGCCCTTCGCAGAGGAAAGCAGAGGTTGCCATGCGCTTATTTGTTTGTATCCTCAACCCCTTAGTGCAAAAGAACGTCATGTTATATTGCCCCTTGTGATGGCAACCTTTATTATGCAGTCTGTCGCTTTTATTTCTTTACCATCACAAGTTCGTACAACGCTCAATTTTCTCTTACACTAAATGATCTTACACTTTTAGAAGCAATTTTTATTGCCTTATAGCACCGATGACAACTTACTTGAAGGATCTTACTCAATCCATAGGTAGGTATGGTGGACTCTTGAAAATAAGATTTGTGTTTAAGGGTTTTTGGATGCACAAGTAGTATCTCTACTTAGTGCAGAATTTTTGGCTAGCAAAGATGGGGGGCAAGCACCACATGTTGAAGGATCTATGACAATATAACTTCTATGTGAATATGAACAAACATAAATCATTACATTGTCTTCCTTGTCCAACGTCAACAATTTTGGCATATAATATTTTGATGGGGGCTCGCAATGACAAAAGATTTCCAAGATAGTGTATTTGCATGTGAAAATTCTCTTCCTTATAGTTAATCATTCATGAATTGCTTGTATGACCAATATTGTGATTGTCAAGCTTCAAAAGATTTCACTTTCTAAACCCAATGTGAAGCTACCACTAGGCATGATATGAACATATAATTTCAACTTCATGATATTCAATTCATTCAACAATTTACTCATAGGATATAAGTGAAGCACAAGAGTAAATGACAAGCTACTCCAAAATATATATAAGTGAAGATCAATTGAGTAGTTAAGTAAATGGGTAGCTATTTGAGAACTCTCTTTTATTTAAAAACTTTCAGATCTAAGTATTTTATTAAAACAGCAAACAAAACAAAATAAAATGACAATCCATGAATAGCACACATCATGTGAAGAAGCAAGAACTTAGGCTCAACCGATACTAACCGATAATTGTTGAAGAAGAAAGGTGGGATGCCTACCGGGGCATCCCCAAGCTTAGATGCTTGAGACTTCTTAGAATATTAACTTGGGATGCCTTGGG
This sequence comes from Thinopyrum elongatum, assembly GCA_011799875.1. Lineage (NCBI taxonomy): Eukaryota > Viridiplantae > Streptophyta > Magnoliopsida > Poales > Poaceae > Thinopyrum > Thinopyrum elongatum. The sequence goes on from CM022299.1 coordinate 522,057,950, forward strand.
CATCGCCAAGCTTGAGCTTTTGTGTCTCCTTAATTCCTTTTATATCACGGTTTCCCTAAATCTTAAAAACTTCATCCACACAAAACTCAACAAGAACTCGTGAGATAAGTTAGTATAAATCAATGCAAAAACCTTATCATTCTCTACTGTAGCGAATCACTAAAATTATTATTCAACATTGCATACTAAATGCCTCTGCATATTTAATACTTCCATCCTCAAATAGAATCATTAAACAAGCAAACATATGCACACAATGCAAACATAACAGCAATCTGCCTAAACAGTACAGTCTGTAAAGAGTGCAATATTCTTCATACTTACCTAACTCCAAAAATTCTGAAAATTTACCACACGGTAGAAAATTTATTATTTATTACTGTGCAAAAAATTTCAACATTTCATCACATTCTGACTTTTCTGGATAATTATTGCAACAGTGATAAACTTTCTGTTTTGAAACAGTAACTCATATACTTGCAAAATAAGCATGGCAAAGGCTATACCTGACATTTTTATTGAAGTAAAAGATGAAAAACGTTACTATAAATGACAGCAAGCAAATACAAATAAAATAAAATGATGCTCCAAGCAAAACACATATCATGTGACGAATAAAATTATAGCTCCAAGTGAGGTTACCGATAATGTCGGTGACGAAAGAGGGGATGCCTTCCGGGGCATCCCCAAGCTTAGTTGCTTGGATCTTACTTGAATATTGTCTTGGGGTTCCTTGCATCCCCAGCTTAGGGTCTTTTCACTCCTTATTCTCCTCATATCGATATCTCACCCAAAACTTGAAAACTTCAATCACACAAAACTTAACGGAACTTCGTGAGATGGGTTAGTATGATAAAGACAAATAATTCACTTTGGTAATATCAAAGACAAGATTCATAATTGTTCTCAAACAATTCCTACTGTACTCTAAAATTTCCACAATTTATATTAAGCAATATAAGCCGTAGAAACTAGAAAACAAGCAAATTATGCATTGAAAACAGAATCTGCCAAAAAACAGAACAGTACGTTAATATCTGAATTAAGGTCATACTTATGTATCTTCAAAAATTCTGAAAAATTAGGACAACGTATAAAATTTGTATACTAGTCAACTGTAAAAAATTCATAATTTTTCCACTTTCCAGTAAAATACAGGAATTTCTGCACTGGACACAAAAGTTTCTGTTTTTTGCACAGAATCAAGTCAACTATCATCCACAGTATCCCAAAGGCTTTACTTGGCACTTTATTGAAACAAAAGCTATAAAACAAGATCACTACAGTAGACTAACCATGTGAACACACAAAAACAGTAGGTAAAAGTGTTGGATTGTTTCCCAACAAGCGCTTTTCTTTAATGCCTTTTAGTTAGGCATGATGATTTCAATGATGCTCGCATAAAAGATAAGAATTGAAACATAACAAGAGCATCATGAAGCATATGACTAGCACATTTAAATCTAACCCACTTCCTATGCATAGGGATTTTGTGAGCAAACAACTTATGGGAACAAGAATCAACTAGCATAGGAAGGCAAAACAAGTGCAACTTCAAAACTTTCAACATAAAGAGAGGAAACTTGATATTATTGCAATATGTAAAAGCATATGTTTCCCTCTCATAATAATTTTCAGTAGCATCATGAATGAATTCAACAATATAACTATCACATAAATCATTCTTTTCATGATCCACAAGCATAGAAATTTTCTTACTCTCCACATAAGCAAATTTATTCTCATGAATAGTGGTGAGAGCAAACTCAACAAAATAACTATCATGTGATAGGAAATTAAAATCATGATGACAAGTTTCATGGTTATCATTATTCTTTATAGCATACATGTCATCACCATAATCATCATAGATAGGAGGCATGCTTTCATCATAATAAATTTTCTCATCAAAACTTGGGGGACTAAAAATATCATCTTCATCAAACATAGCATCCCCAAGCTTATGGCTTTGCATATCATTAGCATCATGGATATTCAAAGAGCCCAAACCAACAACATTGCAATCATGCTCATCATTGAAAGATTTATTGTCAAACATTTTATAGAATTCTTCCTCTATTAATTGAGCATAATTTTCCTTTCCATCATTTTCGCGAAAGACATTATAAAGATGAATAATATGATGCAACCTCAATTCCATTTTTTTGTAGTTTTCTTTTACGAACCAAACTAGTGATAAAACAAGAAACTAAAAGATTCAATTGCAAGATCAAAAGATATACCTTCAAGCACTCACCTCCCCGGCAATGGCGCCAGAAAAGAGCTTCGTTGACGGGGTGTGAGTGCCGCTTACCTAACCTCCTCGGCAACGGCGCCAGAAAAGAGCTTGATGTCTACTACACAACTTTATTCTTGTAGACTCATGTTGGGCCTCCAAGCGCAGAGTTTTGTAGGACAGTAGCAATTTTCCCTCAAGTGGATGACCTAAGGTTTATCAATCCGTGGGAGGCGTAGGATGAAGATAGTCTCTCTCAAACAACCCTGCAACCAAATACAAGAAATCTCTTGTGTCCCCAACACACCCAATACAATGGCAAATTGTATAGGTGCACTAGTTCGGCGAAGAGATGGTGATCAAAGTGTAATATGGATGGTAGAAATATATTTTTATAATCTGAATAAATAAAAACAGCAAGGTAGCAATTGATAAAACGGAGCACAAACGGTATTGCAATGCTTGAAAATGAGGCCTAGGGTCCGTACTTTCGCTAGCGTAATCTCTCAACAATGCTAATATAATTGGATCATATAACCATCCCTCAACGTGCGATGAAGAATCACTCCAAAGTTCCTATCTAGCAGAGAACATAAGAAGAAATTATTTGTAGGGTACGAAACCACCTCAAAGCTATTCTTTCCGATCAATCTATCCTACAGTTCATACTAAAATAACACCAAGCTATTCTTTCCGATCGATCTAACCAAGAGTTCGTACTAAAATAACACCATATGATACACATCAACCAACTCTAATGTCACCTAGATACTCCAATGTCACCGCGAGTATCCGTGAGTTGATTATGCGATATGCATCAAATAATTTCAGATTCATAATACTCAATCCAACACAAAGAACCTCAAAGAGTGCCCCAAGATTTCTATCGGAGAAACATGGACGAAAACACGCATCAACCCCTATGCATAGATTACCCCAATGTCACCTCGGGAATCCGCGAGTTGAGTGCCAAGACATAGATCAAGTGCTCTCAAATCCATAAAAGTATTCAATCCGATAAAACGAAATCTCAAAGGGAAAACTCAATTCACAACAAGATACAGAGGGGAAAACACCATATGATCCAACTATATTAACAAAGCCCTCGATACATCAAGATCGTGACATCTCAAGAACACGAGAGAGAGAGAGAGATTAAACACATAGCTACTGGTACAAACCCTCAGCCCCGAGGGTGGACCACTCCCTCCTCATCGTGGTGGTCGCCGGGATGATGAAGATGGCCACCGGTGATGATCTCCCCCTCCGGCGAAGTGCCGGAACGGGGTTTAAATTGGTTTTGCGTGGCTACAGAGCCTTGCAGCGGCGGAACTTCTGATCTAGGGTTACCCCCGAGGGTTTTGGAATATTTGTCAATTTATAGGGTGAAGAAGGGGTACGGGAGGCCACCGAGGTGGGCACAACCCACCTGGGTGCGCCTGGGCCCCCAGGCGCGTCCTGGTGGGTTATGCCCCCCTCGGGGCACCCCCCAGGTACTGCTCTGGCCCATTGGATGTCTTCTGGTCCATAAAAAATCCACAAAAAGTTTCACGGTGTTTGGACTCCGTTTGATATTGATTTCCTGCGATGTAAAAAAACAAGCAAAAAACAGCAACTGGCACTGGGCAATGGGTCAATAGGTTAGTCCCAAAAAATGATATAAAGTTGCTATAAAATGATTGTAAAACATCCAAGAATGATAATATAACAGCATGAATACTTCATAAATTATAGATACGTTGGAGACGTATCAGCATCCCCAAGCTTAATTCCTACTCGTCCTCGAGTAGGTAAATGATAAAAGAAATAATTTATGAAGTGTGAATGCTAGCAAAGTGCATAAGTTTGATCAATGGTAATTTCAATCACTTTTCCTAGCATCATAACATCAACTCTTTCTTATAAAACTTCTCATGTTAAAGTAGCAACCAGTTCATATGTTAAGGTTCAAACAATGAATTCTCTTGAAACTCAACAACCTATGTTCTCAGTCACCAAACAATTGCAATTCAACTTATTCAACAGAGTCTAAGTAAGAGCTCCACATACTCATCCATCATATAGTCTTCTATGATTGCTAACACTCACCGCATACACATGAGCAAAACGTTTCAACCGGACACATAGAAAGATAGGGGCCTATAATTTCGCCTCCCAACGTATTCACCTCAAGGGTGATGTCAACAATAATAACTCATGCCACCCATATCCAACTGGACATATGTGCCTAGATCTTTCCTCACCACATGATGCTTGCCAAAGGAGAAAAATAAAAAGGAATAGAGAGAAAAACTTTGACTCTTGCATAAAAGTAAATACATAAAAGTAAAAGATAGGCCCTTCGCAGAGGGAAGCAGAGGTTGCCATGCGCTTATTTGTTTGTATGCTCAACCCCTTAGTGCAAAAGAACGTCATGAGGTGATTGGTCTCTTAAAACTGTCCCTTGGGATCCAATTATGGTCCCATATACTTGTAGTGGCTCCATCACCAATCCTTCTAATTATGCCTTGTGCCAATACATCTCTCGCATCTATTATCGCTCTCCAAATCTGAGAGGGTGAGATCCCAATTCTGCTTCAAGTAGAGATACCCCTGGATAGTATATAGCCTGAAGCAATCTGGCACTCAACGATTCTGTTTTGTTCATTAATTTCCAAGCTTGTCTTGACAACAATGCTAAATTGAAAAGCTCCAAATCACGGAAGCCCATGCCCCCCATGTGTTTTGGTGTGGTCATGACATCCCATGTGATCCATGCTAGTTTGCGTCTCCCACGTTTGCTATCCCACCAAAATTGACGGATGATTGATGTAACATTGTCGCAAAGCCCTCTAGGCAATCTGAAACAAGACATGGAATAGACTGGAATTGCTTGCACCACTGATTTAATAAGGATTTCCTTTCCTGCAGCCGACATGAGCTTCTGCATCCATCCCTTCACTTTCTCCCACACTCTATCCCGCAAATATTTGAAAGTGCCATTTTTTGAGTGACCCACATCTGTTGGCATGCCAAGATAGCGCTCACTAAGGGACTCATTGTGAACATGAAGTTGATTCTTCACTCCTTCCCTAATCGCTTGTGGGCACCCTTTACTGAAGAAGATTGATGATTTTTCAGTATTGATCTTCTGACCCGAAGCATTGCAACAATTATTCAGTAGGTTTGACACACTTTCTGCACCGTCCACACTAGACTTGAAAAGCAACAGGCTGTCATCTGCAAATAAAAGGTGGTTCACGGCCGGAGTCGTGGGCGCCACTTTAATACCTGTCAACGAAGATGACTGGGAACTGGATTTCAGGAGGCACGAAAGGCCCTCTGCTGCAATCAAAAATAGGTAAGGGGAGATAGGATCTCCCTGCTGAATCCCTCTGGATGGATAAAATCGCTCGAGTCTTTCTCCATTAAACAACACTGAAAAGGAAACCGAAGAAACCATGGCCATTACTATGTCAATCCAACTGGTTGCAAACCCCAGCTTTTCCATGATGGCCCTCAGATAAGACCACTCCAGCCTATCATAGGCTTTCACCATATCGAGCTTCAGAGCACAGTAGCTGTTACTCTTTGACTTGTTTCTCTTCATAAAATGTAAACATTCGTAGGCACAAATAATGTTATCCATTATTAGTCTACCTAGCACAAAAGCTGATTGCTCTTCTGAGATGATGTCTGGTAGTACAAGCTTGAGTCTATTTGCAACCAAGCAATCTTATAAAGCACATTGCATAAGCTTATCGGTCTGAACTCGGAAAGGAGGTTCAGATTAGTCACCTTAGGAATCAGCATGAGCACTGTGTCATTGATACATTCCGGGCTCTCCTCCCCTTTGACGATTCTGAGAACAATTTTTGTCACATCCTCTCCACACACATCCCAATGCTTCTGATAGAACAAGGCGGGAAAACCATCTGGGCCAGGTGCTTTAGTGGGAAACATCTGGAAAAGTGCAATCATTACCTCCTCGCTTGTATATGGTGTGCACAAGTCTGTATTCATGGCATCAGTCACCTTGCGAGGTACATGATCTATGACATTCTGGATACCTTGCACTCCCTCCGAGGTGTACAGATTCTGATAGAAAGCATTCGCCATGGACCTCACTTCAGCCAGATCATCCACCAATATACCTAACGAATTTTCAAGTGCTCGGATCATATTCTTCTTCCTCCTTAGGCTAGCACACAGATGAATTTTTTTTGTATTTTTGTCGCCCGAAGACAGCCATTCTATCCTTGCACGTTGTCTCCACATGATTTCTTCGTGATGATATAGTTCAATCAGTCTTTCATTGGTTTTCAACTCGGCATGTGTTGGTGGAACTCTAAGCGGGTCGCCCCGGAGTTCGTCCAGCTTCTATGTGCTGGGCAGCAGAAAAAAAGGTGTTTGAATTTTGAATACGGGTTGTGATGGAGGTCTGCCCCTATGCAGTGGGTACAGAATGTGGGCTGACAGCTTGCGCCGTTCTATCCAAACGGCATCATGTGTGTTGTGGGGCCAACACACTTTTTTCTTTAGGCCCAATACTGGCCATACGCAACGGGTACCTCACTCAGTGAGCATGCGAGGACGGGTGCTCCTATGGATTTTTTCTACTTTATCATTCTAAATATGTTGATATACTATATATAAGATACTTCAAAGTGAGTTATATGAAAAAAATGCAAGTTGGCCCATGGTTTTTATTATATTTATGAAATAGGTACATATTTGTATGCAAAAAGGAGTATACTCAAAATACGATACATACTAAAGAAAAAGTAGTGTATATACTAGCCAAACATTCTTATATGCTACATACTACACACACATACTCTCCGATTATATATATATATATATATATATATATATATATATATATATATATATATATATATATATATTCAATTCTAACGATCTGATAATGGTGACTTGATGCCGAGGGCAACTGGATTGAAAAGCAAGCAAAAGGAGATGTAGGAACATGGTTTACACGCCCTCTTTTACTCACTTCAATCCGAGGGCAACTGGATTGAAGAGAGCGTGCTAATTGGCCAATTGGATCTGATAATGGCTTGCATGCACGGCTCTTTTTTTAACATAAATAACTTTATTCCTCATATAATAGCCATGTCATTTACAATATGTGGAAGAATAAAGTTAGGGGGATTGGAGTCCCAAAATTCAGATAAACCAAGACTAAAGCAGTGCTTTGCTAAGCAATCAGCAACAAGATTGGTTTCCCTTCCGCAATGAACAAAGCTGACATTTGAAAAGTCCATTGCCAACAGACTAGTCTCGGTGATGATTGGCACATCGGGGCCCATGTAAGCATCAAGGTCTGAAACTGCCTCCAATGCATTTAAACTATTTGATTCAATGATTATATAGGAGCACCCGATATTTGAAGCCAGAATAAGTCCATACCGAATAGTCTTTATCTCTGCTGAAACCACTGATGCTACATGAACCAAAGCCCATGTTGCCGCTGCGATAAAATTACCCCGATCATCTCTCGCCACAGCTTCGCAAGCTCCTGCCAAGGTCTCCACATGAAATGACGCATCTACATTAATTTTCACACAGCCCGTCTCAGGTTTCTTCCATATTTGATCAGATTTTCGAACTGGCTGATTCGGAGTATTTGCACGGATGAAGTTCTTGGACAATACCCGAATTGACACAGCCGTGTTATCAGGAGGTTGCACGGGCACTCCTTTCACCGCTTGCCTCCTCTGCCACCAGATATACCACATGGCAACAAGGATAAACTCTAGAGCCGGTATTTCATGTACCATAGTTCGAAGTTGTAGGAGTATCTCTAAGTTAATAGAACCAGACCGGTCCTGAGCTACCGCATGCCTGATAGTTTCTCCAAGATAGAGCGCAGACCATACCTCGTTAGCCCTCGTTCATGTGAAGATACAATGTTGGATGTCCTCCAGGCCAACTTTGCACAGCGGGCATTGTGGAATCAGGGGTATGTGTCTACCCGCAAGAACTCCAAAGCAAGGTAAAACGCCCTTAAGTACCTTCCATATGAAGTGCTTTATCTTCTCCAGGATTCTCAATTGCCATAAGTCCTTCCAAGTTGGGTTGATTTGGGACCTTCCGGGACAGTCTGAACAAGCAAAGTGGTTTCCGGACTGGTGATTGAACTCCACATGGTAGGCCGAGCGTACTGAGAAAGTACCTGACCTAGTAAATTGCCATGCTACAAAATCTTCTACCGCTTCAACGTGTAAGGGGATTTGTTGTATTCTATACACATTAACAGGTAGAAAGATGTCATGTAGGAGTTCACCATCCCATTGACCCGTATGAGGATTGATTAATTCCTCCACTTTGGACAGCATTGTTCCTCCTCCTGGGGTAATAATTTTCCTTGACTCGCTAGCAGGAATCCAGGGATCATCCCGAATGTTAATATGTGATCTCGAACCAACACGCCAAATGCACCCTCTTTTGAAAGTTTGGATACCTGTGACGATACTCTGCCATGTAAACGATGAACCCTTCTTTGGTCCAGCACTCAATATATCACCATTGGGGTAATACTTGGGTTTCAATAATTGTGCACACAGAGAATCAAGTCTTTGGAGAAGTCGCCTGATACGTCCATTTTGCATCATGTTTTCCTACTGTTAGTTATAATGTTTTTATGCATAATAATGCTTTTGGGAGTAATTCTAATGCCTTTTCTCTCATAATATGCAAGGTTTACACAAAGAGGGAGAATACCAGCAGCTGGAATTCTGGACCTGAAAAAGCTATGTCAGAGTTACCTATTCTGCACATCTCCAAATGAGCTGAAAATTTACGGAGAATTGTTTTGCAATATATGAAGAATATTGGAGCAAATAACTACCAGAGGGGGCCCACCAGGTGGGCACAACCCACCTGGGCGCGCCAGGGAGCCCAGGCGCACCCTGGTGGGTTGTGCCCTCCTCAGCCCACCTCTGGTGCCCCTCTTCTGGTATATAAGTCATTTTGACCTAGAAAAAATAAGGAGAGGACTTTCGGGATGAAGCGCCGCCGTCTCGAGGCAGAACTTGGGCAGGAGTACTTTTGCCCTCCGGCGGAGCGATTCAGCCGGGGGAACTTCCCTCCCGGAGGGGGAAATCATCATCATCGTCATCACCAACAAATCTCCCATCTTTGGGAGGGCTATCTCCATCAACATCTTCAACAGCACCATCTCCTCTCAAACCCTAGTTCATCTCTTGTGTTCAATCTTTGTACCAGAACCTTAGATTGGTGCTTGCGGGTGACTAGTAGTGTTGATTACATCTTGTAGTTGATTACTATATGGTTTATTTGGTGCAAGATTATATGTTCAGATCCATTATGCTATTTAATACCCCTCTGATCTTGAGCATGATTATTATTTGTGAGTAGTTACTTTTGTTCTTGAGGTCACGGGAGAAGTCATGTTGCAAGTAATCATGTGAACTTGATATGTGTTTGATATTTTGATGATATGTATGTTGTGATTCCCTTAGTGGTGTCATGTGAACGTCGACTACATTGCACTTCACCATATTTGGGCCTAAGGGAATGCATTGTGGAGTAGTTATTAGATGATGGGTTGCTAGAGTGATAGAAGCTTAAACCCTAGTTTATGCGCTATTTCGTAAGGGACTAATTTGGATCCAAAAGTTTAATGCTATGGTTAGATTTTATCTTAATACTTTTCTCGTAGTTGCGGATGCTTGCGAGGGGGTTGATTATAAGTAGGAGGTTTGTTCAAGTAAGAACATCACCTAATAAGCGCCGGTCCACCCACATATCAAATTATCAAAGTAGCGAACACGAACCAAACCAACATGATGAAAGTGATGTGATGAAATTCCCGTGTACTCTCAAGAACACTTTGCTTATCATAAGAGACCATTTTGGCCTGTCCTTTGTCACAAAAGGATTAGGCTACCTTGCTGCACTTTATTTACCGTTACCGTTACTTGCTCGTTATAAATTATCTTGCTATCAAACTACCTGTTACCGACTTTTTCAGTGCTTGCAGAAATTACCTTGCTAAAAACCACTTGTCATTTCCTTCTGCTCCTCGTCGGGTTCGACACTCTTACTAATCGAAAGGACTACGATTGATCCCCTATACTTGTGGGTCATCATCGCCAACACTGCTTTGCTAACATAGCAAGGTTAAAGCTGTGTAGGTCTCTAAATCCCATACCACCTTTCTTCTTTGGAACACACATTTTCCACCATGCAAACCAATGCATTTTCTTCTTTTCCTCTCCATCTCCCCACCAGAAGCCAGAAATCTCATCTGTAATTGATTTGCACACTCCCTTGGGCAGTTTAAAAACAGACATTGCATATGAAGGAATAGCTTGTGCAACAGATTTCACTAAAATTTCTTTCCCTTGTACTGATAGGATTTTCACCTTCCAACCCTTTAGGCGTAGACAAACTCTATCTATCAAGTGCTGAAAGCAGTCACTCCTGTGCACCCCAACCATCATCGGAAGGCCCATGTATTTATCTGATAGAGCTTCAGTTAAGATGTCCAGGATGCCACAAACACCTTCCCTAATCAACACTCTGGTATTGGGACTGAAAAATATACTTGATTTAGCTGTGCTGACATGTTGCCCTGAGCTAGTACAATAAGTATCCAAAATTCTTTTCAGAGTGTTTGCATTATGCTCATTTGCTCTCATTAAGATAAGGGAGTCATCAGCGAAAAGAAGATGAGAGATTGATGGTGCATTCCTACAAACCCGTATACCTTCAATTCCGCCAATATTTTCCTCATGGGCAAGCATGCTGGAGAGCCCTTCCGAACATAACAAGAAAAGATATGGGGACAAGGGATCCCCCTGCCTCAACCCCCTCATGGGTATGAACTCATCTTTCTCTGTGTCATTGAACCTGATCTTGTAGCTGACAAAGGAAACACACTCCATAATAATATCCACCCATAGTGGATCAAATCCCAACTTCAACATCATTTTCCTTAAGAAACTATTCAACCCAATCATATGCTTTAAGCATATCCAATTTAACTGCACAAACACCATTGGATCCATGGGTCTTCTTCTTGATTGCACGGAAACACTCATAAGCTACTAGCACATTATCTGTAATTAGTCTACCATGGACAAACGCACTCTGAGTTGGAGAAATCACCTCGGGCAGAATCTTTTTCAGTCTATTTGCCAGCATCTTGGAGATAATTTAATAAACCACATTACACAGGCTAATGGGTCTAAACTGGCTAATTACCTCTGGGCTATCCACCTTAGGAATAAGCACAACATTAGTGGAGTTCCACCCCTCTGGAATTTTTTTGTTCATGATTGCATCAAGAACCTCCTTTGTTAGCTCATCACCTACAATATGCCAAAATTGTTTAAAGATGATGGCATGGAGCCCATCCGGACCAGGGGCCTTCATGTCACCTATTTGGAACAGAGCTTTTTTAACATCTTCTTTCGAGTATGGTGCCATCAACAACCTGTTCATATCTCCAATGACCACCTGCTTAACATTAGCTAGTAACCCATCATCAATAGCCCCTGCATCCGAAGAGAAACGACTCTAGAAGTAATAAAAAATAAGTGGTTTCAGGTTATCATTACCCTCCACCCACCCATTATTATTATTTTTCAATTTCTTAATTAAATTGCGACGCCTACGAGCTGATGCAGACTGGTTAAAAAACTTGGTGTTGCGATCTCCACGGCGCAACCAATTCACATGTCCACGCTGCGCCCAGTAAATTTCTTCTTGTTCGAGTAGACTCTCAATAAGCAATGTAAGATCCTTTTGTTTTACCTTTGCTTCGATTGTATATTCTGCGTGCATCAAGTTATCCAACTCCTTCTGAGCCGTCCTCAAACGAGCACGGGGACCTTTAAGGACCTTGCGATCCCGGTCATGTAGTTCTTTGTGGACAACCTCGAGTTTTGTGCTTGCCGACGGGCATAGGCCATGCACCACTGCCTTCTGCCACGCTGTCTTGACCACCTCTTTCACTATCTCTTATGACAGCCAACGCACTTCAAATTTCTGACTAGGTCGTGACCTGGGCGCTGCAACGCCCGCCAGGTATTCTGTGTCTAGGCAAATCGGTCGATGGTCCGACTTCTCCATCTCTAGATTGCACAGGCCGGACATGAGATGCATCTCCATCCATCTGGCGTTAGATACAACACGATCTAAATGTTCCCGCAATCCTCCTCGAAACCATGTGAACTTGTCTCCATGGTAACCTATGTCCTCCAGGGAACAATCTGAAAGTGAATCTTGGAAGGCATGTAACCGCGATTGCAGTCACGGCGCACCTCCCTCCTTTACTGATGAGAACAAAATCTCAATAAAGTCACCAATGACCACCCATGGCTCTTAACTGCACACGCGGTTAACAAGGCAGGACATGGGAATAGGAAACAAAAAAAAGTGCGATTGGAGCAAGTTTAACGTGCGCGGCCTCACAAGTGGCTCATTGGATGTGTGACACTTGTCGCTTTTACTTTTTTCCGTAGATTCGTTTTTTCAAAATGTTTTATCTCTTGAGGCGTGCGTCCAAATCACGAATCATTTCCACAGTTGAATTTCTCATGTCAAGATTTTCAAAACTAGATCCCATGTTAATAGATAGTTTCAACGAACTTTTTTCACGAAAAAACCAGGAGAACAAAAATCAAGGAAAAATAAAAATAAAAAACGAACCAAAAAAGACAAAAAATTATAACTGAACAAAACCGTAACCCGAAAGCACGGTTGTGCTTTTTTTTGGGCAAGCACAGTTGTGCTTTTTTCCTTTTTGGAAAGCGCATGTTGTGTTTTTTTCTTTTCAAAAAGCACAGTTGCTACGTTTTTTCTAGGAACCACAAATGTGCTTTTCCCTTTTCAGGAAGCACAAATATGCTTCTCGTAAAATCATAGGCTATGCTTTTTTTAGGGAAACACAGCACACAGACTGTGTTTTTTTTTCCTTTTCTTTCGGGAAAGCACAACTGTGTTTTTCCTTTTTTTTTAGGAAGCACAGTTGTGCTTCTCACGAAAAAGCACGCTTTTGGGGGAAAATCTGTCAAAGCCCTGGAAAACCAAGAAAAACAAAATAAAAACCAAAAATACATGCAAAAAGAAAAAAATCCAGAGGGAGCGCTCAGAGCGTGACACATGGTAATGTCTTTTTAGGGGACACATGGCAATGTCTAAGAACACCACTTGACATGCTCCAGGGCCCAGAAAAGTGACTACGGTTGTCCTGAAGGGGTACCCCTAGTTTCTCCCCTCTATAACGACATCTCGGAGACTAGGTAACATTGTGTCAAAGGACGAGCTCGATGTTGTGGTCCAGTAAAAATCGTCTTGGCAACAAACAAAGGCCGATCCCGTGTCGCTCCCCAGGGTGGCACCGGGGCATGACCTGATCCACCCGAGAGCCTCTCTGCGGCCACCCTCTCGCCGCCTCTACTACCGGCCCCGGCCGCGGTGGCGGCGGGCCCATCTACCGAAGATGGCCAGGGGTTGGGGCGGCGACAACTGTGTTGGAAATATGCCCTAGAGGCAACAATAAAATAGTTATTATTATATTTCCTTGTTCATGATAATTGTCTATTGTTCATGCTATAATTGTATTAACCAGAAATCGTAATACATGTGTGAATACATAGACCACAGCATGTCCCTAGTGAGCCTCTAGTTGACTAGCTCGTTGATCAATAGATGGTTGTGGTTTCCTGACCATGGACATTGGATGTCGTTGATAATGGGATCACATCATTAGGAGAATGATGTGATGGACAAGACCCAATCCTAAGCATAGCACAAGATCGTGTAGTTCGTTTGCTAGAGCTTTTCTAATGTCAAGTATCATTTCCTTAGACCATGAGATTGTGCAACTCCCGGATACCGTAGGAATGCTTTGGGTGTATCAAACGTCACAACGTAACTGGGTGACCATAAAGGTGCACTACAGGTATCTCCGAAAGTGTCTGTTGGGTTGGCACGAATCGAGACTGGGATTTGTCACTCCGTATGACGGAGAGGTATCTCTGGGCCCACTCGGTAATGCATCATCATAATGAGCTCAATGTGACTAAGGAGTTAGCCACGGGATCATGCGTTACGGAACGAGTAAAGAGACTTGTCGGTAATGAGATTGAACAAGGTATAGGGATACCGACGATCGAATCTCGGGCAAGTAACATACCGATGGACAAAGGGAATTGTATACGGGATTAATTGGATCCCCGACATCGTGGTTCATCCGATGAGATCATCGTGGAACATGTGGGAGCCAATATGGGTATCCAGATCCTGCTATTGGTTATTGGTCGAAGAGGTGTCTCGGTCATGTCTGCATGGTTCCCGAACCCGTAGGGTCTACACACTTAAGGTTCGGTGACGCTAGAGTTGTAATGGGAATTGTATGTGGTTATCGAAAGTTGTTCGGAGTCTCGGATGAGATCCCGGACATCACGAGGAGTTCCGGAATGGTCTGGAGGTAAAGATTTATATATGGGAAGTCCTATTTTGGCCACCGGAAAATGTTCGGGATTTTTCGGTATTGTACCGAGAAGGTTCTAGAAGGTTACAGAGTGGGGCCCACCTGCATGGGGGGACCCACATGAATGTGGGTAGTGGGGGCAAGGCCCCACAACCCTGGTCAAGGCGCACCAAGATCCCCCCTTAGAAGGAATAAGATCATATAAGATCAAGATCCCTAAAAAGGGGGATAACAATCGGTGGGGAAGGGAAAGGATGGGATTTCTTTCCTCCCACCTTTGCCAACGCCCCAATGGACTTGGAGGGCAAGAAACCAGCCCCCTCCACCCCTATATATAGTGGGGAGGTGCATGGGAGCTGCACCCTTCCCCTGGCGCAGCCCTTCCCTGTTGGGAAACGGAGCGTGTAATTCAAAAAATTTCCTACGCTCATGCAAAATCTATCCATGGTGATGCATCGCTACGAGGGGGAGAGTGTGTCTACATACCCTTGTAGACCGTTAGCGGAAGCGTCTCACAACGCGGTTGATGTAGTCGAACAATCCTTCGAGCTCCACCGATCAAGTGTCGAACGTACGGCACCTCCGAGTTCTAACACACGTTCAGCTCGGTGATGTCCCTCGCCTTCTAGATCCAGCTAGTAGTCGAGGTAGTAGATGAGTTCCGTCAGCACGACGGCGTGGCGACGGTGACGGTGAAGTGATTCCGGCAGGGCTTCGCCTAAGCACTCCGGAAATATGACGGTGGCTCTAAACGGTGGAGGGGGGCGCCGCACACGGCTAATTGATCAAGTCAATTGTGTGCCTAGAGGGGGTGCCCCCCTCCCGTATATAAAGGAGGGAGGGGCCGGCCCCCTAGGGGTGGCGCACCAAGAGAGGGGGGGAGTCCTACTAGGAGTGGGACTCCCACCCCTAGTAGGACTCCTCCTACTTGGGGGGAAAGAAGAGGGAGAGAGGGAGTAGGAGAGGGGGTGCACCCCCCCACCCCTAGTCCAATTCGGACCCAAGGGGGGGCTGGCGCAGGCAGCCCATGGCTGCTCCCCTCTCTTTCCCGTAGGCCTACTAAGGCCCAAAACTTCCTCCCGGTAAATTCCCGTAACTCCCCGGTACTCCGAAAAATACCCGAGTCACTCGGAACCTTTCCGACGTCCGAATATAGCCTTCCAATATATCGATCTTTACCTCTCGGACATTCCGAGACTGATCGTTATGTCCATGATCTCATCCGGGACTCCGAACAACATCGGTCACCAATCACTTAACTCATATAACACTATTACGTCATCGAACCTTAAGTGTGCCGACCCTACGGGTTCGGGAATGATGTAGACATGACCGAGACGGCTCTCCGGTCAATAACCAACAGTGGGACCTGGATGCCCATATTGGTTCCTACATATTCCACGAAGATCTTTATCGGTGAACCTCATATGACAACATACGTTGTTCCCTTTGTCATCGGTATGTTACTTACCCGAGATTCGATCGTCGGTATCCCGATACCTAGTTCAATCTCGTTTCCGGCAAGTCTCTTTACTCGTTCCGTAATACTTCATCTTGCAACTAACTCTTTAGTCACGGTGCTTGCAAGGCTTCTGTGTGATGCTGTATTACCGAGAGGGCCCAGAGATACCTCTCCGATACTCGGAGTGACAAATCCTATTCTTGATCTATGCCAACACCACATACACCTTCGGAGACACCTGTAGAGCATCTTTATAATCACCCAGTTACGTTGTGACATTTGATAGCACACAAGGTGTTCCTCCGGTAATCGGGAGTTGCATAATCTCATAGTCAGAGGAACGTGTATTTGACATAGTGAAAGCAATAGCAGTAAACTGAACGATCATGTGCTATTCTAACGGTTGGGTCTTGTCCATCACATCATTCTCCTAATGATGTGATCCCGTTATCAAATGACAACTCATGTCCATGGTCAGGAAACCATAACCATCCTTTGATCAACGAGCTAGTCTTGTAGAGGCATACTAGGGACACAGTTTTTGTCTATCATCCACACATGTATTTTGTTTCCGGTAAACACAATTTTAGCATGAATAATAAACTGTCATCATGAACGGAGAAATATGATAATAATAAACACTTTATTAATTGCCTCTAGGGCATATTTCCAACAGTCTCCCACTTGCACTAGAGTCAATAATCTAGTTCACATCGCCATGTGATTAACACCAATAGTTCACATCGCCATGTGACCAACACCCAAGGGGTTTACTAGAGTCAATAATCTAGTTCACATCGCCATGTGATTAACACCCAAAGAGTGCTAAGGTGTGATCATGTTTTGCTTGTGAGAGAGGTTTATTCAACGGGTCTGCCATATTCAGATCCGTTTGTATTTTGCAAATTTCTATGTCTACAATGCTCTGCATGGAGCTACTCTAGCTAATTGCTCCCACTTTCAATATGTATCCAGATTGAGACTCTGAGTCATCCAGATCGGTGTCAAAGCTTGCATCGACGTAACTCTTTACGACGAACTCTTTATCACCTCCATAACCGAGAAATATTTCCTTAGTCCTCTTAGGTAACTAAGGATAACTTTGACCGCTATCCAGTGAGCCACTCCTGGATCACTATCGTACCTCCTTGCTAAACTCATAGCAAGGTACACAACTGGTCTGGTACATAGCATGGCATACTTGATAGAACCTATGACTGAGGCATAGGGAATGACTTTCATTCTCTTTCTATCTTCTGCCGTGGTCGGGTTTTGAGTCTTACTCAATTTTACACCTTTTAACACAGGCAAGAACTCCTTTCTTTGACTGATCCATTTTGAACTTCTTCAAAATCTTGTCAAGATATGTGCTTTGTGAAAGTCCTATTAAGCGTCTCGATCTATCCCCATAGATCTTGATGCTCAATACTTAAGCAGCTTCACCGAGGTCCTTTTTATGAAAAATTCTTATTCAAGTATCCTTTTATGCTATCCAGAAATTCTATATCATTTCCAATCAACAATATGGCATCCACATATAATATCAGAAATGCTACAGAGCTCCCACTCACTTTCTTGTAAATACAATCTTCTCCATAAGTTTGTATAAACCCAAACGCTTTGATCACTTCATCAAAGCGAGTATTCCAGCTCCGAGATGCTTGCACCAGTCCATAGATGGATCGCTGGAGCTTGCATACTTTGTTAGCCCCTTTAGGATCGACAAAACCTTCCGGCTGCATCATATACAATTCTTCTTTAAGGAAACCATTAAGGAATGCCGTTTTGACGTCCATTTGCCAAATTTCATAATCATAAAATGTGGCAATTGCTAACATAATTCTGACAGACTTTAGCATCGCTACGGGTGAGAAGGTCTCATCGTAGTCAACTCCTTGAACTTGGTGATAACCTTTAGCAACAAGTCGAGCTTTATAGACGGTGATATTACCATCAGCGTCCGTCTTTCTCTTGAAGATCCATTTATTTTCAATAGCTTGCCGTTTATCGAGCAAGTCTACCAAAGTCCACACTTTGTTCTCATACATGGATCCTATCTCGGATTTCATGGCTTCAAGCCATTTCTCAGAATCCGGGCTTGCCATTGCTTCTTCATAGTTCGAAGGTTCACCGTTGTCTAGCAACATGATCTCCAAGACTGGATTTCCGTACCACTCTGGTCCGGAACGTGTCCTGGTTGACCTTCGAAGTTAGTAGCAACTTGCTCCGAAGTTTCATGATCATCATCATCAACTTCTACTCCGGTCTGTGCTGGTGTCACAGAAATTTCTTTCTGTGGCGTGCTACTATCCGGAGGAGGTACAATTACCTCATCAAGTTCTACTTTCCTCCCACTCACTTCTTTCGAGAGAAAATCCTTCTCTAGAAAGGATCCATTCTTAGCAACGAATACTTTGCCTTCGGATCTGTGGTAGAAGGCGTACCCAACAGTTTCTTTTGGGTATCCTATGAAGACGCACTTATCCGCTTTGGGTTCGAGCTTATCTGGCTGAAGCCTTTTCACATAAGCATCGCATCCCCAAACTTTCAGAAACGACAGCTTAGGTTTCTTACCAAACCACAATTCATACGGTGTCGTCTCAACGGATTTTGACGGTGCCCTATTTAAAGTGAATGCAGCTGTCTCTAATGCATAACCCCAAAATGATAGTGGTAAATCGGTAATAGACATCATAGATCGCACTATATCCAATAAATTACGATTATGACGTTCGGACACACCATTATGCTGTGGTGTTCCAGGTGGCATGAGTTTGTGAAACTATTCCACATTGTTTTAATTGAAGACCAAACTCGTAACTCAAATATTCTCCTCCACGATCAGATCGCAGAAACTTTATTTTCTTGTTACGATGATTTTCTACTTCACTCTGAAATTCTTTGAACTTTTTTCAAATGTTTCAGACTTATGTTTCATCAAGTAGATAACCCATATCTGCTCAAATCATCTGTGAAGATCAGAAAATAACGATACCCCACCGACCTCAACCCTCATCGGACCGCATACATCAGTATGTATTATTTCCAAAAAGTCAGTTGCTCGCTCTATGTTCCGGAGACGGAGTCTTAGTCATCTAGGCATGGTTCGCAAGCATCAAGTGATTCATAATCAAGTGATTCCAAAAGCCCATCAGCATGGAGTTTCTTCATGCGCTTTACACCAATATGACCTAAACGGCAGTGGCCACAAATAAGTTGCACTATCATTATTAACCTTGCATCTTTTGGCTTCAATATTATGAATATGTGTATCATACAATCGAGATTCAATAAACCATTTATATTGAGTGTATGACCTAAGAAGGTTTTATTCATTAAAACAGAACAACAATTATTCTCTAACTTAAATGAATAACCGTATCGCAATAAACATGATCCAATCATATTCATGCTCAACGCAAATACCAAATAACATTTATTTAGGTCTAACACTAATCCCGAATAGAAGGGAGTGTGCGATGGTGATCTTATCAACCTTGGAATCACTTCCAACACACATCGTCACCTCTGTCATTAACTATAGTCTCTGTTCATTTTGCAACTCCTGTTTCCGAGTTACTAATGTTAGCAACTGAACCAGTATCAAATACCCAGGGGCTACTATGAATACTAGTAAAATACACATCAATAACATGTATATCAAATATACTTTTGTTCACTTTGCCATCCTTCTTATCCGCTAAATACTTGGGGCAGTTCCGTTTCCAGTGACCAGTCCCTTTGCAGTAGAAGCACTCAGTTTCAGGCTTAGGTCCAGATTTGGGCTTCTTCCCGGGAGTAGCAACTTGCTTGCTATTCTTCTTGAAGTTCCCCTTCTTCCCTTTGCCCTTTTTCTTGAAACTAGTGGTCTTGTTAACCATCAACACTTGATGCTCTTTCTTGATTTCTACCTTCGTTGATTTCAGCATCACGAAGAGCTCGGGAATCGTTTTTGTCATCCCTTGCATATTATAGTTCATCACAAAGTTCCAGTAACTTGGTGATAGTGACTAGAGAATTCTGTCAATTACTATCTTATCTGGAAGATTAACTCCCACTTGATTCAAGCAACTGTAGTACTCAGACATTCTGAGCACATGCTCACTGGTTGAGCTATTCTCCTCCATTTTGTAGGCAAAGTATTTGTCAGAGGTCTCATACCTCTCGACACGGGCATGAGTCTGAAATACCGATTTCAGCTCTTGGAACATCTCATATGCTCCGTGGCTTTCAAAACGTTTTTGAAGTCCCGGTTCTAAGCCGTAAAGCATGGTGCACTAAACTATCAAGTAGTCATCATACCGAGCTTGTCAAACGTTCATAACGTCTGCATCTGCTCCTGCAATAGTTTTGTCACCTAGCGGTGCATCAAGGACATAATTCTTCTGTGCAGCAATGAGGACAAACCTCAGGTCACGGAACCAGTCCGCATCATAGCTACTATCATCTTTCAACTTAGTTTTCTCTAGGAACATATCAAAAATAAAACAGGGGAGCTATACGGGAGCTATTGATCTACAACAGAATTTGCAAATTCTACCAGGACTAAGTTCATGATAAATTAAAGTTCAATTAATCAAATTACTTAAGAACTCCCACTTAGATTAACATCCCTCAAGTTGTCTAAGTGTAACATGATCCACATCAAACTAATCCACGTCCGATCATCACGTGAGGTGGATCAGTTCATCAATGGTGAACATCTTTCATGTTGATCATATCTACTATATGACTCATGTTCGACCTTTCGGTCTCCGTGTTCCGAGGCCATATCTGCATATGCTACGCTCGTCAAGTTTAACCCAAGTATTCTGCGTGTGTAAAACTGGCTTACACCCGTTGTATGTGAACGAAAGGATCCATCACACCCGATCATCACGTGGTGCTTAGAAACGTCGAACTGTAGCAACGGTGCATACTTGAGGAGAACACTTATCTTGAAATTTAGTGAAGGGATCATCTTATAATGCTACCGTCGTCCTAAGCAAAATAAGATGCATAAAAGGATTAACATCACATGCAATTCAATATATATGTGACATGATATGGCCATCATCGTCTTGTGCTCTTGATCTCCATCACTGAAACACCGTCGTGGCCTCCATCGTCACGGGGTTGGCGCCATGATCTCCATCGTAGCGTCGTGACACCTTGATCTCCATCGTAGCGTTGTGGTCGTCTCGCCGACTATTGCTACTACTACTACTGCTAACTCATAGCGGTAAAGTAAAGCAATTACATCGTGTTGGCATTGCATACAATAAAGAGACAACCATATGGCTCCTGCCGGTTGCCTGATAACTTACAAAACATGATCATCTCATACAACAACTTATATCACATCATGTCTTGACCATATCACATCACCAGCATACCCTGCAAAAACAAGTTAGACGTCCTCTACTTGTTGTTGCAAGTTTTACGTGGCTGCTACGGGTTTGCAAGAACCGATTCTTACCTACGCAAAACCACAACGTGGTGTAGTGATTGCTTTTTGATCTTCTAAAAGAACCCTCTTCATTGAAACCGGTTCAACTAAAGTGAGAGAAACTGACACCCGCCAGTCACCTTTACGCAGCTATGTGCGCCAATGGTGAAACCAGTCTCGCGTAAGCGTACGCGTAATGTCGGTCCAGGCCGCTTCATCTCACAATACCGCTGACCGAGTAACAACTAGTAACGGCAAGCAATATGTATACACCCACGCCCACAACTCCTTTGTGTTCTACTCGTGCAAAACACATCTACGCATAGACCTGGCTCATGATGCCACTGTTGGGAAACGGAGCGTGTAATTCAAAAAATTTCCTACGCTCATGCAAGATCTATCCATGGTGATGCATCGCTACGAGGGGGAGAGTGTGTATACATACCCTTGTAGACCGTTAGCGGAAGCGTCTCACAACGCGGTTGATGTAGTCGAACAATCCTTCGAGCTCCACCGATCAAGTGTCGAACGTACGGCACCTCCGAGTTCTAACACACGTTCAGCTCGGTGATGTCCCTCGCCTTCTAGATCCAGCTAGTAGTCGAGGTAGTAGATGAGTTCCGTCAGCACGACGGCGTGGCGACGATGACGGTGAAGTGATTCCGGCAGGGCTTCGCCTAAGCACTCTGGAAATATGACGGTGGCTCTAAACGGTGGAGGGGGGCGCCGCACACGGCTAATTGATCAAGTCAATTGTGTGCCTAGAGGGGGCGCCCCCCTCCCGTATATAAAGGAGGGAGGGGCCGGCCCCCTAGGGGTGGCGCACCAAGAGAGGGGGGGAGTCCTACTAGGAGTGGGACTCCCACCCCTAGTAGGACTCCTCCTACTTGGGGGGAAAGAAGAGGGAGAGAGGGAGTAGGAGAGGGGGTGCGCCCCCCCACCCCTAGTCCAATTCGGACCCAAGGGGGGGCTGGCGCAGGCAGCCCATGGCTGCTCCCCTCTCTTTCCCGTAGGCCCACTAAGGCCCAAAACTTCCTCCCGGTAAATTCCCGTAACTCCCCGGTACTCCGAAAAATACCCGAGTCACTCGGAACCTTTCCGACGTCCGAATATAGCCTTCCAATATATCGATCTTTACCTCTCGGACATTCCGAGACTGATCGTTATGTCCATGATCTCATCCGGGACTCCGAACAACTTCGGTCACCAATCACTTAACTCATATAACACTATTACATCATCGAACCTTAAGTGTGCCGACCCTACGGGTTCGGGAATGATGTAGACATGACCGAGACGGCTCTCCGGTCAATAACCAACAGCGGGACCTGGATGCCCATATTGGTTCCTACATATTCCACGAAGATCTTTATCGGTGAACCTCATATGACAACATACGTTGTTCCCTTTGTCATCGGTATGTTACTTACCTGAGATTCGATCGTCGGTATCCCGATACCTAGTTCAATCTCGTTTTCGGCAAGTCTCTTTACTCGTTCCGTAATACTTCATCTTGCAATTAACTCTTTAGTCACGGTGCTTGCAAGGCTTCTGTGTGATGCTGTATTACCGAGAGGGCCCAGAGATACCTCTCCGATACTCGGAGTGACAAATCCTATTCTTGATCTATGCCAACACCACATACACCTTCGGAGACACCTGTAGAGCATCTTTATAATCACCCAGTTACGTTGTGACGTTTGATAGCACACAAGGTGTTCCTCCGGTAATCGGGAGTTGCATAATCTCATAGTCAGAGGAACGTGTATTTGACATAGTGAAAGCAATAGCAGTAAACTGAACGATCATGTGCTATTCTAACGGTTGGGTCTTGTCCATCACATCATTCTCCTAATGATGTGATCCCGTTATCAAATGACAACTCATGTCCATGGTCAGGAAACCATAACCATCCTTTGATCAACGAGCTAGTCTTGTAGAGGCATACTAGGGACACAGTTTTTGTCTATCATCCACACATGTATTTTGTTTCCGGTAAACACAATTTTAGCATGAATAATAAACTGTCATCATGAACGGAGAAATATGATAATAATAAACACTTTATTAATTGCCTCTAGGGCATATTTCCAACATTCCCCCCTCCAACTCCTCCTCCTCCTCCGTAGTGCTTGGCGAAGCCCTGCCGGAGAACCGCAAGCTCCACCACCACGCCGTCATGCTGCCGGAGCTCTCCCTCAACTTCTCCTCTCCCCTTGCTGGATCAAGAAGGAGGAGACGTCCCCGGGTTGTACGTGTGTTGAACGCGGAGGCGCAGTCCGTTCGGCGCTTGAATCGGATCTTCCGCGATTTGAATCGTCGCGAGTACGACTCCATCAACCACGTTCTTGTAACGCTTCCGCTTAGCGATCTTCAAGGGTATGAAGATGCACTCCCTCTCACTTGTTGCTAGCATCTCCTAGATTGATCTTGCTGACACGTAGGAATTTTTTGAATTATTACTACGTTCCCCAACAAACTGGTTGTAGCGGCTGGGGTAGTGAGGGTTAGATCGCCTACACACGACGACCAGGGATGACGCTCCCTGGCCGTGTTGTTGAGATTTCGCAGCATGGCCGGTGGCTGGCGGTGGTTGCGGGACGTGGCCGACGTGGCCTCTGTGCGGCGCCCAGCGGCACGAGGTGGGTTATGCACGGCAGCGTAGCCATGTGGTGGCGTGTGTGGGTGTGGCCGACGCGAGGGCGGATGGACTAGTGTTTTCTGCCCAGATGTGATGCTCTGGAGACTGTTACCCAACGATGGCTAGACCGCGGCGGTGGATGTCTACGGTGCCAATCTGGCGGCGCAGTAGCTGCACTTCGCACAAGTGATCTTGGTCTGCCTTTCGTGCTCCGTCTCCAGCCATGTCGGCCCATTGACCGATTGGTCTGGGCAGGGCTCTCTTTGGCGAGGTGGTACTTGGCGATGGTGTGCTCCACCGCGGCGTGCGGCGCGAACTTGTTGCGAATTGTGGTGGCCGCAGAAAGTTATTCGTGAGGGTTCCTCTCTCAAGACTCGATGACTGACTTTGGCGGGTAGATGCAAACTATGGGCAACGACTTGACGCGGAGGGATCGTTGTGCAATAATGGCGGTCCATATCGTATGTAGATGTTGTGGTTGTGGAAAAATGATGGTGACAACACATACGTGACGTTGATGGTGGTGCTACACGAGCACCCGATCTCGATTTACAGGGTGAAAGCCTAGGTCTCAAGTCTTGGATATGCCTGGCAATGGCAATGTTTTTATGCCGTTACCTTGTTGAAGGCATTGCTCGGATATATTCAGACTGGTTCTTCAAGATGAAAACCTAGATTTTGATCTTAGGTGGTTGGATCTGGTGACGACGGTGCTCGAGCGTCGCTCCCTTACTGAAGTTGTTGATGTTGAAGAGCATTGTCGTCTGTGTGGTATCATGAGATGGTTGGTGTGAATATGGTTGTTTCTGTTGTTTACCAATCTCGTATCGAATCGCTTTGGTTTTTTTTTTACTCACCCACACATAGGTTTCGTTTTATATTATTTTGCTATTTGCCGTAGTGTTTTTTGTGGCGGCTGTGTGCATCCTAAGTACGCACAGGCTGGGTGTGTCCATTATTTTGAGCCAATAAAATTCATCTTTTATTGAAAAAAAAGTAAAAACCATCTTGGACGATATCCGGCCCAGCAAAAACAAACGTGGGTTGCAACTGAGCGGAAGACAAGTGTGCCAACCTCTTTGAATTGTGCAAGAGCAGCTTGGACGGCCTGGCGCACTTCAACTTCAACGAGACACCTGCTGCGTTACGCGCCAGCAGCCGAGTGAAACAAACAAACCCAAAACTTTCATACTTCCTACTGCTAGTTCCTACCGTTTCCTTGGTTTGCTTCTCAACCATGTTGCCGTCACAGCTACCAGATCAGATTGGACCGGAGTTCGGAGGAAGGCCAACAAGCCATGACTCGCTCTGAATCTGAAAACGCGGCGCCAGCAGCATGCCTGACCTACCCCAACGGCCCCTCTCTATCTCCTCACACGGACCGCATCCGGCGTGCCCCCCCCCCCCCCCCCCCCCAATTTGCCAAATCCAAGCAAAAACGGATGGAACCTGCCATACAGCCAACCAAAAAATAATCAGATATATGTCCACATTTCACAGAAGATGAACATAAGCACGGCACGCAAAAAATAATATTTTTTGTTTTGAATCAGCATGACATAACAACAGCAACAAACTAAAGAACGATTGAAATGAAATTTGGAAGCCTGCTTTGACAAACCTGAATCCTCCAGGCTATATATACATACGGGAGCAGGTGAGCTCTCCTCGCCCGGCCATCCGTACCAAAATTAGCCATGCTACTTGCCAGGTCGTCCGTACCTGTTTTGGGTCACCAAATGCAGTGCGCGCCGGACCTGCCCATGCCATTTCCTCCCTCCATCTAACCACTCCTTGAGCCCTCCACGCCACTCTCACCCGCTCTTCATTTACCCTCCTGACCTCACGCTCCTCCTCCTCTACCTCCTCGTCACTCGTCCCTGTCCCAAGATAGTAGCCCAGCACAAACTCCCATGATCATTCTCTTCCAAAAGTGAGACAAAAATGAAGATCAGTTAGAGGAGGGTTTTCCAATTCCTACTCGCCTCACGCTTCCAGTAGTTGCCGCATTGTTCCATCTGTTCCATCATCTCTTCCACCCCGCAGCCTGCGACGGGTTCTTGCATTCGCGAAGATGGCACTAGCTCTGCGGCTCCTCCTCGCGTTCCTGGCAATTGGATCCTGCATAGCTGCCGACCACGTCGACCTGTGGCCGATGCCCAAGTCGGTGTCCCACGGGACGCAGAGGCTCTACGTCAGCAACAACGCCACCATGTCGATGGCAGGAAGCAAGTACTCCGATGGCAAGGCGATCCTCAAGGACGCCTTCCAGAGGATGCTCGATTTGATGAAGCTGAACCACAACGCTGACGGTGCAAACCCAAGCTCCTCCCTGCTTACCGGTGTTAACATAGTCGTTCTTTCGACACAAGATGAGGTAACCTGCTCTCATTTCATCTGATGAACTGCGAGTTCCGTTACTAGTTGCAAATGCCTGACTCTGTTGCCGTTCATCCTCTGCAGCTCGGCTTTGAGGTAGACGAGTCATACAACCTGACTGTTCCCACAATAGGAGAGCCACTGCATGCACAGATTGAGGTCAGTGAAAGCTGATTGCTTCATCTTGTGAAAATTCCTGATACAATGCTCTGGGAAGACATCAGAACTTACTTGGTTGCTTTACTTCTAGTTACTCCAACTCCTCTCTTTGTGATAATTGCCTGACAGAGTATCCTGCCTACAGAGAAACAAACCATACAGTTACTGTTCTATACACAAACAACAGACTTCAGAAATGGCATAGAGTTGCATGCTACTAACAGTATTTTAAACATGCTTACTTTGCAAAACATAACCCAGTTGCTTTTTTTATGAAGATAAAACCCAGTTGCTACATATACAATTCTTTAATAGAATTTGAATAAGCAAGTTATTACATACTACGGAGTATATATCACAAGGCATCAAGGTAGTTTTCTCTTTTGTGCTTCACCGCATTCCAGCATCTCTTGTGACATGCATAATGCTGTAACCTGGTTACCAACAAATAATTGCTAGTGTTGGTAATGCCCTGCATCTTCTTCAGCTTATGAAATGAGCGATGTGTTCATATTTATGAAAGATGCAAGCCGGCGCAAATAGCATGATACGATTCATAAAAATAATTGATGCCACCTTTGCAATATTTTGTAGGCTCAAACAGTTTTTGGAGCACTTCACGCCTTACAGGTAACTTACTACTCCAGTATGATTTCCTGGACACTAAATCCTCTTTGAGGTGATCCAAGAGTAAATTATTTATGAATGCAGACATTTAGCCAACTGTGTCACTTTGAGTTCACATCAAGGCTTATTGGACTCAACTCAGCTCCGTGGATGATTAGTGATGCGCCCAGATTTCCTTACCGAGGCCTTCTTATTGGTGAGATACAGTGTGATATTATCGAACTTTCACCCAACAAGCAGTTATTGTATTCCATTAACTAGAAGCAGAACCTTGTTTTCGTTCAAAAAAAAAGCAGAACCTTGAAATTACTTCTTTTTATTGAAGGATTATTTTTTTAAATGAGCAGCCACATAAAAAAACTCAGTTCTACGCCAAAATTCTCTCATAGGCTTCTATATGTTAAATCTTATTAATATGCCCATCCTGCTCATGATTATTGCACTGCTGATTACCAATACTAACCTATGCTTGGACGCTTGCAGATACCTCAAGGCATTATCTTCCTCTCGCGACAATTAAAGGAGTGATTGATGCAATGACATACAGTAAACTGGTAGGTCTGATGACCATTCAATACTAATTGCGTGACTGATAAGTTGCACGAGACTTCAAAATATCATTGTGTTTATGTTTTCTCCACATTAGTTTTCATTATGATACCATGCACTCTTACTCTATCGTCATGCAGAACGTTCTCCATTGGCATATCGTGGATGAGCAGTCATTTCCGATTGAAATACCTTCATACCCAAATCTGTGGAACGGTTCATACTCTTATTCCGAGAGATACACAATGTCTGATGCCATCGACATTGTACGGTGCGTTTTGTTTTCACTTCCATATTCATATTAGAATTCTTGGCCTCTGAAATTTGTTTATATCACAGCAAAGAAAGCTAACAGGTGTATTTTCTTATGATCGTAATTCACATCTGCACTTATAGTGTAAACACTGTAGCATGAAGAAATGGCATAGATAATAGATTCCATGTTCTACTAGCTTAGATACGCACATAACTCGATATGCAGTTATGAAGCTATGACACTAGAAATAATGTAGCCAATCCATAACTTTGCAGATATGCTGAAAAACGAGGTGTAAATGTCTTGGCTGAGATTGATGTTCCTGGCCATGCTCGCTCATGGTAAGACATTCCATTCTGTACAGTTATGTATATTGAAAATAGGCAAGATTGACGACTCCCAGGCGCTTCAATTGGTTGGCATTTGATGGATCATACTGTAAATCGATAATTTGCTCATGTACATTCTAAAATCATGACTGTTTGCTAGAACACATCAGACCAACTAAAATATGTCACATTAGTATTTAGAAAACACAGCGGGTGTGAAAATGCTGGCTTAAGTTTTCATCCCGTTTCTCTGCTAGAGTTCATATGTTCCGGCTAATGGCATAATTTCCTAATGTACCGCACACAATTATCAATTTTGTAACTGCAAAGCCCAGGAACCAACCTTGCCTTGAATATAGTCCAGAATTCCATGATGTCTTCTGTAGCAAAAAGGCACATTTTATGCAGTGAGGGTAGAGTCCAGATACCTTATTGGAGTTCAAATGTGCAACTTAATTTATATGGTAGCAATAAGCATGACTGAAAGTTGTAGATGTTGCACTTTTTCAGGGGTGTTGGCTACCCATCATTGTGGCCATCAGATAGCTGCAGAGAACCGCTTGATGTCAGTAACAACTTTACCTTCAAAGTTATTGATGGTATTCTTTCAGGTGATGAATCATACTAGTTTTGTTGGCAACAGTGGAGTTAGGTTCTTCATTTGTTTATTCAAAAGACCATTTATCCCGAGGGTGTGTTCCAAAAGAAACCAGTGACCAATGCACATAATATATAGTGGTTACATTATCTAGATTCAGTAGCTATTGGCAAATATTAGTCAACAGTCTAAATGGATTCTTAACTCTGTTTTCTTTCAGATTTTAGCAAGGTTTTCAAATTCAAATTTGTCCACTTAGGAGGTGATGAAGTCAATACAAGTAAGACGAAGCATTGCTTTTACAGTTTTTTTTTTGAGCTGTTATTGCTTTTACAGTTGTCATAGTATTACTGGACAGTGAACCTATAGATTAACTCCATTTTATCTTTTCTTTTGAATTTCAGGCTGCTGGACTGAAACGCCCCACATTAAGGAATGGTACATTCTTATCAACATAAGAGAACTCAAAATCGATAACTTTGCCTGATGTGCTTCCATACCATGTTATCAATGCAAAAGCAAGCAGTCATTTTTTTTTTGTATCAGCCAGTTAATCTAATGATCATCCTTTTTCATGGCACACAGGTTGAATAATAACCACATGAATGTGTCGGACGCATACAGATATTTTGTGTTGAGAGCCCAAAAGATAGCAATATCACATGGATACGAAGTCATTAACTGGTATACCACTATACCTATTAGTGGAAAATTTCACAGGGTCGATAGAATTCTTAACCCTTAACAGACACCATTCCATGTTTGCAGGGAAGAAACGTTTAACAACTTCGGGGATAAGTTGGACCGTAAAACCGTGGTGCATAACTGGTACTTCCTCAATCATGAAAAGGGCTCTGTTGGAAACTGTAGAATAATACATGCATGCACAAAGAATCAGTGATGAATCTTCAATGTACCATAGGACTTAAATGGAATGAGACTCATTTACAAGCTTATCATTGTTCTTGACATTTATGCTCACAGTAAAGTAAGATATAGGCATATAGCATCTCAGACACTTGTTGCTGGTGTCAGTAACTAACAACCCGTATGCTCATAAATTAACAGGCTTGGGGGGGATGTAGCACCAAAAGTGGTTGCTGCAGGGCTGAGATGCATAGTAAGCAACCAGGATAAGTGGTACCTAGATCACTTGGATGCCACATGGGAAGGATTTTACCTGAATGAACCCCTGAAAGGAATCAACAACACAGAACAGCAACGGTTGGTTATTGGTGGTGAGGTTTGCATGTGGGGAGAGCAAATCGATGCATCGGATATTGAACAAACTATTTGGCCACGTGCTGCAGCAGCTGCAGGTAAGTAATACAAATAGTTTCAGACTCATAATTTATGCCTTGAAATGTTTCGAACTCGGAGCATGCATTGTTTTATCGAACCATTATCTTAGTTAGTTATATGATATGACCAACTGCACTGCATTCCTTCATGATTAAAGGGACACTATATCAGTGCTGTGACCGGCGACCAAGCCGTGTCGTAATGGAATACAACTATACAAGTGTTCCATTTCAAAAAAAAAAAAAAGGGACACTATACCATGCTGCCTGATTAAACATATTCAAATCGGTTATGTTGATGCAATATAATGGTATACTTGGAAGTTGGAATGATAGCTTCCTCTCTGTATATGCACATGCCATGGATGTCTGAATGAAAAAAATGAGCACACTCAGAAACGTGTAATATTCCTATTCCCATATAGTACAATTGAATATATCAGCTAAGTGCGCAATGCTCAGGTCTGTTCCATGCTTATGAAGAGAAAACCCAAGCACGGCATCAATTATCGAGGGCATAAATAGTTTAGCACATTTGCTGAGCAGTTAAAGATGATTGCATTCACACTTTTCCATTGAGAGGGCTGGCATCCTAATTCCTCATGAATGCTCATAACAAAATTCCTCTTGCTATACCCTATATATCGGCATCTTACTTAAGAGCATGATTTACAGCTATAGAAGCAGAACCTATATGCAATCTTGTCGATTCTGATATTCCTTTTCTGTGCATGTCATGTTGACTGTTAATATTATTCATCATTAGATGCATGAATGCAGTGCCTTCTCTATGACATATTTTGACTCACCGATATACTTTAAACTGTTTTGGCTTGAAGAGAGACTGTGGAGTCCACTTGAGCAGATTGCTGAAGACACCAGGTCAGCCACATCAAGACTGTCACGCTTCAGGTGTTTGCTGAATCAGAGACGGGTAGCTGCTGCACCATTAGCTGGCAATGGTCGTACAGCACCATATGAACCTGGTCCCTGTGTAAGGCAATAGGATATTCATAGCAAAATTTGAAGTAGCACTCAAAGAGGATACACATCATTTCACAAGTGTTAGTTCAGCATTATGAATCTGAAGTAGTTATATGGTTGTGTAGACTATAGAAGGTTTCAGTGAGTCCTTACCCTCTTTATGTATTTCTGCCCCTCTCCAATTTTCAACTAGAATAGTTTGAATGGTAATGCCATCTATAGTATAACTACAAAATGATAGGGCCATCAGGAGATTAGTTGAATTTGACAGAAAATGGTCATAAAGGTTGCCTGAACAAATCCAGTAGGTTCCCAAATTCAATGTTATTACAAACACTCAGTCATCTCTCCTACACATCAGCATGCATTAAATTCACGGACATGCTTACTATCGACAAAGAATCCAAATGCTTACTAGAGATGTAAATCAGACAATACTTGGCCTGTCATATGCAACCACTCAAGTGCATAACTCAATGATCTATTTATCTCTTGGTTGTGAACTGCCCCGTTCAGGAGCACCTATCTATACTATACTAGGACAGGCTGAGACATGCTACCAGACATACTTGTGCTTGGTGCCCCCTCTTGCTGACTACATTCATCAGGGTTTTTTCCGAGCAAAGCATGTTCACCAGCTTCACTATGAAACATTTTCTGGAAGTACTCAAGGCATTGCTCCATGTCTGCTATATACTTCTTCATGCTCTCAACATGCCGAGAGAGATCTAAACCCATCTTCATCCATTTTATACCAACTGAAGCTTGATTAAGCCGCCTAGCCAAATATGACTTGTTCCAGGCAGACACTGCAAGCCACTGCCCTTCCTCACATGGATATTCACCATCTCTCAGTCCAACCACGATCTGGTAGGCTTGTCGATATACATCATACACTGCATCACTCTTGCTACCACTTAAGTCTTGCAAGCCAGCAAGGCAGGCTAGGTTCCTGAGGGCAGCACTGATTACCCTGTAGTTTGGGGAGTGAGAAGCAAGGGCGGTCTTGATGCTAGCCTTCAGGGAAAACTCAGCAACCAGCAGGTTTGGTGGGGTGCCTTCAGAAGCAGCTTTCCCAAGTATGAGAAGATGGGACGGCGTGCATGCTTTAGAGGAAGCGAAGTTCTTGACTAGTTGGAGCTGCTGAGGATGTGCGCTGGTGTCCATCCTGTCAAGGAGTTGGTAGGAGTAGAAGGTATGAAGAAACAGAAAGATGTTGGCCTCAGCCTGATCAGAGGCGACTGAACCCGAGGGCGAGATTGAAGGTAATAGCTGCACATCAATAGAACTGAATCAGAATAATAGTAGAGAAAACTGAACCACTTTAGAACATACACAAAGGGGTAGTAACTTTTGGTATTTGTCAAACCCCATGTTTACCTTGCCAGCTCTGCTGAGCATCTCAACACCTTTTTTAACATCAGAATCCAACAAGGGAGAATTGTTTAGCTCCTCAGCTTTAAGCATGGAAGTGACACTCATGATTAAAGCTTTGCAAAGTGTGGGGTGATTTCCATCACCCTCATCATTACTTGCACCACCAAAGAACTCTGCTGCAAGCTCAAAGAACTCAGCACTAAGATCATACTTATGCTCCTTTGCCACCCTTCTACCCATATTCCAGCAATTGCCTGCAAACCAGTTCAGTTCACGCGCCCCAACAGGTCCATTGCCAAAAAAGCCTTCCACGCCAAGGTCAGACATCCGTAGCTTGGCACGTCTCGAGTACTTCAGGATCTCATCCTCGGTACCTTGCTCACGACGGAGGAGCTCAATAAGAGTGCGGAGGACAGTAACCTCACGCTCTGGCATAGGCTTTCCGGCAGAATAGAGACCAAGAAGGAAGGTCAATGAAGCAACTGCTACCCGGACAGCCTTGCAGGCAATAGCCTCATGAGTTGTGAGCATTAGGAACGTGGGATTGAAGTCAATGCAACCCATCATGGTTTTTATCTGCTTGATAGCTTCGTCCTCGTCGTTCTTCTGAAGATGAATTTTGATCTACACAATTCTTCTGGGTTAGCAAACAATACCAGAGTTAAACGAGACCCCTGAACAATTAGCATGTATATTTATTTACCTTCATAAAGGCACAGTGGACATTGTGTTCCACCTACAGATACACATTTTGAGCCAATCGTAAGAAGCAACAGGCAAGATTATTTAATGAAGTGATGAGGAGAGGGATCAATACCTTGTCAGCCTCATTGACAAACTCATGTGCTCGATCCAGACGTTGAAGGGCTAGATAGCAAACGGCAAGGACTCGGAGGCACTGTGCTCGTCGGGCTCTGCTTCCCTCTTCACGGGATAGATAAAGCATCGATGTCTCAAACAAGTCCGCACATGTGTCGTAGTTCTTTGCATTGAAATGCTCAAACCCGCTGTCCCAAATTCCAAATGTCAGCCTCAGCAAGAAATCATATGTACATAAAAATGCTGTAAAATTACTTGTGTAAGAGAGTGCAGACCAGTTCCACAGCAGTGTATGCATTGCTCCACGGTGACTGGTGTTAGCCGGGCCATCGAACAGTGCGACCACCCTCTCATCCGACACGAGCTCACCGATCGCTCTTGCGCGCCCAGGGCTACCGATACCACCATCAACCACCGTGGTCACCACTCTCACAGCAGCAGCTGCACCTCCTGCGCGGCAACGTGCAGCAAGCGCAACGAGCACCTTGCGTGCAGCCTCAGGCCCCGCGGAGGCAAGGTACACCTCAGCTGCCCCCACGCATACATTCTCTGGTGCGTTGGCGTTGGCCATGATTCTCTCGAGCTCCCTCTCGGCCTCCGCCAAGTTCCCGGTACCAAGCCACGCGTGCAGGGCCATGAACCCCATGCTCGGGTGCTCATCCGCCTGCCCCACTGAAGCCCTCGAGACCTGGACACAACGCAGGACGCCCTCGTGGTCCTTGGCTTCGAGACGCTCGAGGGCAAGGTAGCGGAGGCATCGACCCTTTTGCTCCTGGAGATTTGGGGTCTTGGGACTGGCGCTGGAGGGGGAGGGGGAGGCCAGCTTCTCGAAGAGATCTAGCGCCTCGGTGAGGAGGCTGGACGCTCCAACGGCGGGATCAGAGGGTTTCGCGGAGAGCGTCGCCTCGCCGACGGACAGGTAGCCCTCGGCTAGGGATCTGGTCCCCGCGGGAGACGCGGACGCGAGGGGCTTGGAGCGGCCGAGCAGCGCGACGGCGAGGGACTGATCGCCCGCGTCAGACGCCGCGCGCGCCCGCGCGACGTTGAGGCCGAGCAGGACGGCCCGCTCATCTTCCGTGGCGGGGGCGGAGACGAGCGGCGTGGCCTTCTCGAAGCAGGCGGTGGCGAGGTCGACGCGGCCGAGGTCGAGCCACTCCTGGCCGGAGCGGAGGAAGAAGGAGGCGGTCTTGGCGGCGGCGAGGGGGACCTCGTCGGGGCAGCCGGCGAGGAGGAGGAGCTCCGGCGCCGCCTGCCTGATCTCCGCCTCGGCGGCGCGGGCGGAGGGGCCCCGGGCCAGCGCGGCGGAGTTGGCGCGGTCGACGACGGCGTTCCAGAGGCGGGTGGCGAGCTTCCATATCTGGAGCCTGCAGGCGTCGGTGAGGGACGAGGCGGCGGAGCCGAGGTTGGTGAGCACGCGGCGGAAGTCGGCGGCGAGCTTCTCCGGGGGGGAGGGGTCGGAGGCGTCGTACTGCTCGACGTCCGCGACGACCCGCGCGAGGTCGGTGAGGTGGCCGGCGTGCGGCGGCGGGCGGTGGTACTCCGGGGAGAGCTCGGAGATCATCATGGCGGCGGGGCTAGGGTTCCGGCGGCCGGGATTGGGCGGATTTGGGCGGGAAGCGGCGCGGCGACGCGAGGCGTGGGGAACGGGGAATGGGGGGAGGGTTCGGGAAACGAGAGGAGGAAGGGCACGAAATTTGAATTGTTTTTACCGTGCCGGTCCTTCCTTTCCTCTTTTTTTTTTTGTGAATTCGGTCCTTCCTTCCCTCGTGCCCCCGTTTGTACGAACTGCTTCTGCTTGGATCAAATGTTACTGCAAAATTTGCTCAGCTCACACCAGTCACTGCTACACTGTTTTAAATGGTGTGTAGTACTACTTGCTTGTCTGCCAAAGTTCATTATCCATGCGATGTTAATCACTTCTACAAATTGGCATGTGAACAGAGGCTCAGCCAATATATGTGTTAGCTTTTGTGTTTTTTTGAGTTTGATACGTAGTAAATGTGATGAAATTGGCTGAATGTGTTGAAGTGGATTGATTTCGAACCAAATTAACATCGATTACCTTTTAGGAAGTCAATGTTCAGAATATATACCTACATGATGATTGCAAAAAGAGAGAGAGAGAGGGGTACTAGGAAGAAAAGAAAGCCGCTAGAAATTGGTAATCAAGCATCTGCAAAAAAAATAAAAATAAAGTTGTCTGAGCCCAGGTTCGAACTGGGGACCTTTAGTGTGTGAGACTAACGTGATAACCAACAACACCACCCAGACTTGTGATTTTTTAGACCCAGGCTAAACTATTTGAACTGTAGTAAACTTGGTAACAATCTTAATACTCCATCCAGTCCAAATTAATTGACGTACGTTTAGTACGACTTGTTTTTGGATCAGAGGGAGTACCTTATTACTCGGGCTATATTTAACATAATATAAAGTGGGGAAAAGGTAAACTAGGAACAGGCCAGCTGCACAAAAGTAAAGATCATATAAAAATGCAAGTGTTGAGCTATTCAAAACTGCGCAATGCTTTTGAAGCATCCATCAAAAAATATTAGTAGTAAAAAATAAAGAAGTTTAACTATTTGAAATGAATGGGGCGTAACGTAAAATGTTCATGCAAGTCAAGTATTGCATATCTAGTTTTGCTGATTTCGCACGCATCTTTTTTTTTTAATCGAAAGGGGTTTCCCCCACCCCATTTTTTATAGAAAACGGGGCAAATCAAGTCCCAGAGACTGTTACAAGCGCTCGGGTCTAACCAGAGAATAGCAGACCAGAGAAAGTAAAGCCAGCTAAAACCTAAAAACGCTATTATCATGAAGCTTCTCAGATATAGAGTCTAATAGCCACGCAGGGCGACAGCAGCAGGACCACCAGGCATAACACAAGTTTTGTTACATGAATATAGAACGACCATCAGCTTATTGAGTCATCCCGAGTGAGCTCTCAGCACGCTCCCGCCCAGGGTCCTTTTTGTGCAAGCTCCTAGCTCCCATCCCAGGCGATTCTGAGCAGCTCGCCTTTTTGACGGTCCAGGAGCTGAAGACAACGTCGTAGTAGCACTGATTGATCGCCCCCGCAGAGAACTTTCCATTGGTGTAGAGAAGAGTTGATCCTCCCCAAGATCACACGGGTGCTTGTCCACTGCACGCCCTGAAAACAGAAATCATTACGCATAGTCCAAATGCCCCAAATGGTGGCAACACAAGCAATGTTTACGACAGTTTCCTTGTTATTCATATTCCAAAAGAAAGAGAGCTCAGCCATATCTCTAGGCACACTGAAACCAGATGTTTCAGCAACATCACACCAAATCTGTTTAGCTAAAACACATTCAAAAAACAAATGGTGGACTGATTCATCTTCACTATAGTATAAGCAGGTTAAGTCCTCCACCACCCTCCTTTTATTCAGGTTATCTCTGGTAAGAATTCTATTATTAAAAGCCAACCACACAAAAACTAAGTATCTGTTAGGCACCACTATTTTCCAGAAATTTTTCCAAAAAGGGGTAGAAACCCCTCCCCAGTTAATCATGCTGTAAAAAGAGCTGACCGAATAAATCCCTGATGGCTCCAGCAGCCAAACGGGTTGGTCTGCCTCATTGGTTAAGTTTTTGGCAGAGATAGTCTGCCCCATAGTTAGAGAGCTAAGTAAAATGAAGCCTCCATATTCACTAGCTTTTGCGGCAGTTCGATCAATTTTTGCAAAGTGTTATTGGTCGTCCGATCTCGACCCTTAGAGCAACTCCAACGGGCCGACCCAAACGGACGGCGCATTTGTCCGCTTTTTGTCCGTTTGGGTCGGCCACCCGCCCGGCGTCCGCCCTGTTTTATATTTGGGTCGGCAGTGCGCCCAACGCGCCGACCCATTTCATGTCCGCACTCAATTTTTAAAAAAGGCCCGCGGCCATAGATCATGCCAGCGGCCATGTCTCATGCCGGCACGATGCCAGCGCCGGCATACATTGCCGGCTTCAAAAAATATCACCACACAGTTCATGTTGGCGCACTCGCCAGTGGCCGGCACACATGCTAGCACACAAAAAAGGGGTGGGACTTGAGTTCGACCACGCCATCGCGGCCCCGTGGTCATGCCAGCACACAAGCCGGCATACAAAAAAGGAAGGCGCTCACGGCCACGAGATCACTCGTCGGTGAACTTGAGCATGTCGGCCTGCATCTTCTCAAACCACGGCCTCTTCCTTGGCGACATGGTGTTGAGACCCACCTTCATGATCTCCACCCCGGTCATCATGCTCGCGAGAGCCACTTCTTTCGCCTTGGTCTTGGCGTTGGCGGCCTCGATCTCTAGCATCTTGACTTGCTTCTCCGCCTCCATCTCAAGCTGCTTGGCTTGCATCTCCGCGTCCATATCAAGCCTCCTCCTTTGGATCTCCATGAAGGCGTTCATTTGCTCTTCTTTGAAATGCCGGCGCTCCTCCTCCCTTGAGTCCTTTTTGTTCATCATGCCCTCCACGCTTGCAATCAAGGCGTTCGATGCCGCATCCCGCTTGTCCTCCTTCTTGGAGTTGGTCTTCCCTCGCGGCCGTGCCGGCTCGCCGTCCCCAACCTCCTCCACGGCTTGCTTCCCACCACGCGACTTGAGGGCGGCATATTGCGCCTTGAACTTCTCCTCGTCTTTGATGACCCTAAAGCAATGGGAGAGGTTGAAGCACTTGCCATTGTATTGGACCTTGAATGCCTCCAAAGCTTGAAATGCCTACAAATGTTTTCATGCAAGCATATTGGCAAAATGGTATGCAAATGAACACGCAAGCATAAACTTGATGACACAAAAGATGGCGGCTTGCTAGCATACCATGTCTTGCATGCCGATGCCGCTCACGGGGCGGGCCTTGACGCTCTCAAGAGTGGCACAAAACTTGTTGCACTCTTGTTGGATCACCCTCCATCGCTTCGAAATGGACACCCACCCGCGCGTGCTCACTATTTGGTAAGGCGGAAACTTCTTGCGCTCATGAAACTCCCGATGGACACGAATCCAAAAGGTTGAATGCTTTTGTTCGGCGCCCGTCTTGGGGTCTTGTCCAATGTCTCGCCAACACTCACAAAGAAGCTTGTCCTCGGCCGCCGTGTATGCCTTCGTCCGCTTGCTCTTGCGCTTCGCCTTCGGCCCGGCGGCTTGGTTGGCGAGCTCGTCCTCGAACAAAGGCTCCGCTTCGATGTCGCACTCATCCTCTTCCTCTTGCCCGTAGTCGTCCGGAAACTCGTGGTCAAGTGGGAAGCCGTCCAGGTCCATGCCGACCTGATCACGCATGAAGGCCGCCTGATCGGGATCATAGCCAGCGGCCGGTGTGAACGCCCCGCGGCCGTCCTGGCTTTGTGTCTCGTCGGGATCGTAGCCAGCGACCGGCGCACCGCCCTCGAAGATGAGGTTCTGCATGTAGTCCTCGTCGCCGGCGGCCGGCATTCCGTCGAACAGGTTGCGGGCGTCCGGCAGCACGTCGGCCGGCAACTGCCGCGCGCGTTTCCTCGCGCCTCTGGATGACGAGCCACCGGCCACCGGTGTGGCGTTGAGGTCGATGGGCGCGGGCGCGGGCGTGGAAGGTGCCACCACGCTCACGTCGGGCGAGCACTCCCCGGAGAGGCGGGAGGCCTGCGGGTACACGTGGAAGCCGAGCATCGGGGTGCAAGCCGACGCGCGGGGCGAGTCGGGCAGCACCATCCGAGGGAACGTGGATGAGCCGGTGCTGGCCGCAGCGGCCACGGCGGCGTTGACGAGGCCGTGCTGGCTAGGGTTTAACCCTAGCATATAGAGCGCCTCCCTCGTTGCCGCCGCGACGCGGGCGTTGGTGACCTCCTGCTGCGCGGCGGCAGCGGCGACGGCTTCATCCCTCGCGTCCGCGGCGTGCCTCTGGCCCTTCCTCTTGGCCGACTCCCTTGCCCGCTGTTCGGGCGTCAGCGCCTTCTTTGGCTTGGGCGCGGCGGCGGTCTTGGCGGGGCACGAGGCTTGCCTTTGCCGGAGGGGGCGGTCGTCATGCCGGACAAGGCGAGGGAGGAAAGGCCGGTGGCGGCGCCAAGGTCGAGG
Source organism: Thinopyrum elongatum (assembly GCA_011799875.1). NCBI lineage: Eukaryota > Viridiplantae > Streptophyta > Magnoliopsida > Poales > Poaceae > Thinopyrum > Thinopyrum elongatum. The sequence continues at coordinate 522,097,612 of CM022299.1, forward strand.
TCGTCGTCCATGGCGGGTGTGGGGCGGGAGCGCGCACGGGCGTTTGGGAAAAATGGGGGAAAATTGTGGAGGCTGCCACCGACCGGCGGGCCCGGGGAAGGAGTAGGTGCGCGCGCGCGTCCGTCTCGTGTCCGCGCCGACGCAAATCCGGCTCAAAAATGGGCCGGGAATGGGTCGGCATGCGGACGCCAAGCGGACGCCAGCGGACGAAATGGGTCGCCCCGTTGGAGTTGCTCTTAGCAACCGCGATCTAGACCCACGCGAGGTCGGTGAGGTGGCTGACGTATGGCTGCGGGTGGTGGTACTCCGGAGAGAGCTCGGAGATCTTCATGGCGACGGAGGTTAGGGTTCCAGCGACTGGGATTGGATAGATTTGGGCGGGAAGAAGTAAGGCGAGGCGTCGAGAACGAAGGTGAAGAGGGGAGGATTCGAGAACGGGAGGAAGAAGGGCCCGAAATTTGAATTTTCGTCGACTCTTATCTTGCCGGTCCGTCCTTCCTTCGTCCCAATTAAGGAAATTGGCAAGTTGGATTTTTTTTTTCTTGACAAAACATAACTAGGGACTAGATTGTGATGGATTATTAGTGCTAGGGAAAAAGGAGATGCCCACACACTCAGGTTGTATGCATGTACACATACAGGACGCGCAATCAGCCCATAGCTACTTGCATCGCTCCACGACTTCATCTATATTGGTGATTGCATTTTTCTGGATTTATTTTAGTCTTTTCGACGATGTTCGTTCAGTGGGAGGAAATTTTTCCATCAACTACGAGGCGTCTATAGTGACTTCGTTAATCTTAAGATGCTATGCCGGCTCAGTCTCTCGGAGGTACTCATAGGAGTAGAGTGTGCGTGCGTGTGTTCTTTGGGATGAGTCTATGCTCGTATGAGCAACTTCGATTGTACAGTGTTAAAAAAAAGGATGGTTTGTTTCTCCTTTTTTATCCGTCCACCAAATATTATTCTTTAGTATTAAAACAAGATTTTTTTTGCGGGAAAATTTTCAATTTATTCATCGTTTCGTTACGATAGCCTCAAAAAATAAACTGCAAACGGGCTGACTCAAACAATAGTGGCGAGTAAAGAGCCCATAGCGTAGAACCAACTCAGGCTACCCACAGTGAAAGTAACATAAGTGGTGAAATTATACATATCTAGGCAAAATAAATTGTATGATAACATCAATATGTTACCATAACATCAGACATATCAAGCCGTGGCATGGATGTTACTACCTAGGTTTTTCAAGTCTTCCTCCTCTCTCGGGCTCAAAAAAGGTCTTCCTCCTTTTCCGCACCAAGCCGTGGAAGTGGGGACGTGGCCCATCATCCCTCTTAGCAATCATCCTGGCGCATCAATTCGGCTGGTAGGTGGCTAACACAATTAAAACTAATTATCTATTGATTGGTAAAAAAATCAATAAACATTTCATATATTAGCCCACGGGCATGGCATTTATGAGCCACCAAGCCGAAGGACACCTTCCATGCTCTTTGCAGGTGCCTCCGAGCAGTAGCATTGTGGCAGTCAATGGTGCAACACTGGAGCATCCCGAACGTCCTGTAGCTTGTGAACACGGGCCGCAAGTGGCTCTTGTAGTTGCCAAAGGATGAGGGTCTCTTCACACTCATGACGATATGAAGATGTTGGCATGTGAGGAAAGAAACTGTCCACAATAAAAGGTCACCACCTATGGAGGCTTCGACTCGGGTCCTAACAAGCCGTATCAACTCTCTACTAGCTATCCGGAACGATCCTCACGGTGACCATGTTAAGGGGAATATGGTGACTACCGTGAAGCCTAGAAGGAAGGTGTCATCGCTTGTGCGGGTGGAGCGTCATCTCGAGCGGTGAGAACCAGCACCGACGGGTTCGGCGACACTCACATTGATGGATCCTTCTCGAAGAAGGATGGCAACGCAGGCACTGACATGATTATCAGGAACGAGACTGGTGCAATCATCTTTTCATCGTGCGGCGAACTTCGACAATGTGGCTCTCCTCTTCAGACCAAACTTGCTGTGTGTTTGAAGGGTATCTCCCTTTCCATTGTGCCCCAATGGACACCCTTGCTAGTTGTTATTCAAACTGGTTGCTTGGAAGCCATCAAGCTGATCACTACAGAAGAGGGGGGGGGGGGGGGTTTGGTGGGGGTGGGGGTTGTGCAAGTAAAACCACTTCTTCATGAAGGTAGGGAATCTGTAGTCAAGCATGCTAGGCAAGAGCAAAAAAAATGTTGGTCATTATTTAGCAAACTTTAGTAGAGTTAAGACGCGCACTTCGGTATGGCTTCAATCATGTCCGATGAGGTTCCTATTCTTTGTAATGCAAACATGGCCGCCACTTGATTAATGAATTCCTTTTCTCGTCACAAAAAAAAGTTATACTTGTTATTTTCCTTGATGATCCAACAACGAGGAATTGAATTCAGATGGTTCGCAAAAGAGAAGGGGTTGGCATAGAGAGAAAAGTGACGACCATCACGGGTCCAATAATTTGATCGGTACGACCTGTACTTTTTTCTTCAATTGTGGAAACCCCGGGACGAGAAGTAGTAGGATTGGTTCTCATAATTATCACATAATTAAAAAAAGGAATTTGTCGATTTTTTTCTTTTTTTATTGTTGAATAATGCCAAATCAAATAAAAAAATCCAAAAGTAAAAAGAAAATGAATTAGTTAATTCAATAAGAGAGAAAACGGACCAGGACTTGATTTCGTTGCCCAAGCGAATCCCATTCAATCGTTTACTCATGGAATGAGTCCGTTGGAAAGTTCAATCAATCTTTTTTCATATACATTTTGCCTTTTGTGGAGGATCTGTGCCTACTCTACTTTCCTATCTAGGACTTCGATATACAAAATATATACTACTGTGAAGCATAGATTGCTGGCAACAAAGAATTTTATTAGTATTTAGTTAGGTATTTGCATTCAAAATAAGAAAAGAAAACTATTAAGAACTTGTAAAATAAGGATTAGGGATTAATTTGGGTTGCGCTATATCTATCAAAGAGTATACAATAATTATGGATTTGGTAAATCAAATCCATGGTTTAATAACGAACCGTGTTAACTTACCATAACAACAACTCAATTCCTATCGAATTCCTATAGGATAGAACATACACAGGGTGTACGCATTATTTATGAATGAAACATATTCATTAACCTAAGCAGGCCCTTAATTTTCTTTAATGAGTTGATATTATATTAATTGAATATCCTTTTTGTTTTATGAGATTTTTGCTAAAGTTTCATTTACGCCTAATTAACATCGAGTAGACCCTGTTATTGTGAGAGTTCTTAATTCAAGAGTTATAGGGAGGGACTTATGTCACCATAAACAGAAACTAAAGCAGGTTTGGATTTCAAGCTGGTGTTAAAGATTATAAATTGACTTACTACACCCCAGAGTATGAAACTAAGGATACTGATATCTTGGCAGCATTCCGAGTAAGTCTGGGGTTCCGCCCGAAGAAGCAGGGGCTGCAGTAGCTGCCGAATCTTCTACTAGTACATGGACAACTATTTGGACTGATGGACTTACCAGTCTTGATCGTTACAAAGGACGATGCTATCACATCGAGCCTGTTGCTGGGGAAGACAACCAATGGATCTGTTATGTAGCTTATCCATTAGACATGTTTGAAGAGGGTTCCGTTACTAACATGTTTACTTCCATTGTAGGTAACGTATTTGGTTTCAAAGCCCTACGATGCTCTACATTTGGAGGATCTACGAATTCCCCCTACTTATTCAAAAACTTTCCAAGGCCCGCCTCATGGTATCCAAGTTGAAAGAGATAAGTTGAACAAGTATGGTCGTCCTTTATTGGGATGTACTATTAAACCAAAATTGGGATTATCCGCAAAAAATTATGGTAGAGCGTGTTATGAGTGTCTACGTGGTGGACTTGATTTTACCAAAGATGATGAAAACGTAAACTCACAACCATTTATGCGTTGAAGAGACCGTTTTGTCTTCCCACAGTGAGAGTAACATAAGTAGTAAAATTATACATATCTAGACACAATAGATGATATGGTAACATCAATATGTTACCATAACATCGAACATATCAAGCCGTGGCATGTATGTTACTACCTAGATTTTTCAAGTCTTCCTCCTCTCCCGGGCTCAAAGAGAGTCTTCCTCCTCTCCGCACCAAGCCGTGGAAGTGAGGAAGTGGCCCATCGCCCCTCTTAGTAGTCATCCCGGCGCATCAATTTGGCTGGTAGGTGGCTAACACAATTAAAACTATTTGATCTATTGATCGATAAAAAATTCAATAAACATTTCATAGATCAACCCACGGGCATGTCATTTATGAGCCACCGAGCCGGAGGACACCTTCCATGCTCTTTGCAGGTGCCTCCGAGCAGTAGCACTGTGGCAGTCGATGGCGCAACACTAACGTCCTGCAGCTTGTGAACACGGGCCACAAGTGGCTCTTGTAGTTGCCGAAGGAGGAGCGCCTCTTCACACTCATGATGATATGAAGATGTTGGCATGTGAGGAAAGAAATTGTCCACAATAAAAGGTCACCACCTATGGAGGCTTCGACTCGGGTCCTAACAAGCTACATCAACTCTCTACTAGCTATCCGGAACGATCCTCACGGTGACCATGTTAAGGGGAATATGGTGACTACCGTGAAGCCTAGAAGGAAGGTGTCATCACTTATGCGGGTGGAGCGTCATCTCGAGCGGTGAAAACCAGCATCGGCGGGCTGGGTGACACTCACATTGATGGATCCTTCTCGAAGAAGGATGGCAACGCAGGCACTGACATGACTCTCAGGAACGAGATTGATGCAATCATCTTTTCATCGTGCGGCGAACTTCGACAATGTGGCTCTCCTCTTCAGACCAAACTTGCTGTGTGTAGGGAATTTGTAGTCAAGCATGTTAGGCAAGAGCAAAAAAACTGTTGGTCATTATTTAGCAAACTTTAGTAGAGTTAAGACGCGCACTTCGGTATGGCTTCGATCATGTCCAGATGAGGTTCTTTGTAATGCAAACATGACCGCCACTTGATTAATGAATTCCTTTTCTCCTCGCAAAAAAAAAGTTATACTTGTTATTTTCCTTGATGATCCAACAACGAGGAATTGAATTCAGATGGTTCGCAAAAGGAAAGAGACTGAATTCAGATAGCCACGAGACGAGAAAACGAAACAGAGTCCCGTTGGCTGGTCCGCGGGAAACCAAAATGCCAATCCTCCTAGTCCCGCCCCAGCCCCATCCTCAACACCAGCAAGGCAACTTTACAAAGGCCCCCTTTCCTTCAGAAGAAAACGCCAATCCCCCTAGTACCCCACATGTCACACTCCCAACACGACGCCATCATCAACGGCTAGCACGGCAACTTTTGCAGAAGCCCCCTTTCTAAATCCCGCACCGACCTCTCCCGGCTTCCTCCCGCGGCACAAATCGCCGGAACCAACACGGGATCCCAACTCGCGACGGACCTGTTTTCTCCTCCTGCCGCCCCACCCAACAGGAACCCCGTTCCCAAACCCTAGCCCGCGCTTCAGTCGCCATGCGCCCAGACGGGGGTGGCGATGACGGCGGCGGCCGTGACGCGCGCCTGTTTACCGGCGTTTGCTTCGCGTTGTACGGCTTCGACACCGCCTCAGAGTCCCAGGTGCGAATCTCGAGGGTTTTCTCGCGACTCGATCGGCGATTCCTTCTAATCCCCTGGTTCCTGAACCCAGATCCGGGGAGAGATTCTACGGCGCGGCGGAGAAGAGGTTCCTGGGCATTGGGCCGCATCAGTGTCGCAGGTGCGCATGCATCCCTAGGGTTTTTTCTCGCTACTGACTTGATCGAGGATTCCTTCTAACCCCCCTGGTTCCTGAACCCAGATTCAGGGAGAGATTCTACGGTGCGGCGGAGAAGAGGTTCCTGGGCATGGGGCCGCATCAGTGTCGCAGGTGCGCATCACTAGGGTTTTTTCTCGCTCCTGACTTGATCGATGACCCCTTCTAATCCCTGCCCACGGTGCTTGAATCCAGGTGCGGACACCGGTTCTACCGCGTGGGGGAGAAGAAGAGCCCAGAGGGCATGTGCCTACATCAAGATGCACGCACTTGATCGTCCACTCCTCCATTCTGTTTGTGAGTATTTTTGGGCGCTGCAGTTAACGTTGACAGATCCGTTCTGTTTGTGATTATTCTTGGCCGCTGTAGTTATCGTTGACAGATCCGTCTTATTTTTTAGTACTCTTGCATGCTGTAGTCTTGGTTGCACGTTTCTAGATGTGTCTTGTGGGTTCATCCAAATACATAGGTTGTGAGTGAGGTGTTAGAGTTCGTCCGTGCTTAAGATGGGCAAAGAGAGATGCAGTGAATTGTTTAAGCAAGTATCCTTTGTTTTTCCTATAATGTGTCGTGTACTGTCAAAAGGATATAGGATGTCGTGGTCTTGTTATCTTACAATGATTCTCGGTGCTTCCCTGCAAGTATCTCGGCAGTCTCAGACCTTTCAACCTTCAAATTATTGATCCTAACTGCATTGCCCCTGACTGAAGTTACTCAGCACTGTGCAGTACTTTCTTTTTGTCTAAATGTCTGCTCTGGACTGAGTCTCTTTATTGGACTGCTTATAGTTCAAACAGTACTTGTATTAAACTGTTATTAATATTATAGATACCTCCTTCATTGCTTATAGTTCTGATGATGCTGACGTATTGCTGGTTCACAAACTTGTTATTGTTCAAATGTATTTATAGGATAACTTGAAGTGTGTGGAAGCTCGAAAACAAGGAGCGAAGGTCGTGACTACATTATGGGTTGAGTTCTCACTTGCCGTGAACAAGATTGAAGATCCTGATAGAGTAAGTCTCAGTTTTGATTTTGTTTCTGTTCTGTGTTTTGATCGCCACATGATCTAATTGGAAATCGTGTAATTGTACAGATATTATACATGCCAGCAAGAGGGCTACGACCTATTCCTGGGTTCAATGGGCGAAATATCTGTTGTGCAGGCTATGGAGAAAGAAATACGAAATACATCATGGTATATTGTTCTAAGCTCATATTTGAGTTTGCCAAATTACAATACAAGTTCCAGTCACGCCACTTTCGAAACTAGTTCTCAATTTTGAATGTTGTTTAACCATTATATGTAGAAACTGATTGAAATAGCTGGAGCAGAACCTGGTGACTACACTGCGATGTGTGAGGCAGATCTTCTCATTTGTAATGCCTTTCAAGGTTTGGTTTCTTCACGAATTTCCCGGTTAATTCATTCTACCTTTCAACACTTAATGTTTGTTTTTATTACAAAATACCAGGTCGTGATTATGACCTCTCAGTGAAGATGGGAATTGATGCCGTGACTCTTTACTGGTTAAGGGACTGGTAAGTATAATTTAACTAGCATCTGTACTGCTATTCTCCACCTTGTATTGATAGTTTTATTTGCAATTATGCAGCATACTCCAGTGGAGATTCGTCCCCATTGAAAATTACACCAAGCAGGGCCAGCAGTTATTACCAGAAACCCCAACTAAAGCACCTATAGCCAGCTCCCATCTCCGGATGCCGAACACCGACATCAAAGATTCGATGGTTAGACCACGAATGTCTCCTGCTATGCCAGAAAGGTGAAAACTGATTCAGTTTCATGTCTACATGCTTTGTTTCATTAAAAAGAATTTGCAATGTGTTGTGCTAAACTGCTATGTAAATCTCCACAGGGCTGCTCTTTCTACTGGGAGTAAACGCAACAGAAGTTGTGTCAACAACGATGACCATGAAGGCCAGAAGACCCGCCGAATTGATCATCCGAAATGCAGAAAATCACTCAATCTTGATTGCAGCAGAAACTGTCAGTTGGAGGTGAAGACTGTCAGCTCCAGTAAACCCACTGCCGAGGACAGGTTGAGCAAATGTTTTGATTCACTGGAACTAACAACATCTACTGTGACTGGCACTGCCACGAAAGCTACTGAGGTGAGGACTGTCAGCTCCAGTGAAGCCACCGCTGAGGACGGATCCAGCACATGTCTTCGTTCATTGGAACTAACAACATCTGGCGTGACTGCCACAGCTAGAAAAGCGATTGTCAGCTCCAGAAAAGGCACTGCCGAGGACGGTCCCAGTTCACTGGAATTAACAGCATCCGGTGTTCAAGCTGTGACTCTGAAAAATTATGCAAATAAGAGACTGACAAAGTTAAGAGAAATTCCAAATTATGCAAATAAGAGACTGACAAAGTTAAGAGAAATTCCAAAAGCTTATAAAATCGTAAGAACTACCAAGGAGGATATTAAGGTGGTTTTTAGAGAATCATTTAGAGGGCTTGCCAATTTTCACAAGAAAAATAGCACTCTGTCTGGGCAGTTTGGCCCTGAGAATTTTGCTGTCTCTCCTGCCGACAATTCCGTGGAAATGGTAAACTTCCTTCCTCTAGTGACATACTCAGAAGTTCTGGGAAACAAGGATTATGATACCTTTGTCAAGACGGTTAAAGGCCTGTATCAAGGACGAGGAGAGCAACTTCCACCAGATGTTTCTGCGTGGCTGGCTCTTATTTCAAAGGGTGTCCACTTCTGCAGTCCAGTCCTGATAGCTAATCACATACTGATGATGCCTGCAGAAGCAGCTTATGGGATGTTTACATCAATTCACCATAGTATGATCGAATTTGAAAAGAAGAAGAGCCACCAGTTTCAGAGAATGCTAAAGTCCGAGCCAATGAGCAAATACAATGGCTGGCAGTCATGGGTTCTTGATCCTCTTCTGGACGAGACTTATTATTGGGCAGATCCTTTGACTGGCAAAGGATCAATCTACGAGAACAACGTTATGGGTCTCTTGAAGCTTCTAAGGAATTGCTTTGAGCACAAAGCTAAAAAGTACCATAAGGAGCTCCTCGCTATGATTCTATCTTTGCGGGCTGATCTCTTGCCTGACGTCCAACAGGTTCTACTTGATGCTGGATATCTGAAATTCATGCGACTCTGAAGGTATGGTGCATCTTTTGAGAATCCTCAGATTTGAACTAGTACTCTTTTGTTGGGTTATCTGACATTACCTTCAAAACCAGTTTCTTTGCAGTCGTAATTGACTTAGCATGCTATTGCCTTGATAAAAGGATAAATGATATCATGCTATGTGCAATATATTTAATGGCTGATTATTGCCATTGTTAATCACAGTTGACTGACTAAAAAACTTTAGATTAGAAGTTTGCAGAGCTTTTGGTGTGTCGGTTACTGAATCAATAGTATTTTAGAACCTAAGCACCGTACTTCTTTGGACAAATACGGATAGAGTTTCTCTACTTATCTACTGTGGAATTCAGAGTTTCAGAACTTGTCTTTTCTCAGTTTATAGTAATTTTAGAAATTAACTAATGCCATGTCTATTTAAGTAGCGACACCAGAATTTGTGAATTATAATGCTTGGGCAGTTCCAGTTCATCGCCTTCTTTCACATACATAGCTTCAACTCTTTGTTTCTCACACTCCATTATTCCCCTTGATGCAGGGTGCTGGATATGATTCTTTGTGCATAATTCGCCGCTTTCTGGGTTGAAGCAGTTCTATGAAATGGCGGGACACTGTGTAGATATAATGAAGGACATACTTGAAGGAATGACTGGCACGAACGTGCGCACTGTCGATCTGAGCCAGAGATGATTAGCTCGACCTTGTGGCCCCTGGTGCTGAGTGCTGACTTGTGTTAGTGATGTTGTCTATTGTTGTGTAGCTCACGCAGAATAATAATGTTTAGCTCGACCTTGTGGCCCCTGCTGCTGAGTGCTGACTTGTGTTAGTGATGTTGTCTATTGTTGTGTAGCTCACGCAGAATAATAATGTTTGTTCTTTAGTTTTTTTCTTTGAATTATGTGGCGAGGATCATGCTTGGGACCTTTTCTGTCGAGGAATGATGCAGTATATTGTTCATGGGATGTTATATGTTGGTTGCTGCATGAGGCGGAGTTCGTTGAGTTGGATTTTTTGTGTTTTGTGGTATTTGTGTTCTGTCCCCTAATTCTTTCACTTTAATCTGGTTTTTGTCCTGGAATATTCTGTGTTCTTGAAACATGTTGCATCCATTTCATTTGTCCTTCCGGTTGCAGTTTTAGTCATTTTTTGATTGCTTGCGTTTTGATCTTCTGATAACTGTAAAGAGTTGTGGATTTGCAAGTCCTATCTTCCAAACCAATTGGCTGCAGATACATTTTGGGGAAGAACAGGTAGAGGAGATACTATCGCCGAAACAATGTAGAGGAGATACCATCGCTGAAACAATGGCATCATGATGCTGATTTGAGAGTTTTTGCCGGGAGAATTGGAAGCTTTCAAGCTAATCTGTATGTTTGAAATTGCTTTTACCACGACATTCAAAATGGTCAGGTTTACATATTTAAAAAAAAAATCAGGTTCAGGTTGTGCCAAGTGCTAATTCTGACGGGCACATGAGTACAGAAAATGTCTTTATGATTGACATATTCCTAGCTTGACAGCCTCTTGTATAAATGCGAGTTGAGTTCTATGTTGCACCGTTTTCAGATAACGTGTGTCCATTTATGGTCATGCAAGAATATTATTTTGTCTTCCTTATCTAGTCAAATACTCCTAGATTTCATGCCAACTACTCGTATATTCTTTTGCAGGCTTCTTTAAACCAAGTCTTGGGACAAAACGAGTACAGTTCAGCTATAGCCACACTTTCATGAATAATTAATATGTTCAATAAGCACGCAGAAATCTAGTAGAAGAACGGCACCACACCATGTTAATGTCCTCTAAAAACAACATCAACTTCTCAAAAACTGATATTATTCTCTTATGAAACCTGGTAGCTTGAGAATTGCATGCCCTGGAGGCTCATACACATAATACATCTCTGCTGACAGAAGTTATACACAAGATTACATCACAGAAAAATCGCCCAATCTGTCACAACTCACAATAGGGTAACAGAGAAGACAAAGACGGGCACAGCCGATTCCTGAACACAATTGGCCAAGGAAACTGATGTGCATTCACATTCCAAGGCTACAGCTTCTCAGAAACCCGTTCCTTAATTTTCTTCAATGTCTCCATGGGCAGCACATCAATATTAACACCTAGTCTTTGATATTTCAAGATCTCTGCACATTTCTTCCAATTTGGAGCTTCCCTTCATTAGTTCAATACCAGCTCTAGCTGAGCATGATCATTAATTTCAATGTTAGTTCAGACTTTGGATTCATGCATCTGGCTTCAATGAAAACTAGAACGGTAATGCCGTTGATCTTTCTCGCTGCCGAGGAAGGTCTACTCTTTGCAGCTCAACAGTATCCATATGACAAATAGTTCCTGGAAAGAAAAGAATAAAGGTGCAGGGTATATCTCCATGCTCAGAGTACCCAGACTGTCATCACATCACACAGTGTCAACTCGCATCGTAATTATCTCTCTTATCAACAAATCTATCAACACTAAAACTATGACAAACCACCAACGATGATCTCACACATGCTTTCTAGCAAGACTGACATAGCATAAGCAAGTGATGCAACAATACTCATGAAAAGCACCTACAATGATCGCACACAAGCTTTCTATCATGACATACACAGCAAGAGGAAACGATGAAAATACAACACCACGTGACCTCCATTTGTTGTATATGGGGCTTACATTCTTTTAATGTACAACTAAGATAAGCATTCAGGTGATTGTTGGTAGCATTAATCTCTGCAGATTATATGCATATAGAGTAGCAGGAAACAAGCCCAATTTAAGCATCTATTTGGTTTCCCGCGATTCTATTTGGTAAAGCATGTCACCATAAACATACAAAATCAAGGGGGAATCAGGCATTAGACAATTAGATAAGAATGAAATAGGAAGCTACACTTGCATCAACCTAGTCTCTCTTCTCTGCCCGATCCCCCTCCTCCCTAACATAATCCCCTCTGCCGCCGCCGCCGCCCATCCTCCCCCTATCATCTCCTCCCTCTGCCGCACCTTCTCCCCTCGCGCACCTCCGCATATATCCCATGAAGGTAAGTAAGTGGCCTCCACCCGGCTGGTCCGGTTCTTGTGGAGGTCAGAGGCTTGCTTCAGTCAGCCGGAGGAGTAACATTCGTGCTTAAATCACGGTGCCCGATTGGGGAGGGAGTAGTCGTCGTTGGGGGCTTTGGGTGCGTGCGTCGCCACAGCAGCCGAAACAGTGAGAACGCCAACACGGAGCCCCGACGCCTCTCGTCCTTTGCTCTGCCTTCCGCATCCCCACGACCTCGCCGCCTCCGCCTCCCATCCCCGTGCCCCCGGCTGCCTCTCCGTCGCCCATCCCAGCCTGCTTCCAAGTAGGTAAGCACTGGGCGGAGGTGGTGCCTATAGAAGGATATGGAGGTCGCGCCGGAGAGAGTGGCTCTGCTGATGGCGGCAGCCATGCGATGGGTCGTCTTCCTCCTAGGCCTACTTCCCAAGGTGAATGTCTAGCTTTCTTGGATCGTGCCTCTCTTTTTTTTTTGCTCTTATGATCCATTGGTTGGATTGTATTGCTGCCTGATCAGGTATGGTCACTCTATGGTTGCAGCTGAGTGCCCCTTCCTGTATCACATATGGATGTATTACAAATGGAGGGGACCATGTTCGCACCCTTGCTCCAATGGACGAAGCATGTAAGTCAGAGAGTGACTCAGTGAATCATCCTAAAGGAAGGCGTTTCTTCAAGTGTGCAACACATTCTTCGTTAGGTGGGGCTTTTTTTCTTCCCTGCAAAAATGATAATTAGACCACGTTCCAAACATCTGGTGATGTTATTCTGTCAAATGTCATTAAAAGATTTACAAAAATGAGAATAAGAAACGATATGCCCTTCAGACGTAATCTTGTTAGTATCCTATCGATCTAGCCGGTGTAATGGTGTGAAAGCACGTTGATGTGTAATACAGTATATAAAAGCTGATTGTGCCTTTGTTGTAAACAAGCGGGAGGGTATGAAACAGAATAGCATGAATCATTTTCTTGAGAAACATGTATTTATTGCAACTCTAAATGGCTAGCATTGTCTGACATAGAAGTCCTGCCACTATATAAACCAATCCTCAAAATCAGACCTTTTCTCCTAATGCTACCACATTATAAGAAAATAATGCATGGCACTTGGGAATGTAGATCCACATTATAAGAAAATAATGCATGGCACTTGGGAATGTAGATAAACAAGGCTTATGACCACAGGTAGTCAAGTGCGGCTCCCGTCCCCCCGTCCCTCCCTCGTCCCTCCCCCGTGCGGCGGCGCCGCCCCGCACCGGGGAGCCCCCGCCCTCCTCCTACAGACTCACCCCACCTCCGCTCCCCTCCGCCGCCGTCGCCCGGGGCGTCACAGGGCAAAGCCCTTGTGGCGTGGCGGCGGCGGCGGCGGTTTTCTCCTCGGATCTCGATCTGGGTGGGAGGCGGCGCTCCTTTCCGGCCAGATCGGCGGCGGTGGCGCAGATCGGCGGCGACATGGAAGTGGTGCGGCGGCGGCGGGGGAGGACGGCACCAGCAACGGCGGATCTGGCCTTGACTCAGTCGGGCTAATTCGTTGTGCTACCGATCTCAATCGCTGTCGGCGGTGCACTGCTCCTGGACTTGATCTGCAACACGAGGATGTCTGGGGCACCGGCCCTAGGCTTGTTGGTGGTGGCCTTCTTCTTCGTCGGAGTTGGTCGGCCGGCTGGCTGTGCTCGCATGGTCATGCAGTGACCGGTGGCTTGGCCGGTCGGCGGCGGCGGAACTTGGCCGGTGGCAGCGGCAATGCTCTGTCTGGATCCCGGGGCGGCGGCCCTGGAGGGTGGCGGCCGGTGAAGCTAGGGCTTCCCGCGGCGGCATGGCGTGGTGCAGTCCCTGTCCAAGGCGGATCTGTGACGGCGATCTGCTATGGATTGGTTTGGATCAGAGACGGTGACGAGCGCGCTGGATCCTTCTCGGCGGCTCTCGCGGCTTGGCGAGGCGGGGTGGGAGCCCTCCTCCTAGGCTCCAGTGGTGGCACACTCAGGCAGTGGCCGGTGCGCCAGGGATCCCATGGTGGCACTGTTGCTGCGGTTGGTCGCCGGATCTAGGCGGCTGGATCTGGGGCTTTGAAGGCGGTCGAGACGGTGCACAGGTTGTTGGGTGGATTTCTTGGGACGGATCCGGGTGAAAACCTGGTCTTCGGTCGATGGCCGGAGCTGGTGATGACGATGCCCTTATCATCGTTTCCTTCATGAAGGCATCATCGAGGTGAAGCTCCCAACTCCACTCAATACCTCCGGGGGAAACCCTAGATCAGCTGATCGGATGTTGGCGGCAATCATGCGTCGTAACCCCCTTGGGGGCGACATTCTTGGAGGTGCACTCGGCTTCGCGGGACCAGCGGATGGCTTCTTTGGTGGAGCGGTGCTTCATCCATACATTGATGGCGACGGATCTTGACGGCGTGGCGCAGTGCAGATTCGGAGTTCGATGTGGGAGGATGGACTCGCGCAGGAGGACGACGCTGTCTGGCGTCGTGGTGGCGTCGATGGCAGAGAGACCTGGCACGGTAGATGCAACAGTACAGCTCTGAAGATGGACTTGTGGCAGGTGGCTGCGGCGGCCTCATACCCGGCAGGCGTCCTGAGGAGTGCGCCGGACTGGTAGATGCTTTATACCAGGCAGGCGTCCTGGTTGGGACCTCAGGTCTTAGATGTTTAGGTTTGGCTGCGATGTCTGTTTGGTATTAGGCCCAGGCTATCAGCGCCCCTTCATCAATTGAATAGGTGTAGCGACAGTTGTTGCTTAGACGGTGGCTTCAGTCTTGCTGTTGTATGACTTTGTAAGGTCTTGTGAGAATAATTAATAAAGTGGCCGCATGCATCGCCCAGATGCAGAGGCCGGGGGTCATCCTCCTTTTCTAAAAATAAAAAAAATGACCACAGGTAGAGGCATGTGCACAATCTGAACAGGAACTAAAACTTGTTGAAGAAACTAATCTTAGGAATCTTAGGTGCAGTTTGCTTTGAACTCAAGAAGCTCGCAGACTGAAACAGGGAAAATTGATTCTAGAAATAGCACTAGCTCTGTACTGATTCCGGTTCATGGCTTCTATCTCACAGGAGTAAATGTGCACATACATTATGTCGCAGGATGTGCCATTAAAGAGATGGTTTCGGTTTCACTTGCCAGACACATCCCCTTGTGACCTTGGTGAAATGGATTAGTAATATTCTGTTAGCTAAAGAGCAGTACAACATTGTTCCAGGTGTTGTTAATTAGTGTTTGAGAGATAGCATACTATGATCTGTTGTGCTGATGTGTCCTGTTATCTTTTTTTTTTGTGCGTCTCCGGATAGAATTTTTACAGGACATTCAATCTTTATATATGTACTCTTCATTCGCAAACTACCGACACAGTCTGTCATATTTGACCTTTATGTTATGATTGCATTTTTTGGTGACACTTCTGGTTCAGCTCAAGAAAGAATTTGGGTTGCAATTTTTTATTTTGGTGTGTTGATGCAGTCTTTGAAGGCTATTATGATTAAAACATTATAGCAGTCACATTGGTCTTTTGCCATTCAGTTTGATGAAGGTCAAATGTAGGGACAGTTGTCCAAGATATTTTTAACCTATAGTGAATCATAAGTTTGGCCCTTAGATTAATGGAGATTATGCCTGTTATCCTTTGATTATCTTGGCTGATTCTTCGAAATGGCTGGGACTGTTACTTGGTAGTTCTAGAAAAATAGAAATGTTACTTTTAGAAAGCTGATGTGTTTATGAATAA
The DNA here is from genome assembly GCA_011799875.1 of Thinopyrum elongatum. NCBI lineage: Eukaryota > Viridiplantae > Streptophyta > Magnoliopsida > Poales > Poaceae > Thinopyrum > Thinopyrum elongatum. The sequence goes on from CM022299.1 coordinate 522,113,357, forward strand.
CCATAAGAAAAATAACTTAGTTGAGAATACCGTTCATACAATTCCTAGATAGCGACATTCAATGCAAGTGGGGGTGCAAGGGCCTGTCTCAAATGCACGCGGACGCGCGCGCGCGTTTCCGCGGCGGTGACCGGACATCACACAAGTTTTTTTTTATGGTAGCCGGACATCACACAAGTTTGTTTCTCCACAATACTCAAATCCATATTACTCATTCCTTTCCGGTTTATAGGGCTTAATTTGAAAATCTCTTCAACTTGCAAAAGTACTTAATTAGTATTCTCGTTTTTCTCAAAAAATTATGTATACCGATGCATTAATTACACCACATGCATGCATGTCCACTAAATAGTCAAGAACTTCTACATGCATTGGTGAGTTTTTTCTTCATCCTTGCATGCAGTGATTTAATAAACCTTAAAATCTGAACATGTGACGGTAAGTAGTAGAATTGGTAATTAGTAGAATTGAGACTTATAAAACCGAAAAACAAACTTTTTGAGATGAGCCCTATAAACCTGAAAGGAGGGAGTACCTCACTAAACATATGTTATAGGACTATCAATTCTTTTTAGGAAAAATTCCGATCTATTCATCTTCAATCATGGTAATACAACGAATACTACTACTACTAATAATTACATCCAGATCTGTAGACTATCTAGCGACGACTACAAGCACTGAAACGAGCCGAAGGCGCGATGCTGTCATAGCCCTCCCTCGCCGGAGCCGGACAAAACTTGTTGTAGTAGATAGTCGGGAAGTCGTCGTGCTAAGACCCCATAGGACTAGCGCAACAGAACAGCAACCGCGGCCGATGAAGAGTAGCGTAGATCAGAAAAATCCAACCCAGACACAATAATAAAAATTGACATGCTCTACTAACTATGAACGAAACTATGACCGGAGAAGTTCTTCCACGGCCGGTCTTGTCCTTGCCTTTGCTATTCCCGTCGTCCTTGCAGCAGCAGCAGTCGGAGACGCAGAACAGGTCGAGGTGGATCTGCTCACTGTGGGAGCTGTCTGATCCGTTGCTGTCCTTGTCTTTCTCCTCCTTGGACTGTCCGGCTTTGGTCTTTTGCCATCGCCTTGATCGCCCTACTTCGCTGCTCCTCGGCTATGCGGGCACCGAGGGATTCCTCCGACGCCACCTCACGGGTTGCCGAAGCCTCCTCCGTGTCACGAGCTGCCATGAGGCTTGCGGCAACCGCCTCCGCTTGAAGCCTCGCGCGGCGGGCACGCCCCCCCTCCTGTTCGGATTCGCGTCTGGTCATAGAGGCGCAAATGGCCTCCATTTTGGCGCCTGACGCCGCGGAGGCGAGGTACCAGTTGGGCAACAGATTCCCACCGGCTCGCTGAAGACCGTGGGAGGGCGCACTCCTCTTGGGAGCGCCGAAGAGTAGCGTGGACGGCCATCTGCTCCTCGGGGCCACAAGGGTGAGCTCGTCCTCGGATCCGGACATGTCGGAGTCGGATCCAGGCTCCGCCATGGAGGAGAACGCAATGAAATGCGGCTAGGGTTTCGGCTGGAGTGCGGATAAGGTCAAATTTATGTGGGGTCAGGTGGGTCAAAGTGGGCCGGATCTGATGTGGCGGGCGCGTCCGGGGGTCCCTATATCCGCCCCTATTTTGGGTTGGATATGATGAGTGCCGGTCAGTCCGGGAGATTGGCCGAAAATGAGGCGCCCGGCTGAGTGACGTTTTTCGTCCGGCCACCGACCGGGCAGCCCGTCTTGACATCTAGGGCGGGTATAGGGGTCGGTTGTAGATACTCTACAGCCGGACTCGACAAATCCGGCCTTCTATATGACCACGGACATGTCTGGGCACGTCCGCGGATGGATCCGGCCAACCCTTCATATTTTGTGCCCAGCAACCTTCATGATGTCGTGTATATGTGTCAGCCACTGCACTACGGCAGTGCTTATTAGAGCATCTATAGCCGGGCGCCTCAAACCCGCCTCATACGCTCGGGCGGGCTGCCCGGTCACTGGGCGGTCACGTTTTTTCGACCCAGACGGACGCCTCAAACGCCCGGGCTGACCGGCACCCCTCATATCCATCCCAAATATGGGGCGGATATGGGGGCGCCCGGGCACACCCACCACGTCGGACCCGGCCCTTGCTGGCCCACCCGACCCCACATATATTCGTCCCCATCCGCTCACCGGAGCAAACCCTAGCCACTTCACTCCACTTTCCTCCACTCCCCTCCGCCAGCCGAGCTCATCTCCAGCGGTTTTCGGCCTTCTCCGCCATGGCAGGCAGCGGATCGGACTCCGACCAGTCCGGATCCGTCGACTGGGGTGTCATCCCATGTGGTTTCAAGGAGGCAATGGCAGTCCGCATTGCACTCCGCCGCTCCCGGGAGGACAGCGCCCGACCGACAGACGGATCCGTCCGCCACGACGCCATAGCGTCGGCTCACCGGGTGCTCGGGTCCTCTGGTGTTGGATCCTCGCGGTCCCGGCCGGAACACCTCTCCTTCCCCATCACCGATCGGTCAGAGTATGAGTACCACCGGGAACGGGCGGCCCGCCGTGGGAAGGAGAGGATAAGGGCCGCCGAGGCCCGTATCGAGGCGGAAATGGCGGCGGCGCGGGCGGCTACAGAGGAGGAAGCCATCTGCATCCGCATTATGAAGAAACGGCAGCGGAGGAACACGCGCGCCCTCGCTCGAGAGCAGAATCTGGTGGTCCGTGCCATGGCCGGACTGCCTCCGAAGGAGAAGGAGGACAACGACTACGAGGACAACTCCGGCGACGAGCAGATCCGGCTCGATTCGTATCGTGTCTTCGACCGGTACTTCCGCGAGAAGCACGGCAAGGGCGGCAGGAAGGGCAAGGGCAGCCGTGGATGAACTCCACCATAGCCGAACATGCCAAACTTTGGTAGTCCGATGGCAATGTTTAGTTAGTAGTGATGGAGTAGCCGGACAATAGGTGTGTATCGACGTAGTTGCATGAATTTGTATGAATTTAAGATATGGTAATGAGGTGTCCGGATGTGGACGGCATTATTTGAGGGGTGTCGGGTCAGTGCCTGCGGACGTGCCCGAGCGCGTCCGCAGGCGTTTGAGGGGCCGGATTTGCATAGTACGGCTGTAGATGCTCTTAGAACGCCAAGACACCCGAACTGGCACACCATCGCACGAGAGGGTACCCATTTTATTCCACCCCAAGAAGTACCAGCCAGATGGAACAAGAAGCAACATGTTCCAACCGGGCCGGATGCTAGTTCTTGAATCGTTCTACCGCTGAAGTGTGTGAACCTAATCGGCCGGGGTGATATAATATATATAAAAGATAACATAATCATTAATTTGAACTTGGAACACCTTGCATTCCAAAACTTACGGTGGAATCTTTTTTTTCTTTGGGGGGGGGGCATTAGATTTTTACTTCAGAGAAAAACGTCACCAGACTTTCGTAAAAAGAATATCAATTTTCACAACAGAGAAATGAACAATTCTCACTGAACAGAAAAATTGGATCATACCATGGACAAAAGATCGCACCAAAAACCATGCACCAAACCATAAGATTATCCAAAATGAACTAGTTCATCAACCAAAAAAATTCACCGCGCCATCATACGTGATTCTTTTCAATCAGCTGGACAATCACCAAACTAACTTGGAAGTTGGAACACACTTGATTCATTTCATTTTTAGGATTCACCATCACCAAACATTTTTTTACGAGAAAACTTCTAATCTATTCATCATCAATCATGCTAGTACAACGGATACCAGAAATAATAAAAATTCAGATCCGTAGATCACCTAGCGACGACTACAAGCACTGAAGCGAGCCGAAGGCGCGCCGCTGTCATCACCCTTTCCTCCCTGGAGTCGGACAAAACTTGTTATAGTAGACAGTCGGGAAGTCATCATGGTAAGGCTCTATAGGACCAGTGCACCAGAACAACAACCATCGCCATTGAAGAGAAGCTTAGATCGGAAGGATCCAACCTGCAGACACACGAACACAGTCGAACAAAGACCAGATTCATGTGGATCCACCGAAGACAAACGCCGACCGAATCCCGCGAGATCCGCCGGAGACAAACCTTCACACGCCCTCCGATGACGCTAGAAGCACCACCGGGACGAGGGCTAGGCGGGGAGAATCTTATTCCATCTTTAGAAAGCCGCCGCCACCTCATCTCAACACAAACCCTAACAAAGCTCAAAAGAGCATAAAAAAATGAAGCCCTCCCGCCGGTAAGGGCTGAGATCCACCACGCCTCCATGGCCCTAAGACCACAGGAGACGAGGTAGACCGGCGCTAGCACCGGCCGGAGACAGGAGGAATCCTAGCGCGGCTGGCGGCTGGGTACGAGGACGTCTTGATTGACATGAAAAGGGCACGTCCTTCCGTTTCAAATGATCGCCAAGCACTCCTTAAAAACATGTTCCATCCCAAAACATTAGATCCATAAAAAAAATCAACACTGATAAAACTTTATTACGTTGTTCTCATGGGTAAACACAACATTATATAATTGCCCCAAAACAATTCTCGGAGGCATCATAAAATAACTAGATTACAATTACATCAAGAGATGCATTACTGAAGGAATAATTGGTAGCAGTTGTGCTCCATTAATTTTCAGGGATAATACGCACTGATTACCCACCAAAAATCCAGATCTGGTAAGAAAAGTTCAGGTCAAAACTTCAAGAACAATGAGATTGCAAACCACAATCATAAAAGATATCAAACTGTTCTATTATGATATCCAAATTTAGGGACACCTTAAACTGCAAGGACCAGAGGAAGATAGGCCAGAGTTTATTTTCATGCATGTTCTTCATCGGAACAGAACTATAACATGGGAAAGAATGATGGAGTCTCACCGGGGACAACAATTTACACACAATAATCATGGAACCGAGAAATGGAAGGAGAAAAATAGAAGACATGAGATCATCGGCGGAGCTTATGCAAGGCCGAATGGGCCATGGCTCGCCCAGCTCAAGAGCTTTTCCAGCCCATGGGTCGTAGAATGCCACCTAGTAGCAATCCCTTACAGCCTGGCTCATCCAGCCCACCCAGCTTTTTGTTGCAAGCTCCGCCACTAAATGAGATCACGCCAAGCTGTAATATTACTATATTAGCACTAGATCAAGCTGAAATATTAGCACTAGATCAAGAAATTTCAACAAAACCAGGACCATATTATCAGTTTTGTATTGTCAGTTTAATTAGACCTTCCGCACCTGATCCTGGTCAGGTCCAGGGACTGAAGTAACCCATAAATAAGAAGTGACATTAATGAATGACAAGCAATGCTCATAAATAAAAAAAATAACATCATTATCCAGGAACATTTTTATGTGAATAACATTTTTTAAAATTGTTGAACATTTTCTAATAATGCATAACCAAGAACAATATTCCAAATGAGGAACATTTTTTTTAAAGAACATTTTTTTTGAACTATGAAAAACTTATTCAAGGAACAATTGTTGAGTTCTGGGAACATTATTTCCAAAGAACAATTTTAGATTTCTGTGAACATTATTTTAATATACCTAGAACATTTTCTTAAATATTAATATCGTTATAGAGAGATTTTTTTTGAATTGTTGAATATTTTCTAACACTGCCTATCCAAGAACAATTTCTTAATTAAAGAACATTTTTTAATGAAATTCCAAGAACATTATTATGATTGTGGAACATTCCTTCATAAAGGTCATTTTTTGCAAAGTATAAACAAATTGTTCAAGGAGCAATTATTTGAAGGAAATATGCTCTAGAGGCAATAATGAAGTTGTTATTTTATATTATATTTCCTTATTCATGATAAATGTTTATTATTCATGATAGAATTGTATTGATCGAAAACTTAAATACATGTGTGAATACATAAACAAATACCGTGTCCCTAGTAAGCCTCTACTAGACTAGCTCGTTGATCAAAGATGGTTAAGGTTTCCTAACCATAGACATGTGTCATTTGATAACGGGATCACATAATTAGGAGAATGATGTGATAGACAAGACCCATCCATTAGCTTAGCATAATGATCGTTCAGTTTATTGCTATTGCTTTCTTCATGTCAAATATATATTCCTTCGACTATGAGATTATGCAACTCCCGGATACCGGAGGAATACCTTGTGTGCTTGTTGAGTTGGCATAGATCGAGATTAGGATTTGTCACTCCGAGTATCGGAGAGGTATCTCTGGGCCCTCTCGGTAATACACATCATAAGCTTGCAAGCAAATGACTAAGGAGTTAGTCACAAGGCGATGTATTATGGAACGAGTAAAGAGACTTGCCGGTACAAGATTGAACTAGGTATGAAGATACCGACGATCGAATCTCGGGCAAGTAACATACCGATGGACAAAGGGAATTATGTATTTTGTCATAACGGTTCGACCGATAAAGATCTTCGTAGAATATGTAGGAGCCAATATGGGCATCCAGGTTCCGCTATTGGTTATTGACCGGAGAGGTGTCTCGGTCATGTCTACATAGTTCTCGAACCCGTAGGGTCGCACGCTTAACGTTCGTTGACGATATAGTGTTATATGAGTTATATGTTTTGGTGACCGAATATTATTCGGAGTCCCGGATGAGATCACGGACATGACGAGGAGTCTCGAAATGGTCGAGAGGTAAAGATTGATATATAGGACGATGGTATTTGGACACCGGAAGTGTTTCAGGACGTACCGGGAAGGAATCGGGTCACCGGAAGGGGTTCCGGGCACCCCCCGGCAAGTATGGGCCTTATGGGCCAAAGGAGGGGACAGACCAACCCACAAGGGGGCTGGTGCGCCTCCTCCCTTGTTTGGCCAGCCCAAGGGAAGGAAAAGGGGGAGGGCTAGCCCCTCCTGCCTTTCCCTCTCATGGGAGAAAGGAAAGGGGGGGGGGGGAGGGCACCCTCCCCTGCCTTTCCCCGCACTCCAAATAAGGAAGGGGGGGCGCGGCTTGGGAGGGACCCCAAGTAGGATTCCTCCTACTTGGGCGCCTCCTTTGGCTGCTCCTCCCTCCCTTCCACCTATATATATGTGGGAGTGGGGCGCCTAGCACACAACAGACAATTGCCTTGCCGTGTGCGGCGCCCCCCTCCACCGTTTACACCCCCGGTCATATTTTCGTAGTGCTTAGGCGAAGCCCTGCGAAGATCACTTCACCATCACCGTCACCACGCCGTCGTGCTGCAGGAACTCATCTACTACCTCGCCGTCTTGCTGGATCAAGAAGGTGGAGGACGTCATCGAGCTAAATGTGTGCAGAACGCGGAGGTGCCGTACATTCGGTACTTGATCGGTTGGAGCGCGAAGAAATTCGACTACATCAACCACGTTGTTAAACGCTTCCGCTTACGGTCTACGAGCGTACGTAGACACACTCTCCCCTCTCGTTTCTATGCATCTCCTTGATAGATCTTGCGTGTGCGTAATTTTTTTTGTTTTCCATGCAATGTTTCCCAACAGTGCCATCCGAGCCAGGTCTCTGCGTAGATGATATGGACGAGTAGAACACAAAGAGTTGTGGGCGGTGATAGTCATACTGCTTACCACCAACGTCTTATTTTGATTCGGCGGTATTGTGGGATGAAGCGGCCCTGACCAACCTTACATGTCCACGCACATGAGATCGGTTCCACCGACTGACATGCAACTAGTTTTGCATAAAGGTGGCTGGCGGGTGTCTGTTTCTCCTACTTTAGTTGAATCGAATTTGACTACGGCCGGTCCTTGAAGAAGGTTAAAACAGCAAACTTGATGAAACACCGTTGTGGTTTTTGCCGTAGGTAAGGACGGTTCCTTCTAGAAGCCCGTAGCAGCCACGTAAAACTTGCAACAACAAAGTAGAGGACGTCTAACTTGTTTTTGCATGGCATGTTGTGATGTGATATGGTCAAGACATGATGTGATATACGTTATTGTATGAGATGGTCATGTTTTGTAAATTATCGGCAACCGGCAGGAGCCTTATGGTTGTCTCTTTATTGTATGAAATGCAAACGCCATGTAATTGCTTTACTTTATCGTTGTGCATTAGCAATAGTTGTAGAAGCAATAGTTGGCGAGATGACCACGACGCAAAGATGGAGATCAAGGTGTCGAGCCGGTGATGATGGAGATCATGATGATGCTTTGGAGATGGAGATCAAAAGCACAAGATGATGATGGCCATATCATGTCACATATTTTGATTGCATGTGATGTTTATCTTTTATGCATCTTATTTTGCTTAGAACGGCGCTATCATTATAAGATGATCCTTTCACTTAATTTCAATGTAAAAGTGTTCTCCCTGAGTATGCACCGTTGCTATAGTTCGTCGTTTCGAGACACCACGTGATGATCGGGTGTGATAGACTCTATGATCACATACAACGGGTGTAAGACAGTTTTACACATGCAGAATACTTGGGTTAAACTTGACGAGCCTAGCATGTACATACATGGTCTCGGAACACTGGAGACCGAAAGGTCGAACATGAGTCATATAGTAGATATGATCAACATAGAGATGTTCACCATTGATGACTACCCCATCTCACGTGATGATCGGACATGGGTTAGTTGATTTGGATCATGTATCACTCAAATAACTTGAGGGATGTTAATTTAAGTGGGAGTTCATTAGTAATTTGATTAATTGAACTTAAATTTATCATGATCTTAGTCTTAATAGTTTTTGTGCATATCTATGTTGTAGATCAATAGCTCGCGATATAGCTCCCCTATATTTTTTATATGTTCCTAGAGAAAAATAAGTTGAAAGATGATAGTAGCAATTATGCGGACTGGGTCCGTGATCTGAGGATTATCCTCATTGCTGCACAGAAGAATTATGTCCTTGATGCACCGCTAGGTGACAAACCTATTGCAGGAGCAGATGCAGACGTTATGAACGTTTGGCAAGCTCGATATGATGACTACTTAATAGTTTAGTGCGCCATGCTTTACGGCTTAGAACCGGGACTTCAAAAATGTTTTGAACGCCACGGAGCATATGAGATGTTCCAAGAGCTGAAATTGGTATTTCAGACTCATGCCCGTGTCGAGAGGTATGAGACCTCTGACAAGTACTTTGCCTACAAGATGGAGGAGAATAGCTCAACCAGTGAGCATGTGCTCAGAATGTCTGGGTACTACAATCGCTTGAATCAAGTGGGAGTTAATCTTCCAGATAAGATAGTGATTGACAAAGTTCTCTAGTCACTATCACCAAGCTACTAGAACTTCGTGATGAACTATAATATGCAAGGGATGACGAAAATGATTCCCGAGATCTTCGCGATGCTGAAATCGGCGATGGTAGAAATCAAGAAAGAGCATCAAGTGTTGATGGTTAACAAGACCACTAGTTTCAATAAAAAGGGCAAGGGAAAGAGAGGGAACTTCAAGAAGAATGGCAAGCAAGTTGCCGCTCCCGGGAAGAAGCCCAAAGTTGGACCCAAGCCTGAAACTGAGTGCTTCTACTGCAAAGGGAATGGTCACTAGAAGTGGAACTGACCTAAATACTTGGCGGATAAGAAGGATGGCAAAGTGAACAAAGGTATATTTGATATACATGTTATTGATGTGTACCTTACTAGTATTAACAGTAGCCCCTGGGTATTTGATACCGGTTCAGTTGCCAAAATTAGTAACTCGAAACATGAGTTGCAGAATAAACAGAGACTAGTTAAGGGTGAGGTGACGATGTGTGTTGGAAGTGATTCCAAGGTTGATACGATCACCATCGCACACTCCCTCTACCTTCAGGATTAGTGTTGAACCTAAATAAATGTTATTTGGTGTTTGAGTTGAGCATGAATATGATTTGATCATGTTTATTGCGATATGGTTATTCATTTAAGTCAAAGAATAATTGTTGTTTTATTTACATGAATAAAACCTTCTATGGTCATACACCCAATGTGAATGGTTTATTGAATCTCGATCGTAGTGATACACATATTCATGATATTGATGCCAAAAGATGCAAAGTTGATAATGATAGTGCAACATACTTGTGGCACTGCCGTTTAGGTCATATTGGTGTAAAGCGCATGAAGAATTAAACTCCGTGCAGATGGGCTTTTGGAATCACTTGATTATGAATCATTTGATACTTGCAAACCATGCCTCATGGGCAAGATGACTAAAACTCCGTTCTCTGGAACAATGGAGTGAGCTGATGACTTATTGGATATAATACATATCGATGTATGCGGTCCGATGAGTGTTGAAGCACGCGGCGGGTATCGTTATTTTCTGACCTTCACAGATGATTTGAGTAGGTATGGATATATCTACTTGATGAAACACAAGTCTGAAACATTTGAAAAGTTCAAAGAATTTCAGAGTGAAGTGGAGAATCATCGTAACAAGAAAATAAAGTTTCTACGATCCGATCGCGGAGGCGAATATTTGAGTTACGAGTTTGGCCTTCATTTAAAACAATGTGGAATTGTTTCACAACTCACGCCACCTGGAACACCACAGCCTAATGGTGTGTCCGAACGTCGTAACCATACTTTATTAGATATGGTGCGTTCTGTGATGTCTCTTACCGATTTACCACTATCGTTTTGGGATTATGCATTAGAGATAGCTGCATTAATATTAAATAGGGCACCGTCTAAATCCGTTGAGACGACACCGTATGAACTATGGTTTGGCAAGAAACCTAAGCTGCCGTTTCTTAAAGTTTGGGGATGCGACGCTTATGTCAAAAGGCTTCAGCCAGGTAAGCTCGAACCCAAATCGGAGAAGTGTGTCTTCATAGGATACCCTAAAGAAACTATTGGGTACACCTTCTACCACAGATCCGAAGGCAAAATCTTTGTTGCTAAGAATGGGTCCTTTCTAGAGAAGGAGTTTCTTTCGAAAGAATTGAGTGAGAGGAAAGTAGAACTTGATGAGGTAATTATACCTTCTCTCGAATTGGAAAGTAGTACATCAGAGAAAACTGTTCCCGTGATGCCTACACCAACTAGAGAGGAAGCTAATGATGATGATCATGAAACTTCAGATCAAGTTACTACTGGACTTCGTAGGTCGAACAGAGCACGTTCCGCACCAGAGTGGTACGGTAATCTTGTCCTGGAAGTCATGTTATTAGACCATGGCGAACCTACGAACTATGAAGAAGCTATGATGAGCCCAGATTCTGATAAATGGCTTGAGGCCATGAAATTTGAGATAGGATCCATGTATGAGAACAAAGTGTGGACTTTGGTGGATTTGCCTAATGATTGGCAAGCCATTGAGAATAAATGGATTTTCAAGAGGAAGACGGACGCTGATGGTAATATCACTATCTACAAAGCTCGACTTGTCACAAAAGTGTTTTTGACAAGTTCAAGGGGTTGGCTACAATGATACTTTCTCACCCATAGCGATGCTTAAGTCCGTCCGAATCATGTTAGCAATTGCCGCATTTTATAATTATGAAATCTGGCAAATGGATGTCAAAAACTGCATTCCTTAATGGATATTAAAGAAGAGTTGTATATGATGCAACCAGACATTTTTGTCGATCCTAAAGGTGCTAACAAAGTGTGCAAGCTCCAGCGATCCATCTATGGACTGGTGCAAGCATCTCGGAGTTGGAATATATGCTTTGATGAGGTGATCAAAGCATATGGTTTTATACAGACTTATGGTGAAGCTTGTATTTACAAAAAAGTGAGTGGGAGCTCTGTAGCATTTCTGATATTATATGTGGATGACATATTATTGATTGGAAATGATATAGAATTTCTGAATAGCATAAAAAGGATACTTTAATAAGAATTTTTCAATGAAAGACCTCGGTGAAGCTACTTATATATTGGGCATCAAGATCTATAGGGATAGATCGAGACGCTTAATAGGACTTTCACAAAGCACATACCTTGACAAGATTTTGAAGAAGTTCAAAATGGATCAGTCAAAGAAAGGGTTCTTGCCTGTGTTGCAAGGTGTGAAGTTGAGTAAGACTCAAAACCCGACCACGGCAAAAGATAGAGTGAGAATGAAAGTCATTCCCTATGCCTCAGCCATAGGTTCTACAAAGTATGCCATGCTGTGTACCAAACCTGTTGTGTACCTTGCCATGAGTTTTGGCAAGGGGGTACAATAGTGATCCAGGAGTAGATCACTGGACAGCGGTCAAAATTATCCTTAGTTACCTAAGAGGACTAACGAGATATTTCTCGATTATGGAGGTAATAAAGAGTTCGTTGTAAAGGGTCACGTCGATGCAAGCTTTGACGCCGATTCGGATGACTCTGAGTCTCATTCTGGATACATATTGAAAGTGGGAGCAATTAGCTAGAGTAGCTCCATACAGAGCTTTGTGGACATAGAAATTTGCAAAAATACATACGGATCTGAATGTGACAGACCCGTTGACTAAACTTCTCTCACAAGCAAAACATGATCACTCCTTAATACTCTTTAGGTGTTAATCACATGACAATGTGAACTAGATTATTGACTCTAGTAAACTCTTTGGGTGTTGGTCACATGGCGATGTGAACTATGGGTGTTAAATCACATGGTGATGTGAACTAGATTATTGACTCTAGTGCAAGTGGGAGACTGAAGGAAATATGCCCTAGAGGCAATAATAAAGTTGTTATTTTATATTATATTTCCTTATTCATGATAAAGGTTTATTATTCATGCTAGAATTGTATTGATCGGAAACTTAAATACATGTGTGAATACATAAACAAATACCGTGTCCCTAGTAAGCCTCTACTAGACTAGCTCGTTGATCAAAGATGGTTAAGGTTTCCTAACCATAGACATGTGTCATTTGATAACGGGATCACATAATTAGGAGAATGATGTGATGGACAAGACCCATCCGTTAGCTTAGCATAATGATCGTTCAGTTTATTGCTATTGCTTTCTTCATGTCATATACATATTCCTTCGACTATGAGATTATGCAACTCCCGGATACCGGTGGAATACCTTGTGTGCTATCAAACGTCACAACATAACTGGGTGATCATAAAGATGCTCTACAGGTATCTCTGAAGGTGTTTGTTGAGTTGGCATAGATCGAGATTAGGATTTGTCACTCCGAGTATCGGAGAGGTATCTCTGGGCCCTCTCGGTAATACACATCATAAGCTTGCAAGCAAATGACTAAGGAGTTAGTCACAAGGTGATGTATTACGGAACGAGTAAAGAGACTTGCCGGTAACGAGATTGAACTAGGTATGAAGATACCGACGATCGAATCTCGGGCAAGTAACATACCGATGGACAAAGGGAATTATGTATGTTGTCATAACGGTTCGACCGATAAAGATCTTCGTAGAATATGTAGGAGCCAATATGGGCATCCAGGTTCTGCTATTGGTTATTAACCGGAGAGGTGTCTCGGTCATGTCTACATAATTCTCGAACCCGTAGGGTCCGCACGCTTAACGTTCGTTGACGATATAATGTTATATGTTTTGGTGACCGAATATTGTTCGGAGTCCCAGATGAGATCACGTACATGACGAGGAGTCTCGAAATGGTCGAGACGTAAAGATTGATATATAGGACGATGGTATTTGGACACCGGAAGTGTTTCGGGACGTACCAGAAGGAATCGGGTCACCGGAAGGGGTTCCGGGCACCTCCCTTGTGGGCTGGTCTGTCCCCTCATTGAGTCCCGGATGAGATCACGTACATGACGAGGAGTCTTGAAATGGTCGAGAGGTAAAGATTGATATATAGGACGATGGTATTTGGACACCGGAAGTGTTTCGGGACGTACCGGGAAGGAATCGGGTCACCGGAAGGGGTTCCGGGCACCCCCCGGCAAGTTATGGGCCAAATGAGGGGACGGACCAGCCCACAAGGGGGCTGGTGCACCTCCTCCCTTGTTTGGCCAGCCCAAGGGAAGGAAAAGGGGGAGGGCTAGCCCCTCCCGCCTTTCCCTCTCATGGGAGAAAGGAAAAGGGGGGGGGGGCGCCACCCTCCCCTGCCTTTCCCTGCACTCCAGATAAGGAAAGGGGGGCGCGGCTTGGGAGGGACCCCAAGTAGGAGGAATCCTACTTGGGCGCCTCCTTTGGCTGCTCCTCCCTCCCTCCCACCTATATATATGTGGGAGGGGGCGCCTAGCACACAACAGACAATTGACTAGCCGTGTGCGGCGCCCCCCTCCACCGTTTACACCCCCTGTCATATTTTCGTAGTGCTTAGGCAAAGCCCTGCGGAGATCACTTCACCATCACCGTCACCACGCCGTCGTGCTGCCGGAACTCATCTACTACCTCGCCGTCTTGCTGGATCAAGAAAGCGGAGGACGTCATCGAGCTGAATGTGTGCAGAACGCGGAGGTGCCGTACATTCGGTACTTGATCGGTTGGAGCGCGAAGAAGTTCGACTACATCAACCGCGTTGTTAAACGCTTCTGCTTACGGTCTACGAGGGTACGTAAACACACTCTCCCCTCTCGTTTCTATGCATCTCCTTGATAGATCTTGCGTGTGCGTAGAATTTTTTTTGTTTTCCATGCAACGTTTCCCAACATTATTGACTTCAGGGAACAAAATTGTATTTAAAGATATAAATTTTAGACTTCCGAGGAGTAGGGCATTTCGGTGCCCAGGCTCATCTGCACCCGGTTAGAATTTTTTTTTGTAATTAATTAAAAAATTTCAAAAAATTCCAAAAAAAATTGTGCGGTAGAAAATTTGGTGCGTGAGGCTCGCTTCAAATTTCAAGTCATTTGGACATCTGAGCAGCTCTCAGCAAAAAAGACAAATCGGGACAGAACAGTACATGAACAGCCAACATTTTTACAGACCCCCAATTTGTCTTTTTTGCTGAGAGCTCCTCAGATGTCCAAATAATTTGAAAATTGGAGCGGACCTCACGCATCAAATTTTCTATCGCACAAATGGTTTTTGGAATTTGTCTAGTATTTGTTTTAATATTTTTTCGTCAGCGCGGGTGCAGATGAGCTCGGGTGCAGAGATGGATTTCGCTTCCGAGAGCATTATTTTAATATATGTCTAACATTTTTTTAGAAAATTACCATCATTGTACAAGAACAATTTTAAGAAATGTAGAACATTTTTAATAATGGTTATCTAAGACCAATTATTTCATGAGATTCTAATAACATCACTCCAAATGAAGAACATTTGTTTGTAAAGAACATTTTTTTAGAACTATGAAATTTTTGTTCAAGGAACAATTGTTGACTTCGGCGAACATATTTTTTCAAAAAATATTTTTTAGGCTTTCATAGAACAACAAATGTTAGGATTTTTTAGACTTCTGTGAACATTATTTTAACATATGTAAAACTTTTTTGTTATATATGAACATTTTCATGTGAAAAAACACAAATTTTTTAGATTTTTTGTAAAGTACATTTTTAAAATGGACTTTTAGGTTATATATGAACATTTTTATGTGAAGAACATTTTTTTTCTAATGTTTGATTGTTTTTAAATTTGTGGAACAACTTTATTTGAAATACCGAGAACAATAACCAAATGAGGAACATTTTTTTTGTAAAGAACATTTTTTGTGAACTATGAATATTTTGTTCAAGGAACAATTGTTGAATTCTTGGAACATAATTTATTTGAAAGAACATTTTTAGATTTTTGTACATTATTTTAATATATGTAAACATATCTTATACTAAGATCATTGTAGAAGGTTTTTTTTTTGAATTGTTGAACATTTTCAACAAATGTGTATCAAAGAACATTTTTTAAATTAAAGAGCATTTTTAGTTGAAATTCTAAGAACATTTTTATGAATGACGAACATGTCTTTGTAAATGACATCTTTTTTGTAAACTAGAACAAATTGTTCAAGAAAATTATTGAGTTCAAGGAACAAAAATCTGCCTTGTCTATTTCTGACAACTAGGATAATTTTGAAGAACATTTATTATTATTTTAAGAACATTTAATTGAAATACCAAGAAAACATATTCCAAATGAGGAACAATTTTTTGTTAGAAGAACATTTTTGTGAATTATTTTAATTTGAAGACATTTTTTGTGAAAATTTTGTTCAAGGAGCAATTGTAGAGTTCTTGCAATATTTTTAAAGAACAATTTTAGATTTCTGTGAACATTATTTTAATATATCTAGAACATTTATTGATTTGGGAACAAAAATTTATTTAAAATATTTTTATAGTTCTAAGAACATTATTTAAAAGTATGTAGAACTTTCTTTGGAATTTAACAATATTATGGGAAAATATTTTCAAAACTAGCGCCGATATGTTCTGAGAACATTTAAAAAAAAATCCTATTTAGAAACATTCTTTCTGATCTTTTATTCGAAGAAATTTTTTTGACTTCTAAGAACATTTTTAGACTTCTGAAAACATTGTTCTGTTCTTCAGGGAACATTTGTTGACTTCAGGGAACATAATTAGGATTTGTTGACTTCGAGGGACATAAAATTCTTCACATTTTTAAAACATTTATTAAAAAATAAAAATCATTACCCAAATGATTTTTAGGAAATGTGGAACATTTTTAGTAATGGTTATCCAAGAACATTGTTCCATTTTTTGAACCTTTTTATGTAAAAACAATTTAAGTATTTTCACTACATTATTTTAATATGTCTATCATTTCTTTAATATTAAGACATTGTGCAACAATTTTCATAATCCCTACCACTTTTTCTCAATTTAAGAACAATTATTTATTTCGGGAAATATTATTGACTTCATATAACATTATTTGAATATATGGTACAAGATTTCTTGAAATTAACACCATCACCCAAAAACAATTGTAAATATTGCCAACAATTGGTCTTCACTTCATGCGTTTAACAAAAAAATGTCTTCTTTCTTTCATTCATGTGGGAAAGGAATGAAACCAACACGCTTTTGCTGATGCTGATGTTGACCTGACCCAGCCTAACATTTACATGCAACTACTACTATGCTAGAAAAAGAATAACAAGAAGAAGACAGATAACTAGCTTATTTTTCCTTTTGTTTGACAACATCTAGCATTACCTCTGCCTCCCAGGTAGCTAGCTAACAAGTGCAAGCTAGGCGTCCATGGAGCTAGCATATCTAACAGCATAACAATATACAAAATTATAAATATATTTTCACTTTTCTTGTTCCCACAAAATAAAATAAATAGTTGAAGCTCAACATTGTTCCCACAAAATAAAATAACAAGTGTAACTCATCATTTTTTTCATCTAGACAATAATTAAAATTCATCTAAAAATTCTTTGCTAATGGTGCACAACATTCAAACATAATTTTTCTCCTTCCTTGTTACACCCGAAATGGTTTGCTCCAGTGAAAAGCTTCAACCAGTCTTCTCTTTTGTAGCTACTTTCTTCCTAGATTTCTTTTCAGATTGTGGTTTCAATCTTTCTCCTTTGTTCACAGACTTGGATGATCGTACAGGAGGATCTTTGAATGAATTTTCAGATTGCACTTGCACTTGCTGTTTCCTTCCCTACAAATACTTGGAATGTACTTGAGCAACAACACCATCCAAAAGTTCTTTGCTAAGTTCAGAATCTTTGCTGATGTTCGAGCAAGCTTCGCCAACTTTACTCATCAGAATAGCATATCTAACAGCATTGTGCGATTGATCATCAACTATAAGTACTACCATTTATTCCTTACACTTCTCCAATTCCTTTTCTCGAAAAGAAACAGTCCATCTCTCAACAATCAACTTATCTGGAATATGAGTATTGTCAAACTGCATAAAGAGTCTGAGGATATGGCGATAAACAATACCATCACGCTCGAACTTCCCACATAAACATTCAAATGAACCAACAACAAGGCCCACATTAACTCTGAACATTTCTCTTGTGAATTCTGGTTTATCATATCTTATGTGCTTTTTCAAGTCATACACTTTGTCCTTCTCAATTTCTATAACTTTAAAAGCTGCCGCATTCACTAATTCTGTCAAAAACTTTAAGTAGATTCCTCTGGTATATAGTTGTTGCATGCCGTTCAACATGCGGATGACTGCAAAACACATGACTCTTCTCATTCGACAAGAATTTGTCCTTGTTTTCTATGTGAATCACATTCTCTTGGAATAACACGTATTGTTGCATGAATGCCTCAATATTATCTTTCCTCCTGATATAGTCTTTGAAATTGGAGTTGAAGCTTTCACTACGACTAGTTGACCTAATGAAAGGGCAAAAAAAGCCTTGAAAATAAGCTGGAACAAAGAAGGTTCGGTTCTCCCACATCCTTTTGATGTGAGCATGTTCAACACACTTATACTTCACAAGAATTTTCTCCCACCTTTCTTCAAATTCCTCAACGGTAATGGCCCGCAACAAACACTTCATCATATCTTTCTCCATATTTTCCCTGGTAGCCATGAAATAACTCATGTTTTCCCTGACATGTTTAAAAATATGCCAAAGACAGAACCTATGCCTAGCATGTGGAAATACCCGAGGAACAACAACTTTCATCCCTACATCTTGGTCCATCAAGATAATTCCTGATTTTTTCCACTGCATGACCTCCATGAAAGTTTCAAATAGCCATGCAAAAGTATCCACACTTTCATCTTGCATAGGGCCCAACCAAACACAATTGTTCTGCCATGGCCATTAATTCCCACTATAGGGGCAAAAGGCATGTTATATTTGTTTGTGCTGTAAGTGGTGTCAAATGAGATGATCTCGCCAAGCAACCTATAGTTCAATCGGGTACGAGCATCTGTCCAGAATATGCTGAGAATTGTGTTGTCCATATCTCTTTGCATCCTGTAGCAGAAACCAGGAGTATCAATTTGTATTTTCTCAACGTACTACAATGTCCACTCAATATCTGTGTTCTCTTTCTTACGGATCCGTTCTCCATGTTTCAAATTATCTAGTTTCTTCACGTCAAAGGTAATGTTTCCCAACTTCCCACCATAGAGCCTTCTGAATATACTCATGATTCTTCTGGGTTTCACTCTGTGTTCTTGAAGCAACTTGGACAACATAATCTCTATCTCATTCATACTTCTGTGGCTTAAGAAAATATTTGTAAGTGATGGACAGCTAACTAGATCATGGTTATGCTCAAGACAAACTAATGCAACATGCCACTTGTTATCCACCAACTTGACTATTATATTCATCGGACAGTTTGTCCCTTCAATAATGTTTCTTTTTCTTTTTCTCAAACCAGTGTTCGCACTTGGTCTTTTCCTACTTTTGTTGCATTGGAAATATAACTTCCTGTTCTTATAATTCCTCCCTTTTATCAATGCGGAACCATTCAATTGAGCATAAACATTTGCAAACCAGAAAGAATCATCCAGTGTTGAGAAGACCATACCAACTTCTGGTGTACTAGCATTGTCTGCTTATTCTGGTGTAGGGAACACATACTCTTGATTACCAACACAAACTAGTGTATCTTCATCAGAATCACCGCTGTCAGAATTGCCTTCATAGTCATAATCCCAATTCTCAGCCGAAGAAAGTACATGCAAAGGGAAGAAACACAATTATTCGACATCAGAATAACAATCATCAGACAAGATTGTTAATATATCAAAAGTTTATTTATTCTATTTTCCAGTAATTCAAACTCCTCATTGCAATTTTTTTCCACTTCTTCTGTTCTTGTCAAAGGTTCACTGCACATGTTCTCGCCAAGACTATCCTGCAAAGATTGATTTACCTTTTTACAGTCATATCAACTCTTAAATGGCTTTATTTTCCAACAGAATTACTTGCAGATTTTTACTTTTTATTGCACTGACCTGCTTGCTCAAACTTGGCACTAGAGCTGAAGAAGATTCAGCAACATTGCAGTTGTTCTCAATAATACTATCAATTAACTGCCAAAAACAATCATGATAAACTTTTTGTCAGACACTTACACTGTATAAAAGAATTTGACCACAATTTTTTCCTACAAATAACATATGCTAGATTTGTATTTACACTACCCACTTTGTCAGCACTTGCATTCTGTTCATCAGTAATAGACATCCCTAAATCTTTGCTCGTGATGTTTGGTGCACCTGCTTCTACTTCTTTGTCAATACCACCAAACAAACTAAATTCCATTTCAGCTTCTTGACTTTCAATCAACTCATGGTCAACATATCTTTGTTTTAAACTTTGTTAGTTCATATCACTCTGATATGAGGAAAGCACTTCTTAAGAGAAATGTTAATGCATAGGTAAATCAAATTCAAAGAACAAACTTCAGTTTCTTTCCACAAATTTTGGTATAGAACAAACTGATCAAATTCTTCCATCAAAGCACAACCCTAACACAAAAGTCAAACAAGTTCAAATGTTTTCTTGCCTCCTCACTGAAATACTGTCTGAACCCCTCACTGAATTAAGGCCAGGAACTTATGACACTTGCAGATTCTGCAGCACATTTGCCTGTTGTAGCTCCGAGCAACCTATTTTCATTGGTGTTCTTTCTCTTCTTCACTTCTTTTCCATTGGATGCTCCTGTTTCTCAGTTTGTTTCTGCATCCAAAAAAATACATTCACTATTTCTTTAGTCTTTTTCAGGTGTTGTAATAACTGAATTTAAATAAGCAAACACAAGTATTTTTCTTATAAACAAGAAATGTAGAGGCTAACCTTCTTAGTACTTGTTTCTTCTTACTGATTATTGGCAGCTTAGCCAATTGCAAAGAACTGTTATCCCCTTCCATCTCGATATATCATAGGCTGCAACCAAACGTTCATATTTTTCAGCTATTTTTTGGCAAGCCAACTGCCATGTATTGTTTATTAATTTTGAATAAACATGGAGAAACAAAAGGCCAAAATAAGAGTAGCTCATGGTAGGTTTAGTTCATATTTTTGGATTCACAAATAAATCTATCACAGTAGTTCATTCGAAGATTGTCATAAGTGAAACCAACACCATAGAGTGTAATTCTGAAACCAACATGGAGACACGACCATACTAACTAGGTACATAACTCAAGCCGTGTAATTCTGGAACTTAGAAAATACTAAAACAAGTGAATTAATTTCTTTCCATAACAAGCACCAGTTTCTTGTTCGCCAGATCAACACACAACTAACTGCCCAATTCTGTGTCAATATGCCTGTTCCTTCTTTTAAAAATACAACTAAACCTTTCTTCTTCTTCGTGGCCGTCTTCCCCCAATGAAACTTCTTATTCTAAAGTTTCCCCGTCTAGAAGTATGAGGAACAGAAGCAAGATCATGTACAATAGAAGCAAGATCATGTACAACAGAAGCAAGATCTAGTACCTGTGCGCTCCAGCACCGCCGCAGGTGGAAGGGAGATGGAGGTGCCCTGTCGGCGCCGCCGCTGGTGTAAGGGAGATGGAGGTGCCCTGCTGGGGCCGCAGGTACATTGCCACCACGCCGCCACCGGATTTGCGGGAAAGGTGGAGCCAGGTACCGTCCGGTCTTATCTGGTCAGGGCCCTGTTTTTTCCCTTCCTTTTTTTCATAAGTATTTTTAGCTCAGCAACAGACAAGTGGGGCCGTCCCCTGAGAACACTTTGCCCAACTAAGACAAAACACATTTCACTTCTCTCCTTCCTCCTCCGCTCGCTGTCGGCGCTCGCGAGAACTGCTGTTCACCGGACTGGAAAATCCCCGGCCGCCGGTGGATCGGCTCCAAATAAAAGGTTCCATGCAATCTCTCTTCCAATATTCCTAGGTTGTAGCGCCCTCTAAGGTCTGTATATGCTAGTTCTGTTCGAATCCGCTTACAAGGAACACCTCTTTGGTTGCTGCTGCTTTCACTAGTTCTCTCAAAATCATGTTTAGTTCCTCGCACATGCTTATTACAAGTACTGCTATAACAAGCCCTATTAGAAGTTTTGACGACTTGCTGGTTGTTAGTTCGACGAATTTCTGCTCTCTGTCGGGATAAGTGAACAAACAAAAAAGAAAGAAAATGAGTGCAAATGGAAGAAGCTTTGTTTAAAGAACAATTTTAGACTAGTTAGAACATTTATTTTTAATATATGTTCATTAAACATTGTAACATGTTTACTGAAGCTTACCCTAATTGACTTCTGCTATTCATTGAAGTCAATTCGAAGAATTGTGTGCACATCAGAAAATATGAAGCATGTCAAACTAAGCATTTGACATGTCAGGATTGGAGTGAGTCAATATTCCACTTCTTTCTGTAGCTATTCGTTTCTTCGTGGCAACAGTTTTCGAAGTGAGCCAGAGCATTCAAAGAAGAAGTTTTTTGTTCCTAAAATGTTTGGTGGTCTGAAGTCAGGAGAAGTCACTACAAAAAAAAAACACATTCGTGACATTATGGCCCGAACGAATTTTCTTCTGTCATGGTTATGACACTTCTATGACGATAATTGTGACAAAACCACATATCATCATAGATGTAACACCCCGAGAATCATGCTACTGTAATCTCCCACTAATGGTGCCACATCATCACAATTAATTTTGCTAAAATTCATTTCGATCCAAACCCAGTTCAACTTCAAATTTAAAATAAAGTCAAATATAATATTTCTTGAAATAGTAAAACTAAAATGTTTGCATTATTCTAAAAATTCTTCTGATCATTTGTCACGTTGAAGTCAACATCATTTGACTCACCAATTAACACCTAGGAAGTTATAAAGTGGTCCAACAATAAATAAAAGTAGCCTTTTCAAAATAAACAGATACTTATACAATTCCAAATGCCCCAAAACTTTTTGTGCAGCCCTAGAATATTGCATAGCATTTTCGTGCAAAGTTTGAGCTCCAACCAAAATCAATTGCTATCTAAAACTAAATAGGAACAGTAGCATTTTTTTATTACAAAAAAATTGGGAGGAGAAAGTCTCCTGTGCACTTTGGCCCATGATGAATAGTACCCAGCCCAGCCCAACCACGCTATCCTTCAACCTCCTATTCATCGAGCGCGTTGGACGCCGCGCACACGTCCGTGGCCGCGGATGGCCACGCGGCAGCCATCCAGCGGCGCCTCGGCGTCTACAAGGCCACCTCGACCACCCTCACTAACCCTAGCTTCGTTTCCTCACCCCCTCGCGCCTTCCTCGCTTCGGTCCGAGCTCGCCCGAGCTCGGCCATCGCTGCACCGTCATTTTAGCCATGGCCACTAGCCTCCCCGAGCGATGAGACCGTGCCAAGGAGGTCCGCCATCATCATCTTCGTCCCCTACATCGCTGGATCGAGGCTAGGACGCCACGACGCCGCCGCCATCATTGTCTTCCCCAACCACGGCCGCCGTCGTCCACCTTGTCGATCCGCTCCATCGAGACCCCTCCGGCTCCCCTGAGCCCCCTGCCGGCCCCGCTGTGAGCTCCCGTAGCTATTCCCCCTCTCCCCCTCCTCGAATCACCATCATAGTCGTCGCCTCGATCTCGTCCAGAACCCCGCGCGCCCGAGCCCCCATGGTCGCGCCCGCTGCTTTGCGGCTGTTGCTCTACTTGCCGCTACCGCTACTGGCCACTACTGTTGCCGCACGCCACGCCTGGGCCCCGCCCCGCTCGCCTCCCCCCACACTCGTTGCTTGCCGCCGCGCGCTGGCCACTCCAGTCGCCGCTCCCCGCGTTACTTGCCTGCTGCAGGTGCTGCTCGCACACGCGCTCGAACCGCGGCAGCGCTTGCCGCCGCTCCCTTGCACCGGCAGCCACGCGCCCTCCCACTCGCCTCGGCTGCTCGCTGCTGCCGCTCTGCCTGCTACTCCCCGCCGCGGTTGCTCGCTGTAGGCCGCCGCACGCACGTGCCTTGTCCGCCGCCGCTCGCCTGACGTCGCCGCCGCCTCCGCCCGTCGCTAGCGCCGGCAGCCGCGCCCCAAGCACCCCTCCTCGCCGGCTTCGCCCCCCCGCTCACCCCGCTCGAGGCTGCACCGGCCGGCCTCGCTGCACCCTGGCCTCGGCCAGTGGCTGCGTGCGGGCTGTGGCCGCTGGCCACTGCCTCTGGGCCCGGTCCAATAATTTTGGGGCTAATCCCCATTAGCACTAACCCCCCTCCTATAGACTATGATGTGTGGGCCCTCTCAGTTAACTAAATGTTTAAAATAAATCTAATCCATATTCTGTCAATGACAGTGGGGCCGCACCACTATTTAGATATTGTTAAATAAACTTATTAAACACATGTGCCCATGACATGTGGGTCCCAGGACCCAGCTGACCAGTCAAACATTGACTGGTCAACTTGTTGACTGGACCCCCCTGACCCCACCAGTCAGCCTCCGTGGCTAGCACATGGCTGGGTACACTTAGTATTTTCTGTTTAATTTCGAATTAGAATAATTCCAGAATATCGCTAAAACTTTAGAAAATCATATAAATTAATCCGTAACTCGGATGAAAAAGTTTTATACATGAAAGTTGCTCAGAACGATGAGACGAATCCGAATACGCCGTTCGTTCGTCCGCCACACGTCCCTAGCATAGCGAACATGCAACAACCCACCTCCGTTTCATCTTCCCAAAAACGTCAAACACCGGGAATACTTTCCCGGAGGTTTTCCCCCTACGCCAGTAGCACCTAGTACTGCGTTAGGTCACCGCTAGCACTGCGTATTGCCATGTTATGCTTTGTGATGCTTTGATTGCTCTGTTATTTATTGTGTTCCCCCTCTGTTACTTCTTTCCGGTAGACCCCGGGACCGCGGTTGAACCAGTGATCGACTACTTCACCTTCGAGGGTCCGTTTCTGTCTGCAGAGCAACCAGGTAAGCCCCCCTTGAGCATCCAGATATCGCCCATTCCATTTCTCCTGCTTGCATTAAATTTTGCTACTGTTAATGTTTGCTCCTATTCTGATGCATAGCCTGCTTTTGTAACCTGTTTATTGTTACTTTACCTGCCTATGTTAAACTGCTTAGTATAGGTTGGTAGTGAACCATCAGTGACCCCCACCCCTACCCTTGTTGCCCCTGCTTGATCATCGACGACTCGATCAATGTGATCGTCGACCAGAGACCGACACATCACCTCACCCCCCTTAGTTGTATGACTCTGCATAGTTACTATCGAGTGCCGAGGGTGATACCTCGTAATGCACTCCTGATGAATACTCTGCAGTGTAGCTATTCGGTCGTGGTCATCGAGGGTGATTCCTCCTTCTCCACTTCCGATACGACTCTGTCGTGCAACCCCTCAGTATGAACCTCGAGGGTGATGCCTCATACGTTCACCCTGATGATTTGATCGAGTGGAATCCACCGAGGGTGATTCCTCGGGGTTTCCCCCTTGATGTTACGACCACACGGTTACTTTGACCTTTGTCACAGGCGGGTCGACCCTGAGGGGTACCCGCAGGGAGTTCTATGATGTCGGGCTTGCTCGGAAGGGCGCCCGAGTGTGATATTGTGGCGGAGCTTCAGAAACTCTGATCGACTCCGCGTGTTACTAAATCAACCTATCGGATTTGGGTGTTTGATCTGAGTGGGTCGTCGTGCCCTTTACGCACTACCACCACGCGGGATAATGGTTATGGGGCCCTCTGCGTTGTACGTTTCTCCCGAAATCTCATTAGACGTCACGGTTCACCGTGCGGGCTGATTGTTGGGGTTGGGCTGGATACTTCACTGACGAGTTCAGTGTCGCGCCTGCTCCCCGGCCAGTCTCGCAACGCGCAGGGTGCCCAGGGCGATGGCCCAAGACCTCTGGGTGCATAGGTTAGTCCCGCGTGCTGACCTCTCTGCCGAGCCTAGGTAGGGCGCTGCTTTGTGTCGATCTCCCGAGGACGGGCATTACCCAGCAAGTGTGTCCGGCCAGAGGTGATCGAGCGTGTTGGGTAACAGTAGTGCACCCCTACAGGGAAGAATAATCTATCGATAGCCGGTCCTACGGTAAAGGACGCTCAGTTTGTGTATCCCGATCTACTACTTGAACTGGATACTTGTTACTTAATTGAAGCTTCGGGATCGCTTTCTCGCAGGGAGTCGAGGAAGGATCTCTAGGCTTTACTTCAACATGTCTGCTTAATAAAATGCTATTCTACTCTCTTCTATTGCTGCAAGATGGTGGCTTCGTGAAGATGTTTGAAGATGCTAGTCTTTGATAGGACTAGGCCTTCTCTCTATTCTGGCATTTCTGCAGCCCAGTCCACATATACAGCCTTTCCATTGATAATGTTGCATATGTAGTATAGATCCTTGCTTGCTGAGTACTTCGGATGAGTACTCACGGTTGCTTTGCTACCTCTTTTCCCCCATACCCCTTTTTGATGATACATCAGACGATGGAGCCCAGGAGCCAGATGCCACAGCCGGAGCTTCCTACCAGGAGGGTCCAGACGGCACGTAATACTAGATCGAGCCAGCCGACCAGGAGTAGGATCGGAGGCCCTAGGCAGGAGGCCTTCGCCTTTCGATCTAGAGTCGTTGTTTGTGCTAGCCTTCTTAAGGCAAACCTTGGCTAACTATGTCTATACCCAGATATTATTTGTATGACTGACTTTGTATTCGGATCCTCGTGATCCCTGGTCTGTAATATTGAGGATATCCGTTTATTTGTGTTAGAGTTGTGTTGTGATATCTTCCCGTGAGTCCCTGTGCTTGATCGTGCACATTTGTGTGTATGATTAGTGAACGATTGAGTCGGGGGCGTCACAAGTTGGTATCAAAGCCGACTGCCTGTAGGAAGCCCCCTTTCCAACTCCTTGGCCGAAGTTGAGTCTAGACGTCGAAAAAACTAATTTACTAACTTGGCTGTGTGGCTTACGGGCCCACGTCGCCAACTGGGTGGTATTAGTATATTTTATTCCTCGTCTATACTCTGGGATTCTGATCTCTCTCCTATTCGGGTTAAATGATTTTCTAAAATCTAACTTTAGGTTCTCGAAAACACTTTCTCCCGGAGAGCCCCTTCAGTCCAGATGATCACCGGCTGCACCCGAAGATTCCGAAGATACTCTCCGATGTTATCCCAATAACTTGTTGAAAGTGCAACTAATCCCTGGGTGGTTTTGGTAATTCTTAACAACATATAGCTCATTGAACTAATACTCTTTCAAGATGATCATTTCAGAAAGTTCAATGATTGGCATGGCATGGACTAGGAATGTGGACCCCTCAAAATGCTAAGGACACATATTGGCTCAAGCTCAAGACTCTACATTTTTCATTTTAGTGATCCAAGATCACATTGAGTCCATAGGAAAGCCAATACTATTAAAAGGGGATGAGGTGTTGCTTAATGGCTTGCTTGCTGAAAATGCTTAGTGATATGCTCCAAAAGCCCTCAACCACTTTCTCATATCCACATATGTCCCAAACCAAAAGTCAAACTCGGCCCCACCGATTTAATCTATCCGGCACCACCGAGTTCATTTGACATAGCCACTACCAGAAACCCTAACCAGTTCGGTCTCACTGATAGGGATCTCGGTCTCACCGAGATGGGATTGCCAACTCTCTGTTTCCCTTCGTAACGTTTTGGTCTAACCGAGATGAGCGATCGGTCCCACCGAGTTCGCAATGCAAACTCTCTGTTTCCTCTTCGTAACGTTTCGGTCCCACCGAAATGAGCGATCGGTCCCACCGAGTTTGCCTGACCAACTCCCTGTTTGCCTATTACAGAAATTGGTCTCACCGAGTTCATGTGATCGGTCTCACCGAGATTACGTTATGCCCTAACCCTAACGAAATCGGTCCCACCGAGTTGATCATGTCGGTCCCACCGAAAAGCCTAACGTTCACATTTTGAACTAAATCTGTCTGACCGAGTTTTAGTATTTGGTCCCACCGAGTTTGGTAAATTGTGTGTAACGGTTAGATTTTGTGTGGAGGCTATATATACCCCTCCACCCATTCTCCATTCGTGGAGAGAGCCATCAGAACGTACCTACACTTCCACTATTCATTTTTTGAGAGAGAACCACCTACTCATGTGTTGAGACCAAGATATTCCAATCCAACCACAAGAATCTTGATCTCTAGCCTTCCCCAAGTTGCTTTCCACTCAAATCATCTTTCCACCAAATCCAAATCTGTGAGAGAGAGTTGAGTGTTGGGGAGACTATCATTTGAAGCACAAGAGCAAGGAGTTAATCATCAACACACCATCTATTACCTTTTGGACAGTGGTGTCTCCTAGATTGGTTAGGTGTCACTTGGGAGCCTCCGTCAAGATTATGGAGTTGAACCAAGGAGTTTGTACAGGCAAGGAGATCGCCTACTTCATGAAGATCTACCCTAGTGAGGCAAGTCCTTCGTGGGCGATGGCCATGGTGGGATAGACAAGGTTGCTTCTTCGTGGACCCTTCGTGGGTGGAGCCCTCTGTGGACTCGCGCAACTGTTACCCTTCATGGGTTGAAGTCTCCATCAACGTGGACGTACGATAGCACCACCTATCGGAACCACGCCAAAAATCTCCGTGTCTACATTGCGTTTGCTCCCTCCAAACTCCTCCCCTTTACCTTCATATGCAATGATTTACATTCCACTGCTATACTCTTAGAATTGCATGTGTAGGTTGATTGCTTGACTTGTGCTAAGTTGCTAAAATCTACCAAGACTTAAAATTGGGAAAAGGCTAGATTTTTATTTGGTCAAGTAGTCTAATCACCCCCCTCTAGACATACTTTCGATCCTACAAGTGGTATCAGAGCTTTGGTTTCCATTTGCCTTGATTTCCATAGCTTTGGTGATCATAGCCTTGGTTTCACAACCTAGGAGAGTATGGCGTCTAGTGAGGGAAATTACCACCGTAGAGGTCCTTACTTTGATGGTACTAATTTTGCTAGTTGGAAGCATAAGATGAAAATGCATATTCTTGGACATAACCCCGCCGTTTGGGCTATTGTGTGCATTGGTTTGCAAGGTGAATTCTTCGATGGGAGAGAACCGAATCGTGAAGCTACCGCGGAAGAATTGAAGATGTTGCAATACAATGCTCAAGCTTGCGATATCCTGTTCAACGGATTATGCCCCGAAGAATTCAACAAAATCAGCCGTCTTGAGAATGCAAAGGAAATTTGGGATACTTTGATTGATATGCACGAAGGTACCGACTCTGTCAAGGAATCCAAATTGGATGTGCTTCAAAGTCAGCTTGACAAGTTCAAAATGAAGGATGGTGAAGGTGTCGCTGAGATGTACTCTAGGCTTGCTCTCATCACAAATGAGATTGCCGGCTTAGGAAGTGAAGAGATGACCGACAGATTCATCATCAAGAAGATCCTAAGAGCCTTGGATGGAAAATATGACACCGTGTGCACCTTGATCCAAATGATGCCAAATTACAAAGATCTCAAGCCAACTGAAGTCATTGGAAGAATTGTTGCTCATGAGATGTCACTCAAGGATAAAGAAGAGCTTCACAACAAGTCTAGTGGTGCTTACAAAGCCTCATGTGATGCTCCTACATCATCAAGTGAGAAACAAGCCTTCAATGAGGAATTGAGCCTAATGGTGAAGAACTTCAACAAGTTCTACAAGAGTAGAAGCAAGGAAAGAAGTTCCAAGTCAAGGTCCTACAATGACAAAAGATCTTCTAGTCGTGAGCGTAATTGCTACAATTGTGGAAGACCCGGACACTACTCCAATGAGTGTATGGCTCCCTACAAAAGAAGAGAAGACTCACCTAAAAGAAGAAGCAAAAGAGAAGAATCACCTCCAAGGGAGAGAAGGAGTAGAGATGATCGTTATGAACGAAGAACCTCTCGCAGAAGCAAGGATTCGGAAAGGAAGGACAAGTCATCAAGGAGCTACACAAAACGAAGACATCAAGCTCATGTTGGTGAATGGGTATCCGGCTCTGACTCTGACCACCACTCCGAGAGAAGTTATCACTCCGACTCCGAATATACTCAAGATGAAGGTGTTGCCGGTCTAGCACTTGTGTCAACCAACTCCTATGACATATTTGACTCACCAAATGAAGGAATTGGAAGATGCTTCATGGCTAAAGGCCCAAAGGTATCACACCCCGAGTATGTTGATTTCAATAGTGATGAAGATGATTTGCTAGGTGATGATGATTTGCTTGTTGACAACTCTAGTGATGAAAACTATGATGAACTTGCTATTAATCATGCTGATCAAGATAAAAACGAATGACGATGATAAGAAGGAGATTGAGCGTCTAACTAAAGAACTAAACACTCTTAAGTTAGCTCATGAAACTGCCTTAGAAGATCATCGAGAGCTTTTAAAGACTCATGAGAAACTATGCTTTGAAAAGCTCAACCTAGAGCAAGAGCATGGGTTCTTAAAAGCAATCAATGATGATCTTCGTAAGAAAAGTTCTTCTTACATTGCCAAGCATTTACTCTTGTCTACTTACATGCCACAAGTAAAATCTAGCAACAAGAGTAAGAAAGATTCTTCTTCTAGTAGTAACAATAATCATGCTAAATCCAATATTGTTGCTTCTAGTAGTTCTCTTGATTCCACTAATGACTCTCTTAGCCAAGTTACACTTGAGCAAGAAAATAGCTTATTGAAGGGAATTATAGAGAAAGGTGTTTACAAGAGCCTTGCCGGAAGTAAGCAATTTGAGGAAATTGTACGCAAGCAAGGAAGGCACCGGAAGAATCAAGGTGTTGGTTTTGAACGAAAGTTCAATGCCAATGGAGTTGAGTGGGAAGAAGATCAATACCCCAAGACGAAGTTTGTTCCTCAACAAGAGAAGTATGATCCTACTTCCTTCAAGGGGACACAAGCTCAAGATGATCTTCCACCACAAGACCACAAGCAAAAAGGCAAGGACAAGCTTCAAGAGGAGATTGATGCATTTGAAGAAGCTCCGAAGGCCTTGGTCAAGTGGGTTCCCAAGACTACATCAAGTTCTACTTCATCAAGTAAGACTACAACTCCAAGGATTCCCATCAAGATGATGTGGATTCCGAAAAAGAACTAGAGAATTCTTGAGGGTGACTCCGCCAACATATTTCACTCATATCATTTTGGCAAGAACAAGTGCAATCAACTTCCACATCTCACACTAGTTCAAGGAGTCACAAACCCTCTTGTTGGTAAGACAAGGGACAAGGTAACCTAATGCTTTCATGGACATCATCTTGTGTGTACTTCACTCTATGTCTATGGATATCTTTGCTTGTTCCTTATGGGACTAACCCATGTAGGTATTGAAAGTGCAACTCACTCCAATGGATTGCTCCAAATGATCTACATCAACATTGAGCATCCACATCTTCAACATCTACATGAAGTCATCATCGACAAAACCCAAGGTTAGTTCATCCCTCTTAGGGGGGATATCACATCTAGGGGGAGCTTTACTCTAAGAACTGAGCTAAAGCAACTCTAATGGTGTGAACACAACAATGCTTTATGTAAAAGTGGTAACCCCACTTGTGCTTAAACGATGAGTATGACCTATGATCAAATGTTCTCATTTGACTCCTAAGTCAATATACTCATATATAGATGACCTAGTCATCGCCAATTGCTTGATAGATGCTAGAGTGTTTGTGCATGCTTTGTCACATATTTCATTTGCCATTTTATTGTGTGGGCATGTTGATTGCATACTTTTCTCATTCGAGGACATCCATTTGTTGCTTTGGTTGTTTGGCTCTTTTTCTTTTGCCAAATGGATGGACAAGAATGCCTAAGAACTTCCTCTAGCTATCTATGCTTTTCTCGTCTCAAACTCTATTCATGCTACATCACAAAGTTTGATCAAGTCAGATTCGAACCCTCTGGGTGAGGAGCACTCAGAGTCACCGATTCGTCATAGACTTAAACTTCCAAAACCTCTCTGTGCATTTCGGTCTGACCGATTCATCCTTTTTGGTCATACCGAGTTCACTGAGTTGATCTAGGTTTTCAATCTCGGTGCAACTGATTAGAACCATTCGGTCACACCGAGTTGCAGTAACCGCTTGCGATTCTGCATCTCGGTGCCACCGAGTTGTTCCACTCGGTCACACCGACAGGGTCAGGATATATATACCGACGGGTCAAAATTTGGAAATTTCTCCGAAACCTCTTCGCCCGCGCGTATCCTACTCTGCTGACTCGGGTCTCCGGATCGTCCTCTCATCGCCAGCGACCCCCTGCCACTAGTCTCCGCCGCCGTCAACGGAAATCTTCACCGCCGTTGCCGCCGTAGCGAGCTCATCGCCGAGTTAGGGTATGAGTTCGACCCTTTGTGCAATCTTTTACCTCTGATTCTTAGCACAAAGTCAATGCCATGATTTTTACCATGTATGAAATCAATCTATCCAGAGAAAACTTCCATTAGATTAGTTTTGATTTGGAAATTTAGGGTTAGGTTTCCGCCGAACTCATCTCGGACCGACCGAGTTGTAGAAATTGGTCTCACCGATTTGGCTTAGGCCATTGCACTTGTAGTTTTCGGTCTGACCGAAAGTTGCAAATCGGTGTGACTGAGTTCAACTCTCAGTGAAACCCTAGCAATCTCGGACTCACCGAACTGTGTCTCGGTCTGACCGATCTCACTAGTTCAGACTCCAATATTGCTTCGGTGGCACCGAGTTTAACAAATCGGTAGGTCCGAAATGCTTTCTATGGAAAACTAAAACTAAGTTTTTGACTCAATTGTTTTGCAAAATCTCTGCACTTTGCGATGCTCATCCACTCTATCTCATCTATAACTATTCATAGGGTCAGCTTTCAGTTTGCAGTGCCAGAATGTCTGATCAGAGTGATAGCCAGAACAAGTCTGAGGAGCAAGTGAATCTGAGTGAGGGCACTAGTCCCTCTGACAGCTATGAAGATGGTAGCAGAAGCACCCCAAGCAACTTTCCCAAAGCAGCTACAAGAACAAGGAGAAAGAGAAATTCTGATTCCGAAGATGAAGATTATGTGGCTGCTGAGGAAGAGGTCAACTCAAAGAAGAAGGTGGTCAAGAAGGAATTTGGCACAGCTGCCTCTACAAAGCCCGGTTTGAACAAGAAGGCCCCTGCAAAGAGAGTGCCCATGTCAAAGGCCAGAGCCTCAACTCTTGAAACATCAAAATCAACTGTTGAAGAGGCTGCTGGTGAAGGCAAAAAGAGAAAGGAAAGGGTCAAGATGACCATGGCCAGAGTGATTGGCAAACAATCCATGATGAGAGACTCAGCTGAAGATGAAGAAGAGGATGCTGCACCAGCTCCTAAATCTTAGAAGCTGATGGGGGATGCCATCAAGTCTAGGGCTGCTCCATCAAAGCCCAAGACTGCCCCCAAGGCTACTGCTCCAGCCCCCAAAACTACACCAAAGAGGAGCACCAGAAATATACCAGCTGCAGAAAAGAACAAGGCCCCAGTGCCTGAAATTGAAGAAGAAGAAGAGGGAGAAAGCAAAGGCAGAGAAGGCAGCCAAGATGCCAAGTGTTGAAGAGGCATCTCAAGTTTTTCTCAAGTCAAAACAAGATCAACTTAGCTATCTCATGCAATCTACTTTGAGGATTGAGAAAGGTTTGGCCACCCTGACTCAGAATCAAGATAGCCTGGAGAGGATCATTGAAACAAAGTTTTATGATCTAGACTTGAAGGTGACAGAGATGCAGACAACTGTTGAGTAGCTCCAAGAAGAAGCTGAAGAGAGGAAAGGGAAAGCTACCATAGATGCTTTTTAGAGAGTGCCTAGGGCACAGAGATCTACAGCAGTGCCTGTGATAGATACAAGAGCTACTGCGTTAGCACCTGCAGCCACAGCTTCAGTTGCCCCTCCGGTTGCAACTCCACCAGCTCCATCAACCTTAATAGATGCATTTGTTCTTGGAGTCCTCTCTACACCGCCTCCCGAAGATCAAGCCTAGAGAGACGCATAGCACTATGCATTTTCAAGCTTTTTGGTAACTTGTTGCTAAAGGGGGAGAAAGTGTATAGATCATAGGCTCCGAGAGAGAGAGAGCTTGCTTCTTTTTGCCATTCTCTTTGCTACTTGTTTGATACTTTTTGTGTGCTTGCTTGGATGATACTCTATGTTTATGTGTGTGAGATACTTGTATGATCATTCACTTTGCCTTGGTGATGAGTGCATATTTTCATATTCCATCATTTTGAGCGCTCCACCAAGATGTATGTGACATGGAAGAGTAACCCATGATCCTAATCGATTGTGCATTTGCATTCAAAAGCAAATTTTAAATAATGCACAAATTTAGGGGGAGCTCTTGCTTATCACATACTTCTCAAAGCGACGATATATTTCATTCTTATTATCATTTGTCGAAGCTTTGATCTATATGTTGTCATCAATTACCAAAAAGGGGGAGATTGAAAGTGCAACTAATCCCTGGGTGGTTTTGGTAATTCTTAACAACATATAGCTCATTGAACTAATACTCTTTCAAGATGATCATTTCAGAAAGTTCAATGATTGGCATGGCATGGACTAGGAATGTGGACCCCTCAAAATGCTAAGGACACATATTGGCTCAAGCTCAAGACTCTACATTTTTCATTTTAGTGATCCAAGATCACATTGAGTCCATAGGAAAGCCAATACTATTAAAAGGGGATGAGGTGTTGCTTAATGGCTTGCTTGCTGAAAATGCTTAGTGATATGCTCCAAAAGCCCTCAACCACTTTTTCATATCCACATATGTCCCAAACCAAAAGTGAAACTCGGCCCCACCGATTTGATCTATCCGGCGCCACCGAGTTCATTTGACATAGCCACTGCCAGAAACCCTAATCAGTTCGGTCTCACCGATAGGGATCTCGGTCTCACCAAGATGGGATTGCTAACTCTCTGTTTCCCTTCGTAATGTTTCGGTCTAACCGAGATGAGCGATCGGTCCCACCGAGTTCGCAATGCAAACTCTCTGTTTCCTCTTTGTAACGTTTTGGTCCCACCGAAATGAGCGATTGTTCCCACCGAGTTTGCCTGACCAACTCTCTGTTTGCCTATTACAGAAATCGGTCTCACCGAGTTCATGTGATCGGTCTCACCGAGATTACGTTATGCCCTAACCCTAACGAAATCGGTCCCACCGAGTTGATCATGTCGATCCCTCCGAAAAGCCTAACGTTCACATTTTGAACTAAATTGGTCTGACCGAGTTTCAGTATTCGGTCCCACCGAGTTTGGTAAATTGTGTGTAACGGTTAGATTTTGTGTGGAGGCTATATATACCCCTCTGTGGGGAACGTAGTATTTCAAAAAATTTACCTACGATCACGCAAGATCTATCTATGTGATGCATAGCAACGAGCGGGGAGAGTGTGTCCATGTACCCTCGTAGACCGAAAGCGGAAGCGTTTAGTAACGCGGTTAATGTAGTCGAACGTCTTCGCGATCCAACCGATCAAGTACCGAACGCACGGCACCTCCGTGATCTGCACACGTTCATCTCGGTGATGTCCCTCGAACTCTAGATCCAGCTGAGGCCGAGGGAGAGTTTTGTCAGCACGACGGCGTGGTGACGGTGATGATGAAGTTACCGACGCAGGGCTTCGCCTAAGCACTACGACAATATGACCGAGGTGTGTAACAGTGGAGGGGGGCACCGCACACGGCTAAGACAAATCTTCTTCTGTGTCCTAGGGTGCCCCCTTCCCCACGTATATAAAGGAGGAGGGGAGGAGGTGGCCGGCCTGGAGGGGGCGCGCCAAGGGGGGAGTCCTACTAGGACTCCCAGTCCTAGTAGGATTCCCCTTTCCTTTTTCCGGAGAAGGGGAAAGGGAAGGGAGAGAGAGGGAGAAGGAAAGAGGGGGCCCGGCCCCCTCCCCTAGTCCAATTCGGTTTAGGCAAGGGGGGGGGGGGGGCGCCCCTCCCATGTGGCCTCTCTCCTCTCCTCCAATAAGGCCCAATAGGCCCATTACTTCTCCCGGGGGGTTCCGGTAACCTCCCGGTACTCCGGAAAAATGCCCGAATCACTCGGAACCATTCCGATGTCCAAATGCAACCTTCCAATATATGAATCTTTACCTCTCGACCATTTTGAGACTCCTCATCATGTCCGTGATCTCATCCGGGACTCCGAACAAACTTCGGTCATCAAATCACATAACTCATAATACAAATCGTCATCGAACGTTAAGCGTGCGGACCCTATGGGTTCGAGAACTATGTAGACATGACCGAGACACATCTCCGGTCAATAACCAATAGCGGAACCTGGATGCTCATATTGGCTCCTACATATTCTATGAAGATCTTTATCGGTCAAACCGCATAACAACATACGTTATTCCCTTTGTCATCGGTATGTTACTTGCCCGAGATTCGATCGTCGGTATCATCATACCTAGTTCAATCTCGTTACCGGCAAGTCTCTTTACTTGTTCCGTAGTGCATCATCCCGTAACTAACTCATTAGTCACATTGCTTGCAAGGCTTCATATGATGTGCATTACCGAGAGGGCCCAGAGATACCTCTCCGACAATCGGAGTGACAAATCCTAATCTCGATCTATGCCAACTCAACAAGCACCATCGGAGACACCTGTAGAGCATCTTTATAATCACCCAATTACATTGTGACGTTTGATAGCACACTAAGTGTTCCTCCGGTATTCGGGAGTTGCATAATCTCATAGTCATAGGAACATGTATAAGTCATGAATAAAGCAATAGCAACAAACTAAACGATCATAGTGCTAAGCTAACGGATGGGTCTTGTCAATCACATCATTCTCCAATGATGTGATCCCGTTCATCAAATGACAACTCATGTCTATGGCTAGGAAACTTAACCATCTTTGATCAACGAGCTAGTCAAGTAGAGGCATACTAGTGACACTCTGTTTGTCTATGTATTCACACATGTACTAAGTTTCCGGTTAATACAATTCTAGCATGAATAATAAACATTTATCACGATATAAGGAAATATAAATAACAATTTTATTATTGCCTCTAGGGCATATTTCCTTCAGTCTCCCACTTGCACTAGAGTCAATAATCTAGTTCACATCGCCATGTGATTAACACCAATAGTTCACATCGCCATGTGACCAACACCCAAAGGGTTTACTAGAGTCAATAATCTAGTTCACATCGCCATGTGATTAACACCCAAAGAGTACTAAGGTGTGATCATGTTTTGCTTGTGAGAGAGGTTTAGTCAACGGGTCTGCCATATTCAGATCCGTTTGTATTTTACAAATTTCTATGTCTACAATGCTCTGCATGGAGCTACTCTAGCTAATTGCTCCCACTTTCAATATGTATCCAGATTGAGACTCAGAGTCATCCAGATCGGTGTCAAAGCTTGCATCGACGTAACTCTTTACGACGAACTCTTTATCACCTCCATAACCGAGAAATATTTCCTTAGTCCTCTTAGGTAACTAAGGATAACTTTGACCGCTATCCAGTGAGCCACTCCTGGATCACTATCGTACCTCCTTGCTAAACTCATAGCAAGGCACACAACTGGTCTGGTACATAGCATGGCATACTTTATAGAACCTATGACTGAGGCATAGGGAATGACTTTCATTCTCTTTCTATCTTCTGTCGTGGTCGGGTTTTGAGTCTTACTCAATTTTACACCTTGTAACACAGGCAAGAACTCCTTCTTTGACTGATCCATTTTGAACTTCTTCAAAATCTTGTCAAGGTATGTGCTTTGTGAAAGTCCTATTAAGCGTCTCGACCTATCCCTATAGATCTTGATGCTCAATACTTAAGCAGCTTCACCGAGGTCCTTTTTATTGAAAAATTCTTATTCAAGTATCCTTTTATGCTATCTAGAAATTCTATATCATTTCCAATCAACAATATGTCATCCACATATAATATCAGAAATGCTACAGAGCTCCCACTCACTTTAGGCTTCACCGTAAGTCTGTATAAAACCATATGCTTTGATCACTTCATCAAAGCGTATATTCCAACTCTGAGATGCTTGCACCAGTCCATAGATGGATCGCTGGAGCTTGCACATTTTGTTAGCACCTTTAGGATTGACAAAACCTTCTGGTTGCATCATATACAACTCTTCTTTAATAGATCCATTAAGGAATGCAGTTTTGACATCCATTTGCTAGATTTCATAAAATGTGGCAATTGCTAACATGATCCGGACAGACTTAAGCATCGCTACGAGTGAGAAAATCTCATCGTAGTCAACACCTTGAACTTTGTCGAAAACCTTTTTGCGACAAGTCGAGCTTTGTAGATAGTAACACTACTATGAGCGTCTGTCTTCCTCTTGAAGATCCATTTATTCTCAATGGCTTGCCGATCATTGGGCAAGTCAACCAAAGTCCACACTTTGTTCTCATACATGGATCCCATCTCAGATTTCATGGCTTCAAGCCATTTCGCGGAATATGGGCTTCCTCATAGTTCGTAGGTTCGTCATGGTCAAGTAATATGACCTCCAGAACAGGATTACCGTACCACTCTGGTGCGGATCTTACTCTGGTTGACCTACGAGGTTCGGTAGTAACTTGATCCGAAGTTTCATGATCATCATCATTAACTTCCTCACTAATTGGTGTAGGCATCACTGGAACTGATTTCTGTGATGAACTACTTTCCAATCTTGATAGAAGGTACAATTACCTCATCAAGTTCTACTTTCCTCCCACTCACTTCTTTCGAGAGAAACTCCTTCTCTAGAAAGGATCCATCTTAAGCAACGAATATCTTGCTTTCGGATCTGTGATAGAAGGTGTACCCAACAGTCTCCTTTGGGTATCCTATGAAGACACTTTTCTCCGATTTGGGTTCGAGCTTATCAGGTTGAAGCTTTTTCACATAAGCATCGCAGCCCCAAACTTTAAGAAACAACAGCTTAGGTTTCCTGCTAAACCACAGTTCATACAGTGTCGTCTCAATGGATTTTGACGGTGCCCTATTTAATGTGAATGCAGCTGTCTCTAATGCATAACCCCAAAACGATAGTGGTAAATCGGTAAGAGACATCATAGATTGCACTATATCCAATAAAGTACGGTTATGATGTTCGGACACACCATTATGCTGTGGTGTTCCAGGTAGCATGAGTTTGTGAAACTATTCCACATTGTTTTAATTGAAGGTCAAACTCGTAACTCAAATATTCGCCTCTGCGATCAGATCGTAGAAACTTTATTTTCTTGTTACGATGATTCTCTACTTCACTCTGAAATTCTTTTGAACTTTTTAAATGTTTCAGACTTATGTTTCATCAAGTAGATATACCCATATCTGCTCAAATCATCTGTGAAGGTCAGAAAATAAAGATACCCGCCGCGAGCCTCAACACTCATCGGACCGCATACATCGATATGTATTATTTCCAATAAGTCATTAGCTCGCTCCATTGTTCCGGAGAACGGAGTCTTAGTCATCTAGGCATGGTTCGCAAGCATCAAGTGATTCATAATCAAGTGATTCCAAAAGCCCATCAGCATGGAGTTTCTTCATGCGCTTTACACCAATATGATCTAAACGGCAGTGCCACAAATAAGTTGCACTATCATTATTAACCTTGCATCTTTTGGCTTCAATATTATGAATATGTGTATCACTACGATCGAGATTCAATAAACCATTTATATTGAGTGTATGACCATAGAAGGTTTTATTCATTTAAACAGAACAACAATTATTCTCTGACTTAAATGAATAACCGTATCGCAATAAACATGATCCAATCATATTCATGCTCAACACAAATACCAAATAACATTTATTTAGGTCCAACACTAATCCCGAAGGTAGAGGGAGTGTGCGATGGTGATCTTATCAACCTTGGAATCACTTCCAACACACATCGTCACCTCGTCATTAACTAGTCTCTGTTCATTTTGCAACTCCTGTTTCGAGTTACTAATGTTAGCAACTGAACCAGTATCAAATACCCAGGGGCTACTATGAACACTAGTAAAATACACATCAATAACATGTATATCAAATATACCTTTGTTCACTTTGCCATCCTTCTTATCCGCCAAATATCTAGGGCAGTTCCACTTCCAGTGACCATTTCCTTTGCAGTAGAAGCACTCAATTTCAGGCTTAGGTCCAGACTTGGGCTTCTTCCCGGGAGTAGCAACTTGCTTGCTATTCTTCTTGAAGTTCCCTTTCTTTTCCTTTGCCCTTTTACTTGAAACTAGTGGTCTTGTCAACCATCAACACTTGATGCTTTTTCTTGATTTCTACCTTCGCCGATTTCAGCATCGCGAAGAGCTCGGGGAATCGTTTTCGTCATCCCTTGCATATTATAGTTCATCACGAAGTTCTAGTAGCTTGGTGATAGTGACTAGAGAACACTATCAATCACTATATTATCTGGAAGATTATCTCCCACTTGATTCAAGTGATTGTAGTACCCAGACAATCTGAGCACATGCTCACTGGTTGAGCTATTCTCCTCCATCTTGTAGGCAAAGTACTGTCAGAGGTCTCATACCTCTCGACACGGGCATGAGTCTGAAATACTAATTTCAACTCTTGGAACATCTCATATGCTCCGTGGCATTCAAAACGTTTTTGAATTCCCGGTTCTAAGCCGTAAATCATGGCGCACTAAACTATCAAGTAGTCATTATATCGAGCTTGCTAAACGTTCATAACGTTTGCATCTGCTCCTGCAATAGGTCTGTCACCTAGCGGTGCATCAAGGACATAATTCTTCTGTGCATCAATGAGGATAATCCTCAGATCATGGAAACCAGTCCGCATCATTGCTACTATCATATTTCAACTTTAGTTTTCTCCAGGAACATATCAAAAATAAAACTGGGGAGCTATACGCGAGCTATTGATCTACAACATAATTTGCAAATACTACCAGGACTAAGTTCATGATTAATTAAAGTTCAATTAATCATATTACTTAAGAACTCCCACTTAGGTAGACATCCCTCTAGTCATCTAAATGATCATGTGATCCATATCAACTAAACCATGTCCGATCATCACATGAGATGGAGTAGTTTTCAATGGTGAACATCTCTATGTTGATCATATCTACTATATGATTCACGTTCGACCTTTCGGTCTCAGTGTTCTGAGGCCATATCTGCATATGCTAGGCTCGTCAAGTTTAACCCGAGTATTCCGCATGTGCAAAACTGTCTTGCACCCGTTGTATTTGAACATAGAGCCTATCACACCCAATCATCACGTGGCGTCTCAGCACGAAGAACTTTCGCAACGGTGCATACTCAGGGAGAACACTTGTACCTTGAATTTTAGTGAGAGATCATCTTATAATGCTACCACCGTACTAAGCAAAATAAGATGCATAAAAGGATTAACATCACATGCAATTCAATATGTGACATGATATGGCCATCATCATCTTGTGCTCTTGATCTCCATCATTGAAGCACCATCATGATCTCCATCGTCACCGGCGTGACACCTTGATCTCCATCGTAGCATCGTTTGTCGTCTCGCCAACTATTGCTTCTACTACTATCGCTACCGCTTAGTGATAAAGTAAAAACAATTACATGGCGATTGCATTGCATACAATAAAGCGACAACCATATGGCTCCTGCCAGTTGCCGATAACTCTGTTACAAAACATGATCATCTCATACAACAAATTATATCACATCATGTCTTGACCATATCACATCACAACAAGCCCTGCAAAAACAAGTTAGACGTCCTCTACTTTGTTGTTGCAAGTTTTACGTGGCTGCTACGGGCTTCGAGCAAGAACCATTCTCACCTACGCATCAAAACCACAACGTGGTGTAGTGATTGCTTTTTGATCTTCTAAAAGAACCCTCTTCGTTGAAACCGGTTCAACTAAAGTGACAGAGACAGACACCCGCCGGTCACCTTTAAGCAATGAGTGCTCGCAGCGGTGAAACCAGTCTCGCGTAAGCGTACGCGTAATGTCGGTCCGGGCCGCTTCATCTCACAATACCGCTGAACCAAGTAACAACTAGTAACGGCAAGCAATATGTATACACCCACGCCCTCAACTCCTTTGTGTTCTACTCGTGCAAATAACATCTATGCATAGACCTGGCTCGGATGCCACTGTTGGGGAACGTAGTATTTCAAAAAAAATACCTACGATCACGCAAGATCTATCTATGTGATGCATAGCAACGAGCGGGGAGAGTGTGTCCATGTACCCTCGTAGACCGAAAGTGGAAGCGTTTAGTAACGCGGTTGATGTAGTCGAACGTCTTCGCGATCCAACCGATCAAGTACCAAACGCACGGCACCTCCGCGATCTGCACACATTCAGCTCGGTGACGTCCCTCGAACTCTAGATCCAGCTGAGGCCAAGGGAGAGTTTCGTCAGCATGACGGCGTGGTGACGGTGATGATGAAGTTACCGACGCAGGGCTTCGCCTAAGCACTACGACAATATGACCTAGGTGTGTAACTGTGGAGGGGGGCACCGCACACGGCTAAGACAAATCTTCTTCTGTGTCCTAGGGTGCCCCCTTCCCCACGTATATAAAGGAGGGGGGGGGGGAGGAGGCGGCTGGCCTGGAGGGGGCGCGCCAAGGGGGGAGTCCTACTAGGACTCCCAGTCCTAGTAGGATTCCCCTTTCATTTTTCCGGAGAAGGGGAAAGGGAAGGGAGAGAGAGGGAGAAGGAAAGAGGGGGGCCGGCCCCCTCCCCTAGTCCAATTCGGTTTGGGCAAGGGGGGGCGCCCCTCCCACGTGGCCTCTCTCCTCTCCTCCAATAAGGCCCAATAGGTCCATTACTTCTCCCAGGGGGTTCCGGTAACCTCCCGGTACTCCGGAAAAATGCCCGAATCACTCGGAACCATTCCGATGTCCAAATGCAACCTTCCAATATATGAATATTTACCTCTCGACCATTTCGAGACTCCTCGTCATGTCCGTGATCTCATCCGGGACTCCGAACAAACTTCGGTCATCAAATCACATAACTCATAATACAAATCGTCATCGAACGTTAAGCGTGCGGACCCTATGGGTTCGAGAACTATGTAGACATGACCGAGACACATCTCCGGTCAATAACCAATAGCGGAACCTGGATGCTCATATTGGCTCCTACATATTCTACGAAGATCTTTATCGGTCAAACCGCATAACAACATACGTTATTCCCTTTGTCATCGGTATGTTACTTGCCCGAGATTCGATCGTCGGTATCATCATACCTAGTTCAATCTCGTTACCGGCAAGTCTCTTTACTCGTTCCGTAGTGCATCATCTCATAACTAACTCATTAGTCACATTGCTTGCAAGGCTTCATATGATGTGCATTACCGAGAGGGCCCAGAGATACCTCTCCGACAATTGGAGTGACAAATCCTAATCTCGATCTATGCCAACTCAACAAGCACCATCAGAGACACCTGTAGAGCATCTTTATAATCACCCAGTTACGTTGTCACGTTTGATAGCACACTAAGTGTTCCTCCGGTATTCGGGAGTTGCATAATCTCATAGTCATAGGAACATGTATAAGT
Source organism: Thinopyrum elongatum (assembly GCA_011799875.1). Lineage (NCBI taxonomy): Eukaryota > Viridiplantae > Streptophyta > Magnoliopsida > Poales > Poaceae > Thinopyrum > Thinopyrum elongatum. The sequence goes on from CM022299.1 coordinate 522,156,537, forward strand.
CATGAAGAAAGCAATAGCAACAAACTAAACGATCATAGTGCTAAGCTAACAGATGGGTCTTGTCAATCACATCATTCTCCAATGATGTGATCCCGTTCATCAAATGACAACTCATGTCTATGGCTAGGAAACTTAACCATCTTTGATCAACGAGCTAGTCAAGTAGAGGCATACTAGTGACACTCTGTTTGTCTATGTATTCACACATGTACTAAGTTTCCGGTTAATACAATTCTAGCATGAATAATAAACATTTATCACGATATAAGGAAATATAAATAACAATTTTATTATTGCCTCTAGGGCATATTTCCTTCACCCTCCACCCATTCTCCATTCGTGGAGAGAGCCATCAGAACGTACCTACACTTCCACCATTCATTTTCTGAGAGAGAACCACCTACTCATGTGTTGAGACGAAGATATTCCAATCCAACCACAAGAATCTTGATCTCTAGCCTTCCCCAAGTTGCTTTCCACTCAAATCATCTTTCCACCAAATCCAAATCTGTGAGAGAGAGTTGAGTGTTGGGGAGACTATCATTTGAAGCACAAGAGCAAGGAGTTCATCATCAACACACCATCTATTACCTTTTGGAGAGTGGTGTCTCCTAGATTGGTTAGGTGTCACTTGGGAGCCTCCGTCAAGATTGTGGAGTTGAACCAAGGAGTTTGTACGGGCAAGGAGATCGCCTACTTTGTGAAGATCTACCCTAGTGAGGCAAGTCCTTCGTGGGCGATGGCCATGGTGGGATAGACAAGGATGCTTCTTCGTGGACCCTTCGTGGGTTGAGCCCTCCGTGGACTCGCGCAACTGTTACCCTTCGTGGGTTGAAGTCTCCATCAAGGTGGATGTACGATAGCACCACCTATCGGAACCACGCCAAAAATCTCCGTGTCTACATTGCGTTTGCTCCCTCCAAACTCCTCCCCTTTACCTTCATATGCAATGATTTACATTCCGCTGCTATACTCTTAGAATTGCATGTGTAGGTTGATTGCTTGACTTGTGCTAAGTTGCTAAATTCTGCCAAGACTTAAAATTGGGAAAAGGCTAGATTTTTATTTGGTCAAGTAGTCTAATCACCCCCCTCTAGACATACTTTCGATCCTACACTTGTGCCCATCGCGTTTGCAATTCCCTTCCACCGTCAACCCATATGGATAACCGCGTACACTTGCCATTCTTACAATCATTCCCCATTGATCTTGTTATTACAAGATACCCCAAAATTCTCTTTATTGTTCCGTGAATACTTTGTGCCTACAGCCTTGCATTTCTTTACCACCTGAATACCCCTACGGATAATTTCTCGCACTTATCGAGTATCCGCTCATCCCCAGTTGATTCATGTATTTCACAAAAGTCTTTGAAATACCATTTAGTCTTCCAAAAATCCTGAGCAGCCTATTGCTCTTGAAATTCTTGCTTGCTAGCATTATGATTAATCCCATAAGTCTAGTAATCTTATTGGCATCCTTTGTCATTATCATTTTGAGTCCATTGATTCAATATATTGCGAATGCTCGCAATCTCAATCAGATTCTAGAATTCATCCTTCCGGCTCAGACGTCATTTTAAACATGAGCTGGTTCTCGACCAATCAAATTGCCGTCGATTGTACCCCTAAGGCTATTCAACTTATCCATCCCTAATCAGAGCGTTGCTTCTGATCCCTTGACTTGGAATTCATAATTCCTTTGCAATTGAGCTTTGAATTAGTCAGTTGTTTCTATCATCTGATCTCCTTGCATTCTTCTCCTTCTGGTTGAGTACCGATGCTCACATCAGATCCCTTGTGGACCCCCAAATCCTTTGTTGGATTTCATCCAACAGCGTTCTTCATATTCAATAACCTTGTGAGCCTTTCCACGGATATATAATGCCTTTGGTAAATTGTATCCTCTGCTTTGTCGGACATGCTCTGCTTTCAAGCTTGTATTATTTACTCCTGAAGTTTGTGGTATATGTTCCTAAGAGGCCCCGATGGGTTGAACCTATGCCTTTTCTAATCTGTGTGAACCCGGAAACAACTATGGGTCATACTCTACTGGTGTTATGTCAGATAAAATTTCAACACTACAACTTCGTCGAAGGCGAGAAGTGAATGAAAGGTTATGCATTAAAGAAGTGGGAGTCGACCTTGAACTTTGTGTTCATGCCCATGGACATGATGTAGATCTTATCATTAAAGCTTCTCTTAAATTAATTATTCCCTTGGTATAAGTTCATCTTATATGTGGGATCTGTCCTTTTTCAATTGTGGTTCCGACCATGTTCTCCTTTAAATACCATTTCCCATGCAAGTTTAAACACTTGTCTTCTGCGAAGCAATACCCCATTCCAACCTCTACTTTGATCTGTCGTCGAGTATTACCCCCCCCCCCCGGTATCTCGAGATTATCACGGAACTGCATAACTTCTTATGAGTTCTTCATCAAGTACTATTTCTCACCGATTCCAATTTTCCCCTGGGTTCTGAGTTATTAGTCACTCTAGAACACCGATAAGTGAATTGATTCCGCACTCCGATTCAATAACTCTAAGTAATTTTTGTTGCTTACGAGTTTAATAATCCTTCAAGTCATTCCTAGCCTGAGCGGCTATATCTTTATCATGCAAACTTTTAACTGTGCTACCTGGTCCTTCTTCCTGGAGCACAATTATCGACGATGAGCTAAGCTTACGTCGATTTTCCTCATCATATCATTTTGCCTTGAACAGCAAGCTTGATTTCGAGTTTGTGTCGTACCCATGGTTCCAATAACCTTTCGCTTCATCATTCCTTTGACTTGATGTCATCGCTGATTGATTACATCTTCATGAAATCTCTCGACAAATGTGTCGTGATCATCATCAACCTTATGAGCTCTTCCAGGATATCAATCGAATTCATGATGAGAAAATACCATCCTTGCCCTCGATGATTTGTGTTATCATCGGCCACTTTATTGCCTTCCCTCCAACACAAACATGATCGTGTTTTGTGTTATACCTTGAGTTCCTTGCTATACAGCATTTGTTAGTCTTTACCTTGGAATATTACCACCTTTTATGTCAAGAATGTCATGGGAAATTTCACCACCTCTTGAGAATTCTTGATACAAGTGATACTTCTCACCATCACCATTCCTTCTTGGTCCCCGTGTTTTTTTTATAACCGGAATGGCGACAAATGAACTATGATGTGTGAATTGAAAACTTCTAGTAGCCCTATTGCTTTGAAGTGAATGGTCGATAGTTTCATTCTAATTCTTTTGATCATTAAGTCACCATTCTAACATTGATCTTGCAACCCAGCCCGTATTTCGGGTGCACCTTTCAATCAATGTTAAATTGTGTATGCTTTCCTCGAGCATACATCATTATATCATTTGACCTGACAATTGTCATCTCTTTGTTAACATAATTGTGGAAATCTTGGTGAATTGTCGCTGATTCCATTAGCCACCTCCTCATCCTCTCCTTGGTTTACTGATGAACTCTTGTTTCCGAAATCACTTCCATAGTTCATTTCCCAAAAATCTTACAATGTCATCTCGTCAATTTGTGTTGCACCTTTTCTTCTTAGGCATCCTGAGTCTGAGGTATCCTGACGCCAATCGGATCTGAACCTCGGTCAGATATGATGGTTGGAATATATTTCCAAGAGTCATAACATTGGTCTTTTATATGATCCGGTAAGATGGTGTCATGCCTAGCACACCTGGCCGGAGGACCTATTGTTATAGTTTTCATTATAGCAAGGTTAGCCATTCTTCCATGAGGAAATTGTAAGACCTATTCTATAAAGAAGTTCCCGATGGATCCTTTGCATTCCGAAAGTCTAACCTTTACTTGATGACCATGTCTATGCTATCTCGAAGCATGTCTGTGGTACTCCGATTTTCAATAAGGACATTTGAAGCACAATGCTAAAATTTCTTTATCAATTATCCAAACACCATTGTATGGGTAATGTCATGAAATTTCTCTCCCCTCACCTAAAGGGTTTTCTACTTAATATCCTATCATGGTTATCATGCTCTGCTTGTCCTCGGGAAGGATATACCCCTGAAATATGTGTTTAAACACATTTTCCTTTCCATTGTTCTGTTTAATCTGATAATCATATTTCCTTTCCATTGTTTTGTTTAACCTTTCTTGTAATCTGACTTAACTGAGCAGTGATAATTCCCTGCTTAGGTAAGCACCTCGTTGTGCCACTCTGTCAGTAAGACCCTATTACTATTGTTGATGACATTTCGGTAACCACCGATGGACGAGAACTTTGCCTATTGGTCCGCCTCGTTCATCAAGCAGGGAAAATGGTTCTCTTCGTCCCTCACCCTTGGTACCAACTATGTTACCGACATAACTGATAGTTTATTCTCTGACATGCCTTGCTATCATGATCGTGCAAGATGACAACGCCCTTCCTTCTTTTAACCCACATGGTGGGCCCATAACCCATAGTTCCACAGGATCGAAACCTGACTCTCATGTACTCCATGTTTCCAAAGTTATTCCTTATGCGTGGCTTCGTAGGTAATTCATGAACCACCTTCCTACAGATCTATTCTGGTATCAGATGCAATACTTATTCTCGTTGCTCTCAACCCCTTTCACACCTTGTTTCAGGCATTGAACGATTGCCTATCCGCTTGAAACTTCTTATTGCACCTTTTTACCTGCTCTTGATGTCTTTCTTGAATTTCAACTCGAGAGATACCTTGAGCCTCATTCCCTGAGATAATTACCGATTGTCAATCCTCACCGACATCTGTCCTTATGGTTTCCCTCTTATTCTTTTGTAAGTACGATGAGGACCCCGAAGAAATCAGCATAATGACCTGAAGCAGAGAAATGAAGACATCAATGTAATGGATCTACCTCTTCGATAAGAGCAGCCAAGACCAAGAAGATCTGTTAGAATTTCGTAACCAGAACGTTCCCCCTCTAATCCACCTCTTAAATCTTGGGACGAGATTTCTTGTAGTGGAGGAGATTTGTAACACCCCGAGAATCATGCTACTGTAATCTCCCACTAATGGTGCCACGTCATCACAATTAATTTTGCTAAAATTCATTTCGATCCAAACCCAGTTCAACTTCAAATTTAAAATAAAGTCAAATATAATATTTCTTGAAATAGTAAAACTAAAATGTTTGCATTATTCTAAAAATTCTTCTGATCATTTGTCACATTGAAGTCAACATCATTTGACTCACCAATTAACACGTAGGAAGTTATACAGTGGTCCAACAATAAATAAAAGTAGCCTTTTCAAAATAAACAGATACTTATACAATTCCAAATGCCCCAAAACTTTTTGTGCAGCCCTAGAATATTGCATAGCATTTTCGTGCAAAGTTTGAGCTCCAACAAAAATCAATTGCTATCTAAAACTAAATAGGAACAGTAGCATTTTTTTATTACAAAAAAATTGGGAGGAGAAAGTCTCCTGTGCACTTTGGCCCATGATGAATAGTACCCAGCCCAGCCCAACCATGCTCTCCTTCAACCTCCTGTTCATCGAGCGCGCTGGACGCCGTGCACACATCCGTGGCCGCGATGGCCACGCGGCAGCCATCCAGCGGCGCCTCGGCATCTACAAGGCCACCTCGACCACCCTCACTAACCCTAGCTTCGTTTCCTCCCCCCCTCGCGCCTTCCTCACTTCGGTCCGAGCTCGCCCGAGCTCGGCCATCGCCGCACCGTCGTTTTAGCCATTGCCACTAGCCTCCCCGAGCGATGAGACCGTGCCAAGGAGGTCCGCCATCATCATCTTCGTCCCCTACATCGCTGGATCGAGGCTAGGACGCCACGACGCCGCCGCCATCGTTGTCTTCCCCAACCACGGCCGTCGTCCACCTCGTCGATCCGCTCCATCGAGACCCCTCCGGCTCCCCTGAGCCCCCTGCCGGCCCCGCTGTGAGCTCCCGTAGCTATTCCCCCTCACCCCTTCCTCGAATCACCATCGTAGTCGTCGCCTCGATCTCGTCCAGAACCCCGCGCGCCCGAGCCCCCATGGTCGCGCCCGCTGCTTTGCGGCTGCTGCTCTACTTGCCGCTACCGCTACTGGCCACTACTGTTGTCGCATGCCGCGCCTGGGCCCCGCCCCGCTCGCCTTCCCCCATGCCCGCCGCTTGCCGCCGCGCGCTGGCCACTCCAGCTGCCGCTCCCCGCGTTACTTGCCTGCTGCAGGTGCTGCTCACGCACGCGCTCGAACCGCGGCAGCGCTTGCCGTCGCTCCCTTGCGCCGGCAGCCACGCGCCCTCCCACTCGCCTCGGCTGTTCACTGCTGCCGCTCTGCCTGCTACTTCCCGCCGCGGCCGCTCGCTGTAGGCCGCCGCACGCACGCGCCTTGTCCGCCCCTGCTCGCCTGACGTCGCCGCCGCCTCCGCCCGCTGCTAGCGCCGGCAGCCACGCCCCAAGCACCCCTCCTCGCCGGCTTCGCCCCCCCCGTTCACCCCGCTCGCGGCTGCACCGGCCGGCCTCGCCGCGCCCTGGCCTCGGCCAGTGGCTGCATGCGGGCTGTGGCCACCGGCCACTGCCTCTGGGCCCGGTCCAATAATTTTGGGGCTAATCCCCATTAGCACTAACCCCCCTCCTATAGACTATGACGTGTGGGCCCTCTCAGTTAACTAAATGTTTAAAATAAATCTAATCCATATTCTGTCAATGACAGTGGGGCCCCACCACTATTTAGATATTGTTAAATAAACTTATTAAACACATGTGCCCATGACATGTGGGTCCCAGGACCCAGTTGACCAGTCAAACATTGACTGGTCAACTTGTTGACTGGACCCCCCCTGACCCCACCAGTCAGCCTCTGTGGCTAGCACATGGCTGGGTACACTTAGTATTTTCTGTTTAATTTCAAATTAGAATAATTCCAGAATATCACTAAAACTATAGAAAATCATATAAATTAATCCGTAACTCGGATGAAAAAGTTTTATACATGAAAGTTTCTCAGAACGAATAGACGAATCCGAATACACCGTCCGTTCGTCCGCCACACGTCCCTAGCATAGCGAACATGCAACAACCCACCTCCGTTTCATCTGCCCGAAAACGTCAAACACCGAGAATACTTTCCCGGATGTTTTCTCCCTTCGCCAGTAGCACCTAGTACTGTGTTAGGTCACCCCTAGCACCGCGTATTGCCATGTTATGCTTTGATTGCTCTGTTACTTATTGTGTTCCCCCTCCGTTACTTCTTTCCGGTAGACCCCGGGACCGCGGTTGAACCAGTGATCGACTACTTCACCTTCGAGGGTCCGTTTCTGTCTGCAGAGCAACCAGGCAAGCCCCCCCCCCCTTGAGCATCCAGAAATCGCCCATTCCCTTTCTCCTGCTTGCATTAAATTTTGCTACTGTTAATGTTTGCTCCTATTCTGATGCATAGCCTACTTTTGTAACCTGTTTATTGTTACTTTACCTGCCTATGTTAAACTGCTTAGTATAGGTTGGTAGTGAACCATCAGTGACCCCCACCCCCTACCCTTGTTGCCCCTGCTTGATCATCGACGACTCGATCAATGTGATCGTCGACCAGAGACCGACACATCACCTCACCCCCCTTAGTTGTATGACTCTGCATAGTTACTATCGAGTGCCGAGGGTGATACCTCGTAACGCACTCCTGATGAATACTCTGCAGTGTAGCTATTCGGTCGTGGTCATCGAGGGTGATTCCTCCTTCTCCACTTCCGATACGACTCTGTCGTGCAACCCCTCAGTGTGAACCTCGAGGGTAATGCCTCATACGTTCACCCTGATGATTTCATCGAGTGGAATCCACCGAGGGTGATTCCTCGGGGTTTCCCCCTTGATGTTACGACCACACGATTACTTTGACCTTTGTCATAGGCGGGTCGACCCTAAGGGGTACCCGCAGGGAGTTCTATGATGTCGGGCTTGCCCGTAAGGGCACCCGAGTGTGATATTGTGGCGGAGCTTCAGAAACTCTGATCGTCTCCGCGTGTTACTAAATCAGCCTATCGGATTTGGGTGTTTGATCTGAGTGGGTCGTCGTGCCCTTTACGCACTACCACCACGCGGGATAATGGTTATGGGGCCCTCTGCGTTGTACGTTTCTCCCGAAAGCTTGTCAGACATCACGGTTCACCGTGCGGGCTGATTGTTGGGGTTGGGCTGGATACTTCATTGACGAGTTCAGTGTCGCGCCTGCTCCCCAGCCAGTCTCGCAATGCACAGGGTGCCCAGGGCGATTGCCCAAGACCTCTAGGTGCATAGGTTAGTCCGGCGTGCTGACCTCTCTACCGAGCCTAGGTAGGGCGCTGCTTCGTGTCGATCTCCTGAGGATGGGCATTACCCAGCAAGTGTGTCTGGCCAGAGGTGATCGAGCGTGTTGGGTAAGAGTAGTGCACCCCTACAGGGAAGAATAATCTATCGATAGCCGGTCCTACGGTAAAGGACGCTCATTTTGTGTATCCCGATCTACTACTTGAACCGGATACTTTTTGCTTAATTGAAGCTTCGGGATCGCTTTCTCGCAGGGAGTCGAGGAAGGATCTCTAGGCTTTACTTCAACATGTCTGCTTAATAAAATGCTATTCTACTCTCTTCTATTGCTGCAAGATGGTGGCTTCGTGAAGATGTTTGAAGATGCTAGTCTTCGATAGGACTAGGCCTTCTCTCTATTCTAGCATTTCTGCAACCCAGTCCACATATACAGCCTTTCCATTGATAATGTTGCATATGTAGTATAGATCCTTGCTTGCTGAGTACTTTGGATGAGTACTCACGGTTGCTTTGCTATATCTTTTCCCCCATACCCCTTTTTGATGATACATCAGACGATGGAGCCCAGGAGCCAGACACCACAGCCGGAGCTTACTACCAGGAGGGTCCAGATGGCACGTACTACTGGATCGAGCCAGCCGACCAGGAGTAGGATCGGAGGCCCCAGGCAGGAGGCCTTCGCCTTTTGATCTAGAGTCGTTGTTTGTGCTAGCCTTGTTAAGGCAAACCATGGCTAACTATGTCTGTACCCAGATATTATTTGTATGACTGACTTTGTATTCAGATCCTTGTGATCCCTGGTCTGTAATATTGAGGATCTCCGTTTATTTGTGTTAGAGTTGTGTTGTGATATCTTCCCGTGAGTCCCTGTGCTTGATCATCCACACCGAGCGCGACTGATACGTCTCCAACGTATCTATAATTTATGAAGTATTCATGCCATGTTTACAACAATTTTATATGGTTTTGGTAGGATTTGGATGGAACTAACCCGGACTAACGCTGTTTTCAGCAGAACTACCGTGGTGTTGTTTTTTGTGCAGAAAGAAAAGTTCTTCAAATGCAACGAAACTTTTTGATGATTTTTTTTGGAACAAAAGAGACCCCCGAAGCTTCGTGGGAGGGCCAGAAGAGCCACGAGGAGGGCACAACCCACCAGGGAGCGCCTGGAGCCCAACCCGTGGCGTGGTGGATTGTGCTCACCTCGAGGCCCATCTTCGCGTGATTCCAATGCTGAAAAATCCTATAAATAGAGAAACCACCAGAAATAACCCTAGATTAGAAGTTCCGCCACCGCAAGCCTCTGTAGCCACGAAAAACCAATCTAGACTCCATTCCGGCACCCTGTCGAAGGGGGAAATCATCACCGGTGGCCATCTTCATCATCCCGACGGCCACCATGATGAGGAGGGTGTAGTCCACCCTCAGGGCTGAGTGTTTGTACCAGTAGCTATGTGTTTAATCTCTCCCTCTCTCTCTCTCGTGTTCTTGAGATGTCACGATCTTGATGTATCGCGGGCTTTGTTAATATAGTCGGATCATATGATGTTTTCCCCTCTCTATCTTGTTGTGAATTGAGTTTTCCCTTTGAGATTTCGTTCTTATCGGATTGAATATTTTTATGGATTTGAGAACACTTTATGTATGTCTTGCTATGAATACCCGTGGTGACAATGGGGTATCATATTGATTCACTTGATATGTGTTTTGGCACTCAACTCGCGGATTCCCGAGGTGACATTGGGGTAATCTATGCATAGGGGTTGATGCACGTTCTCGTCTTTGTTTCTCCGGTAGAAATCTTGGGGCACTCTTTGAGGTTCTTTGTGTTGGATCGAGTATTATGAATCTGAAATTGTTTGATGCATATCATATAATCAACTCACGGATACTCACGGTGACATTGGAGTATCTAGGTGACATTAGAGTTGGTTGATGTGTATCATATGGTGTTATTTTAGTACGAACTCTTGGTTAGATCGATCGGAAAGAATAGCTTGGTGTTATTTTAGTACGAACTCTAGGATAGATTGATCGGAAAGAATAGCTTTGAGGTGGTTTCGTACCCTACAAACAATTTCTTCTTATGTTCTCCGCTAGATAGGAAATTTGGAGTGATTCTTCATCGCACGTTGAGGGATGGTTATATGATCCAATTATATTAGCATTGTTGAGAGATTGCACTAGCGAAAGTACGGACCCTAGGCCTCATTTTCAAGCATTGCAATACCGTTTGTGCTCCGTTTTATCAATTGTTACCTTGCTGTTTTTTATTGTTCCTATTACAAAAATCAATATCTACTATCATTACTATGCTTTTATTACGATCTCTTCGCCGAACTAGTGCACCTATACAATTTAATATTGTATTTGGTGTGTTGGGGACACAAGAGACTTTCTATTATTTGGTTGCAGGGTTGTTTGAGAGAGACCATCTTCATCCTACGCCTCTCATGGATTGATAAACCTTAGGTCATCCACTTGAGGGAAAATTGCTACTGTCCTACAAAACTATGCGATTGGAGGCCCAACAAGAGTCTACAAGAATAAAGTTGCATAGTAGACATCAAGCTCTTTTCTGGCGCTGTTGCCGGGGAGGTGAGTGCTTAAAGGTATATCTTTAGATCTTGCAATTGAATCTTTTAGTTGCTTGTTTTATCACTAGTTTGGTTTATAAAAAGAAAACTAAAAAAATGGAATTGAGGTTGCATCATATTATTCATCTTTATAATGTCTTTCGTGAAAATGATGGAAAGGAAAATTGTGCTCAATTGATAGAAGAAGAATTCTATAAAATGTTTGACAAAAAATCTTTGAATGATGAGCACGATTGCAATGTTGTTAGTATGAATTCCTTGAATATCCATGATGCTAATGATATGCAAAGCTACAAGCTTGGGGATGCTATATTTGATGAAGATGATATTATTACTCCCCCAAGTTTTGATGAGAAAATTTATTATGATGAAAGCATGCCTACTATTTATGATGATTATATTGATGAAAGTGGGTTTGGAAGAGTGTCAACTCTAGGTACTAATGATCCCACTATTTTGGAGGGTGTTGAATCTTATTGTAATAATTATAAAAGTGGATTTGGAGAGGTCATGACTTTATTTAGTGATGAATCCACTATTTTGGAAGAGGTTTCAATTGATTATGACAACAAAGTTCCTATATATGATGATTATGGTGATGACATGTATGCTATATTGAATAATGATAACCATGAAACTTGTCATCATGATTTTAATTTCCAATCACATGATAGTTATTTTGTTGAGTTTGCTCCCACAATTATTGATGAGAATAAATTTGCTTATGTGAAGAGTAGTAAAATTTCTATGCTTATGGATCAAGAAAAGAATGCTTTATGTGATAGCTATATTGTTGAATTAATTCATGATGCTACTGAAAATTATTATGAGAGGGGAACATATGCTTTTACATATCTCAATAATATCAAGTTTCCTCTCTATGTGTTGAAAATCTTAAAGTTTTGCTTGTTTTGCCTTCCTATGCTAGTTGATTCTTGTTCCCACAAGTTGTTTGATCACAAAATCCCTATGCATAGGAAGTGGGTTAGACTTAAATGTTCTAGTCATATGCTTCATGATGCTCTCTTTGTGTTTCAATTCTTATCTTTTATGCGAGCATCATTGAACTGATCATGCCTAGCTAAAAGGCATTAAAGAAAAGAGCTTGTTGGGAGACAACCCAACACTTTTACCTACTGTTTTTGTATGTTCACATGGTTAGGATACTGTAGTAATCATGTTTTGTAGATTTTGTTTCAATAAAGTGCCAAGTAAATCCTTTGGGATAGTATGGATGATAGTTGACTTGATTATGTGCAAAAACAGAAACTTTTGCACTCCAGGAATTTTAAAAATTCACTGGAACGTGATTTTGATCTTAATTTTTTACAGATGATTGATATACAAATTTCCTACGTTTTCCTTTTTTTCAGAATTTTTGGAGTTACGGAAGTATGGTTGGAATACAAATTACTACTGACTATTCTGTTTTTGACAGATTCTGTTTTCAATGCATAGTTTGCTTGTTATCTAGTTTCTATGGCTTATATTGCTCAATATAAATTGTGGAAATGATAAGGTACAGTAGGCATTGTGTGAGAACAATTATGAATCTTGTCTTTGACAGTACCGAAGTGAATGATTTGTCTTTATCATACTAACCTATCTCACGAACTTCCGTTAAGTTTTGTGATTGAAGTTTTCAAGTTTTGGGTGAGATATCGATATGAGGAGAATAAGGAGTGAAAATACCCTAAGCTTGGGGATGCCCAAGCCACTCCCAAGGTAATATTCAAGGAATATCCAAGCAACTAAGCTTGGAGATGCCCCGGAAGGCATCCCCTCTTTCGTCTTCAACATTATCGATAATTTCACTTGGAGCTATATTTTTATTCGTCACATGATATGAGTTTTGGTTGGAGCATCATTTTATTTTGTTTTGATTTGCTTGCTGTTATTTATAATAATGTTTTGTATCTTTTATTTCAAGAAAAATTGCAAGGATAGCCTTTACCATGCTTATTTTGCAAGTATATGAGTTGCTGTTTCAAAACAGAAAGTTTGTCGCTGTTGCAAAAATTCCCGAGGAAAGTCAGAATGTGATAAAATGTTGATTTTTTTTGCACAATAAGATATGATAAATTTTCTACATGTGGTAAATTTCCAGAATTGTTTGAGTGAAATAAGTATGGATACTTCTTCATCCATTACAGACTGTCCTGTTTTGGCAGATTGCTGTTATGTTTGCATTGTTTGCATATGTTTGCTTGTTTAATGATTCTATTTGAGGGTAGGAGTATTAAATATGCAGAGGAATTTAGTATGCAATGTTGAATAATAATTTTAGTGATTTGCTACATTAGATAATAATAAGGTTATTGCATTGATTTATACTAACTTATCTCACGAGTTCTTGTTGAGTTTTGTGTGGATGAAGTTTTTAAGATTTAGGGAAACCGTAATATAAAAGGAATTAAGGAGACACAAGAGCTGAAGCTTGGGGATGCCCAAGGCATCCCAAGATAATATTTCAAGAAGTCTCAAGCATCTAAGCTTGGGGATGCCCTGGTAGGCATCCCACCTTTCTTCATCAACAACTATCGGTTAGTATCGGTTGAGCCTAAGATTTTGCTTCTTCACATGATATGTGCTTTTCTTAGAATGTCATTTTATTTTGTTTTTCTTGCTGTTTTAATAAAATACTTAGATCTGAAAGTTTTTAAATAAGAGAGAGTCCTCAATTAGCTACCCATTTACTTAACTACTCGCTTGATCTTCACTTATATCTTTTGGAGTAGTTTGTCATTTACTCTTGTGCTTCACATATATCCAATGAGTAAATTGTTGAATGAATTGAATATCATGAAGTTGAAATTATATGTTCATATCATGCCTAGTAGTAGCTTCACATTGGGTTTAGAAAGTGAAATCTTTTGAAGCTTGACAATCACAATATTGGTCATACAGGCAATTCATGAATGATTAGTATAAGGAAGAGAACTTTCACATATAAATATATTATCTTAGTGTTATTTTAGTACAAACTCTAGGATAGATTGATCGGAAAGAATAGCTTTGAGGTGGTTTCGTACCCTACAAACAATTTCTTCTTATGTTCTCCGCTAGATAAGAACTTTGGAGTGATTCTTCATCGCATGTTGAGGGATGGTTATATGATCCAATTATGTTAGCATTGTTGAGAGATTGCACTAGCGAAAGTACGGACCCTAGGCCTCATTTTCAAGCATTGCAATACCATTTGTGCTCCGCTTTATCAATTACTACCTTGCTATTTTTTATTGTTCCTATTACAAAAATCAATATCTACTATCATTACTACGCTTTTATTACGATCTCTTCGTCGAACTAGTGCACCTATACAAATTACCATTGTATTTGGTGTGTTGGGGACACAAGAGACTTTTTATTATTTGGTTGCAGGGTTGTTTGAGAGAGACCATCTTCATCCACTTGAGGGAAAATTGCTACTATCCTACAAGACTCTGCGCTGGGAGGCCCAACACGAGTCTACAAAACCTGCTGAGGGCGAAGATCACCGGAAGAGTGAAGGAGCACGAGGAGACCACTGCCTTGTTGATGGACGGGCATCATCGTCAAGAAACTTATGGACAAGAATGCCATGCTCCGCATCGAGCGCGAAAGGCTGGTGGAGGAATCCGTGGATGTTGCCAAGCAGCGTATTGAGGACATGAAAGAGATCATCGCCGCTCGCCGCGAGAACTAGTCTCCGCGGCCTGCAGCGCATCAAGAAAGTAGAGATCAGCGATCCAGATTGTTGTCTGTCTTCTTTCTTCTTTTACCCTTGTGTATTTTGGGTGTTGCCGCATGTGGCTTTTTTAATTATCTTCCTAAATATGTAAGACAATTATTATCCACTGTCATCGTCCTTATATATTCATCAGTCTTGCTATAAGTCGTAGTCGATGCTATATAGGTCCGTCAGATCATACATCAAGATCCGTGCAAAATTTTCTTTTTAGATTTTCTTTTCTCTCTCTTAAATCTCAGTCGAGTGAGACATAGCCACACCATTAAACAGGTGCTTGGGCACCATTAATGGAGATGTTGGGAGAGAGGTGGGTGGCGGATGGAGGTCAAAGGGCTCTCCTCCCGATAAGCACGCACAGGGGTCTGATCGGACGCCTCCCGTACTCAAATAGCTACTCCGCACGACACCTCCTAGCCAATAAAAAAGGGGACGCGTGGCAGCACGTAAATGGTAAGTAGAATGCCCATGGTTTCAATAATACTTGTGTTTCCGATTGTAACGTGACAACACTTGTTTCAAAATGACTTTGTTGATTGTTAATGCGTGCGCCTTCGCAAATCAGACAAAAACATTACCACAACATGTTGGTGCCATGTCATGACACCATGCCAAGTTTCATGATTTTCACGCGAGTTTTGGATTTACGGGAATTTTAAAACCAAGTTTCTTGATGTTTCCGGCTGAGCCACGATGCCCAGATGTTTGAATTCCATTCCCATTTCTTGCATGGGACCTAGAAATTCGCCCAAGTACACATAAATGATTTTTCAACCAACTTTGGCGCACTGGAGCATGTGCTTGTAGTTCAAACTTGAATTATGTGCATTAAATGCCTGGAAACTCAATTAATGTATAAAAAAGGCCAACCAAATCCGGAATAATTCCAAAATTTAGCACGAAACTCCTATTGGTCTAAGCTGCCTCTATAAAAAAATCAAGGCGGGAGAAGGCAGTGTATGTCGTTTTGCACACGGAGGTGACACGTTCCCTCTTGGAACCACGAGCCTTCTTGAGAGAAGCTTCGGTTTGCAAGAAGCTTATACCAAAGCTTGTCCCAATTCGGCCAAAAATTTACCACAACATGTTGGTGCCATGTCATGACACCATGCCAAGTTTCATGATTTTCATGCGTGTTTTGGATTTACAGGAATTAAAAAACCAAGTTTCTCAATGTTTTCGGCCGAGCCACGAGGCCCAGATGTTTGAATTTCATTCACATTTCTTGCATGTGACCTAGAAATTCACCCAAGGACACACATGTGATATTTCAACCAACTTTGGTGCACTGGAGCATGTGCTTGCAGTTCAAATTTGGATTATGCACATTAAATGCCCAGAAACTCAATTAATGTATAAAAAAGGCCAAACGAACCCGGAATAATTCCAAATTTTAACATGGCACTCATACAGTTCTATGTTGTCTCCGTAAAAAAATCAAGGGGGGAGGCAGCGTGTATTGTTTCGCACACAAAGGTGACATGTTCCCTCTTGGAACCATGAGCCTTCTTGAGAGAAGCTCCGGTTTGCAAGAAGCTTATACCAAAACTTGTCCCAATTGGGCCAATTTTTTTATTACCACAACATGTTGGTGCCATGAAATGACACCATGCCAAGTTTCATGATTTTCAGGCGAGTTTTGGATTTACAGGAATTTAAAAACCAAGTTTCTCAATGTTCCCGGCCGAGCCACGACGCCCAGATGTTTGAATTTCATTCCCATTTCTTGCATGGGACCTAGAAATTCACCCAAGGACACACATGTGATTTTTCAACCAACCTTGGTGCACTAGAGCATGTGCTTGTAGTTCAAATTTGAATTATGCACATTAAATGCCCAGAAACTAAATCAATGCATAAAAAAGGCCAAACGAACCCGGAATAATTCCAAATTTTAACACGACACTCATATAGTTCTATGTTGGCTCTGTAAAAAAATCAAAAAGGGGGGGGGGGGTAGCGCATGTCATTTCGCACACAAAGGTGACACGTTCCCTCTCGAAACTACGCACGTTCTTGAGAGAAGCTCCAATTTGCAAGAAGCTTATAGCAAAACGTGTCCCAATTCGGCCAAATTTTTTACCACAGCATGTTGGTGCCATGAAATGACACCATGCCAAGTTTCATGATTTTCAGGCGAGTTTGGGATTTACAGGAATTTAAAAACCAAGTTTCTCAATGTTTTCGGCCGAGCCACGACGCCCAGATGATTGAATTTCATTCCCATTTCTTGCATGGGACCTATAAATTCACCCAAAGACACACATGTGATTTTTCAACAAACTTTGGTGCACTGGAGCATGTGCTTGTAGTTCAAATTTGAATTATGCACATTAAATGCTGAGAAACTCAATTAATACATAAAAAAGGCCAAACGAACCCGGAATAATTCCAAATTTTAACATGACACTCATATAGTTGCATGTTCACTGTAGATAAATGTTTTAACAATTCAAACACCATCCTTTCCCTCCGTAACATTATTTTGTCTTTCAAAATAGAATGAAAAAAATCAGGTATACCACAGACAGTTTACTAGCAAGAATCATGTGGGATGCGATATAAAATATCTTGCTGCACCGTCTTGTCTTGCTTACGCAGGAAGCTTCGTCATCTACAGTCCATCGCCCACGCTTGAATCACACTTGCGCGCCAGTTTTTCACGGCACCGAGCAAAATTTTTCTGCCACCGCGGAAATATCTACTTCCCGCCCCTACCAAAAGCCACATTTCCATTGTTCCTCCTTGCTTTCCAAGTTCAAGCGTTCACTGCTGCTTACTGGCAGCGTCGCCTCCTCGCCAGCGACCCTTCTTCTTGCAGCGCCACCTCCTCACCGGCGACCCTTCTTCTTGCTGCACGGCCTCATCGATATGGTCAGGTAATCCACACCCCACCCACACCATCCTTCTCCTTCCCCATCCCACATGCCCCGACTGACGACGCGACACCTTTCACCCAAATCACTGGCCCCGACCTCCAATTAAGCGCCGCCCACAACCATTTTGCACGCAGTATAGCGTGGAGCTCAGTAGCATCTGGCAGCGAAGAAGCAAATCACGGCTGCACGCGCGGACGAGGTCGCGATGGCTGCCATGTGTGCCGACAGCCAGATCTTGGAGGAGCACCTTGTCTTCGAGGCCACCGTCGACACCGCCACATGATTGTCTACTTTAAAATACAGTTCATATTGTTTTCTCGAGGCCACCGCCAGTGCCTTCTAGTGATTTGTCCTCTGTAATGTTAATATGCAATCTAATATTCTGAAATGTAATGGTCAGTTAACAGTTTGGTCCAACAATTTCTACATTTCGTAGTACTGTTCTCAAGCATTCTTGGTTTCATTAACTGTGTTATCTTCTAGTATATGTTCTATTCTGCAATGTCGTTCTCAGTTAACTGCTTTGGTTCATTTGTTTTACTGTCCAGTTAACTGTTTGGTTCAATTCTGCAATTTGATTTTCATTTGTTGTGGGTACAATTTTGTATTGTTATGCATGTGAGAAATAAATCGAATTTGGTTGTACTCAATACATATTCTACTGATAGTATGGCAACTCTCAGTTAACCTGATCAAGATCTTCCTTATATGTGTTGCAGGGAAACAATGGGAGGCACTGCGGTTTACCAACGAGGTTTGCTCATACATGGTCCTTTCGCTAATAGCACATTATTGTGCAGTTGCAGGAATTATTCTAATATTTAGGTTTCTTACAATTTGGTCTTGCACATGTAGGTCCTGCTGTCAGAGGCTTAGACTCACTGTTTGATCCATTTTGCATATGGGGAAATGAGATGTCCATGAATATCAGTCAAGTCAAGAAACTCAGAAAGATTGTTAGGATAAAGAAACTTGCGACGAATAATAGCAAGATCTTTGTTTGCACAATGAAGAAGACATCAGTCAACTATAGGATGGTACTAACTCTTTTACCTTGTTTTTACCCCTTGTGCCATTTCAAAATTTATAACAGTGATTTATGCATATCTTTGTTTTCAGTACTTTCCAAAGCAGTTCACCGATGATTACCTCTCAAACCACTTGCATGGTCAAGAGGCGAGGAAGGTACTCATTCAACACCCATGGTACAATATTGAAGTCTTCCTGAAGAGGACGAAGGTTGGGCGGGTAATTATCCATAGCCACTGGCCTAAAGTTGCAAGGACATTCAACATCACTGAAGGCTCAATATTCACCTTCCACTTCTGCAATTTCCCAGATGAGATTCATCTGTCTATTTACCGTGTATGATGCTATTTTCCAAAGGTTTTCGATGTTGCATGTGAAACTTGGTGCTGCTGTGTAATGGCATAGCTAGCTATATCCCTCTTTGGTGTAACTGAGTGCTGAAGCTATCTGATGTAATTCAATTATGAAATCCTGGTTGTCATTATACAGATATGAAATATCTGGTGTGTTTTATAAGAAATGTCAATTTTATTACTACATGGATTATAAATAATATGCCAATTACCCTGCTTATTGGGGTTTTCTATTGCAGACGGTTACTCTGACAACAGATGGGCGATGAACTCAAACAACCCACATGGTTTCTAGAAAGTAGGCGTGTTGGATCAATTAACAATCACACACGGCTTTCGGCAGAGAACTATTTGCCTTAGTCCACCTTGCACAAACGTTTCCACATAAAAAATTGTGTGTGATATACATATGAACAGAAACGTTTTTCTAGGATTCACTGTGTGGGATGTACATACGAACGAAAATGATTGGGCTTGTATAATTGTCTTCGATGCCTCACCCGATCGCACATGAGCTCATTTTGCCCCGCGTGTGTGATCGGAGGGCCTATCCCCGACGGTTTCTGGGTCATGTGGGAAGGACCCCCTATCGCACACACTCACTAGGCGATGGTTTAAAACTCCGTCACGGAAAGGAGGTAAAAACCATTTGTATAGCACGTCTCTGCACCAGTGGAAGCGAGGGCGAGGAAACTATCGGGGAGTTCCTGGTTACGTTGGGTGGTCGGGGCCGAGCGATGCACTGTGGTTTGCGCGTTTCTCTCATGTACACGCGTGTGTGCGAGGCATTGGCTAACTGAACCCGAGTGATCGCACTAGCTATGTTACTGAACCCGAGCAATCGATCCCTTGGTTGTTAACTGAACCTGAGTGATTCATTCACTGCTGACTGAACCCGAGCAATTCCTTCGCTGCTGCTGCTAACTGAACCCGAGCGATCGATCACTACTGCTACTTACTGAAGCCGATCGAGCCCCTGTGTGAGACGTAGCCAGCCAGTGTTGGGTTGCCTCTTGATGAACAGTGACCGTTGCTACCGTGCGTGCGGTACATAGAACGAGTCTAGCCGTGGTGAGTCGAGCCGGTTGGTTGGCTGTGGATGAACAGTTCCCGGCGGGGGTTGGATGAACAGGACCCCCGTGGTAGTAGGCGGTTGCCGCTGGATGAACAGGACCCCGAGGAGGCCGCCACACCCTAGCCGGTTGGGGGTGGATGAATAGTACCCCATGGAGGCTGGATGAATAGTAGCCGGTTGAGCCTGGAGGAAGTCACCGGTGGATGAACAGTAGCCCCGTGGAGGCTGGAGCGAGGTAGTAGACGGTGGATGAACAGTAGCCCGTGGAGTCCCATTTTGCGGTATGACACACCCCTCCCGATGAACAGGACCCTGTTTCGACCGTAGGCGGTCAAAGAGAAGTCTGTTTCCTCCGTAATGCGGTACGCTAGACCCCTCCTGATCAACAGGACCCCGTTTTGACCATAGGAGCTCGAACAGAACTCTGTTTCCCCTGTTTTGCGGTACGACAGACCCCTCCCGATGAACAAGATCTCGTTTCGACCATAGCCGGTCAAACAGAAGGCCGTTTCCTCCATTCTACGGTACGCTAGACCCCGTTTCGGCTGTTCCGTCCAAGCCGGTTGGCTCCCGTTGAACAGGATGCATTTTGACCCAGTCGGTTGCCTCGCGATGAACACAACACTGTTTCCTCCGTTCTGACCCAGCCGGTTGGCTTCGGATGAATAGGACGCTGTTGCTGCCGTCCGTATGCGCGAGTACGCTTTCGAGACCCCGCCCGTATGTACGTACGTGACCGTATTTTTTGGCATGTGGTTGTATGTACATGGACACAGTTTAGAAGAGACTCCTGAACTGCTACGTCGGGGGCTCTACTACTACACGTGCCACTGCTTGCTCGGCCACGGTTCATCATTGCAGAGAGGCCGATTGACCAGTATGTACGTACACGTTCACGACCAGACTGACAACGCTACATACGCTTCGACCGGGTGGGTTCCAGCTGTCAGGGAGGATAAGGACGCACTTTTTTCCGTGCGAAGATATAGCTGGTGGGTCCCAGCTATCTGGGGGAGGAATCATTTTTTTCCGCGTAATATGGGGGCACTTCCTTGTGTTCGAAGATGTAGCTGGTGGGTCCAGTTGTCAGCCTCATCGACTAAATTCCTCTTCCGATGACTGTCGTTCGTTGACCTCGTTGACCACGCCACGGTGAGAGCATCAGGGCGGTGGATGACGGGGAGGCCTAGGAAGGGAACGACGCGGAGCCAGGGAAGACGAGGCAGGTGGACGCCCACGCTTAGGGGAGTACGAGGGTTCACTGGTTCGGCTGCAGTGTAAGGCTGCCATCGCCGGAGAATAACAGGGGGTGTGGGTGAGTAGAGAGAAGGCCTGGCCAGTGGTAGTATTGTTAGGCGGTGAGGCCTGCGCTGCAGCACCGCCGGCCACGGGAGGCTGGAGCAGGCAGTACAGCGCGCGCTGGTTTGGGCGGCTGGAGCAAGAAGACCAGAGGTTGAAGAGGCAGCACGGCTGTTGGATTAACATCCAACGGTCACTGCACCTAGAATCGTTTATTGACTAAGTTGACAAAGCCCTGCGTACGCGTCAACTTAGTAGGCCCACAAGTCAGCCTCCAAATCTGGTGGGTCCCAGCTAGCAGGGGAATCATTTTTTTTGCGCCTAATAAGGTGGCACTTCCTTGCGTGCGAAGATGTTTTTTGGTTTTTTTAATTTCTTCATTTTTGAGTTAGAATAAAAAGAAAATAATTTAGCATCTTTGGTACAATCTATATTTTCGCGAAATGGATCATAATAAAGCTGGTGGTTCCCAGCTGTCAGGGGGAGGAAACTTTTTTTTTCCGCGTAATAAAGGAAGCACTTCCTTGCGTGCAAAGATGTAGCTGGTGGGTCAAACCTGTCAGGGGGAGAAATCATTTGTTTTCGCATAATAAGGAGGCACTTTCTGCGTGTGGCCATGGGCCATGTGGGTCTCGACTGTCAGCCACTCAACGTACATTCCTCTTCCGATGGCTGTCGTTTGTTGACAAAGTTGACCACGCCGCACCAAGAGAACCGACGCGGTGGAAGATGGCGAGGCCTAGGAAGGGAATGACCCAAAGCCGGCGAAGACATGGTAGTGGATGCCCGCGCGAAGGGGAGTACGAGGGTTCACTTGTTCGGCTGCAGTGTGAGGCTGCCGTCACCGGAGAATAACAGGAGGTGTTGGTGAGTAGTGGAATGGCCTGGACGGCAATGGGAGTAGGGTGGGCCGGTGAGGCCTGCGCGGCAGCAGCACAGCCGGCCACGAGAGGTGGTAGCAGGCGGTACCGCCGGCGGTGGTTTGGGCGGCTGAAGCAAGAATATCCGAGATTGAAGAAGCACTACAGCTATTGGATGGACATCCCATGGCCATTGCTGCTAGAATCGTGTGTTGACTATAAGTTGACAAAGCCTTGCGTACGCGTCAACTTAGTTGGCCCACAAGTGAGCATCACATCTGTGGCAGAGAACATATAGCCCATTTGCGATTTGTAATAATGTACATCCCAATTTTGAATTCTAATGGAATTTACTACAACCCATTTATAGTTTGTTAAAATTACAACCCATTTTGTAGCCAGGACAACGACTAATAATTTCAGCCAACCACTCAAAACAGATTTCAACAAAATTTCCCACATTTTGATGGAATCCAAAATATTTTTATCCCAAAATTTCAAGTCAGATTAAATATAATTTCAAAATAAATTTGTATTAGGTAAAAATCCAACGAAATTTTGCGCGCGCAACTAGTAATGAAATTAAAAATTTCAAAATCCAAAAAATATTTTTTTTGAAACTAGTTGCCTGTTTGGTGTGTTTTTTTATATTTATAGCCCAATTTTTATAATTATAATCCATTTATTATTTCTTAAAGCCCATTTTCTTGTTAAGCCTAATGCACCCCTCCTAGGAAAGATTTGCAGCCCAGCGAGGCGGAGAATAACAAGTTAACCTGGGTTGGGTATTCCTCAAAAAAAAGTATAGCTGGGCTAGCCATTGTCACCTTGAAAAATTAATATCTGGGTTGGATATTTGGGCGACATAAAATAATAGCCTGGGCTAGACGGGCCACAGCCCGCCCAGTTGATACCCTGCTCCTCTGAACAACAACAAAAACATCGCTAAAGAAAAACTCTGCTCACACCTCAAAAAACAAATAATGCTCGAGCTGCTGGGTCCCAGCTGTCGGCCGCTCCTTGTGCAACTCTCTTGTTTATTGACAATGGTGTGGGACCGTGATGTCAGGAAAACCAGGAGAAAGCAACTTTTTTATAGTTGTAATAAGGAGGCACTTGCGTACGTACGGCTATGGCCCTGGTGGGTCCGTACTGTCATCCTATCCTCATAAAGTCATCTCCTGATTCCTCATGTTCATTGACCATGTTGACAACATGAGACGACGGTGCCACGGCAAGCGCAATAACTCGAAGGATGACGGAGAGGGCCTCACGGGCCCTACGGATGTGGTCTGATACAGCGCCCGCTGCTCATTCAGGATGCCAGGATCATAGGGCCACATGTCTGCGACGGCATTGTCGTTCACTTGTTTATCGGCTATTCATCCCTCCGCGAGCCAGTGTTAGTTGAGGAGACGAAGGTCGTAGCACTGGTCCTCTCATGCTTGCCGAAATGCCGATTCCGGCGGCGCTGGTAGCTCTTACACCATTAGGGCGTCGAAGTGCGGCCGCACCTGCTCTACGATGAACACGACATGAACCGGCTTGGGCGGTGGCACCGGCTCCTGGTCGGAAGCCTCATCCATCGTCTGGTTGTCGTCACTGAGCTCGGCAAGCTCGCTGGTGAGCCAGCATGTCCGGCTGCTGGACTGGACTGCTGCCAAGCATGAGTCTTACTGCCCTGGCCCACCCAGACCCCCTCCCTCGCCCGCGCGCGCTTTCTGCCTGAAACGGTCAGCGCCGCCCACACCGCTTCCCGGTGCAGGCAACTGCTCCACATTCAAACGACACAAGTGCCGTCCGTCCGGCTGCCGCCCACATTAATGATACGCGATTGCTGAGGTGGTTATTCCGGCGCCACCCGTCCATCCCTCTGTCCCCCACCATTGCTATATAAACTGCTGTGTCGGCCATAGCCGCAGTCATCCACCTCCGTTCCCTTTCTCCTCTCCACACCACTCCCACCATGGCTTCCTCGCGCTCCAGCGCTCTTTGGGACGGGCATACGGTGGAACAGAAGCAGGAGATTGCAGCCAATGCTACCGACTGGCTGGCCGACAGGTAGCCAGAGGATGACTACGTCCCAATGGAGAACATGGTCGTCGATGATCCGACGCCAACCGCCTCCTCCGCGCCATCCTCGTCGGTGTATTACACCATGACCATCAGCGAGGCCCGTGCCCAATACATGGACATGGTGAGGCAGAAGCGTGAGGAGCAGTTCCAGGAGGCACAGGCCGACACCGCCTACAACCACCATGTCCTCCAGGAGCACCTGCAGGCGGAGGAGCAGGTCGCCGCGGGGCGGGCGGAGCAGGAGGCGCTGGTCGAGTCATACCGCTCCGCCCGCGAGAGCCGCCTCGCACGTTGGCTGTACTGCATGCGGGTGGCGGAGGTTGCAGCTGCCTACAAAGACGGCGATGAAGCAGGCGAGGCACTGTTTGGCAAGACCAACGACGAGGCGGAGGACAATGCCCGCTCCGCCGAGGCCCCGCCCCACCGGCACCGAAGCGGAGGACTTCGCCGGCTACAGCGAGGCCCTGCTCTGCCGAGGCCCCGCTCCACCAACAGCGAGGCAGAGGACATCACCGGCTTCGCCAAGGCCCCGCCCTGCTGGCAACAAGGGGGAGGATTTCCCCCGCTCCACCGAGGTGCCGCCTCGCTAGCAACGAGGCAAAGGACATCGCCAACTCCGTCGAGGCCCCGCCCCGCTGCCAACGAGGCCGCACCACACAAAAAATGAGGAAGAGTAGAAGACGGTAGGTCGCCACCGCTCGGGTCCAAGTAAGGCCACCGCTCCTACCCACTGGTTGAAGCCAAGCTTGGCGGGTTGAACATCGACGGCCGATTAACTGCTTCGCGGTGACGTGGAGTCAGACAACTTCACTTCCCGTGGCTCCGGAGGCGGAGCTGGAGAAGAAGCTTCTGTTCTTGGGACTCAGCCGGACACGAGGATTGGGCGCCGAAGATCATAGACTAGGTTAATTAATTATACCTCCAGCGCACCCCTTTTTAGTAGAAGAATGTCTGAAATGTAACGAAATCCGGCATGTTTATATGAATTCCGGCTGTGTGTGAACGAATTTAGTCCGATTAGTTCAAATTCTTGTATCAGTGGCATGAGATGAACATGCAAAACAATACGTACTAGCATTATTCTCAGAACGCATGGTGATCACCTCGTTTGCAGCAGTTTCACACACACAAAAGTTTGAGCAGCTTTTTAGCGTGCCTATACAGTGCAATCGAACTCACAGGCCTGGCAATTCATAGACAACATTCTCAACAATCGATGATTATACATCTCAATGATTCACACGCCAGAGCCAATATTTACTTCACAACTAACACTGCAAAAAAAGACACATCCGTGACATTTTGGCCTGAACGAATTTTTTATGTCATGGTTATGACACTTCTATGATGATAATTGTGACAAAAACATGTATCATCATAGATGTGGTGGGCTCCTACTTCTATGACAAAAAATCATGACAGAAAATGGGCTTTTTGTCCAGGGCAGGTCGGGGACGCACCTGCATGACATTCTTTGGGCCGTCCATGACAGAAAAAATCATGGTAGAAGCGAGGGCGAGGAAAATATTGGGGAGTTCTCGGTTATGGTGGGTGGTCGAGGCCGAGCGATGCACTGTGGTTTGCGCGTTTCTCTCGTGTACGCGCGTGTGTGCGAGAGGCGTTGGCCAACTGAACCCGAGCGATCGCACTAGCTACATTGCTGAACCCGAGCGATCGATCCCTTGGCTCTGAACCCGAGCGATTCATTTGCTGCTGACTGAACCCGTGCGATTCCTTCGCTGTTGCTACTAACTGAACCCGAGCGATCGATCACTGCTGCTGCTTACTGAAGCCGGTCGAGCCCCCGTGCGAGACATAGCCAGCCGGTGTTGGGTTCCCTCTCGATGAACAATGACCGTTGCTACCATGCGCGCGATACGTAGAACAAGTCGAGACGTGGTGATTCGAGCCGGTTGGTTGGCTGTCGATGAATAGTTCCCGATGAGGGTTGGATGAACAGGACTCCGTGGTAGTAGGCGGTTGTTGCTGGATGAACAGGACCCTGAGGAGGCCGCCGTACCCCAGCCGGTTGGGGGTGGATGAACAGGACCCCGTGGAGGCTCACAAGTCAGCCTCCAAATCTGTCGCAAATAGCATACAACCCAAAATTTCTAGCCAGATTAAAAATAATTTAAAAATTAAACATACCTTAATTTAAAATCCAATGAAATTTTACACGCATAAAAACAATGAAATTTAAAATACCAAAATCTGAAAGGAAAAAGTAATTTGGAACTAATTGCCTGTTTGCTGTATTTTTTTCATATTACAACCCAGTTCTTCTTACTTATAGCCCATTTTCTGGGCAAGCCGAATGCATCCCTCCTCGTCTTGAAAGATTTCCAGCCCACCAGGGCATGGAAAAGCAAGTAGGCCTCCATTGGGTACTCTGCAAAACAAAAAAAAATAGCTGGGCTAGCCATTTTCAGAAAGAAAAAAAATGGGTTGGTCATGTAGTAAACATATGGAATAAAAGCCTGGGCTAGACGGGCCACAGCTCCCGCACAACCCAGTTGATACCCTGCTCCATCGTGAAAACAAAAAAATACTGCGTGAGCTGCTGGGTCCCGGGTGTCAGCCGCTCCTTGTGCAGTTATCTCTCTTATTGACTACGTTGATAGTGGCGTGCGATCCAGATGTCAGGAAACCATCAGGAGGAACCATTTTTTTCTTGTAAGAAAGGAGGCACTTGCTTGCCTACTGCCATGATCCTGGTGGGTCCCTACTGTCATCCTCACCATGTACAGTCATCTCCTTATTCCTCTCGGTTGTTACCATGTTGACAACACCGGAGGGCGGCGCCACGGCGAGCAAACCAAGGCCGAGGATGATAGTGAGGCCTCGGACGGGAACGAACAAGAGCCGGGGAAGATGCGTAGAGTTTTAGGGTGCGATGTGGCCGCGATGCATGCGCGGCAGCACAGCCAGCAGTGGGAGGTGGGAGCAGGCCATCCCGCCGGCGCTAGTTTGGCTTTAGCGGCTGTAGGAAGAAGAGACTGAAGAAACACGATAGACGTTGAATGTCAATCCAACGGTTAAGGTTGGCACAATCGTTTTTGACTAAGCCGACACCACGTAGTATACTTGTTTATAGGAAGAAAAGAAAAACTGGGCTCGCTCGCCAGATAACATACCCGAAACTGCCACCGTTTGATCTTGCATTGCAACTAAAACCGCCAGGAAAATACGTTCGTTTGCCGTCCTCCTCCCAGGGAACGTTCGCCACATAACATTCCCAAAAATCAAAGACTTGAGAAGGCGTACAGAACAAGCTAGTGTACCAGTAAAGAGACGTTGCTGAGTTTAGAAAAGAGAGACGTGCTCCTGTAGCTGGTTCGAATCCAAACCTAGACTATGACTATATATAGTGCTATGCTACTCTGCAAGTAATGAAACTGACATATCCAACATTCGCTTCTCCTCTTCTCTAGTTACTCTACCTAGCATCAGAAGCTCCGGCCGCAGCAACCATGTTCGCTGGTGGCTCATCCACCTGCTCTTCAGTAGGAAACAACCAGATATGCGACAAATCGCCACCTGTACCATCGCCGGTGGGTCTCATCACACCCCCGCCGGCACACTCACCGCAGCCGGTTGCTCATCGCAACCCGCTGCCGTCGGTGTGGTGCCACTGCTGCAAATCACGCAGAGTCACCCGTCGCGTCTCAACTACAATCCTCAACCCTGGTCGAGTCTTCTACAAATGCCCGAATCATGGGGTAATAATATGTTTAAGTTGTTCGCCTACTTTCAGTTGCTGATTTTTTTTAATAGTTTGGTTGATGATCTTCCAATTTGATTCATGCAGAAAAGGGAAGATTCGTGTCATTTGTATTTCTGGGAAGTTGCTGATGTGGGGGAATGGAACTATGCTAATTATTTGGTTAACCGAGGAATCCCAATACCAGTAGGTTGGGGTGTTGGACAAGTAACTGAAGGAACAACAAAAGAGGAAGATGCAGAGCAGAAGGTTAAAGATGCAGTTCATCTAATCATGGCCAAGCAACAGCTGCTGAACGGCCTTGGCAGCAATGAGGAGATGAAAGAGCTTGTGAAGTTAATGGGTAATATCATTGTGCTCTGCAGGAAGATTGTCTCTTTACTTGCAGTGTATGTAGCACTCATGATGTATTCAGTGGCTATGACATGAGCACTTTGCTGAAACTAGTAATGAATGAAACCTGTTTATCAGGCTGGACGTAGTGTTGCCAACATCTAATGATTTCTATTAATAAAAATCGGGGGGGGGGGGATCCCCTTTTTATCATAAATAAATAAATAGCAAAGGCCCTTTTGCTAATAAATAAATAAATTAGCAGAGGCCCTGTCAGGTCAGCGTTGTTCCTATTGGAAGACGTAGAGCAAATTGCAGTCCAACAGCAAACTATGTCATCAAATACAAGTTTCACAGCCAAATATGAGTACAACTAAACAACAATGTCATCATGTTTTAGTCGTCATACAATCACCAAACACAAACATACATAATAAGTGATGTTCTCACAACAAAATACTAAACAACAACTTCATCAGGTTTCAGTTGTCATAGCAAACAAAATTTCACATAGTAGATAAAAAGTCATCTTCTCACTGGCAAACACGACAAAAGCAATCTAATCATCATCCGCAACAGCAACGTCAACATCTTCACCATGTGTGTCAGTCTCAATTGTAATTCCCCCCAGTGTCATCTTCTTCTTCATCCTCAATGTCCTCGAATGTTGGCCTCTTATTGATCAACTCTCGTTTGTCCACAGCCCGACAGGGAATGTTTTTGCAAGCTTTATTGATGTGATGGTTCTTAAAGATACTACGAACGGAATCTTCTACATCAGGAGCAGTGTAAGCATCATCTTGTTGTGCAACTTCATTAAACAAATTTCTCTGCTCAAACCTTTGCAATACTCTCCAGTCATCGCTACATGCATATGTGTCTTCCAAGAAAAATATCTGTGTTGCTTGATTTGCCAAAATAAAAGGATCGTCGGTGTGGTACGCCGCCTTAACATTGATGGATTTGAAATAATCATCAACTCTGGGTTTTGCGATCCTGGAAAATAGGTTATACCAACAACAACACAACAGAACCACACACCGATGAACCTCGAAACTGGAGATATACTACAACTGAACTATGTCTGTTATGTTAGCATACATTTCAGTTATCTCTTTGCCGTATGTATCCGTGCTCATGACGGCACTGTTTTATGTCTTCCTGCCTTCGCCGCGTGCAAGGGTGTTGTAGCGCACATCTCCAACAACACAAGATTCATAATGTCTAACCCGAGTATCAGGACCCATTGCTAGTGTGTAAAGGGCATCATTAACTGCCTGCCCATCCTCCCGCATCTTCTTAACCTATGGTTAGAAAATAGACAAGCTGATCATCTTATGTACTCAATATATTAAAAAAACTGATAGTGCAATTCCAAAGCTTACACGGCTCTTGAACCATTTCGCAAATCCGGCCATAACCAGTTTGTCAATGTTTCTTGGATTTTGCACCAGTAACTCCTTTTTGTAGATGCTCCACAACATAGTGATCGCGTCAAACATGAAAATATATAAGAATTTGCTGCAAGTTTAGTAGATTATGATGTATAAGCTGCAGTACTTAGCACTTACTCGATATAAGGTAGAATCTCAGGACAATTATTCAACACATACCAAACCATTTTGTCCAAATCTTTAGGTTTGCCATCTTGTTGACTCTTCCCTGTAACTCGAATAGAACAATCGAAAACATTGAGCTCGGGATTGTCTTCACCCACCTTTTTGCTAAGCTGATCAGCTGTTTCAATGTATTTTGAGAAGAATGTCAACGCTTCTGTAGCAATGTAGGCTTCTACAATGGAACCCTCAGGTCTAGCTCTGTTCCTAACATAGCCCTTGAAAGTGCCTAGCCGCCTTTCAATAGGGTACATCCAACCATACTGTACTGGACCTCTAAGTAGTGCCTCATCAGGTAGATGAACATCCAAATGCACCATCGCATCAAAGAAGGCTGGGGGATATATCTTCTCAAGGTTGCATAGGATAGTTGGTATCTTGTCTCTAAGACTCTCCAAAGCATCTATCCTGATATTTCTACTTCAGAGTTCCCTGAAGAATTGTCCCAACTCTGCAGCTGCTCTGTATAAGTCAAGGCGACCCAATCCTCTAAGGATAACAAGTAAAACCCTTTGAAGTAGGATGTGGCAGTCATGAGTTTTCAACCCTTGTACCTTGTTTCCATCTGCACTGACTCTCCTTTCAAGGTTGGAAGCAAATCCATGTGGGAATATCACACATGACAGTACCTTGCAGAATTCTTTTCTTTTTACCTTGTCCAAGACGTACACAGCTAGTGCCATATCCCGTGATGCACCATCATGTTTCACCTGCAAATCGGATCTGATACCCAGGTGTGTCAAATCAATCCTAGATTTTAAGGTATCTTTCGTCTTGCCTTCAATATTAAGAAGTGCGCCGATAATGCCGTCACATATATTTTTCTCGATGTGCATCACATCAAGATTATGCCATAGATCCAAATCTTTCAAATACTCCAAGTCCCATAAAGTGGACCCGCGGGTAAACAATAACCTCTCTTCGGCCCTGCCACGCTTCCTTTTCCTGCTACCATTATCAGGATGGTTTCCTGGTGTAATATGCCTGACCTTCTGTAATTCCTCCTGTAACTCATCGCCAGCCAGCCTCTTTGGCGCATCACGATTTTCATGCTCTGCATCGAACACAGGTCTTCGGTATTTTCTAGGACACGGCTTGTCCTTGGCAAGGAAACAACGGTGTCCAATGTAACAGATGTTGCTAAGTATTGCGTATGACAGTGGATTCTTGTCACAGCGAACACATGCATTGTAACCATGTGTCGTTCGCCCTGACATAGTGCCCAAAGCCGGGTAATCATGGATGCACCAAATTATAATAGCACGCAGAAAGAAATCAGCTGGTGGGCTGCTAAATAGGTCTCGAGTGAGAACACCCCTCCATAGCTTCTGAAGTTCCTCCACAAGAGGCTCCATGAATAAATCAAAATCCTTTCCAGGACTTTTTGGACCTGGGATGAGCAAGGCCATCATGTAGTTTGATTCTTTGGTGCAGACATTTGGTGGCATGTTGTAAGGGATAACAAGCACTGGCCACATGCTATATGTGGCGCTCTGGTGGCTAAATGGGTTGAATCCATCTGTAGCTAAGCCAAGTCTAATGTTTCTCGGCTCAGCAGCAAACTTTTTGTGTTTCTGATTGAAGCTTATCCAGTCACTACCATGAGATGGATGGCTCATTACATTCTGATCTCTTACTCCTGGTTCCTAGAATGCCACAGTACATCCTCTCTTGTTTCAGCATCATGAAACAACCTCTCCAGTCTTGGTATAATTGGAAAATGTATCAGAACATTACGCGGAATCCTCTTCATAGCATTGCCATCTTTCCATCTTGATGATTAGCATTTTTGGCATTCACTTAAGTTGGCATAATCCTTTTGGAACAGAACACAATTATTCTTACAAACATGGATCATATCATATCCAATTCCAACTACATGAAGGAAATTCTTCATTTTACTATAGGTGTGTGGCAGCTCAGACGCATTTGGGTAAGATTTGCAGAAAGCAGCCAACATCGCACCGAATAATTTGTTGGTCATCCGCTCAGATGTCTTCACCTGAAGAAGGGTGACCATAGCTGAGAATACCGATAGCTTATTTCCTGCGGTGACTGCCATGTTGCATTGTTCCAACATGCGGGCCCACCATTTTTCTTGTGCAGGTGAAAATTCATGAAATGCGCGAGCATTTCGTAGCATTGTTTCAATGTTGGTCAAACTCACTGGCTCCGCCACCACCACCTCCTCCTCCTCTTCCTCCTGAGCATCACGCAGATCAAGCTGGTGATCTGCTGCTTCCACATAGTCAGTAACATTGACGTTCACAGCTTCACCATGATGAACCCACCTAGTATATGTGACCGACATCCCATACAAGTGTAGATGATTTTGCACAGTTGACTGGGGTCTTGAAATTGAATTCATACAACTGCTACACGGGCAGAGCACATCTGATTTCGGACCATCGTACTCAGCTCTGATAAAGTTCATGAAGTTTTCAACCCCCTCGACATATGCAGTGGAGAATCTTCGAGCAGAAGTTATCCAAGTCCTGTCCATTTGTTAGACATACAAATTAGTTCTTCTACTAGATATTACAGGAAAAGCATATATGTTTTTTTAAAGTCCAGAAAAAATACCTAGGTCGATGTCTAAAGCTATGGAAAGATATTTGGACAAGCAGATCTAAGTAACGAAATATATGTAAAGCTAATTCAGCAAAGAGATTGAGTGCTAAATTATGGCATGCTATTTCAGCAATCAATGAGGCCGAGCACATAGCCATCGAAGGCCATCTCAGCAACAAAGATTGAGTATAAAACAGTGTCCAGGTATTTCACCTAACAGATTGGCTACTAGACCAGGGCAATCTACTTCACAATACATACATGGTCCTAATATATGGCAG
This sequence comes from Thinopyrum elongatum, assembly GCA_011799875.1. NCBI lineage: Eukaryota > Viridiplantae > Streptophyta > Magnoliopsida > Poales > Poaceae > Thinopyrum > Thinopyrum elongatum. Next base: position 522,189,212 of record CM022299.1, read on the forward strand.
GATATTTTAGCAGCTAATCGGGCGTGGCACGCTATCTCAGCAAAGCAGATTGAGTGCAGAATAGGGCAAGGAAGCTTCTTAAGCAGAACATATTGACTGTAAACTATTTCGACAAGCAGTGAGATTAACAACGTCTATCAGCTAACATTTAGCGCTACTCCGACATGCATGGGGCCTCAGTCTCGAATGTGCGTACCGTGGCAGAAGCTGACCGCCGTGCGTCTCCACAAGAATATCGCTAGCGGTGGCGGCGCGGCTGGAGGACGACAGTCTACGAGAGCATACTGTGGGAGCGAGAGGATCGCTGATACGTCTCCAACGTATCTATAATTTTTGATTGTTCAATGCTATTATATTATCTATTTTGGATGTTTTATATGCATTAATACGCTATTTTATATTATTTTTGGGACTAACTTATTAACCTAGAGCACAGTGCCAGTTTACGTTTTTTCCTTGTTTTTGAGTTTTACAAAAAAGGAATATCAAACAGAGTCCAAGCGGAATAAAACTTTCGCGATGATTTTCTTGGACCAGAAGACACCCACGTAACTTGGAGAGAGGGCCAGAAGATCCCCAAGGAGGCCACAAGCCTCAGGGGCGCGCCCTAGGGGGGCGCCCTGAGGACTTGTGGGCCCCTCGGGAGTCCTCTAACCCTAAAACCACTTCTATAAATTCCCAAATATTCCCAAACCACCAGAAGCGTCCACCAAAATACTTTTTCGCCGCCGTAACCTTCTGTTCCCGTGAGATCCCATCTTGGGGCCTTTTCCGACACCCTGTCGGAGGGGGATTCGATCACGGAGGGCTTCTACATCAGTCAAATTACCCTTCTGATGAAGCGTGAGTAGTTTACCACATACCTACGGGTCCATAGCTAGTAGCTAGATGGCTTCTTCTCTCTCTTTGATCTTCAATACAATGTTCTCCTCGATGTTCTTGGAGATCTATCCGATGTAATATTCTTTTGCGGTGTGTTTGTCGAGATCCGATGAATTGTGGATTTATGATCAGATTATCTATGAATATTATTTGAGTCTCTTCTGAATTCTTATATGCATGATTTGATATCTTTGTATTTCTCTTCGAATTATCGGTTTGGTTTGGCCAACTAGATTGGTTCTTGCAATGGGAGAGGTGCTTAGTTTTGGGTTCAATCTTGCGGTGTCCTCACCCAGTGACAAAGTAGGGGTAGCGAGGCACGTATTGTATTATTGCCATCAAGGATAAAAAGATGGGGTTTTCATCATATTGCTTGAGTTTATCCCTCTACATCATGTCATCTTACTTAAGGTGTTACTCCGTTCTTATGAACTAAATATTCTAGATGCATGCTGGAGAGCGGTCGATGTGTGGAGTAATAATAGTAGATGCAGGCAGGAGTCGGTCTACTTGACACGGACATGATGCCTATATTCATAATCATTGCCTTGGACATTGTCATAACTTTGCGCTTTTCTATCAATTGCTCGACAGTAATTTGTTCACCCACCGTATGTTTTCTTTCAAGAGAGAAGCCTCTAGTGAAACCTATGGCCCCCGGGTCTATTTTCCATCATATATTTTCAGATCTATAAACCAAAAAACCCAAAAATACCTTGCTGCAATTTATTTACTTCTATTTTGTTTTACGTTTTAGTAATGTTTTATATCTATCTCTATTAGGTCTCATCCTTGCAAGTGACCGTGAAGGGATTGACAACCCCTTTATCGCGTTGGGTGCATGTGTTTGATTGTTTGTGCAGGTGCATAGATTGGAGACTTGCGTGTACCTCCTACTGGATTGATACCTTGGTTCTCAAACTGAGGGAAATACTTATCTCTACTTTGTTGCATCACCCTTTCCTCTTCAAGGGAAAAAACAACGCAAGCTCAAGAAGTAGCAGGAAGAATTTCTGGCGCTGTTGCCGGGGAGGTTCTACATCAAGCCCACCAAGTACCCACCATAAACTCTCATCTCTTGCATTACATTATTTGCCATTAGCCTCTCATTTTCCTCTCCCCCACTTCCAAAACATTTTCAGAAAAACACAAATATTTGCCTTTTTATTCGCCTTCTTTCGTTCATCTTTTCGTTTGCCCTTATGTCTTACTTGGTTTGTTTGCTCATTTGCTTGGTATAATTGTGTGTTTATTGAAAATCAGAAGCAAAGAGTTTATGGATCCTCATCCACTTGCTAATCTTTTTAAAAGATCCAATAATGATGAACCATTTGTTAGTGAGTTGTGTGCACTAGATTATCTTTATGAAGTTTTGGTTGAAATTCGTGAATCTGAAACTTGTGAAGTGCTAAAAGAAGAAATTTATGAAGTGGTTCACGATAGCTCCTTGAATGAAAAGCATGGTTTCAATGATGTTATTATAAATTCTATTAATGTCAGTTATGCTAATAATATGCAAAACCCTAAGCTTGGGGATGCTAATTTTGCTATGTCCACTACTTATTACAATGATCATGATTGGGGTGATAATGTTTCTTATGATCTTGAAAATTTATTTAAGCCTCATGATGAATATGTTTGCGATAATATTTAAAGTGGGTTTGGAAGAGTGTCAACTTTAGGAAATAATGATCCCACTACTTTGGAGATTGATCAATCTTATGAATTTTTTGATAAAAGTGGGCTTGGAGAAGTAATGATTTTATTTTACGTTAATCCCACTATTTTGGAAGAGTGTCAACTTTGCATGCATGTGGATCATGTAGAGAATATATTATTTGATAGTTATATTATTGAATTTGAATATGATCCCACATGTAATTATTATGAGAGAGGAAAATATGGTTGTAGAAATTTTCATGTCACTAAATTACCTCTCGTTATGTTGAGATTACTATTGTTTCTTTCTTCTTCCTTGCATATGCTAGTTTTTGCTTGTCTTGATAATTTGTTTGCTTATAAAATGCCTATGCATAGGAATTATGTTAGACTTAAACTTGTTTTTCACATGCTACATGATGCTCTCTTCGTGTTTCAATTGCTATCCTTTATGTGAGCGTCATCAATATCTCAATACCTAGCTAAAAGGCTTTAAAGAAAATCGCTTGTTGGGAGACAACCCAATAATTTTATTTTCTTTTTTTATGAAAATACACATTATTATCTCTGTAGTAATTGTGTTTTGGTGTTTTAATTAGTGTTTGAGCCAAGTAAGACCTTTTGGATGGCTTACGGTGATAGTTGATTTGATCTTGATGAAAAACAGAAAGTTTTGCGCTCAGTAAAATAATTTTAAAAAATCACAGAAACGTGATTTTGAACTGAATTTTTTACAAAAGATTTATATACAAATTTCCCAGGTTTTCCTAATTGTTCAGAATTTTTGGATCTACAAAAGTATACGAAGTTTACAGATTGCTACACACTGTTCTGTTTTTGATAGATTCTGTTTTCTATGTGTTGTTTGCTTATTTTGATGAATCTATGGGTAGTATCGGGGGGTATGAACCATGGAAAAGTTGGAATACAGTAGATATTAACCAATATAAATGAATAATGAGTTCACAACAGTACCAAAAAGTGGTGATTTATTTTCTTATACTAACGGATCTCATGAGTTTTCTGTTGAGTTTTGTGTTGTGAAGTTTTCAATTTTTGGGTAGAGATTTGATGGACTATGGAATAAGGAGTGGCAAGAGCCTAAGATTGGGGATGCCCAAGGCACACCAAGGTAATATTCAAGGACATCCAAGCATCTAAGCTTGGGGATGCCCCGGATGGCATCCCCTCTTTCGTCTTCAATCCATCGGTAAATTTACTTGAGGCTATATTTTTATTCACCACATGATATGTGTTTTGCTTGGAGCGTCTTGTATGATATGAGTCTTTGCTTTTTAGTTTGCCACAATCATCCTTGCTGTACACATCTTTTGAGAGGGACACACATGAATCATGATTGATTAGAATACTCTATGTGCTTCACTTATATCTTTTGAGCTAGGCAACTTGCTCTAGTGCTTCACTTATATCTTTTTAGAGCACGGCGGTGGCTTTATTTTATAGAAAATTTTGAATTCTCATGCTTCACTTATATTATTTTAAGAGTCTCTAAACAGCATGGTAATTTTCTTAGGTTATGAATTTAGTCCTAATAAGATGGGCATCCAAGAGGGATATAATAAAAACTTTCATATAAAAGAGCGTTGAATACTATGAGAAGTTTGATTCCTTGCATTTGTTTTGAGATATAAAGATGGTGATATTAGAGTCATGCTAGTCAGTAATTGTGGATTGGTAGAAATACTTGTGTTAAAGTTTGTGATTCCCGTAGCATGCACGTATGGTGAACCGTTATGTGATGAAGTCGGAGCATGATTTATTTATTGATTGTCTTCCTTATGAGTGGCGGTCGGGGACGAGCAATGGTCTTTTCCTACCAATCTATCCCCTTAGGAGCATGCGTGTAGTACTTTGTTTCGATAGCTAATAAATTTTTGCAACAAGTATGTGAGTTCTTTATGACTAATGTTGAGTCCATGGATTATACGCACTCTCACCCTTCCACCATTGCTGGCCTCTCTAGTACCGCACAATTCTCCCTGGTGCATTAAACCCACCATATACCTTCCTCAAAACAGCCGCCATACCTACCTATTATGACATTTCCATAGCCATTCCGAGATATATTGCCATGCAACTTCCACCGTTCCGTTTATTATGACACGCTTCATCATTGTCATATTGCTTTGCATCATCATGTAGTTGGCATAGTATTTGTGGCAAGGCCACCGTTCATATTTTTTATACATGTCACTCTTGATCATTGCACATCCCGGTACACCACCGGAGGCATTCATATAGAGTCATATTTTGTTCTAGAATTGAGTTGTAATTCTTGAGTTGTAAGTAAATAAAAGTGTGATGATCATCATTATTAGAGCATTGTCCCATGTGAGGAAAGGATGATGGAAACTATGATTCCCTCACAAGTTGGGATGAGTCTCCGGACTTTACAAAAAATAAAAGAGGCCAAAAGAAGCGCAATGAAAAAAATGAGAGAAAAGAGAGAAGGGGCAATGCTACTATCCTTTTACCACACTTGTGCTTCAAAGTAGCACCCTGATCTTCATGATAGAGAGTCTCCTATGTTGTCACTTTCATATACTAGTGGGAATTTTTCATTATAGAACTTGGCTTGTATATTCCAATGATGGGCTTCCTCAAATTCCCCTAGGTCTTCGTAAGCAAGCGAGTTGGATGCACACCCACTTACTTTCTTTTTGAGCTTTCATACACTTATAGCTCTAGTGCATCTGTTGCATGGCAATCCCTACTCACTCACATTGATATCTATTGATGGGCACATCCATAGCCCGTTAATATGCCTAGTTGATGTGAGACTTTCTCTTTCTCTTTGTCTTCCCCACAACCACCATATTCTAGTCCACCTATAGTGCAATATCCATGGCTCACGCTCATGTATTGCGTGAAAGTTGAAAAAGTTTGAGAACATCAAAAGTATGAAACAATTGCTTGTCCTCTCATCGGGGTTGTGCATGATTTAATACTTTGTGTGATGAAGATGGAGCATAGCCAGACTATATGATTTTGTAGGGATAACTTTCTTTGGCCATGTTATTTTGAGAAGACATGATTGCTTTATTAGTATGCTTGAAGTATTATTGTTTTTATGTCAATATTAAACTTTTGTTTTGAATCTTATGGATCTAAACATTCATGCCACAATAAATAAAATTACAAGGATAAATATGTTAGGTAGCATTCCACATCAAAAATTCTGTTTTTATCATTTACCTACTCGAGGACTAGCATGAATTAAGCTTGGGGATGCTTGATACGTCTCCAACGTATCTATAATTTTTTATTGTTCCATGCTATTATATTATCTATTTTGGATGTTTTATATGCATTAATATGCTATTTTATATTATTTTTGGGAATAACCTATTAACCTAGAGCCCAGTGCCAGTTTCTATTTTTTCCTTGTTTTTGAGTTTCGCAGAAAAGGAATATCAAACGGAGTCCAAACGGAAAAATACCTTGCTGCAATTTATTTACTTCTATTTTGTTTTATGTTTTTAGTAATCTTTTATATCTATCTCTATCAGCTCTCATCCTTGCAAGTGACCGAGAAGGGATTGACAACCCCTTTATCGCGTTGGGTGCAAGTGTTTGATTGTTTGTGCAGGTGCATAGATTGGAGACTTGCGTGTTGATACGTCTCCAACGTATCTATAATTTATGAAGTATTCATGCTGTTATATTATCACTCTTGGATGTTTCACAATAATTTTATAGCAACTTTATATCATTTTTGGGACTAACCTATTGACATAGTGCCCAGTGCCAGTTGCTGTTTTTTGCTTGTTTTTTTACATCGCAGAAAATCAATACCAAACGGAGTCCAAACGCAGCGAAACTTGTTGGAGATTTTTTCTGGACTAGAAGACACCCGGTGGGCCAAAGAAGTACCAGAGGGGAGCTCCAAGGGGAGCACAACCCACCAAGGCGTGCCTGGGGGCCCAGGCGCGCCCAGATGGGTTGTGCCCACCTCGGTGGCCTCCCGCACCACCTCTTCGCCCTATAAATTCCCAAATATTCCAAAAACCCTAGGGGTGTTGCTAGATCAGAAGTTCCACCACCGCAAGCCTCTGTAGCCACGAAAAACCAATCTAGACCCCGTTCCGGCACCCTGCCGAAGGGGAAATCATCACCGGTGGCCATCTTCATCATCTCAGCGGCCACCATGATGAGGAGGGAGTAGTCCACCCTCGGGGCTGAGGATTTGTACCAGTAGCTATGTGTTTAATCTCTCTCTCTCTCGTGTTCTTGAGATGTCATGATCTTGATGTATCACGGGCTTTGTTAATATAGTTGGATCATATGGTGTTTTCCCCTCTCTATCTTATTGTGATGAATTGAGTTTTCCCTTTGAGATTTTGTTTTATTGGATTGAATACTTTTATGGATTTGAGAGCACTTGATATATGTCTTGCATATGAATACTCGTTGTGATAATGGGGTATTATATTGATTCACTTGATATGTGTTTTGGCACTCAACTCGCGGATTCCCGAGGTGACATTGGGGTGATCTATGCATAGGGGTTGATGCACGTTCTCGTCTTTGTTTCTCCGGTAGAAATCTTGGGGCACTCTTTGAGGTTCTTGTGTTGGATTGAGTATTATGAATCTGAATTTGCTTTGGTGTTATTTTAGTACAAACTTTTGATAGATCGATTGGAAAGAATAACTTGGTGTTATTTTAGTACGAACTCTTGGATAGAACGATCGGAAAGAATAGCTACAAACATTTTCTTCTTATTTTCTCCGCTAGATAGGAACTTTGGAGTGATTCTCCATCGCACTTTGAGGGATGGTTATATGATCCAATTAGATTAGCATTGTTGAGAGATTGCACTAGCGAAAGTACGGAACCTAGGCCTCATTTTCAAGCATTGCAATACCGTTTGTGCTCACTTTTGTTACTTGCTACCTTGCTGTTTTTTATTGTTCCTATTACAAAAATCAATATCTACTATCATTACTACACTTTTATCACCATCTCTTCGCCGAACTAGTGCATCTATAAAATTTACCATTGTGTTTGGTGTGTTGGGGACACAAGAGACTTTTTATTATTTGGTTGTAGGGTTGTTTGAGAGAGACCATCTTCATCCTACACCTCCCACGGATTGATAAACCTTAGGTCATCCACTTGAGGGAAAATTGCTACTGTCCTACAAAACTCTGCGCTTGGAGGCCCAACACAAGTCTACAAGAATAAAGTTGCATAGTAGACATCACGTGTACCTCCTACTGGATTGATACCTTGGTTCTCAAACTGAGGGAAATACTTATCTCTACTTTGCTGCATCACCCTTTCCTCTTCAAGGGAAAAACCAACGCAAGCTCAAGAACAGCAATCGCCGTGCATCCCCTCGACGAACCGCGGCGCCGACGTATCGGCGCGGCGGGGAGGGTGGCTTTGGCGGAGCGAATGGAGTGGAGGGTTCCAGGGGGGAGGGCGGTTTGGGGAATATTATTGGCTAGTTGGCCGAAGGGCAGTTGAATTTGGGATTTAGGGGGAATATTCGCGCGGTGCGCGGGGGAGTTTGGCGCATGGTCGGTTTCTCCAAATGCGGTCCCATGTGTCAGTGAAGAGGCAAGCCGAAGCGCGTTCCATTTGGGTGAGCCGTGTGCAGGACCGACCATGTCAGGGGTGCAATGCGACCGCGACAGGCGTGCTGTGAGTGTACCGCCTTTTTTCCATTTAGACTTGGTGCTTCACGCGATCCATCAATACTAGTAGTAATCCGGTAATCCAGACTGAAACGACGCGGTCGGGTCTTTTTCGGTGCGATATGCTGGGAGGTTGGCTTAGTTGGTTGCTTATGACTTTTTTTAGGACAAGGCTTAGTTGGTTTGACAGACAGAGCGAGAGAAAGATGTGAAAATGCGTGAATGTGTAATGGACATACTATTGGAGTGCCTAAGATAAATTGTGTATGTAGACCCGATGTGTTTATTTACTTCACATGTTAGCTTTGTCTCAGGTCAAACCTTCTAAACTTAGACCAAGTTTATACACACAAAAACAACGACAACCACAATACCAAGTAAATACGATTAGAATCATCATTCAATAAATTTTCATACAATATATCTTACTATTATTGTCAAAGTTCATATACACCGGACGAGATTCATGCAAACACGGCAGATTTTCATTACATTTCGAACTTTTATGAGATAATTCCTTATTTGACCCTTTTTAAAAATTTGGATCCTTTTTTGGCCCTAGAAATTTTGTTTTTCCTTTTTTGACACTACAACTTTATTTTCTTTCTTCCATACTTCCGTCATTCTTTGTTGTTAACACCGTCAAGTACGAGATGAAAAGTCTTATTCACCCCTGCTTTAATACGTTGAAAAAAAAGAAACAGAAAAGCCTTGTCTGGCTGAACCGTCCCGATTCTCTCCCCTTCTCCCCCGATCCCATTCTCCCCGAGCCCTAACCCTAGTGCGGCGCGGAGAGCAGTATGGAGGAGGGCGCGGCCGACGCTGCTACGGATGGCGGAGTGGAAGTTGCGGTGGAGGAGGGTCACGCGGCCATGGTGGGGAGTCATTCCTCTGCCCGCCCCGAGGGAGCGACGGCCGCGGCGATGAACTTGGAGCTGGCGTCGCTGCTCTCCCCTCTTTCTGGTCCCTTTCCATCGTAGATCCCGCGAATCGGCGCCACCGTCGGAGGAGCATCTGCTCCACCACCTGAATTAGCGTCGTCCAGCGGGTTGTCCCCGGCACCGTCGCGGGCGCCTCACAGACAACGCGAGATGTGCGTCGCATGGGCGCCCAACCCCCTGCTACCTCCCACCGCTACACCTCCCACCACCACCAGCCGATGTGATTCCTCAATCTCTGGCAGCGCACCCACCTAATCTGCTTCTCAGGACATTTCTCCGTCAAGCTCTGGCCATGGCCAAGAACAGTTTCAAGCTCGGCACCAGCCGCTCCAGCTTCCTCGCCGGTCCCGACCTCGATTTCAGCATCCACGAAGCTGAGGTCGCATCGTCGTTTATTTGCAAGGGGATCTGACCACCACATACATGGAAGCTAGCCTCATAAGCAAGCAGGATGCTGGATGTATTATTCCGGAGGATACGCAAGTACTACGCACGTATGAATCGATTCCGCTGGTCTGAGATGCAAGTGAGAACACACACCAACGCACGACACAAACTACACCAGGGGTAAAATGGACTTTTCATGTCGCATTTAACGGTGTTAGTTGCCAAAACTGACGGAAATGTCACATAGGGAACAAAATGAAATTTGAGTGTCAAAACAGGAAGAAAATTTTTATTAGGGCCAAAAAAGGAACCAAATAAAGGAAGCACTTCCTTGCGTGCGAATATGTAGCTGGTGGGTCAAACCTGTCACGGGGAGAAATCATTTGTTTTCGCATAATAAGGAGGCACTTGCTGCGTGCGGCCATGGGCCATGTGGGTCCCTACTGTCAGCCACTCCACGTGCATGCCTCTTCCGATAGCTGTCGTTTGTTGACAAAGTTGACCACGCCGCACTGAGAGAACCAATGCGGTGGACGATGGCGAGGCCTAGGAAGGGAACGACCCGGAGCCGGTGAAGACACGACAGTGGATGCCCACGCGGAGGGGAGTATGAGGGTTCACTTGTTTGACAGCGGTGTGAGGCTGCCATCACCGGAGAATAACAAGAGGTGTTGGTGAGTAGAGGAATGGCCTGGACGGCGATGGGAGTAGGGTGGGCCGGTGAGGCCTGCGCGACAGCACATTCGGCCACGAGAGGTGGTAGCAGGCGGTACCGCCAGCGATGGTTTGGGCGGCTGAAGCAAGAATATCCGAGATTGAAGAAGCACGACAGCCATTGGATGGACATCCAATGGCCATTGCTGCTAGAATCGTGTGTTGACTATGAGTTGACAAAGCCTTGCGTACGTATCAATTTAGTAGGCCCACAAGTGAGCATCACATCTGTGGCAGAGTACATATAGCCCATTTGCGATTTGTAATAATATACATCCCATTTTTTAATACTAATGGAATTTACTACAACCCATTTATAGTTTGTTAAAATTACAACCCATTTTGTAGCCAGGACAACGACTAATAATTTCAACCAACCACTCAAAACAGAATTCAACAAAATTTCCCACATTTTGATGGGATTCGAAATATTTTTATCCCGAAATTTCAAGTCAGATTAAATATAATTTAAAAAAATTGTATTAGTTAAAAATCCAACAAAATTTTGCGCGTGCAAAAAGTAATGAAATTAAAATTTTCAAAATCCAAAAATATTTTTTTGAAACTTGTTACCTGTTTGGTGCTTTTTTTATATTTACAGCGCAGCTTTTATAATTACAACCCATTTATTATTTCTTAAAGCCCATTTTCTTGTTAAGCCTAATGCATCCCTCCTAGGAAAGATTTGCAGCCCAGCAGGGTGGAGAATAACAAGTTGACCTAGGTTGGGTATTCCTCAAAAATAAGTATAGCTGGGCTAGCCATTTTCACCTTGAAAAATAAATATCTGGGCTGGATATTTGGTCAACATAAAATAATAGCCTGGGCTAGATGGGCCACAACCCGCCCAGTTGATACCCTGCTCCTCTGAACAACAACAAAAACATCGCTCAAGAAAAACTCTGCTCATACCTCAAAAAACAAATAATGCTCGAGCTGGTGGGTCCCAGCTGTCGGCCGCTCCTTGTGCAATGCACTCGTTTATCGACAATGGTGTGGGACCGTGATGTCAGGAAAACTAGGAGAAAGCAATTTTTTATAGTTGTAATAAGGAGGCACTTGCGTACGTACGGCTATGGCCCTGGTGGGTCCGTACTGTCATCCTCTCCTCGTAAAGTCATCTCCTGACTCCTCATGTTCATTGACCATGTTGACAACGTGAGACAGCGGCGCCACGACGAGTGCAACAACTCGAAGGACGACGGAGAGGGCCTCGCGGGCCCTACAGATGTGGTCTGATACAGCGCCCGCTGTTCATTCAGGAAGCTAGGATCATAGGGCCACATGTCCGCGACGGCATTGCCATTCGCTTGTTCACCAGCTATTCGTCCCTCTGCGAGCCGGTGCTCGTTCAGGAGACGGAGGTTGTAGAACTGGTCCTCCCACACTTACCGGAATGACGATTCCAGTGGTGCTGGTAGCTCTTCCGCCATTAGGGCATCGAAGTGCGGTCGCACCTGCTCTACCGTGAACACGGCATGAACCGGCTTGGGCGGTGGCGCCGGCTCCTGGTCGGAAGCCCCTGCTACTTCTTGAGCTTGCATTGGTTTTTCCCTTGAAGAGGAAAGGGTGATGCAGCACAGTAGAGGTAAGTATTTCCCTCAGTTAAGAACCAAGGTAATACGGTGGGTGAACAAATTATTGTCGAGCAATTGATAGAAAGGCGCAAAGTTATGACGATATCCAAGGCAATGATTATGCATATAGGCATCACGTCCGTGTCAAGTAGACCGACTCCTGCTTGCATCTACTACTATTACTCCACACATCGACCGCTATCCAGCATGCATCTAGAGTATTAAGTTCATAAAGAACGGAGTAACGCCTTAAGTAAGATGACATGATGTAGAGGAATAAACTCAAGCAATATGATGAAAACCCCATCTTTTTATCCTCAATGGCAACAATGCAATACGTGTCTCGCTACCCCTACTTTGTCACTGCGTGAAATCATGCAAGATTGAACCCAAAGCTAAGCACCTCTCCCATTGCATGAAAAACCAATCTAGTTGGCCAAACCAAATCGATAATTCGAAGAGAAATACAAAGATATCAAATCATGCATAAAAGAATTCAGAGAAGATTCAAATAATATTCATAGATAAGCTGATCATAAATCCACAATTCATCGGATCTCAACAAACACGCCGCAAAAGAAGATTACATCGGATAGATCTCCAAGAACATCAAGGAGAACATGGTATTGAGAATCAAAGAGAGAGAAGAAGCCATCTAGCTACTAGCTATGGACCCGTAGGTCTATGGTAAACTACTCATGCTTCATCGGAAGGGCAATAGGGTTGATGTAGAAGCCCTCCGTGATCGAATCCCCCTCCGGCAGGATGCCGGAAAAGGCCCCAAGATGGGATCTCATGGGAACAGAAGGTTGCGGCGGTGGAAAAGTGTTTTTGTGGATGCTTCTGGTTGTTCTGGAATATATATTTCAATGATGGGCTTCCTCAAATTGCCCTAGGTCTTCATGAGCAAGCGAGTTGGATGCACACCCACTTAGTTTCTTTTTTAGCTTTCATAAACTTATAGCTCTAGTGCATCCGTTGCATGGCAATCCCTACTCACTCACATTGATATCTATTGATGGGCATCTCCATAGCCCGTTGATACGCCTAGTTGATGTGAGACTATCTCCTTCTTTTTGTCTTCTCCACAACCACCATATTCTATTCCACCTATAGTGTTATGTCCATGGCTCACGCTCATGTATTGCGTGAAAGTTGAAAAGGTTTTAGAACATCAAAAGTATGAAACAATTCCTTGGCTTGTCATCGGGGTTGTGCATGATTTGAATACTTTGTGTGATGAAGATGGAGCATAGCCAGACTATATGAATTACGAAAAATTCCCACTAGTATATGAAAGTGATAACATAGGAGACTCTCTATCATGAAGATCATGGTGCTACTTTGAAGCATAAGTGTGGAAAAAGGATAGTAACATTGCCCCTTCTCTTTTCTCTCATTTTTTTCTTTTCTCTCTTTTTTTTGGTGGCTTCTTTGGCCTTTTTTTTGTTGGCTTCTTTGGCCTCTTTTATTTTTCCTCACATGGCGCAATGCTGTAATAATGAAGATCATCACACTTTTATTTACTTACAACTTGATACTTAGAACAAAATATGACTTTATATGAATGCCTTCGGCGGTGTACCGGGATGTGCAATGATTTAGCATAGCAAATGGCATAAAAAAAGGACAAGCCATGTAAACATCATGCTAGCTATCTTACGATCATGCAAAGCAATATGACGATGGTGGAGCGTGTCATAATAAAATGGAACGGTGGAAAGTTGCATGGCAATATATCTCGGAATGGCTATGGAAATGCCATAATAGGTAGGTATGGTGGCTGTTTTGAGGAAGGTAAAAGGTAGGTGGAAGGCACCGGCGAAAGTTGCGCGGTAAGAGGCTAGCAATGGTGGAAGGGTGAGAGTGCGTGTAATCCATGGACTCAACATTAGTCATAAAGAACTCACATACTTATTGCAAAAATCTATTAGTCATCGAAACAAAGTACTACGCGCATGCTCCTAGGGGGATAAATTGGTAGGAAAAGACCATCGATCGTCCCCGACTGCCACTCATAAGGAAGACAATCAATAAATAAGTCATGCTCCAACTTCGTTACATAACGGTTCACCATACGTGCAGGCTACGGGAATCACAAACTTCAACACAAGTATTTCTACAATCCACAATTACTCACTAGCATGACTCTAATATCACCACCTTTATATCTCAAAACAATCATAAGGAATTAAACTTCTCATAGTATTCAATGCACTTTATATGAAAGTTTTTATTATATCCCTCTTGGATGCCTATCATATTAGGACTAAATTCATAACCAAAGCAAATTACCATGCTGTTTAGAGAGAATCTCAAAATAATATAAGTGAAGCATGAGAGTTCAACAATTTCTATAAAATAAAGCCACCGCCGTGCTCAAAAAAGATATAAGTGAAGCACTAGAGCAAAATTGCCTAGCTCAAAAGATATAAGTGAAGCACATAGAGTATTCTAATAAATCATGATTCATGCGTGTCCCTCTCAAAAGGTGTGTACAGCAAGGATGATTGCGGCAAACTAAAAAGTAAAGACTCATATCATACAAGACGCTCCAAGCAAAACACATATCATGTGGTGAATAAAAATATAGCCTCAAGTAAATTTACCGATAGACGAAGATGAAAGAGGGGATGCCTTCTGGGGCATCCCCAAGCTTAGGTTCTTGGTTGTCCTTGAATATTACCTTGGGGTGCCTTGGTCATCCCCAAGCTTAGGCTCTTGCCACTCCTTATTCCATAGTCCATCAAATTTTTACCCAAAACTTGAAAACTTCACAACACAAAACTCAACAGAAAATCTCATGAGATCCGTTAGTATAAGAAAATAAAATCACCACTTTTGGTACTGTTGTGAACTCATTATTTATTTATATTGGTGTAGTATCTACTGTATTCCAACTTCTCCATGGTTCATACCCCCCGATATTACCCATAGATTCATCAAAATAAGCAAACAACACAAAGAAAACAGAATCTGTCAAAAACAGAACAGTCTTCGAAGATCTGAATTGTTCTAATACTTATGTAACTCCAAAACTTCTGAAATTTCGTACAACATAGTAAATTTGTATATAAATCCTGTGTAAAAAATTCAGGGTTTTTCCATGCTCCAGTGAATTATTAAAATTCTGTGACTGGACGCAAAAGTTTCTGTTTTTCAACAAGATCAAATCAACTATCACCGTAAGCCATCCCAAAGGTCTTACTTGGCAAAAACACTAATTAAAACACCAAAACACAAGTACTACAGAGGTAATAATGTGTATTTTATTCAAAAACTGAAGCAAAACAAAAAACACAAAAATAAAATTGGGTTGCCTCCCGACAAGCGCTATTGTTTAACGCCCTTAGCTAGGCATAAAAACACATAGATCTAGGTATTGTCATCTTTGGTATGCAATCCATAAGTAGCTCTCATAATAGATTCATATGGCAACTTAATTTTATTTCTAGGAAAGTGTTCCATGCCCTTCCTTAACGGAAATTGAAATCTAATGTTTCCTTCTTTCATATCAATAATTGCACCAATCGTTCTAAGGAAAGGTCTACCAAGAATAATAGGACATGTAGGATTGCAATCTATATCAAGAACAATGAAATCTACGGGCACATAATTCCTATTTGTAACAATAAGAACATCATTAATCCTTCCCATAGGTTTCTTAATAGTGGAATCCGCAAGATGCAAATTTAAAGAACAATCATCAAATTCACGGAAACCTAACACATCACATAAAGTTTTTGGAATCGTGGAAACACTAGCACCCAAATAACACAAAGCATGGCACTCATAATCTTTAATCTTAATCTTAATCTTAATAGTAGGTTCCCACTCATCATAAAGTTTTCTAGGAATAGAAACTTCCAATTCAAGCTTTTCTTCAAAAGATTTCATCAAAGCATCAACAATATGTTTAGTAAAAGCTTTATTTTGATTATAAGCATGAGGAGAATTCAACATGGATTGCAACAAGGAAATACAATCTATCAAAGAACAATTATCATAATTAAAGTCCTTGAAATCCAAAAGAGTGGTTTCATTGCTACTTAAAGTTTTGACCTGTCCAATCCCTCTTTTATCAATTTTTGCATCAAGATCTATAAATTCCGAATCATTGGGACGCCTTTTAACTAAAGTTGACTCATCTCCAGTCCCATCTTTATCAAAATTTATTTTAGAAAACAAAGATTCAATAGGAGTCACATCAATCACTTTAAGATCTTCATCGTTATTTTCACAAAACTCCGGTTTAGCGGCCATCTTATTTACCAAAGTGGTTTGTTTATCCGAAATTTGGCCAACTAAATTTTCAAGATGAGCAAATTGAGATTTAAGACCATAAAATTCCTTAGACATATCATCGAGCTCTTTATTCATGTACTCCATAAAAGTTTTCTGCTCCTTGAGCTCATTTCTAAAGAAACTATTATGCTCAAATTGTAAGGACATGAAGCTCCTAGTATTATTTTCAATTTCTCTAACTTCCTATAGTAGGGATCAAAGTTCTTGGGTTGAGCCATAGAGGAAGGCTAACACATGAGCAAACAAAAAGCAAATGAAAAGAGGAACGGAAGAAGGGCGAATAAAAAGGCAAATCTTTTCGAAAATCATTTTAGAAGTGGGGGAGAGGAAAACGAGAGGCAAATGGCGAATAATGTAATGCAAGAGATGAGAGTTTTATGATGGGTACTAGGTATGCTCGATGTAGATCCCTCCAACAACGAAGCCAAAAATTGGCAAGTCGATGAGAGACTAGTCTTGACTTGGCGTAGATCTCCCCGGCAATGGCGTCAGAAATTCTTCCTACTACTTCTTGAGCTTTCGTTGGTTTTTCCCTTGAAGAGGAAAGGGTGATGCAGCACAGTAGAGGTAAGTATTTCCCTCAGTTAAGAACCAAGGTATCAATCCAGTAGGAGAAAACAAGCAAATCACCAATACCTGCACAAACAATCAAATACTTGCACCCAACGCGATAAAGGGGTTGTCAATCCCTTCACAGTCACTTGCAAAGGTGAGATCTGATAGAGATAGATAAAACAAAAGATAAAATATTTTTGGGTTTTTTGGTTTATATATCTGAAAATAAAAGATTGCAAAATAGTAGATCGGAAACTAATATGATGGAAAATAGACCCGGGGGCCATAGGTTTCACTAGAGGCTTCTCTCATGAAGGCAAATAATACCGTGGGTGAACAAATTACTGTCGAGCAATTGATAGAAAAGCGCAAAGTTATGACGATATCCAAGGCAACGATTATGCATATAGGCATCATGTCCGTGTTAAGTAGGCCGACTCCTGCCTGCATCTACTACTATTACTCCACACATTGACCGCTATCCAGCATGCATATAGAGTATTAAGTTCATAAAGAACGGAGTAACGCCTTAAGTAAGATGACATGATGTAGAGGAATAAACTCAAGCAATATGATGAAAACCCCATCTTTTTATCCTCGATGGCAACAATGCAATACGTGTCTCGCTACCCCTACTTTGTCACTGGGTGAAATCACGCAAGATTGAACCCAAAGCTAAGAACCTCTCCCATTGCAAGAAAACCAATCTAGTTGGCCAAACCAAACCGATAATTCGAAGAGAAATACAAAGATATCAAATCATGCATAAAAGAATTTAGAGAAGATTCAAATAATATTCATAGATAAGCTGATCATAAATCCACAATTCATCGGATCTCGACAAACACACCGCAAAAGAAGATTACATCAGATAGATCTCCAAGAACATCCAGGAGAGCATGGTATTGAGAATCAAAGAGAGAGTAGAAGCCATCTAGCTACTAGCTATGGACCCGTAGGTCTGTGGTAAACTACTCACGCTTCATCGGAAGGGCAATAGGGTTGATGTAGAAGCCCTCCATGATCGAATCCCCCTCTAGCAGGATGCCGGAAAAGGCCCCAATATGGGATCTCACGGGAACAGAAGGTTGCGGCGGTGGAAAAGTGTTTTCGTGGATGCTTCTGGTGGTTCTGGAATATATGTGAATATATAGGAGTCAGAGCTAGGTCAGGGGAGTCCTGAGGGGCCCACAAGGTAGGGGGCGCCCCCCCCCCCAAGGCGCGCCCTCCACACTTGCCGCCGCCTCGTGGCTCTTCTGACTTGGACTCCAAGTCCCCTGGGTGTCTTTTGGTCCAAGAAAAATCATCGTGATGTTTTATTCCGTTTGGACTCCGTTTGGTATTCCTTTTCTGCGAAGCTCAAAAACAAGGAAAAAACAGAAACTGGCACTGGGCTCTAGGTTAATAAGTTAGTCCCAAAAATAATATATAATAGCATATTAATGCATATAAAACATACAAAACAGATAACATAATAGCATGGAACAATTAAAAATTATTGATACGTTGGAGACGTATCAGCCCCGTCCAGCGTCTGGTTGTCGTCACTGAGCTCGGCGAGCTCGCTGGTGAGCCAGCATGTCCGGCTGCTGGACCGGACCACTGCCAAGCACTTGTCTGACTGCCCTGGCCCACCCAGACCCCCTCCCTCGCCCATGCGCGCTTTCTGCCTGAAACGGTAAGCGCCGCCCGCGCCGCTTCCCGGTGCAGGCGACTGCTCCGCGTTCAAACGACATAAGTGCCATCTGTCCATCCATCTGCCGCCCACATTAATGATACGTAGTTGTCAAGGCGGCTATTCCGGCGCCACCCGTCTGTCCCTCTGTCGCCCACCATTGCTATATAAACTGCTGCGCCCGCCATAGCCGCAGTCATCCGCCTCCATTCCCTTTCTCCTCTCCACACCACTCCCACCATGGATTCCTCGCGCTCCAGCGCTCTTCGGGACGGGCGGATGACGGACCAGAAGCAGGAGATGGCAGCAATTGTTGCCGAATGGTTGGCTGGCAGGCAGCCGAAGGACGACGACGTCCCAATGGAGAACGTGGTCGTCGATGATCTGGCGCCAACCCCCTCCTCCGCACCATCCTCGCCGATGCATTGCATCATGACCATCGGCGAGGCCCGTTCCTAATACATGGACATGGTGAGGCAGAAGCATGAGGAGCAGTTCCGTGAGGCGCAGGCCAACGCCGCCTACAACCACCATGTCCTCTAGGAGCACCTGTAGGCGGAGGAGCAGGTCGCCGCGGAGCGGCCGGAGCAGGAGGCGCTACTCGAGTCATACCGCTCCGCCCACGAGAGCCACCTCGCACGCTGGCGGTACCGCATGCGGGTGGCAGAGGTTGCGGCTGCCTACAAAGAGGGCGATGAAGCGGGCGAGGCGCTGTTTGGCGAGACCGACAACGAGGCGGAGGACAATGCCGGCTCCGCTGAGGCCCCGCCCCGCCGACATCGAAGAGAAGGACTTCGCCGGCTACAGCGAGGCCTTGCTCCGCCGAGGCCCCGCTCCGCCAACAACGAGGCAGAGGACATAGCCGGCTTCACCGAGGCCCCGCCCTACTGGCAACGAGGGGAGGATTTCCCCCACTCCACCGAGGCGCCGCCCCACCGGCAACGAGGCAGAGGACATCGCCAGCTCCGTCGAGGCCCCACCCTGCCGCCAACGAGGCTGCGCCACACAAAAAACGAGGAAGAGTAGAAGACGGTAGGTCGCAACCGCTCGGGTCCAAGTAAGGCCACCGTTCCTACCCTCGGGTTGAAGCCAAGCTTGGCGGGTTGAACTTCGACGACCGATTAACTGCTTGGCGGCGACGTGGAGTTAGACAACTTCACTTCATGTGGCTCCGGAGGCAGAGCTGGAGAAGAAGCTTCAGTTCTTGGGGCTCAGCCGGACACGGGGGATGGGCGCCGGAGATCATAGATTAGGTTAATTAATTATACCTCCAGCGCACCCCTTTTTAGTTGAAGAATGTCTGAAATGTAATGAAATCTGGCATGTTTATATGAAATCCGGCATGTTTATATGAAATCCGGTCGTGTGTGAACGAATTTAGTCCGATTAGTTCGAATTCTTGTATCAGTGGCATGAGATGAACATGCAAAACAATACACACTAGCATTATTCTCAGAACGCACGGTGATCACCTCGTTTGCAGTAGTTTCACACGTACAAATTTTTTGAGCAGCTTTTTAGCGTGCCTGTACATTGCAATCAAACTCACAGGGCTGGCAATTCATATACAACATTCACAACAATCGATGATTATGCATCTCAATGATTCACACGCCAAACCCAATATTTACTTCACAACTAACACTACAAAAAAAGACACATCCGTGATATTTTGGCCCGAACGAATTTTCTTTTCTGTCATGGTTATTACACTTCTATGACGATAATTGTGACAAAAACATGTATCATCATAGATGTGGTGGGCTCCTACTTCTATGACAAAAAATCATGACAGAAAATGGGATTTTCGTCCTACGCGGGCCAGGGACGCACCTGCATGACATTCTTTGGGCCGTCCATGACGAAAAAAATCATGGTAGAAGCGAGGGCGAGGAAAATATCGGGGAGTTCCCGGTTACGGTGGGTGGTCGGGGCCGAGCGATGCACTGTGGTTTGCGTGTTTCTCTCGTGTATCCGTGTGTGTGCGAGAGGAGTTGGCTAACTGAACCCGAACGACCGCACTAGCTATGTTACTGAGCCCGAGCGATCGATCCCTTGGCTGTTAACTGAACTCGAGTGATTCATTCGCTGCTGACTGAACCCGAGCGATTCCTTCGCTGCTGCTGCTAATTGAACCCGAGCGATCGATCACTACTGCTGCTTACTGAAGCCGATCGAGCCCCTGTGCGAGACGTAGCCAGCCGGTGTTGGGTTGCCTCTCGATGAACAGTGACTGTTACTACCGTGCGTGTGGTACGTAGAACGAGTCGAGACGTGGTAAGTCAAGTCGGTTGGTTGGCTGTCGATGAACAATTCCTGGTGGGGGTTGGATGAACAGGACCCCGTGGTAGTAGGCGGCAGCCGTTGGATGAACAGGACCCCAAGGAGGCCGCCGTACCCCAGCCGGTTGGGGGTGGATGAACAAGACCCCGTGGAGGCTCTATGAACAGTAGCCGGTGGAGGCTGGAGGACGACGATGGATGAACAGTACCCCCCCGTGGAGGCTGGAGCGAGAGGCAGTTGATGGTGGATGAACAGTAGCCCGTGGAGTCCCGTTTTGCGGTATGTCACACCCCTCCCGATGAACAGGACCCCGTTTCGACCATAGGCGTTCGAAAAGAAGTCTGTTTCCTCTGTTTTGCGGTACGCCAGACCCCTCCCGATGAACAGGATCCCGTTTCGACCATAGTCGGTCGAACAGAAGGCCGTTTCCTCCGTTCTACGGTACACGAAGCCTTGTTTCGGCTGTTCTATCCAAGCCGGTTGGCTCCTGATGAACACGACACATTCCGTTGCCTCCCGATGAACACGACGCAGTTTCTTCGTTTCAACCCAGCCGGTTGGCTGCCGATGAACAGGACGCCGTTGCTGCTGTCCGCTGCCTCTCCATGTACACGAGCCCTGGCCGTATGTATGCACGCGTAGACGTTCGAGACCCCGCCCATATGTACGTACGTGGCCGTATTATTTGGCATGTGCCTGTACGTACATGTACACGGTTTAGACTGGACTTCCTGAACTGCTACGTCGGGGGCTCTACTACTACACGTGCCGCTGCTTGCTCGGCCATGGTTCATCGTTGGAGAGAGACCGATCGACCAGTATGTACGTACACGTTCGCGACCAGACAGATGACACTACGCACACTTCACCCGGGTGGGTCCCAGTTGTCTTCCTTGCATGCGAAGATATAGCTGGTGGGTCCCAGCTGTCATGGGGAGGAATCATTTTTGTTTTGCGAGTAATAAGGAGTCACTTCCTTGTGTTCGAAGATGTAGCTGGTGGGTCTAGCTGTCAGCCTCAACGACTAAAGTCCTCTTTCGATGACTGTCATTCGTTAACCCCGTTGACCACACCGCACCGAGAGCATCAGGGCGGTGGACGACGGCGAGGCCTAGGAAGGGAATGACGTGGAGCCAGGGAAGACGAGGCAGGTGGATGCCCACGCGGAGGGGAGTACGAGGTTTCACTGGTTCGGCTGTGGTGTAAGGTTGCCGTCGCCGGAGAATAACAGGGGGTGTGGGTTAGTAAAGGGAAGGCCTGGCCAGTGGTGGGAGTAGGGTGGGGCAGTGATTCCTGTGCAGCAGCACAGCCGGCCACCGGAGGCGGGGGCAGGCGGTGCGGCCCGAGCTGGTTTGGGCGGCTGGAACAAGCAGATCAGAGGTTGAAGAAGCAGCACGGCGGTTAGATTAACATTCAATGGTCACTGCTGCTAGAATCGTTTATTGACTAAGTTGACAAAGCGATGCATACACGTCAACTTAGTAGGCCCACAAGTCAGCCTCCAAATCGGGTGGGTCCCAGCTAGCAGCGGGAGGAATCATTTTTCTTGCGCGTAATAAGGAGGCACTTTCTTGCGTGTGAAGATGTAGCTGGTGGGCCTCAGCTGTCAGGGGATGGAAACTTTTTTTCCACGTAATAATGAAGCACTTGCTTGCGTGCAGAGATGTAGCTGGTGGGTCCAGCCTGTCAGTGGGAGGAACCATTTTTTCGTGTAATATGGAGGCACTTGCTTGCGTGCGGCTGCTACTTCTTGAGCTTGCATTGGTTTTTCCCTTGAAGAGGAAAGGATGATGCAGCAAAGTAGAGATAAGTATTTCCCTCAGTTAGAGAACCAAGGTATCAATCCAGTAGGAGGTACAAGCAAGTCTCCAATCTATGCTCCTGCACAAATAATCAAACACTTGCACCCAACGCGATAAAGGGGTTGTCAATCCCTTCACGGTCAATTGCAATGGTGAGATCTGATAGAGATAGGTATAAAAGATTGCTAAAACGTAAAAAAAAATAAAAGTAAATAAATTACAGCAAGGTATTTTTGGTATTTTTGGTTTATAGATCTGAAAATATATGATGGAAAATAGACCCGGGGGGCCATAGGTTTCACTAGAGGCTTCTGTCTTGAAGGCAAATAATATGGTAGGTGAACAAATTACTGTCGAGCAATTGATAGAAAAGCGCAAAGTTATGACAATATCCAAGGCAATGCTTATGCATATAGGCATCACGTCCGTGTCAAGTAGACCGACTCCTGCCTGCATCTACTACTATTACTCCACACATTGACTGCTATCCAGCATGCATCTAGAGTATTAAGTTCAGAAAGAACGGAGTAACGCCTTAAGTAAGATGATATGATGTAGAGGGATAAACTCAAGCAATATGATGAAAACCCCATCTTTTTATCCTTGATGGCAACAATACAATACGTGCCTCACTACCCCTACTATGTCACTGGGTGAGGACACTGCAAGATTGAACCCAAAACTAAGCACCTCTCCCATCGCAAGAAATACCAATCTAGTTGGCCAAACCAAACCGATAATTCGAAGAGAAATACAAAGATATCAAATCCTGCATATAAGAATGAGGAGATTCAAATAATATTCATAGATAATCTGATCATAAATCCACAATTCATCGGATCTCAACAAACACACCGCAAAAGAATACACATCGGATAGAGCTCCAAGAACATCGAGGAGAACATGGTATTGAAGATCAAAGAGAGAGAAGAAGCCATCTAGCTACTAGCTATGGACCCGTAGGTCTGAGGTAAACTACTCACGCTGCATCGGAAGGGCAATAGGGTTGATGTAGATGCCCTCCGTGATCGAATCCCCCTCCGGCAGATCGCTGGAAAAGGCCTCAAGATGGGATCTCACGGGAACAGAAGGTTGCGGTGGCGGAAAAGTATTTTCGCGGATCATTCTGTTGATAATGGAATATTTGAGGATTTATAGAGCTGAGAGGGAGGTCGGTGGACTCCCGAGGGGCCCACAAGCTAGGGGGCGCGCCCTGGAGGCTTGTGAAGTCCTCGGGACTTTTTTGACTTCATCTCCAAGTTCCGTGGGTGTCTTCTGGTCCAAGAAAAATCATCGTAAAGTTGTATTCCGTTTGGACTCCGTTTGATATTCCTTTTCTGCAAAACTCAAAAACAAGGAAAAAACAGAAACTGGCACTGGGCTATAGGTTAGTCCCAAAAATAATATAAAATAGCATATTAATGCATATAAAACATCCAAAACAGATAATATAATAGCATGGAACAATAAAAAATTATAGATACGTTGGAAACGTATCAAGCATCCCCAAGCTTAATTCCTGCTCGTCCTCGAGTAGGTAAATGATAAAAACAGAATTTTTGATGTGGAATGCTACCTAACATATTTATCCATGTGATTTTCTTTATTGTGGCATGAATGTTCAGATCCATAAGATTCAAAACAAAAGTTTAATATTGACATAAAAACAATAATACTTCAAGCATACTAATAAAGCAATCATGTCTTCTCAAAATAACATGGCCAAAGAAAGTTATCCCTACAAAATCATATAGTCTGGCTATGCTCCATCTTCATCACAAAAAGTATTAAATCATGCACAACCCTGATGACAAGCCAAGCAATTGTTTCATACTTTTGATGTTCTCAAACTTTTTCAACTTTCACGCAATACATGAGCCTGAGCCATGGACATAGCACTATAGGTGGAATAGAATATGGTGGTTGTGGAGAAGACAAAAAGAAGGAGATAGTCTCACATCAACTAGGCGTATCAACGGGCTATGGAGATGCCCATCAATAGATATCAATGTGAGTGAGTAGGGATTGCCATGCAACGGATGCACTAGAGCTATAAGTGTATGAAAGCTCAAAAAGAAACTAAGTGGGTGTGCATCCAACTCGCTTTCTCACGAAGACCTAGGGCAATTTGAGGAAGCCCATCATTGGAATATACAAGCCAAGTTATATAACTAAAATTTCCCACTAGTATATGAAAGTGACAAAATAGGAGACTGTCTATCATGAAGATCATGGTGCTACTTTGAAGCACAAGTGTGGAAAAAGGATAGTAGCATTGCCCCTTCTCTCTTTTCTCTCATTTTTTTATTTTTTTATTTTGGGCTCTTTGGCCACTTTTCTTTTCTTTTCTATTTTTTTATTAATTTTTCATCCGGAGTCTCATCCCGACTTGTGGGGGAATCGTAGTCTCCATCATCCTTTCCTCACATGGGACAATGCTCTAATAATGATGATCATCACACTTTTATTTACTTACAACTCAAGAATTACAACTCGATACTTAGAACAAAAATATGACTCTATATGAATGCCTCCGGTGGTGTACCGGGATGTGCAATGACTCAAGAGAGACATATAACGGTGGCCTTGCCACAAATACGATGTCAACTACATGATCATGCAAAGCAATATGACAATGATGAACCGTGTCATAATAAACGGAACGGTGGAAGTTGCATGGCAATATATCTCGGAATGGCTATGGAAATGCCATAGGTAGGTATGGTGGCTGTTTTGAGGAAGGTAAAAGGTAGGTGGAAGGCACCGGCGAAAGTTGCGCGGTACTAGAGAGGCTAGCAATGGTGGAAGGGTGAGAGTGTGTATAATCCATGGACTCAACATTAGTCATAAAGAACTCACATACTTATTGCAAAAGTCTATTAGCTATCGAATTAAAGTACTACATGCATGCTCCTAGGGGGATAGATTGGTAGGAAAAGACCATCGCTCATCCCCGACTGCCACTCATAAGGAAGACAATCAATAAATAAATCATGCTCCGACTTCATCACATAACGGTTCACCATACGTGCATGCTATGGGAATCACAAACTTTAACACAAGTATTTCTACCAAGCCACAATTACTCACTAGCATGACTCTAATATCACCATCTTTATATCTCAAAACATTCATAAGGAATCAAACTTCACATAGTATTCAATGCACATTTATATGAAAGTTTTTATTATGTCCCTCTTGGATGCCCATCATATTAGGACTAAATTCATAACCTAAGCAAATTACCATGCTGTTTAGAGACTCTCAAAATAATATAAGTGAAGCAAGAGAGTTCAACAATTTCTATAAAATAAAACCACCGTCGTGCTCTAAAAAGATATAAGTGAAGCACTAGAGCATATTGCCTAGCTCAAAAGATATAAGTGCATAGAGTATTCTAATAAATCACGATTCATGCGTGTCCCTCTCAAAAGGTGTGTACAGCAAGGATGATTGTGGCAAACTAAAAATCAAAGACTCATATCATACAAGACGCTCTAAGCAAAACACATATCATGTGGTGAATAAAAATATAGCCTCAAGTAAATTTACCGATGGACGAAGACGAAAGAGGGGATGCTTTCCGGGGCATCCCCAAGCTTAGGCTCTTGGTTGTCCTTGAATATTACCTTGGGGTGCTTTGGGCATCCCCAAGCTTAGGCTCTTGCCACTCCTTATTCCATAGTCCATCAAATCTTTACCCAAAACTTGAAAATTTCACAACACAAAACTCAACAGAAAACTCATGAGATCCGTTAGTATAAGAAAATATTTCACCACTTTTTGGTACTATTGTGAACTCATTATTTATTTATATTGGTGTAATATCTACTGTATTACAACTTCTCCATGGTTCATACCCCCCGATACTACCCATAGATTCATCAAAATAAGCAAACAACACATAGAAAACAGAATCTATCAAAAAACAGAACAGACTGCGAAGATATGAATTGGTCTAATACTTATATAACTCCAAAAATTCTGAAAATTAGGACAACATAGACAATTTTTATATAAATCCTGTGTAAAAAATTCAGGGTTTTTCCATGCTCCAGTGAATTTAAACAATTCTGTTACTGGACGCAAAAGTTTCTGTTTTTCAGCAAGATCAAATCAACTATCACCGTAAGCCATCCCAAAGGTTTTACTTGGCTCAAACACTAATTAAAACACCAAAACACAATTACTACAGAGGTAATAATGTGTATTTTATTCAATAACAGAAAAGAAAAATATTGGGTTGTCTCCCAACAAGCGCTTTTCTTTAAAGCCTTTTAGCTAGGCATTGAGATTTCAATGATGCTCACATGAAAGATAATAATTGAAACACAAAGAGAGCATCATAAAACATGTGAAAATCACATCTAAGTCTAACATAATTCCTATGCATAGGCATTTTATAGGAAAACAAATTAGCAAGACAAGCAAGATCTAGCATATGCAAGGAAGAAGAAAGAAACAATAGCAATCTCAACATAACGAGAGGTAATTTAGTAACATGAAAATTTCTACAACCATTTTTCCCTCTCTCATAATAATTACATGTAGGATCATACTAAAACTCAACAATATAGCTATCACATAAAATATTCTCTTCATGATCCACATGCATGCAAAGTTGACACTCTTCCAAAATAGTGGGATTATCATCAAATAAAGTCATGACATCTCCAAGCCCACTTTTATCAAAAAATTCATGAGATTGATCATACTCCAAAGTAGTGGGATCATTATTACCTAGAGTTGACACTCTTCCAAACCCACTTTCAATATTATTGCAAACATATTCATCATGAGGCTTAAATAAATTTTCAAGATCATAAGAAAAATCACCCCAATCATGATCATTGCAACAAGTAGTGGACATAGCAAAATTAGCATCCCCAAGCTTAGGGTTTTGCATATCATTAGCACAACTATCATTAATAGAATTTATAGTAGAACCAGTGCAATCAGGCTTTTCATCCAACGAGCTATCGTGAATCACTTCATAAATTTCTTCTTTTAACACTTCATCACAATTTTCAGATTCACGAATTTCAAGCAAAACTTCATAAAGATAATCTAGTGCACTCAACTCACTAGCAATATGTTCATCATAATTGGATCTCTTAGAAAGATTAGCAAGTGGATGAGGATCCATAAACTCTTTGCTTACTGTTTTTCAATAAAATACACAATTATGCCAAGCAAACAAGCAAACAAACCAAGTAAGACATAAGGGCAAACGGAAAGAAGGCGAATCAAAAGGCAAATCTTTTTGTGTTTTTCTGAAAACGTTTTAGAAGTGGGGGAGAGGAAAATGAGAGGCAAATGGTGAATAATGTAATGCAAGAGATGAGAGTTTAAGATGGGTACTTGGTAGGCTTGATGTAGACCTCCCCGGCAACGGCGCCAGAAATTCTTCCTGCTACTTCTTGAGCTTGCGTTGGTTTATCCCTTGAAGAGGAAAGGGTGATGCAACAAAGTAGAGATAAGTATTTCCCTTAGTTAGAGAACCAAGGTATCAATCCAGTAGGAGGTACAAGCAAGTCTCCAATCTATGCACCCGCAGAAACAATCAAACACTTGCACCCAACGCGATAAAGGGGTTGTCAATCCCTTCGCGGTCAATTGCAATGGTGAGATCTGATAGAGATAGGTATAAAAGATTGCTAAAACGTAAAACAAAATAAAGGTAAATAAATTGCAGCAAGGTATTTTTGGTTTATAGATCTGAAAATATATGATGGAAAATTGACCCGGGGGCCATAGGTTTCACTAGAGGCTTCTCTCTTAAAGGCAAATAATACGGTGAGTGAACAAATTACTGTCGAGCAATTGATAGAAGAGCGCAAATTTATGACGAGATCCAAGGCAATGATTATGCATATAGGCATCATGTCCGTGCCAAGTAGACCGACTCCTGCCAGCATCTACTACTATTACTCCACACATCGACCGCTATCCAGCATGCATCTAGAGTATTAAGTTCATAAAGAACGGAGTAACGCCTTAAGTAAGATGACATGATGTAGAGGGATAAACTCAAGCAATATGATGAAAACCCCATCTTTTTATCCTTGATGGCAACAATACAATACGTGCCTCGCTACCCCTACTATGTCACTGGGTGAGGACACCGCAAGATTGAACCCAAAACTAAGCACCTCTCCCATCACAAGAAATACCATTCTAGTTGGCCAAACCAAACCAATAATTCGAAGAGAAATACAAAGATAGTAAATCATTCTATTGATAATGGAATATTTGAGGATTTATAGAGCTGAGAGGGAGGTCGGTGGACTCCCGAGGGGCTTGTGGAATCCTCGGGACTCTTCTGACTGCATCTCCAAGTTCCGTGGGTGTCTTCTAGTTCAAGAAAAATCATCGTAAAGTTTTATTCCGTTTGGACTCCGTTTGATATTCCTTTTCTGTAAAACTCAAAAACAGGGAAAAAACAGAAACTGGCACTGGGCTCTAGGTTAATAGGTTAGTCCCAAAAATAATATAAAATAGCATATTAATGCATATAAAACATCCAAAATAGATAATATAATAGCATGGAACAATCAAAATTATAGATATGTTGGAGACGTATCAGCGGCCATGGACCATGTAGGTCCCTATTGTTAGCCCCTCCATGTACATCCCTCTTTCGATGGCTGTCGTTTGTTGAATACGTTGACCATGCCGCGTCGAGAGCACCAACGTGGTGGATGACTGCGAGGCCTGGGAAGGGAACGACCCGGAGCCGGGGAAGACTAGACAGTGGTTTCCCACACAGTGGGGAGTACGAGGGTTTACTGGTTCGGCTGCCATTGCCAGAAAATAACAAGAGGTGTAGGTGAGTAGAGGAATGGCCTGGCCAGCGATGGGAGTAGGGTGGGGCGGTGCGGCTTGCGCGGCAGCACAGCCGACCACGGGAGGCGGGAGCAGGCGGTCCCACAGGCGCTGGTTTAGGCGGCTGGAGCAAGAAGATCAGATATTGAAGAAGCAGCATGACTGTTGGATGGATTAACATCCAACGGTCACTGCTGCTAGAATCGTTTGTGGACTATTGACAAAGCCTTGCGTACACGTCAACCTAGTAGACCCACAAGTCAGCGTCCAAATCTGTCGCAAACAGCATACAACTCGAAATTTCTAGCTAGATTCAAAATAATTTAAAAATTAAATATACCTTAATTTAAAATCCAATGAAATTTTACCTGCACAAAAACAATGAAATTTAAATATCAAAATCCGAAAGAAAAAAGTAATTTGGAACTAATTGCTAGTTTGCTATATTTTTTCATTTTACAACCCATTTCTTCTTACTGATAGCCCATTTTCTGGGCAAGCCGAATGCATCCCTCCTCGTCTTGAAAGATTTCCGGCCCAGCAGGGTGTGGAAAAGCAAGTAGGCCTCCGTTGGGTATTCTGCAAAAAACAAAATAGCTGGGCTAGCCATTTTCAGAAAGAAAAAAAACTGGGCTGGTCATGTGGTAAACGTATGAAATAAAAGCCTAGGCTAGACGGGCCACAGCTCCCGCACAACCCAGTTGATACCCTGCTCCGTCACGAAAACAAAAACAATACTGCGCGAGCTGCTGGGTCCCGGATGTCAGCCGCTCCTTGTGCAGTTATCTCGCTTATTGACTACGTTGACAGTGGCGTGCGACCCAGATGTCAGGAAACCATCAGGAGGAACCATTTTTTCTTGTAATAAAGGAGGCACTTGCTTGCCTACTGCCATGATCCTGGTGGGTCCCTACTGTCATCCACACCATGTACAGTCATATCTTATTCCTCTCGGTTGTTACCATGTTGACAACACCGAAGGGCGGCGCCGTGGCAAGCGAACCAAGGCAGAGGACGATGGTGAGGCCTCGGACAGGAACGAACATGAGACGGGGAAGATGCGCAGAGTTTTACGGTGCGATGTGGCTGTGATGCATGCGCGGCAGCACAGCCAGCAGTGGGGGGGCGGGAGCAGGCGGTTCCGCCGGCGCTGGTTTGGCTTTGGCAGCTGTAGGAAGAAGAGACTGAAGAAACACGGCAGATGTTGAATGTCAATCCAACGGTCAAGGTTGGCACAATCGTTTGTTGACTAAGCCGACACCACGTAGCATACTTTTTTATAGGAAGAAAAGAAAAACTGGGCTCGTTCGCCAGATAACATTCCCGAAACTACCATCATTTGATCTTGCATCGCAACTAAAACTACCAGGAAAATGCGTTCGTTTGCCCTCCTCCTCCCAGGGAACGTTCACCACATAACATTCCCGAAAATCAAAGACTTGAGAAGGCATACAGAACAAGCTAGTGTATCAGTAAAGAGACGTTGCTGAGTTTTAGAAAAAAGAGAGACGTGCTCCTGTAGCTGGTTCGAATACAAACCTAGACTATGACTATATATAGTGCTATGCTACTCTGCAAGTAATGAAACTGACATATCCAACGTTCGCTTCTCCTCTTCTCTAGTTACTCTGCCTAGCATCAGAAGCTCCGGTCACAGCAACCATGTCCACTGGCGGCTCGTCCACCTGCTCTTCAGCAGGCAACAACCAGATATGTGCCAAGTCGCCACCCGTACCATCGCCGGTGGGTCTCATCACACCCCCGCCGGCACACTCACCGCAGCCGGTTGCTTGTCGCAACCCGCTGCCGTCGGTGTGGTGCCACTACTGCAAATCACGCAGAGTCACCCATCGTGTCTCAACTACAATCCTCAACCCTGGCCGAGTCTTCTACAAATGCCTGAATCATGGGGTAATAATATGTTTAAGTTGTTCGCCTGCTTTCAGTTGCTGATTTTTTTAATAGTTTGGTTGATGATCTTCCAATTTGATTCATGCAGAAAAGCGAAGATTCATGTGATTTGTATTTCTGGGAAGTTGCTGATGTGGGGGAATGGAACTACGCTGATTATTTGGTTAGCCAAGGAATCCCAATACCAGTAGGTTGGGGTGTTGGACAAGTAACTGAAGGAACGACAGAAGAGGAAGATGCAGAGCAGAAGGTTAAAGACGCAGTTCATATGATCATGGCCAAGCAACAGCTGCTGAACGGTCTTGGAAACAATGAGGAAAGAGCTTGTGAAGTTAATGGGCAATATCGTTGTGCCCTGTAGGATGATTGTCTCTTTATTTGCAGTGTATGTAGCACTCGTGATGTATTCAGTGGCTATGACTTATCAACCAGGTGATCAAGCTTATCTTCGTGTCACTCCGATGAAGGGCACCCGTCGATTCAGAATCAAGGGCAAGCTAGCTCCTCGCTATATTGGTCCCTTTCGCATAGTTGCCAGACGTGGACATGTGGCTTATAAATTGGAGTTGCCGCCACAATTCTCTCATATTCATGATGTCTTCCACGTGTCGCAACTTCGCAAGTGCTTCAAGGAATCTCCGCACCGCGCAGTGGATCACGAGATGCTTGAATTGCAAGATGACTTATTTTATAAGGAGCATCCGATCCGCATCCTTGATGAGGCTGAACGTCGAACTCGTCAGAAGACGACCAAGTTCCTGAAAGTGCAGTGGTCGAATCACACTGAAGATGAAGCCACTTGGGAACGCGAGGATCATCTTCGGGAAGAATATCCTGACCTCTTTCCTTCCACCTCCTAAATTCTCGGGGCGAGAATTTCTTTTAGAGGAGAATTTGTAACACCCCCTTGTAATAAGCTATGTGACACTCTGTTAATCTTGCCAAGTCATGACTATTTGCAGTGCCAAGTCACATGGGTTAAGGATTCAATTCAAATTCAATTCTGAAAATTCAACTCAAATTCAAAAGTGCAAAAATAAATTTGCTCAAACACTGTTGAAAAATGTTCATTAATTGGCAAATAATCCAGGAACATTTATAAACCATCATCAAAATAATTGGAGTTAGATAAATGACTCAAACAACTTGAAACAGCACCAAAACAGCAATAATTAATCCAATTAAAATCATATTAAATTCAATTAAAACCCAACTTTACCCAAACCAATTTCTGGTGAAAGCTAACATTGCACGCTAATATTTGGACCAGCTCCCACATTTTATAAAATTGCAAAAGTGGCCTAACTATTTCCAAAAACAGAAAAGAATTGAAAAACAGAAGAAAAAAAAAGAAAAAGTGAAAAACTACTGTGGACTGGGCCTAAGTGCACAGTGCACTTAGACCCAGCCCACCAGGCCGCTCCCCTCTCTCTCTCCATCGCCGTGTCGCCGCGCCCATGGCTGCGTGCGCGCGTGCCGGCGAGCGCGTGACACGCCGACGCCACCGACGAAACAAGAGCTGAGGACGATAAGGGCGACGCTCGAGCCGTTCCCCCTGGACCTCCTCCATCACTCCCCGCACTCTCCTCGCTCGCTCCTCCTTCCTCTTCCCCTCAGATCCAGCGTCCGAGCGCTGTCGCCGCCGCGTCCCGTTGTTCGCCGCGGCCACCGGCGCTGGTTCCTTCCTCCTTGGTGTCCAGGCGGTCCGCCAGCACCTACCTCGTCGATCGATGCAACCAGCAGGAGCGGGGAGGCCCTGTAGCTGCCGGATGCCGCCGCCCCTTTGTTCTCCAACTCCGGTGCTCACCGGCGGATTCGAGCTCCTCTGCTGCTACTAATCCGTCGAGGGTTTTTCGTAACCACTCGGTGAGCCTCACCCTCGCTCCTCTATCTCTCTGCGATGCTTTGCGCCGTCCGTAGCCGCCGCGCCGCGCTTGGCCGAACGGAGCTCCGCCGTCGTTAGCACTGCTAGCGCTGTGGCCGTTGACGAGCCCGTCCGAGCTCACGGTCGTGCTCGCCGTCATCGTAGAAGTCGAACCCGCTAGCTGACATCGCTTGCCGTGCCCGGAGTCGCCATTTCCACACTCGCCCGAACGCCGCCGCCGCCATAGCTGGTCACCGCCGTCGTTTCCGGCCATCTCTGGCCCGGAGACCACCCGCGTTGGATGCGGCTCCGCTAGCTCGTTCGAACGCAGCAGACCGCGCACGAAATGGAGCCCCCTAGCGCGTTTCCGACGAACTCCGGCGATCTTCCGCCGCGAACTTGGTCGCCGGCGCAGCTCCGGCGCCGGCCGATGACGTGGCTCGGTGGGGCCCAGCCCTGGGTCACTGACCGTGGGCCCCGGTGGCCCCAGTTGACTGGGTTGACCCAGTCAACTGCTGACTGGGCTGCCCAGTGGGACTGACATGTGGGACCCCCCTCTGTTAATTAACTAATAAATGATTAAATAAATAAAAACAAATTAGTTATACTAATCACTCACTGACATGTGGGCCCACATCCTTAATTAACCCTGCTAATTAGATTAATCCACTGTTAGACTAAACAGAGGCTGACATGTGGGTCCCACTGGACCCACATGTCAGGTTTGACCCTGGTCAGCCGCAGTTGACCTGCTGATGTCATCCTTGCATCATGCTGACATCATAAATCATTCTGTTAATAAAAATAATTCCAGAAATGTTTAAAATCTTTAAAAATTCATAACTTTTAAACCGTAGCTCAGATCGACAAAGTTAAAACATGAAAGTTGCTCAGAACGACGAGACGAGTCTGGTCGTGCTGTCTGTTTCCTTGTCGGAACCCCCTACATAGAATAACTCATAACTCCGAGCCCGATTCCGGTGGATGAATAGTGCACACATACCGGTAAATAAATCCCGCGATAATCCTAAAAATAACTAAAATGACTTAGATGCATATTTAGGCAACCCTGCACTGCATCATAGCATAGCACGCACTGTGTTGCATCTATTTGCATTGTGTTTACCTGTTTCTTCCTCCTCTTCTCTCTCGGTAGACCCCGACGTTGCCGTAGCTCCCGAGGCAGACGCAGCTCCGGAGTACGACTACGTCCCCGACGACACTGTTGACGACCTTGCCCTTGCTGCAGAGCAAACAGGCAAGCACCCCCATTTTGAGCATTCCGATATCGCCCACTCTCTTCTCTCTTATGCTTGCATTAGAAGATACTGCTGCTACTGTTATCCTACTTCTGTTGCATAGCCTGTTTATTGTAGCCTACTATTGATACTTGCCTGCTATCCTAAACTGCTTAGTATAGGATGGGTAGAGCCCTATCAGAGACCCACTTGTCCCGACTGCCCCGCTGGACTCTCAGAAGACCCGAGCAACGGGATCGAAGATCAGACCCTGTCACCGCATGTCACTTCCCCCTTAATTGCTCGACACTACTGGGTTACCATCGAGTGCCGAGGGTGATACCTCGTCAGCACTTTTGATGATAACCTTGTAGGTTTGTTAACCGGTCGTGGTAAGCGAGGGTGATTCCTCCTACACCACCCCCGATACCGACACTGTCGTGCATCACTTCAAGTGTGGACTTCGAGGGTGATTCCTCCTTCGTTCACCTTGATGATAACATCAAGTGGGATTCCGTCGAGGGTGATTCCTCAGGGTTCCCCCTTGGTGTCAGACACACGAATACTGTGATTACTGTGACTAAACACTGAAACATGATACTAAAGACGGGTCGGCCCTGAGGGGTACCCGCGCGAGCATGAATGCGAAGTGATGTGGAGACGGGTTGACCTGAGAGGTGCCCGCGAGATAATGACGAGGCGTGGCCGGGCATTCTTAGCCCTTGCCGCAAGTCCTCGAGATGGGGCGACGGGGTCACATCGATCGTGAGTCTCTGCTCGTTACCGCGCGATCCTAAACCACTAACGGTTTGGATATTTGATCCGAGGGGCCTCTGGCCCGATAGCACTAACCATCACGTGGGCATAGTATGGGCGTTCTGCATCGTATACTTCAGCCGGAGCTTAATAGACGTCAGCGACTGAGCGGCGCACATCGAGTTGGACTGGGAACGCAACCGCGCTTGTATAAGGGGTTGCTAGGTCTGCTCTCGGTGGCCCCGTAACGTGCAGGAGTTCCCGGGGCGAAGGCCCAAGACCCCTGGGGGCATAGGTTAGTCCGGCGTGCTGACCTCTCTGTTAAGTATTCGGTCGGGTTGCGGTGTATCATTTGGCCGAGGGCGGGCATGACCCAGAAAAGTGTGTCCGGCCGGAGTTAAGCGAGCGTGGTGGGTAAGTTGGTGCACCCCTGCAGGGAAGAAACTTCTATCGATAGCCTGTCCTACGGTAACGGACACTCGGAGTTGTATCCCGATCGGTACAACTAGAACTTGAGATGAGAACTGGATAGTACGGCTCTGGGATTGCTTTCTCGTAGGGAGTCGAGAAAGGATCTCAGGTCGAGGTTGATGACACTACATCTACTTTACATTATGTAATATGCACTCTTCTAATGCTGCAAGACCGATGAAGATATTGAAGATGCTAGTCTTCGATAGGACTAGGCTTTCCCCCTCTATTCTAGCATTTCTGCAGCCCAGCCCACATATACAGCCTCCATTTGAAAATGTTGCGTATGTAGTGTAGATCCTTGCTTGCTGAGTACTTCGGATGAGTACTCACGTTTGCTTTACTTTCTTTTTCCCCCTTTTCCACTTGATGCCACCAGACGTCGGAGCCCCTGAGCCAGATGCCCCCGTCGACGATCAGTACTACTACCCGCCTGGCGAGTACTACTACTACGAGGAGCCGACTGACGACCAGGAGTAGGATCGGAGGGTCCAGGGCAGGAGGCCTACGCCTTTCGATCGTAGTATTTTATTTTACCCCGCCTTATAAAGGCTTGCTTCTCTCTCTGTAATATATCTGTACCCAGATATCTAATGCTTCCGCTGACACTTGTATGCCATCGAGCTATGTATTCGAGCCCTCGAGGCCCTGGCTTGTAATATAAAGCTTGTATGACTTTATTTATGTTTTAGAGTTGTGTTGTGATATCTTCAAGTGAGTCCTTAGGCTTAATCATGTGCATTTGCGTGTATGATTAGTGCACGATTAAGCCGGGGTCGTCACAGGTTGGTATCAGAGTCGACTGCCTCTAGGAATCCCCCTATCCAATTCCTTGGCCGAAGTTGAGTCTAGTGGTCTAAAACTATTTTACTAACTTGGCTGTGTGGCTTACGGGCCCACGTCGCCAACTGGGTGGTAATAGGATCTTTTACTCCTTGATCTATACTCTGGGAACTCTGATCTCTCTTCTATTCGGGTTTAATAAAATTACTAACACCGACACTTAGGATCTCGTTAATTCCATCCATCCGGAGAGCTGGATATCAGTGCGATTTCCCGGTCGTTGATCTGATTAGTCTGATAATCATTTTCCTTTCCATTGTTTTGTTTAACCTTTCTTTCCGAAGTCTGATATATATTTCTCATCGTCATATGACAACCCTGAACTTCTTGTTTCAGATGGACTGTCTGTTTCCCCCTCGTCCTACGACGCTGCTTGTGCTTCGCACCTGGGCTCGAGACGTCCCTGGGTTTCCAGCTGTTCTGATCGCCCTCTTGATCAGGCTGGGATACCGCTGGTGCCCCGAGTACATGGTCTACGAGGTTTATCGTGAGTTCAACCAGGAGCAGTACTATGCTGATGTTCGCATCTACGATCAGCAGGATGACTCTGACACTGAGCTACACCGTTTGCATGGTATCGGCGTGACGATTGAGATGGCAGTCCATGATGCTGCTTACTCTGCTGTTGCACGTCTTCGAGGACAGTTCTGTGCTGACTTGGATGCTTCTGAGTATCGGTACATTCCGTATGTCCCTGCTGGAGATGCTACCAGATACTACACAGCTGTTTGTGCCCCGTACGAGCCTCGTCGCTACGACCAGCGAGTTCTGATTCATTGTACTCAGGCTCTGGATCGCACCGTTCACGCTCTTGCTGTCGAGTTGTTTGCCACTCGAGCACGACTCTACGAGGCTATGACGCAGTTGCTACCAGCTGTTCGTGCAGGGATACATCCGGAGCACATTCTTTACCCGAGCAGGACCGAGATGCCATCAGGGATCGATTGGCCTGCAGTGGGAGGTCACACGCCTGCACGTGGACCTCTTCTTTCAGCTCGAGACCGGGTTCTGCATCAGAGTGCACATGCAGCACAGGATCCTTCTGCGACGAACGTCCGTCGTCCGCACTTGCAGCTACCCCGTTTCAGTGGTTTTCTCCGACGTTGATATAGCCTTTGCTATGTCTCGTTGTGTACTTCCTTACCGCGAGCCTGCGCGCCGCCTAGCATGTCTAGCTTTTGAATTTGCGCCGTTATGCTGCCCGAATGTAACCGACTCTGTATGTATCTGTATGACTTAATGACTACTATTAAGCATTTGCTGTACTACTTAAATTCCGTCGAGTTACATCATGTTTGTTACTAAACACTCGCTGTGGCTACTGCTAAACTACCCCTGTTGATTTAGCAGGATGGGTGACAACAATCCACCTCCGCCTGACTATATGGCAGCAATGATGCAACAGTTTGAACTCAATCGTCAGTTCATGACGGGCATTATGCAACAATTCCCCCGTCCCAATGCCGACCAGCCGCCACCTTCCATCACCTTGCCAGAGTTTATGCGGCTCAACCCGTCGTTCTTTCGCAACACTGTCAACCCGCTGGATGCCGATGACTGGCTGCGTGACATCTCCTATGAGATGGAGTCTGCTGATGTCGCCCCTGCCAATTATGTCACCTTTGCGACATACCTTCTGAAGGGTCCCGCATCACAATGGTGGGCCACTCACCGACAGACCTTACCACCTGGTACTGTCGTCACTTGGGCAGAATTCAAGATTGCTTTCCGTGCCCGCTACATTCCTCAAGCTGTCATAGCCCGGAAGAAGGCCGAGTTCCGTAGCCTCGTTCAGGGCAACAAGACTGTAGAAGTTTATCAGCGCGAGTTTCTTGACTTGTCTCGCTATGCTGAAGAAGACATCCCCACTGATGCCCGAAGGCAGGAGAAATTCCGTGAAGGGCTGCACCATGATATTCAGTTAGCTCTGCTTGTCCAAGATTATCCTGATTTTGCCACCTTGGTGAATAAGGCTATCATGGTTGAAACTGGTCTGAAGAAACACAAGGAAGCAACCAGACGCATCCGTGAGGCGGGCTCATCTTCGGGCTCGTCTTCCCAGAAGCGCCGCATCTGGATACCTCAGAGCATGTACCGTCCAGCAGCTCCAGTGAACAGGCCCTCTTATGCTGCACCACGTCTGCCTCCTCCACCTCCGAGGCAGCCTCTGCCAGCTCCAGCACCTCGAGCTCCATCACCCCGTCCTGACAGCGGACTATGCTTCAAGTGTGGCCAGCCAGGTCACCGTGCTAGGGATTGTTCTCAGAATCAGAATCAACTGGCTCTTCCTTCTGCTGGCCGTGGAATTGGCCATGGTATTCCTCAACAACGCAACAACAATGCCAGGCCTCCTTATGGTCGTGGGCAGTACTACCACGTCAACATGTCTGAAGCTCCGAATCAACCAGATACTATGATGGGTACACTTCTCGTTAATTCAGTACCAGCATCTGTTTTATTTGATTCAGGAGCATCGCATTCCTTCATGTCAGAACATTTTGCACGCATGCATGACATTAAATGCGAATACATGAACACACCCTTATTGGTACATACTCCCGCGGGTGGTTGCCGAACCTCTGCGGTTAGTTATAATGTCCCCGTTGAAATCGAAGGATTGGAGTTCAGTGCGTCTCCCATTATTCTGAAATCATCTAAGATTGACCTTATACTGGGAATGGATTGGTTGAAGGCTCACTACGCCACAATCAATTGTGCCACTAAAGTTGTACACCTCCTTCACCCATCAAATGAGTTAGTGAATTACCAAGCTCACATCACTCAGAATGCCGAGGCTCAGGTTTATGCCTTGAACGCGTTAAATGCTTCTCCGCTTGAGGGGATCGAGAACATCCCAGTTGTCTGTGACTTCCCGGATGTTTTTCCAGAAGAACTTCCAGGAATACCCCCTGCTAGAGCTGTCGAGTTCGTCGTCGACTTGAAGCCTGGCACCACTCCTATCGTGAAGCGTCCTTACAAGATGCCACCGCACCACCTTATTGAGCTTAAGAAAGAAATCGATAAGTCACTTAAGAAGGGCTTCATCCGTCCCAGTTCCTCTGCCTGGGGAGCACCGTCTCTCTTTGTCAAGAAGAAAGATGGTACGAATAGGTTGGTCCAAGATTACCGTCCTATCAACCAGGCAACCATACAGAATAAATATCCACTTTCCCGGATCAATGACTTATATGATCAACTTGCTGGATCTTCGGTGTTCTCTAAACTCGACTTGAGGTTGGGTTATCACCAGATCCGTGTCCGTGAAGAGGATATTCCGAAGACTGCATTCGTTACACGCTATGGTTCCTATGAATACACCGTCATGTCATTTGGCCTGACGAATGCTCCAGCTACGTTCTCCCGCCTGATGAATTACATATTCATGGATTACCTCGACAAATTTGTCGTGGTGTATCTGGATGATATCCTAGTATATTCGAAGAATAAGGAAGAACATGCCGAACATCTTCGCCTTGTTCTGGAGAGGCTTCGAGAGCACAAGTTGTATGCCAAGTATTCCAAATGTGAATTCTGGCTTTCTGAAGTAACCTACCTTGGACATGTGATTTCCAAGGACGGTATTGCCGTTAACCCGGAGCGTGTTTACGCTATCCTTGACTAGACTCCTCCAAAGAATGCCAAGCAAGTCCGAAGCTTTCTCGGTCTAGCCAGTTATTGCCGCCGATTCGTCGAGAACTTCTCCAAGATCGCCAAGCCCCTGACTAATCTGCTCCACAAAGGCGTTAAGTTTGAGTGGACAGACAAGTGTCAGGAAAGTTTCCAGACCCTCAAGGACAAGCTTACTTCTGCTCCAGTGCTTGCTCCTCTTTATTCTCGCAAGGACTTTGTCATATACTGCGACGCCTCTCGTCAGGGATTAGGCTGTGTCCTAATGCAAGAACGAAGAGTAATTGCGTATGCTTCACGTCAATTGCGTCCACATGAAGAAAATTATCCAGTGCATGATCTTGAACTTGCTGCAGTGATATATGCATTGAAGTTATGGCGACATTACCTTCTGGGTAATCGGTGTGAGATTTATACCGATCATCAGAGTTTGAAATACTTGTTCACCCAACCGGATCTTAATCTCCGTCAGCAATGATGGTTAGAAACAATTACGGATTATGACTACGGTATTTCATATACCCCGGGCAAGGCTAACGTGATGGCTGATGCCCTGAGCCACAAGTCATATTGCAACAACCTCATGGTTAGGCGAGCTCTACCTCGTCTCTATGCAGAATTGAGTCAACTAAACCTGCGAATTGTTCCCCAGGGTTCTCTTAATAACCTTGTGGTACAACCAGACCTTCAGAAGGCTGTTAAAGAAGCGCAAGCCAAAGATGCTGAAATTGACTTGATGAAGAAAGAGCTCCACCTTGATAAGTACCGGGATTTCTCAGTTGCTGAAGATGGAACATTATATTTCAGAGACCGCATCGTAGTACCTCGCTTCGAGCTTATGACTGACAAGGTCATGAAGGAGGCTCATGATACACCACTGTCTATCCATCCGGGTAGTACCAAGATGTATCGCGATCTTCGATAGAGGTACTGGTGGTCTAGGATGAAGCAGGATATCGCTCGTTATGTTGCTGAATGTGACGTTTGTCGTCGCGTGAAGGCAGAACATCAGAAGCCTACCGGACTTCTTCAACCACTTCCTATTCCGCTGTGGAAATGGGATAAAGTGCAAATGGATTTCATTACTGGTCTTCCCAAGTCTCAGAAGGGTCACGATGCCATTCTTGTCGTCATCGACCAACTCTCCAAGGTTGCACACTTTCTGCCTGTCAAGGAGACTATCACTGCTAGTCAGTTGGTAGAGCTGTATATGTCCAGAATCGTTTCACTCCACGGTATTCCGAAGGAGATCAGTTCGGACCATGGCGGTCTTTTCACGTCCAAGTTCTGGGAAAGTTTCCAAGAAGCTATGGGGACTCACATTTCATGGAGTTCAGCTTATCATCCTCAGTCCCAAGGCCAAGTTGAGCGCGTTAATCAAGTGCTTGAAGATATGCTTCGAGCTTGTGTTATATCCTTCGGTAAGAAATGGGAGGAATCTCTCCCATATGCCGAGTTCTCTTATAACAACAGCTATCAAGCCAGCTTGAAGATGGCTCCATTCGAAGTGTTATACGGACGTAAGTGTCGAACCCCTCTGAATTGGTCAGAAACTGGGGAACGACCTCTTGTTGGACCGGACATTATTCGACACGCTGAAGAACAAGTCAGAATTGTCCGAGAAAATCTCAAGGCGGCTCAGGACCGCCAAAAGAGCAATTATGATCGCAAGCGATGGGGTCTGACTTATCAATCAGGTGATCAAGCTTATCTTCGTGTCACTCCGATGAAGGGCACCCGTCGATTCAGAATCAAGGGCAAGCTAGCTCCTCGCTATATTGGTCCCTTTTGCATAGTTGCCAGACGTGGACATGTGGCTTATAAATTGGAGTTGCCGCCACAATTCTCTCATATTCATGATGTCTTCCACGTGTCGCAACTTCGCAAGTGCTTCAAGGAATCTCTGCACCGCGCAGTGGATCACGAGATGCTTGAATTGCAAGATGACTTATTTTATAAGGAGCATCCGATCCGCATCCTTGATGAGGCTGAACGTCGAACTCGTCAGAAGACGACCAAGTTCCTGAAAGTGCAGTGGTCGAATCACACTGAAGATGAAGCCACTTGGGAACGCGAGGATCATCTTCGGGAAGAATATCCCGACCTCTTTCCTTCCACCTCCTAAATTCTCGGGGCGAGAATTTCTTTTAGAGGAGAATTTGTAACACCCCCTTGTAATAAGCTATGTGACACTGTTAATCTTGCCAAGTCATGACTATTTGCAGTGCCAAGTCACATGGGTTAAGGATCCAATTCAAATTCAATTCTGAAAATTCAACTCAAATTCAAAAGTGCAAAAATAAATTTGCTCAAACACTGTTGAAAAATGTTCATTAATTGGCAAATAATCCAGGAACATTTATAAAACCATCATCAAAATAATTGGAGTTAGATAAATGACTCAAACAACTTGAAACAGCACCAAAACAGCAATAATTAATCCAATTAAAATCATATTAAATTCAATTAAAACCCAACTTTACCCAAACCAATTTCTGGTGAAAGCTAACATTGCACGCTAATATTTGGACTAGCTCCCACATTTTATAAAATTGCAAAAGTGGCCTAACTATTTCCAAAAATAGAAAAGAATTGAAAAACAGCAAAAAAAGTGAAAAACTACTGTGGACTGGGCCTAAGTGCACAGTGCACTTAGACCCAGCCCACCAGGCCGCTCCCCTCTCTCTCTCCATCGCCGTGTCGCCGCGCCCATGGCTGCGCGCGCGCGCGCCGGCGAGCGCGTGACACGCCGACGCCACCGACGAAACAAGAGCTGAGGAGGATAAGGGCGACGCTCGAGCCGTTCCCCCTGGACCTCCTCCATCACTCCCCGCACTCTCCTCGCTCGCTCCTCCTTCCTCTTCCCCTCAGATCCAGCGTCCGAGCGCTGTCGCCGCCGCGTCCCGTTGTTCGCCGCGGCCACCGGCGCTGGTTCCTTCCTCCTTGGTGTCCAGGCGGTCCGCCAGCACCTACCTCGTCGATCGGTGCAACCAGCAGGAGCGGGGAGGCCCTGTAGCTGCCGGATGCCGCCGCCCCTTTCTTCTCCAACTCTGGTGCTCACCGGCGGATTCGAGCTCCTCTGCTGCTACTAATCCGTCGAGGGTTTTTCGTAACCACTCGGTGAGCCTCACCCTCGCTCCTCTATCTCTCTGCGATGCTTTGCGCCGTCCGTAGCCGCCGCGCCGCGCTTGGCCGAACGGAGGTCCGCCGTCGTTAGCACTGCTAGCGCTGTGGCCGTTGACGAGCCCGTCCGAGCTCACGGTCGTGCTCGCCGTCATTGTAGAAGTCGAACCCGCTAGCTGACATCGCTTGCCGTGCCCAGAGTCGCCGTTTCCACACTCGCCCGAACGCCGCCGCCGCCATAGCTGGTCACCGCCGTCGTTTCCGGCCATCTCTGGCCCGGAGACCACCCGCGTTGGATGCGGCTCCGCTAGCTCGTTCGAACGCAGCAGACCGCGCACGAAATGGAGCCCCCTAGCGCGTTTCTGACGAACTCCGGCGATCTTCCGCCGCGAACTTGGTCGCCGGCGCAGCTCCGGCGCCGGCCGATGACGTGGCTCGGTGGGGCCCAGCCCTGGGTCACTGACCGTGGGCCCCGGTGGCCCCAGTTGACTGGGTTGACCCAGTCAACTGCTGACTGGGCTGCCCAGTGGGACTGACATGTGGGACCCCCCTCTGTTAATTAACTAATAAATGATTAAATAAATAAAAACAAATTAGTTATACTAATCACTCACTGACATGTGGGCCCACATCCTTAATTAACCCTGCTAATTAGATTAATCCACTGTTAGACTAAACAGAGGCTGACATGTGGGTCCCACTGGACCCACATGTCAGGTTTGACCCTGGTCAGCCGCAGTTGACCTGCTGATGTCATCCTTGCATCATGCTGACATCATAAATCATTCTGTTAATAAAAATAATTCCAGAAATGTTTAAAATCTTTAAAAATTCATAACTTTTAAACCGTAGCTCAGATCGACAAAGTTAAAACATGAAAGTTGCTCAGAACGACGAGACGAGTCTGGTCGTGCTGTCTGTTTCCTTGTCGGAACCCCCTCCGTAGAATAACTCGTAACTCCGAGCCCGATTCCGGTGGATGAATAGTGCACACATACCGGTAAATAAATCCCGCGATAATCCTAAAAATAACTAAAATGACTTAGATGCATATTTAGGCAACCCTGCACTGCATCATAGCATAGCACGCACTGTGTTGCATCTATTTGCATTGTGTTTACCTGTTTCTTCCTCCTCTTCTCTCTCGGTAGACCCCGACGTTGCCGTAGCTCCCGAGGCAGACGCAGCTCCGG
The DNA here is from genome assembly GCA_011799875.1 of Thinopyrum elongatum. NCBI lineage: Eukaryota > Viridiplantae > Streptophyta > Magnoliopsida > Poales > Poaceae > Thinopyrum > Thinopyrum elongatum. The sequence continues at coordinate 522,233,506 of CM022299.1, forward strand.
AGTACGACTACGTCCCCGACGACACTGTTGACGACCTTGCCCTTGCTGCAGAGCAAACAGGCAAGCACCCCCATTTTGAGCATTCCGATATCGCCCACTCTCTTCTCTCTTATGCTTGCATTAGAAGATACTGCTGCTACTGTTATCCTACTTCTGTTGCATAGCCTGTTTATTGTAGCCTACTATTGATACTTGCCTGCTATCCTAAACTGCTTAGTATAGGATGGGTAGAGCCCTATCAGAGACCCACTTGTCCCGACTGCCCCGCTGGACTCTCAGAAGACCCGAGCAACGGGATCGAAGATCAGACCCTGTCACCGCATGTCACTTCCCCCTTAATTGCTCGACACTACTGGGTTACCATCGAGTGCCGAGGGTGATACCTCGTCAGCACTTTTGATGATAACCTTGTAGGTTTGTTAACCGGTCGTGGTAAGCGAGGGTGATTCCTCCTACACCACCCCCGATACCGACACTGTCGTGCATCACTTCAAGTGTGGACTTCGAGGGTGATTCCTCCTTCGTTCACCTTGATGATAACATCAAGTGGGATTCCGTCGAGGGTGATTCCTCAGGGTTCCCCCTTGGTGTCAGACACACGAATACTGTGATTACTGTGACTAAACACTGAAACATGATACTAAAGACGGGTCGGCCCTGAGGGGTACCCGCGCGAGCATGAATGCGAAGTGATGTGGAGACGGGTTGACCTGAGAGGTGCCCGCGAGATAATGACGAGGCGTGGCCGGGCATTCTTAGCCCTTGCCGCATGTCCTCGAGACGGGGCGACGGGGTCACATCGATCGTGAGTCTCTGCTCGTTACCGCGTGATCCTAAACCACTAACGGTTTGGATATTTGATCCGAGGGGCCTCTGGCCCGATAGCATTAACCATCACGTGGGCATAGTATGGGCGTTCTGCGTCGTATACTTCAGCCGGAGCTTAATAGACGTCAGCGACTAAGCGGCGCACATCGAGTTGGACTGGGAACGCAACCGCGCTTGTATAAGGGGTTGCTAGGTCTGCTCTCGGTGGCCCCGTAACATGCAGGAGTTCCCGGGGCGAAGGCCCAAGACCCCTGGGGGCATAGGTTAGTCCGGCGTGCTGACCTCTCTGTTAAGTATTCGGTCGGGTTGCGGTGTATCGTTTGGCCAAGGGCGGGCATGACCCAGAAAAGTGTGTCCGGCCGGAGTTAAGCGAGCGTGGTGGGTAAGTTGGTACACCCCTGCAGGGAAGAAACTTCTATCGATAGCCTGTCCTACGGTAACGGACACTCGGAGTTGTATCCCGATCGGTACAACTAGAACTTGAGATGAGAACTGGATAGTACGGCTCTGGGATTGCTTTCTCGTAGGGAGTCGAGAAAGGATCTCAGGTCGAGGTTGATGACACTACATCTACTTTACATTATGTAATATGCACTCTTCTAATGCTGCAAGACCGATGAAGATATTGAAGATGCTAGTCTTCGATAGGACTAGGCTTTCCCCCTCTATTCTAGCATTTCTGCAGCCCAGCCCACATATACAGCCTCCATTTGAAAATGTTGCGTATGTAGTGTAGATCCTTGCTTGCTGAGTACTTCGGATGAGTACTCACGTTTGCTTTACTTTCTTTTTCCCCATTTTCCACTTGATGCCACCAGACATCGGAGCCCCTGAGCCAGATGCCCCCGTTGACGATCAGTACTACTACCCGCCTGGCGAGTACTACTACTACGAGGAGCCGACTGACGACCAGGAGTAGGATCGGAGGGTCCAGGGCAGGAGGCCTACGCCTTTCGATCGTAGTATTTTATTTTACCCCGCCTTATAAAGGCTTGCTTCTCTCTCTGTAATATATCTGTACCCAGATATCTAATGCTTCCGCTGACACTTGTATGCCATCGAGCTATGTATTCGAGCCCTCGAGGCCCTGGCTTGTAATATAAAGCTTGTATGACTTTATTTATGTTTTAGAGTTGTGTTGTGATATCTTCAAGTGAGTCCTTAGGCTTAATCATGTGCATTTGCGTGTATGATTAGTGCACGATTAAGCCGGGGTCGTCACAGGTTGGTATCAGAGCCAACTGCCTCTAGGAATCCCCCTATCCAATTCCTTGGCCAAAGTTGAGTCTAGTGGTCGAAAACTATTTTACTAACTTGGCTGTGTGGCTTATGGGCCCACGTCGCCAACTGGGTGGTAATAGGATCTTTTACTCCTTGATCTATACTCTGGGAACTCTGATCTCTCTTCTATTTGGGTTTAATAAAATTACTAACACCGACACTTAGGATCTTGTTAATTCCATCCATCCGGAGAGCTGGATATTAGTGCGATTTCCCGGTCGTTGATCTGATTAGTCTGATAATCATTTTCCTTTCCATTGTTTTGGTTAACCTTTCTTTCCGAAGTCTGATATATATTTCTCATCGTCATATGACAACCCTGAACTTCTTGTTTCAGATGGACTGTCTGTTTCCCCCTCGTCCTACGACGCAGCTTGCGCTTCGCACCTGGGCTCGAGACGTCCCTGGGTTTCCAGCTGTTCTGATCGCCCTCTTGATCAGGCTGGGATACCGCTGGTGCCCCGAGTACATGGTCTACGAGGTTTATCGTGAGTTCAATCAGGAGCAGTACTATGCTGAAGTTCGCATCTACGATCAGCAGGATGACTCTGACACTGAGCTACACCATTTGCACGGTATCGGCGTAACAATTGAGATGGCAGTCCATGATGCTGCTTACTCTGCTGTTGCACGTCTTTGAGGACAGTTCAGTGCTGACTTGGATGCTTCTGAGTATCAGTACATTCCGTATGTCCCTGCTGGAGATGCTACCGGATACTACACAGCTGTTTGTGCCCCGTACGAGCCACGTCGCTACGACCAGCGAGTTCTGATTCATTGTACTCAGGCTCTGGATCGCACCGTTCACGCTCTTGCTGTCGAGTTGTTTGCCACTCGAGCATGACTCTACGAGGCTATGACGCAGTTGCTACCAGCTGTTCATGCAGGGATACATCCGGAGCACATTCTTTACCCGAGCAGGACCGAGATGCCATCAGGGATTGATTGGCCTGCAGTGGGAGGTCACACGCCTGCACGTGGACCTCTTCTTTCATCTCGAGACCGGGTTCTGCATCAGAGTGCACATGGAGCACAGGATCCTTCTGCGACGAACGTCCGTCGTCCGCACTTGCAGCTACCCCGTTTCAGTGGTTTTCTCCGACGTTGATATAGCCTTTGCTATGTCTCGTTGTGTACTTTCTTACCGCGAGCCTGCGCGCCGCCTAGCATGTCTAGCTTTTGAATTTGCGCCGTTATGCTGCCCGAATGTAATCGACTCTGTATGTATCTGTATGACTTAATGACTACTATTAAGCATCTGCTGTACTACTTAAATTCCGTCGAGTTACATCATGTTTGTTACTAAACACTCGCTGTGGCTACTGCTAAACTACCCCTGTTGATTTAGCAGGATGGGTGACAACAATCCACCTCCGCCTGACTATATGGCAGCAATGATGCAACAGTTTGAACTCAATCGTCAGTTCATGACGGGCATTATGCAACAATTCCCCCGTCCCAATGCCGACCAGCCGCCACCTTCCATCACCTTGCCAGAGTTTATGCGGCTCAACCCATCGTTCTTTCGCAACACTGTCAACCCGCTGGATGCCGATGACTGGCTGCGTGACATCTCCTATGAGATGGAGTCTGCTGATGTCGCCCCTGCCAATTATGTCACCTTTGCGACATACCTTCTGAAGGGTCCCGCATCACAATGGTGGGCCACTCACCGACAGACCTTACCACCTGGTACTGTCGTCACTTGGGCAGAATTCAAGATTGCTTTCCGTGCCCGCTACATTCCTCAAGCTGTCATAGCCCGGAAGAAGGCCGAGTTCCGTAGCCTCGTTCAGGGCAACAAGACTGTGGAAGTTTATCAGCGCGAGTTTCTTGACTTGTCTCGCTACGCTGAAGAAGACATCCCCACTGATGCCCGAAGGCAGGAGAAATTCCGTGAAGGGCTGCACCATGATATTCAGTTAGCTCTGCTTGTCCAAGATTATCCTGATTTTGCCACCTTGGTGAATAAGGCTATCATGGTTGAAACTGGTCTGAAGAAACACAAGGAAGCAACCAGACGCATCCGTGAGGCGGGCTCGTCTTCCCAGAAGCGCCGCATCTGGATACCTCAGAGCATGTACCGTCCAGCAGCTCCAGTGAACAGGCCCTCTTATGTTGCACCACGTCTGCCTCCTCCACCTCCGAGGCAGCCTCTGCCAGCTCCAGCACCTCAAGCTCCAGCACCCCGTCCTGACAGCGGACTATGCTTCAAGTGTGGCCAGCCAGGTCACCGTGCTAGGGATTGTTCTCAGAATCAGAATCAACTGGCTCTTCCTTCTGCTGGCCGTGGAATTGGCCATGGTATTCCTCAACAACGCAACAACAATGCCAGGCCTCCTTATGGGCGTGGGCAGTACTACCACATCAACATGTCTGAAGCTCCGAATCAACCAGATACTATGATGGGTACACTTCTCGTTAATTCAGTACCAGCATCTGTTTTATTTGATTCAGGAGCATCGCATTCCTTCATGTCAGAACATTTTGCACGCATGCATGACATTAAATGCGAATACATGAACACACCCTTATTGGTACATACTCCCACGGGTGGTTGCCGAACCTCTGCGGTTAGTTATAATGTCCCCGTTGAAATCGAAGGATTGGAGTTCAGTGCGTCTCCCATTATTCTGAAATCATCTAAGATTGACCTTATACTGGGAATGGATTGGTTGAAGGCTCACTACGCCACAATCAATTGTGCCACTAAAGTTGTACACCTCCTTCACCCATCAGATGAGTTAGTGAATTACCAAGCTCACATCACTCAGAATGCCGAGGCTCAGGTTTATGCCTTGAACGCGTTAAATGCTTCTCCGCTTGAGGGGATCGAGAACATCCCAGTTGTCTGTGACTTCCCGGATGTTTTTCCAGAAGAACTTCCAGGAATACCCCCTGCTAGAGCTGTCGAGTTTGTCGTCGACTTGAAGCCTGGCACCACTCCTATCGTGAAGCGTCCTTACAAGATGCCACCGCACCACCTTATTGAGCTTAAGGAAGAAATCGATAAGTCACTTAAGAAGGGCTTCATCCGTCCCAGTTCCTCTGCCTGGGGAGCACCGTCTCTCTTTGTCAAGAAGAAAGATGGTACGAATAGGTTGGTCCAAGATTACCGTCCTATCAACCAGGCAACCATACAGAATAAATATCCACTTTCCCGGATCAATGACTTATATGATCAACTTGCTGGATCTTCGGTGTTCTCTAAACTTGACTTGAGGTTGGGTTATCACCAGATCCGTGTCCGTGAAGAGGATATTCCGAAAACTGCATTCGTTACACGCTATGGTTCCTATGAATACACCGTCATGTCATTTGGCCTGACGAATGCTCCAGCTACGTTCTCCCGCCTGATGAATTACATATTCATGGATTACCTCGACAAATTCGTCGTGGTGTATCTGGATGATATCCTAGTATATTCGAAGAATAAGGAAGAACATGCCGAACATCTTCGCCTTGTTCTGGATAGGCTTCGAGAGCACAAGTTGTATGCCATGTATTCCAAATGTGAATTCTGGCTTTCTGAAGTAACCTACCTTGGACATGTGATTTCCAAGGACGGTATTGCCGTTAACCCGGAGCGTGTTCAGGCTATCCTTGACTGGACTCCTCCAAAGAATGCCAAGCAAGTCCGAAGCTTTCTCGGAATAGCCAGTTATTGCCGCCGATTCGTCGAGAACTTCTCCAAGATCGCCAAGCCCCTGACTAATCTGCTCCACAAAGGCGTTAAGTTTGAGTGGACAGACAAGTGTCAGGAAAGTTTCCAGACCCTCAAGGACAAGCTTACTTCTGCTCCAGTGCTTGCTCCTCCTGATTCTCGCAAGGACTTTGTCATATACTGCGACGCCTCTCGTCAGGGATTAGGCTGTGTCCTAATGCAAGAACGAAGAGTAATTGCGTATGCTTCACGTCAATTGCGTCCACATGAAGAAAATTATCCAGTGCATGATCTTGAACTTGCTGCAGTGATATATGCATTGAAGTCATGGCGACATTACCTTCTGGGTAATCGGTGTGAGATTTATACCGATCATCAGAGTTTGAAATACTTGTTCACCCAACCGGATCTTAATCTCCGTCAGCAACGATGGTTAGAAACAATTACGGATTATGACTGCGGTATTTCATATACCCCGGGCAAGGCTAACGTGATGGCTGATGCCCTAAGCTGCAAGTCATATTGCAACAACCTCATGGTTAGGCGAGCTCAACCTCGTCTCTATGCAGAATTGAGTCAACTAAACCTGCGAATTGTTCCCCAGGGTTCTCTTAATAACCTTGTGGTACAACCAGACCTTCAGAAGGCTGTTAAAGAAGCGCAAGCCAAAGATGCTAAAATTGACTTGATGAAGAAAGAGCTCCACCTTGATAAGTACTGGGATTTCTCAGTTGCTGAAGATGGAACATTATATTTCAGAGACCGCATCGTAGTACCTCGCTTCGAGCTTATGACTGACAAGGTCATGAAGGAGGCTCATGATACACCACTGTCTATCCATCCGGGTAGTACCAAGATGTATCACGATCTTCGACAGAGGTACTGGTGGTCTAGGATGAAGCAGGATATCGCTCGTTATGTTGCTGAATGTGACGTTTGTCGTCGCGTGAAGGCAAAACATCAGAAGCCTACCGGACTTCTTCAACCACTTCCTATTCCGCTGTGGAAATGGGATAAAGTGCAAATGGATTTCATTACTGGTCTTCCCAAGTCTCAGAAGGGTCACGATGCCATTCTTGTCGTCATCGACCAACTCTCCAAGGTTGCACACTTTCTGCCTGTCAAGGAGACTATCACTGCTAGTCAGTTGGCAGAGCTGTATATCTCCAGAATCGTTTCACTCCACGGTATTCCGAAGGAGATCAGTTCGGACCGTGGCGGTCTTTTCACGTCCAAGTTCTGGGAAAGTTTCCAAGAAGCTATGGGGACTCACATTTCATGGAGTTCAGCTTATCATCCTCAGTCCCAAGGCCAAGTTGAGCGCGTTAATCAAGTTCTTGAAGATATGCTTCGAGCTTGTGTTATATCCTTCGGTAAGAAATGGGAGGAATCTCTCCCGTATGCCGAGTTCTCTTATAACAACAGCTATCAAGCCAGCTTGAAGATGGCTCCATTCGAAGTGTTATACGGACGTAAGTGTCGAACCCCTCTGAATTGGTCAGAAACTGGGGAACGACCTCTTGTTGGACCGGACATTATTCGACACGCTGAAGAACAAGTCAGAATTGTCCGAGAAAATCTCAAGGCGGCTCAGGACCGCCAAAAGAGCAATTATGATCGCAAGCGATGGGGTCTGACTTATCAACCAGGTGATCAAGCTTATCTTCGTGTCACTCCGATGAAGGGCACCCGTCGATTCAGAATCAAGGGCAAGCTAGCTCCTCGCTATATTGGTCCCTTTCGCATAGTTGCCAGACGTGGACATGTGGCTTATAAATTGGAGTTGCCGCCACAATTCTCTCATATTCATGATGTCTTCCACGTGTCGCAACTTCGCAAGTGCTTCAAGGAATCTCCGCACCGCGCAGTGGATCACGAGATGCTTGAATTGCAAGATGACTTATTTTATAAGGAGCATCCGATCCGCATCCTTGATGAGGCTAAACGTCGAACTCGTCAGAAGACGACCAAGTTCCTGAAAGTGCAGTGGTCGAATCACACTGAAGATGAAGCCACTTGGGAACGCGAGGATCATCTTCGGGAAGAATATCCTGACCTCTTTCCTTCCACCTCCTAAATTCTCGGGGCGAGAATTTCTTTTAGAGGAGAATTTGTAACACCCCCTTGTAATAAGCTATGTGACACTCTGTTAATCTTGCCAAGTCATGACTATTTGCAGTGCCAAGTCACATGGGTTAAGGATTCAATTCAAATTCAATTCTGAAAATTCAACTCAAATTCAAAAGTGCAAAAATAAATTTGCTCAAACACTGTTGAAAAATGTTCATTAATTGGCAAATAATCCAGGAACATTTATAAACCATCATCAAAATAATTGGAGTTAGATAAATGACTCAAACAACTTGAAACAGCACCAAAACAGCAATAATTAATCCAATTAAAATCATATTAAATTCAATTAAAACCCAACTTTACCCAAACCAATTTCTGGTGAAAGCTAACATTGCACGCTAATATTTGGACCAGCTCCCACATTTTATAAAATTGCAAAAGTGGCCTAACTATTTCCAAAAACAGAAAAGAATTGAAAAACAGAAAAAAAAAGAAAAAGTGAAAAACTACTGTGGACTGGGCCTAAGTGCACAGTGCACTTAGACCCAGCCCACCAGGCCGCTCCCCTCTCTCTCTCCATCGCCGTGTCGCCGCGCCCATGGCTGCGCGCGCGCGTGCCGGCGAGCGCGTGACACGCCGACGCCACCGACGAAACAAGAGCTGAGGAGGATAAGGGCGACGCTCGAGCCGTTCCCCCTGGACCTCCTCCATCACTCCCCGCACTCTCCTCGCTCGCTCCTCCTTCCTCTTCCCCTCAGATCCAGCGTCCGAGCGCTGTCGCCGCCGCGTCCCGTTGTTCGCCGCGGCCACCGGCGCTGGTTCCTTCCTCCTTGGTGTCCAGGCGGTCCGCCAGCACCTACCTCGTCGATCGGTGCAACCAGCAGGAGCGGGGAGGCCCTGTAGCTGCCGGATGCCGCCGCCCCTTTCTTCTCCAACTCCGGTGCTCACCGGCGGATTCGAGCTCCTCTGCTGCTACTAATCCGTCGAGGGTTTTTCGTAACCACTCGGTGAGCCTCACCCTCGCTCCTCTATCTCTCTGCGATGCTTTGCGCTGTCCGTAGCCGCCGCGCCGCGCTTGGCCGAACGGAGCTCCGCCGTCGTTAGCACTGCTAGCGCTGTGGCCGTTGACGAGCCCGTCCGAGCTCACGGTCGTGCTCGCCGTCATCGTAGAAGTCGAACCCGCTAGCTGACATCGCTTGCCGTGCCCGGAGTCGCCATTTCCACACTCGCCCGAACGCCGCCGCCGCCATAGCTGGTCACCGCCGTCGTTTCCGGCCATCTCTGGCCCGGAGACCACCCGCGTTGGATGCGGCTCCGCTAACTCGTTCGAACGCAGCAGACCGCGCACGAAATGGAGCCCCCTAGCGCGTTTCCGACGAACTCCGGCGATCTTCCGCCGCGAACTTGGTCGCCGGCGCAGCTCCGGCGCCGGCCGATGACGTGGCTCGGTGGGGCCCAGCCCTGGGTCACTGACCGTGGGCCCCGGTGGCCCCAGTTGACTGGGTTGACCCAGTCAACTGCTGACTGGGCTGCCCAGTGGGACTGACATGTGGGACCCCCCTCTGTTAATTAACTAATAAATGATTAAATAAATAAAAACAAATTAGTTATACTAATCACTCACTGACATGTGGGCCCACATCCTTAATTAACCCTGCTAATTAGATTAATCCACTGTTAGACTAAACAGAGGCTGACATGTGGGTCCCACTGGACCCACATGTCAGGTTTGACCCTGGTCAGCCGCAGTTGACCTGCTGATGTCATCCTTGCATCATGCTGACATCATAAATCATTCTGTTAATAAAAATAATTCCAGAAATGTTTAAAATCTTTAAAAATTCATAACTTTTAAACCGTAGCTCAGATCGACAAAGTTAAAACATGAAAGTTGCTCAGAACGACGAGACGAGTCTGGTCGTGCTGTCTGTTTCCTTGTCGGAACCCCCTACGTAGAATAACTCATAACTCCGAGCCCGATTCCGGTGGATGAATAGTGCACACATACCGGTAAATAAATCCCGCGATAATCCTAAAAATAACTAAAATGACTTAGATGCATATTTAGGCAACCCTGCACTGCATCATAGCATAGCACGCACTGTGTTGCATCTATTTGCATTGTGTTTACCTGTTTCTTCCTCCTCTTCTCTCTCGGTAGACCCCGACGTTGCCGTAGCTCCCGAGGCAGACGCAGCTCCGGAGTACGACTACGTCCCCGACGACACTGTTGACGACCTTGCCCTTGCTGCAGAGCAAACAGGCAAGCACCCCCATTTTGAGCATTCCGATATCGCCCACTCTCTTCTCTCTTATGCTTGCATTAGAAGATACTGCTGCTACTGTTATCCTACTTCTGTTGCATAGCCTGTTTATTGTAGCCTACTATTGATACTTGCCTGCTATCCTAAACTGCTTAGTATAGGATGGGTAGAGCCCTATCAGAGACCCACTTGTCCCGACTGCCCCGCTGGACTCTCAGAAGACCCGAGCAACGGGATCGAAGATCAGACCCTGTCACCGCATGTCACTTCCCCCTTAATTGCTCGACACTACTGGGTTACCATCGAGTGCCGAGGGTGATACCTCGTCAGCACTTTTGATGATAACCTTGTAGGTTTGTTAACCGGTCGTGGTAAGCGAGGGTGATTCCTCCTACACCACCCCCGATACCGACACTGTCGTGCATCACTTCAAGTGTGGACTTCGAGGGTGATTCCTCCTTCGTTCACCTTGATGATAACATCAAGTGGGATTCCGTCGAGGGTGATTCCTCAGGGTTCCCCCTTGGTGTCAGACACACGAATACTGTGATTACTGTGACTAAACACTGAAACATGATACTAAAGACGGGTCGACCCTGAGGGGTACCCGCGCGAGCATGAATGCGAAGTGATGTGGAGACGGGTTGACCTGAGAGGTGCCCGCGAGATAATGACGAGGCATGGCCGGGCATTCTTAGCCCTTGCCGCAAGTCCTCGAGATGGGGCGACGGGGTCACATCGATCGTGACTCTCTGCTCGTTACCGCGCGATCCTAAACCACTAACGGTTTGGATATTTGATCCGAGGGGCCTCTGGCCCGATAGCACTAACCATCACGTGGGCATAGTATGGGCGTTCTGTGTCGTATACTTCAGCCGGAGCTTAATAGACGTCAGCGATTGAGCGGCGCACATCGAGTTGGACTGGGAACGCAACCGCGCTTGTATAAGGGGTTGCTAGGTCTGCTCTCGGTGGCCCCGTAACGTGCAGGAGTTCCCGGGGCGAAGGCCCAAGACCCCTGGGGGCATAGGTTAGTCCGGCGTGCTGACCTCTTTGTTATGTATTCGGTCGGGTTGCGGCGTATCGTTTGGCCGAGGGCGGGCATGACCCAAAAAAGAGTGTCCGGCCGGAGTTAAGCGAGCGTGGTGGGTAAGTTGGTGCACCCCTGCAGGGAAGAAACTTCTATCGATATCCTGTCCTACGGTAACGGACACTCGGAGTTGTATCCCGATCGGTACAACTAGAACTTGAGATGAGAACTGGATAGTACGGCTCTGGGATTGCTTTCTCGTAGGGAGTCGAGAAAGGATCTCAGGTCGAGGTTGATGACACTACATCTACTTTACATTATGTAATCTGCACTCTTCTAATGCTGCAAGACCGATGAAGATATTGAAGATGCTAGTCTTCGATAGGACTAGGCTTTCCCCCTCTATTCTGGCATTTCTGCAGCCCAGTCCACATATACAGCCTCCATTTGAAAATGTTGCATATGTAGTGTAGATCCTTGCTTGCTAAGTACTTCGGATGAGTACTCACGTTTGCTTTACTTTCTTTTTTTCCCCTTTTCCACTTGATGCCACCAGACGTCAGAGCCCCTGAGCCAGATACCCCCGTCGACGATCAGTACTACTACCCGCCTGGCGAGTACTACTACTACGAGGAGCCGACTGACGACCAGGAGTAGGATCGGAGGGTCCAGGGTAGGAGGCCTACGCCTTTCGATCGTAGTATTTTATTTTACCCCGCCTTATAAAGGCTTGCTTCTCTCTCTGTAATATATCTGTACCCAGATATCTAATGCTTCCGCTGACACTTGTATGCCATCGAGCTATGTATTCGAGCCCTCGAGGCCCTGGCTTGTAATATAAAGCTTGTATGACTTTATTTATGTTTTAGAGTTGTGTTGTGATATCTTCAAGTGAGTCCTTAGGCTTAATCATGTGCATTTGCGTGTATGATTAGTGCACGATTAAGCCGGGGTCGTCACAGGTTGGTATCAGAGTCGACTGCCTCTAGGAATCCCCCTATCCAATTCCTTGGCCGAAGTTGAGTCTAGTGGTCGAAAACTATTTTACTAACTTGGCTGTGTGGCTTATGGGCCCACGTCGCCAACTGGGTGGTAATAGGATCTTTTACTCCTTGATCTATACTCTGGGAACTCTGATCTCTCTTCTATTCGGGTTTAATAAAATTACTAACACCGACACTTAGGATCTTGTTAATTCCATCCATCCGGAGAGCTGGATATCAGTGCGATTTCCCGGTCGTTGATCTGATTAGTCTGATAATCATTTTCCTTTCCATTGTTTTGTTTAACCTTTCTGTCCGAAGTCTAATATATATTTCTCATCGTCATATGACAACCCTGAACTTCTTGTTTCAGATGGACTGTCTATTTCCCCCTCGTCCTACGACGCAGCTTGTGCTTCGCACCTGGGCTCGAGATGTCCCTGGGTTTCCAGCTGTTCTGATCGCCCTCTTGATCAGGCTGGGATACCGCTGGTGCCCCGAGTACATGGTCTACGAGGTTTATCGTGAGTTCAACCAGGAGCAGTACTATGCTGATGTTCGCATCTACGATCAGCAGGATGACTCTGACACTGAGCTACACCGTTTGCACGGTATCGGCGTGACGATTGAGATGGCAGTCCATGATGCTGCTTACTCTGCTGTTGCACGTCTTCGAGGACAGTTCTGTGCTGACTTGGATGCTTCTGAGTATCGGTACATTTCGTATGTCCCTGCTGGAGATGCTACCGGATACTACACAGCTGTTTGTGCCCCGTACGAGCCTCGTCGCTACAACCAGCGAGTTCTGATTCATTGTACTCAGGCTCTGGATCGCACCGTTCACGCTCTTGCTGTCGAGTTGTTTGCCACTCGAGCACGACTCTACGAGGCTATGACGCAGTTGCTACCAGCTGTTCGTGCAGGGATACATCCGGAGCACATTCTTTACCCGAGCAGGACCGAGATGCCATCAGGGATCGATTGGCCTGCAGTGGGAGGTCACACGCCTGCACGTGGACCTCTTCTTTCAGCTCGAGACCGGGTTCTGCATCAGAGTGCACATGGAGCACAGGATCCTTCTGCGACGAACGTCCGTCGTCCGCACTTGCAGCTACCCCGTTTCAGTGGTTTTCTCCGACGTTGATATAGCTTTAAGTTTTAGAGTTGCATTGTGATATCTTTAAGTGAGTCCTTAGGCTTAATCATGTGCATTTGCGTGTATGATTAGTGCACGATTAAGCCGGGGTCGTCACAAATGTCCTCGAACGTTGGCCTCTTATTGATCAATTCTCGTATGTCCACAGCCCGATAGGGAATGTTTTCGCCAGCTTTATTGATGTGATGGTTCTCAAAGATACTATGAACGGAATCTTCTACATCAGGAGCAGTGTAAGCATCGTCTTGTTGTGCAACTTCATTAAACGAATTCCTCTGCTCAAATGTTTGCAATTCTCTCCAGTCATCACTACATGCATATGTGTCCTCCAAGAAAAATATACGTGTTGCTTTATTTGCCAAAATAAAAGGCTCATCGGTGTGGTACGACGCCTTGACATTGATGGATTTGAAATAATCATCAGCTCTGGCTTTTGCGATCCTAGAAAACAGGTTATACCAATGACAGCACAACAGAACCGCACACCGATGAACGTCGGAACTGGAGATATACTGCAACTGAACATTGTCTGTTATGTTAACATACATTTCAGTTATCTCTTTGCCGTACGTATCCGTGCTCTTGATGGCACTGTTTTGTGTCTTCCTGCCTTCGTCGCGTGCAAGGGTTTTGTAGCGCACATCTCCAACAACGCAAGATTCATAATGTCTTACCCGAGTATCAGGACCCATTGCTAGTGCGTAAAGGGCATCATTAACTGCCTGCCCATCCTCCCACATCTTCTTAACCTATGGTTAGAAAATAGACAAGCTGATCATCTTATGTACTCAATATATTAAAAAAAATCGACAGTGCAATTCAAAAGCTTACATGGCTCTTGAACCATTTCACAAATCCTGCCATAACCAGTTTGTCAATGTTTCTTGGATTTTGCGCCAGTGACTCCTTTTTGTAGATGCTGCATAACATAGTGATCGCGTCAAACATCAAAATATATAAGAATATGCTGCAAGTTTAGTAGATTATGATGTATAAGTTGCAATACTTAGCACTTACTTGATATAAGGTAGAATCTCAGGACAGTTATTCAACACATACCAAACCATTTTGTCCAAGTGTTTAGGTTTGTCATCTTGTCGACTCTTCCCTGTAACTCGAACAGAACAATCGAAAACATTGAGCTCGGGATTATCTTCACCCACCTTTTTGCTAAGCTGATCAGCTATTTCAATGTATTTTGAGCAGAATGTCAACGCTTCTGTAGCAATGTAGGCCTCTGCAATGGAACCCTCAGGTCTAGCTCTATTCCTAACATAGCCCTTGAAAGTGCCTAGCCGCCTTTCAATAGGGTACATCCAACCATACTGTACTGGACCTCTAAGTAGTGCATCATCAGGTAGATGAACAACCAAATGTATCATCACATCAAAGAAGGCTGGAGGATATATCTTCTCAAGGTCGCATAGGATAGTTGGTATCTTGTCTCTAAGACGCTCCAAAGCATCTATCCTAATATTTCTACTGCAGAGTTCCCTGAAGAATTGTCCAACTCTGCAACTGCTCTGTATAAGTCAGGGCGGCCCAATCCTCTAAGGATAACAAGTAAAACCCTTTGAAGTAGGACGTAGCAGTCATGAGTTTTCAACCCTTGTACCTTGTTTCCATCTGCACTGACTCTCCTTTCAAGGTTGGAAGCGAATCCATGTGGGAATCTCACACGTGACAGGACCTTGCATAATTCTTTTCTTTTACCTTGTCCAGGACGTACACAGCTGGTGCCATGTCCCGTGATGCACCATCATCTTTCACCTGCAAATCGGATCTGATACCCAGGTGTGTCAAATCAATCCTAGATTTTAAGGTATCTTTTGTCTTGCCTTCAATATTAAGAAGTGTGCCGATAATGTTGTCACATATATTTTTCTCGATGTGCATCACATCAAGATTATGTCGCAGATCCAAATCTTTCCAATACTCCAAGTCCAGCAAAGTGGACCTGCGGGTAAACAATAATATCTCTTCGGCCATGCCAGGCTTCCTTTTCCTGCTACCCTTATTAGGATGGTTTCCTAGTGTAATATGCCCGACCTTCTGTAATTCCTCCTGCAACTCATCGCTGGTCAGCCTCTTTGGCGCATCACGGTTTTCATGCTCTGCATCGAAAACAGGTCTTTGGTATTTTCTAGGACACGGCTTGTCCTTGGCAAGGAAACGATGGTGTCCAATGTAACAGATCTTGCTAAGTATTGAGTATGACAGCGGTTTCTTGTCACAGCGAACACATGCATTGTAACCATGTGTCGTTCGCCATGACATAGTGCCCAAAGCCGGATAATCATGGATGCACCAAATTATAACAGCATGTAGAAAGAAATCAGCTGGTGGGCTGCTATATAGGTCTCGAGTGAGAACACCCCTCCATAGCTTCTGAAGTTCCTCCACAAGAGGCTCCATGAATAGATCAAACACCTTTCCAGGACTTTTTGGACCTGGGATGAGCGAGGCCATCATGTAGTTTGATTCTTTAGTGTAGACATTTGGTGGCATGTTGTAAGGGATAACAAGCACTGGCCACATGCTATATGTGGCGCTCTAGTGGCCAAATGGTTTGAATCCATCTGTAGCTAAGCCAAGTCTAATGTTTCTCGGCTCAGCAACAAACTTTTTGTGTTTCTCATTGAAGCTTATCCAGTCACTACCATGAGATGGATGGCTCATTACATTCTGATATATGTACTCCTGGTTCCTAGAATGCCACAGTACATCCTCTCTTGTTTCAGCATCATGAAACAACCTCTGCAATCTTGGTATGATTGGAAAATGTCTCAGAACATTACGAGGAACCCTCTTCACAGCATCACCATCTTTCCATCTTGATGATTTGCATTTTGAGCATTCACTTAAGTTGGCATAAACCTTCCAGAACAGAACACAATTATTCTTACAAACATGGATCATATCATATCCAATTCCAACTGCACGAAGGAAATTCTTCATTTTATTGTAGGTGTGTGGCAGCTCAGATGCATCTGGGTAAGCTTTGCGGAAAGCAGCCAACGTCGCATCGAATATTTTGTTGGTCATCCGCTCAGATGTCTTCACCTGAAGAAGGGTGACCATAGCTGAGAATACTGACAGCTTATTTCCTGCAGTGACTGCCACATTGCATTGTTCCAACATGCAAGCCCACCGTTTTTCTTGTACAGGTGAAAATTCATGAAATGCGCGAGCATTTCGTAGCATTGTTTCAATGTTGGTCAAACTCACTGGCTCCGCTGCCACCACCTCCTGCTCCTCTTCCTCCTGAGCATCATGCAGATCAAGATGGTGATCTGCTACTTCCACATAGTCAGTAACATTGACGTTCACAGCTTCACCATGATGAACCCACCTAGTATATGTGACCGACATCCCATACAAGTGTAGATGATTTTGCACAGTTGACCGGGGTCTTGAAACTGAATTCATACAACTGCTACACGGGTAGAGCACATCTGATTTTGGACCACCGTACTCAGCTCTGATAAAGTTCATGAAGTTTTCACCCCCTCGAGATATGCAGTGGAGAATCTTCGAGCAGAAGTTATCCAAGTCCTGTCCATCTGTTAGACATACAAATTAGTTCTTCTAATAGATATTACAGGAAAAGCATATGTGTTTTTTTATAAAGTCCAGAAAAAAAATACCTAGGTCGATGTCTAAAGCTATGGCAAGATATTTGGACAAGCAGATCTAAGTAACGAAATATATGTAAAGCTAATTCAGCAAACAGATTGAGTGCTAAATTATGGCAGGCTATTTCAGCAATCAATGAGGCCGAGCACAGCCATCGAAGGCCATCTCAGCAACAAAGATTGAGTATAAAACAGTGTCGAGGTATTTCACCTAACAGGTTGGCTACTAGACCATGACAATCTACTTCACAATACATACATGGACCTAATATATGGCAGGATATTTTAGCAACTAATCGGGCGTGGCATGCTATCTCAGCAAAGCAGATTGAGTGCAGAACAGGGCAAGGAAGCTTCTTAAGCAGAGCATATTGACTGTAAACTATTTCGGCAAGCAGTGAGATTAACAGCGTCTATCAGCTAACATTCAGTGCTACTCCGGCATGCACGGGGCCTCAGTCTAGAATGCGCGTACCGTAGGAGAAACTGACCGCCGTGCGTCTCCACAAGAACGTCGCCAGCGGTGGCGGCGCGGCTGGAGGATGGCAGTCTACGAGAGCATACTGTGGGAGCGAGAGGATCGTCGTGCGTCCCCTCGACGAACCGCGGCGCCGACGTATCGGCACGGCGGGCAGGGCGGCGTTGGCGGAGCAAATGGAGTGGAGGGGGCCGGGGGGGAGGGGGAGGGGGGTTTGGGGAATATTATTGGCTAGTTGGCCGAAGGGCAGTTGAATTTGGGATTTGGGGGGAATTTTCGCGCGGTGGGTGGGGGAGTTTGGCGCATGGTCGGTTTCTCCAAATGCAGTCCCACGTGTCAGTGAAGAGGCAAGCCGAAGCGCGTTCCGTTTGGGTGAGCCGTGTACAGGACCGACCGTGTCAGGGGTGCAATGCGACCGCGATTGGCGTGCCGTGAGTGTACCACCTTTTTTCTTTTAAACTCGGTGCTTCACACGATCCATCGGTACTAGTAGTAATCTGGTAATCCTGACTAAAACAGCGCAGCCGGGTCTTTTCCGGCGCGATATGCTGGGAGGTTGGCTTAGTTGGTTTTTTTTATGACTTTTTTTAGGACAAGGCTTAGTTGATTTGACAGACAGAGCGAGAGAAAGATGTGAAAATGTGTGAATGTGTAATGGATGTACTATTGGAGTGCCTAAGATAAATTATGTATGTAGACCCTATGTGTTTATTTACTTCGCATGCTAGCTTTGTCTCGGGTCAGAACTTCTAAACTTAGACCAAGTTTATACACACAAAACAATGACAACCACAATACCAAGTAAATACGATTAGAATCATCATTCAATATATTTTCATACAATATATCTTACTATTATTGTGAAAGTTCGTATACACCGGACGAGATTCATGCAAACACAGTAGATTTTCATTACATTTCGAACTTTTATGAGATAATTCCTTATTTGACCCTTTTTAAAATTTGGGTTCCTTTTTTGGCCCTAGAAATTTTGTTTTTCCTTTTTTGACACTACAACTTTATTTTCTTCCTTACATGACACTTCCGTCATTCTTTGCTATTAACACCGTCAACTACGAGATGAAAAGTCCTATTTACCCCTGCTTTAGCACGTTGAAAAAAAAACAGAAAAACCTTGTCTGGCCGAACCGTCCCGATTCTCTCCCCTTCTCCCCCGATCCCCTTCTCCCCGAGCCCTAACCCTAGCGCGGCGCGGAGAGCAGCATGGAGGAGGGCGCGACCGACACTGCTACGGATGGCAGAGTGGAAGTCGCGGTGGAGGAGGGTCACGGGCGAGGCGGCCATGGTGGGGAGTTGTTCCTGTGCCCGCCCCGAGGGAGCGACGACCGCGGCGGCGAACTTTGAGCTGGCGTCGCTGCTCTCCCCTCTTTCTGGTCCCTTTCCATCGTAGATTCCGCGAATCGACGCCACCGTCGGAGCAGCATCTACTCCACCGCCTGAATTAGCGTCGTCCAGCGGGCCATCCCCGGCACTGTCGCGGGCGCCTCATAGGCAACGCGAGATGTGCGTCGCACGGGCGCCCAACCCCCTGCCACCTCCCACCGCTGCACCTCCCACCACCACCAGCCGATGTGATTCCTCAATCTCTGGCAGCGCACCCACCTAATCTGCTTCTCAGGACATCTCTCCGTCAAGCTCTGGCCATGGCCAAGAACAGTTTCAAGCTCGGCACCCGCCGCTCCAGCTTCCTCGCCGGTCCCGACCTCGATTTCAGCATCCACAAAGCTGAGGTCGCGTCGTCGTTTATTTGCAACGGGATCAGACCACCACGTACATGGAAGCTAGCCTCATAAGCAAGCAGGCTGCTGGATGTATTATTCCTGAGGATACGCAAGTACTCCCTCTGTCCCATAACATAAGAGCGTTTTTACACTACACTAGAGTAAAATACGCTCTTATATTATGGGGCGGAGGGAGTACTACACACGTACGAATCGATTCCGCTAGTCTGAGATGCAAGCGAGAACACACACCAACGCACGGCACAAACTACACCAGGGGTAAAATGGACTTTTCATGTCGCATTTAACGGTGTTAGTTGCCAAAATTGACGGAAATGTCACATACGGAACAAAATGAAATTTGAGTGTCAAAACAGAAAGAAATTTTTTATTAGGGCCAAAAAAGGAACCAAATTTGAAGGAAGGGCCAAATAAGAAATTCTCTCTTGTCAGGCAAGTTACGTGTTCAATGACCTGATGAAGCTCCCGTATGCGTGTTTATTTGCATTTGAACTGAATTGAACCACTTTTATCGCACCTACTTCCTCCTTTTCTAAATATAAGCCCTTTTAGAGATTTCAATATGAACTACGTATGAATGTATATATACGTATTTTTCTAAATATAAGCCCTTTTATAGATTTCAATATGAACTTCATACGGATGTATATAGAAGTATTTTAGAGTGTAGATTCACTCATTTTGCTTCGTTTGTAATCCGCATTGGAATCTCTTAAAAGGCTTATATTTAGAAATGGAGGCGCAAAGCGAACCAACCTGTGAAATGGAGGCGCAAAGTGGTATCCCCAGCCCACCAGGGTTCTAAGTCCTAGTGCTCGCATTATTTCTGGATTTATTTCAGGAATTCCGGCGATGCATTTTCAGTGGGAGAAAACGTTCCCGTCGACTATGAGGCGCCTACGGTAATTTCGTAAATCTCAAAATAATATGTCAGCTCAGTCTCTCGAAAGTGCTCACAGAGGTAGGGTGTGCGTGTGTGCATTCATAAGGGTGAGTGTATGTGTCTATGTATGAGCGCTTACGTATTTACTGTATTAAAAAAGAAATGGAGGCGCAAAAGAAAAAAAAAACTAGTCACGCATATAAAAATGAGTCTTTCTTAATCCAGGATATGTACGACATATTGAATTTCCCGTGAATGCTGCTTGCTGAATTTGATCGGTCACCGTATGCTTTGTGCCATCACTGCTTTTGTTTTATCCCGGGTGTAGAGTGAGATGTGCTGTGACGAACAGAATCGTGTCTCCGATGGTACACCTCGGTCCAGGACGTCCTCGTCCTACGCAGCTCAACGTCTGTCAGTTAATCGTGTGGGTAAGCCGAAAACGTATACGCCTTATACCTCTGAACAATACCTGACGCAGGGAGGTCCTATCTGCCGGTCTCTGCGGCAGAATGTTGTTATACAGCCCTCGAAAAAGAGACTGCGCTCAGCATGGTTCGAACCTGAGCCTAGACGTTTCAAAGAAGTACAGCTAGCCAGTTGAGCTAGAGAGACACCTGGTTTATAATGCACCGCAAAATATTAGGAACCAAACCGAGCGCACATCTGAACATTTAAAGCAAAACGTTATTTTGAGGAAAAAAAATGTAAAGGCCGTATGAAACAGCGTACACTTTTAGAAATTGTGAATAAATATTGAAAAAACTCAAATATTTCAAAAATACAAACACTTTTTGGAAATGGGAACATTTTTTTAAAATACCCCAAAAATAGAAAACATGAATGTTTTTTTGGAAAACCAGAACATTTTTTAAATTCCAAAACAATTTTGGATACGCGAACATTTTTGAAAAGTGGGAACATTTTTTTAAACTCCCGAACAAAACTTGAAAACATGAACAATTTTTAAATTTGCGTACATTTTTTAAAATTCCTGAAAAAAAAATTGAAACAAGAACATTTTTTGGAATTTGCGAAAAATTCTTTAAACGAACACATTTATAGAAACTCCCAACAAAATTTGAAAACATGAAAAAAAAATTGGTGAACAAATTTTGAACTGGGAAGATTTTTTGAAACTCCCCAAAAAAAGTAAAACGTGATTTTTTTTGAACTTATGTATATTTTTTTGAAAAGTAAACATTTTTTGTAATATGTGAACATTTTTTAGAAATGAAGAACTTTTTTTGAATTTATGAACAAAAATTACTGACAAAGATCATTTTTTGAAAATCTGAACATTTTTTGAATTTTGGAAAAGAGTTTGAAATTCTGAAGAATAAAAAGAGAAGAAAAAGGAATTGAAAATGAAATAAAGAAACAGAAAATAAAGAAACAGAAAATAAAGAAACAGAAAACAAAGATAGAAAAAGAAAAAAGAAACAGAAAAAAGAAAAAAAGAAACACAAAAAAACCAATGAAAAACCGATCAGGAACCTTCTGGAAGGTTCCCAAAACCAGTGAGGAACCTTCCAGAAGTTCCCAAAACCGGACACTGTAGCGCGTGCGCTATCTCGTACTTGGGTCGGCCCATTTTGATCGCTAGGTCGCTCGCCTCTGTGCGAAGCAGCAACAACTTGACGCAACGAGCGTCCGTTAGGAAATTCCCCCGACGCGACCCCATCTTTGCGAGAATGAGTGCTTAGGATGTGTTTGGTTGCTTGCATTAGGCCCAACCAGGCCCGGGCGGGCAGTTTTCAGCCTGTTTGGTTGCCTGGCCCGTATCTAAATCTTGGCCCGCATGAACCTTACAGTAGTGCTC
The DNA here is from genome assembly GCA_011799875.1 of Thinopyrum elongatum. Taxonomy (NCBI): domain Eukaryota; kingdom Viridiplantae; phylum Streptophyta; class Magnoliopsida; order Poales; family Poaceae; genus Thinopyrum; species Thinopyrum elongatum. Next base: position 522,255,366 of record CM022299.1, read on the forward strand.
ATCCAGGCCCGCTAGGAACGGCTGAATCAGCAGTTTCCAATGATCCAGGCTCGAGCAATGCAGGGGAGGGGAACGCCGCGCCGCGCAGCTGCGGGCAGGGAGATGGCGCTTCTCTGAAAAAGCGGCGGGACGCATTCGAGTCACCGCCCGCCGATTCGGTCGCCCTATATAGCCAGGTGACCGTCACGGCAAATCTCTCGCCACCATTTCCCCCCTCTCGAGCTTTCCCTCCGACGCGGATCCACTTTGACGACAAGGTAAGCAGCGCAACTACTCCGGTGTCTGGTAAACTGTGGCCGCGGATCGACTGCTCCTCTTCTCCGACGTGCCAGGCACCTCCTCCGCGGCTCTTCTGTTGGCATCTGTAAGTTCCATCACCCCTCCTCTCTACTGGTTCTAGCTAGATCTGTCGATGTGGTAGGGTTAGATCTTCCGATCTGTTTGACTATGATGTTGTAGTAGCTAGTTGTGATGGATTTGATGCATGCTAGGGGTTGTTTCCATGTCGGCAAGCATTGGTAACTAGTGGTCATGGATGGATTGGTAGTATGCTTAGATGTACGGTATGCTAGTGTGCAAGTGTTGAACAAGATCATCCATGTGTCCATGATTAGTGATTTGTTCTGTTGTGTTGAGCTGTGGTATGCTTTGATGGATTTGGTAGTGTTGTCTTCAACTAGATCAACCATGTGTGCATGTGTTACTGCTAGTTTGATCTGTTCATGTTGTACTGCTAGTTCCTACTGTCGATGTGTAGTGTGTTGTGGTGTTGATGACGCTTACGTTTGTAGGACATGACCACACAAGAGTTTAGTCAGGCCCTCGTGTTGTCCAAGAGCCAATTCCCGCTATCGTACGTCGAGGACTCCCATCCTCCCATCGACCAGATGCCTTCTGATTCAGACGTTTTTGAGGTGCCGCCTATGGTTCCTCCATTTGTGCTGGTTTAGCCCAATGTTGTAGCTCATGCTGCTGCTCAAAAGGCAGCCACAAAGGAGAAGAAGGATGGCAGGGGGAATAGCATGAAATGGCAGCCGTTCCTCTCCACTTTTGTGCTTAACAAGATGTGTGAGATCATAGCTAGTGGGGTGAGGACTGACAAGGGCTTCAAGGAGGTGCACTTGAACCTTGTTGCAAAGCAGGTGTTCGAGTTCTGTGGACAGGAGGTTACCTCGACCCAGGTGTACAACCATCTGAGGAAGTGGAGAGCGAGGTGGATCACCGCGTCCAAGCTCAGAGACCTCAGCGATGCTTCATGGGATGAGGACACCTGATCGATCCTTTTGGAGGCAAAGCACTACCAAGGCCACATCACGGTTAGCTCACAAACCATGCCCTTCTAAGTAACTAGCAGTTTAAGCCTATGAACCATTGCCATACTGTGACGCCTCGACTTAATCGTGCACTAATCATACACGCAAATGCGCACGATCAAGATCAGAGACTCACGGGAAGATATCACAACACAACTCTAGACACAAATTAAAGTCATACAAGCTTAATATTACAAGCCAGGGGCCTCAAGGGCTCGAATACATAAGCGTGAATACAAACGAGTCAGCGGAAGCAACAATATCTGAGTACAGACATAATTAAACAAGTTTACCTTAAGAAGGATAGCACAAACATCAACGATGATCTAAAAGGCAAGGCCTCCTGCCTGGGAGCCTCCTAGCTACTCCTGGTTGTCGGCGGCCTCCACGTAGTAGTAGGCACCCTCGGGGTAGTATTAGTCGTCGGTTGTGGCATCTGGCTCTGGAATCCGTCATCTGATCACAACAATTGGGTATAGGGGAAAACAAGTAGCAAAGCAACCGTGAGTACTCATCCAAAGTACTCGCAAGACTTAAATCATAACTATACTAAGTATGCAGCGGTATCAAAGGAATGGGGCTATATCCTTGGACTGAACTGCAGAATGCCAGAAGAGAAGGGAAAGCCTAGCCTATCGAAGGCTAGCATCTTGCAGCATTAGAAGAGTGCAAATTAGCATATTATAAAGTAGCAAGTTTATTTAGTAACGCCCAGAGATCCTTTCTCGACTCCCTGCGAGAAAGCAATCCCGGAGCCATCATATCCTTTTCATGCCTCAGCATCCAGTTCTAGTTGTATCGATCGGGATACAACTCCGAGAGTCCGTTACCGTGGATACGGCTATTCGAATAGATTAAACTTCCCTGCAGGGGTGCACAAACTTACCCAACACGCTCGATTAACTCCGTCCGCGCACACCATCACATCATACCCGGCCTCGGCTGATCGACATACCGTAGTCCTACCTAGGCTCAACAGAGAGGCTAGCACGTCGGTCTACATCCTAAGCATGCAGGGGTCTTGGGCCCATCGCCCTTTGCACTCCTACACGTTACCTGGATGGCCGGGATCAGTCCTGGCTACCTCCTTATACAAGGCAGGTGCTTATGCGGACCACCCGGGCGCGTGCCGCTCAATCGCTGACATCCGAAGAGCTTTATGAGAAACATACAACACAGAGTGCCCGTACTTATTCTCGCATGGTGGTCAGTGCGAAAAAGGCCAGAGGCCTACTCGGATCACATATCCAAACCGTTAGTTTCTTGGGAGCACGCGGTAACGATCAATGATCCATGATATGTGGTCCCGTCGCCCCGTCTCATGGACTTACGGCAAGGGCTAATAATGCCCGGCCGTGCCACGTAGTTATCTCGTGGGTACCCTCTAGGTCAACCCGACTCCACATCACTTGTCACATATCTCTCGCAGGTACCCCTCGGGGCCGACCCGACTTCAACATGGTTCTGGGGTAAAGTCAAAGTATCCTTGAGTCCATAACACCAAAGGGAATCCGAGGAACCACCCTCGATGGAATCCACTTGATGTAACCATCAAGGTGACCTTGGAGGAATCACCCTCGGGGGTTCACTCTTGATGTGTTGCACGGCAAAGTCATTATCGGGAGTGGTGAAAGAGGAATCTCCCTTCATAGACCATGACCTATTAACTACACTACAGAGACCTCATCAGAAGTGTTATATGAGGTATCACCTCGGCACTCGATAGTAGCTCTGTAGAGTCGTACAACTAAGGGGTGTGATGTGATGTGTCAGGCTCTGGACGTCGATCACGTTGATCGAGTCATCTAGTAATCCAGCGGGGCCAACAGGGACAAGGTGAGGGGTCACTGATGGATCACTAACCAACCAATACTAAGCATTTGGGATAAGTAGGTAAGGTACAAAAGCAGGTTACAAAAGCAGGCTATGCATCAGAATAGGAGCAATCAATTACAATAGCAAAATCTAATGCAAGCATGAGAGAGAATGGAATGGGCGATATAGGAATGATCAAGGGGGTTTTGCTTGCCTGGAAGCTCTGCTGCAAGTGGCTGGATGCCGAGGTGTAGTCGTACACGGCAGCAGCGTCAGTCTCGGTGTCTACCGGAGAGAAGAGGGGGAAGAAACAATAAATATAATGCAAAAAAATGCATCACGATGCATGACATGGCAATATGTTGTGCTAGGGGTGACCTAACGCAGGGCTACACGATACAGACGAAGCGGGAAAACATCTGGGAATGCTTTCTCGATGTTTGGCATTTTTCGGACAGATGAATCGGAGGGGGTGGATCCATGTTCATCATGTTAGAGGCATGTTACAAATGATTTGATTGCATATTCGGATTCGTTATATTTTTCTAAGAAATTTTCATATATAAATTATTTTCATCCGAGTTACGGATTATTTTATATGATTTTTCAAATTTTTAAACATTTCCTGAAATTCTTGAATTCTTCAATTCGAAAAAAAATATTAAACATTAACTGTTATGGGTACATGGAAGTGTACCCAGAGGTGTGCAGAAGTGGCTGACAGGTGGGACCAGTCAACTGCCCAGTCAGCAGTTGACTGGTCAACGCTGACAGGTCAAAGGGTCCAGGTGGACCCACATGTCATTGACTGGGCCTGCCCAGTCAGCCTTTGACTGGGTCAACGGGCCCAGTGGGACCTGGCTGTCATTGTTACATATTTTAACTATTGTTTTTTTAGATAATCTAACTGGTTGTGGGGCCCATTGTCAATGACTAATTAGTGGGAGGGTGATTAGTACTCATTGGGGTTAGCCCCTAATCTAATCAGGCCAGCCCAAATGGCACTGGCAGAGCCACGGCTGGGCGTGCTCGCGCGACCATGGCAGAGGCCATGGGCACGGCCTGGCCGGCGGCAGCGGCCGGCGGCGGCGCGGGAAGAGGAGGCCGGAGGCAGCACAACAATAGCGCAGCAGGCAGCAGCAGCAGCGAACGACGGCGGCTGGCGCCAGTGGCAGCGAGCGGCGGGCAGAGCCGGCGAGGCCAGGCGTAGGCAGGCACGGCCAGGCGCGGGGCATGCGGGCGAGGTGCGGGCGGAGCGCCAGTGGCTCGCGGCAAGCGCAGCCAAGGCGCGCAGAGCGATGCCCCGGGCACGGCGACGAAAGGAAGCATGCGACACTACGGCAGTGGAAACAAGGGGAAAAGGAGAGGAACAGGCGCGGCAGCTCACTGTGAAGCTCGAGGAGGCCTCGGGGAAGCCGGAGGGGGTCGAAAGGCGACGAGTCAGACGGTGAGGCTCGACAGCCGGAGGTGAAAGAAGAGCTCGATCCGCATGGCTCGACGCATTCAGAGCCATGCAGATGACGGCGGAGCTGCTGAACATGATACTAGGGCGCGGGGTGGTCGGAGAGCGCGTAGGCGAGGTCGGCCATGGCGAGGGTAGCTTCGGGTGTTGAAGAACTTGAGGGGCGAGCGATGGGAGGGATAAGTGGGGGTCTAGGGTTCCAGAGGAGGGAGGGAGCCTCTTATCCCGCGCGGGGAATCGAAGGATGGCCGACACGAGGAGAATGAGGGCGTGGACAGGTGCGCCAGCTCCACGCCATGGCTTTGTCTTCCCTCTGTACAGGGGTTGAAGAAAGGCCCTGGTGGTGGGCTGGGCCTGGTACAATGGAGGTGATGGGCCAAGTGCACAGTGGTTTTCTCCTTCTTCTTTTTCTCTTTTCTGTTTTGCTTTTCTTTCACTGTTTGCATTTTTTAGAAATAGTAAATGACTTTTCTTCTACAAAGTAATTAGCACATAAATACTAGGCCATATATTAAGGGTGCACACAAGGTTTGAGGTCAACTGGAAAAGTTTAACTAATTATTAATTTTGAAAAGGCCATTTTATTTGCTGTTGGATGATTTATTATTTTCCTAGGAATTTATTTGTGAGTCAAGTGAAGTTGGTTTCAACATGACAATGATCAGGGGAATTTATAGAATTATTCAAACATTTTAGTTTTACCGTTCAAAGAAATAGTTATTTCACTTGCAAATTTAAATTTGAATTTGACTTTGATTTTGGACAAGTGGCAATTTGCATAGTAATCATGATGACATGGCCACCATTAGGGGGAGACTACTGTAGCATGCTTATCGGGGTGTTACAAATCTCCTCCACTACAAGAAATCTCGTCCCGAGATTTAAGAGGTGGAGTAAGGGGGAAAGTTCTGGTTACGAAATTCTAATGGATCTTCTCGGTCTTGGTTGCTCTTCTCGAAGAGGTCGATCCATTACATTGATGTTTTCATTTCTCTGCTTCAGGTCATCATGATGAAGTCGTCATCCTCTCTGCGGGAATTCCATCATACTTACGAAAAGGATAAGCAACCTGGTAACTTCAGAAGAACGGAACGCTACCAGGTTGCTTATCTGGTAGATAACATCAGGGAAGGTGGTGAAAGGTAACACTTGAATTGAAGCTTAAGAAAATATTGAGAGCAAAGTGAAGGTACCATGAGAAGTTTCGAACGAGCAGGCAATCATTTGATGCCTAAACAGAAGGTGAAAGGTGTTTAGAGCAACGAAAATAATTATTGGGTTTGATACTAGAGTAGATCATCTCTAGGAAGGTGGCTCATGATCTACATACGAATCCAAGCGTGAGGAATAACCTTGGAAATAGGGGGTGTACAGGAGGTTTAGATCATGTAGATCTGTGGGTTATGGGCCCACCATGTGGGATAAAAGTAGGAAGGGCGCTGACATCTTGCACGGTCATGATAGCAAGGCATGTCAGAGGATAGATTGTCAGTTATGTTGGCAACAACGTTGGTACCAAGGGTGAGGGACGAAGAGAACCATTTTCCTGCTCGCAAGGCGAGGCGGACCAATAGGCAAAGTTCTCTTCCATCGGTGGTTACCGAAATGTCACCAACAATAGTAACAGGGTTATACTGACCAAGTTACATCGAGGTGTTTACATAAGCAGGGATATATTACTGCTTATATCATATAGATCATAAGAAAGGTTAAACAAAATAATGGAACGGAAAATGTGATTATCCGATTAAACAGACCAATGGAAGGGAAAATGTGATTATACCCCAGTTTCAAGGGTATATCTTTCCCAAGGAAAAGAAGAGCACGACATACGTGATAGGACTCCAAGTATGTAACCATTTAGACAAAGGGGCAAGGAATTTATGATGTTTACCCATACAACGGTGTTTGGATAATTGATCAAAAACATATAGCATGGCGCCCCCAATGTTCCTGTAGCTATTTGGTGTACCACAGTCATGCTTCGGGGTAGCATCGACACGGTCATCAGGTAAAGGTCGGGGTTTGGAAACACAAAGGATGCACCGGAGACAACTTATAAAATAAATCATACAAATTCAACAAGGAAAAGATGAGGACGTGGCCGACGGGCTTAGCAACAATTCATTGAGATTGCCACAAAGATGGATTTTTTCATAATTATGTGAACAAGATGATAGCATTGGTCAGACCAAATGATATAAGGACGTATGCTCGAGGAAAAACATCCATGAATAAACATCGATCGAAAAGTGCACCCGAAAATATGGACTGGGTAGAATGATCAATGTTAGGATGATGAGTCAATAACCAGCACATGAAGAATGAAATTATCGTCCATAAGCCCCAAAGCAATAGGGTTGCTATAATTTTGAATTCACACATCATAGTTCAATTGTTGGTATTCCGGTTAGAAACAACACGGGAACCAAGAAATGAACGGAGATGGCGAGAGGTATTACTATATCAAGAATTTATAGGTGGAGCAATTCTCACAACATCCTTGACATAAAAGATGGTAATACTCCAAGGTAGAACATTACATGAGCTGGATAGCAAGGAGCTTCATAACATGATCAAGTTTGTGTTGGAGGGAAGGCAATAATGTTGTCGATGATAACACAAATCATCGAGGGGCAAGGATGGTATTTCTCATCATAAATTCAATTGATATCCTATAAGAGTTCAGAATGTTGATGATGATCATGACACATTTGTCGAGAGGTTTCATGAAGATGTCATCGATCGGCGATGACATCAAGTGAAAGGAATGGTGAAGCGAAAGGTTATTGGAACCACGGATATGACACAAACTCGGAATCAAGCTTGCTGTTCAAGGCGAAACGATATGACGAGGAAGATCGACGTAAGGTTATCTCATCGTCGAAAATTGTGCTCCGAGAAGAAGAACCAGGTAGCACAGTTAAAATTAGCATGATAATGATGTAGCCGATCTGGCTAGGAATGACGTGATGGAGTATTAAATTTCCCAACAACAAAGTACTAGGTGTACCGAATCATAGTGTTGATTCGATTCACTATTCGGTGTCCTCGGTCGACGACAACCCCGAACCCGGGGAAGAACTGAATTAGTGAGAAGCAATACTTGATGAAGACTCATAAGAAGTATTGCAGTTCCATGATATTCTTGAGATACTATAGGTAATACTCGAAGATAGATCAGAATAGAGGTTGGAGCGGTGTATTGATCCGCAGAAGGCAAGTGCTTTAACTTGCCCGAGAAATGGAGTCAATGGAGAAAATATGGTCGAAACCACTATTGCAAATGATCAAATCACACATACAAGGTGATAATTAATTTTATGAGAAGCTTCCATGACAAGATCTACATCGTGTCCATGGGCATGAACGCAAGTTCAAGGTCGACTCCCACTTCTTCAACGCATAACCTCCCATTCACTTCTCACTCTCGATGTAATTGTAGAGTTGAAAATGTAACTGGCGTAACAACAGAAGTGTATGACTCGTGAAAAATTTCGGGTTCATACAGTTTAGGGAAGGCATAGGTTCAACCCATCGGGGCATCTTAGGAACATATATCACAAGCTTTAAGAGTAAATAACACAAGCTCGAAAGTAGAGCATGGTTGGCCAAATCAGAGAATACAATTTACCAAAGGCATTATGTATCAAGGAAAGAACTCACAAGGTGATTGAATATGAAGGACACTATCAGATAATAATCCAACAATGGGTCTGGCGGTCCACAACAGAGCTGATGTGAGTATCGGTACTCAATCAGAGGAAGAAAGAGTGCAAGCGCATCGGTTTATAGAAACATTTGAATAGTTCGATACTTAAATAGAAAGAAATTATGATTTCCAGATCGGTGTATCAGAATGAGATGCTCTGATCAAATATGAGTAAGTTGAATAGACTTAGAGGCACGATCGGTCAAGGTTTGATTAGCTGAAAACCAGATCATGTCCGAATGACCTCTGAGCCAGAAGTATGAATTCATAGTGATCAACTGATGATTGCATGCATTCTCAACATATTGAATCAAGGGACTCAAAATGATAGCGACAAAGGGTGCCAATAGGATTACTAGACATATGGGATTAACCATAATGCAAGCAGGCAAGAATTTCAAGAGCAATAGGCTGTAGAGGATTTTCGGAAGATCGAATAGCATTATGAAGTATTTTTGCGAAACACCTGAACAATTGGGGATGAATGAATCCTCGATAAGTGTGAGGAATTATTCATAGGTGCATTCATGCGAAAAAGAGCTGCAAGGCAGTAGGCACAAAGGATTATTGGAATATCCGAAAGTAGTCCAGGGTATCTTGTAATAACAAGAGCAATTGGAATGAAGGTATGGACGGCAAGTGTAAGTAGCTATCCATAGGAATTTATCGGTGGTACGGAATTGCAAAGCCGATGAGCACAAAGTCTTGAGAGAACATCGAAGAGTATCTTCGAAATCTTCTGGTGAATCAAGCCACCATCTGGAATGAGGGGCTCCCCGGGAGGAAGTGGTTATGAGATACTAGAGTCAGAGTTAGTAAAATCTTTAACCCGAATAGAACAGATATCAGAGTCCCAGAGTAAAGATGCGGAATAAAAGATTCTAATCCCAACCATTTGCGATCTGGGCCCGTAAGCCACACAATAATGTTAGTAAAATAGTTTTTCAAAGGCTAAACTCAACTTCGGCCAAGGAGTTGGAAAGGGGCTACCTACAGGCAGTTGGCTCTGATACCAACTTATGACGCCCCGACTTAATCGTGCACTAATCATACATGCAAATGCGCATGATCAAGATCAGATACTCACGGGAAGATATCACAACACAACTCTAGACACAAAATTAAAGTCATACAAGCTTAATATTACAAGCCAGGGGCCTCAAGTGCTCGAATACATAAGCGCAAATACAAATGAGTCAACGGAAGCAACAATATCTGAGTACAAACATAATTAAACAAGTTTACCTTAAGATGGCTAGCACAAACATCAACGATGATCGAAAAGGCAAGGCCTCTTGCCTGGGAGCCTCCTAACTACTACTGGTCGTCGTCGGCCTCCACGTAGTAGTAGGCACCCTTGGGGTAGTATTAGTCATCGGTCGTGCCATCTGGCTCCTGGAATCCATTGCCTGATCGCGGCAATCGGGTATAGGGGAAAAGAAGTAGCAAAGGAACCGTGAGTACTCATCCAAAGTACTCGCAAGACTTACATCATAACTATACTAAGTATGCATCGGTATCAAAGGAATGGGGCTATATCCTTGGACTGAACTATAGAATGCCAGAAGAGAAGGGAAAGCCTACCCTATCTTGAAGCATCTTGCAACATTCGAAGAGTGCAGATTAGCATATTATAAAGTAGCAAGTTTATTTAGTAACACCCAGAGATCCTTTCTCGACTCCCTGCGAGAAAGCAATCCCGGAGCCATCATATCCTTTCATGCCTCAGCATCCAGTTCTAGTTGTATCGATCGGGATACAACTCCGAGCGTCCTTTACCGTGGACACAGCTATTCGAATAGATTAAACTTCCCTGCAGGGGTGGACAAACTTACCCAACACGCTCGATTAACTCCGGCCGGGCACACCATCAGATCATACCTGGCCTCGGCTGATCGACACACCGTAGTCCTACCTAGGCTCAACAGAGAGGCTAGCACGCCGGTCTACATCCTAAGCGCGCAGGGGTCTTGGGCCCATCACCTTTTGCACTCCTGCACGTTGCGTGGATGGCCGGGATCAGTCCTGGCTACTTCCTTATACAGGGAATGTGCTTACGCGGACCACCCGGGCGCGTGCCGCTCAATCGCTGACGTCCGAAGAGCTTTCGGAGAAACGTATGACGTAGAGTGCCCATACTTATTCCCGCGGGTGGTTGGTGTGAAAAAGGCCAGAGGCCTACCCGGATCACATATCCAAACCGTTAGTGTCTTGGGAGCGCGCGGTAACGATCAATGATCCACGATATGTGGTCCCGTCGCCCCGTCTCATAGACTTACGACAAGGGCTAAGAATGCCTGGTAGTGCCACGTAGTTATCTCGCGGGTACCCTCCAGGTCAACCCGACTCCACATCACTCGTCACATATCTCTCGTGGGTACCTCTCGTGGCCGACCCGACTTCAACATGGTTCTGGGGTAAAGTCAAAGTATCTGTGTGCCCATAACACCAAAGGGAATTCAAGGAATCACCATGGATGGAATCCACTTGCTGTAACCGTCAAGGTGAACTTGGCGGAATCACCCTCGGGGGTTCACTGTTGATGTGTTGGACGACAGAGTCGTTATCGGGAGTGGTGAAGGAGGAATCACCCTCCGTAGAACACGACCAATTAAGTACACTACAGAGACCTCATCAGAAGTGATATACGAGGTACCACCCTCGGCACTCGATAGTAGCTCTGCAGAGTCGTACAACTAAGGGGTGTGATGTGATGTGTTGGGCTCTGGACATCGATCACGTTAATCGAGTCATCTGGTAATCCAGCGGGGGCAACAGGGACAAGGTGAGGGGTCACTGATGGATCACTAACCAACCTATACTAAGCATTTAGGATAAGCAGATAAGGTACAAAAGCAGGCTATGCATCAGAATAGGTGCAATCAATTACAGTAGCAAAATCTAATGCAAGTATGAGAGAGAATGGAATGGGCGATATAGGAATGATCAAGGGGGGTCTGCTTGCCTGAGGCGTAGTCGTACACGGCAGCAGCGTTAGTCTCGGTGTCTACCAGAGAGAAGAGGGGGAAGAAACAATAAATATAATGTAAACAAATGCATCACGATGCATGACATGCAATATGCAGTGCTAGGGGTGACCTAACGCAGGGTTACACGATACAGACGAAGCGAGAAAACATCTGGGAATGTTTTCCCGACGATTGGTATTTTTCGGACAGATGAATCGGAGGGGGAGGATCGATGTTCATCGTGTTAGAGGCATGTGACAGATGAATTGATTGCATATTCAGATTCGTTATATTTTTCTGAGCAATTTTCATATATAAATTATTTTCATCCGAGTTACGGATTATTTTATATGATTTTTTAAAGTTTTAAACATTTCCTGAAATTCTGGAATTATTTCTATTCAAAAAAATATTAAACTTTAATTGTTATGGGTACATGGAAGTGTACCCAGAGGTGTGCACAGGTGGCTGACAGGTGGGACCAGTCAACTCCCCAGTCAGCAGTTGACTAGTCAACGCTGACTGGTCAAAGGGTCCAGGTGGACCCACATGTCATTGACCGGGCCTGCCCAATCGGCATTTAACTGGGTCAACGGGCCCAGTGGCACCCGGCTGTCATTGTCACATATTTTAACATATTGTTTTTTTTAGATAATCTAACTGGTTGTGGAACCAGTTGTAAGTGACTAATTAATGGGGGGTGGTTAGTACTAATTGGGGTTAGCCCCTAATCTAATCAGGCCAGCCCAAATGGCAGTGGCAGAGCCACGGCTGGGCGTGCTCGCGCGGCCACGGTAGAGGCCATGGGCACGGCCTGGTCGACAACATCGGCGGCGAGCGGCGGGCGCCGGGAACTGTGGCCGGAGGCGGCGCGGGGAGAGAAGACCGGAGGCGGGCGGGAAGCGTGGGCGACAGCAGAGCAGTAGCGCAGCACGCAGCAGCAGCGAGCGACAGCGGCGGGCGTCAGCTGCTACTTCTTGAGCTTGCGTTGGTTTTTCCCTTGAAGAGAAAAGGGTGATGCAGCAAAGTAGAGATAAGTATTTCCCTCAGTTAAGAACCAAGGTATCAATCCAGTAGGAGATACACGCAAGTCTCCAATCTATGCACCTGCACAAACAATCAAACACTTGCACCCAACGCGATAAAGAGGTTGTCAATCCCTTCACAGTCACTTGCAAAGGTGAGACCTGATAGAGATAGATGTAAAAGATTACTAAAACGTAAAACAAAGTAAAAGTAAATAAATTGCAGCAAGGTATTTTTGAGTTTTTTGGTTTATAGATATGAAAATATATGATGAAAAATAGACCCGGGGGCCATAGGTTTCACTAGAGGCTTCTCTCTTGAAAGAAAATAATACGGTGTGTGAAAAAATTACTGTCGAGCAATTGATAGAAAAGCGCAAAGTTATGACGATGTCCAAGGCAATGATTATGAATATAGGCATCACGTCCGTGTCAAGTAGACCGACTCCTGCCTGCATCTACTACTATTACTCCACACATCGACCGCTATCCAGCATGCATCTAGAGTTTTAAGTTCATAAGAACGGAGTAACGCCTTAAGTAAGATGACATGATGTAGAGGGATAAACTCAAGCAATATGATGAAAACCCCATCTTTTTACCCTTGATGACAACAATACAATACGTGTCTCGCTACCCCTACTTTGTCACTGGGTGAGATCACCGCAAGATTGAACCCAAAACTAAGCACATCTCCCATTGCAAGAAGAACCAATCTAGTTGGCCAAACCAAACCGATAATTCGAAGAGAAATACAAAGATATCAAATCATACATATAAGAATTCAGAGAAGATTCAAATAATATGCATAGATAAATTGATTATAAATCCACAATTCATCGGATCTTGACAAACACGCCGCAAAAGAAGATTACATCGGATAGATCTCCAAGAACATCGAGGAGAACCTGGTATTGAGGATCAAAGAGAGAGAAGAAGCCATCTAGCTACTAGCTATGGACCCGTAGGTCTGTGGTAAACTGCTCACGCTTCATCGGAAGGGCAATACAGTTGATGTAGAAGCCCTCCGTGATCGATCCCCCTCCGGCAGGATGCCGGAAAAGGCCCCAAGATGGGATCTCACGGGAACAGAAGGTTACGGCGGCGGAAAAGTATTTTGGTGGACGCTTCTGGTCGTTTGGGAATATTTCTGAATTTATAGGCCAAGAATTAGGGTTGGAGGAGCTCTGAGGGGCCCACAGGCCCTCAGGACGCCCCCCTGGGGCGCCCCTTGGGGCTTGTGGCCTCCTCAGGACTCCTCTGACTTCATCTTCAAATCCTACGTGCGTCTTCTGGTCCAAGAAAAATCATCACGAAAGTTTTATTCCGTTTGGACTCCGTTTGATATTCATTTTCTGTAAAACTCAAAAACAAGGAAAAAACAGAAACTGGCACTGGGCTCTGGGTTAATAAGTTAGTCCCAAAAATAATATAAAATAGCATAATAATGCATATAAAACATCCAAAACAAATAATATAATAGCATGGAACAATCAAAAATTATAGATACGTTGGAGACGTATCATCAGCGGCAGCGAGCGGCGGGCGGAGCCGGCGAGGCCGGGCGGAGGCAGGCGCGGCCAGGCGTGGGGCACGCAGGCGGGGTGCGGGCAGAGCGCGGCCAAGGCGCACGCGGAGCGAAGCTCCGGGCACGGCGACGGAAGGACGCGGGCGACACTACGGCAGTGGAAACGAGGGGAAAGGGGGGAACGGGCGCGGCAGCTCACTGTGAAGCTCGAGGAGGCCTTGGCGAAGCCGGAGGGGATCAAACAACGACGAGTCAAACAGCGAGGTGCGGCGGCCGGAGGTGGAAGAAGAGCTCGATCCGCACGGCTCGACGCGTTCCACCTCGATCCAGTGGGCGTACTCGGAGAAGCGGATGACGGCGGAGCTGCTGAACATGATACTAGGGCGCGGGGTGGTCGGAGAGCGCGTAGGAGAGGTCGGCCATGGTGAGGGTAGATTCCGGTGTTGAAAACTTGAGGGGGCGAGCAATGGGAGGGACAAGTGGGGGTCTAGGGTTCCAAAGGGGGGAGGGAGCCTCTTATCCCGCGCTGGGAATCGTGGGATGGCCGACACGGGGAGATCGGGGGCGTGGACGGGTGCGCCAGCTCCACGCCATGGCTCTGTCTTCCCTTTGTACAGGGGTTGAAGAAAGGCCCTGGTGGTGGGCTGGGCCTGGTACAGTGGAGGTGATGGGCCAAGTGCACATGGGCTTTCTCCTTCTTCTTTTTCTCTTTTCTGTTTTGCTTTTCTTTCACTGTTTGCATTTTTTAGAAATAGTAAATGACTTTTCTTCTACAAAGTAATTGGCACATAAATACTAGGCCATATATTAAGGGTGCACACAAGGTTTGGGGTCAACTGAAAAAGTTTAACTAATTATTTAGTTTGAAAAGGCCATTTTATTTGCTGTTGGACCATTTATTATTTTCCTAGGAATTCATTTGTGAGTCAAGTGAAGTTGGTTTCAACATGACAATGATCAGGGGAATTTTTAGAATTATTCAAACATTTTAGTTTTACCGTTCGAAGAAATAGTTATTTCACTTGCAAATCTAAATTTGTATTTGACTTTGATTTTGGACAAGTGGCAATTTTACCGTTCGAAGAAATAGTTATTTCACTTGCAAATTTAAATTTGTATTTGACTTTGATTTTGGACAAGTGGCAATTTGCATAGTAATCATGATGACATGGCCACCATTAGGGGGAGATTACTGTAGCATGCTTCTCGGGGTGTTACACATACTAACTAACCACTCTGCCTCATTTCTTGCTTAGGCTCACCGCAAGGACTAACTAACCACCAGATGCAGCAGATCTTCTCATTCGGGCTGGCAACCGGCAAGCATGCCATGGGCTCTGGTCAGCCGCTGGGCTCGCCCATGCCCGAGTATCCAGACACCCAGGAGTGAGACACCATCAATGTTCATGCTCCTGAGAAGGATGGTGAGCACGTTCCTGTGGTGGATAGGAAGATGAAGCAGGTAGGCTTCATGGAGGAGGAGCTGAGCGTTTTCAGCAGCATGACTCGGGCAGTGAAGGAGGTGGCCACCGCCATCAAGGAGAGCAAGATGGTCGACGTCCACCCTGAGCTCTATGGCGCCGTCATGGAGCAAGGTGGCTTCAGCCCAGAGGCTCTCATGGTGGCTCTCAGCCACCTGCTGGACAACAAAGCCCAAGGTGTTGGGTTTGTGGCCATGGGAGACGCCCACATGGTGCTCTGGCTGAGGACCTGGCTGGGAAAGCACTACTACTAGTGATGCTTCTCTTGGTGGCGACGTCGTGCATGATCCTAGACGGCGAAGGTAACAAGGACAACGACGACGATGACAACGTATATTTTGTGTAGTTGGGCTTGAAAACAATCTTATGGTCTGTATATTTTGGTGAGGTGGTATATACTAACCCCTCACGATGGTCCTCACGGTGATCACGAATTTACGGTGGTAGGATTACACCCTCTTTTAGATGTGGTGGTAGGATGACACCAAAGTAGTGGTAGGTTGAACTTGCTACGCGGTATGATCATGCATGCTTACTAATGCTCTTTTGCTCCATTGCTTCTGTGCTTCATTGCTTGTTGTTTGTGTGTTCAATGCTTGTTGCTTCAACTTATTGCTCATTTACATTGCTAGGGCAAGTGGTATGTGGTGTTCGAAGGGAGGGTTCCAGCGATTTACAGTTCATGGGAAGCTTGCAACAAACCAGTTTTAGGGTACAGTGACGACAGCCACAGAGGGTTTAAGACTAGGCAGGAGGCAGAAGATGTTTACTCCAAGTATGTGCGAGAGCATTCATGCAGCAAGGTTGAGGTTGGCAAGGTGGATCCTCCATTAGGGCTGAAGAATTTCATCATCTTCGTCCAGTTCATCGCCATAGCAGTTGTGTTGGTCTGCTCAATGTGATCGTGTGTAAGATGTAGTAGTATTCGGTAAGCTCATCAAGTAGGGTACAAGGTGAGCACAACTCTATGCTCGTATGCAACCAAACAACGTGCACTCGTCTGACCATATACAATGCGAGCAACCAAACGCGGTGCGTAGAGGCGTCGTTACGATGCAGGGAGAGAATATGCAGGCAACCAATTAACATGCAGATGTTGGTTTTTTGTCTGCATATGCTCAATCAGGCCCAACTGGGACAAGTATGCAAATGGGCAGAAAAAGATGCGAGCAACCAAACACATCCTTAGCGATTCCGTGAGCATGCGCTCGTCCACTCCTATGGACCTGATGAAACAAAAACACCTGTAGACCTGATGAAACAAAAACAAAACCATGAAATTTGACTACCATGGCTGGGGGAAACTCACGGCAACAAGGATGGAAACTCAAATGTGCAGAAAAACCTAGCCATGATCTGATAAAATAACTAGTAGTACAAGTTACGGAAAATGCGATGATGATCAGAGCGTAATTACAGTTTGTTAGCAACTATCATCAATCACAAATGCAGCTACAGGTGGCATTTAACTACAACCCGCCAACATGGAAACTGAGTCCTAACTGTTACATATTCAGTTCTCAGGCAGCAGGTGTGAAAAAAGATGTAAATGTGAAAAAAGGTCGAAAAGCCTAGCTCCAAGGGTGGGAGATGATCATCCTAGCTGAAAGGCTTCAATGTGGGACTGGTTCAAACAGTAGGATCTCCCCAGAAATGCCCTTTGCAACAAGGTCACCCCTGCTATAGAACTAAGCATTCATTACCTACTATTACATGGCATAGTCAAAATCTGCCAGTATCAAACCCTGAGCAGAATACATATCAGCATCAACCATGCATACAGTGAACCGCCTAGTAATTAAGGGTGAAAAGCATTAACGTTTGCAAGGGACACAAATATTCCATCTCTTCAAAGTGAAAAAAGAAAGATGGGGCGAATACATCCGTTTATTATTTTGAGCTACAGGGAATTCAGAACAACCTTGGACCAAATACATCATAAGTTTAAGTCACAGCATCAATCTTACAGAGAATAGTCTTTGCTATTGCACAGTTGTCTAGAGTTATCTAAGCCCGCAGACAAATTCCATTTTATGCATGTGGTGCGGTAGCCTTGCACAATTTAATGAACATATATTGGAATCCTATACGACAATAAACTCAATCACACATATGTGAATATCCATCTAGGCAAGCTACTACGGTGATATGCTACGACACTGGCTAGATCTTTCCCGATGCCTGTAATTCCAAGAAATAAAATGACAGCATACACATCCATACATCTATCTTTGTACACACCACCTAACACACGTTTTTTCTCTATCATTTCAAGTGAATATTCAACAACATACATAGTAGTGTGGTTGTATATATAGTGCTTCGATACGGTATGTGCCTAGAAATGTCAGGCTAGATATGGTATAAGGTCTGGTGGTTGACGTCTAAATCAATGCTCCAGGATTTCTCACAGTACAATTTTTTAAAGTAGAATGAATGTTAGGGAGACGGTTCATTAGCCTTTTTCTGCTCCATTTGAGGCCAACACAACCAATACAACCAACTTATGGTCTCAAAAATTCAACATGAAGGATGTACAAACAACTAGGTCAGCCACAATATCACGAGATAGATGAAGTGCCATATAGCCCCTATGTTCCAAAATAAGTGATGCTTTAGACTTTCCCGTTTTTCTGCAATTGAACTGAACACAAAATCAGCAGGGATATACCTAATTATGAATCAGGCCGCACAAGTAAATTAAATCGCCAAGCAAGGCATACCTGGATTCCTGGAGCAGGAGATTAATTAAAGACACCTCATGCTTCATAGGTGGATGGAAACCGACCAAAATTCTTCGTTGGTGGAGACAATGAACCTCTAGCTGCAATATCATCTTCAGATCTGTTCTGAAAGAGATGATCAGACTATATCTGTTCTAGAGAGAAACAAAGTATCAAGCTGAAGAGACCTACACAATTACCGGCCAAGTTGGTTTGTAAACTTATCATTTCTTTTCTGTAGCGACGAAATACTTTTGCTGTTTATATGCTGAAAATATATTTGAATTCTGCCATCCACATTTAATATGATTTGCATGTGTTTTAGTTCCTGAAACCTATCGATATCTCGGAGTTTTCTGGACAGACATGTAAAAATAAAGATAAACTGGTTCGACAAGATTGCCACGAAGTAATTTTTTATTGATGCAAATCATAATATACATCCAGAAACTCGAAACAGACATAGTAAGCGTACAGCTAAGCCAGCCAGCTAGTTCCTACATCCAGAACGCTACAGGAGAAAACCCGGTGATATGCTTCGACAACACATAGGAGTTGGTGGTGCGATTGATGGTTTGCAACTCTCCATTATGAGAGTACTTGAGGCCAAACTTGGTCATAAGGAGCATGCAACCATCACAATCACCTAAGGCATCCTCATACTCCACTTCCTCGCGTACCACACACTCCACAAGGCAAAATTTGGCATTGCCCATGTATGTTAGAGTGGCATATGAGGCCGCTCGTTTCCTCTCCGGGACCTTGTGGAACAACTTCCCCTTGACAATCTTCCACTCCGGTTGTATGGTACTTGCGCGGCTGCGGGGGGCGACTTGGCAGGCGCAGATGTAGCCATCCTCGTGAAGACCAACCCATCCGTCCAGCGTGTTGTCATAGTAGCCCTGGCCTTGGAAAGGCAAGGCCCATTCCCCATGAAACCTCCACTCACAGTACTTGGTGTCGAAAGAGAAGGTCCGGCGTTTGAGATTGTACTTGTTGACCCCAGACATGAAGATGGTGTGTCCATCAGGGTGCACGGCGTAGGAGGTGATCCATTCATCCTCCTCGAACGGGGGTGGTGAGGGCACACTTTTCCATGACCAGCTCATGGTACGAGGATTTGGAGATTCCCAAGACATCACCTCAAAGGAGTGCTGCTGATTCCTATGGTGAAAACTCAGCGCATACAGCATATCCGCAGTGGCCACGGAGGTGTGGAAGTCACCTACCAGTGGACCGGGGAGTGGAGGGCCGACGGCGAGTCCTGTTCTTTTCGTATCATAGAAAAGTGTGGGAGCCTGACCACAGCGTGGGTTGGTGACGATGACGATGTTGCTGCCCAGGACCGCAAAGCGCATTGGAAAACCAGGCGCCGGCGACACCAACCGGAGGACCGGTGGCTGGCCAAGGTCCGCGTCATCGTCGTCGGCGTCAATCTTGTGAATGCTGAACCCATCTTTCCAGTCATCCAGTACCAGATAGAGGTGCTTCTGATCAGAACGTCGTGACCTTTTGCGGGCGCAGTTTGCCTGTTTCTCCTCTCCCTGGAGCCGCTTAGACATCCTGGTTTTTTTCGATCTGCAGCTCCCTCTGTCTGCAAGCAGTATGTATAGAGGCCTAAAGACTGGATCTTTTGTTGTGCTTGGGGTTTGAGCCCAATTGTAGTCGAATTCGGAGGCAAGATTGCGTACCTGACCCGGATTCCGTGTCGGACGCGGTCGAACCAGATCTACCTGACCTTGAATAGGAGCCGGACGCGGCCGAATCAGAACCAGATGGTCGCCGGGCGCCGCCGCCACCACCGCAGGTACCTCCCTTCCTCCCTCTGCCGGTCGGTTCATACCGTCGCCTCACTTCGTCGGGCGAGATCGAGCCACGGCGAGCTCGGGTACGGTTAGGCGGGGAGAATCCGGCCATGACTGGCCACGGCGAGGTCGGGGACGGCTAATACGGCGAGGGTCCAGCCAGATCGGCGTTGGGGACGATTGTGGCGGCGGTCAGGCACGGCGGATGAGAGGACAGAGAAGAGAATCTAGGGTATGTTATAAGTTTATTTTTACAACCAATTTCTTGGCGGGCCCGTCGGATTTGGAGACTGTTTGCTTCGATCCCGGCCCGCCGGTAACGAAGCCTCTCTTAGGCCATCTTGGGCTCAGTTTGTCAGGCCAACTCCAGCGCACGACCCCATGCGGATGTCCGTTTTGTCCGGATTCTGTCCGTTTGGATAGGGCAATGGGGTCGTGTCCGGACATGTCCTGGGATGTGGTGGCCGTGCGTCCAACGCGCGGACACATCCTTTGGCCCCATCCTGTCCGCCACGGTCAAAAATGTCCATATATTCATATTTTAATGTTCAAAACTAGTTTACACTTTCAAATATTAATTGTCTGAAAATAAAAATAGTTTTACAACCCAATCGAAATTATCTCTAATAAAATAGTTTTACAACCAAATCGAAATTGTCTTGAATGAACATAATGAACCAATACATCTATTGGTTGCCAATGTGATTCCACATGTGCTCAACCAAGTCATTTTGAAGATCCAAACGAGTGTGCCAATCACGCAGTTCACGATGAAATTGGACAAACTGTTCAAACGTGGCCGGTTCTTGGTGGAGGGGCTCAACATTTTCACTTTGAAAATCAAATCCTTGGTCGAAGATGTTGTTATCACGCTCGTCCTCGACGATCATGTTGTGCATGATCACACAAGCAGTCATCACCTCCCAAAGCTTCCCTTCATCCCATGTCAGTGCAGGGTTTCGAACGATACCCCATCGGAATTGAAGCACATCAAAAGCACGTTCCACATTCTTTCTAGCACTCTCTTGCATTTGGGCAAATCTATTTCTTTTCTCACCTTGGGGGTTCGAGATTGTCTTCACAAAAGTTGACCACTGAGCATATATACCATCAGCTAGGTCGTATCCCTTGTTGTACTGGTGGCCGTTGATCTCAAAGTTGATAGGTGGAGAGTGGCCTTCTGCAAGCCTTGCGAAAACTGGAGAACGCTGCAGCACGTTGATATCATTATGAGAACCTGCCATGCCGAAGAAAGAATGCCATATCCAAAGATCTTGTGAAGCCACCGCTTCTAATATGACAGTGCACGCTTTAACATGCCCCTTGTACTAGCCATGTCTAGCAAATGGACAGTTCTTCCACTCCCAGTGCATACAATCTATACTGCCAAGCATGCCTGGAAAGCCTCTAGCTGCGTTAGTCGCCAACAACCTTTCTGTATCAGCGGCATTTGGCTGGCTCAACTACTCAGGGCCAAACACTGCCACCACGGCCTTGCAGAAGTTGTACAGTGACAGCAGACATGTCGACTCACTCATGTGCACATACTCATCCACCATATCGCCTGGAATTCCATATGCAAGCATGCGGATGGCCGCGGTGCATTTCTGGTAAGAGGAGAATCCAAGCTTGCCAAGGGCATCCGTCTTGCACTCGAAATATGGGTCATGAGCAACCACTCCCTCTCAGATACGATTCAACAGATGCATTGCCATACGAAAACGGCGACGGAATTTATCCGGCTTGAAGAGCGGGGTATTCGCAAAGTAATCGGCATAGAGTAGGGCGTGGCCTCTCTCTCTTTGTTGCGGTGCAAGTTGGGAGCACGGCCAAGGACTGACCCCCTGTATCGAGGAAGCTGCCGTTCAATGTGGTCGTGAACGACCAGTGCAGCCACCACAAGATCTTCGTCATCCGAGGACGAATCGTCCGATGAATAAATGAAGTGGTGAAAGAAAAATTCATCTCCACTGTTCATACCTTTGTGGGCAAAGTGTCAAACACCTTGCGGTCGTGGTGACAAAGAGGCCGCGATGATCACCTCGATGCAGCAGGGGTGGTTGGCAGCCGGCTACTGGCCGCTCTGGAGCACCCGACGGAAGCTGCCGTGGTCCATATCCGTCGCCGGTGGTCGTATCCCCTCTGGCACCGGTTACGACGGCGACGGCCAAATCTCCTCCAAGCGACGGCCAAAACTCCTACGAAAACGCGGGCGTGGTGGCGGCCATGTCGAGACGTGGTTTGGTATGGACGGCCGGGGGGTGAGCGGTGAGGAGGCGGCCGGAGAATAGTGGCGGCACCGGCGGGGGGGGTGGGGCGGGGGAGAGCGGGTGGAGGCGTTGAAGGCGAATGGAGTGCTAGTGTCCCCGACAGGCGGGCCACGGGGAGGACAAGGGCGTGCGTCCAGCCCGTCCGCGCGATGTCTGTTTCACCCCAAACTCGGCGCAAGTTTGGACCGGGAATGGGTCGAAAACAGACGAAATCCGGACATTTGTCCGTTTGGGGCCACGTGTTGGGCCGCGCTATTCATTCGTTCTACCTCAAACGGACGCACCCGGACGGGATGGGGTCGCGCGCTGGAGTTGACCTCAGTGCATGCTGGTCCACTTTGACGGGTACGTCATGCTCGCTGCGTTTCTCTCGCTGTTTATGGTCCTTGCAAAATTTTATTGTTATGGATGTAGTACTTGCTAGAGTTTGAATTACTGGGTACTATATCCGCTCCTAAATATAAGACGGTTTGGATGTTTTAGCAGTTTGACTTTAACTGCCAAAACGTCTTATATTTATAGGACGTCGATAAGCAACGAACGCCAGATTTGTAGCCTCCCTGGACCGAACTTTTCGTTCGACTGGGGGGCGATCGATCGAACGAAATCGATGGAAGGAGAGCCCCCCAGCCCGAACACCGTCCTCACAGTGGCCTACAGGCCTTTTTACTGTGAATTAAATAAAACGAGAAATAAAGCCCAATTTTTGCAGTGAAAAAATGAAGCCCAGTATTTTTATTATGACTAATAAAAGTACATTTGCCATGTTCGAAAATGAAAATTCTGCCATGATCTAAAAGTATGAATTTTTCAGGGTCCAAAAAGAATAACTTTGTCATTGGTCAACAAAGTAAAATTTGACCATGGTCTAGGAGAGTGGCGTTTTGGCACATGGAAGCGCGCGCTCCTGGTTTTTGAAATGTGTTTTAAACATATTTTGAAATGTCAAAAAATTCTAAACAAAAACTTGACGCGTACATCTCGATATTATACATGCTCACAAAGTCGTTTCGTGAAAAACCGACAACTTATGTGCCGCCTGTGAAAAAAGACAAAATCCGATGTTAAAAAATGCTTTTCACAAGACATCCTTTTGACTTTTTTACACAAGCCACAAAAAATGTCAGTTTTCTCCGAAACTTGACTTGCACATATATAATGTCGAGATGTATGCGCCAAATTTTTATTTGGAATTTTTTCACACTTTGAAATATTTTTTTCGCGTGCAGGAGCGCGCTCTCCCGGGAGCACCAACGGATTTCCGCATGGTCTAGTCCAAACAATAACTTTACCATGCTTCAAAAAATGAATCTACCATGGTGCAAACAAATAAAGTAGAATTGCCATGGTAATTCTCACATGGGAAATTTCTTCCCATGGCAAAAAGTATATCCGGAAAATTGCCAAGGCAAAAATTACCGTGTAAAAAGGTAGAATAAACAGTACAAAAAAATATGAGCTAAATTTTTCCATGGCATATGGACATTAAAATTTGCCATGGTATTTTAAGTAAAATTGCCATGCTTGTATAAAGAAATTTGCCATACATGTAAGAATAACACAAATTATTACCAGAAAATGCAAAATGGTTGATGTATATTAAAAATATATGAAATAAATTTTCCATGGACACAGTTTAAAAAAATTGACATGGTCCATGCACTAAAAAATGCCATGACGCATAAGATAAATTTGCCATGACCGTCAACTAAATTTGCCATCATCCCATAGAAAATAGATAATTGTACCATGTTCGGGACGATAAAAAGTTGACATGGCCAATTACTGTATTTGCCATGATCCGTTAAATTAAATCTTCCATGGCAAATTTTCGACATGTATGTTAAAGGTAAATGTGCCATGGCAAGAAAATGTAAATTTGCCATCTCAATAAAAGTTAAAATTTGCCATGGCGATATAGGTAAATTTGTCATGTCAATAAAGGTATATCTGCCATGGTAAAATAGAAAATTAAAATTTGCCATGCCAATAAACTAAAAAAATGTCATGCTACAAACTAAACGATGGCAAATGTACATATCATGAAAAAAATGCATTTTTTGGAGTACTACTCAGAAAGCAAGTTTATGTAATTTGTTCACGGCATGGCAAGTTTCATATCTGGTCACATGGCAAATTCATAAAAGAAACATTTTGTTTTCCCAAAAAAGCGTGACAAAAGTGTATAAATCTTTGAAAAGTCCACATGGCAAAACTATGAAAATTTTTAGACCTGTCACATGGGCAAATTTATGTACTCCTGGGCATGCAAAATTTATGCATATTCGGAGGCACAGAGGCAGTGGCGCCTCGACCTCCTCGGCAAGCCCAGCGACCCGTCCACCACGGATCCCGACGAACGCCATCCTGCAGCACCGGCCACCACCAAATCCGTAGGTCAGGCCACCAACGCCATGGGCCGGAAACGCCAGGATCTTGTCGAGATCGAGCCCAAGGGACGTGGCCGTGGCTACATTCTCCGAGAGAGCCCAGTCTCCTAGTGCCATGCGTAGGCGGGGAGAGAGATGGGAGGGAGGTCAGGGAGGAGATGGGAAGGAGGAGGAGGAGGAATTAGAGGCAAGTGGAGCGCGGGGCAGCTCACCGGCAGCTTGCCTCGCGACCAGCTACCGAAGGAGGCGGCTGGAGATGGGAGAGGAGTGGGCGTGTGCTACTTGTGAGTTGCTTTGGGATTTTCCCCTAAGAGGAGAGGAGATGTAGAGTAGAGATAAGTATTTCCCTCGGTGAGAACCAAGATTTGTCGAACCAATAGGAAAATCACGCAAAGCCTCGTGAACAACACCTGCACACACGAAAGCAAATACTTGCACCCGACACGGGCAAGAGGGTTGTCAATCCCCTTGAACTCGTTACTTGCAAGGATTAAATCTTGTAGTGATAGATAGACAAATTGCAAAACAAAATAAAAGTAATAAATTGCAGCAAGGTATTTTTGGATTTTATAATATGATTAAAGTGGACCCGAAGGCCATAGTTTTCACTAAAGGCTTCTCTCTCGAACACATAGGATACGGTGGGTAAACAAATTACTGTTGGGCAATTGATAGAAAAGCGCATAGTTATGACGTATTCCTGCCAATGATCATATATATAGGCATCATGTACGAGACAAGAAGACCGAGTCCTGCCTTCATCTACTACTATTACTACACCAATCAACCGCTATCTATCATGCATCTATGGTATTAAGTTCATGACAAACAGAGTAACGCCTTAAGCAAGATGACATGATGTAAACAAAGTAAACACAATCAATATGAATAAACCCCGTCATTTTATACTTAGTAGCAGCAATGTAATATACGTGCCTCGCTACCATTTCTGTCACTGAGTGAGGATACTGCAGGATTGTACCCACTACAAAGCATATCTCCCACTGAAGATAAATCAATCTTGTTGGCCAAACCAAACACATAGATCGAAGAGAAATACAAAGCTATAACAATCATGCATAATAAAGTTCACAAAAGGCTCAATTACTTTCAATGAATAATCTGATCATAAACCCACAATTCATCGGATCTCAACCAACACACCGCAAAAGAAGATTAATCGGATAGAACTCCAAGAAGATCGAGGAGAACATTGTATTGAAGATCAAAGAGAGAGAAGAAGCCATCTAGCTACTAGTTATGAACCCGTAGGTCTGTGGTGAACTACTCATGCATCATCGAAAGGCAGCAAGGATGATGTAGAATCCCTCCGTGATCGGTTCCCCCTCGCAAAGTACCGAAAAGGCCTCCAGATGGGACCGCGGAAGAACAGAAGCTTGCGGCGGCGAAAAAAGTGTTTCAGATGGTTCTCTGGGGATTTCCCAATATTTGAGAATTTATAGAAGTGGAATTAGGTCAGACGGAGCCTCAAGGGGCCCATAAGGTAACAGGCCGTGACCCCCCTGGGCGCGCCCTGTTGCCTTGTCGTCTCCTTGTTCGTCCTCTGGACTCCTCCCGAAGCTTCTAGGGTCTCTGATGTCCAGAAAAAAAAATCAAAAAGTTTTGTAGCATTTAGACTTCGTTTGGTACTGGTTTTCTGGAGAACCAAAAAACAAGCAGAAAACAGCAACTGGCACTAGGCACTGGGTTAATAGGTTAGTTCCCAAAAATGATATAAAATAGCATAAAATGCATATAAAGTATCCAAGATTGATAATATAATAGCATGGAACAATAAAAAATTATAGATACTTTGGAGATGTATTAGCATCCCCAAGCTTAATTCCTACTCGTCCTCGAGTAGGTAAATGATAAAGACAGAATTTTTGATGTGGAATGCTACCTATCTTAATTTTGATCATATAATCTAATCATGTCATGAATATTAGGATACGAGAGATTCAAGGCAATAGTCTATCATTTGATATAAAGAGATCAATACTCAGGCATACTAACAAACAATCATGCCCTTCAATAATAACGAATGTTAAAGAACGCTATCCCTACAAAATCATATAGCCCATCATGCTTAGTCTTCCTAGCATAAAGATATTAATCATGAACTACCCCGATGACAAGCCGAGCAATTGGATCATACTTTTTAACACGCTTCGGCATTTTCAACCACGTGCGATACATGTGCGGACGACGTATGTCATATGGTTTCTCCTTAACTTTTCCCACATGGTTTTTTAGGAGTTTTCAATGACATAGCGTTATAATGTTTCTCCTTAATTTTTCGCACGGATTTTTTAGGAGGAGATTATAGATTGCAATATACAGATGAAAAATTGATCAAGGGGGAGTGTTGAGGAATAAAACATGTGATCAATTGTATGAGAGAGATGTCTCTTAGGAGGTGTCTCCCCAACACGTATATGGGAGGGATGTCTTTCAGAAGGTGTGTCTGTTGGAAGAGACATGTCTCTCCAACGCACCCCTTCACCATGTATATAAGTGGGTCTCCCACATTGAAATGAAACAAGAGATTCACTTAGACTCTTCATTTGAAAATGGATGATGAATATCCATTTTTCCTTTGAGCCTTCATTGAGGCGAGATATATTGTTATAAGCATCACATGAATAATTATTCATTCATTGTCAGGACTTCGAGTCCGTTGAGCCTTATAATTCTGTTGTCTATAAATCAACACTATGTTGAGAATATGTCATTACTGCGCTTTACGTTCTCCTAGGATGGTAAACAGAAATATCATCTTTGTTTCAGGTTGCAATGCCTGAAATTCATTCTAGTGCTCTTAGTACTAAGCAATAGTGGTTAGAGAACCACGAGGAGTTGAATGTAAAGTAAAAAAAATGACAAGTAGAAATGGAGTGTATATCTCAAAAGGGAATGGATCATTTAATCTAAATGATCATAATGACAACTCTCAAGTTAGTCAAGTGGTGGTTGTATGAAATGTCATACCAATGATTACCAATTGGTCAAATATTGGGTTGAATCATACCACCGGCTCACTGGAGGCAAATGATTTTAATGGGATAAGTTTGAAGTTCTACTTCAAAAGGAAAACAACCAAAATATATCCTGGCATGGTAAAGGAGAATGGACTCCTCTACATTGATGATATGCTTGTGAAATGATATTCCCAATATATTTTGGAGATCTCGTGTAGTCTCCTAGTTATCCCTAAATATCATTAGCCTATAATTGTACTACTACATGTAGTATAAATTGCAACATCTTGTCCCTCGGACATGATAGTTGAGGAAATTGAGTGTATGAATCAGTTTATACTCAATCTTGTTGCATACACAACATTTTTTCCTCCTTTATCATCATGGCATTGGATGATTAGAGAAATTATTGACAATTCTGTTGGCCACAACTTGACAAGTTGCAATACTCCCAACAATTATCAGATTGTTTGTGCACTGCATGTGACATAGGGGAATTAATTTTAAGGCACTCTCACCTTAAAATTTAAAATGGGTCATTGTCTATGTTATGTTGGTACTTCATGGTGTTCATAGACGCATCAAGAAGATGGTCTTAATTAGGTGTGTATATCCACACATAACCATGCGTTTACGGAATTAAGTGCTCAAATTGACGAATTTAGAGCAAATTATCCTAACGTGAGATGATTCCATTGGAATGGAAATGTCGTTGAAGTTGATTCTCGAGCATTCAATGGTTATATTCGGTATACAGTACAAAACCAGAATGGTTTGACTTGATCTCTTATGAAAGAGATTCAAAATTGCGTAGCCAATATTGTAGAATTGTGATTTACCAACATTTCATTGATGGTGATATGTGGTCTCACACTCCGCATATTTGGTCTAAATGAGATCAAATGATACTGCACCCCTTGCAGTTTGTACGTGGAAATAAGTGAAGTATTTCCCATCTGCGGTAATTCGGTTGCATACCGATATCACCACCCCAGCATATATCATGGGCCTTCACATATGGTTCGGATCTATGTAAAGAATAATTGTGGTATGATTGTTAATCCGTCGAATACCTTAACCCTATGAAGGGAGTTATTTGCAACCCATACACTGATTGCTTTTGCAATAAGAACATTTTCTGGCATTAGGGGGGATGTGTACCACAAAGAATGCCACGAAATGGATAAGAAATTTCATGGACATTTGGTCCACGTACTTAAGAATCTGAACTGCATGTTTAGGTTATGAGAAATTTGCAGCATATTGCAAATAATCTGCCAAGTATATTTACTGATGACAAAGGTGTCACTATGGTCAAGTACCAGAACGAGTGGAGGTACCTAATAAACCACTCGTCTCCCTAGATGAGAGTTGTCGGTGTCAAAACCGGCGGATCTCAGGTAGGGGGTCCCGAGCTGTGGATCTTGGATCAATGGGGAACAAGGGACGAAGGACACGATGTTTACCCAGGTTCAGGCCCTCTCGAAGAGGTAAAACCCTACGTCCTGCTTGATTATATTGAAGTGTATAGGATGATTACAGAGTCGATCTACCACGAGATCAGATGAACTAAACCCTAGGCGAGTAGGATGATGGTTGTTGTTCTAGCCTCTACGGACTAAACCCTCTGGTTTATATAGACACCAGGGGTATTAGGATTACACATGGTCGGTTACAAGGAAGGGATAAACATGCCAATTCTTGTCCTCTTGACTTGGAGGACACAACAAGGCACCAAAGCTTCCTGTCCGGATACGGAGTCTCCTCATAGTTCGGTCTTCTAGCAGTTCATAGTGCGGCCCTCCTGTCTGGCCCATGAGAGATAGGTCGGCAGCCCGAGGACACCCCCCCAGTCTAGGACCCCCTCAGTAGCCCCCGAACTAGCCTCCAATGTCCGTGCTTCATTGCTTCCTGAGTTCTTGATGTACCCGAAGTCTCCGGCTTGCGGGGTGAGTTCCTCTCCTCCTTTATGTTCGGCATAATCTCCTTTAGCCAGGTTCCCAAGAGCTGCTTAGCTTGAGTTCGGCCATGTGTTAACCGGGTAAAATTTGGAATCCGAAATGCAGATGTTGCTTAGCCTCGAAGGCCAACTGCTCAAGTGTGAATAGTGCCTTTGCCTGACAACTTTTGACAAAAGGTCACAACCGGTCACAAATATTGAACCGTTGTGGAAATTCGATCCGCAGTTCGAGGCAGTGCCTCCATTGGCACGTCCCATCAATATGGAGATCGTGCTCGTTTTTTAAGGGATATGATCAATGATTTTGGGTTATCCCATTTGCGCTTAGCATCACGATTATATCAGGAAGTGGCGAGGCCTGCGTGAAAGCACAAGTGCTCCCTGGGTGATTTTGGTAATTAATGTCAACATATCTCTTGTTTGACTAATTGTTTCTATCTAGTGTATTTCAGACAAGTTCAACAATGGCGTGGAAAGGACAAGAGAATGTGGAACCCCTTCAAGGTGCCAAGGACATGCATTGGCAAAAGCTCAAGACTCTTCATCTTTGTTTTAGTGATCCAAGATCACATTGAGTCCATAGGAAAGCCAATACTATTAAAAGGGGATGAGGTGTTGCTTAATGGCTTGCTTGCTCAAATGTTTAGTGATATTGCTCCTAAACCCTCAACCACTTTCTCCATCCAAATATGTCAAAATCCTAAACTCCAACTCGGCACCATCGATTCATTCTATCCGGCGCCACCGAGTTCATATGACATAGCCACAGCCAGAAACACTAACAATTCGGTCTCACCGAGATGGCCTTGCCAACTCACTTTTATCTATTGCAATTATTTCGGTCTCACCGAAATTGCAATCGGTCTCACCGAGATGGCTTGACCAATTCTCTGTTGCCCTATTGCTTCACTTCGGTCTCACCGAGTTGATGCAATCGGCGCCACCGAGATGAGGTTTGCCCTAAGCCCTAGCACATCGGTCCCACCGAGTTGTTCCAGTCGGCCCCACCGAGATTCCTAACGTTCACATTTTTAACTAATCAGTCCCACCGAGTTTAGCTATTCGGTCTCACCGAGATGGGTCAAATGTGTGTAACGGTTGGATTTTGTGTGGAGGTTATATATACCCCTCCACCCCTTCTCCATATGTGAGAGAACCATCAGAACGTGCCTACACTTCCACCATTCATTTTCTGAGAGAGAACCACCTACTCATGTGTTGAGATCAAGATATTCCAATCCTACCACAAGAATCTTGATTTCTAGCCTTCCCCAAGTTGCTTTCCACTCAAATCGTCTTTCCACCATATCCAAATCTGTGAGAGAGAGTTGAGTGTTGGGGAGACTATCATTTCAAGCACAAGAGCAAGGAGTTCATCATCAACACACCATCTATTACCTTTTGGAGAGTGGTGTCTCCTAGATTGGTTAGGTGTCGCTTGGGAGCCTCTGTCAAGTTCTGGAGTTGAACCAAGAAGTTTGTAAGGGCAAGGAGATCGCCTACTTCGTGAAGATCTACCCGAGTGAGGCAAGTCCTTCATGGACGATGGCCATGGTGGGATAGACAAGGTTGCTTCTTCGTGGACCCTTCGTGGGTGGAGCCCTTCATGGACTCATGCAACCGTTACCCTTCGTGGGTTGAAGTCTCCATCAACGTGGATGTACGATAGCACCACCTATCGGAACCACGCCAAAAATCTCCATGCCTTCATTGCGTTTGCACGCTCCATTCCCATCCCTTTACTTTCTTGCAATTGGTATGCTTTACTCTTTTCGCTGCATATACTCTTGTCATGCTTGCTTGAAATGTATTGTGTATGCTTAAACTTGTGCTAAAACTCCACCTTAACTTGAAGAACTTAAAAACTGCCACTTTTACTTGTTGAGGGTCTAATCACCCCCCTCTAGACCCCTCTTCTCGATCCTTTCAATTGGTATCAGAGCTTTGGTCTCCATTGCTTTAATTTAATCACCATTGGAGGAAGATGGATGAGTCCACGATCGGGAGTATTAGACGTAGAGTGCCTATGCTTGATGGAGAGTTCTATAGTTCTTGGAAGAATGAGATGCTTGAGATTTTCAATGAATATGATTTGAACAAGTATATTACTAGCTGAGGGAGTCCTGGATTAAGGGGTCCTCGGGCGTCCAGGCTACGTAATGTGGGCCGGACTGATGGGCCATGAAGATACAAGATAGAAGACTCTCTCCCGTGTCCGGATGGGACTCTCCTTGGCGTGGACGGCAAGCTTGGCGTTCGGATATGAAGATTCCTTTCTCTGTAACCGACTTTGTACAACCCTAGTCCCCTCTAGTGTCTATATAAACCGGAGGGTTTAGTCCGTAGTGGCAATCATAATATGACAGGCTAGACTTCTAGGGTTTTAGCCAGGTAGATCAACTCTTGTAATACTCATATTCATCAAGATCAATCAAGCAGGACGTAGGGTATTACCTCCATAGAGAGGGCCCGAACCTGGGTAAACATCGTGTCCCCCGTCTCCTGTTACCATCGACCTTAGACGCACAGTTCGGGACCCCCTACCCGAGATCCGCCGGTTTTGACACCGACATTGGTGCTTTCATTGAGAGTTCCGCTGTGACGTCGCTAGAAGAGTCGATGGCTCCATCAATCATCCACAACGATGCTGACTTGAGGGAGGTCTTTCTCCCCGGCCAGATCTTCGTATTCGGCGGCTTCATACTGCGGGCCAACTCGCTTGGCCATCTAGAGCAGATTGACAGCTACGCCCCTGGCCATCAGGTCAGGTTTGGAAGCTTGAACTACGTTGCTGATATCCGCGGAGACTTGATCTTCGACGGATTCGAGCCCATGGCAGCCGCTCCCTGCCACCGTGATGAACATGACCTAAATCTGTCATCGGACCATACCCGGGAGATAGCGCCTGTAACTACTCTGGCCCTAGATCCGGAGCATATTGCGCCATCCGAGGACGGGAAGCTCAACCCCGCCACGGAAGCCGCAGACTCAGCGGCGTTGGAGCTGCACACAGACCCAACTTCGAACGGGATCTGTGTCACTGGAACATCGGATTCGTCTCCGGCTACAGGTTCCAAACCACGTGCGTCCGCGCCCATCGAGCTCGATCGGGCGCCGATCGTCGAGTTCAGCTCCGCGGACATCTTCCGGCACTCACCTTTGGGTGATGTGCTAAACTCATTAAAAACCCTCTCCTTAGCGGGGGACTCACAACCGAATTATATCCGGTTTGAACTGGAGGCTGATGACGGAGAATTTCGCTTCCCACCCACCACCCACTTCACTGCCACTGTCGAAGACTTAACTGACATGCTCGATTACGACTCCGAAGACATCGATGGTATGGATGACGATGCCGGAGAGGAGCAGGCCCAAAACCCGCCGTTTGCTGGGCGCTGGACAGCCACCTCCTCGTATGACGTGTACATGGTGGATACTCCCAAAGAGATTAACGGCGATAACGAGAAAAATCCAGTCGAGGATAAACCTCCTGAGACACAGCCAAAGTGCCGACGTCAGCGGCATTGCTCTAAATCACGCCGTGGAAAAGACAACAATACCGGCATGAGAGAAAACAATACCCCGGATGATGCCGAAGACAAAGAAGATCCCGTCGAGCCGACTTCCGAACAGGACGATAGGGAAGATGGGCAAGTCAGCCCTGACGAACAGGCCATAAACGAAGACTCGGAGGACAGCAACTATCTTCCACTCTCCGAAGATGAGGTGAGCCTCGGCGACGAAGACTTTATCGTGCCTGAGGAACCCGTCGAGCAGGAGCGCTTTAAGCACCGGCTAATAGCCACTGCGAGGAGCCTGAAAAAGAAATAGTAGCAGCTTCAAGCTAATCAAGATCTACTCAACGACAGATGGACTGATGTCCTGGCAGCCGAGGAATACAGACTCGAGCGCCCCATTAAAAGTTACCCGAAGCGTAAACTGCTACCCCAATTCGACGACGAGGCACTTGAGCCCATGCCATCAACACATAATGCGGCTGACCGACCACCATGTGGCCAGGACAAAGCGGCAACCCAAGCCGAACACCTGCCCATACTACCTCGCCGTAAAGGCAAAGACACCACAGCTCGGGAATACACATATGACCTACGGCAAGACCTGGAGAACAGAGCAGGTCAGTCCAGATCGATCTACGGATCGCGGGGGCATGCCCTGGCGCGCGACGACGGCTATCAAGCCAGACGTAACAAGCATAACCACGTCCGGGCCGAAAATCACAGACGGACTACATCCGCACTACGTCGCGACTTGGCCCGATATAGAGGCGCCGCACATCCCCTCTGCTTCACTGATGAAGTAATGGAGCATGAATTCCCAGAAGGGTTTAAACTCGTAAATATCGAATCATATGATGGAACAACAGATCCCGCGGTATGGATTGAGGATTTTCTTCTCCATATTCATATGGCCCGCAGCGATGACCTTCACGCCATCAAATACCTCCCACTAAACTCAAGGGACCAGCTCGGCACTGGTTAAACAGTCTGCCTGAAAACTCTATTGGCAGCTGGGAGGACTTGGAAGATGCCTTCCGTGACAACTTCCAAGGCACATATGTACGACCTCCGGATGCCGATGACTTAAGTCACATAGTTCAACAGCCTGGAGAGTCGGCCAAGAAATTCTGGACTAGGTTCCTAACTAAAAAGAACCAGACCATCGACTGCCCGGATGCCGAAGCCCTAGCGGCCTTTAAGCATAGCATCCGCGACGAATGGCTCGCTCGTCACCTCGGCCAAGAAAAGCCGAAGTCCATGGCAGCCCTCACGGCACTCATGACCCGCTTTTGTGCGGGCGAGGATAGTTGGCTAGCCCGTAGCAATAACACTGCAAGCGATGCCGGTACCTCTGAAGCCAAGAATAGCAATGGCAAGCCCCGACGCAACAGGCACAAGCGCCGAAGCAATGGTGGCACTGCCGATGACATGGCGGTCAACGCCGGTTTCAGCGGCTCCAAGTCCGGCCAGCGGAAGAAGCCATACAAAAGAAACAATCCGGGCTCATCCAGCTTGGACCGCATACTCGATCGTCCATGTCAGATCCACGGCACCCCTGATAAACCAGCCAATCATACCAACAGAGACTGTTGGGTTTTTAAACAGGCCGGCAAGTTAAATACCGAAAACAAGGAGAAGGGGTCGCAAAGCGAGGACGACGACAAGGAGTCCCGTCCGCCGAACACAGGAGGACAGAAGAAGTTCCCTTCCCAAGTTAAAATGGTGAACATGATATACGCCACTCATATCCCCAAAAGGGAGCGCAAACGAGCGCTCAGGGACATCTATGCGATGGAGCCAGTCGCCCCAAAGTTCAACCCATGGTCGTCCTGCCCGATCACCTTTGATCGCAGGGACCATCCGACCAGTATCCGTCATGGCGGTTCAGCCGCACTGGTCCTCGATCCAATTATTGATGGATTCCATCTCACGCGCGTCCTCATGGACGGCGGCAGCAGCCTAAACCTGCTCTATCAGGATACAGTGCGCAAAATGGGCATCGATCCCTCAAGGATCAAACCCACAAAAACTACCTTTAAAGGAGTCATACCAGGTGTAGAGGCCCGCTGTACGGGCTCAATCACACTGGAGGTTGTCTTCGAATCCCCGGACAACTTCAGAAGTGAAGAGTTGATCTTCGATATCCTCCCCTTTCGCAGCGGCTATCACGCACTGCTCGTACGAACCGCATTTGCTCGATTCAATGCGGTGCCACACTATGCTTATCTGAAGCTCAAGATGCCGGGACCACGCGGTGTCATAACAGTTAATGGAAACACGGAGCGCTCCCTCCGTACCGAGGAGCACACCGTGGCCTTGGCAGCGGAAGTACAGAGCGGCCTTGCCAAGCAGAATCTTAATTCAGCGGCCAAGCTCCCGGACACTGTCAAGCGGATCCGGACTACTCCGCAGCATAACAGTCTGGCTCGTTAGGAGTTAGACTAGCAATCCGGCCTCCATCTCCGTCCCGGCCAAATGGCGGCATACGTACCACGCGTACATAACTACGCACTTAAAATACCATGGGCATAGACGGAGGCATAACTAGATTGTGGTCCATAATACGGCTCGACCTCCCCTGGACACACATACTTTCACTTTTTCTTTTTCATCCTTTTCAGGTTTCTTTTCCACAGGCCCCTCAAGACGGCCTGATCATCGGTCCTTTTGAAGGATAGATACACCAAGACAGCACGAAGCATTGAGGTATACGAGAATCTCTAGGAGGTCTTTTTGATGATCACTCTACCTGTTCTCCGGACCCGCACGCAGCTCTCCCTTGGTCATGGCATGTTAAATAGCCCTGTTGCTTATCGCACTACTTATACGCTTTGACGCATCAATAAAATTATAATGGAAACAGTTCGCGGCCCAACTTCTGCGGCACTAGCTTACTACTTCATTTTTTCTTGATAATCTTATCAATTGCACCCGTACACTTTGGTATGGCTTAAATTCGCCAGGGGCTTTATCGCACCCCATATTACGGCAACAAAGTCCGAACACTTTTTACAGTATAGTTCGGCACCCCGAATTTAGCATTATATGCATTGGCTCCGAATCATGTCTTTGGTCAATAGTTGGGTTGCCCGGCTCTTGTGCTTACTACCTTACGTTCCGCTATATCGGCTAGGGTAGTAAAGGGAGAACTACTGCAATTGTGCCCTGGTTTATCCGGATGAGCACCTCAGTAGAGAAAGCCAAAAACTGACTGTCATGATGCGGCGTCAGCCGGTCAGCTCTTCGGAGGTTACAAATCTTTTGTGATTTTTTCCGCATTATGTGACGAATCGGTCTCTACCCGATCAGGTGTCTATAGCACCCTAGTTCGGACTCACGAATACTAGGGGCTGCGCCTAAATTTCTATTATAAAACTCCTATGGCTAAGTGAGGATGATAAAGCCACATAGTCCTATTGCCTGGTTCGTTGCGCTAAACACCTCCTTCAAGGACCAAACTTTGGATCAAGAGTGTTTAGATTTTATCCCGAACACCCCCGTACTACCTACGTGGGGGCTGAAGCCGACGACTGGCCAACTCTCAGATTTAATAAAACGGCCACACAGGAGGAAAAATCTTGATATAAATAACTAACATTATATTACATATCAGTTTATTTTCATTATACAGGACAAGATAACATGAACATATTCATCCAAAGATAATGTCTTTTGCACACTGCTCTGCTACAATGCGGGATCCCTCCAGGACATCCTCAAAATATCGCTCGGGCGTGCGGTGCTCCTTGCCCGCGGGCGGTCCCTCGGTCGCGAGCTTGACGGCGTTCATCTTCGCCCACTGTATCTTGACACGGGCGAAGGCCATCCACGCACCTTCGATGCAGACCGACCGCTTGATGGCATCAAGCCGAGGGCAGGCAGCAACCAGTCGCTTCACGAGCCCGAAGTAGCTGTTGGGTATGGCTTTGGCAGGCCATAGACGGATTATCAAATCCTTCATGGCCAATTCAGCCGCCCTATGCAGTTCGGTCAGCTGTTTCAGCTGATCGCTGAAGGGCACCGGATGCTCTGGCGCAAGGTATTGCGACCAGAACAGCTTCTCCATTGAGCTCCCCTCTTCGGCTCGGAAGAAATCCGCAGCGTCAGCAATGCTGCGCGGCAGATCCGCAAACGCTCCTGGAGAACTCCAAATCCGGGTCAGTAAGAGGTACCTTTTCTTCACAAATTTGCTTTGCATTATAAAGGCCTTACCCGCCGTGATTTTCCTGGCCTCTTGGATTTCCTGGAGGGCGCCCTGGGTTTCAACCCAGGCCTCTTTTGTGCTTTGGTGGGCCTTAGCAAGCTCG
Organism: Thinopyrum elongatum; assembly: GCA_011799875.1. Taxonomy (NCBI): domain Eukaryota; kingdom Viridiplantae; phylum Streptophyta; class Magnoliopsida; order Poales; family Poaceae; genus Thinopyrum; species Thinopyrum elongatum. The sequence goes on from CM022299.1 coordinate 522,292,625, forward strand.
GACTCTTGATCCGTAATCTTGCGCTCCAAGGACTCGCATTTCTTTACAGCGTCCTGGAGCTCTTGTTGGACCTCACCGACCCTGGCCTCGTGCTTTTCACGGACGGATTGTTCCTCCGCCGCTCTCTTCTGGGCCTCGGCCAGCGCCTTTTTAAGGGCCTCCACCTCGGTCGCCGCTCCTACAAATATCATGGCACTATGTTCAATACAAATCATCTATCCTTTCTGATATACAGAAGGTCATGGCATACCTTGCTTGTCCTCCAGCTGCTTTTTCACATGGCCGAGTTCTTCCTCGGCCCGCTCCAGACTTTGCTTCAGTCCGGAGACTTCGGCAGCATGGGAGGTCGCAGCCAGCATCGACGCCTGCTTTTTCACATAGACATGTATGGTTAGTCTCCTGCAAAAATTGTTTGATCCTCTGTCCGACTTTTCTTTTCGACCACCGGACAGTGTCTCAGGGGCTACTGTCTATACTGTGACATTCTTTTTACATAATTGCGTTTCATACCTCAAAACCTGTTAGAAGGCTTGTGCAGGCTTCGGTCAGTCCGCTCTTCGCGGACTGAATCTTCTCAATCACCGTACCCATGAGGGCACGGTGTTCCTCTACAATGGAAGCACTTCGCAGCGCTTCCAGTAGGGTGTCCGGTGCCTCTGGTTGGACAGAGGTCACCGGCGAAATAGGCACACCCCCTTCTTTCGAAGGAGGCTGCTTGCCGGATTCCGGAGCCGTATAGGTCTCCGGGACCGTATTCGGCTGGGGGCCGAATTGGACCTGGCCCCCATTGCCAGTCTCCATGGGGGTTTGCTCCCCCATGTGTCCGGCGGTCGAGGTTTCACCCTCTGGCGCCGCGCTGACGGCCTCCTGCGTCTCTTCCTGGCCTGGGATCCTTCGGGACAACGCCTCGGTGTCATCCATGGCCTTGGGAGAGGAGGCCGCCGGAAGGGACCCGTTGTCCATCATCTTCGGGTCTAGTGAATTCCCTGAAGATGAGGATCGCTCGAGGTCGGAACGAGCCGGACTGCAAGTACATGATTTAACATGTTAAAACTATGGAGAAAAGAAGCTGGATACATGAATGCGTCAGGGTCTTTGAGTACTCACGATCCGGCCAGGGGCTTATCTCGGGGGCACCGCTCTGGGCTGCTGTCGACGTCCCACGCGGAGTTATCCGTGAGGGAGACCTTCCCCTTCTTGGATGCCTCTGCCTCCAGATTTATGGAGGCCGCCCTTTTCTTCCTTCCACCCTCAGGGGGAGAGTTGCTTTCCTCCTCCTCCTCGTCGTCCTCTGCGGCGGAGGAGTGAGTCTCGGCATCTTCGGGCGTCGCGGCCGAAGTTCCCTTGCGACGGAGGCCACTTCTGGTCTCCTTGGCCTTTTTCTTGGCCTTCTTCTCCGGCGCCTGGTAGGGCGTCGGGACCAGCATCTTCGTCAGAAGCGGGATGGCTGGTTGCTCGGGCAGTGGAGCCGAACACTTAATCCGCTCTGCCTTCTTCGTCCAACCCTGAAAAAATAAATAGGGAGGCTTAGGCATTTTCCCTGAGTAAGCAAGTAAAGGATACACCTTGAAGCGTGAAAGACTTACCGGACTGGCGGGATGGGCCAGGTCGTGCCCACGGTCCTCGGTCGTCTCCGGCCATTTCTCGTTGGCCTTAAAAAGCACCTTCCAGATGTCTTCGTGCGTAGTTCCGAAGAACTGTTGCAAGGTCTGGTGCTTGGCCGGATCGAACTCCCACAAATGGCAAGTCCGGCTTTGGCATGGAAGGATCCGGCGAACTAGCATCACCTGGATCACATTGACAAGCTTGATGTTCTTGTCCAGCATGCTCTGGATACGTGCCTGCAGCGCTGTCAGCTCGTCCGACGACGCCCAATTCAGGCCCTTCTCTAGCCAGGAGGTGAGCCGCATTGGGGCTCCGGACTTGAATTCAGGAGCCGCAACCCAGGTGGCATCGCGGGGCTCTGTGATATAGAACCATAGTTGTTGCCACCCTTTGACGGTCTCCACAAAGGTACCTTTGGGCCATGTGACGTTGGGCATCTTGCTCACCATGGCGCCTCCGCACTCTGCGTGTTGGCCATCCACCACCTTCGGCTTCACATTGAAAATCTTGAGCCACAGTCCGAAGTGGGGTGGGATGCGAAGGAAGGCCTCGCACACGACAATAAATGCTGAGATGTTGAGGAAGGAATTTGGGGCTAGATCATGGAAATCTAGCTCGTAGTAGAACATGAGTCCGCGGACGAAAGGGTGGAGAGGAAACCCTAACCCGCGGACGAAGTGGGGGATGAACACTACCCTCTCATGAGGCTTGGGGGTGGGGATGATCTGTCCCTTGGCCGGAAGCCGGTGGGCGATTTCCTTGGCCAAATACCCCGCCTCCCGGAGCTTCGTGATGTCCTTCTCCTTGATGGAGGAGGCCATCCACTTGCCTTGCGCTCCGGATCCGGACATGGTCGGAGTGCTTCTTTGAGGCGGAAAAGATGAGAACTTGGGCGCTGGAGCTCGAGAATGGAGAGGCAGAGAAAGAGAAGGCGTGGGTGAAAGGGATGAATCCTTATCTCCTTAGGCAATGAATATCAAGCGCCTCCCCACTCGCCTTAAAACTCGCCTATTCCCAAGGGCCGTGCAGACGGCACGGTTGGATTACCCACGCCTGTATTGATGAGGATCCCGTAATAAAGGGACACGATCTCTGCTGTGACAAGACGTGCCACTGGAAACCGCATCTTAAAGCGTGGATCGGTAGGCTAAAAAACGGTTCGAAATAATGACTGTGCAGGAATGTGGTGTCGCGTTACAAAAAGTTGTCAGCGGATTGGACTCGTGAAATATTATACTCTCTGCGGTTGTGTGTGGTACTTGTTTTGCAGAGCCGGACACGTTTTCTGTGCTCGAAGTCTGTTTTGGAGTATTCGGAGGAGGAACCCGCCTTGCAATGCCGAAGACAATCTGCGCACCGGACACATCGTCATTGAAGCCTGATTCAGGGGCTACTGAGGGAGTCCTGGATTAAGGGGTCCTCGGGCATCCAGGCTACGTAATGTGGGCTGGACTGATGGGCCATGAAGATACAAGACGGAAGACTCTCTCCCGTGTCCGGATGGGACTCTCCTTGGCGTGGACGGCAAGCTTGGCGTTCGGATATGAAGATTCCTTTCTCTGTAACCGACTTTGTACAACCCTAGTCCCCTCTGGTGTCTATATAAATTGGAGGGTTTAGTCCGTAGAGGCAATCATAATCAGACAGGCTAGACTTCTAGGGTTTTAGCCATTACGATCTCGTGGTAGATCAACTCTTGTAATACTCATATTCATCAAGATCAATCAAGCAGGACGTAGGGTATTACCTCCATAGAGAGGGCCCGAACCTGGGTAAACATCGTGTCCCCCGTCTCCTGTTACCATCGACCTTAGACGCACAGTTCGGGACCCCCTACCCGAGATCCGCCGGTTTTGACACCGACACTAGCCCTTATGTGCCCCCTATTGATCCTTTGCATCCTACCCCGATGAGTATCTTGACATGGTTCGCAATCTTAGAGCTATTGATCTTATCATTAGAGGATTGCATAGAAATTTTCTTGTATGCTTGCCTACCTTTGAATGTGCTTATAATATATGGAAATATCTTGAGGAGCGCTTTCCAAATTACTCCTTGAAAAATCTAGATGAGATTCTTCAAAAGTCCATTGCTTTTCATAAAATGAAGCCTAGTGATCCTAAGTTTGGTGATTGTCTATTTGAGCTTTGTGACCTTATGCGTGCCAAAGGAAATGTTGGAGTCATTAGTAGCATCATTTCACAAACTATTTGAATTCATAAACATGCACATTGTCATGGTCATAAATCTAATGAATCACTTGCTCTAGGTGATGATCACTTACATGATGATATTGAGCACGGATACTATGATGAAGATGAAGATAGTGACTTTGACCTTGAGGAGTCAATGAGACACTTTGGTCTTATGGCTAACCTTCATGGTTACATGGCCGGAGGGAAAGAATGGATTCTCGATAGTGGATGTACTGATCATATGACCGAAGATAAGGACATGTTCCGTGAGCTTGCCAAAAACGACGGCCCACACAAGTATGTAACTTTTGGAGATAACTCCAAGGGTAAGGTACTTGGCCTTGGTAAGGTGGCCATTTCCAATGATAGCTCTATCCAAAATGTTATGCTCGTCGAATCTCTTGGTTACAATCTCCTTTCCGTATCTAGACTAGCCGACTTTGGTTTCAATGTTCTATTTACTGAAGTAGATTGCCAAGTGTTTAGCAGAGATAATCATAATATGGTCTTTACCGGTATTTGTAGAGGTGATCTATACATTGTTGATTTCACTAAGAGAGCTCAACCTCGTACTTGCTTAATTGCTAAATCTTCTAAAGGTTGGTTATGGCATAGAAGGTTAGGTCATGTGGGCATGCGAAATCTTGATAAGCTTAAGGTGATCGTATCCTTGGTGTTAAAGATGTCATATTTGACAAGGATAGACTTTGTAGTGCTTGTCAAGCAGGGAAACATGTTGGAGGAAGTCATCCCGTGAAGAACATCATGACCACGAGAAGACCGCTCGAGCTACTTCATATGGATCTTTTTGGTCCCAATGCCTACAAGAGTCTCGGTGGTAACTCGTTCGGTTGGGTCATTGTTGATGACTTTTCAAGATTTACGTGGGTGTTCTTTTCTTGATGACAAATCATAGGTCCAAAAGATCTTCAAGAACTTCGCTAGGAAGGGCCAAAACCAATTTGAAGTGAAGATCAAGAAGGTTCGAAGCGACAATGGAATGGAGTTCAAGAACACCAATGTGGATACCTTTCTTGACGAGGAAGGGATCTCACATGAGTTCTCGGCTATGTACACGCCTCAACAAAATGGAGTTGTTGAGAGGAAGAACCGGACACTTATCGAGATGGCAAGAACGATGCTTGATGAATACAAGACGCCAAGACACTTTTGGGCGGAAGCGGTTGAGACAACTTGTCATGCTACGAATCGATTATATCTTCACAAGCTTCTCAGCAAGACGGCGTACGAGCTTCTCACTGGTAACAAACCCCAAGTTGGATACTTTCGAGTATTTGGCTCAAAGTGTTACATTCTTGATAAGAATCGTTGCTCGAAATTTGCTCCTAAATCTCATGAAGGCTTCCTACTCGGTTATGGCTCAAACGCTCACACTTACCGTGTCTACAACAATTTCACCCGAAAGGTTGAAGAGATGGTAGATGTGAAGTTTGATGAATCTAACGGCTCGCAAGTAGAGCAATTGCCAATTGATGTAGGAGACAAAGATCCTTCGGAAGCAATCCAAGATTTGTCCATTGGCAAGATTCGCCCAACGGAGGTGAAGGAGAGTACTTCATCCGTTCAAGTGGAAGCCTCAACTTCAAATCAAGGTGAACCACAAGTTGACTTGGAGGCATCCACAAGTGGAACATGTCAAGACGGAAGAGATGAAGTGCAACAAGATGAACCACCTCAACCTCCCTCTCCACCTCCACAAGAGAACTACAACGCCAACAACAATGAAGGAGAAGATAATGAAGAGGGTATTCCATCCCAACCCAAACAAAAGCTCTCACGAGTTAGAGCAAGAGTCACAAGAGACCATCCTGTCGAACAAATCTTCGATGATATTCAAACTGGGAGAATCACTCGCTCTAAAACTCATTTGGCCAATTTTTGTGAACACTACTCATTTATTTCTAGTGTTGAACCTATGAAGGTAGAAGAAGCTCTTGAGGATCCGGATTGGGTGAACGTTATGCACGAAGAGCTACACAACTTCGAGAGGAATCAAGTGTGGACATTGGTTGAAAAGCCCAATGATGATCACAATGTCATTGGAACCAAATGGGTGTTTCGGAATAAGCAAGATGAAGATGGACAAGTTGTACGCAACAAGGTTCATCTCGTTGCTCAAGGCTACACTCAAGTTGAAGGTATGGACTATGGTGAGACATATGCCCCAGTTGCTAGACTTGAGTCCATATGCATCTTACTTGCTTATGCCAATCATCATGATATCACCTTATACCAAATGGACATTAAAATTGCTTTTCTAAATGGAGAAATTGAGGAGGAAGTTTATGTTAAACAACCTCCCGGCCGAGCATGTACATAGATAAAGTGTTGAAGCAGTTCAACATGAGTGAGGCCAAGAAAGGGTTCTTGCCTGTCTCACATGGTATAAGGGTAAGCGAGACTCAGAGTCCTTCGACATCTGATGAGCGAAGCAGGATGAGTCGGATTCCATATGCCTCGGCAATCAGATCCATCATGTATGCCATGATATGCACACGGCCTGATGTTGCTTTTACAATAAGCCTAACAAGTAGATACCAGGCCAACCCAGGTGAGAGACACTAGGCAGTGGTAAGACTATTCTGAAGTACCTGAAAAGGACAAAAGAGATGTTCCTAGTTTATGGAGGTGAGGAAGAGCTCGTCCTAAAGGGTTACGCCGATGCTAGTTTCAAAACCAATAGAGATGATTGTAGATCACAGTCTGGATTCATGTACATCATGAACAGAGGAGCAGTGAGCTGGACGAGCTCCAAGCAATATACAGTGGCCGATTCTACCACAGAAGCCGAATACATTGCGGCTTGTGAAGCTGCAAAGGAAGGTGTTTGGATCGGGAACTTTCTGGATGATCTTGGTATTTTCCCAGCCTTGGTAAAACCGTTGGAACTTTATTGCGATAATTCTGGTGCCATCTCACAAGCCAAGGAGCCGAGGAATCACCACAAGACCAGACACATAGATCGGAAATATCACCTAATACGAAAGATCGTAAAGAATGGTGATATAGAGTTATGTAAAATTCACATGGATGCAAATGTTACAGATCCGCTGACTAAGCCGCTTCCACAACCTAAGCATGAGGGGCACGTTAAAGCTATGGGCATATGATGTATGTTTGATTGACTCTAGTGCAAGTGGGAGACTGTTTTAGATATGCCCTAGAGGCAATCATGTATGATGATATTTCCTATGTGTTTATGAATAAAGATAGTCCTTGGACATTATCAATGATGTGTATCAGCAAGTACATGAGTTGTTTGTGGGACTATACATTGTATGATGACTGTCCTAAAAGGTCCCTAGTCAAAAGGGTTGTGTGGACGCACAACCAACTAGACTAGCATATGACACGGTGGATGGCTCGGTCTCACTAGCCATGGAGCATTAGATGCTAACCGGATAATATGGGCTCGGAAGGATCTGGTTGGATTCGACATGGTCGGATCCGAGTCGAGATAAGGTCCGAGTCGGACAGACCCAACTATGAGACGCAGCGATTTGTCATCTGTGAGTCTCTAGTACAACATACATTCTATGTCCTAAGACCTGAGCTAGCGCATGTACTCGGGATGGCGACAAACCTGCTTTGGGCTGGCCAAATGCTACTCCGTGACTGGGTAGTTACAAAGGTAGGTTTCAGGCTTGTCCAGACCCATGCTGCGAGACATGGTCGAGCAAGATGGGATTTTCCCCTCCGACCAGGAGAGATATACTCTGGGCCCCTCGTGTGATCCGACCAAGATAAGCATGGCCATGCGACATGGATTATGAGATAATCCGGTTTGTGGTCGGCATCACTGGAATGAGAAAGAGGTCGGGCTAGCACAAGGATGGCATACTCGCCTTGAGCCGACAACATATATCGTGTGGCAAAGGGAATAGAAGTGCGACACGTTGTACATGTTTGCCTAACCAGCTTCATCGAACACTTGGAGTCGGCACGCTTTGCTAGAGGCCACTACCGACTAGACGAGCTGGATGTGATCTGACTCATGACCAAGTGAACGAGAACCTAAGGGGTCACGCGCTTAAGGGAAGAAACATGTGAGGCTGGACATGACTCCATGAGTCGGATGTGATCCTACTCGGACTCGGATCCAGGCCGAACAGGCTTTGGGCTTTAGGATCCGTGCAAGGCCCAAGTGTTGAGCCCGCGGCGGATGCCTATATATAGTGGGGGTGAAGCACACTCATTTAGTTGATCGCTTTGGTGCTGTCACTAGGTTTTGCATGTGTTGCGGATAGCCACCTCCACTTGCCGCCGACTGTGTGATCGGACCTAGCAGTCCACCGCATGGTGTTCCTCCTGCACGCGTGAATACCATTAGAGGTGGTGCACTTGCGCCGCTCCGGTGAACCAGTACGCGGGATCCGACGACCGGCTGTTCGAGGGAGATCGGACGAGGAGGAGACGAACCACGCGGACGCGCTGCCCCAACTCTTCTTCCGCTGCACGACACTGCGCGTCTAGTGGTAACGATCCGTGATCTATCTCCCGTAGCATGTTCTTGGTTGATCTGCACGTAGGAATTTTTTTAATTTGCAGCTGACACACCCTACCGTAGATCCCAACATGAAAACAAGACTAAGTGCATTAGTGGTAGAATAACATTCTAACTGTACACATTTTCATATGGTTTCACTTTAATTTGGCCATGTTTCTTTGCATTCCTCTGTTCTTGCAATTCCTGTGAACCAAACACCCAAGTTGACAGAAATCCCGTGTTTACAAATGCTCTGTTTCCCACGTGCATTCCTATCCTATTCCGGTGCTTTTCCTACCCCTGTGTTTTTAGAATCATGCAAGCCAAAGGAGCCCTTACAGAATTACTTCAGTTATAGATAGGTGTCGAAGAAAACTTTGTGTGGTTTGTCCTGCTCCTACCGTGACGTCGTCCACCTCACCTGAGCTGCTCCATCGACAGAAGCACCACCTACCAGACATCACGACTCATGGCCATCTTTCGCCGCCACAGATCTCCTTCCCTGCTGCCGGCACCCACCGCAACTGCATCACCATCATCGACTCAGCAGATGAACCTGAGGAGTACACGGGTCCACAAGAAAGGTCGCACTCTTTTGTTTCTGGTTATGTTATGCATTTCTTAATATTACCTGCTACATTATTGTCCTATTCACCTCTTAGACTCCAAGTCAGGTCCAAATTAATGTTAAAACTTGAGTTTTAAAATGCTTGTGGGGCACATATCGAGGCAGCAATGAATAGTATCTCTATCTATTATCTGGTTCACCTAGGGTATGTCTAGGTTGTTCATCTTGGGTGGGAAACAAACACTATGTTCATCTTGGGTTGGAAACAAACAATAAAGCAATCATCATCTATCTTTTTATTAAACTAAAGCTATCATCTGCGTGCTATCATTGTTTTTGGATCTATCCACTGGTTGTTACCATCACTCTAGATTTTTGCATGCTCTCCTTACATAACCTCACTATATTTTTTTCGTATGCATGTCAGATATTGTAGACAGTCATGCTGAACATGTAGATAAAAAGAGAAGAGTTTTGCATGGCAATACAATGTCCTGTAGACATCGCTCCATGGTGGGTGCAATGGCAAACCCTCCCCCCTCCTCCAAATTGTAATCCAGAGGAAGATATCTGTTCAGAGGTGGATTCAGACAGAGCTGACCACTCCTATATACCACCTGAGGTGTTTGCTCTAACTTGGCATGATGATGTTGGTCATATCATGCATATGTGATACGTCTCCATCGTATCTACTTTTCCAAACTCTTTTGCCCTTGTTTTGGACTCTAACTTGCATGATTTGAATAGGAACTAGCCCGGACTGACGCTGTTTTCAGTAGAATTGCCATGGTGTTATTTTTGTGCAGAAATAAAAGTTCTCGGAATGACCTGAAACTTCACGAAGATGATTTTTGGAATTAATAAAAAATATTGGCGAAAGAATCAAGTGAAGGGGGCCCACACCCTGGCCACAAGGGTGGGGGGCGCGCCCACCCCCCTAGGGCGCGCCATCCGTCCTTGTGGACCCCTTGGACCTCCACCGACCTCAACTCCAACTCCATATATTCACGTTCGGGGAGAAAAAAATCAGAGAGAAGGATTCATCGCGTTTTACGATACGGAGCCGCCGTCACCTCCTGTTCTTCCCTGGGAGGCCAGATCTGGAGTCCGTTGTGGGCTCCGGAGAGGGGAAATCGTCGCCATCGTCATCATCAACCATCCTCCATCACCAATTTCATGATGCTCACCGCCGTGCGTGAGTAATTTCATCGTAGGCTTGCTGGACGGTGATGGGTTGGATGATATCTATCATGTAATCGAGTTAGTTTTATTAGGGTTTGATCCCTAGTATCCACTATGTTCTAAGTTTGCTGTTGCTATGACTTTGCTATGCCTAATGCTTGTCACTAGGGCCCGAGTGCCATGATTTCAGATCTGAACCTATTATGTTTTCATGAATATATTTGTGTTCTTGATCCTATCTTGCAAGTCAATAGTCACCTACTACGTGTTATGATCCGGCAACCCCGGAGTGACAATAGTCGGGACCACTCCCGGTGATGACCGTAGTTTGAGGAGTTCATGTATTCACTAAGTGCTAATGCTTTGGTCCGGTACTCTATTAAAAGGAGGCCTTAATATCCCTTAGTTTCCAATAGGAGCCCGCTGCCATGGGAGGGTAGGACAAAAGATGTCATGCAAGTTCTTTTCCATAAGCACGTATGACTATATACGGAATACATGCCTACATTATATTGATGAATTGGAGCTAGTTCTGTGTCACCCTAGGTTATAACTGTTGCATGATGAATTCCATCTGACATAATTATCCATCATTGATCCATTGAGCTTTTCACATATTGATCTTTGCTCCGTTACTTTTTCGTTGCCACTGTTACGATTACTACAAAACTGCTACTGTTACTTTTGCCATCGTTACCGTTACTTCCATACTACTTTGCTACTAAATACTTTGCTGCAGATATTAAGTCTTTCAGGTGTGGTTGAATTGACAACTCAGCTGCTAATACTTGAGAATATTCTTTGGCTCCCCTTGTGTCGAATCAATAAATTTGGGTTGAATACTCTACCCTCGAAAACTGTTGCGATCCCCTATACTTGTGGGTTATCAAGACCTTTTTCTGGCGCCGTTGCCGGGGAGCATAGCTCTATTCTCTGAGTCACTTGGGATTTATATCTGTTGATCACTATGAGGAATCTGAAAGACAACAAAACCAAGATTTTTCCCTCAACTACGAGGGGAGGTAAGGAACTGCCATCTAGCTCTGCACTTGATTCTCCTTCTGTTTTGAGTAAACTTGCGACACCTCCACCTGCTATTGATTCCGCTATGTCGCATGTTATTGATGATGCCACTTCTGCTATGCATGATGCTTATGATGAAACTACTTCTCTGCTTGATAATACTGTGCCACTAGGTGAATTTCTTAATGAACAACTTGCTAGGGTTAGAGAGAATGAAATTACTGAAACTGATGATATTATTGAAACTGAAGATTATGATTCTCCCCCTAGATATGAATTGCCTGTTGTACCTGAGGGTTATGTTATGGATGAAGAAACTGCTAGAGACTTCTTTGCTTGCAATGATAGAGAGGATCTTAAGAAACTGTTAGTTAAGCTAAAAGAAAAATCCTTGAATGCTAGAATGAAATATGATCCCAATTTTGCTACTTCACCTATCTTTGTTACTGATAAGGATTATGAATTCTATGTCGATCTTGAGTTAATTACTTTGGTTGAATCTGATCCTTTATATGGTTATGAATCTAAAACTGTTGTGGCACATCTTACTAAATTGAATGATATAGCCACCCTATTTGCTCATGAGGAAAAAATTCGCTATTACTATATTCTTAAATTGTTTCCTTTCTCATTAAAGGGTGATGCTAAGTTATGGTTTAATTCTCTTGCTCCTGGTTGTGTGCGTAGTCCCCAGGATATGATTTACTACTTCTCTGCAAAATATTTCCCTGCTCATAAGAAACAAGCTGCCCTTCGGGAAACATTTAATTTTGTGCAAATTGAAGAAGAGAGTCTCCCACAAGCTTGGGGGAGGCTTCTCCAATTACTTACTGCTTTGCCTGATCACCCTCTCAAGAAAAATGAAATACTTGATATCTTTTATAATGGACTAACCGATGCTTCTAGGGACCACCTAGATAGTTCTGCTGGTTGTGTTTTCAGGGAAAGAACTATTGAGCAAGCTGAATTGCTATTGAATAATATATTGAGTAATGATAATGATTGGACACTTGCTGAACCAACTCCTAAGCCAACTCCGAAGAAAAGAGGTATTCTATTTCTCAGTCCTGAAGATATGCAAGAGGCAAAGAAATCTATGTAAGAAAAAGGTATTAAAGCTGAAGATATTAAGAATCTACCGCCTATTGAAGAAATACATGGTCTTGATAACCCGACACGGGTAGTAGAGGTAAACTCTCTCTATAGATTTGATGAAGGTGATATTCCTCGTAATAAGTCTGCTAGTCAATGCTTGGATGAGTTTGATAATTTTATTGTTAAACAAGAAAACTTCAATGCTTATGTTAGTAAACAATTGAAACGTAATGCTTACATGCTTGACCACTTGGGTGATTATATGAGTAGAACTGTTAATGATCTTAAGCTTATTAGTAAACATGCATCCATGGTTACAACTCAAGTAGAACAAGTTCTTAAGGCACAAGATGATTTGCTTAATGAGGTGAATAGTAAGAATAATGATAATGCTGTTAGGGTTATGACTAGAGGTGGTAGAATGACCCAGGAACCTTTGTATCCTGAGGGCCATCCTAAGAGAATTGAGCAGGATTCTCAGAGAATTAATACTGATGCACCTAGTCCTAGTAATAAAAAGAAAAAGAAAACTGATAGGACTTTGCATGCTTCTAGCGAACCTGATGTAGACACACCTGAGAATCCAAATGATATTTTTATTTCTGATGCTGAGACACAATCTGGTGATGAACATGAACCTAGTGATAATGTTAATGATGATGTTCATGTTGATGCTCAACCTAGTAATGAGAATGATGTTGAGATAGAACCTGCTGTTGATCTTGATAACCCACAATCAAAGAATCAACGTTATGATAAGAGAGACTTCGTTTCTAGAAAACATGGTAAAGAAAGAGAACCATGGGTTCAGAAACCCATGCCCTTTCCTCCTAAGCCATCCAAGAAAAAGGATGATGAGGATTTTGAGCGCTTTGCTGAAATGATTAGACCTATCTTTTTGCGTATGCGTTTGACTGATATGCTTAAAATGCCTCCTTATGCTAAGTATATGAAAGATATTGTTACAAATAAAAGACAGATACCGGAAGCTGAGATTTTCACCATGCTTGCTAATTATACTTTTAAGGGTGGAATACCAAAGAAACTTGGAGATCCAGGGGTACCAACTATACCATGCTCCATTAAAAGAAATTATGTTAAAACTGCTTTATGTGATCTTGGAGCCGGTGTTAGTGTTATGCCTTTCTCTTTATATTGTAGACTTGAATTGAATAAGTTGACACCTACTGAAATTTCTTTGCAAATGGCTGATAAATCAACTGCTATACCCATCGGTATTTGTGAGGATGTGCGTGGTGTGGTTGTAAATGTTACTATCTTAACGGACTTTGTTATAGTTGATATTCCCGAGGATGACAGTATGTCGATCATCCTTGGTAGACCTTTTTTGAATACTGCAGGGGCTGTTATTGATTGCAACAAAGGCAATGTCACTTTTCATGTTAATGGTAATCAGCATACGGTACACTTTCCGAAGAAACAATCTCAAGTTCATAGTATCAATTCTATCGGAAAAATTTCAACTATTACTATTGGAGGTTTTGAATTCCCTCTACCTACTGTCAAAAAGAAATATGATATTCTTATTGTTGGGGAAATGCATATCCCCGTTGAGGTAACCTAGTGTTATTCGAAAATTCTCCAGTTTCATGACATTCAAAAGAAGTTCGTTAATAAGACTTGATCAACCTTGTTAATGAATTCCTTTTGATGAGCATGAGATGGATGAATTTAGAAGGCACAACTTTCTGTACCCACCTTTTACTTTCTGTTAATTAGATTAAATAAAGAAAAATAGTATTTTTTTTTCTGTTTTCTGAATTATCCATGCAATAAAAAATGTCCCGAAAATAAAAGTTCTCCAAATGCCCTGAAATTTTGGTATGATTTTTTATAGAATATTTGAGAATTTCTGGCACTGAATACACACCAGGGGGCCTCACCAGCTGGCCATAATGGTGGAGGGCGCGCCCTACCCCCTAGGCGCGCCCCCTGTCCTTGTGGGCCCCACGAGGGTCCCCTCCACTTATTCCAGCACCCATCCACCCACTCTTCCTCCAGAAAAAATCACTCGATAGCCCAAACTCGTGTTCTTGCTCATCTTGCTGCCATTTTTGATCTCCTTGCTCAAAGCTCAATTCACAAAACTGTTTTGGGGGATTGTTCTTCGGTATGTGACTCCTCCAATGGTCCAATTCGTTTTTGTTCTAGTGCTTTATTCATTGCAAATTTTTGCTGCTGTGGTGACCTTGTTCTTGAGCTTGCATGTCAAATATATATGGTCCAAAGTAGTTTTGATGCTTGATATAGCCTCTAGGCACTTGAGGGAGTAGTTACTATCAATTTTGTTGAGTTTTGTTCACTTTTATTTTGAGTCACTAAAAATTTCAGAAATTTTCAGAGGAAGAAAAATGTCAAAGAGAATGTACCAAGGTGGTTCTTCGAGGAAGCAAGCACCGAGGCTTGCGATACGAGAACTGGACCTTGAACCACCAAGGGAAGCTCAAGTGCAGCCTTGTGAATGGCCGTCGGATGAATTTATGGTTCATGTAGGTTTCAAGGATGAGTTCTATATATACGTTCAAAATGCCAGCCTTGAAGACTTCTTGTCAGACAAGTGCCTACAATATTATTATCTCACCGATTCCTTTGTGCGGAGGCAAATGGGAGATATTTTATAACTAGAGAGGAGGCAAACGAGTATGAGAGAACAGCGAAGGCTGCTCGTCTTCAGGAAGCAGCTCGCCAAGCGGTAGCTGCCGCAGCACAGTACAACCCCAACTATGATTTCGGATACAATTCGGGCCAGTCGTGGCCCTAGACCAACTTAGGCCAAAAGCCTAAGCTTGGGGGAGTACGTATTTCTCACCGACATTACATTCATGTTCACACACTCATTCCAATTGACGGTGTTCATACTTTTTCATTGTATTATCCATGTTAGTTTATTTCCTTTTATCGCTTTCTTCTTATGTGTTTGAAAAACTTTGTGAAAAACCAAAAAAATTAATTAGTTGTAGCTTCTGTTTAGTTTATTTTCCTTGCATGCTTAGTTGTGATATTAAAAGAAAACCCAAAAAGATTTCTCGTTCTTCTTTTGCTTGTGGGAGCTTTCCCGTGTGAATAGTTTTTCTCATTCTTGTTTCACTTTCTTCAGAAAAACAAAAACTCCAAAAACATTTCAGTGTTTTTCTTTGAAATTCTTTTCTTTTCTTTGGGGGTCGAGAGGAGAAGACCACGATGAAAATGTTGAGTGGCTCTCATATGCATTATTGTTGATCTAACAAAGAGCCCATATTACCTTGTCTTCTCCTTTGAATAAATGTTTGTAGATTCCAGCTTAGTCCAATGCACGTGCACTATTATTATTATCCACATCGTTCAGTCGTGCAAGTGAAAGGCAATAATGACGATATATGATGAAATGATTGAGATGAGGAAAAGTTGGTATGAACTCGACCTATCTTGTCTTTGTAAATATGATCAGTTCATCTTTCTTGATTCAGCCCATTATGAATGAAACATGTTTGCAATGACAATTAGAGATTATAGTTACGCATGCCATGCTTAATTAGCTAGGAGTTTATAATGGTTTACCTTGCGTGCCAACATGGAAATTAAAATGATTGTGATGTAGTATGATAGGATGGTATCCTCCTTTGAATGATTCGAGTGGCTTGACTTGGCACATGTTCACGCATGTAGTTGAAACAAAATCAACATAGCCTCCACAATATTTACGTTCATGGTGATTTATATCCTACTCATGCTTGCACTCAATGTTGGTTACTCTCAATGCATGTTTATGACTGTTGTCGCTCTCTAGTTGGTCGCTTCCCAGTCTTTTTCTAGCCTTCACCTGTACTAAGCGGGAATACTGCTTGTGCATCCACTTCCATAAACCCCAAAGTTGTTCCATATGAGTCCACCATACCTACCTATATGCGGTATTTACCTGCCGTTCCAAGTAAATTTGCATGTGCCAAACTCTAAATCTTCAAATGATAATCTGTTTTGTATGCTCGAATCGCTCATGTAGCAACTAGGGCTGTCAATATCTTCCATGCTAGGTGGGTTATTCTCACGATGAGTGGACTCCGCTCATCATTCACGAGAAAATGGCTGGTAATCGGGATGCCCAGTCCCATGCTCAAATCAAATCAAATTATAATTGCAAGCAAAACTCCCCCAGGATTGTTGTTAGTTGGACGGTACCCGTTGTTTCGGACCAGCCGTGGAATGTGCTTGTTGGTGGTGGGGGAGTAAAAACTTTACCATTCTGTTTGGGAACCACCTATAATGTATGTAGCATGGAAGATACCGAGATCTCTTGGTTGTTATGTTGACAATGAAAGCATGCTGCTCAAAGTATTATTTATCTCTATTTCAAAAACTCGAGCTCTGGCACCTCTGCAAATCCCTGCTTCCCTCTGCGAAGGGCCTATCTGTTTACTTTTATTGCTGAGTCATCATCCTCTTATAAAAAGCACCAGTTAGAGAGCACCACTGTCATTTGTATGCATTGTTATTAATTTATATTGAGTATGACTGTGTCTGGATCTCTTTTACCATGAATTACAATGTCTAGTTAGTCCTTGATCTTCAGGGGTGCTCTGCATTTATGTTTTGCGGTCTCAGAAAGGGCTAGCGAGATACCATCTTGTTATATCATATCAAGATTGTTTTGAAAAAGTGTTGTCATCCAAGATTTATTATTATTACTCGCTAGTTGATTATGCCATTGATACGAGTAAATGTGAGACCTAAATGTTATTGTGAACATGGTTAGTTCATAATCTTTGCTGAAAACTTGAATGCTGGCTTTACATATTTGCAAAACAAGATCAAACAGAGTTTGTAAAAGTTTTTCTTTATCACTTTCAGTTTGTCAACTGAATTGCTTGAGGACAAGCAATGGGTTAAGCTTGGGGGAGTTGATATGTCTCCATCGTATCTACTTTTCCAAACTCTTTTGCCCTTGTTTTGGACTCTAACTTGCATGATTTGAATAGGAACTAGCCCGGACTGACGCTGTTTTCAGCAGAATTGCCATGGTGTTATTTTTGTGCAGAAATAAAAGTTCTCGGAATGACCTGAAACTTCACGGAAATTATTTTTGGAATTAATAAAAAATATTTGCGAAAGAATCAAGTGAAGGGGGCCCACACCCTGGCCACAAGGGTGGGGGGGGGGGCGCCAACCCCCCTGGGGCGCGCCATCCGTCCTTGTGGGCCCCTTGGACCTCCACCGACCTCAACTCCAACTCCATATATTCACGTTCGGGGAGAAAAAAATCAGAGAGAAGGATTCATCGCGTTTTATGATACGGAGCCGCCGTCACCTCCTGTTCTTCCCTGGGAGGCCAGATCTGGAGTCCGTTGTGGGCTCCGGAGAGGGGAAATCGTCGCCATCGTCATCATCAACCATCCTCCATCACCAATTTCATGATGCTCACCGCCGTGCGTGAGTAATTCCATCGTAGGCTTGCTGGACGGTGATGGGTTGGATGATATCTATCATGTAATCGAGTTAGTTTTGTTAGGGTTTGATCCCTAGTATCCACTATGTTCTAAGATTGCTGTTGCTATGACTTTGCTATGCCTAATGCTTGTCACTAGGGCCCGAGTGCCATGATTTCAGATCTGAACCTATTATGTTTTCATGAATATATTTGTGTTCTTGATCCTATCTTGCAAGTCAATAGTCACCTACTACGTGTTATGATCCGGCAACCCCGGAGTGACAATAGTCAGGACCACTCCCGGTGATGACCGTAGTTTGAGGAGTTCATGTATTCACTAAGTGCTAATGCTTTGGTCCGGTACTCTATTAAAAGGAGGCCTTAATATCCCTTAGTTTCCAATAGGACCCCGCTACCACGGCAGGGTAGGACAAAAGATGTCATGCAAGTTCTTTTCCATAAGCACGTATGACTATATACGGAATACATGCCTACATTATATTGATGAATTGGAGCTAGTTCTGTGTCACCCTAGGTTATAACTGTTGCATGATGAATTCCATCCGACATAATTATCCATCATTGATCCACTGCCTACGAGCTTTTCACATATTGATCTTTGCTCCGTTACTTTTCCGTTGCCACTGTTACGATTACTACAAAACTGCTACTGTTACTTTTGCCATCGTTACCATTACTTCCATACTACTTTGCTACTAAATACTTTGCTGCAGATATTAAGTCTTTCAGGTGTGGTTGAATTGACAACTCAGCTGCTAATACTTGAGAATATTCTTTGGCTCCCCTTGTGTCAAATCAATAAATTTGGGTTGAATACTCTACCCTCGAAAACTGTTGTGATCCCCTGTACTTGTGGGTTATCAATATGTTGCCTTGCAGTGCTTACTTTCGACATCATATATGTCATCTGCTTAGTTTAGACATGTTCTATAATGCCACCTGTTTAGTTTCTATATCATATATGTGAACTATGCAATCTCATCTTTTTTAGCCAGCCATAATATATGTGAAATATGCAATGCCATCCTGTTTAGCCAGGCATCATATATTTGAATTATATCTTGCCATTCCTTTTCTTAACTACATTTCCATTTGTCGACAATGTTTGTACATTCTACTACTCTTCCTGTGAATCAACCATTTGAGCGGGTGATGGAAAAATCTGGAGTGAAAACAAGGTCTTCAGAGCAGGCAGTGCTACCTGTCGAAGCAGATCTCTTGCTGGGTCCAGATAGCTCCTCAGAGATGGATTCAGAGACAGATGACCAGTCCTATTCCCCCACCGAGGTGTATGCTTTAACTTGGCATGGTTATGCTGCTCATATCATGCATATGGTGTCTTGCATTGCATAGTTTAGACATCATATACACAATATTCAACACTATGTTCTTAGTTCATACATCATATATGTGAATGCCATCTGCTTAGTCTATAAATCACATATGTGAATTATATTATGCATTCCTGATTACTTAGATAACATGTATGTGAATTATGTCATGCGAACCTGTTTACTAAAGACATCATATAATTATCTCATGTCATCCTGTTTTGTTAGTCATCATATCTTTGAATTATGTCATGCTATGCTATCCAGTTTAGATAGACATCATATATGTGAAATTATGTCATGCTATCCTTTTTCGTTAAACAATATATGTGAACTATTCCATACCCTCTTTTTTCCACACTATCTATTGCATTTGTCTCTCATACAAGGTTTGTACATTCAACTACTTTTCTTGTTTATCAGCCATTTGAATAGGAGGGGGTGATGGCAGTATCTAGCGGAGTAAAAACACGATCTTCAAATAAAATAGTGCTACCTCTTGGTGGAGATAGCACCCCGGTTGTACATGCACAGAACTAGCCCTACCACACATAACCCAGACTCTCGCAGATTGTACCCCTACTCCGATGGACAAAGAACCAACTTCACCCAATCTAACCCCAACCCCAGCAGATAGTAACCCAGTTCCAGTTTACACAGCACCATCTCCACCACAGAGCTCCCAAACAAGAGCAGTTAGTAAGGCAGCTCCAGTGCCCAAAGCACCAAGACTACCACGGTGAACCCCAACTCCACCAGTTAATACACCTATTTCTGTGGACGAAGCACAACCAGCCATTCGTAGTTTAGCATCTAGCGCATTTGATGTTGTTAAATCCTATGTGCGTATCTTCCCATCATGGAAATATTATACTGAAGATGAAGGAAAAAGCCAGTTGCAGGTGTTCGTCCATGAGTTATGTGTAAGTAATGTTATTCATGGCAATTACTTTGCTTTGTCCCATACATTCTACCTCCATGCTGGTTATAATACAGCAAATGTTCCCATTTTTCTCTATAGAGAAGGACCGATTTGGAAACTCAAGATGAGGTAACCTATGCTAATACCTCTGCTATCTTCAAGAATGCTTTGTGGCAGTATCAGAATTACCTGAAGAAAACGTACTTCACTGGCAAGGAAACTCATCAAATTCCCTTACTTTCTCGTGAGACACATTTACGGGACGATGACTGGGACGCATTGTTATGTACTGGTACCGAGGCAAGAATGTGGTAAGGTCTATGAGATCATTTTTATTTTGAAGTACTATATGCATGCATCTTACTGTACTCTGTTCATGTAGAACAAGTGCTTAAACCTGAAGAACAATTGTTCTCATTTAAGATTCCATTGCTATGGTGCATACTGCTTTGCTCTTGTATCACTGTATTTACTCATACAAACTTACTTTTAAATTAAAGGATCCAATCAAAACTCCAATGGCATAACAGGTATGTTTAAACATGTTTCTTTAACCGGTTTGCTCTTCTAAATTGCTCTGTTGATTTCAATTGCAATTGTGTATACAGTTGACTTCTCATATCATGCACATTACTAGCATCACAACAGACCAATAGTGTTGTTGTACATGTATACCCGTGGTACCCATCTGAAATCTTGTTATGCCGTGTAGTTTCCCACACTTGTATTCTTTCAATGCTGCTTTGTCTTGAACTGATATGATTTGAACCGTGTCTCTATTTTGATTTGGCAAGACAATGCAGTGACCATAGCACATAGATATATGTTTGTTTGATGCTTTTATTATGTACTACTTCACAATAGAAGACTTGGTAGCACTACAAAAAAAAACCACTTCCGTGATGATACGTGTTTGTCACAGTAGGTCACGTTTTCTGTCATGCATGTACATCCATGACAATTTTATGACAGAATCAAGATTGTCATACCTGTGCTGTCGTAGAAGTGTTCCATGACAATACAAAAACTATCATCACGGAAGTGTCCACTTCCATGACGATAAATGGCGTGTCATGGAAGTGGTTTCGTGAAGGGTAACCGACACGTGGCATCCACCGTAACGGGTTGCCGTTAACCTATCAGGTTCCGGTTTGGATCCGATAACCCGTTAACCGCCCCGACCAATGGGGATTTTCCACGTGCAAAATTCTGATTCGCCATAGTATCCACGTGTCAGCTCCCCCTTGGGACAGGTGTCATCCAGCGAGTGGACGGGACGCGCCTATGGTACGTCGACACGTGGCTCAGCCCAACAGTGGCCTGTTTAGGTTAAAAGGCCGGCCTGTCAAAATAAGCGGGCCGGCCCATTAGCGGCCTACTTGAGTCAGGCCCATTCACAAGCACGGCCCATACAAGTTACGCAGAATCAGCCCATCAAAGGCCCATTCTAGATTCGAAAATTTCCAGCCCATCGTCAATTCCAGCCTGTTAACGGCCCGCTACGTCTTTGGGCCCAATTACGGCCCGACCTACTTTCGGCCTGTTAGCAGCCCATTATAGCTATGGACCAATATGTCGCCGGTACGTCTTTCGGCCTTTTCTCGGCCCATTCTGTAGTTGGGCTAACTTCTAGCCCGTTGTGACTTTCGGCCTTTCCTCGGCCCATTCTGTAAATGGGCCAATACCTAGCCCATTTTGTCTTTTGGCCTGTTAATGGCCCGCACAATAGTTTGGCCTTTGACGGTGCCACCTGATTTTGGGTCCATTAGCGGCCCACGTTCCACAGGGCACACTTTCAGCCCGACGCGACTTTCGGCCTGTTAAACGCCTATTTTGTAAATTGGGCCTCTTCTGGGACAAAACACTTTCGGCCTCTTACTGGCCCGTCATGTAAAAGGGCCGAGACAAAATTAATAATTATTTCAGCCCGCTAGAGGCCCGTGGGCCATTTCCATTTATACGGCCCTATCGAGCTTTCGGCCTGTTAACGGCCTGCTAAGAGCCGTTGTTACGGTGGACCACATCGTTTGGGAAGCACTAAATATTAAGTTGACCAGCCCAATTAAGGCCTGCTTTGACATGTTTGTTTGTTCGAATGGCGTCCAGGTAATGTTTGGGCGTGTTGACCCCAATTTCAATGATATAGCATATACAAAGAATTATCCTACTCTATACTATCACCTCTAAAAAACCCTACACTATACAATAAAGAGACAAAGGCATAGAAACGAAGAATAATCCTACATTATACAATAAAGAAATTATAGCAGATTATACCCACTGGGCATTACAGTTCGGCACCAGTGATAATAAAGCGTACACAAACAACAAATTACATACACTGGGCAAATAAAGCTCATACATCATGGACACGCATCAACAGAACTTACCATTTGAACTGTAATCTCTTCAGAAAATAGGATTGGCCGGATTCAGATAGCACAAATTTCAGTCTGCAAAATCTCCAATTCCTTTGTGGTTACCTCAGTGTCTTGTTTCATTTTTTTGACTCCTGCATCTAATACCTGCAACTGCAGTCTCAACATGTTGATTGCATGTTGAGAATCATGTACACGTTTTCTTGCCACCTCTAGTTGATGCTTGAGAACATCAGCACATTCCAATTCCAATCCATAATCATTGGGTAACGGCCATGCCGCACTGCTCTCAGATCTTTGTGTTGATGTCACTTCATCCTGAAATGTTTCTGTAAGTACACATGACTAGGGCAAAAATATGGTTACAATAGTGAAGCAAGCAAGACAGACTATTTTGTACATGGCAAAACAGGACTAGCAATAATGTTACACGTCATGAAGCATAAGCAGGTGATATTTTAAAAATTATAAAAATGGTAGTCTGTGCAGGCCGCATACAGAAATCTCTCTTAGCTCACCATAGGAGCATGATGTTGGGGCCAAATCCAAAACAGACAGGTTACAAATTTAGACCACATGCAGCTACTGACAATTATATATATCTTGCATATAAGTAAGCAAGCAGTTTGCCATTCTGTAGCTCAATTAAAGTCTTAGGGAGCATAATGAACAACAGAGGGATTCATACAAACCTAATACAGCAAGCAAAACTATGCAATCATTAGCCTCATATAAACTAGATTGTGAGCCTCATGCAGTAATAGTTGGTTAATAGACTTCAAAGCTTTAGGCACACTTCGCCAGAGTAATTAAATGGTAAGTCCTTTAATTATGTCAACTAATAGTTATACACACAACTACAAGTAATTTAATGGAGTACCCAACATCAGGCATCATTGTTTGGGCATCTCATTAACTGAGGACAAATAAAGCAATTGAAAAGAGCAATTTAACTATGCCTGAAACAAACAAGCAATTGAACTGTTGAGTTGCCAGCAGGCATACATGCACGCCTCAATAACATCCATGGCCTAGCTACATTTACTATATAAAGGAACAAGTAATGTAATATTGTTTGCCCCCTATGAAGTATCTCGACTAGTATGTAATGAAGATCCTAGTAATGATAGGGAGGCTAATGATGTGAATATGCGTTTGGTTATGACATCGACAACTCTACCATAGCAGGAAGCAGTTTCACATTGTTCACTACTATAAGATGTTTTAGATATTTAAAAGTAGACTACATCCGTAATGAGTGAACAGACACATTAAAATGTGTTTACATACATCTGATTTACAAAAAAGTTAGAACATCATATAGTAGTGAGCGGAGGGAGTTTTAATCAATGGCCCAATGACTGGGTTACAGGCGAAGAACCCTACGCAAGCACAATGTCAGACAAATAGGATGTCCTGGTAATTGTAATACAGTGACTTACCATAACTGGTTGAACAGGCTCAGCTGCTCCTCCTTCTCTTGCAAGGCTCCTTCCTAACATCTTGTACTTGGAAATCCTCAATCTTATCTTCATTGCACCCCCTCTGCAAGGTGACACAAACTAGTTAATGGTCTCCTTGGAAGATAAATATGCATACTTTCCAGTCTGTGAACAACACCAAAGGATGAGTTTATAACAAAACAACACCACATAATAAAACATGCCACATCTCTTGCACACAAAACTAGGCATACCTTCGAACTGGATCTCCAGGTACTCTTGGAGAGCCTACTTTAGTGTACAGCCAAACCTTTATGTCACCTAGGAGTTATACAAGCCCCCACTACAGCAGCCCTTAGTGTTTAAATCATTGACAAGCTCTGTTAGGTCAAGAACAACAAGTAATCAAAGCAAATAGTCCTAGTATGGTTGGCTGATACAAACAAGCAATTGAACAGATGTGTGAGCAAATCTTGCACAACACTGAATTACATATCAAGAAAAGAAGCATAGAAGGAGGCCTAAAGACCATCACTTGACTGACCAGATTTAAGGGGCATTTAAACATCATGTGCAACATATGAACTAACATAAACATTGCATATTTCAGATTCTATAATGAAATGCACATGCATTAGGTTATGCCATGTATGATGCCTAAATGTACACTATAGCAGGCAGGAGCCATTCATCATTGCACGCACAATTGAATTGCAGGTTAAGGGCCAGTTCTATTCCGCCTTTTCAGCGCTTATTGTCAAAATAAGCCATAAAAGATGTAAAGAAGTCATTTTTGAGTTATGGGCTTGGGCTTAACTTATTTTGCTTTGGGGGGAGGGGGGTGCTTCGGGTAGAAGCTCACTAAAAATTGAAGGGAAGGGGAATAGCGAAATGACTCTGTTGTCTGCCTATATTACACTCAAAATGCCACTGCTCACGCCCACGTTACACCTGACCCTCAAGTAAAAACAAACACGCAAGCGTTCATTGCCCTGCCCGCGTGCATCTCCTCTTCCCTTTCCCTCTACCTCGATCCCCTGCCTGCAGCGCTAGGGTTCCTCCAGCGAGCAGTCGCCACTGGTCCCATCTGGCCTGCTCCTTGACGATGCTCTGTCCAGCTAGGCTACATGGCCGGCGGGTAGGGCCAAATCTCCCCGGCTGCTCCTCCCTCTGGCGCCGCCCCTCATTCTCAAGGCCTTCAGTAGCTCCTCCGCTATGGTTCGTCCAACGCACTACTCCTGCGGTCGCCGCACAACTATGGCCGATGCCCCACTCTGGCAAAAGGCACCTCGTTTCCCCTCCCCTCCTACCAGGCCGTGGCCTTGAGGTGCTGTTAAAGGATGAGCTCATCCAACAAGCTGAGGATCTCCTCTGATTTTTTGCCAAATTTTCATTCTGATCCGCTATATGATGAATTGCTATGAGCTGCTCCTGTTGCTGCTATATGATGAATTGCTATGAGCTGCTGCTGCTATATGATGAATTGCTATGAGCTGCTGCTGCTATATGATGAATTGCTATGAGCTGCTGCTGCTACATGATGAGTTGCTATAAGCTGCTCCTGCTGCTGCTATATGATGAATTGCTATGAGCTGCTCCTGCTACTGCTATATGATGAATTGCTATGAGCTGCTCCTGCTGCTGCTATATGATGAATTGCTATGACCTGCTGCTGGTATATGATGAATTGCTAGCTGCTGCTGCATGATGAGTTGCTATGAGCTGCTGCTGCTATATGATGCTTTCAGGTGGTCCTGCTATATGATAATAACCCACCACTTGGACCATCAAATTTCGATAACTAATGGTTCTTCATTTAAATTTAGGCAATGCATTCTTCATTTAAATTAGGCAATGGGCTCTCTATGGAAGACATTGACCAAAGTAGATTGTGCCAAGTAGATGGTATCTTTCTATTTGCATTTTGAACAAATATTGATGGTCAGTTTTCCTATCATATTAATTACTGCACTGGGTTCAATTTGTGATGTTTGCAAGTCAAATTAATTTTCATATGGGCAGCAAAATGACAACATATAATGCAATCTAGACTTTTCACCGATCATACCACAGATAAGCTGAAAAGGCAGGCAATGAAAATAACTGGTTGGCTTATTATCTGGAGGTTATATTCAAAGGTGCTTATTTTCTTAGGATAACTCGAAATAACTGTCCCTAAGAAACTTGGCCAACAGCACTGACATACAAATAACATGTCACGATGATTGCAATGGAGGCCCAGTTCTTTTGCCAGATTCTCCCAGAATCTGACCCCTACCCAGATTCTCCCAGAATCTTTGAGCCCCATTTGTTTTACAATCCTATCTAGTTAGGGTCTAGTTAGTTAGATTGTAAAACAAATGGGGGTTAAAGATTCTAGGGGAAGCTAGAGAGGGGCAGATTCTGGGAGAATCCTGCAAAAGAACTGGGCCAGAGTGACCTACCATAGCACACTGTATATGCTCACCGCTGCCTCTCCTTTTTTTGCGATGTTCCATGAAATTGCCACATACATCTTGTACTAAGAAATCTTGTACTTTTTCATTATGGCACCCCATCTGCAAGTTGACATGGCTAATTTGAGATATCTCTACATGATAATACATTGCATATCCCTTGTGCATATTTAAACCACCAATTAACGATTGTGTGCATAGCATAAACTAGCCATGACTCTGTGTACTGGACTAGCAGGCACTCTAAGGGAGCCTAATGTAGTGCACTGGAATTCCTACATGCCACCTACGATTTTGTGTAATGTACTACCTCTGTTCCTAAATATATGTCTTTGTAGAGATTCCAGTATGGACCACATACAGATGTATATAATGCATTTTCGAGTGTAGATTCACTCATTTTGCTCTGTATGTAGTCTATAGTGGAATCTCTAGAAATACTTATATTTAGGAACGGAGGGAGTATCATGTATGACATCTACATCTCTAATTTAGCAGCTAGTAGTGGAAATCATTGTCTGCACAAAGGGATTACTGGTCGAAAATCCTAGCAAAGCATGCTAGCAGGCACACAACAATATAAGAGAGAGACACACTTACAAGATCATAGCAATGCCTCAGTCCAGGATCTTGGTTGGCCAAGCTGTTAGATCTAGAAGAAACATCGTCCTTGTAGTTTTTGCCAGCTGCATAACATGTAACAGCGACCTGTTAGTATATTTGAAGTACATCAAGCAGGTGATGCTGGACGGGTTTAAAGGTGACAAGTACCTAGGCCGCGGCGGGTGCTTGGCATCTTGCCAGACGGTGGGAATGAGGTTAGAATCATAAGGGTGATGATGCTGCGCTGGCTATCGGGGTCCGGTAAGGAGATCTAGAACCGTGAAGTAGGGTGTTTGTGGAGCGGCTTCGGTAGGGTGGACTACGGTGTGGGCGAAGCGAATCTGAGGCCGTGGACGAGGGCGTCAGTGAAGCTGCTCCAGTGGTTGGGTTCAGGATGGTGTCGATGATGAGGATCTGCGGCCGTGGACGGGGCGTCAGAAGCTGCTCCGGTAGGTTGGACGAGGGTGCGACGAAGCGGATCTGAGGCCGTGGACTTGGGCATTGGCAAAGCGGCCCCGGTAGGGTTGAGAATGGTATAGGCAAAGCTACTCCGGTAGGGTTGAGGATGGTGTCGGTGAAGCGGCTCCGGTAGGGTTGAGGAAGGTGTCGGCGACGAGGATCAGAGGCCGTCGACGGGGGCATCGGTGGGGCGGCTCCGAGGGTGTGGACGAAGCGTCTCCGGTGGGGAGTACGAAGGAGCCGCTGCAGATGCGCTACGGTTGATGAGAGTACCGGCGAAGTAGATCCGACACCGTGGATAAGGCCGGCACTGAATGGGCTGTGGTACAGTGGTGGATGAGTAGTCTACTTGTTTCTAGGGGAGGTGGGAGGGGTAGATGCGGCCGCAAAAGCAGATCCGCCGAGGTGGACACCGGTGGGAGTGAATGGGCTCTGGTACGCCAGTGGATGAGCAGCCTAGGGTTTCGAGAGGGGAGGGGTAGAAAGGCCGATGAAGTATGGACGGCGTGATGTAAGATGCTCTGGTGCTGTGGAGTAGTCGTTTTTGCGGGAGGGAGAGAGGAAATGGGGGTGCCGTGTGGTGGGGGGAACCGAAAGTTACCAAAGCAGTCCCGGCCTATCATGTAAATGAGGGCCGTATTGTAACTATTGTTCTCCGTGCACCAAGGACAAAAGGGGAATTTTGCATGCTAAAGATTAGGTGGCGGAAATTTTAGAAGGAGGCGGGAGATTTTGCCGCCCGCGGGATCGTTCGTATCCAACTTCAACTAATTTTGGACACTGCTAGCGGGAAGGTCATGCGAGATTGTGTACACGGGGCACACGTTAGCAGTTAATAACTGGTATGAAGTCCACCCCAGAAGAAAAGACAATAACTCGGGATGATGCACCGATAACTTGGACGTTCACACGGACACCGAAGGAGTAGGGTGACACCTCGATCTTGATACTGATCTATCTACTGGCTTCTCTCACCACACACACACACACACACACACACACACACACACACACACACACACACACACACTTCCTGGCACCAAAGGAGTAGGGTGACACCTCGATCTTGATACTAATCTATCTACCGGCTTCTCTCTCAAACACACACACACACTCGCTAGTCGTGCCTCTGTGCCTACCACGCACACACTCTCGATACGTCTTTCTCTCCCTCCCCCCTCCCCACCCCCCAACAATGACAGCAGAAGGGTGACAACTCAATCTTGATCTTAATCGATCAATTGGCTTCTCTCTCAAACACACACACACACACACGCGCTAGCGCGCTAGTTGTGTCTCTGTGCCTCGCTCACACACACTCGATACGTCTTTCTCTCTATTGCACCTCGATATGTAGACTTCTCGCGCACGCACAGCTGTAGTGATGATGACGCTGAACCCAGTGTGCCTTGTTTTTACCAGCCTCATGTGATAGTTTTCACCCTGTTTTTTGTTAATTAACAAGGCAACCTTTTCTTTGTTACTACTAGTGAATTTGAGATCATTCGGGGCAGACATAAAATATATCACTTCAACCCAATTATCACAGTAACTATTTTAAAAGAAACTAGCAAGATGCCCGTGTGTTGCATGGAACATCAAGATGCATTTGTATGAGTAGTTTATCTTGTGAGAGAAAATGATGAACGACGGAAGGCCATATTTGCAAATGTGGAGAGGGGTGTGGGTATCTTTTTGCAAAATTGACATAGTTTCCTTCCTATTCGTCAGATATAAATTGGACGGCCTATATTGCAGGATGGCAGGCACACCATCATCACCAACTCTGTTTTTATAAGAGTAGAGATAGATATAGATAGATTTAGATATAGATATCTCCACTCCTATAAAAGACTCAGTTGGTGATGATAGTGTGTCTGCCATCCGCCATTTCTGACCATTAGATCTGCATCTAACGGCTGTGATGTAAGTTGTGGCCTTTTTGCAACAATTCCCACTCCTCTGCTCCAGTTTACACAAAACCCCTTAGTATTTTGAAACCAACCACATTCCTCCCTTAGCTCATCAAAACAGCCCAAAGAATATATTTGGAGTGAAACATTAGATATTTTTAGTGATATGTATATCAAAACTAAACTGTTTTCTTTCAAATTTGTGAATATGTATTATTCTACTTTGGATCCGTTGCAACAGACGGGCACATTGCTATAGAGATATATCTCTTGCATCGTCCACAATGAACATCTGGTGTACAGGTCCGGGCCGGATGCTCGCAACGCGATGACCTGAGTTCGAATTCTGTCCTGAACTTTAGTTTTTTTATAGTTTTTAATATATACTTCTTTTGCTACTGTACTGACAGTGGAACCCATAGAGTACTTAGAATACAAGATTAAGGATGGATTTGCGAAAATCCATCTCTGCACCCGAGCTCATCTGCACCCGCGCTGACGAAAAAAATCAAAACAAATACTAGAAAAATTCAAAAAATTCCATTTTTTTGTGAGGTAGACAATTTGATGCGTGAGGTCCGCTCCAATTTTCAAATCATTTGGACATCTGAGGAGCTCTCAGCAAAAAAGACAAATTGGGGGTCTGTAAAAATGTTTATTGTTCACGTACTATTTTGGCCTGATTTGTCTTTTTTGCTGAGAGCTGCTCAGATGTCCAAATGACATGAAATTTGTAGCGGGAGTCACGCATCAAATTGTCTACCGCACAAAAAATTGGAATTTTTTGAATTTCTTTTCAATTTTTTACGAGTTTTTTTCTAACTGGGTGCAGACGAGCCTGGTCACCGAAACGCCCTACTCATGGATTTGTTTCTTTTTAACTTTCTGTACGAATCTGTAGCCAGCCTGCAAGTTATGTACACTGTACTGACAGTGGAACCCACAGAGTACTTAGAATACAAGATTAAGGATGCAATTAACTTTTTATAGAGGGAGAATCATACACGCAATTAACTCAAATGGATTGGATGTGACTCTATTATTCTCCAACGGCAACCGGCAAATTTCCTCCCGCTTCCTTCCGCGGAGGACGACATCCAACGCCAGCGACATACATTTTCACAACTCTAACCAACCAGAGGAAATTCATGCAAACACAGACTGATTTCATATAAGCATGAAGGATTTCATATAAAAAAGCCGGATCTTCATATAAACATGATGGATTTCATTACATTTACATGAACTAAGCGGTGCTAATCCAGCTCTCGTGGTATAATTAATACCTAATCTAAATGGCCGCCTGCGGAACCCTTTGTCTTCCTCATGTTCGGCAGACACTTGCGGGGTCGACGAAGGTCCTCGCAAGAGACAAAGCAGCCAAGAGACCACCTGTATATGCAGTCGTCGCCTCGACGGTGGCCTTCATGGGACCCAAGCGGCGGCGGCCTCTCGTGTTCTACTTCTCCTAGATGATGGCGGCGGACACGGAGAAGCTAGCCACCGACTCGTCGCTCTCCATGCACCCGGCTTCTGTCTCTGCCTGCATGGCGCTGCCGCAAGCACGGGAGGCTCGCCCACAGACACAGGAGGCGCGACCACCATCGACACGGGAGGCGCGGTACGACGCGACAGCGACGACGCCCGTGCCGCCGTGCTCACCGCCGTGCCGGCATGGAGCTGTTGGAAATATGCCCTAGAGGCAATAATAAAATGGTTATTATTATATTTCCTTGTTCATGATAATTGTCTGTTATTCATGCTATAATTGTGTTATCCGGAAATCGTAATACATGTGTGAATACATAGACCACAACATGTCCCTAGTAAGCCTCTAGTTGACTAGCTCGTTGATCAATAGATGGTTACGGTTTCCTGACCATGGACATTGGATGTCATTGATAACGGGATCACATCATTAGGAGAATGATGTGATGGACAAGACCCAATCCTAAGCCTAGCACTAGATCGTGTAGTTCGTTTGCTAAAGCTTTTCCAATGTCAAGTAACTTTTCCTTAGACCATGAGATTGTGCAACTCTCGGATACCGTAGGAGTGCTTTGGGTGCACCAAACGTCACAACGTAACTGGGTGGCTATAAAGGTGCACTACGGGTATCTCCGAAAGTATCTGTTGGGTTGGCACGAATCGAGACTGGGATTTGTCACTCCATGTAACGGAGAGGTACCTCTGGGCCCACTCGGTAGGACATCATCATAATGAGCTCAATGTGATCAAGGAGTTGTTCACGGGATGATGTGTTACGGAAACGAGTAAAGAGACTTGCCGGTAACGAGATTGAACAAGGTATCGAGATACCGACGATCGAATCTCGGGCAAGTATCGTACCGATAGACAAAGGGGATTGCGTACGGGATTGATTGAATCCTCGACATCGTGGTTCATCCGATGAGATCATCGAGGAGCATGTGGGAGCCAACATGGGTATCCAGATCCCGCTGTTGGTTAGTGACCGGAGAGTCGTCTCGGTCATGTCTGCGTGTCTCCCGAACCCGTAGGGTCTACACACTTAAGGTTCGGTGACGCTAGGGTTATAGAGATATTAGTATGCGGTAACCCGAAGGTTGTTCGGAGTCTCGGATGAGATCCTGGACGTCACGAGGAGTTCCGGAATGGTCCGGAGGTAAAGATTTATATATGGGAAGTCCTATTTTGGCCACCGGAAAATGTTCGGGATTTTTTGGTATTGTACCGAGAAGGTTCTAGAAGGTTCCGGAGTGGGGCCCACCTGCATGGGGGGACCCACATGAACGTGGGTAGTGGGGGCAAGGCCCCACACCCCTAGTCAAGGCGCACCAAGATTCCCCCTTAGAAGGAATAAGATCATATCCCGAAGGGATAAGATCAAGATCCCTAAAAAAGGGGGATAACAATCGGTGGGGAAGGGAAAGGATGGGATTTCTTTCCTTCCACCTTTGCCAACGCCCCAATGGACTTGGAGGGCAAGAAACCAGCCCCCTCCACCCCTATATATAGTGGGGAGGTGCATGGGAGAAAGAGCACAGCCCCTGGCGCCTCCCTCTCCCTCCCGTGACACCTCTTCCTCCTCCAGTAGCGCTTGGCGAAGCCCTGCTGAAATCCCGCTGCTTCCACCACCACACCGTCGTGCTGCTGGATCTCCATCAACATCTCCTCCCCCCTTGCTGGATCAAGAAGGAGGAGACGTCTCTGCTCCGTACGTGTGTTGAACGCGGAGGTGCCGTCCGTTCGGCGCTCGGTCATCGGTGATTTGGATCACGACGAGTACGACTCCATCAACCCCGTTCTCTTGAACGCTTCCGCTCGCGATCTACAAGGGTATGTAGATACACTCCCCTCTCACTCGTTGCTAGATGACTCCTGTTGGAAATATGCCCTAGAGGCAATAATAAAATGGTTATTATTATATTTCCTTGTTCATGATAATTGTCTGTTATTCATGCTATAATTGTGTTATCCGGAAATCGTAATACATGTGTGAATACATAGACCACAACATGTCCCTAGTAAGCCTCTAGTTGACTAGCTCGTTGATCAATAGATGGTTACGGTTTCCTGACCATGGACATTGGATGTCATTGATAACGGGATCACATCATTAGGAGAATGATGTGATGGACAAGACCCAATCCTAAGCCTAGCACTAGATCGTGTAGTTCGTTTGCTAAAGCTTTTCCAATGTCAAGTAACTTTTCCTTAGACCATGAGATTGTGCAACTCCCGGATACCGTAGGAGTGCTTTGGGTGCACCAAACGTCACAACGTAACTGGGTGGCTATAAAGGTGCACTACGGGTATCTCCGAAAGTATCTGTTGGGTTTGCACGAATCGAGACTGGGATTTGTCACTCCATGTAACGGAGAGGTACCTCTGGGCCCACTCGGTAGGACATCATCATAATGAGCTCAATGTGATCAAGGAGTTGTTCACGGGATGATGTGTTACGGAAACGAGTAAAGAGACTTGCCGGTAACGAGATTGAACAAGGTATCGAGATACCGACGATCGAATCTCGGGCAAGTATCGTACCGATAGACAAAGGGAATTGCGTACGGGATTGATTGAATCCTCGACATCGTGGTTCATCCGATGAGATCATCGAGGAGCATGTGGGAGCCAACATGGGTATCCAGATCCCGCTGTTGGTTATTGACCGGAGAGTCGTCTCGGTCATGTCTGCGTGTCTCCCGAACCCGTAGGGTCTACACACTTAAGGTTCGGTGACGCTAGGGTTATAGAGATATTAGTATGCGGTAACCCGAAGGTTGTTCGGAGTCACGGATGAGATCCTGGACGTCACGAGGAGTTCCGGAATGGTCCGGAGGTAAAGATTTATATATGGGAAGTCCTATTTTGGCCACCGGAAAATGTTCGGGATTTTTCGGTATTGTACCGAGAAGGTTCTAGAAGGTTCCGGAGTGGGGCCCACCTGCATGGGGGGACCCACATGAACGTGGGTAGTGGGGGCAAGGCCCCACACCCCTAGTCAAGGCGCACCAAGATTCCCCCTTAGAAGGAATAAGATCATATCCCGAAGGGATAAGATCAAGATCCATAAAAAAGGGGGATAACAATCGGTGGGGAAGGGAAAGGATGGGATTTCTTTCCTTCCACCTTTGCCAACGCCCCAATGGACTTGGAGGGCAATAAACCAGCCCCCTCCACCCCTATATATAGTGGGGAGGTGCATGGGAGAAACAGCTCAGCCCCTGGCGCCTCCCTCTCCCTCCCGTGACACCTCTTCCTCCTCCAGTAGCGCTTGGCGAAGCCCTGCTGAAATCCCGCTGCTTCCACCACCACACCGTCGTGCTGCTGGATCTCCATCAACCTCTCCTCCCCCCTTGCTGGATCAAGAAGGAGGAGACGTCTCTGCTCCGTACGTGTGTTGAACGCGGAGGTGCCGTCCGTTCGGCGCTCGGTCATCGGTGATTTGGATCACGACGAGTACGACTCCATCAACCCCGTTCTCTTGAACGCTTCCGCTCGCGATCTACAAGGGTATGTAGATACACTCCCCTCTCACTCGTTGCTAGATGACTCCATGGATTGATCTTGGTGATGCGTAGAAAATTTTAAAATTCTGCTACGTTCCCCAACAGTGGCATCATGAGCTAGGTCTATGCGTAGTATCTTGCACGAGTAGAACACAAAGTAGTTGTGGGCGTCGATTTGTCAATCTTCTTGCCGTTACTAGTCTTATCTTGATTCGGCGGCACTGTGGGATGAAGCGGCCCGGACCGACCTTACACGTACGCTTACGTGAGACAGGTTCCACCGACTGACATGCACTAGTTGCATAAGGTGGCTAGCGGGTGTCTGTCTCTCCCACTTTAGTCGGATCGGATTCGATGAACAGGGTCCTTATGAAGGGTAAATAGAAATTGGCATATCACGTTGTGGTTTTGGCGTAGGTAAGAAACGTTCTTGCTAGAAACCTATAGCAGCCACGTAAAAAACTTGCAACAATAATTAGAGGATGTCTAACTTGTTTTTGCAGCAAGTGCTTTGTGATGTGATATGGCCAAAGGATGTGATGAATGATATATGTGATGTATGAGATGATCATGTTCTTGTAATAGGAATCACGACTTGCATGTCGATGAGTATGACAACCGGCAGGAGCCATAGGAGTTGTCTTAATTTATTATATGACCTGCGTGTCATTGAAATTCGCCATGTAATTACTTTACTTTATTGCTAACCGTTAGCCGTAGTAGTAGAAGTAATAGTTGGCGAGACAACTTCATGAAGACACGATGATGGAGATCATGGTGTCATGCCGGTGACGATGATGATCATGGAGCCCCGAAGATGGAGATCAAAAGGAGCAAAGTGATAATGGCCATATCATGTCACTATTTTGATTGCATGAGATGTTTATCATGTTTTTGCATCTTATTTGCTTAGAACGACGGTAGCATATAAAAGATGATCCCTTACTAAAATTTCAAGAAAGTGTTCCCCCTAACTGTGCACCGTTGCGAAGGTTCGTTGTTTCGAAGCACTACGTGTTGATCGGGTGTGATAGATTCTAACGTTCGAATACAACGGGTGTAAGCCAGATTTACACAGCAATACACTTAGGTTGACTTGACGAGCCTAGCATGTACAGACATGGCCTCGGAACACAAGAGACCGAAAGGTCGAGCATGAGTCGTATAGAAGATACGATCAACATGGGGATGTTCACCGTTGATGACTAGTCCGTCTCACGTGATGATCGGACACGGCCTAGTCGATTCGGATCATGTAATCACTTAGATGACGAGAGGGATGTCTATCTGAGTGGGAGTTCATTACATAATTTGATTAGATGAACTTAATTGTCATGAACTTAGTCTAAATGTTACATATCTATCTTGTAGATCAAATGGCCAACGCTAATGTTACCCTCAACTTCAACGCGTTCCTAGAGAAAAACAAGTTGAAAGACGATGGTAGCAACTATGCGGACTGGGTCCGTAACCTGAGGATTATCCTCATAACTGCCAAGAAATCATATGTCCTTGAAGCACCGTTAGGTGACCCACCTGCTCTCCCAGCACTGCCAGACGATTTGAACGTTTGGCAGACACGCACCGATGATTACTCCTTCGTTCAGTGCGGCATGCTCTTCAGCTTAGAACCGGGGCTCCAAAAGCGTTTTGAGCATCACGGAGCATATGAGATGTTCGAAGAGCTGAAAATGGTTTTCCAAGCTCATGCCCGGATCGAGAGATATGAAGTCTCCGATAAGTTCTACAGCTGTAAGATGGAGGAAAATAGTTCTGTCAGCGAGCACATACTCAAAATGTCTGGGTTGCACAGCCGCTTGTCTCAGCTGGGAGTTAATCTCCCGGATGACGCGGTCGTTGACAGAATCCTTCAGTCGCTTCCACCTAGCTACAAGAGCTTCGTGATGAACTTCAACATGCAGGGGCTGGAAAAGACCATTCCTGAGGTATATGCGATGCTGAAGTCAGCGGAGGCAGAGATCAGAAAGGAACATCAAGTGTTGATGGTGAATAAAACCACTAAGTTCAAGAAGGGCAAGGGTAAGAAGAACTTCAAGAAGGACGGCAAGGGAGTTGCCGCGCCCGGTAAGCCAGCTGCCGGGAAGAAGTCGAAGAATGGACCCAAGCCTGAGACTGAGTGCTTTTATTGCAAGGGAAACGGTCACTGGAAGCGAAACTGCCCCAAGTACTTGGCGGACAAGAAGGCCGGCAATACCAAAGGTATATATGATATACATGTAATTGATGTGTACCTTACCAGCACTCGTAGTAGTTCCTGGGTATTTGATACCGGTGCGGTTGCTCATATTTGGAACTCAAAGCAGGAACTGCGGAATCAGCGTAGACTGGCAAAGGACGAGGTGACGATGCGCGTCGGGAATGGTTCCAAGGTCGATGTGATCGCCGTCGGCACGCTACCTCTGCATCTACCTACGGGATTAGTTTTAAACCTCAATAATTGTTATTTAGTACCAGCTTTGAGCATGAACATTGTATCTGGATCTCGCTTAATGCGAGATGGCTACTCATTTAAATCTGAGAATAATGGTTGTTCTATTTATATGAGAGATATGTTTTATGGTCATGCCCCGCTGGTGAATGGTTTATTTTTATTGAATCTCGAACGTGATGTTACACATGTTTATAATGTGAATGCCAAGAAATGCAAGGTTGATAACGATAGTCCCACATACTTGTGGCACTGCCGCCTTGGTCATATCGGTGTTAAACGCATGAAGAAACTCCATGCAGATGGACTTTTGGAGTCTCTTGATTATGAATCATTTGACAGATGCGAACCATGCCTCTTGGGCAAGATGACCAAGACTCCGTTCTCCGGAACAATGGGGCGAGCAACCAACTTATTGGAGATCATACATACTGATGTGTGTGGTCCAATGAGTGTTGAGGCTCGCGGTGGTTATCGTTATGTTCTCACCCTCACCGATGATTTGAGTAGATATGGGTATGTCTACTTGATGAAGCACAAGTCTGAGACCTTTGAAAAGTTCAAGGAATTTCAGAGTGAGGTTGAGAATCAACGTGACAAGAAAATAAAGTTCTTACGATCAGATCGTGGAGGAGAATATTTGAGTCATGAATTTGGCACGCACTTAAGGAAATGTGGAATTGTTTCACAACTCACGCCGCCTGGAACACCTCAGCGTAATGGTGTGTCCGAACGTCGTAATCGCACTCTATTGGATATGGTGCGATCTATGATGTCTCTTACCGATTTACCGCTATCCTTTTAGGGTTATGCTTTAGAGACTGCCGCATTCACTTTAAATAGGGCACCGTCAAAATCCGTTGAGACGACACCGTATGAATTATGGTTTGGGAAGAAACCTAAGCTGTCGTTTCTGAAAGTTTGGGGATGCGATGCTTATGTGAAGAAACTTCAACCAGAGAAGCTCGAACCCAAGTCGGAAAAATGCGTATTCATAGGATACCCTAAGGAAACTATTGGGTATACCTTCTACCTAAGATCCGAGGGCAAGATCTTTGTTGCCAGGAATGGATCCTTTCTAGAGAAAGAGTTTCTCTCGAAAGAAGTAAGTGGGAGGAAAGTGGAGCTTGATGAGATGACCCTCGAACCGGAGAGTAGCGCAGCACAGGAAAATGTTTCTGTGGAGCCTACACCGGCTAGAGAGGAAGTTATTGATAATGATCATGATCAAGCCACCACTGAACTTCGAAGGTCCACGAGGACACGTTCCGCACCAGAGTGGTATGGCAATCCTGTCCTGGAAATCATGTTGTTAGACAACAGTGAACCTTCGAACTATGAAGAAGCGATGGCGGGCCCGGATTCCGACAAATGGCTTGAAGCCATGAAATCCGAGATAGGATCCATGTATGAAAACGAAGTATGGACTTTGACTGACTTGCCCGATGATCGGCAAGCCATAGAAAATAAATGGATCTTTAAGAAGAAGACTGACGCGGATGGTAATGTGACCATCTATAAGGCTCGGCTTGTCGCTAAGGGTTATCGACAAGTTCAAGGGGTTGACTACGATGAGACTTTCTCACCCGTAGCGAAGCTGAAATCCGTCAGAATCATGTTAGCAATTGCCGCATACTATGATTATGAGATATGGCAAATGGACGTCAAAACGGCATTCCTTAATGGTTTTCTTAAGGAAGAGTTGTATATGGTACAACCGGAAGGTTTTGTCGACCCTGAGAATGCTGACAAGGTATGCAAGCTCCAGCGCTCAATCTATGGGCTGGTGCAAGCATCTCGGAGTTGGAACATTCGCTTTGACGAGATGATCAAAGCGTTTGGGTTCACACAGACTTATGGAGAAGCCTGTGTTTACAAGAAAGTGAGTGGGAGCTCTGTAGCATTTCTCATATTATATGTGGATGACATACTGCTGATGGGAAATGATATAGAATTCTTGGAAAGTATAAAGGCCTACTTGAATAAGTGTTTTTCAATGAAGGACCTTGGAGAAGCTGCTTATATATTAGGCATCAAGATCTATAGAGATAGATCGAGACGCCTCATAGGTCTTTCGCAAAGCACATACCTTGATAAGATATTGAAGAAGTTCAATATGGATCAGTCAAAGAAGGGGTTCTTGCCTGTATTGCAAGGTGTGAAATTGAGCTCGGCTCAATGCCCGACCACGGCAAAAGATATAGAAGAGATGAGTGTCATCCCCTATGCCTCAGCCATAGGGTCTATTATGTATGCCATGCTGTGTACCAGACCTGATGTAAACCTTGCTGTAAGTTTGGTAGGTAGGTACCAAAGTAATCCCGGCAAGGAACACTGGACAGCGGTCAAGAACATCCTGAAGTACCTGAAAAGGACTAAGGATATGTTTCTCGTATATGGAGGTGACGAAGAGCTCGTCGTAAAGGGTTACGTCGACGCTAGCTTCGACACAGATCCGGATGACTCCAAGTCACAAACCGGATACGTGTATATTTTGAATGGTGGAGCGGTAAGCTGGTGCAGTTGCAAGCAAAGCGTCGTGGCGGGTTCTACATGCGAAGCGGAGTACATAGCAGCCTCGGAGGCAGCACGCGAAGCAGTATGGATGAAGGAGTTCATCACCGACCTAGGAGTCATTCCAAATGCGTCGGGTCCAATGGCTCTCTTCTGTGACAACACTGGAGCTATTGCCCTTGCCAAGGAGCCCAGGTTTCACAAAAGGACCAGGCATATCAAGCGTCGCTTCAACTCCATACGTGAACATGTTCAAGATGGAGACATAGATATTTGTAAAGTGCACACAGATTTGAATGTAGCAGATCCGTTGACTAAACCTCTTTCACGAGCAAAACATGATCAACACCAGTACTCTATGGGTGTTCGATTCATCACAATGTAACTAGATTATTGACTCTAGTGCAAGTGGGAGACTGTTGGAAATATGCCCTAGAGGCAATAATAAAATGGTTATTATTATATTTCCTTGTTCATGATAATTGTCTGTTATTCATGCTATAATTGTGTTATCCGGAAATCGTAATACATGTGTGAATACATAGACCACAACATGTCCCTAGTAAGCCTCTAGTTG
The DNA here is from genome assembly GCA_011799875.1 of Thinopyrum elongatum. Classification (NCBI taxonomy): domain Eukaryota; kingdom Viridiplantae; phylum Streptophyta; class Magnoliopsida; order Poales; family Poaceae; genus Thinopyrum; species Thinopyrum elongatum. The sequence continues at coordinate 522,332,281 of CM022299.1, forward strand.
ACTAGCTCGTTGATCAATAGATGGTTACGGTTTCCTGACCATGGACATTGGATGTCATTGATAACGGGATCACATCATTAGGAGAATGATGTGATGGACAAGACCCAATCCTAAGCCTAGCACTAGATCGTGTAGTTCGTTTGCTAAAGCTTTTCCAATGTCAAGTAACTTTTCCTTAGACCATGAAATTGTGCAACTCCCGGATACCGTAGGAGTGCTTTGGGTGCACCAAACGTCACAACGTAACTGGGTGGCTATAAAGGTGCACTACGGGTATCTCCGAAAGTATCTGTTGGGTTGGCACGAATCGAGACTGGGATTTGTCACTCCATGTAACGGAGAGGTACCTCTGGGCCCACTCGGTAGGACATCATCATAATGAGCTCAATGTGATCAAGGAGTTGTTCACGGGATGATGTGTTACGGAAACGAGTAAAGAGACTTGCCGATAACGAGATTGAACAAGGTATCGAGATACCGACGATCGAATCTCGGGCAAGTATCGTACCGATAGACAAAGGGAATTGCGTACGGGATTGATTGAATCCTCGACATCGTGGTTCATCCGATGAGATCATCGAGGAGCATGTGGGAGCCAACATGGGTATCCAGATCCCGCTGTTGGTTATTGACCGGAGAGTCGTCTCGGTCATGTCTGCGTGTCTCCCGAACCCGTAGGGTCTACACACTTAAGGTTCGGTGACGCTAGGGTTATAGAGATATTAGTATGCGGTAACCCGAAGGTTGTTCGGAGTCTCGGATGAGATCCTGGACGTCACGAGGAGTTCCGGAATGGTCCGGAGGTAAAGATTTATATATGGGAAGTCCTATGTTGGCCACCGGAAAATGTTCGGGATTTTTCGGTATTGTACCGAGAAGGTTCTAGAAGGTTCCGGAGTGGGGCCCACCTGCATGGGGGGACCCACATGAACGTGGGTAGTGGGGGCAAGGCCCCACACCCCTAGTCAAGGCGCACCAAGATTCCCCCTTAGAAGGAATAAGATCATATCCCGAAGGGATAAGATCAAGATCCCTAAAAAAGGGGGATAACAATCGGTGGGGAAGGGAAAGGATGGGATTTCTTTCCTTCCACCTTTGCCAACGCCCCAATGGACTTGGAGGGCAAGAAACCAGCCCCCTCCACCCCTATATATAGTGGGGAGGTGCATGGGAGAAAGAGCACAGCCCCTGGCGCCTCCCTCTCCCTCCCGTGACACCTCTTCCTCCTCCAGTAGCGCTTGGCGAAGCCCTGCTGAAATCCCGCTGCTTCCACCACCACACCGTCGTGCTGCTGGATCTCCATCAACATCTCCTCCCCCCTTGCTGGATCAAGAAGGAGGAGACGTCTCTGCTCCGTACGTGTGTTGAACGCGGAGGTGCCGTCCGTTCGGCGCTCGGTCATCGGTGATTTGGATCACGACGAGTACGACTCCATCAACCCCGTTCTCTTGAACGCTTCCGCTCGCGATCTACAAGGGTATGTAGATACACTCCCCTCTCACTCGTTGCTAGATGACTCCTGTTGGAAATATGCCCTAGAGGCAATAATAAAATGGTTATTATTATATTTCCTTGTTCATGATAATTGTCTGTTATTCATGCTATAATTGTGTTATCCGGAAATCGTAATACATGTGTGAATACATAGACCACAACATGTCCCTAGTAAGCCTCTAGTTGACTAGCTCGTTGATCAATAGATGGTTACGGTTTCCTGACCATGGACATTGGATGTCATTGATAACGGGATCACATCATTAGGAGAATGATGTGATGGACAAGACCCAATCCTAAGCCTAGCACTAGATCGTGTAGTTCGTTTGCTAAAGCTTTTCCAATGTCAAGTAACTTTTCCTTAGACCATGAGATTGTGCAACTCCCGGATACCGTAGGAGTGCTTTGGGTGCACCAAACGTCACAACGTAACTGGGTGGCTATAAAGGTGCACTACGGGTATCTCCGAAAGTATCTGTTGGGTTGGCACGAATCGAGACTGGGATTTGTCACTCCATGTAACGGAGAGGTACCTCTGGGCCCACTCGGTAGGACATCATCATAATGAGCTCAATGTGATCAAGGAGTTGTTCACGGGATGATGTGTTACGGAAACGAGTAAAGATACTTGCCGGTAACGAGATTGAACAAGGTATCGAGATACCGACGATCGAATCTCGGGCAAGTATCGTACCGATAGACAAAGGGAATTGCGTACGGGATTGATTGAATCCTCGACATCGTGGTTCATCCGATGAGATCATCGAGGAGCATGTGGGAGCCAACATGGGTATCCAGATCCCGCTGTTGGTTATTGACCGGAGAGTCGTCTCGGTCATGTCTGCGTGTCTCCCGAACCCGTAGGGTCTACACACTTAAGGTTCGGTGACGCTAGGGTTATAGAGATATTAGTATGCGGTAACCCGAAGGTTGTTCGGAGTCTCGGATGAGATCCTGGACGTCACGAGGAGTTCCGGAATGGTCCGGAGGTAAAGATTTATATATGGGAAGTCCTATTTTGGCCACCGGAAAATGTTCGGGATTTTTCGGTATTGTACCGAGAAGGTTCTAGAAGGTTCCGGAGTGGGGCCCACCTGCATGGGGGGGCCCACATGAACGTGGGTAGTGGGGGCAAGGCCCCACACCCCTAGTCAAGGCGCACCAAGATTCCCCCTTAGAAGGAATAAGATCATATCCCGAAGGGATAAGATCAAGATCCCTAAAAAAAAGGGGATAACAATCGGTGGGGAAGGGAAAGGATGGGATTTCTTTCCTTCCACCTTTGCCAACGCCCCAATGGACTTGGAGGGCAAGAAACCAGCCCCCTCCACCCCTATATATAGTGGGGAGGTGCATGGGAGAAACAGCTCAGCCCCTGGCGCCTCCCTCTCCCTCCCGTGACACCTCTTCCTCCTCCAGTAGCGCTTGGCGAAGCCCTGCTGAAATCCCGCTGCTTCCACCACCACACCGTCGTGCTGCTGGATCTCCATCAACCTCTCCTCCCCCCTTGCTGGATCAAGAAGGAGGAGATGTCTCTGCTCCGTACGTGTGTTGAACGCGGAGGTGCCGTCCGTTCGGCGCTCGGTCATCGGTGATTTGGATCACGACGAGTACGACTCCATCAACCCCGTTCTCTTGAACGCTTCCGCTCGCGATCTACAAGGGTATGTAGATACACTCCCCTCTCACTCGTTGCTAGATGACTCCATGGATTGATCTTGGTGATGCGTAGAAAATTTTAAAATTCTGCTACGTTCCCCAACAGGAGCAACTTGCCACTCCTCATCTAGCTGAACTGGAGCGGCGAGTTGCTGAACCACGCGCCGGCTTGGTGTGGCAACTGGCTCCGTCGGGCCAGGTGAGGTAGGTGAAGCATCGAGCGGCCTCGCTCGTATCCGGAGGGCTCGGCGGGCCACCCAGCTGGGTAGTATGCCAGAGAACGGCTCCTCGGAAGCCATCGAAAGAGTGGAGAAAATGGTGAAGGAGGAGATGGGGGAGCAGCGGAGGGGTGCGATTCTTGCCTGCTGTATGGCCTCGTTTAAATAGAGGGCGGACGGTAGGAGCTTGGCCGGCGTCTGGCCTCATTTAAACTGAGGGCGGACGGGAGGAGCTCGGCCGGCGTTACATTTAATTCCGGCCCGCTCATGAACGGACATGTGGCCAGAGTAGGTTTCTCAGTTTGCATGCGGGTTTAACAGAGGCATTTGATGGAGGCGAGGAGGTGTGTTCAGTCGGGCATGCAGCGGGCGGTGCAATTCTATTCGATTTGACGGCTACTAGTAAACTAGGACAGTTCCCGATACGACTTTAATGCAGACGAGGGAGTGGGTAGCGGTTCCCAAAATGTTGAACGGCCAATGATGCATCCTCCTTCAATTAGCATGCTAAATGCATGAGGGAAGTAATGGGAGGAGGACGGGGAAAAGAGGCAGCAGGATGTGAATGCAATGCAGTTTGCACTCATATAAAGGCGCCCCTCCATTCCAATGCATCTACCACATAGTACGCACCTAAGCACCTACACTAAGCGCAAAAGTGCTCACTCCAGACACATGGCGGCGATGCGCGCTAGCGGCCTGCGAGTGTGCCAGATGGTCCACGACGCTGGCCTGCGGCATGGCACCGAGGATCTTTTCCAGACGGTGTTGGCGACCGGCTGGTTCATGGCCATCATTGACGCCAGCTACGATTCTCAGTTGGACCAGATGATTGTTGCCACCATCAACAAGTTCACCGTCATCAAGAAGCTCGTGGACGACATCACCGTACTACTCCAGCCCGCACGCCCGGGGTCCTCATTGCCTGCCACCCTAATCGGCCTCCATGGCGAGAACCTCTTTCAAGCACTGGTGGCCCTGCGACTGCCCGCCGACGCAACGAAGAATGTCCACCTGGAGGTCGCGCTCGCCGCGAGGAGCCTCGCCCTGCAAGAATTCGTCGACCTACACATTGATACGTCCATTTTGCATCATGTTTACCTACTGTTATTTATATTGTCTTTATGCATAATAATGCCTTTTGGAGTAATTCTAATGCATTTTCTCTCATAATATGCAAGGTTCACACAAAGAGGGGAATTCCGGCAGCTGGAAATCTGGACCTGAAAAAGCTATGTCAGGCTACCTATTCTGCACAACTCCAAATGAGCTGAAACTTTACGGAGATTTGTTATGGAATATATAAGAAATAATGGAGCAAATAAGTACCAGAGGGGGCCCACCAGGTGGGCACAACCCACCTGGGCGCGCTAGGGAGCCCAGGCACGCCCTGGTGGGTTGTGCCCTCCTCGGCCCACCTCCGGTACCCCTCCTCTGGTATATAAGTCATTTTGACCTAGAAAAAAAATAAGGAGAGGACTTTCAGGATGAAGCGCCACTGTCTCGAGGTGGAACTTGGGCAGGAGCACTTTTGCCCTCCGGCGGAGCGATTCCGCCGGGGGAACTTCCCTCCCGGAGGGGGAAATCATCGTCATCATCATCACCAACAACTCTCCCATCTTGGGGAGGGCAATCTCCATCAACATCTTCAACAACACCATCTCCTCTCAAACCCTAGTTCATCTCTTGTGTTCAATCTTTGTACCGGAACTATAGATTGGTACTTGTGGGTGACTAGTAGTGTTGACTACATCTTGTAGTTGATTACTATATGGTTTATTCGGTGGAAGATTATATGTTCAGATCCATTATGCTATTTAATACCCCTCTGATCTTGAGCATGATTATCATTTGTGAGTAGTTACTTTTGTTCTTGAGGTCATGGGAGAAATCTTGTTGCAAGTAATCATGTGAACTTGATATGTGTTTGATATTTTGATGGTATGTATGTTGTGATTCCCTTAGTGGTGTCATGTGAACGTTGACTACATGACACTTCACCATATTTGGGCCTAAGGGAATGCATTGTGGATTAGTTATTAGATGATGGGTTGCGAGAGTGACAGAAGCTTAAACCCTAGTTTATGCGCTATTCCGTAAGGGACTGATTTGGATCCAAAAGTTTAATGCTATGGTTAGAATTATTCTTAATACTTTTCTCGTAGTTGCGGATGCTTGTGAGGGGGTTAATCATAAGTAGGAGGTTTGTTCAAGTAAGAACATCACCTAAGCACCGGTCCACCCACATATCAAATTATCAAAGTAGCGAACACAAATCAAACCAACATGATGAAAGTGACTAGATGAAATTCCCGTGTACCCTCAAGAACTCTTTGCTTATCATAAGAGACCGTTTTGGCCTGTCCTTTGCCTCAAAAGGATTGGGCTACCTTGCTGCACTTTTGTTACTATTATCGTTACTTCCTCGTTACAAATTATCTTGCTATCAAACTACTCGTTACTTATAATTTCAGTGCTTGAAGAGAATACCTTGCTGAAAACCACTTGTCATTTCCTTCTGCTCCTCGTTGGGTTCGACACTCTTACTTATTGAAAGGACTACAATTGATCCCCTATACTTGTGGGTCATCAAGGCTCTTTTCTGGCGCCGTTGCCGGGGAGTGAAGTGCTCTTGGTAAGGAAAAATTATTACTACGTGCTGAAATTTACTGTCACTTGTTACTATGGAAAACAATCCTTTGAGGGGTTTGTTTGGGGTATCTTCACCTCGACTGGAACCACAATTAGTCACCCCTCAACCTACTGCACCTACTGAAAATATTGGTTATGAAATTCCTTCGGGTATGATAGAACAACTGCTAGCTAATCCTTATGCAGGAGATGGAACCGAACATCCTGATATGCACTTGATATATGTGGAAGAAATTTGTGGATTATTTAAGCTTGCAGGTTTACCCGGAGATGAAGCTAAGCAGAAGGTTTTCCCTTTATATTTGAAGGGAAAGGCATTGGCATGGTATAGGCTATGCGATGCTATTGGATCTTGGAATTAGAACCGATTGAAATTGGAGTTTCACCAAAAAAATTATCCTATGCATCTAGTTCATCGTGATCGGAATTACATATATAATTTTTGGCCTCGTGAAGGAGAAAGTATCGCTCTACCTTGGGGGAGGCTTAAGTCAATGTTATATTCATGCCCCAATCATGAGCTCTCAAGAGAAATTATCATTCAGAATTTTTATGCTCGGCTTTCTCATGATGATCGATCCATGCTTGACACTTCTTGTACTGGTTCCTTTATGAAGAAAACTATTGATTTCTGGTGGGATCTTTTAGAAAGAATTAAATGCAACTCTGAAGATTGGGAACTCGATGAAGGTAAAGAGTCAGGTATTAAGCTTAAGTATGATTGTGTTAAATCTTTTATGAATACCGATGCTTTTCAAAAGTTTAGCACTAAATATGGACTTGACTCTGAGATAGTAGCCTCCTTTTGTGAATCATTTGCTACTCATGTTGACCTCCCTAAAGAGAAGTGGTTTAAATATCACCCACCTATTAAAGAACCGGTAATAGCTAAAGATGAAACTATTATTTATAATGTTGATCCAGTTGCTCCTACTGCCTATATTGAAAAACCACCTTTCCCTGTTAGGATAAAGGAACATGCTAAAGTTTCAACTGTGGTCAATAAAAGTTATATTAGAACACCTAAACCAGCTGAACAAATCAAGGTAGCACCTAGTGTTGCTATGGTTAAAGATCTCCTGGTAGAAAATATAGATGGGCATGTTATTTACTTCTGTGATGAAGCTGCTAGAATCGCCAAACCCGATGAAAAAGATAAACATAGACCCGTTGTTGGCATGCCTGTTGTCTTAGTTAAGATAGGAGATCACTGTTATCATGGCTTATGTGACATAGGTGCTCACGTGAGTGCTATTCCTTTTACCTTATATCAAGAAATTATGAATGATATAGCACCCGCTGAAATCGAAGACATAGATGTTACTATTAAACTTGCTAATAGAGACACCATCACACCACTTGGGATTGTTAGAGATGTTGAAGTCTTGTGTGGGAAAATAAAATATCCTACTAATTTTCTTGTTCTTGGTTCCCCACAAGATGACTTTTGTCCCATTATCTTTGGTAGACCTTTCTTGAACACCGTTAATGCTAAAATATATTGTGAGAAGCAAACCGTCGGTGTAAGTTTTGGTGATGAATCTCATGAGTTTAATTTCTCTAAGTTTAGTAGAAAGCATCATAAGAAAGAATTGCCTAGTAAGGATGAAATAATTGGTCTTGCTTCTATTGCCGTGCCTCCTACTGATCCACTAGAACAATATTTGCTAGACCATGAGAATGATATACATATGCATGAAAGAAATGAAATAGATAAGATTTTCTTTGAACAACGTCCTCTGCTTAAACACAATTTGCCTGTTGAAACTCTAGGAGGTCCTCCTCCACCTAAAGGTGATCCCATGTTTGAATTAAAACAATTGCCAGACACTTTGAAATATGCTTATCTTGATGAGAAAAACATATATCCTGTTATTCTTAGTGCTAACCTTTCAGAACATGAAGAAGAAAGATTATTGAAGGTTCTAAAGAAGCACCGAGCTGCTATTGGATATACTCTTGATGATTTAAAAGGCATTAGTCCCACTCTCTATCAGCACAAAATTAATATGGAACCTGATGCTAAACCCGTTGTTGATCACCAACGATGTTTAAATCCTAAGATGAAAGAAGTGGTAAGAACTGAAATACTGAAGCTTCTGGAAGCAGGTATAATCTATCCTATAGCTGATAGTAGATGGGTAAGTCATGTTCATTGTATCCCTAAGAAGGGAGGTATTACTGTTGTCCCTAATGATAAGAATGAACTTATTCCACAAAGAATTGTTACTGGCTACAGAATGGTAATTGATTTTAGAAAATTAAATAAATCAACTAGAAAAGATCATTACCCTCTGCCTTTTATTGATCAAATGCTAGAAAGATTGTCAAAGCACACACATTTTTGCTTCCTCGATGGATATTCTGGTTTTTCTCAAATACCTGTTTCACAACCTGATCAAGAAGAAACCACCTTTACTTGTCCTTTTGGAACTTATGCTTATGGACGTATGCCATTTGGTTTATGTAATGCACCTGCTACCTTTCAAAGATGTATGACTGTTATATTCTCTGATTTTTGTGAAAAGATTGTTGAGGTTTTCATGGATGATTTTTCCATTTACGGAACTTCTTTTGATGATTGCTTAAGCAACCTTGAACGAGTTTTGCAGAGATGCGAGCAAACTAATCTTGTCTTGAATTGGGAGAAGTGCCACTTTATGGTTAATGAAGGTATTGCCTTGGGACATAAAAGTTCTGAACGAGGTATTGAGGTGGATAAAGCTAAAGTTGATGCAATTGAGAAAATGCCATGTCCTAAAGATATCAAAGGTATTCGTAGTTTCCTCGGTCATGCTGGTTTCTATAGGAGGTTTATTAAAGACTTCTCTAAAATTTCTAGGCCTCTTGCAAATCTTTTACAAAAGGATGTTCCATTTGTTTTTTATGATGGTTGTGTAGAATCCTTTGAAACACTCAAGAAAGCCTTAATTTCCGCACCTATTTGTTCAACCACCTGATTGGAACTTGCCTTTTGAAATTATGTGTGATGCTAGTGACTATGCAGTTGGTGCTGTTCTAGGACAAAGAGTTGATAAGAAATTAAATGTTATTCATTATGCTAGTAAAACTCTAGACAGTGCCCAACGAAATTATGCTACTACTGAAAAGGAATTTTTAGCAGTTGTGTTTGCTTGTGATAAATTTAGATCTGACATTGTTGATTCTAAAGTAATTGTTCACACTGATCATGCTGCTATAAAATATCTTATGGAAAAGAAAGATGCTAAACCTAGACTCATCAGGTCGGTTCTCTTGCTGCAAGAATTTGACTTACATATCACTGATAGAAAAGGAGCTGAGAACCCCGTGGCTGATAACTTGTCTAGGCTAGAAAATATTCTTGATGACCCACAACTGATTAATGATAGCTTTCCTGATGAACAATTAGCTGCAATAAATGTTTCTCATAACACTCCTTGGTATGCTGACTATGCTAATTACATTGTTGCTAAATATATACCACCTAGCTAGACATACCAACAAAAGAAAAAATTCTTCTATGATTTAAGACATTACTTTTGGGATGACCCACATCTTTATAAAGAAGGAGTACATGGTATTATTAGACGTTGTGTACCTGAGCATGAACAGGGACAAATCCTACGGAAATGTCACTCCGAAGCTTATGGAGGGCATCATGCGGGAGACAGAACTGCTCACAAGGTATTGCAATCCGTATTTTATTGGCCTACTCTCTTCAAGGATGCCCGTAAGTTTGTTTTATCTTGTGATGAATGTCAAAGAATTGGTAATATTGGTAAGCGTCAGGAAATGCCTATGAATTATTCTCTTGCTGTTGAACCATTTGATGTTTGGGGTTTTGATTATATGGGACCTTTTCCTTCCTCTAATGGGTATACACATATTTTGGTTGCTGTTGATTATGTTACTAAGTGGGTAGAAGCTATTCCAACTAGTAGTGCTGATCACAACACCTCTATTAAAATGCTTAAGGAAGTTATTTTCCCAAGGTTTGGAGTCCCTAGATATTTAATGACTAATGGTGGTTCGCATTTTATTCATGGTGCTTTTCGTAAAATGCTTGCTAAGTATGATGTTAACCATAGAATTGCATTACCTTATCATCCTCAATCTAGTGGTCAAGTTGAACTTAGCAATAGAGAAATAAAATTAATTTTACAAAAGACTGTCAATAGGTCCTGGAAGAATTGGTCTAAGAAATTAGATGATGCACTTTGGGCTTATAGAACAGCTTATAAAAATCGTATGGGCATGTCTCCTTATAAAATGGTTTATGGAAAAGCTTGTCATTTGCCTCTTGAGTTAGAACATAAAGCATATTGGGCAATTAAAGAACTCAACTATGATTTCAAACTTGCCGGTGAAAAGAGGTTATTTGATATTAGCTCACTGGATGAATGGAGAACCCAAGCTTATGAAAATGCCAAGTTATTTAAAGAAAAAGTTAAAAGATGGCATGATAAAAGAATCCAAAAGCGTGAGTTCAAAGTTGGAGAATATGTTCTTTTGTACAACTCTCATTTCAGATTCTTTGCAGGAAAACTCCTCTCCAAATGGGAAGGACCCTATGTTATCGAGGAGGTTTATCGATCTGGAGCCATCAAAATAAATAATGCCGAGGGTACTAACCCGAAGGTTGTCAATGGGTGTCGTGGGAAACCACGGCCACCTATGGGGCCATGAGCCCCTTTTGGTTCGGCGGGGGGATGGGTATGTTGCACAAAGAGCGCAGAAGCGTAACACAGCACGACAGAGATCACACGGGCAGTTTTACCCTGGTTCGGGCCGCCGCGAGGTGTAAAACCCTACTCCTGCTTTGGTGGATTGATGGTGGAAAATGGTGGAAAAATGCATCACTCTTACCCGGCAAGATTGCCTTGTGGCGAGAGTGGCTACACGCGTATGAATGTGCGGGGGTCCGAATAATTTCTACGGTTGCCATGGGCCTCCTTTTATAGATCAAGGGGTCACCACAGTGGCAAATCAGTCTTTATGTACTGATTAGATAGCAAAGAGTGCTATCATACCTATCTCTGCAGGCTGATAGAGCGCATTAAATGCGCCACTCAGTGTCACATCACAGCTTGCCCGGCAGGCCCTGCCGGGCTGTTTTGCTAGCTTCGTGCCTGCTTGCTTGACACGTCTCAGGATGGGTGTCGCTTGGAGGTATTTTCTATAGGAAGTGGCTACCATGTGGCAAGGAGCAGCCACTCAGTCACTTAGGAGCTTGACACCGCACTGATTGACGATGTGCATCATTGTGAGGTGGTGTGGTGGAGTGGTTTGCCTTCGTGAGCCTCGGCAGGCCTGCCAGGGCGATCTTGAAGGCTCGCTTCCGGGGCAACCCCAACCTCGCCAGGCTCGCCTGCCCGGCAAGGGAGGTTCTTCTCGTAGTAGTATCTTCTCTCTCTAGCTAGTCTTGGCCTTCTTGATCTACACGTTGGTCCTTCAAAGAGCTGATCCTTTGCGCTTTGATGTGACCTTAGTGCTATAGTCTTGCTCTTGGGCCTATGCACAGTCTGGGCAACGGACCCAGGGTTTGTTGCACCGACAGGAGCCCCCGGGCCTGGCCCGAATGCTCTGCCGGGCGTCGTCGGGGTAGGCCCTAACCAGTGCACAGGCAGGGGCATAGAAGTGGTTGGCCCCTTGAGATCTTCTTTGCTTCTTCATTAACTTGAGCCCGGGCTGGTCTCCAGTTCTTTCGCGCGTCATGTAATGCCAATCGTGGTGGGGCCACTCTTGTAATGGCCCGTGCATGACATTAACGCACAGGCGAGTAACTGCCAATTTATTCTTCCCTCCACGCCCTTATCCTTAGCCACGTATGCTGCATGCATCAAGTGGGGTAGGTAACGGAGACGCGTGGTGCGGGAGAGCATCAAGGCAGAGGCCCGGTCTTCTTGGATTGGTGGAGGAGGGCGGTGGTTACCCGTCGAGGGGTCGGCTCTCTTCCCCGACCCGCCTATAAAAGGAGGGGCGGGGGAGGAGTGGAGGCATTCAACCTCCCAACCCTTCTCCTCCATCTTCTGCTTTCTGCTGGGTATGCTAAAAGGGAGAGCCCGGGGCCAGGCCCCTAGCCTTAGCTCGGGGTTGATGACGCCAAATGCTCGTGCTGATGTTTGGGGAGTGAGTCTGGTCTAGGCCCAGAGGAGGCGCGGTTACGCCTTCGTCGGGATGAGATTCCTTCCTCATCTTCTCGCAAGCCTCAGGAGGGTGCGCGGGTGGTGCGGCAGTAGACCCGGAAGTGGCGACTCCGGTGTGCTCGTCGCCGGGCTGTCCGTGGCTTCAATTTTAGTGAGGGGCAACGCAAGCGACACCACGCCAAAGCCTGTAACGGACGCAAGGCGTGGTAGTCAACCATGGCCTATTCCTGCTCCTATCACGGCACCGGAGGGAGGCTGCAGGATGGGCTCGCCATTGGTAAAGGCGGACCTGACACCCCCCCGGGCACTATCCGCTCGGCACGTGGGAGAGCTCCTTGTTCCCATACACGCTTCCTTAACGTGCGGTGGCTCCTGATCTTCAGGCCGTCGAGGACGAACATGCTCTCTGTGGGATTACCCGGAGAGCATGGCGCCCGATTTGGCTGTCGTGATGGGGGCTTCGGGCGGCAGCGGTATGAAAGGTGGCGGCAACCCATGATGCGTCAAGAATGGGGGCGACCGTTCCAACGAGTCGTGTTTGCCGGTGACTCCGCCGCCTTCGTCTGAGCTTCCGGCAGCGTCACCATTCGCACCTGCCCTCCGGTTTCTTCCTCCTAGCTAGGGAACGGCGCCACCCTGATCCTGGGGAGGCGCCAAATCCCAGCCAGGCCTTCCCTCTGCCTTCTTCGTCTCTTCCTGTAGTTTCGAAAAAGGAGAGGAAAAAGTGAAGGCATCACGGGCATTTATCTTTTTTCAATCTTAAATCTGTAGGCATTTGCCAAATTTTAGTTCAGATTATGTAATCTCTTGAATCCATGTTTTGTCCTGTAAGGTCTGTACTTGTTTTGATCAGCATATTAATGAAAAAGATGAACCTTGCCGGGGACTCGTGGATGTATATGTCCATGCAGGGGCGGAGAGCCTCTATACTTTTAAGTAAACAAGTTTCCCCCGGCAGGCTACCCTGCCGGTACCCTCAGTTTTGTTGCCAGGGAGTTAGGCCTACCGGGCACAAATCATGAAGAGGGACCAACCCCCCGGCAATCTTTTTTTCATCAAAGGCCACTGCGACCATCCTGACCGAAGCAACGTTCGAGTCAAGGGATGGGAGCACCTAAGTTTCAAAAAAGTAGCAAGGTTTTCTTATGCACAAGTCTTTACTTATAGAACACGTATGGATAAGAGATAGAACTTATCTGTTTGGCTTGCCGGAGATCGCAGTGTAGGCTCATCCGTCCATCTCCTCTTGGAGACCAAGTCCTCGGCAGGAGCCTGCAATTTATGCAGATGGAAATGATGCCAGATGCGACCTTATCTACATGAACATGCGATGCTCATGAAATGCTTATGCATGCATGCAATTTGTCGGGGGCCCCCCAGCGCTTCATTTATTTCTCTGTTGCTCAGGGTCTGCGCCTGGCTTTGTACAAGGGGTTACGTGCAACTGAGGCAAGGCCCGTACAAAAGGGTGGCTGCCGGGCAGGGCCCGACAGCCGCGCCTTACGGGTAGAACTTACGGAGATGCTCAATATTCCATGAGTTTTGCAATTGAATGCCATTTGCGTTCTCCAGACGGACTGCGCCAGGTCTGGTGACTCGTACTACCCGGTAAGGACCTTCCCACTTCGGCGTCAACTTGTTTGCACCCTTGGCGGACTGAACGTGCCTAAGGACAAGGTCACCTTCCTCAAAACACCGGGCATGAACCCTGTGGCTATGATAGCGACGCAGGGCTTGCTGGTAGCGTGCAGCACACGTAGCAGCCCGGAGACGGTTCTCCTCGAGAAGCATAGCATCATCACGCCGGTGCTGATCCTGCGCTACTTCATCATAGGCAAGCACTTGAGGTGACCCGTAAATGAGTTCTGTGGGGATAACTGCTTCTGCCCCATAGACTAGGGAGAAGGGAGTCTGCCCGGTAGCTCGATTTGGTGTTGTTCTGAGGGACCAAAGAACCACCGGCAGCTCGTCGATCCATCGCCTGCCGCACTTCTGCAGCGTATCAAATGTTCTTGTCTTGAGTCCTCGCAACACTTCAGCATTCCCCCTCTCAGCTTGTCCATTGCTTCTGGGATGTGCAACAGAGGCAAATGAGATCTTGCTTCCGAGGGCATGAACATATTGCATGAAGGCGCGGCTCATGAACTGGATGCCGTTATCGGTGATGATTTGGGCAGGGACCCCAAAGCGGCACACCAACCCTTTCAAGAACTTGATAGCTGATTGAGCAGTTACCTTTCTCACGGCTTCTACTTCTGGCCACTTTGTAAACTTGTCGATGGCAACGAACAAGAATTCAAAGCCCCCGGTAGCTCGGGGGAAAGGGCCGAGGATATCGAGCCCCCAGACTGAAAACGACCATGATAAAGGGATTGTCTGAAGAGCTTGGGTAGGCAGATGGATGTTCTTGGAATGGAACTGGCAGGCTTCACATTTGGTGACTAGCTCGACCGCATCTTGGAGGGCTATGGGCCAATAGAATCCTTGCCGGAATGCTTTCCCAACCAACGCCCTTGATCCAATGTGGGAGCCGCACATGCCTTTGTGTATTTCTGCCAGCAGTTCCTTTCCTTCTTCCTGGCAAATGCACTTCAATTTCACACCGTTGGGCCTTCTTTTGTATAGTGTGTCATCGACAAACTGATACATACTGGCCCTCCGGGCTACTCTTTCAGCTTCTTCTTGCTCTTCAGGAAGTTCTCCGGTTTGGAGGAAGTGGATTATGTGCCTTGCCCAAGGTTGAGCCTGGGGCTCGGCAACAAGGACTAGTGGCACCTCCTCATTCGCGGGAGCGCGTTCCTCAAGTGCGGGGACCAATGGCCCGGCAGGAGGGTACAGCTCGACAATCGAAGGGGAGTTGTTTCCGGCAGGGTCCCTGCCAGGAGCTCCGGGAGGCTCTATCGGGAGAGGCTTACCGGAGTCCAGTTTCCTCCTCTTTCGGGCCATTGTTGCTGGGGATACGGAGGGCTGAGTAAGATGGAGAACAAAACTTCCTGGTTCCACAGGAAGCTTTTGCGCAGCACACTTTGATAGATGATCAGCAATGCTGTTTTCCGCACGGGGTACGTGCTCTGTTTGCAATCCGTCAAAGTGCTCCTCCAGTCTTCTCACTTCCTCAACGTATGCCTCCATCAATGGACTATGGTAATCCTTGTTGACTTGTCTCACCACAAGTTGTGAATCTCCTCGAATGATCAGCTTCTTGATTCCCAATTCAGTGGCAATCCTGAGCCCGGCAAGGAGCCCTTCATACTCTGTTGTATTGTTGGTCGCCTCCTCATGGGGAAAATGCATCTGGAAGACGTACTTCAGGTGCTCTCCAATGGGAGCAATGAGAAGCACGCCAGCCCCTGCACCATGTAGTGAGAAGGCACCATCAAAATACATGATCCATTCTTGGGATGCTTCCTTACCCGGAATAACTGTTTCCAACACTTCTTCATCAGGGGTTGGCATCCATTCTGCAATAAACTCTGCCAATGCCCTGCTCTGAATTGTTGACGTGCTTTCAAATTTCAGGCCAAAGCTGGATAACTCCAAAGCCCAGCCCACTATTCTTCCGGTAGCCTCAGGGTTTCGGAATATCCTTTGCAAAGGGAAGCGGGTGACAACCGTGATCTCATGGGCTTGGAAGTAGTGGCGCAGTTTCCTTGAGGCCATGACGAGGCCAAAAATCAACTTTTGCACACCAGAGTACCTGGATCTAGCCCCCTGCAATAGGGAGCTGACGAAGTACACTGGCCGCTCCACCACTGAGGGAGTCCTGGATTAAGGGGTCCTTGGACGTCCAGGCTACATAATGTGGGCCGGATTGATGGGCCATGAAGATACAAGACAGAAGACTCTCTCCCATGTCCGGATGGGACTCTCCTTGGTGTGGATGGCAAGCTTGGCATTCAGATATGAAGATTCCTTTCTCTGTAACTGACTTTGTACAACCCTAGTCCCCTCCGGTGTCTATATAAACCGGAGGGTTTAGTCCATAGAGGCGATCATAATTAGACAGGCTAGACTTCTAGGGTTTTAGCCATTAAGATCTCGTGGTAGATCAACTCTTGTAATACTCATATTCATCAAGATCAATCAGGCAGGAAGTAGGGTATTACCTCCATAGAGAGGGCCCGAACCTGGGTAAACATCGTGTCCCCCGTCTCCTGTTACCATCGACCTTAGACGCACAGTTCGGGACCCCCTACCCGAGATCCGCCGGTTTTGACACCGACATTGGTGCTTTCATTGAGAGTTCCGCTGTGTCATCGCTAGAAGACTCGATGGCTCCATCAATCATCCACAACGATGCTGCCTTGAGGGAGGTCTTTCTCCCCGGCTAGATCTTCGTATTCGGCGGCTTCATACTGCGGGCCAACTCGCTTGGCCATCTAGAGCAGATCGACAGCTACGCCCCTGGCCATCAGGTCAGGTTTAGAAGCTTGAACTACGTTGCTGATATCCGCGGAGACTTGATCTTCGACGGATTCGAGCCCATGGCAGCCGCTCCCTGCCACCGCGATGAACATGATCTAAATCTGTCATCGGACCATACCCGGGAGATAGCGCCTGTAACTGCTCTGGCCCTAGATCCGGAGCAGATTGCGCCATCTGAGGACGGGAAGCTCAACCCCGCCACGGAAGCCGCAGACTCAGCGGCGTTGGAGCCGCACACAGACCCAACTTCGAACGGGATCTGTGTCACCGGAACCTCAGATTCGTCTCCGGTCACAGGTTCCGAACCGCGTGCGTCCGCGCCCATCGAGCTCGATCGGGCGCCGATCGTCGAGTTCAGCTCCGCGGACATCTTTCGGCACTCACCTTTGGGTGATGTGCTAAACTCATTAAAAACCCTCTCCTTAGCGGGGGACTCACAGCCGAATTATATCTGGTTTGAACTGGAGGCTGATGACGGAGAATTTCGCTTCCCACCCACCACCCACTTCATTGCCACTATCGAAGACTTAACCGACATGCTCGATTACGACTCCAAAGACATCGACGGTATGGACGACGATGCCGGAGAGGAGCAGGCCCAAAACCCGCCGTTTACTAGGCGCTGGACAGCCACCTCCTCGTATGACGTGTACATGGTGGATACTCCCAAAGAGAATAACAGCGATAACGAGAAAGATCCAGTCAAGGATAAACCTCCTGAGACACAGCCAAAGCGCCGACGTCAGCGGCACCGCTCTAAATCACGCCATGGAAAAGACAGCAATACCGGCACGAGAGAAAACAATACTCCGGACGATGCCGAAGACAAAGAAGATCCCGTCGAGCCGACTTCCGAACAGGACGATAGGGAAGATGGGCAAGTCAGCCCTGACGAACAGGCCATAAACGAAGACTCGGAGGACATCAACTATCTTCCACTCTTCGAAGATGAGGTGAGCCTCGGCGACGAAGACTTTATCGTGCCTGAGGAACCCGTCGAGCAGGAGCGCTTTAAGCGCCGGCTAATAGCCACTGCGAGGAGCCTGAAAAAGAAACAGCAGCAGCTTCAAGCTGATCAAGATCTACTCAACGACAGATGGACTGATGTCCTGGCAGCCGAGGAACACGGACTCGAGCGCCCCATTAAAAGTTACCCGAAGCGTAAACTGCTACCCCAATTCAACGACGAGGCACTTGAGCCCATGCCATCAACACGTAATGCGGCTGACCGACCACCACGTGGCCGGGACAAAGCGGCAACCCAAGCCGAACACCTGCCCATACTACCTCGCCGTAAAGACAAAGACACCATAGCTCGGGAATACACATATGACCTGCGGCAAGACCTGGAGAACAGAGCAGGTCAGTCCAGATCAATCTATGGATCGCAGGGGCATGCCCTGGCGCACGACGACGGCTATCAAGCTAGACGTAACGAGCATAACCACGTCCGGGCCGAAAACCGCACACAGACTACATCCGCACTACGTCGCGACTTGGCCCGATATAGAGGCGCCGCACATCCCCTCTGCTTCACTGACGAAGTAATGGAGCACGAATTCCCAGAAGGGTTTAAACCCGTAAATATCGAATCATATGATGGAACAACAGATCCCGTGGTATGGATTGAGGATTTTCTTCTCCATATTCATATGGCCCACGGCGATGACCTTCACGCCATCAAATACCTCCCACTAAAACTCAAGGGGCCAGCTCGGCACTGGTTAAATAGTCTGCCTGAAAATTCTATTGGCAGCTGGGAGGACTTGGAAGACGCCTTCCGCAACAACTTCCAAGGCACATATGTACGACCTCCGGATGCCGATGACTTAAGTCACATAGTTCAACAGCCTGGAGAGTCGGCCAGGAAATTCTGGACTAGGTTCCTAACTAAAAAGAACCAGATCGTCAACTGCCCGGATGCCGAAGCCCTAGCGGCCTTTAAGCATAGCATCCGCGACGAATGGCTCACTCATCACCTTGGCCAAGAAAAGCCGAAGTCCATGGTAGCCCTCACGGCACTCATGACCCACTTTTGTGCGGGCGAGGATAGTTGGCTAGCCCATAGCAATAACACTGCAAAGCGATGCCGGTACCTCTGAAGCCAAGAATAGCAATGGCAAGCCCCGACGCAACAGGCACAAGCGCCGAAGCAATGGTGGCACTGCCGATGACACGGCGGTCAACACCGGTTTCAGCAGCTCCAGGTCCGGCCAGCGGAAGAAGCCATACAAAAGAAACAATCCGGGCTCATCCAGCTTGGACCGCATACTCGATTGTCCATGTCAGATCCGCGGCACCCCTGATAAACCAGCCAATCATACCAACAGAGACTGTTGGGTTTTTAAACAGGCCGGCAAGTTAAATGCCGAAAACAAGGAGAAGGGGTCGCAAAGCGAGGACGACGACGAGGAATCCCGCCCGCCGAACACAGGAGGACAGAAGAAGTTCCCTCCCCAGGTTAAAACGGTGAACATGATATACGCCACTCATATCCCCAAAAGGGAGCGCAAACGAGCGCTCAGGGACATCTACGCGATGGAGCCAGTCGCCCCAAAGTTCAACCCATGGTCGTCCTGCCCGATCACCTTCAATCGCAGGGACCATCCGACCAGTATCCGTCATGGTGGTTCAGCCGCACTGGTCCTTGATCCAATTGTTGATGGATTCCATCTCACGCGCGTCCTCATGGACGGCGGCAGCAGCCTGAACCTGCTCTATCAGGATACAGTGCGCAAAATGGGCATGGATCCCTCAAGGATCAAACCCACAAAAACTACCTTTAAAGGAGTCATACCAGGTGTAGAGGCCCGCTGTACGGGCTCAATCACACTGGAGGTTGTCTTCGGATCCCCGGACAACTTCAGAAGCGAAGAGTTGATCTTCGATATCGTCCCCTTCCGCAGCGGCTTTCACGCACTGCTCGGATGAACCGCATTTGCTCGATTCAATGTGGTGCCACACTATGCTTATCTCAAGCTCAAGATGCCGGGACCACGCAGTGTCATAACAGTTAATGGAAACATGGAGCTCTCCCTCCGTACCGAGGAGCACACCGCGGCCTTGGCAGCGGAAGTACAGAGCGGCCTTGCCAAGCAGAATCTTAATTCAGCGGCCAAGCTCCCGGACACTGTCAAGCGAATCCGGACTACTCCGCAGGATAACATTCCGGCTCGTCAGGAGTTAGACTAGCAATCCGGCCTCCGTCTCCGTCCCGGCCAAATGGCGGCATACGTACCACGCGTACATAACTACGCACTTAAAATACCATGGGCATAGACGAAGGCATAACTAGATTGTGGTCCATAATACGGCTCGACCTCCCATGGACACACATACTTTCACTTTTTCTTTTTCATCCTTTTCAGGTTTCTTTTCCACAGGCCCCTCAAGACGGCCTAATCATCGGTCCTTTCGAAGGATAGATACACCAACACAGCAAGAAGCATTGAGGTATATGAGAATCTCTAGGAGGTCTTTTTGACGATCACTCTACCTGTTCTCAGGACCCGCACGCAGCTCTCCCTTGGTCATGGCATGTTAAATAGCCCTGTTGCTTATCGCACTACTTGTACGCTTTGACATATCAATAAAATTATAATGGAAACAGTTCGCGGCCCAACTTCTGCGGCACTAGCTTACTACTTCATTTTTTCTTGATAATCTTATCAATTGCATTCGTACACTTTGGTACGGCTTAAATTCGCCAGGGGCTTTATTGTGCCCCATATTACGGCAACAAAGTCTGAACACTTTTTACAGTATAGTTCGGCACCCCGAATTTAGCATTATATGCATTAGCTCCAACTCATGTCTTTGGTCAATAGTTGGGTTGCCCGGCTCCTGTGCTTACTACCTTACGTTCCGCTATATCGGCTAGGGTAGTAAAGGGAGAACTACTGCGATTGTGCCCTGGTTTATCCGGATGAGCACCTCAGTAGAGAAAGCCGAAAACTGACTGTCATGATGCGGCGTGAGCCGATCAGCTCTTCGGAGGTTACAAATCTTTTGTGATTTTTTCCGCATTATGCGACGAATCGGTCTCTACCCGATCAGGTGTTTACAGCACCCTAGTTTGGACTCACGAATACTAGGGGCTGTGCCTAAATTTCTATTATAAAACTCCTATGGCTAAGTGAGGGTGATAAAGCCACATAGTCCGATTGCCTGGTTCGTTGCGCTAAACACCTCCTTCAAGGACCAAACTTTGGATCAATAGTGTTTAGATTCTATCCCGAACACCCCCGTACTACCTACGTGGGGGCTGAAGCCGACGACTGGCCAACTCTCAGATTTAATAAAACGGCCGCACAGGAGGAAAAATCTTGATATAAATAATATTACATATCAGTTTTGTTTCATTATACAGGACAGGATAACATGAACATATTCATCCAAAGATAATGTCTTTTGCACACTGCTCCGCTATAATGCGGGATCCCTCTAGGACATCGTCAAAATATCGCTCGGGCGTGCGGTGCTCCTTGCCCGCGGGCGGTCCCTCGGTCACGAGCTTGACGGTGTTCATCTTCGCCCACTGTATCTTGACACGGGCGAAGGCCATCCACGCACCTTCGATGCAGACCGACCGCTTGATGGCATCAAGCCGAGGGCAGGCAGCAACCAGTCACTTCACGAGCCCGAAGTAGCTGTTGGGTATGGCTTCGGCAGGCCATAGACGGATTATCAAATCCTTCATGGCCAATTCAGCCGCCCTATGCAGTTCGGTTAGCTGTTTCAGCTGATCGCTGAATGGCACCGGATGCTCTGGCGCAAGGTATTGCGACCAGAACAGCTTCTCCGTTGAGCTCCCCTCTTCGGCTTGGAAGAAATCCGCAGCGTCAGCAATGCTGCGCTGTAGATCCGCAAACGCTCCTGGAGAACTCCAAATCCGGGTCAGTAAGAGGTACCTTTTCTTCACAAATTTGCTTTGCATTATAAAGGCCTTACCCGCCGTGATTTTCCTGGCATTTCCTGGAGGGCGCCCTGGGCTTCAACCCGGGCCTCTTGTGTGCTTTGGTGGGCCGTAGCAAGCTCGGACTCTTGATCCGTAATCTTGCGCTCCAAGGACTCACATTTCTTTACAGCGTCCTGGAGCTCTTGTTGGACCTCACCGACCCTGGCCTCGTGCTTTTCGTGGACGGATTGTTCCTCCGCCGCTCTCTTCTGGGCCTCGGCTAGCGCCTTTTTAAGGGCCTCCACCTCGGTCGCCGCTCCTACAAATATCATGGCACTATGTTCAATACAAATCATCTATCCTTTCTGATATACAGAAGGTCATGGCATACCTTGCTTGTCCTCCAGCTGCTTTGTCACACAGCCGAGTTCTTCCTCGGCCCGCTCCAGACTCTGCTTCAGTCTGGAGACTTCGGCAGCATGGGAGGTCACGGCCAGCAGTGACGCCTGCTTTTTCACATAGACTTGTATGGTTAGTCTCCTGCGAAAATTGTTTGATCCTCTGTCCGGCTTTTATTTTTGACCACCGGACAGTGTCTCAGGGGCTACAGTCTATACTGTGACATTCTTTTTACATAATTGCATTTCATACCTCAAAACCTGTTAGAAGGCTTGTGCAGGCTTCGGTCAGTCTGCTCTTCGCGGACTGAATCTTCTCAATCACCGTACCCATGAGGGCACGGTGTTCCTCTACAATGGAAGCACTTCGCAGCGCTTCCAGTAGGGTGTCCGGTGCCTCTGGTTGGACAGAGGTCACCGGCGAAATAGGCACACCCCCTTCTTTCGAAGGAAGCTGCTTGCCGGATTCCGGAGCCGTACAGGTCTCCGGGACCGTATTCGGCTGGGGGCCGAATTGGACCTGGCCCCCATTGCCAGTCTCCATGGGGATTTGCTCCCCCATGTGTCCGGCGGCCGAGGTTTCACCCTCTGGCGCCGCGCTGACGGCCTCCTGCACCTCTCCCTGGCCTGGGATTCTTCGGGACAACGCCTCGGTGTCATCCATGGCCTTGGGAGAGGAGGCCGCCGGAAGGGACCCGATGTCCATCACCTTCGGGTCCAGCGAATTCCCCGAAGATGAGGATCGCTCGAGGTCGGAACGAGCCGGACTGCAAGTACATGATTCAACATGTTAACACTATGGAGAAAAGAGGCTGGATATATGAATGCGTCAGGGTCTTTGAGTACTCACGATCCGGCCAGGGGCTTATCTCGGGGGCGCCGCTCTGGGCTACTGTCGACGTCCCACGCGGAGTTATCCGCGAGGGAGACCTTCCCCTTCTTGGATGCCTCTGCCTCCAGATTTATGGAGGCCGCCCTTTTCTTCCTTCCCCCCTCAGGGGGAGAGTTGCTTTCCTCCTCCTCCTCGTCGTCCTCTGTGGCGGAGGAGTGAGTCTCGGTGTCTTCGGACGTCGCAGCTGAAGTTCCCTTGCGACGGAGGCCACTTCTGGTCTCCTTGGCCTTTTTCTTGGCCTTCTTCTCCGGCGCCTGGTAGGGCGCCGGGACCAGCATCTTCGTCAGAAGCGGGATGGCTGGTTCCTCGGGCAGCGGAGCCGAACACTTAATCCGCTCTGCCTTCTTCGTCCAGCCCTGAAAAAATAAATAGGGAGGCTTAGGCATTTTCCCTGAGTAAGCAAGTAAAGGATACACCTTGAAGCACGAAAGACTTACCGGACTGGCGGGATGGGCCAGGTCGTGCCCACGGTCCTCGGTCGTCTCCGACCATTTCTCATTGGCCTTAAAAAGCACCTTCCAGATCTCTTCGTGCGTAGTTCTGAAGAACTGTTGCAAGGTTTGGTGCTCGGCCGGATCGAACTTCCATAGATGGCAAGTCCGGCTTTGGCATGGAAGGATCCGGCGAACTAGCATCACCTGGATCACATTGACAAGCTTGATGTTCTTGTCCACCATGCTCAGGATACGCGCCTGCAGCGCTGTCAGCTCGTCCGACGATGCCCAATTCAGGCCCTTCTCTAGCCAGGAGGTGAGCCGCATTGGGGCTCCGGACTTGAATTCAGGAGCCACGGCCCAGGTGGCGTCACGGGGCTCTGTGATATAGAACCACAGTTGCTGCCACCCTTTGACGGTCTCCACAAAGGTACCTTTGGGCCATGTGACGTTGGGCATCTTGCTCAGCGTGGCGCCTCCGCACTCTGCGTGTTGGCCATCCACCACCTTCGGCTTCACATTGAAAATCTTGAGCCACAGTCTGAAGTGGGGTGGGATGCGGAGGAAGGCCTCGCACATGACAATAAATGCCGAGATGTTGAGGAAAGAATTTGGGGCTAGATCATGGAAATCTAGCCCGTAGTAGAACATGAGTCCGCGGACGAAAGGGTGGAGAGGAAACCCTAACCCGCGGACAAAGTGGGGGATGAACACCACCCTCTCATGAGGCTTGGGGGTGGGGATGATCTGTCCCTTGGCCGGAAGCCGGTGGGCGATTTCCTTGGCCAAATACCCCGCCTCCCGGAGCTTCATGATGTCCTTCTCCTTGACGGAGGAGGCCATCCACTTGCCTTGCACTCCGGATCCGGACATGGTCGGAGTACTTCTTTGAGGCGGAAAAGATGAGAACTTGGGCGCTGGAGCTCGAGAATGGAGAGGCAGAGAAAGAGAAGGCGTGGGTGAAAGGGGTGAATCCTTATCTCCTTATAAAGGCAATGAATATCAAGCGCCTCCCCACTCGCCTTAAAACTCGCCTATTCCCAAGGGCTGCGCAGACGGCACGGTTGGATTACCCACGCCCGTATTGATGAGAATCCTGTAATAAAGGGACACGATCTCTGCTGTAACAAGACGTGCCACTGGAAACCGCATCTTAAAGCGTGGAGCGGGAGGCTAAAGAACGGTTCGAAATAATGACCGTGCAGGAACATGGTGCCGTGTTACAAAAAGTTGTCAGCGGATTGGATTCGTGAAATATTATACTCTCTGCGGTTGTGTGTGGTACTTGTTTTGCAGAGCCGGACACGTTTTCTGTGCTCGAAGTCTGTTTTGGAGTATTCGGAGGAGGAACCCGCCTTGCAATGCCGAAGACAATCTGCGCGCCGGACACATCGTCATTGAAGCCTGGTTCAGGGGCTACTGAGGGAGTCCTGGATTAAGGGGTCCTCGAACGTCCAGGCTACGTAATGTGGGCCAGACTGATGGGCCATGAAGATACAAGACAGAAGACTCTCTCCCGTGTCCGGATGGGACTCTCCTTGGCGTGGACGGCAAGCTTGGCGTTCGGATATGAAGATTCCTTTCTCTGTAACTGAATTTGTACAACCCTAGTCCCCTCCGGTGTCTATATAAACCGGAGGGTTTAGTCCATAGAGGCGATCATAATCAGACTGGCTAGACTTCTAGGGTTTTAGCCATTACGATCTCGTGGTAGATCAACTCTTGTAATACTCATATTCATCAAGATCAATCAAGCAGGAAGTAGGGTATTACCTCCATAGAGAGGGCCCGAACCTGGGTAAACATCGTGTCCCCTGTCTCCTGTTACCATCGACCTTAGACGCACAGTTCGGGACCCCCTACCCGAGATCCACCGGTTTTGACACCGACAACCACTTTCTTCCTTGCTGCGTCCTTGGGGTTGTCTCCGCTGCCGCACTCTTCTTTGTCCTGATCTATATCTGACCTTGCCGGGCTGATCTCACTCTCCCCCCGGTAGGGACATTAGCTGAGGCTGCTGCTTCCTCCACTTCCCGTTGTGCCACTAGTGCTGCACTAACCACTTGATTAGTTGCTGCCAGATTTAGCAGCAACGGCTCTTGTGGTTTAGGAGCAACCAAAGTGGGCACAGAGGACAAGTAGGTCTTCAAATCTTGAAGTGTTGTATCTGCTTCCGGGGTCCACTTCATGGGTCCTGCCTTCTTCAAGATCTTGAAGAACGGCAAGGCGCGCTCGGCAGATTTGGAGATGAATCTGCTAAGCGCGGCAACACACCCTGTCAAACGCTTTACATCCTTAACTGTCTTGGGTGCCTGAATCTGCTCGATAGCCTTGATCTTGTCGGTGTTGGCCTCTTTCCCGTGATGGGACACAAAGAAACCAAGTAGCTTGCCGGAGGGAACGCCAAACACGCACTTCTCCGGGTTCAGCTTCAAGTTGATCTTACGCAGATTGGCAAACATCTCTTCTAAATTCTGGATGAGGGTTGATCTGTCCTTGGTCTTGACCACAATGTCATCCATATAAGCTTCAATGTTCCTGTGCAACTGTGATTCAAAACCAATCTGGACTGCTCTTGCAAAAGTGGACCCGACACTCTTCAACCAGAAAGGCATGCGCACGAAGCAGTATGTGCCACATGGGGTGATGAATGAGGTCTTCTCTTCATCTTCCTTGGACATAAAAATCTGATGATATCCAGAGTATGCATCCAGAAAAGAGAGCAACTCACATCCTGAAGTGGAATCCACAATCTGGTTGATGCGTGGCAAGGGAAATGGGTCCTTCGGGCAGGCCTTGTTAAGATCTGTGAAATCTATGCAAAGCCTCCATTTTCCGTTAGCCTTGCGTACTACCACTGGGTTTGCTAACCACGTTGGATGCAGTACTCTTCTGACCAAACCAGCTGCCTCAAGTTTCTTGATCTCTTCTGCAATGAATTACTGCCGCTCCAAGGCTTGCTTTCGGACCTTCTGCTTGACGGGTCAGGCATGTGGGCAGACGGCAAGGTGGTGCTCGATTACCTCCCTGGGAACACCGGGGATATCAGATGGTTGCCAAGCAAACACGTCGATATTCACCCGCAGGAAGGCAACGAGCGCGCTTTCCTATTTGTCATCAAGGGTGGCACTAATAGTAAAGGTACCATCAGTGCCAGCCAGCCCTGCCGGGACCTTTTTCACAGGAGGTGCAGCAGCCTTGGATCTCTTGCTGTTGGAACTCTCCGGCAAGTCATCAACAGGCGCAGCACACTCCGAAGAGGTACGCTTCCCGGATTCCTTGCTGGTGTCCCTGCTAGCCTTCTTCTTTTCTTTGATTTCCTTGGCGGGGACTGTGGCTTCCGCGGCCTCTGCCGCGACTATGTCCCGGTACATCTTATCCACACAAATAATTGCGTCCTTCTCGTCTGACGGAATGGAAATGACTCCCATCGGCCCTGGCATCTTCAAGGTTTTGTAGGCATAATGGGATGCCACCATGAATTTTGCCAAAGCTGGGCGTCCAAGGATTCCATTGTACGGCAAGGGGAGGTCGACCACATCAAACACAACCTTCTCAGTTCGGTAGTTCAACTCTCCACCGAATGTCACCGGCAACGTGATCTTTCCCTTAGGATGACTCCTACCGGGGTTGATTCCTTGAAACGTGCCCATGACTTTGAGTTCTTCTTCTGCTATCTTAAGTTTGCTGATGACCTTTGGGGAAATCAGATTCAACCCGGCCCCACCGTCAAACAACATCTTTGTGACTTTGAGGTTGTGGATCGTTGGTGAAACCAACAACGGCAAGCATCCTACCACGGTGGTGCGGTCAGGATGGTCCTCTTCATCAAAGATGATGGGCGTGCGAGACCACTTGAGCGGCTTCCGAGACCCTGCCGCTGGGTCCACGGCATTGACCTCACGCGCCCACTATTTAAGTTGGCGGTGAGAGGAGTGCAGAGATGCACCTCCATCAATGCACAGGGCGTCAGTGGCCTTCTGGAATTCCTGCTCACTGGTTTCCTCTTCATCCCCTCCATCACTTTCATCATTGCAATCTTCCTTCTTTCAGCCCCTGGCGGGTTTTCCTTGGTTCCGAAGAGCCTTGCCGGGGCGATTTGCTTCATCACCTCGGCCCTTCCCGCCAGCGCCATTCTGACCTTTTTCCTTATCACGCTTCTCATATTCAGCCCTCTGCTTCTTGACGAGCTGCTCAACCTGATGACATTCCTGGAGATCGTGGCCCTTAGTCCGATGAATCTTGCAATATGGCTCATCACCTTTCCCAGCCTTCTCGGCAGCCGCAGCCTCCCGACAGTCAGTGCACGCGGCAACTTCCTTTCCGGGGGCTTCGGCCTTAGCCTTCTTGCCTGTACTAGGCGTGCCCGATCCCTCAACGGTCAGTACTACTTTATCCTTGTGCTTCTTGTTGCGCTTCTTGTTGTTCTTCTTCTTCCGACTGGTGGCCTCATCGTCATCTTCTGAGTTGACGTCGACGCCATCCTCTTCTCCAGGGAGTTTCCTCCCCTCCTCCTCCCGAGCACACTTGTCCACTAAGGTGTAAAGTTCCTTCACAGTCTTGGGCAATTGAACGTTCATCTTGGAACATATCCGACGGTTGCGCACGTTGGACTGGAACGCAGCTATCACAGCTGCCGGGTGGATATCTGGAATATTCCTATGGACTCGGCTGAGCCTTTGCATGTTCTTTCATAGAGTCTCTCCTTCCTTCTGCGGGAGAAGCTGCAAATCGCTGGGCCGTCCTGGTTCTTGGTGGCCGCCCGTGAATGCGCCAACGAACTCATGGCACAGGTCAGCCCAGGTCGAAATGGAGTTCTCCGGCAGATGCATCAGCCAAGACCTCATGTTTGGCTTGAGCGCCAAAGGGAAGTAGTTGGCAAAAACCTTCTCATCTCTTCCCCCAGCAGCCTGAACAGCGATGGTGTAGATGCTCAAGAACTCTGCCGGGTTCAGTCTCCCATCATACTTCTCTGGAATCTCTGGCTTGAACGTGCGAGCGGACGGCCAACGGACTTGCCGCAGCTCACGGGTGAAGGCAGGGCACCCAGCCTCGAAAGGTAGGTACCCGCCTCTGCCGAGCGCAGGCTTGTCAACATTGGGGCCATCGCACCCATTGGACTGGTGGTGGCCGTCGCGGCGTCGCTCGATGATGACGTGCACGTCCTCCATCTGCATGTCCTCCGGGGCTCGCCGTCGGCCTTGACGTGCTTGAGGATCGGACGAAGCCATCGAGATGTCATCAAGCTCTTGGTCTCGTATCCCTCGCGCTGGTCGCCGCGGTGGGGATTGCACCGTGGGGGTGGCCCCTTCCGCACGGCCAGCAGCATGGGCCGCCGTCATCATCTAGGGAGGCCGTGGCGGGCCAGCTCGCTGTGAGCCTCCAGCCTCGGCAAAGACAATCAGACTCTGAATGGTGGCTCTCCACTCATCCATCTGATCAGCCGCCGGCGGAAATCTCAGCAGCAGCCATGGCCTCTGAAGCGGTGCTTGGCATTGGTGATGATGATGTAGACCGCAGCATCGCCCGGCTCCTGACGGTGCCGGCGGTGGCTGCGCTAGGCTCCCGTCGTCGAGAGCTAGTCGCTGGGATGGCGTGGTGATGAGGTGATGGCGCGCATGGGTCAATGACTCCGTTCGGAGCATTGACTGGGCCAGTTTGCTTCGGGGGCGGTGCATGTCCCACGACCACGCCCACGGCGAGGGCGGCCGTAGGATTGCGATTCGCCTCGGGATGAATGTCACCATCATGGCTATGGCCCTCGGCCAGGCCGGGAGGGACAGAAGGAATGATTTCTCTACCCGTACCTCGCGGAGCATGGTCGTCGGGATGTTGTTGGTGCTATCCTTCTCCGGTGCCTCCTGCTCCTGCTTCGGCCATGGGGGAGGTGGTGACAACCCCGCCTGCATCGACCATGTCTCCCGCAGCATCCACATCCTCCTGCGTCTTTGCATTTCCCATGATGTCGGCGGTCACGGGCGGCGGGGCCTTCGAGGTGGATGGGTGAGCGGCGGCACCAGACTTCTTCTTGGGCGCCATAGTCGATGGAGCCGTCGATGATGAAAATGGCGATGAAGATGATGCGCTGCGTATGTTCTTGGGTTCGCGCAAGTGATCCCCCTACCTGGCGTGCCAAAGATGTCGTGGGAAACCATGGCCACCTATGGGGCCATGAGCCCCTTTTGGTTTGGCGGGGGGATGGGCACGTTGCACAAAGAGCGGAGAAGCGTAACACAGCACGGCAGAGATCACACGGGCAGTTTCACCCAAGTTCGGGCCGCCGCGAGGCGTAAAACCCTACTCCTGCTTTGGTGGATTGATGGTGTAAAATGGTGGAGAAACGCAGCACTCTTGCTCGGCAAGATTGCCTTGGGGCGAGAGTGGCTACGCGCGTATGAATGTGCGGGGGTCTGAATCCTTTCTACGGTTGCCATGGGCCTCCTTTTATAGATCAAGGGGTCACCACAGTGGCAAATCAGTCCTTACGTACTGATTAGATAGCAAACAGTGCTATCATACCTATCTCTGCAGGCTGACAGAGTGCATTAAATGCGCCGCTCAGTGTCACATCACAGCTTGCCCGACAGGCCCTGCCGGGCTATTTTGCCAGCTTGCTTGACATGTCTCAGGACGGGTGTCGCTTGGAGGTATTTTCTGTAGGAAGTGGCTGCCATGTGGCAAGGAGCAGCCACTCAGTCACTTAGGAGCTTGACACCACACTGATTGACAACGTGCGTCATTGTGAGGTGGTGTGGTGGAGTGGTTTGCCTTCGTGAGCCCCGGCAGGCCTGCCGGGGCGATCTTGAAGGCTCGCTTCCGGGGCAACCCCAACCTCGCCAGGCTCGCCTGCCCGGCAAGGGAGGTTCTTCTCATAGTAGTATCTTGTCTCTCTGGCTAGTCTTGGCCTTCTTGATCTGCATGTTGGTCCTTCAAAGAGCTGATCCTTTGAGCTTTGATCTGACCTTAGTGCTGTAATCTTGCTCTTGGGCCTATGCATAGTCTGGGCAACGGACCCAGGGTTTGTTGCACCGACAATGGGCAAAGAATAAAACATTATATCTCAGGTACGCCCATTAATGTTGAAAACAATATTATCCAAACTATGACACCGGAAGAACACATAAAGGAAACCTTCCGGAACACTCCAGAATCGTGAAAAAGAGGAGGTACGTGATACGGTAAGTAAACGGACTCCGAAAAATCCGTAAAAATATTTTTTGTCAGTTTTGGAATATATAAAAAATTAGGAAAATAAGAAATTACCAGGAAGGTGACCCTGGTGGGCACAAGACACCAGGGCGCGCCTGGCAAGCCAGGCGCGCCCAGGTGGGTTGTGCCCACCTCGGGTATCTTCCGGACTCCGTTTTTCTTCCGTTTGCTTGTTTCCCAAGATAAAAAAATCTTTACATACCCCCTGAACCTATTGACCACCGTATCATGGAGAAATATCCTGTTTTCTTTTCCTTGCTGTTTTCTGACAGATCCCATCTACCATGGCCGCTTCAAGCTCCTCCAAGGACAAGTTCTTCGAGAACGTAATCAACCAATATTTGCGGGAGGTGATACAGCACCCTCAGGCTATCCAGATGCATGAGGGGGTGCTTCACATCCGCGATGTGCAAGGTCCCAAAGGGACGGGAACCGTGGAGGCCAGGCTTGAAGCTATGGAGCAGGAGGTCTTCCGGTGCAAGGGGATGGTGGAACATGGACTCAATGCCAATCACCTCATGATCGCAGACTACACCCGTGATCTCAAGGTGGATGGCAAGTCCATGAAGGACATCGTTTTCACCTTCAACGAGCAAATCAACTTCCTCCAAAGCCAGATCTACGATCTCCAAAACCAAGTCTTTGAATATGAGGCGAGGTTTAAAGGTATGAGTTTGGCTACCAGTTGCAGGACCCGTGAGACTCACTCCTCCACTTATGATGGTGAGCCTCTGCCATGGAAACCCGAGGATAAGATCGCTACTTCATCACCACCACATCCTTCTTGATCACCAAAAGAAACTTGGGTATCGGGTATGGGCACTCCCCTTGGCTTATGCCAAGCTTGGGGGAGGTGCCCCGGTATCATATCACCTTCACTATCTTTTGCCTTTACTTATCTTAGTTTGATCCATAGTTATCTTTTGCTTTAGATGAATAAAAGTTTAGTTCGATCCTTTCTTTTTGAGAGTTTGCTTAGTGATCTATCCTTGTAATCGTGTGCGAGATATATAATAAAGTTTAGTTTGAGTTTTGCTTTCTTTACTTTCATGTTTTAATAAAAAGAAAGGAAATAAGTGAAAAAGATCATATGCTAATCTTATGATAAGTAATGACATCACATAAGGAAGAGTATAAGTATAAAATTTTATTGGAGATTTACAAACATAGCATTTGTCAATGATGCAATCCATGAAAGACTTAATAAGGGAAGAGAAGATTCACATACAAATATACTATCTTGGACATCTTTTGTGATTGTGAGCCCCCATCAAATTATTATATGCCAAAATTGTTGACGTTGGACAATGAAGACAACGTAATGATTTATGTTTGTTCATATCCACATAGAAGTTATATTGTCATAGATCCTTTAACATGTGGTGCTTGCCCCTATCTTTGCTAGCCAAAAATTCCGCACTAAGTAGAGATACTACTTGTGCATCCAAAAACCCTTAAACCCAAATCTTATTTTGAGAGTCCACCATACCTACCTATGGATTGAGTAAGATCCTTCAAGTAAGTTGTCATCGGTGCAATAAGGCAATAAAATTGCTTCTAAAAGTGTTAGATCATTTAGTGTAAGAGAAAATTGAGCGTTGTACGAACTTCTGATGGCAAAGAATAAAAGCGACAGACTGCATAATAAAGGTTGCTATCACAAGGGGCAATATAACATGACGTTCTTTTGCACTAAGAGATTGAGCATACAAACAAATAAGCGCATGGCAACCTCTGCTTCCCTCTGCGAAGGCCTATCTTTTACTTTTATGTATTTGCTTTTATGCAAGAGTCAAAGTTCTTCTCTCTATTCCTTTTTATTTTCTCCTTTGGCAAGCATCATGTGGTGAGGAAAGATCTAGGCACATATATCTAGTTGGATGTGGGTAGCATGAGTTATTATTGCTGACATCACCCTTGAGGTGAATACGTTGGGAGGCGAAACTATAAGCCCCTATCTTTCTATGTGTCTGGTTGAAACGTTTTGCTCATGTGTATGCGGTGAGTGTTAGCAATCATAGAAGACTATATGATGGTTGAGTATGCGGACTTGCCAAAAAGGCTCCGATACGTGACCCTTCCTGAAAAGATGATGAATTGTAGTTGCAAAGTTGACTGAGAACATAGTTTGTTGGTTTTCAATAGAGTTTATGCTTTATAATTCGATGTTGTGATGAATTGTTACTTATTCATGAGAAGTCTATGATAAAAGTTCTATGATAAAGTTTTATGTTAAAGTTTGTTGCTGTTATAATAATGTATATGATGCTTCTATGTCCGTATTTTGTTTTTATCGACACCTCTCTCTCTAAGCATGTGGACATGTTTTTTGATTTCGGTTTTCGCTTGAGGACAAGCGAGGTCTAAGCTTGGGGGAGTTGATACGTCCATTTTACATCATGTTTACCTACTATTATTTATATTGTTTTATGCATAATAATGCTTTTTGGAGTAATTCTAATGCCTTTTCTCTCATAATATGCAAGGTTCACACAAAGAGGGAGAATTCCGGCAGCTGGAAATCTGGACCTGAAAAAGCTACGTCAGGCTACCTATTCTGCACAACTCCAAATGAGCTGAAACTTTACGGAGATTTTTTATGGAATATATAAGAAATAATGGAGCAAATAAGTACCAGAGGGGGCCAACTGTCGGTGTCAAAACCGGCCGATCTCGGGTAGGGGGTCCCGAATTGTGCGTCTGAGGATCGAAGGTAACAAGGGACAAAGGGAACACGATGTTTACCCAGGTTCGGGCCCTCTTAATGGAGGTAAAACCCTATGTCCTACTTGATTGCATTTGATGAGTATAGGGGTTACAAGAGTTGATCTACCTCGAGATCGTAATGGCTAAACCCTAGATGTCTAGCCTATGAGAATTCTGATAGCCTCTACGGACTAAACCCTCTGGTTTATATACACACCGGAGGGGCCTAGGGTTGTATAGAGTCGGTTCGTGGAAGAAGGAAATTACATATCCGGACATCAACCTTGTCATCCACGCATAGGAGAGTCCTACCCGGACACGGAGGAAAGCCTTATGCTTTGTATCTTCATGGCTCATCAGTCCGGCCCATATCGAATAGCCCGGACACCCGAGGACCCCCTAATCCAGGACTCCCTCAGTAGCCCTCGAACTGGCCTTCAAACGATGATGCAGTATCCGGCTTACGTCTTCGGCTTTTGCAAGGTTGGTTCTTCACTATATACTGGGCGGATAATAGTTCGGCCCTGGCTCCTTCGTTCTGCCTTCATGACTCCTTCCCTGTCGCCTCGATTTCCATGCGCTGGGTGAATGCAAACGGTCCATAATTTTTTATCAAAAAGAAAACAGCCGGCCCCACAGGGACGGCGCCTATATAAAGAGGTCATTTCCCCCGAGTGCTATCCACATCGCGCAGAAAAATGCCAAGATCAGCCACGAAAAGCTTCAAAACATGGACCGTGCCCCAGGCCCTTCCTCGCGCCCCCATGGCCCTCAAGAGGGAGATTGGCAGAGCTGCTCAGTGCCTCATCTTCAGTTTAGTCGACTTCAGATGCAGGGATATCTTCCCCTCGCAGATCTAGTCCCTGTACGAGCGGGATTGGCTTCAATTGGCAATGATGTGCTGGCTGAAAATTTCCTCAACCCCAATAAGGAGGAGAGGATGTGCTTCGTTCCATTCCTTTTGCCAGGCTTAGGATTTCTGATCCATCCCTTTCTCAGGGGTCTATTGGAATTTTACGGCATCCAGCTGCACAACCTCACCCCAGGTTCGATTATGCACATCTCAGGTTTCGTTGCCCTCTGTGAATTGTTCTTGGGCTGTGAGGCCCATTTCAAACTATGGAGAAAGTTCTTTTGCCTTGTCCCCCACCATCGAGGGGGTTCTATATTTGAAGTGGGCGGTGCCGAAGTATGGCGTATAGCCGGATCAGGCTACTGCGTTGGAACTCCCAAAGAGATATATCCACAGTGGTCTTCAGAGTGGTTTTATATAGATGATGTCCCACTGCCGGACCCAGTTCAGCGCGGCCTCCCCGAATTTTCCAGCGCTCCTCTAAAGAAGCGTCTCAACTGGTGTCCCCGCAGTCCCAAGGAGGAAGACAGTGCGGAAATAAAGAGGTTGGTCAGCAAGGTCAGATTGTTAGCCCATACCAAGCTCTCGATAATCGAAGTCATGGCCATTGCAATAAAAAGATGTGTCCAGCCTCTCCAGTCCAGAGTAACTCCCTTATGGTGCTACAACGGAGAAGATGACGCATCTCATTACAGACGCAAGGGTCCGGATACCCCGGCCGAACTGGCCATGATCTTGGCCGATCTGTATAAGGGTGAGAAAGAAGACTTCCTCCGCTTAAACTGCCGGGAAGGTTATTCCATGTACAACCCCATCGAATGGGTAAGATTTTGACTACCTGTGTTGCTTTACTGCCATCGCGGCATTCTAATCAAGCTGTTCTTTGTTGTCATAAAACAGTCATGGAGGAAGATGATCGAGGACATTCACTGTCCTGCCCCACAACAAGAGGATCACAACCGCGACGAAGACCCAGGCTTCTACGAGGATCCGGATATATACATAGAGTTCGATGATGGGGTATTTTACCAGGCGAGCCTTGACGGCTCAGAAGTGGCTATTACAGCCGACTACGCCTACCCCTATTCCTTCTCCATCGTAAGTATTCAAAGAGCTTTCCCAAAAAGGAGTCTCTACTTGCACCTTTATCCATTATACTAAACCGTACTTCATAGGATCGGCACTCGACAGGCCGCACCCCCTCTAGGGCGGCCCCCACGCAGGGTAATCATTCAAAACGAAAGGAGACCGGGAGCGCCATAGAGCCCTCATAGTCTTCAAAGAGGTATGTCCGTTTGATACGTGCCTGGGCATGAGTTCGGATTGTTGAAGTTCCCTTCTATCTTTGATTCAGGAGGAGCACGCGGCAGACAGTGGGAAAACGCCCTGCTAGCGAAATATCAGCCAATCCGGCATCGGACTCGTCAACTAGGACGAGGGCTGATGCAATGCCAGTTCCGCTGCCTCATGAGGATTCGGATGACCTATCTGTCATGAATTACGAGGTGGAGAGCGTGATGAATCACCATCGACTGAAAGAGGCCATGCGCGCTCCAGCCTTTTCTGATCAGGAATTTACCGCACTCAGCTCGGTGGATGCATATATCTGAGCCGCTCGAGACGGACTTGCCGGAGTTACTCAATTGTTCTCAAAGGATATACAGGTAAGAGTTTTTGCAATTTTAATAGTCATATGCTAGTAGCCCCCGAGACTTGAAGCGGTGAGGCCAACCGATTTAAGGATCGATATAACCTGCAGGTTCTCAAGGAGAAGAATACTACGCTATCCCAGGAACTGAAAACAAACCATACATAGCTGAATGCCGTCACCGCCGAACTTGCGAAAATGCAAAAGGCTGCAATGAGTACTTTCGAGAAGAGGAAACATGAGGAGGAAAAAGACAAACAATTCGAAGAGATAGAGAGCTTAAAGGCTCAGCTATCGGCTGCTCAAAAAGAGAATGAAAAGTTGAAGGGCGGCATGTTCGGTATGACTTTTAAAACCATCAGAGAGACTCATATTTAATCCACAATTCTGAATGTCATAACTCTGTTGCTGCAGGTCTATTAACTGGTCGACCGGAAAAAGAAGTATCTGGATTTCAAGGCGATGTTCTTAAGGAGCTGTCAGTGGTGCATAAGCGGGCCCGGAAAGCCATGAAGAGTATGGCCAAGGCTTTATGGCCATCCGATACCCCTCCAGAAAGTATGGAGGGCTTGGCAAGCCTGTTCGAAGGTGCCTGGCGCCGCTTCGAGCTATGGAAGACGTTCGCCTGCCATGAAAGCGCACGAGAAGCTTGGGCGATGGTGAAAACACGCTTTACCAAGCTAGACCCGAATCATATGGCCCGAGTGGGACCGCAGGGACCAGACGGGAAAGAAATTCCATTGAACTTGGTGTATGACCAAGTAATGATAGCTGTGAAATATTCGCAAGAAGGCTGTAGGTTAGACAGTCTTATAGATGGAATAGATAAGGAGTAGGATTTTGATTCAATGTATCAATGTACTTTATGATCATCCTGTATCTTCAGCCGAACATTTGGAAAAATTGTCATCGCAGGCTTTCGGCTTTAACCTCCAAACCAAAATGGTGGAGTGTTTCCGGATACTATTACGGAATGTGAGAAACATTCATTATGTCCAGAAACCAGGCAACCCAGTCATTGTGCTCGAACAGACAAAAAATTTAGTTCGGGAGGTATGTTATATTACGTATGTAAGAAACATCTTCCAGGGAGAATAGTTCTGTTAAGGGTTCCTTTCCCTGGGTTGGCATGCTTTAATTGTGCGTGCCTGGACTTTGATCCGTATTATGGGGAAACTGTCCCGCATTGTTTCTAAGAGTTACAAGAATGTAACAATCTGTCGTTTGATTGCTGACCAATTATTCTCTTAAGAACGCTAGCTTTCGGCTTCACCCGTCTGAGGTACAGGTCCAGATTACCCGGTTGTAACAATCGCAGAGGTGCTCCCTTTACGCCCTAGCCGAACAATCGGGAACGTAGGGCATAAACATAGACAGGAGCGAGGCAACCCAGCTTGGCAAAAACTTAAGTCATAGAGGTGCATATAATGGCAAAAGGGGGTATATAAACAAACGACATAGAAGATGTGAGCTCCAGGCTCTGAATAATAATAGGTTTCGGTTAAAGAAAGCCCCCAGTCATGGTGGGGTGTATACATTTAAAGATGTGTACCCCTTAAGAGTTCGGCCTATCCGAACATATCCTGGGAAACGTATAAAAGCGAAAAAACAAAAACAAATGAAGAGGAGAAAAAGGGGAACGAAAAAGAAACATGGCCGAATTTATGCGTAGAATCTTCGGAGTCGGGCAGCGTTCCATGGATTCGGCTCGAGGCGATTATCCGATACATTATGAAGGTGATAGGCTCCTCCTGTGAGAACTTCATCTATAATGAAGGGGCCCTCCCATTTTGGTTTGAGCTTGTCCTTTTTCTTCTCTGGGAGGCGTAAAACAAGTTCGCCGATATTATAAGTCTTGGCCCACACTTCTCTGCTTTGGTATCTCCGAGCCTGTTGTTGATAAAATGCGGAACGGGCTCGTGCAATATCACACTCCTCCTCTAGGCCATCTAGGTCGTCCTGCCGATCGAGCTCGGCTTCTCTCTCTTCATACATGCGCACTCGAGGTGAGTCATGAATAATGTCGCAGGGTAAGACAGCCTCTACGCTGTACACCATGAAAAAAGGTGTGTATCCGGTCGTGCGATTGGGCGTAGTCCGCAGTCCCCAGAGCACGGAATCGAGTTCCTCAACCCAGTGCTTATCTGATTCCCGTAGGGATCACACTAGTCTGGGTTTGATGCCGCTCATTATCAGGCCATTAGCCCGTTCGACCTAACCGTTTGTTTGAGGGTGGTATATGGATGCGTAATCTAGCTTAATGCCCAAGTTAGCACACCAATTTTTCACCTCATCGGCTGTGAAATTGGAGCCATTATCAGTGATGATGCTGTGCGGGACACCATAACGGTGTACCATGCCGGATATAAAGTCGATCACTGGCCCTGCTTCAGCCGTTTTCACTGGTTTGGCCTCTATCCACTTAGTGAATTTATCCACCATAACCAGTAAATATTTCTTCTTGTGGCTTCCCCCTTTAAGGGGTCCGACCATATCTAGCCCCCAGACCGCAATAGGTCAAGTGACGGGGATTGTTCTTAAGGCAGTGGGCGGCATATGACTTTGATTGGCGAAAAGCTGACATCCCACACAGTGTTGCACAAGGGCCTGTGCGTCTGCTCGGGTCGTTGGCCAAAAGAAACCTGTACGGAAGGCCTTGCTTACGAGAGCCCGAGCTGCGGCGTGATGGCCACCTAGACCAGCATGTATTTCAGCCAAGAGCTGCCATCCCTCCTCTTCGGAGATGCATCTTTGAAGGACTCCAGTGGTACTTTTCTTGTATAGTTCACCTTCGTGAACTTTATAGGCTTTAGAACGTCGGATTATGTGACGGGCCTCATTCTGATCATCAGGAAGCTCCTGCCTATTAAGGTAGGCCAGGAAGGGTTCAGTCCATGGAGCGATAACGGCCATGATTTCATGGGCGGAGGGTGTTATTTCAGTGCCCGAGCCCCCGATGATATCTGAAGTGTGTTCGGCTGCTGGGGGTATGACTGGTTCCGGACTAGTATTTCCGCTCTCATCCGGCTAAACCACGGATGGCTTAAATAGCCTTTCCATAAAGGTGTTAGGTGACGGGATCGCGTTTAGCGCCCATTCGAGCGAGGATGTCCGCTGCCTGATTACTGTCTCGAGCAACGTGATGGAACTCGAGCCCCTCGAACCGAGCCGATATTTTGAGTACGGCATTTCGGTATGCCGCCATTTTTGGGTCTTTTGCATCGAATTCTCCATTTATTTGGGATATTGCGAGGTTTGAATCCCCACGCACCTCTAGGTGTTGTATGCCCATGGAGACAGCCATTCGGAGACCATGTAGAAGTGCCTCGTATTCAGCTGCATTGTTGGAGTCCGTATACATGATTTGTAACACGTAGTGGACTGTGTCCCCCGTAGGGGATGTCAAGATGACACCAGCCCCTAGTCCGGCTAACATTTTAGAGCCGTCAAAGTACATGATCCAGTTGGAGTATGTGTTGTACTCTTTAGGGAGCTCGGCTTCCGTCCACTCGGCGACAAAGTCGGCCAGCACCTGAGATTTAATAGCTCGGTGTGGCTTGTATATTATTTCAAATGGTAGGAGCTCGATGGCCCATTTGGCTATGCAGCCTGTGGCATCCCGATTATTTATGATGTCATTCAGTGGTACTTCGGATGCCATCGTGATCGAACACTCTTGAAAGTAGTGTCGCAGCTTTCGGGATGCCATAAAGACTGCATAAGCTATCTTCTGATAGTGAGGGTATCGAGATTTGCATGGTGTAAGGACTGTCGATACATAGTACACTGGTTTCTGGATGGGGAATTTGTGTCCCTCTTCCTCTCGCTCGACGACGAGCACAACGCTCACAACTTGGTGAGTCGCGGATATGTAGAGCAACAGAGGCTCGCCAACACTTGGGTCGGCTAGGATTGGGTTACCTGCTAACAATGTTTTTATTTCTTCCAATCCGGCTGTAGCCGCATCCGTCCATTCAAAGTGATCGGTGCGTCAGAGAAGTCGGTAGAGTGGTAATGTTTTTTCTCCCAATCTGGAGATGATGCGGCTTAAGGCTGCCAC
This sequence comes from Thinopyrum elongatum, assembly GCA_011799875.1. NCBI lineage: Eukaryota > Viridiplantae > Streptophyta > Magnoliopsida > Poales > Poaceae > Thinopyrum > Thinopyrum elongatum. The sequence goes on from CM022299.1 coordinate 522,371,954, forward strand.
GCACCCAGCTAGTTTTTGGACCTGCTTTAAGTCTGTTGGCGTTGCCAATTGTGACAGGGCTCGGATTTTGGCTGGGTTCGCTTCGATTCCTCTATTGGAAGCAATGAACCCGAGCAGTTTCCCGGCTAGAACGCCGAAGACACATTTTTCCGGATTGAGCCGTATGTCATATGTTCGGAGGTTGTCAAATGTGAGGCGTAGATCGTCCACCAATGATTCGACGTGTTTAGTCTTGATGACCACGTCGTCCACATATGCCTCCACTGTCTTGCCGATTTGTTTTTCCAAACATGTTTGAATCATGTGTTGGTAAGTGGCACCAGCGTTTTTGAGCCCAAAGGGCATAGTGTTGAAGCAAAAAGGCCCATACGGGGTAATAAATGCCGTTGCGGCCTGGTCGGATTCCTTCATCTTAATCTGATAGTATCCGGAGTAGGCGTCGAGGAAACACAATGAGTCATGTCCCGCGGTTGCGTCAATAATTTGGTCAATGAGGGGCAGTGGGAAGGGGTCCTTAGGGCAAGCCTTATTGAGGTCTTTGAAATCGACACAAAGGCGCCAGGACTTATCCTTCTTCGGCACCATGACCAGGTTGGATAGCCAGTCCGGGTGCTTGATTTCTCTAATGAACCCAGCCTCGAGTAGTTTGGCTAGCTCCTCCCCCATAGCTGGTCATTTGGGTTCAGAAAATCGCCGCAGCGTTTGCTTGACTGGTTTGAACCCCTTTATTATATTGAGGCTATGTTCGGCCAGTCTGCGTGGGATTCCGGGCATGTCCGAGGGGTGCCAGGCAAAGATGTCCCAATTTTCGCGCAGAAACGCTCGTAGGGCGGCGTCGACCATCGGATCCAGCTGTGCTCCAATGGATGTTGTTTTATTAGGGTCCGTCGGGTGCACTTGAAATTTGACTATTTCGTTTGCTGGTTTGAAAGAGGTGGATTTGGGCCTCTTGTCGAGGATCACATCGTCTTTGTCCACTGTAGAACACAGGGTGGTTTGCTCTTCGGCCGCGAGGGCTTCGGATAGTGCCTCGAGGGCCAAGGATGCGGTTTTATTTTCGGCGCGGAGTGCTATATCTGGATAACTGGTAATAGTGATCACTCCGTTGGGCCCTGGCATTTTGAGCTTCATGTACCCGTAATGGGGTATGGCCTGGAAGCGTGCGAAGGAGTCCCACCCCAAGAGGGCATGATATCCGCTATTGAAAGGGGCCACGTGGAAGAGCAACTCTTTGGACCTATAATTCTCAGGCGTGTCGAATACTACATCGAGTTTAATTTTCCCCGAGCATCGTGCTTCTCGACTGGGGATGATGCCTCGAAAGGTGGTAATGCTTTGCTCGATGCGGCTCTTGTCCATTTGCATTTTGTCGAGCGTGTCTTCGTAAAGGAGGTTAAGTCCGCTACCGCCATCCATGAGCACTTTGGTGAGTCGAAAGCCATCCACAATTGGGTTTAAGAACAAGGCGGCTGGTGCTCGGACTGATCGATCCCTTGGTTCATCGTTGGCCGTGAAAGTTATGGCCATGTCGTTCCAGGGGTTCATTGCGGTTACTTGGTTTACTTCGGCGAGGTCGCGGAGCGCCCTTTTGCGCCGATTATTTGAAGAGAAGGTCTCAAAGACTGTAAAGACATTGAGATCGTCATCCTCCGAAGAATGTTTCTCTGGAGTAGTACTGGTGAGATTAGCCTCACCGCTCTTAGCCACTTGCCGGAGTACCCAACATACCCGAAGGCTGTGCATTGGTTCGGTGCTCGGCGTCGTATGTATCTGACAGGGCTTGTCGAGTAGTTCGTCAAGGACGGTTCTATATCCCGTGAAGGGTTTGTTTTTCTTGTCAATGGGCTTGTGTTCGGATGCCTCGTAAGGGTGCATCCGTTTTGCCTGTATGGTGGGCTGCTTAAAGGCAGGGGGTTCCCACCGGGCTGTCTGGGCCTTCCATGCACTTTTCATCACGCAGTACTTCTGTACTATGTGTGCCAATTCTGTAAAATACTGTATGCGGCGGCGGTTGAGGGCGTTGAGAATTCCCTCGTCCGTACAATTACGACAAAAAAATCGAAACCGCGTCGTCGTCGCAGCAATCTTTAATCATGTTTTCAACAAGGAGGAATCTGGCCCAAAAGTGATGGACCGTTTCCTGAAGTTGCTGCCGCACGTACATTAGGTCACATATGTCTAGAGGGCCTGAATTACTTGGAGAATATTGATTGTGGTGGGTGGGCGGGCTAAAACCCGAATCCTGACCCGAGATTGAATCCGGAGATTGAAGAATCTCCGAGGTCACCAGTTTAGGACCAGGAAGGCCCAGGTGACTTCCGAGCTCAATGCCTGATCCTGAGTTTGGAGGACATACAGTCTCTTCCTGAGGATGGGTGTCCAGCTCGAAGGGCTCAGAAATCCGAACATATCTGGTTTTTAACTTAGGGTAAGAAGCATTCTCGGCTCGTTCTTCAACGACTGCTACCAGATGGGTGATCGGTGGGGACTTGATTTCCCTCTGATCGGGTTTAATCCCGATCCGATCATAGTCTGTTGCAAGCCCCAGGGTGGCGATGCGATCCAGCAGCTCGTTCAAGGACGAGATGTCCGCCGGATCCATCTTTTCAGAGTGTTTGAGGCCGATGCGGAGATGGTGTCTGGCAATTGTGGGGGCCGCCGTTGGCTTGACGGCCGAGCGAGCGCCCATGGTAAAACCACCGAGCTGGAGGACCTGTCCTGGAGTTAAGGCCCATCCAGAAGTGATATCGTCATTGATGACAAGGCGAGCCATCGATCCTTCTATCGACAACACAATGGAACTCTCAATGAAAGCACCAATGCCGGTGTCAAAACCGGTCGATCTCTAGTAGGGGGTCCCGAACTGTGCGTCTGAGGATCGAAGGTAACAAGGAACAAAGGGAACACGATGTTTACCCAGGTTCGGGCCCTCTTAATGGAGGTAAAACCCTACGTCCTGCTTGATTGTATTTGATGAGTATAGGGGTTACAAGAGTTGATCTATCTCGAGATCATAATGGCTAAATCCTAGATGTCTAGCCTATGAGAATTCTGATAGCCTCTACGGACTAAACCCTCCGGTTTATATACACACCGGAGGGGCCTAGGGTTGTACAGAGTCGGTTCGTGGAAGAAGGAAATTACATATCCGGACATCAACCTTGTCATCCACGCATAGGAGAGTCCTACCCGGACACGGAGGAAAGCCTTATGCTTTGTATCTTCACGGCTCATCAGTCCGGCCCATATCGAATAGCCCGGACACCCGAGGACCCCCTAATCCAGGACTCCCTCACCCACTAGGTGGGCACAACCCACCTAGGTGCGCCAGGGAGCCCAGGTGCGCCCTGGTGGGTTGTGCCCTCCTCGGCCCACCTCCGGTGCCCCTCCTCTGGTATATAAGTCATTTTGACCTAAAAAAAATAAGGAGAGGACTTTCGGGATGAAGCGCCGCCGTCTCGAGGCGGAACTTGGGCAGGAGCACTTTTGCCCTCCGGCGGAGCGATTCCGCCGGGGGAACTTCCCTCCCGAAGGGGGAAATCATCGTCATCATCATCACCAACAACTCTCCCATCTTGGGGAGGGCAATCTCCATCAACATCTTCAACAACACCATCTCCTCTCAAACCCGAGTTCATCTCTTGTGTTCAATCTTTGTACCGGAACTATAGATTGGTACTTGTGGGTGACTAGTAGTGTTGATTACATCTTGTAGTTGATTACTATATGGTTTATTCGGTGGAAGATTATATGTTCAGATCCGTTATGCTATTTAATACCCCTCTGATCTTGAGCATGGTTATCATTTGTGAGTAGTTACTTTTGTTCTTGAGGTCACGGGAGAAATCTTGTTGAAAGTAATCATGTGAACTTGATATGTGTTCGTTATTTTGATGGTATGTATGTTGTGATTCCCTTAGTGGTGTCATGTGAACGTTGACTACATGACACTTCACCATATTTGGGCCTAAGGGAATGCATTGTGGAGTAGTTATTAGATGATGGGTTGCGAGAGTGACAGAAGCTTAAACCCTAGTTTATGCGCTATTCCGTAAGGGACTGATTTGGATCCAAAAGTTTAATGCTATGGTTAGAATTTATTATTAATACTTTTCTCGTAGTTGCGGATGCTTGCGAGGGGGTTAATAATAAGTAGGAGGTTTGTTCAAGTAAGAACAACACCTAAGCACCGGTCCACCCACATATCAAATTATCAATGTAGCGAACACAAATCAAACCAACATGATGAAAGTGACTAGATGAAATTTCTGTGTACCCTCAAGAATGCTTCGCTTATCATAAGAGACCGTTTTGGCCTGTCCTTTGCCTCAAAAGGATTGGGCTACCTTGCTTCACTTTTGTTACTATTATCGTTACTTGCTCGTTACAAATTATCTTGCTATCAAACTACTCGTTACTTATAATTTCAGTGCTTGCAGAGAATACCTTGCTGAAAACCACTTGTCATTTCCTTCTGCTCCTCGTTGGGTTCGACACTCTTACTTATCGAAAGGACTACGATTGATCCCCTATACTTGTGGGTCATCACACATCCACGTGTAAGAGGAAGTCGTGTACATAGGTATCTACAAGCCCGGTGAGGACGCTACGACGTTGGCCTTCGTCAACCGGCTGGAAGCATTGGACGCCTTTGTTGAGAAGCACCTTGACCTCGCCACAAAATCCACCTCTCCTAAGCCACCGGTCGGTGGCCCGGCACACTGAGTCGAGGAGGAGGAGGTCATACGTTGATGGATGCATCTTTCTTCTTGCCTGCTGTAACCACCACTGCGATCGCATCATCGTGGCCTTAATTCTTATTGTGCTATTGCATTCTCGTTCCAGTCGATATACACATGTGCAATCCCTTTGCTCACATTTGGAGGCAATTATATGCATCACTGTAACTAGTACTCCATTCGTCAATTTATAAGTTGTGCTTACCTTTTCCATCAACTTCGTGCAACGCAAGGGCATCTTGCTAGTATCACTACAACATGTCGGACCGCATGTGACCAAACCGACGATGCGCCAACCTAGCTACTACCCTGCTTATCTGGCAGAAAAAGGCCCGCCCTAGCGTTTCCAATCATTATTTCTATCTATCGAGCGTGCCAAGGAGCAGAACCAAATGCTATAATTTATACATGTTTCTCTACTCCTATAAAAGGCTCAGTTGGTGATGGTGGTGTGTCTGCCATCCGTCATTTCTGACCATTAGATTTGCATCTAATGGCTGTGAGGTAAGTTGTGGCATTTTTGCAACAATAGCCCACTTCTCTGCTCCAATTTGCAGAAAACCCCTTATTATCTTGAAAGCAACCACATCCCTCCCTCACCTCATCAAAACAGCCTGAGAAATATATTTTGAGTGAAAAGTAATATATTTTAGTGGTATATATGTATATCAAAACAAGAGTGTTTTCTTTCAAGTTTGTGAACAAGTACTATTCTACTTTGGATCCGTCGCAACGCACGGGCACATTGCTAGTAAAAGGAAAAGGCCTGCCGCGTTTGCGTCGCACCCCCACATGCTCGGGAATCGGGAGTACGCCATGGCCCGTCCGGCACGCCACATAGCTAGGGAAGGCGTGTTCCCTAGCATTTTCACTTTCATGTGGGTCCGCAGTTGAGCAAACCGACTATCGGCAAACCACACCCCGCCCGCCGTGTTGGAAAATAGAAACGAGGAGGGGAAGATCTAGCTATAGCACGGAAGCCAAGAAATTTGGTGTCAGATGGGACTCGTTGATAGAGTAGGAGCACTCCGTACTACTACTCCTACTACAACGTTTGTACTACAACTACTACCACTATACAACTAGGTACGTGCACGGCACAGCATCGTAGGAACAAAAAACGGGAAGATCTTGTTTTGGGTGATTTATCTCTTTTCAGTCAACGTAGTATGAATAATATGATGTGGGGGGCACCCATGAAGCTTATGTGGCTTGGTTGCAAGGCTAGGAAAGGCTAGAGAAAAATAAATAGATAATGTGTTTAGAGTGCACTCCAGTAAATAGATACTTTGGATCCATTGCAACGCACGGGCCGGCACATTGGTAGTAGTAAGAAACAAATTTCGGGTTTGGCACGAGTTCGTACTACGGGAGCACCACAAGGCCTGGCGCAGGAGTTACATTTCCCTCTCGGGGCCCACGGGACCGAGCTTCAGCGGCTTAGTGCACCGGCCTTTGAGTCAATGACATGTGGACCCTAAATGCGGCTGGCCCACATGTCATTCTCATGAAAGCAGAGCGGCAGTGAGACCGAGAGGGGTGAGGCGCAGGTCAGCGGACGTGTGATGTCATGGGTTCGAGCGGCGTCAGACGAGGCTTGCCTGCTCCCCTCCCATGGTCCGATCTGTACTCCCGCACCACTAATTTTCATCCAACGGTTATAATAGATTTCCTCGTGTGTGTCATCTATAGCCTCAAAGAAAGGTAAACAAAGGCCGTATTTCTAGGAAATAATTTCCTGCATGAATCTGTACACGCATGCAAGACCCTTTCCTTTCCTGCTCGTCCTCCTCCGGATCATCAGCTGCGTTGACAATGCCGGTGCCAACGCCAGAGCATCGCAACAGGTGCCTGCCTAAGCCATGTAGCATGCTGCGGCGCCAGCGAGTACCACCTCCTCCATGCCAACATCAGCGTCTAGGCCATGCACATGCAGCTGCTCCCGTAGTATTTTACCCGCATGTTTGACTGTAGTACCACACCGATCTTGGACGAGACCATGGAGCTTGTGGCCAAGAAAAGTCTCTGCCCAGCCGACGCATGTCGAGGTGCTTGTCTGTTGTGACGTGCCGCATGATGTTTACTAGCTCGCACTCCGGATGAGCGGCAGGGTGCTGCTCCCGATCGTCAGTGGTGCGACGGCAACGACGGCCGAGTGGGAGCTCTGGCGGGAGCCAGTGATCTACCCGGGGCACGTAGCTCGACTTGGGCTCGAGATTCCGACCGCTTGCACCGTCCCGAGGATGTACCACTCAACGACGAGGCTGGAATGCTGGATACATATAGGCGTGTGCTCATGGGCGGGAGCAACCTGCTCAACGGATACAGGGTTGCAAACGTGATGTACTCGACGTAGTTGAGCCAGTGAGCCTGGAGGCGTTCCTGCCGTCGTACGTTGACGCGCGGCTCAACGGCGTGCGGCCACGTGGCAGCGGAGGTTGGCTACGGGGAAGCGGCATCGGTGTGGTTCGAGATGCCCAACTGGTCGTTGTCGCAACGGCGTTCGTGACTCACTCGTTCGAGATGAACCAGCCGGTGGTGGCCTGGCCGTGGCGAGGGTGCCACAGTTGGACGTCGGGGCGTTATGAGGCGTAGATGGCCACACCGGTGGGTACTACCTGTGTTACAGAAGTACTCCAGCTGAGGAGTGATGCCAGGGACGAAATGTGTCACAGCCGCTGGATGAAAATTGGATGGTGCGGGAGTACGGATCAGAGCATAGGAGCGGAGCAGGCAAGCCGCGTCCAATCAGGTGTGGCTGTGGTAGAAACTTGGTGGTCGCCGCAGTTTAGCTGGCCCTCATGTCATGCACACAAAGGCAGAGGAGCGGTGGGGCCGAGAGGGGTGAGGCGCACGTCGGGGGACGTGGTGCCGTGGGTTGGAGCGGCGTCGTGGGAATCACGTGTGGCAGTGGTAGAAACGTGATGGTCGCCGTGGTTCAACTTCCATGGACAAGCTGTCATGTCTGCTGACACATGCATTGCATACCGCTCACTGCAAGGAGCAGTAGTAGAGAAAACTTGTTCCAAAGACCTCCAAAGACATGCACACCAGCGAAATAAATGAGATCCATGGGCACTAGCACCCAGACATAGTTTTATAGAAGAAGCCCACCTGGGTGAGGAACCAGAAATTCGACCCTGACAGGATTCGAACCCTGGCCGCAGGTGTGCCACCGACCCAAACTCAATTTTTTTTCAGACGCTTAGGTGCACTGGATGCCGTGCCATGCTACAAAATGTAAAAAAAAATAGCTCCGATTTTTTTAAACTTGTTATCTTCAAACCAGCCACACCCGTCCCTCACCTCATCAAAATAGCCCAAGGAATATATTTTGAGTGAAGCATGATTTATTTTTACTAATATATGTATATGAAAACTAGAGTGTTTATATTTCAAGACTGTGAACAAATATTATTCTACTACTTTGGATCCATTGCAACGCACGGGCCGGCACATTGGTAGTAGTAGTCTCTACTCTTATAAAAAACAGAGTTGTTAATGATGGTGTGCCTGCCATCCTGCAATATAGGCCGTCCGATTTATATTTGACGGATAGGAAGGAAACTATGGCAATTTTGCAAACAGATACCCACACCCCTCTCCACATTTCCAAATAAGGCCTTCCCTCATTCATCCTTTTCTCCCACAAGATAAACTACTCATACAAATGCATCTTGATGTTCCGTGCAACGCACGGGCATCTTGCTAGTAAGAAACAAATCTCGAGTTTGGCACGAGTTCGTGCAGCGGTAGCACCACAAGGCCTGGTGCAGGAGTTACATTTCCCTCTCGGGGCCCACGGGACTGAGCTTCAGCGCCTTACTACACCTGCCTTTGAGTCAATAACATGTGGACCCGATAGGTGGCTGGTCCACATGTCATGCTCCCGAAGGCAGAGGGGCGATGGGGCCGAGAGGGGTGAGCCGCAGGTTGGGGGACGTGTGGTGTCATGGGTTCGAACGGCGTCATGGGAATCGCGTGTGGCTGTGGTAGAAACTTGATGCTCGCCACATTTCAGTTGGCCCACATGTCATGCACACAAGGGCAGAGGGGCGGTGCGGCCGAGAGGGGTGAGGCGCACGTCGGGGGACGTGATGCCGTGGGTTGGAGCGGCATCATGGGAATCGCGAGTGGTAGTGGATGAAATGTGATGGTCGTCGTAGTTCAACTTCCATGGACAAGATGTCATGTCTACTGACACATGCATTGCATACCGATCACTGGAAGGAGTAGTAGAGAAAGCTAGGCGGATAAATATTTCCTTATAGTCAAGCGGACCTACGCTACTACTTGTTCCAAAGACATGCACACCATCGAAATAGTTCATCTATATCTATATACACAGAGAGGAAATATTTTTTTTACAAGAGAGGAAATAGTTCAACCATCCATAATGCCCTGCTGCTGGTGCAGCTTTTTCTTCTTCTTCTTCTTCTCATTTTTTGTGGGAGACGGCTTCGCAACAAGCTCTTTGGACCTTGCAGCTATCTTGAAACTCACACGGGCATCGAGGGCAGCATATTTTATCCGCTCGTACATCAAGGGATAATTCTCCCATCCAGACGACCTTAATGCCAGCATCTCGTCACCCTTCTGAAGATTTGTTTCGAGCACAAAATTTGCTACGTCGAATAGGGATGGTGTCTGTTTATCACAATCTTCTACAGGAATTTTGATTCTGGTTTGTAGGTCAGCTATGCTTTTCAAATCAAGGTTGTACGGCGCCAGCTTCTATTTTGTCCCCTTCAATGGCTGCCCCACAGAAGTACATGTCCACCCGAGACAAGAAATCGTGGAGCTCGCCTGGTATGGAGGGCGCGTGTATGATGTGGTACACCAAAACATCATCTTCGAGGCACAGCTGAAGGATGGCGGCGCGTTGGATCTTCCCAGTGGCACGCTTTGTGTACTCTGCGTCAAGACCGATGACCTTCATCTCTACCTTTTGGAGGGAGTTTGATACATTGTTGATCCACTTCCGAACAACCCTTGGGTGGTTGGTGACGGTGGCAACTATGCTCAATGAGCCTTTGACGAGGACATGTTGGACGCTAAAAACCTGCATCTGGATCTCTTTCGCCATTTGGAACCGCTGGACCGGAGGGCTATGGTTTGGAGAATTAGGATTAGATGGCTAGTCTAACTGAAGAAGATGATTATTTAAAGGGGCTTCAGAATTACTCCAGGAGTATGTAAAGAGGTTAAAACAATGTGAATGCAATGGGGTTTGGATGCAAATGAAGATGAAGGAGAGGTGAAGAAGCCGAGGAAAATCGGTTCCCGATGGAGAACTAAATGGGAGAAGTGGCCTGCATGCAGTTGATTAGACGCCTAGGTAGTCTAAACGAAAAGGCTATGCGGGTAGACTGAGGAGTGGTACCTGTCTGTGTACGTGCCCATTCTTCTAGCGCTACATGTGCCACTGGCTAGTTGAGGTCACTCTTTCGAATCACCGTGGCGAGACATTTTATAATTCCTTTTTATTTCTGCACCCCTCCTGACAAGTGGGACCTATGCAAACAGATATAAAAATATGTGTCGTAGCTGGTTTGGATGGATATTGGCGCATGCGTGGGAGACACAACATTCTCTGGTTAAGGAATATGCGGTTATCCTCAAAAAAGAAAAAAAAGCCCTTCTTCGCGCTTCCGCATGCACGAGAATTTGGTTCTGCTCGCAATATGGATGATACCTGGAGGATGAAGTGAACCCAGAGGCATGCTAGCACGGAGACCTATTTCCGCTATACAGTACTACTCCGCATGTTACTACTACTAGTAGTACAATTGTGGTACACTTGATGGTCAAAATATTATTCATCCGGTCCTCACAGTGAAGTGACAAGACCCTGCGCCCGAGGTGACACTAGTCCAGGCGGCGTGTTCGGGTTACCAAAGTCAGCCTCACCTTGTGCATTGTGCAGTCACTGTCACCGCTGCTATATAGCATGCCTCGCCTCATCTCCCTCTTGTAGGAGATATGCCCTAGAGGCAGTAACAACAGTTATTTTGTATCTCCTGGTTTGTAATGAAAGTTTATGTTCCATGCTATAACTGCAATGATTCTCGAGTCTGCAAATAAAACGAGGCTTGAAGGGAAACTCATGTGCACGTGTGGTATAATAAACGGTAAAATGTATTCCTAGTCTTGCCTCTAAGACTGGCTCAAGTATTGCATGATGATCCTGTTTTCCTGATCATGGGCATGGCTATGCCAGCAATTTTGAGGGCATGATGTTGATAGAACACTTGTGTTGAATCGACCCAATATGACGTTATGCTATGAGATACATTCGTCACAAGTTAATGGTTAATAACACAGAGATAGTTAATGTTTGCATAATTCCTTAGACCATGAGAGTATCGAGTTCCTTCGTGCTTGCTTCGTGAACTTTGGGGTTTGTTAAACGTCATCCGTAACTGGGTGGCTATTACGGCGGCTTACGGGTTCACGGAAAGGTATGGCATGTAACGAGATAGCTCAAGATTGGGATTTGCTCCTCCGACGATGGAGAGATATACTCGGGCCCTCTCGGTGAAACGGTATCCATCATCGTCTGGCCAGACAACTTGTGATTTGATCACTGGGATACCGGAACATGGAAACGAGAAAAGAGAACAAAACCGGTAACGAGGTAACTTGCATGATGGACAAATTGTTGATCCACAGGAATGCAATAAATCTCACCTCGGGTGTTTGTGACATATCGCGAAGCAACAGGAATAGCACACGGCAACTGGAGGTTCACTCGAATATTCATTCGTGTGGGTATAGGGGTCAATATGGGTGTCCACGGCTCCGATGTTGATCATTGATTGGAAAGGGTTCCAGGTCATGTCTATGCTTCACCGAACCTATAGGGTCACACGCTTAAGGGTCATCTATCTGCTGAATACTACACAGGGAGTATGAGAGAAAATCACCGAAAAAGTTTCGGACACCGAAAAAGTTTCGGACAGCGGAAAGGTTCCGCAAAGAGGTCACCGGATGAGTTCCGGTGAAACTGAAAAGTTGTTTCAGAGGATACCATAAAGTCAAATTGTTTTCGGCACATGCCTGATAATTCTTGGAGGGTGCCAGAATCATTCTGGAAACTTCTGGGAATTTTCTGGAAGAAAAACCGGAAATGTTTCGGAGCTGCCGGAACCGCTTCAGATGCTTTTCGCAGATGAAAATCACTAATCTGGAATTGTTCCAGAACGCGTTGAAAATTATTTTAGTGGGTACTGGAATTGTTCTAAGCCCACATAAATATTTTCAGTTTGAACGGACGCTGAAAAATGTCGTCGTGAATAGTGAAAGTGCTTTTTGGGAATTTTATGGAAAGCACCTTTTGGGAATTTCCCAAAAGGCTTCTAGAATGCCTTAGGCACTAAGGAAGCCCCCTTGGGGGGTCCCCCAAGGGTGTGGCCGGCCAAGAATGGTGGAGCTCCTTGGAGCTCCACATGGCACCCCTTTTTATCTTTATTCTTTTGTGGAAAGGCATAAAGTGGGGGTACTTTGGGGGTTTTTGTATGACATCTTTACCCCTTGGCTATCCTATAAATAGAGGTGGAGGGGCAGCCCTCCACACTCATCCCTTGCTCTCATACACATGCCATGCATTATCTGGCTTCTTCTCTCCCTCCCACGAAAAGAGTTTCGTAGAGCCGAAAGGCTGTCTGGGTTCCGGCAGGAACTAGTTCTGGATGGCGAAGCCCTGCCGGATAGCTGACACCGTATGTGTGCAACCCCGTAGAGAGGTCGTAGTTCCGATCTTTTGCCCGAGGGGCTGTTCGAGTATCCTCCCGAAGGGCTGTCCGAGTCTCCGTTCGAGTTTCGAGGGTCCTCCCGAAGGGCTGTCCGCGACATCGTCCGGGGGACTGTCCGACCGCCTCCCGAAGGGCTGTCCGACGAGGGAATACATCCTCGCGGTTGGGAGGTTGTAAATCCTAGCTGCGGGGATCTGCACCAACGATCTCCACCGACTCTTCTTCCGCTGCGCTTCGAGTCGGTACGGATCATATCAAACCTTGTATGCAGTCTCCATAGTGGTCCTGGGCGTGCTCGCTATACCGAAAATTTTCGTTTTTTGTCGCGTTCCCCAACACCTCTCCCCTAGCACCACTCCATATCCATCTCCATCTCACCGAAGATCCTGAGGTCACTCTTCATCATCTCACTGTGCCCCCGCATACCCTCGCCTCGCTCGCCTCCCCCAGTACCACTATTCCCTCGCTAGCCGCTCCAGCACCGAGAGCCTTCTCTCCCGTAAATCAAGCCCCCAAAAACCCCACCTTCCAAACTCCACCATGGCCGAACACGAACCGCGTAGCATCCATATGAGCCGCGATTGGAGCAATCTCCCTAGTGACATCCTCGGCATCTGTTGTTCGTGTATGGATATGTCGAGCGCCGTGCGGCTGGCTGCATGCTCGAGGGATATGCACACGGCCATCGTCGAAGCGAGGCCTAAGCTTTTCAAGACACCCTGCTTGCTGCTATCTGGTCTTGCGAGATTTTCTCACCATGATACGGAGGCGTACATGATGCCCCTCGACTTCAATCCGACCTCCATTAGCCGAAACTTCTTTGCAGGTATGTAGTGGGTCGCCGTACATCATTTCCCTCGACTTTGATCCGATCACCATCGCCCGAAACTTCTTGGCAGATATGTACTGGGTCGGCATGAACTCCCACTGGATGGCTGCCGTCAGAGAAGACGGGAGAAAATTGGTGCTCGTGAACTTCCAGACCTCCCATGAGATTATCCTTAATCCGTTGGATTATATAGGGTTTTACCGTAACGGTCCAAGTCATCTAGATTACCACGTCAGTTGGACGGACCTTGTTTTGCAGAAGATTGTAATCTGCCAAGTGCCCACACGACATCCGGATTACGTAGACTTCAAGCTAATTGCCTTGTTTGACCGTGGACTCGCCTATCTTTACGTCGGTGCCTTCTTTAGCTGGAGACAACTCAGCTCGCAGTGGATCGTCAAAGCTGATACACACTTCTGTGATGCTATTGAACACAATGGCATCATCTACGTGATCGACAAAGTAGATGGCACCACATATTGCTGGGACGGCGCGTGTAAGTTGTTTTCGTCTGATGTTAGTGATAACGCCATGACACTGTTTGAACTTTTTGTGATGATTGGCATATCCCTATTTGAGCAGAATTTGAGTAGAACTATGGCAATGTATTAGAGACACCGTAAATCAGTTATATTTGGAATGAATTAATTCATGCGATTGTGACCATGTCATTACAGCCAATTTGTACCCTTGAATAATCAAACGGTTAGGAAGATATGGATATTCTCCTTACTTTATAGTAATCTATATACTACTAAATATGAGTGTGTATCAATAGCCATGTTAGTTTCCTCAATTCATGATGTAGAAACATGCATCACACTGTTGGTTTCATCTAACCATACATTAGGGAAGTAAATTTGCATATGGAGAACTCTATATTTGGAAGTAGCTAGGGAAATCCTATAATGCTTACCATGTGTACATACCTATATTCGCCCTTCAGCAATCAATGGCTAGATTAATATCCTCACAAGAATTTTACCCACAGAACATGAGTATATAACAATGCATGGTCTGTTAGTTTCCTTGAAGAATTTGTTTGTGAGGACAGAACATGATTACATAACATGCATGACATGGCAGTTTCCTGTGAAGAATCGATTGCGAGATAACATGAGTATAACCATGCATGGCACTTCTATATTTTCGAATCCAGTATACATTTCCCTGTATTTTCCTCTCAGTTCCAACAGGGACATATCAATGCTGTTTCTTGCATTATCCTACTCATACTCTGAATAATGCTGATCTTACATTAACAATGCATGTCCTTTTTTATATGATGCAGTGTCCCTACAGTTACTGCCCTTTGTAATCACACCACCTTTGCCAAAAACAGGGAAGCACAACTGGTTCCTCGCTCGATCAGATGACGGCAAAAGACTGATGATGATTCACACACATGAGCCGAAAAAGTTATATTGCAAAAACCCCACTGTGTACAAGCACCGTGAAATACATGAGTATTCGGACAGTGGTTGTTATGTCTATGAGCAGGATACCAGCTTGTTGGGGCCTTCAGGATTTTTGAGTTGGAGGCGGGTAAACAGCCTTGGTTCACACTCTCTATTTCTCGGACTCAATTATCCGATTAACCAGGAGATCACCGTTGGCAAGGACCATGATGGCAGAGAGGCTCTGTTTGCTATGGAAAATTGTGTCTACACGGCGAGCCCTAGGACTTCGGGAGCAAACTCCCCTGATTGTCAATGATACAGCCTGCAGCCAAAAGAAGGTGAGAATGACAAAGGCATCTGGATTAACTTTGATCCTTGGATGTCTCAAGTCCGACAGGCAGTGATGTGGTTCAAGCCTTCAGGTTGATAGGTAATTGGGCTGTTGCGTCGAAAGGGTGGAGTACTGGTGTCTCCGGATCACTGGTGGCTGAAGCGGGGCTGCAAATTATGATGGTGTTGGATCATCCCTCTTCGAATGACTTGTTGTCTTTGTTGCTTGTTCTGGATGGGTAGTTCTCTCTTTTGTTATGCATATTCCTTGTCATTTGGTCATCCTCGTCTATGTCACTCTTACTATGTAATAGTTGCCTCTATTTAGAATCTCATTCTCGTCTGGATCACGAGAGTCTGAGCGCTGCAGATGGGTGCGTTTTGGTGGTGTAGCAAGACTTCTTATGAACTATCATGTCTTGCTGTTTATGTCAGTAGTAGTCACTAGTCAGTGTTTGAATGTTGTATATATCGTTGTTTTGAACTGTTTATTGTCTCGAACTGCTGGTGGGCTAAATGAGGGCATCACCATTCTCCAGTGTTCAGAGTATATCTCCTTTTTCAAGTTATAATTTGAGCTCAGTGTCTTTTCGATGATGTACACTTGTTTGGGCAAGTGAGGTGTCGTTGAATATGGGCCGAGTAGTAACGCAATGCCAAACAGGTCAATTATGACTCTCATGCCGGGCTCTAAAAAAAAGAAAAAAAAGGACTCTTAGGCCGACATGTGGGCACCATCAGTGTTTTCGTGCATTTGCCTACTGAGAGCATATTTGCGCGTGTTCGAAATTCATGCTACCTTTTCATCCCCAATCTCCCGCCCCTCCCCCACCTCTGGAATCTCGATTCCTACTCCAGTTCCCCCAAATCCCCCTGCTGTACTCCCTGTACTCAAGCGCACTATCATGTCGCCGGTCAACGCGGATCTCCGAGCCAGAGATCCTGAGGTCTGACCTGCCTTCGGGTGCTGCGTGCTATCGCTCAACAGTGGCATGGTGGCGCTTGATGACCAATTTGCCGGCAAAGTGCTGATGGTAACCATCAACGGCGGTCGGCCTCCTGTCTCACCAGACGACCTTGTCAAAGCTCTTGGCATTGCGCACGGCATCCAAATAAGTAACTTGCTCGTCGAAGTCCGTCCGCCACCGGCTAATTTCTTCGTCAGGTTCCGGACAACTTTCGACTGCAGTCGTGTGTTCGAATCTTCCCGGTGTTTGTTCTGCGATGGCGCGCTGGTGAGCTTTGATCGGTGGCACCCAGGATGTGGCTCGATGCCCTCTGAGCTTGAGTTTTTAACAAAGCTTACCTTCCACGGCATGCCTCGACGTGCTTGGAACAGCGAGTCCATGAATGAGCTTATCAACGACCTTGGAGGTGAGCTCGTAAGTGTGTTTGTTCCTCCAGATAGCTGGGCTCTGACGGTTATGGCATGCAATGGTATAGCGAGGTGCTATACAAATGGTTTTTAACCCATTTTCGCGATGGCATTTGGAACCATCGCCAAGTGAGTGTGGGCGATAGGGGGGTCCTTCCCACACGACCCATAAACCGTCGGGGATAGGGAGCCTTGATGCATACAGTTGTCCCTATATAACCATTTCTGATATCTTGAATATCCAAAATGTTTCATCCTTGCTACTCGTTTGTGCTCGCATTGCCATCGCAGTCGGAGTTTT
Source organism: Thinopyrum elongatum (assembly GCA_011799875.1). Classification (NCBI taxonomy): domain Eukaryota; kingdom Viridiplantae; phylum Streptophyta; class Magnoliopsida; order Poales; family Poaceae; genus Thinopyrum; species Thinopyrum elongatum. The sequence continues at coordinate 522,388,682 of CM022299.1, forward strand.
GTGGTTTTACCTAAAACCAGGCAGATTCCAGGCACGGGAGTTTTCCAGGCACGTACCAAACTGGCTCTACATTTATGATGCCTGGCACATCACAAACAATTCATGATTATAAACCATGTACGATAGGTAGACAATCACACACATTTAGTTTTCCCGCACCGTATGTGATAGTGTCTGACATCACACACGCTTTGCAAACGGCAACTGTGTGCATTGTTACACACGTTTCCTCTCCGTGAACCATGTCGGATTATGATGTATATCGCACACGCTGTGCTTTATTGACCGTGTGCGCCATAATGACCTGCACACCATAATTTCACCCTAATTTAATTGCTGCTATTTAAAATTGTACCTAATTTGAACTTGAAACTAGGCTATAGCTTTATTCATATCCATCAGGTTCAAACAACCAATGCATTATTTGATTCACAGGTACATATGTTCAAGAATTACATAAGCACCAAATAAAGAATGATGAACCAGGGTTCTATACTTGTACTATTACAGATGGTAAAGAAAGAGGCGACAGACATTCTGGTTGCTGAACAAGGTGAAGCGGAATGGCCCTATTGTGCTCTCCTGGATGCAGAAGGCACGCACGACTCTAGTCCAACCCCTTGTGATGGTCAGCCGACAATCATGTAGTTTGAGAGGTAATCTTGAGTAAACTGCTTCAGGATCCACTGCAAAGGAAAAAAGATTCAGACATTGTCATCTAACACAACTCATTATGGGCAGTAAAAAGAAGGCTACAGAGTTCTTACTTACCATCCTGCAGTTCACTGTTGTCTTGCATAAAGTGTAAATAAATAGTTCGATTGACATCTTTTGACCCATTTTAATAACAATCTTTATCAGTTTCCTCACTTGATGCTGCTTCATGAATATCTCATTGCCCCATACACAGAAAGGGTCGAAGTGTGGATCTTTGGCAATGACATATGTACCTAAAAGCACCAAGTTAATATTAGAAGCTAAACAACAATTGCAAAATGATGTAGTACAACACTCCCTCCATCCCATTATATAAGATTTTATTACATGTATATCTAGACATCATCAGAACATTAAGGTAACACTCTTCCTTGTTGCTATGTAGCCTGGGATTGCATATTTAGTCATTCAGTACAATGCATATTGTTATGTAGCCTCAGATATACTAAATATGGCCCTAGTTAACCCATTGATAAATGGGTTACAGATATATTCAGTGAAATGTCCGATTCGATGATTAATCCCTTATCAGCCCCCAGGCTATATGGTACCAGCTACCGATATCCTGAACAATGAGTACATATAAGCAATGCGATGAAACTAACCTCGATGGAAAACAACACTGTTCTCAATATTGTCCTGTATGAGTACATATAAATGCATGTTAAGCACAACAGGCTAAACATCAACCAAATATATCCATGGTAGACAACATAATCTACAAATGATAGCTTCAGTGTGCAGGCTTAAGCACGCTAGTTAAGCAAAACAAGAAGTGGAAAGGTGTGTTAACTGCATCAGGCATAACATTTAAAACAAGCAAATAGTCATTCAAACTGGTATTGTGCAGGTCTAAAGTACACTAGTTATTGTTAAAAAAATGAAAAGGCATGTTAACTGCAACATCCTTAACAACAACCAAATATCGTAATTCATAGTGGTATTGTTGAAACTGTTATTGATGAAATTGAACTACACGACAAATAGTTGCACATATAGAGCATCACATTGTGAAGAACTGAAATAAACAAGGCATAAGGCCATCTCTAGCCAATCCTTTAAAAGTTAACGGACTAAAACTCTTAGTGGATATATATATACTCCAGCAATTTTTGGCCGTTTCTGGTCGATCCCCTAAACTTAACGTTGTAAACTTCAATTTGATCAAGTTCAAAGCAGGTTCAACCGAAAGTAGCATGCATTCAAACCTAAACATAGATAGTTTTGCATAACCGAACATAAAACATAAATTTAAACTAAGCTAAACTACTTTTGGTCGAAGTGGAGGTCGAGCCAATCCTTCCTCGTCAGGTACGGTGTGCCGCGAGCCGGGTCCGGGCCGGTGCCTGCGTCGGGGTCGTTGGGGAAGACACTCCTCCACTCGTCGATGTCGATCTCCTCGTCCTCGCCGCCCACCTCGCCCACCCACTGCGCCGCCGTCCTCGCCGCCTTCGACCTCATCATCAGAGGAGAGCACGATAACCTCGCCACCCTCCACACTAGCAAAGATCACCCGCTCCGCCTCAACGAGCTCCGGGTGCTGCTGGCGGAGCTCTTGCATGTAGGCCTCGGCGGCGGCCTCGGCCTCGAGGCGCTCCCACGCCTCGCGGTCCTCCCGCGCCATAGCCGAGCTCACCACCCCTGGCTCTGGTGGAACGAGGTCGACCAGACGTGTGCCGAAGGGGAAATTGAGCCTAGCCGCCGCGCCGTGGTAGCGGACCTGCCAGCGATCGTACTCCATGGCCGCGAGCTCGGCCGTGTGGAAGCTACCAAGCCACCGGCGGGTGTGGGTCTCCTGATCTGTAATCTCGGCGACCACGTCCCCCACCACCGCTGCCGGACCCCGAGGTAGGACCTCGTCGGCGGCCGGGCCCGAGGGAGGACGAGGAAGTCCTCGAACCGGCGTAGGGGCACGGCGGCAGGCGGATCGGGCGACCGGCGACGGCGGATCGATAAAGAGCCCGCGGAGGACGACGGCGACACCTCGGCGGCCACCTCACCGGCATCGGGCGAAGAGGCCACGATAAACCTCTTTTTGGCCATTGGCTCCTCGAGCTCCCCGACACACAGGCAGAGGTTGAGGATGGAGGCGGCGGCGGCAATGGCGGCAACCTACCAATGGTTTCGAGCGAGGGAGGGGTGGTGTGTGTCTGTGTGAGCGGAGGTTTTGGGGAGTGTGTGGTGTGTGTGGAGGGGGGGCAAGGTGGTGTTTGCGGAAATACCGTGGCAACTGAAAATTTTACTAGGCGGGAGTAACAAGGCGGGGCTACTGAAAATTTGGATCAAGGGCGAGCAGATATTTTTGAGATTGCGAGGGATGCAGAGGCGGGAGTAAAATGCCAGGGCAACTGAAAATTTAAATCAAGTGCGAGCAGATATTTTTGAGATTGCGAGGGATGCAGAGGCGGGAGTAACAAGGCGGGGTAACTGAAAATTTGAATCAAGGGCGAGCAGATATTTTTGAGATTGTGAGGGAAGCAGAGGCGGGAGTAAAATGCCGGGGCTACTGAAATTTTGAATCAAGGGACTGAAGCAGAGCGGGAGTAACAGACATCGCACACGGTCCGCACATACTAATCGTGTGCTATCAAACATTAAAACCTTCCAGGCAGTAGATATTTTTGAGATTACGAGGCAGTAGATATTTTTGAGACTGGGAGGCAAGCCTTGTGGAGCCTAATCTACTGTGTTGATGTGAGGGACTACAGGGCACAGGCGTGACACACGGGTAGTCTGACCGAACCGTGTCTGTTGCGTACCCAATCGCAGATGGTTTCTACATCCAACTCGTGTGTTGTTTATAAATTTGGCAAAAAGAATAACGCGGGAGAGGGTCAGAACACGCACACACTTGCATGTGGACCAAATATATGTATGAAAAGGGTGGTTTGATGTTCGAATACCCAATGCACAACTTTGATGTGGCACCTGTCGCACAAAAGCACAGTATTGCTAGTCAGCCACCCCCTACGAACCCCACTTCGTGTCGGCGGTAAGGGAATCCTAGCTACGAATGCATGCCCCCAAATAGCTAGGTCTGAAATCTCACCCTACCATAACACAAAACCTATAGGAGTCCATCATATATATGTGGTCAAACTTCCCCTTTCGCTTCCCGACAAAGGTGGACCGTGTGCCGACCCACAAATGTGTGCTTGTGGCGCGAGATGGGTGAGACCACATATGAACCACATGCGGGTGGCCCTACTATATGTATGAAAAGGGTGTGGTGTGTGATATTTAACTACCATTCACAACTTTGATGTGGCACGTGTGCCTCGCAAATTAGCCGGACTTCCCCGACCCCACGGAGGTTGCAGGTAGCGCGAAGTAGCCTCCCCCCACACACACACGTCGGGGGGAGGACATCTCACCAAGACGTACTGTAACACGGACCAAGCAGAATCCAACTTGGTCGTACAACCTCTCCCCGCTCGTTGTTGCTCAAAGTGATGGACGTCCACATGGCCCCGCAAAATGGGCTAGCTTGTCGCCGATAACCTTGCGAGGGAGTACTGTATGAAGACAAACCCACTCTGTGCATGTGGCCCAAGTATGTATATGGAAGTGGTGTGTGTGGTGTTTGAATACCCAATGTGCAAATTTGATGTGGCACCATGCTTTGGAACCGTAAAATCCCCACACCGAGCGAGGGTTCACGACGCGTAGCATGCGCTCAAACTTAATTAGGCTTGGAATGGGTCGACCTACTATACGGTAACTCGAAGCAAAGAAGAAGAATCCACCCTGGTAACCTTTCTCGTCGTTGGTCGAAATGATGGACGTCCATGCGGGCCCATGAATATATATAGGCTTGCCGCCCATAACCAAGCGAGTGGGAGTGTGTCCAAAGACAACCATTATTGCATGTGTGTGTCCTGAACATATTTATGGAGGTGTGTGATGCATGCATACGTGTTGAATACCCGACCCAATGCACAACATTGATGTGGTGCATGCATTGAAAATCGCAGAGGTCCCCACACAGATCACGAGGTCGTTCATGACGTGTCGTGTGCTCGCCCCCCCCCCCTTCGATCCAGCAGGATGGATTCATGTGTACAGATGTGCTATTATATATATGTAATCTCACATCATGATCTATATCAAGACAAAACAAAAAAATAATCCCCTCCTAAGTCAAATTAGTTAACCTCTCTCGCGCTGTCGGTGAAAGTGATGGACCAAGCTGGTCACCCCCCCTTCGACACGTACTATATATACACCTAGTAACACAGCCCTAAAAGAATTAATCCTCCTTGTTCGTCAAATGTACCTCTCTCTCGCTGGGTCAAAGTGATGGACGGTGAACTCGCGGGCCCAACACAGAAGCGAAGCGTACGTCCCACGCGAGTGATCATCCTATATAGGACTACGTACCACTGTTTGCATGTGGCCCAAAGAGGTGTTTGTGTGATGTTTGAATACGCAATGCACAACTTTGATGTGGCACCACATATATAGGAAACCAAAAAGTCCCCACAGAGAGCGCGAGGTTCATGACGCGTGGTATGTGCTATATGTACGCCCCCATTCAACGCGTGGTATATATGTACTTCTACTGTATAGCACAAACCAAAAAAGAATCATTCCTTGATGATCAAATTAACCTCTCTCTCGTTGGGTCAAAGTGATGGAGGACAACCTCGCATGCCCACGGATGGAAGCGCCACACGCGAGTGAGTTCCTATATATAGGGCAACCACCGCCTGCATGGTATTGCGTGATGTTTGAATACCAATATAATGTACAACTTTGATGTGGCACCTGCCTCGGGAACCGGAAAGTCCCCACATGGAGCGAGGTTATGACACACATATATATAGAGTATTCATGTTCCCCCCTCTTTGACATGTACATACTCCTATACCGTGCATATATGTAACACAAACCAAAAAAGAATCATCCTTGTTGGTCAAATTAACCTCTCTCTCGTTGTACGTTCAACTGGTCGACGACGACCTCGTGGGCCCACAGAGAGAGGCACACGCGAGTGATGTCATAGGACAAAACCACCGCGTGCATGCGCCTGTGTGTTATGTGATGTTTGAATACCCAATGCACAACTTTGACGTGGCACATGCTTCGCAAACCGGAAACGCACTACACCACGATGCGTGTAGCCCCTCACTTCAAGCCGGTGGGAGTGTGTACGCACGTGCTCAAACTTTGATATGGAATCCCACCATGATCCACACCACACACATGCCAAGATGAATCCACCTTTTGGTCAAATGCCTCTCGTTGTCGGTGGAAACTGAAAACCTTTGCGGGCTAACGAATGGGCACGTCGCTGATAACCGCACGAGGGAGAGTGTCCGAGAGGACCACCAATGCATGCATGTGGCCCGAACATTATGTATGAAAGGGCCGTGTAATGCTTTAAATAACCAATTCATGACTTTGATGTGGCATATATGACTCACAAAATGATCAATAATCCCACACGGAGGTTCACGACTCGTAGTGTACTGCCGGACCCCTCCCCCCCACCCCCCACACACACAGACACACACATCCCGCACCACCACAGCCACTCTGAGGCATGTCAAACTTTTTCTGCAGTGAACATGTGACCAAAGGCGGAGTGTCATGTTAAAATTTAAAAAAAAACAGACATCATTCGACCGTTTTTATACATTGATTGATTTCCTAGGGATTTAATGTGCAAAAATCAAATTTGAGCTACATGTGCACCAAAATGGATTGCAAAATCATATGTGTCCTTGGGTGCATGTTTCCCTGTGCAAGAGATTTCAAAATATTGAGAATATATATTTTTAAAATTCAGTAAATCCAAAACTTAGTTGAAATTCATGAAATTTATCGTGGTGTCATATATGGACACCAATAGACTATGATATTGTATTTTTCGTCAATGAGACCCGTTTTGATATAATCTTCTTACAAATGGGAGATTATTAAAAACTGGCAACCAATATCTCATACGGATTATTTATTCGGACCGTGTGCGTTAGACCATGCCATGCTTCAGTTAAGCAGTAAACCGGTAGAATGAATCATCAATAAACCAAAAAATATACGTGCTGCCACACGCCCCGTGTGCCGTACGAGCAGGCGTGAGTTGACGGGTCGCATGCGAGCAATCCGCCGCGCAGGCATACCCAGAGGCGTGCGTGCAGGTGTGCGTATTGATGGGAGGCATGCGAGTAGCTGTGTGAAATGATGGTAGGAATGGCAGAAGTCCGCCGCGCAGGCTCACCGGGAGGCGAGACAGCTTTTGACCACCGCCTGCCTCGCTCCCACTGGTCCGTATTAATTGCGCGCCTAAGCCGCCGGCCATAATAGGCAGCCGCACCCCCGGTCCACAGTGGTCACCAACGTCTGGACTCTGGAGTGTATGAGGATGCCGCCGAAGCGCACCATCGGAGGGAGTGGCGACGCCGGGGCTGGTGAAGCACCCGCGCAACGCGTGAAGCTGGGCACAGAGGTTCCCGTCGCCGCCGATGAGGTCTCGCACGGGCAGCAGCACGACCTTGACTTTGTCGGTGCCGTCGTGCCCCCCCCCCCCAGCCAGAGCCGGAGGTCAACAGCAACTCCGGCAATGACTGCGACTCCGATAGAAAACCAGTTAGTCATCTATATACCCATTTATGCGGCAAACATATCATGTGTTTTCTCTGGTTACTCCGCCCTCTCTAATTTTTTTGGAATACAAATCCTATGGTTATGTTCTCTCAGTCAATGAAATAAGAGTAATTAAGATCTGTTAGATGCACGTAGTGTATTGATTGTTTGAATGTTATCCGTATAGAGTTAGTGATTAATTGTTTGTTCTGGACAAATGATTTTTGCTAATAATCCGACTAGGGTTAGCTTGCATGCTAATAATTCTTGGCCAGATCTTGAGAATTGATTTTGAATGTCCCACATATATGTTTGTGCCTTTTTTCTTCCAGATCTTGAGAATTGATTTTGAATGTCCTACATGTATGTTTTTGCCATTTTTTTCTTTCAGATTGGTATGTACACAGATGAGGCTCTGGCCAGCGCCGCCGCCGGATGTAGATCTTGGACCCGGCTGCGCGGCCAGAAGCGGCCACGCCCCCTGGACCTGAGGAACCAGTAGAATCTCCGGCGGACCACATTAGCGATCTCCCGGACGGCATCCTTGGGGAGATCATCTCCCTTCTCCCCACCAAGGATGGCTGCCGCACACAAGTCCTCGCATCTCGGTGGCGCACTCTATGGCGCGCCGCGCCTGTTAATCTTGACTGTCGTCAGCTATCTGTCGATGATGATTCTGAACTCCCCGGAGCCATCATCTCCTTCGACCAGGGCTCCGTTCAACGCATCTGTATCCCGGCATGCTACCTGCTGGACATACCCTGCACGGTGGCCGCCTGGCTGACATCCCATCAATTCGATAAACTCTAGCAGCTTGAGTTCTACCATTACTACAGCGATAGGTTACCACCAATAGCTGCATCTGTGCCCTCACGACCGATGCCCATCTCATGGTTTTCCTCCTCTCTCCAGACTGCCACCTTGAGCCGGTGCCATCTAGCAGACAATCTAGTACAAATGCTTTGACTGCCACTGCTAAAAAAACTTGCGCTTGTGTTGGTTCATCTGTCGGAGGCCTCACTGCACAGCATCATCCACTCCAGCTGCCCTGCACTGGAGCATTTGGTGCTTGTTTTTGGAGCAGGAATCGATATCCCTTGTCTCAAAATAAAGTCGCCTCACCTTTGTAAGCATTGGAATTAGTTTTGAAGGATAGGAGCTCATCATCGAAGATGCCCCTTCACTTCAAAGGTTGGTCCTTGATTGCTGTTATAAACCTTCACAAATAACTGTGGTCTCTGCGCCCAAACTGGAGACCTTGGGTGCAATTTGTGATCCGTTTAAATGGTTCCAGATGGTGTTTGCCTCCACACCTATTGAGGTATTGTATATTATTCACGTACACTTTTGTAATTTGCATTTTTCATTTGTGCGCATAAGTTAAGTATCATCTTGGAGTACACTTTCAGTGCTAATATTATGTTCTATGCTCAATGAAGCGCTTGTCCATCCTATCAGTGGTGGTGGATTATGTCAAGACCTTATATATCAGTATGTGGTGTTTTGATCTTAACATCATTATTGCCTTGCTACAATGCTTTCCATGTCTGAAGAATTTGTATATAAAGGTGACGATTTCACGCACATTGAAAGCCCATATATAATGTACTATAATTAATCGTTCAGCTATCACTCTTTCAACATAATCTTTTTTAGACATTAACTGTTTTCAATCTTCATCTCTATTTAGGCAACAACACATGGAGAAAAAGGTATAACCAATCGATGGTTGATGAAGCACTGGGATTTTCTCAGATCTCATGACATTCGTTTGAAGACAGTAACGCTGGAATGATATTCATCCAGCAGTGCAAACACTAGCTTTGTCACATTCTTCATGTTGAATGTGAGGGAACTATTGTCTGTGAGGATTAAGTTTTTCAACAAGAAATTACTCACGGCTGCAAGTGTTGAACAACATAAAAAGAAGTTTCAGATGGACCTAAGGGCTTCTGATCGTGTTCGGCTTCTATTTACAACAGCTTGTGGTCATCATGGAGCAGTAGAATTATTGTACTGGGATCTTGATTTTATGGATCAGACTGATCCATTTGATTGTAACTGCCGAAAATTTTGGTTGAGTTAGATGCCATTGTCCTGTTCAATCCGGGTTATGTGTAAACCTGATGAACAATTAATCCTCATGCTTTTGTACCTTTTGTAAGCTGGAGTTAGACATTGTTGCCCTTTTCAACTAGGGTTTGACCCACATTTTCTTTCATACTGGGCGTCTGTGTTCCTATAGGTACTACCTCTGTCGTGGTTTATTCTTTATTGGCCCCCTTCGTATTTTATAGTACCAAACTTTGACCTTAGATTTAACTAAGAATATATTAATGCAAGTCATCAAAAATAATATTGTTGGACGGCTATTCCCGATTACGTTCATCTACTATATGCAATAATTAACTCTAGTACACACATAATCACACACGAATTAACTCTAGTAACCGTTTGTGTTATATTTTCTCATCGCAAACAGTTCATCCGAGTGGGCTGTTTGCCGTGTATCACACACATCTTGTTTACATGAATTGTTTGTGTTTTTTTGGCTCATCGCAAATAGTTCATCTATGTGAACTGTCTGCCGCATATCACACGCATCTTATTAAGTTGAACCATTTCTGTTGTGTTCCCTAATCGAAAATAGTTCGTCCGAGTGAACGGTATGTCGTATATCACACACACCTTGATCTGGCTGACCATTTCTGTTGCATTCCCTAATAGCAAACAGTTTATCGGAGCGAACTATATGTCGTATATCACACACACATTGATATGGCCGCCTGTTTATGTTGTTCTGTCTAATCGCAAATAGTTCGTATGGATCAACCGTATGCCCCTCATCGCACACGTAACTAAAATCTGAACCGTGTTTGATGTCTCCGCCATCACAAACGTTTTGCATCTTTTTTGACGGTTTTTTTACATCCCCGTTTGCGATTAATGCATCACACACAGTTTCGTCGAAGGGTCTCTGATCGTAGTGTCGCGTTAGCAGCATCCTGCAGTAGTGATGGATGAAGAAGCCGTCCACCATACCGAAGGTGATTGGTGTTGAGATACCGGTGCAGGAATCGGGGTTGTACTATTCATCACCACCAAGGCCGCCACGGACCACGTTAGGGATGTACCTGTATCGAGTGTTCGTGCATGTCGAAGAAGTGGTCAATCCATCAATCGAAGTCCTGCCGCCGCCGCTAGTGCCAGGGTCCGTCGACGACGTCCATTACAGGAGTCAACGTCAGACTTTCCCCGTGTTGCTTGGAATGATGGATGGCATAGGGCCTACTCCATCGCGCGGTGGAGGCCACTGCTTCTTTGGGAGAAGAGGCAGGGCTGGCTGCCTGGATGTGCTCTAGTTTGAGGTAACAACTGAATCTTCTCAGATACTAGTTAAATCCGAGCTATCGGTGTGAAGCACTGATGTGCCAGTACATTTGATTGTGACCTGCTCTATTTTTGTACCTGATTTTTTTTTAGAAAGGGTTGTACGTCAACTTAATGTGCTAGCAGAACTTATTATGTTGTCTGTCTGTTTTCTTTGCACAACATTCAAGATATTTCCCCGTCATTGATAAAGACGATGAACTATTATGTATGAGTTCGTTGGTTTCAACATAGCCCTACCCGTAGCGATCCACTGCTTCCACCCTGATTGTGCCGCCTGCGTGAAATTTTTGTATGCAAGTTCAGTGTGCTATGATGTTCTATATGATTGTATCATCTATATAAGTTTTTACTGAGCATCAGCAATGCATATGGCTGAAAGAGGTATTTACGAGCATCGACCGATGGGTCTCTCTCTCTCTCTCTCTCACACACACACACACACAAGTGGGACCTGTTGAATTATTTCTTCGCTCGTGACATCTTTTAAATAGGTTCCACTGTACTCTAACTTTTTTCTTAAGTTAATAATTGAGCTCAGTGACTTCAAAAAGTTCTACAGAAGCCTTGTTTGGGCCTTTCCGGCGTTGTTGAATGTGGGTTGAGTAGCCATGTAAAGTTGTACTGTACTACACATGCCTTTTTTTTTAACATCAGCAATGCAACTGGGCCGACAGTTGTACACAATATCCTAAAATAAGCGCAGCCTAGCCTATGTTTCTTTTAATAAAATGCACAGCCCAGTTCATTTTTTATATAATAAGATTACCAAGCCCAACTTAATTTTTTAATAATATTCGTATCTCAATATTATTTTTATACGAAATGCTCAGTCCAGACAATCATTGTTTTTTCACCCATCCCAGAAAATGGGTCCATTTCTACTAAAATCAAATGGCTTGTAAAATATCAGAAATGATAAATGCGCTGCATGTACGCAATATTATTTTTGACCTAGCTCAGTAAATAGGTGTATTCGAATAAATAATCAAATGCACTGTAAATTATCATAAAGAGTATTTTTTTAGAAACAATTATCATAAATAGTAAATCGGCTATTATTATTTTTACCCAGCCCAGGAAATAGATTATTTTTTGAGTCAAAGCCCAGGAAATAGATGTATTGGCAAACAAAATGAAATGGGCTGTAAAACCTAAATAAATGGGCTGCATTCCACCATAGCTTTTGAAGCTGACTTTGTTGGCCCACTAGACGAAGCCTGCACAAGGTGTTGTCCATTTAGTGAACAAATATTCAACAAATTATTCTGACATCTCTAGTCATTGGATTGACATCCAACGGTGATCCTGCTTCTTCAATCTCTGATCTAGTTGCTCTTGCTCCAGCCGCCAAAACCATCACCGGCTGGAGCGCCTGCATCTACCTCCCGTGGCCGGCTGTGCTGCCGCGCAGGCCTCACCGCCCCACCCTACTCCCAACGGTGGCCAGGTCATACCTGTACTCACCCACACCTTCTGTTATTCTCCGGCGAAGGCAGCCTCACCCGGCAGCCGAACCAGCCCCTCGTACTCCCCTCCGCCAGGGACTCCAGTGCCCCTTGTTCCATGACTCCAGATCATTCCCATCTTAGGCCTCGCCGTCGTCCATCGCCTGCTCTCGGTGCGGTGTGATCAACATGGTCAAGGAACGCCTTCCATCGGAAGAGGACTGTACGTGGAGAGGCTAACAGCTGGGTCCACGGCCGCAGCAAGGAAGTGCCTCCTTATTACGCGCAAAATAATGATTCCTCCACCTGACAGCGGGACCTACCGGAAGGGCCTCGAAAAAAATGTTCCCCCCTGACTGCTGGGACCCACCAGCTACATCTTCGTATGCAAGGAAGTGCGTCCATATTATGGGCACAAAAATGATTCTTCCACCTGACAGCTGGGACCCACCAGCTATATTTTCGCACGGAAGGAAGTGCCTCCTTATCCTCTCTGACTGCTGGGACCCACCGGGTCGAACCGTACATCAGGTTGTCTGTCTGGTCGCAAACGTGTACGTACATACTGGTCGATCGGTCTCTAAGCAGCGATGAACCGTGTCCGAGTAAGGAGATGCACGTGTCATAGTAGAGGCGCGGACGTAGCATGTCACGCAGTCCCGTCTATATATATCGTGTACACGTACGTACAGCCACGCTGCAAGAAATTAAAATACGGCTACGTACGTACATAAGGGCGGGGTCTCAAACGCGTACTCGCGCATACGTACGGCCAGGGCTCGTGTACATGGAGAGGCAACGGATGGCAGCGACGTTGTCCTGTTCATCGGCAGCTAACCGGCTGGGTCGGAATGGAGGAAACAGTGTCGTCTTCACCGAGAGCCAAGTGACTGGGTCAGAACACATCCTGTTCATCGGGAGCGGAGCCACTGGGTCAGAACACGTCCTGTTCATCAGGAGCCAACCGGCTTGAATGGAACAGCCGAAATGAGGTCTGGCGTACCGCAGAACGGAGGAAACGGGCCTTCTGTTCGACCGCGTACAGTCGAAACGGGGTCCTGTTCATCGGGAAAGGTCTGGTGTACCGCAAAACGGTGGAAACAGACTTCTGTTCGAGCTCCTACGGTCGAAACCGGGTCCTGTTGATCGGGAGGGGTGTGGCGTGATGACCCACAAGTATATGGGATCAATCATAGTCCTTTCGATAAGTAAGAGTGTCGAACCCAACGAGGAGCAGAAGGAAATGACAAGTGGTTTTGAGCAAGGTATTCTCTGCAAGCACTGAAATTATAAGTAGCGAGTAGTTTGATAGCAAGATAATTTGTAACGAGCAAGTAACGGTAATAGTAACAAAAGTGCAGCAAGGTAGCCCAATCCTTTTGAGGCAAAGGACAGGCCAAAATGGTCTCTTATGATAAGCAAAGCGTTCTTGAGGGTACATGGGAATTTCATCTAGTCACTTTCATCATGTTGGTTTGATTTGTGTTCACTACTTTGATAATTTGATATGTGGGTGGACCGGTGCTTAGGTGTTGTTCTTACTTGAACAAACCTCCTACTTATGATTAACCCCCTCGCAAGCATCCGCAACTACGAGAAAAGTATTAATAATAAATTCTAACCATAGCATTAAACTTTTGGATCCAAATCAGTCCCTTACGGAATAGCGCATAAACTAGGGTTTAAGCTTCTGTCACTCTCGCAACCCATCATCTAATAACTAGTCCAAAATGCATTCCCTTAGGCCTAAATATGGTGAAGTGTCATGTAGTCGACGTTCATATGACACCACTAAGGGAATCACAACATACATATTATCAAAATATCGAACACATATCAAGTTCACATGATTACTTGCAACATGATTTCTCCCATGACCTCAAGAACAAAAGTAACTACTCACAAATGATAATCATGCTCAAGATCAGAGGGGTATTAAATAGCATATTGGATCTGAACATATAATCTTCCACCAAATAAACCATATAGTAATCAACTACAAGATGTAATCAACACTACTAGTCACCTACAAGTACCAATCTATAGTTCCGGTACAAAGATTGAACACAAGAGATGAACTAGGGTTTGAGAGGAGATGGTGCTGTTGAAGATGTTGATGGAGATTGCCCTCCCCAAGATGGGAGAGTTGTTGGTGATGATGATGACAATGATTTCCCCCTCCGGGAACGAAGTTCCCCCGGCGGAATCGCTCCGCCGGAGGGCAAAAGTGCTCCTGCCCAAGTTCCGCCTCGAGACGGCGGCGCTCCGTCCCGAAAGTCCTCTCCTTATTTTTTCTAGGTCAAAATGACTTATATACCAGAAGATGGGCACCGGAGGTGGGCCGAGGAGGGCACAACCCACCAGGGCGCGCCTGGGCTCCTTGGCGCGCCCAGGTGGGTTGTGCCCACCTGGTGGGTCCCCTCTGGTAGTTATTTGCTCCAACAATTCTTATTTATTCCATAAAAATTCCTCGTGAAGTTTCGGCTTATTTGGAGTTGTGCAGAATAGGTAGCCTGGCGTAGCTTTTTCAGGTCCAGATTTCTAGCTGACGGAATTCTCCCTCTTTGTGTGAACCTTGCATATTATGAGAGAAAAGGCATTAGAATTACTCCAAAAAGCATTATTATGCATGAAAACATTATAAATAACAGTAGGTAAACATGATGCAAAATGGACGTATCATGGCGTACCGCAAAACGGAGGAAACAGACTTCTCTTCGACCACCTACGGTCGAAACGGGGTCCTGTTCATCGGGAGGGGTGTGGCGTACCGCAAAACGGGACTCCACGGTCTACTGTTCATCCATCGTCGACTTCCTCTAGCCTCCGCCTGCTACTGTTCATCCACCGTCTCCAGCCTCCACCAGACACTGTTCATCCAAGGGCTACTGTTCATCCAGCCTCCACCAGCTTCTGTTCAACCAGCCTCCACGGGGTCCTGTTCATCCACCCCCAACCGGCTAGGGTGTGTGGCGGCCTCATTGGGCTCCTGTTCATCCAGCGGCAAAACGCGTACTATATACCACGTGGTCCTGTTCATCCAGCGGCAACCGCCTACACACGGCGGGGGTCCTGTTCATCCAACCCCCACCGGGAACTGTTCATCCACAGCCAACCCAACCGACTCGACTCATTCTACGTATTGCGCGCGCGGCAGCAATGGGCACTATTCATCCAGAGGCAACCCAGCCGGCTAGCTATGTCTCGCACGGGGGTTCGATCGACTTCAGTAAGCATGCAACAGCAGCGATCGATCGGGTTCAGTTAGCAGTGAAGGTGTCTCGGTCGGGTTCAGTTAGGAGCGAAGGGATCGATCGATCGGCTTCAGTAAGTAACAATTCATCATAGAACTTTTATCATAGACTTCTCATGAATAAGTAACAATTCATCACAAGATCGAAGTATAAAGCATAAACTCTATTGGAAACCAACAAACTATGTTCTCAGTCAACTTTGCAACTACAATTCATCATCTTTTCAGGAAGGGTCACGTATCGGAGCATTTAGGCAAGTCCACATACTCAACCATCATATATTCTTCTACGATTGCTAACACTCACCGCATACACATGAGCAAAACGTTTCAACCGGACACATAGAAAGATAGGGGCTTATAATTTCGCCTCCCAACATATTCACCTCAAGGGTGATGTCAACAATAATAACTCATGCTATCCATATCCAACTGGATATATGTGCCTAGATCTTTCCTCACCACATGATGCTTGCCAAAAGAGAAAAATAAAAAGGAATAGAGAGAAAAACTTTGACTCTTGCATGAAAGTAAATACATAAAAGTAAAAGATAGGCCCTTCGCAGAGGGAAGCAAAGGTTGCCATGCGCTTTTTGTTTGTATGCTCAATCCCTTAGTGCAAAAGAACGTCATGTTATATTGCCCGATATAATAGCAACCTTTATTACGCAGTCTGTCGCTTTTATTCTTTGCCATCACAACTTCGTACAACGCTCAATTTTCTCTTACACTAATTGATCTAACACTTTTAAAAGCAATTTTTATTACCTTATTGCACCGATGACAACTTACTTGAAGGATCTTACTCAATCCTTAGGTAGGTATGGTGGACTCTTGAAAATAAGATTTGGGTTTAAGGGTTTTTGGATGCACAAGTAGTATCTCTACTTGGTGCAGAATTTTTGGCCAGCAAAGATAGGGGGCAAGCACCACATGTTGAAGGATCTATGACAATATAACTTCTATGTGAATATGAACAAACATAAATCATTATGTTGTCTTCCTTGTCCAACGTCAACAATTTTGGCATATAATATTTTGATGGGGGCTCACAATCACAAAAGATTTCCAAGATAGTGTATTTGTATGTGAATCTTCTCTTCCCTTATTAATTCTTTCATGAATTGCATCATTGACCAATGCTATGTTTGTCAATCTCCAATAAAATTTTCTACTTATACTTTTCCTTATGTGATGTCATTACTTACCATAAGATTAGCATATGATCTTTTTCATTTATTTCCTTTCTTTTTGTTGAAAAATGAAAGTAAAGAAAGCAAAACTCAAACTAAATTTTATTATATATCTCGCATACGATTACAAAGATAGAACACTAAGCAAACTCTCAAAAAGAAAGGATCGAACTAAACTTTTATTCATCTAAAGCAAAAGATAACTATGGATCGAACTAAGGTAAATAAAGGCAAAAGATAGTGGAGGTGATACGATACCGGGGCACCTCCCCCACGCTTGGTGCAAGCCAAGGGGAGTGCCCATACCCGATATTCAATTTTCCTTTGGTGATGAAGAAGGAGGTGGTGGTGAAGTGGTAGCGATCTTGTCCTTCATGATCAAGAGATTCTCCAATCTACGGATGACGCTCCGGAGGGCGATGATGTGCTCTTGCAACAGAATATTTTCATGGGTAAGATATTTATTTTGCACATGAACCGTTTCAATGATCCAAAAGGCTTCGATCTCGGTGGGGGTGAGATGATCATAGTAAGGTTTAAGGATATCTTCTTCTTCTTCCTCGGCAGGCCAGGCCTGCTCAACCACCGGCGCTTGATCTTCGGTAGCCTCCTTGCTCTTGTCCCCTTTTGTGGCTTCTACGTGCTCTTCTCTCTTCAGCTCGATCTTTCATCAACCAAGCATCCTCTTCGACATTGTTGGAGGAAGAAGAAGACATGATGCCTGGCTCAACAGATCTGACCGAAAACAACAAGAAAAGAAAATAGAAGATTTCTCTGTGATGCGATGGTCAATAGGTTCGGGGGGTATATAAAGATTTTTTATCTTGGGAAACAAGCAAACGGAAGAAAAATGGAGTCCGAAAGGTACCCGAGGTGGGCACAACCCACCTGGGCGCGCCTGGCAAGCCAGGCGCGCCCTGGTGTCTTGTGCCCACTAGGGGTGCCTTCCTGGTTGTTTCTTATTTTCCTAATTTTTGTTATATTCCAAAACGGACAGAAAATATTTTTGCAGATTTTTCGGAGTCCGTTTACTTACCGTATCACGTACCTCCTCTTTTTCATGATTCTGGAGTGTTCCGAAAGGTTTCTTTTATGTGTTCTTCCGGTGTCATAGTTTGGATAATATTGCTTTCAACATTAATGGGCATACCTGAGATATAATGTTTTATTCGTTGCCCATTAACAACCTTCGAGTTAGTACCTTCAGCATTATTTATTTTGATAGCTCCAGATCGATAAACCTCCTCGATAACATAGGGTCCTTCCCATTTGGAGAGGAGTTTTCCTGCAAAGAATCTGAAACAAGAGTTGTATAAAAGAACATATTCCCCAACTTTGAACTCACGCTTTTGGATTCTTTTATCATGCCATCTTTTAACTTTTTCTTTAAATAACTTGGCATTTTCATAAGCTTGGATTCTCCATTCATCTAATGAGCTAATATCAAATAACCTCTTCTCACCAGCAAGTTTGAAATCATAGTTGAGTTCTTTAAATGCCCAATAAGCTTTATGTTCTAACTCAAGAGGCAAATGACAAGCTTTTCCATAAACCATTTTATAAGGAGATATACCCATAGGATTTTTATATGTTGTTCTATAAGCCCAAAGTGCATCATCTAATTTCTTAGACCAATTCTTCCGGGACCTATTGATAGTCTTTTGTAAAATTAATTTTATTTCTCTATTGCTAAGTTCAACTTGACCAATAGACTGAGGATGATAGGGTGACGCAATTCTATGGTTAACATCATACTTGCCAAGCATTTTACGGAAAGCACCATGAATAAAGTGTGAACCACCATCAGTCATTAAATATCTAGGGACTCCAAACCTTGGGAAAATAACTTTTTAAAGCATTTTAATAGAGGTGTTGTGATCAGCACTACTAGTTGGAATAGCTTCTACCCACTTAGTAACATAATCAAAAACAACCAAAATATGAGTATACCCATTAGAGGAAGGAAAAGGTCCCATGTAATCAAATCCCCAAACATCAAATGGTTCAACAGCAAGTGAATAATTCATAGGCATTTCTTGACGCTTACCGATATTACCTATTCTTTGACATTCATCACAAGATAAGACAAACTTACGTGCATCCTTGAAGGGAGTAGGCCAATAAAACCCAGATTGCAATACCTTGTGAGCAGTTCTGTCTCTCGCATGATGTCCTCCATAAGCTTCGGAGTGACATTTCCGTAGGATTTGTCCCTGTTCATGCTCAGGTACACAACGTCTAATAATACCATCTACTCCTTCTTTATAAAGATGTGGGTCATCCCAAAAGTAATGTCTTAAATCATAGAAGAAGTTTTTCTTTTGTTGGGATGTGAAACTAGGTGGTAAATATTTAGCAACATTGTAATCAGCATAGTCAGCATACCAAGGAGTGTTATGAGAAACATCTATTGCAGCTAACTGCTCATCAGGAAAGCTATCATTAATAGGTTGTGGGTCATCAAGAATAATTTCAAGCCTAGACAAGTTATCAGCCACGGGGTTCTCTGCTCCTTTTCTATCAGTGATATGCAAATCAAATTCTTGTAGCAAGAGAACCCATCGAATGAGCCTAGGTTTGGCATCTTTCTTTTCCATAAGATACTTTATTGCAGCATGATCAGTGTGAACAATTACTTTTTAATCTACAATATAGGATCTAAATTTATCACAAGCAAAAACCACTGCTAGAAATTCATTTTCAGTAGTAGCATAATTTCTTTGCGCATTGTCTAGAGTTTTACTTGCGTAGTGAATAACATTCAGTTTCTTATCAACTCTTTGTCCTAGAACAGCACCAACAACATAATCACTAGCATCACACATAATTTCAAAAGGCAAGTTCCAATCAGGTGGTTGAACAATAGGTGCAGAAATTAAGGCTTTCTTGAGTGTTTCGAAGGCTTCTAAACAATGATCATCTAAAACAAAAGGAATATCCTTTTGCAAGAGATTTGTAAGAGGCCTAGAAATTTTAGAAAAGTCTTTGATAAATCTCCTATAGAAACCAGCATGACCAAGGAAACTACGAATACCTTTGATATCTTTGGGACATGGCATTTTCTCAATTGCATCAACCTTAGCTTTGTCCACCTCAATACCTCTTTCAAAAAATTTATGGCCCAAAACAATACCTTTGTTAACCATAAAGTGGCACTTCTCCCAATTCAAGACAAGATTTGTTTGCTCACATCTCTGCAAAACTCGATCAAGATTGCTTAAACAATCATCAAAAGACTTCCCATAAATAGAAAAGTCATCCATGAAAACCTCAACAATCTTTTCACAGAAGTCAGAGAATATAGCAGTCATACATCTCTGAGAGGTAGCAGGTGCATTGCATAAACCAAAAGCCATACGTCTATAAGCATAAGTTCCAAAAGGACAAGTAAAAGTGGTCTTTTCTTGATCAGGTTGAGAAACAGGTATTTGTGAAAAACCAGAATATCCATCAAGGAAGCAAAAATGTGCATGCTTAGATAATCTTTCTAGCATTTGATAAATAAAAGGCAGAGGGTAATGATCTTTTCTAGTTGCTTTGTTTATTTTTCTAAAATCAATTACCATTCTATAGCTTGTAACAATTCTTTGTAGAATAAGTTCATTCTTATCATTAGGAACAACAGTAATACCTCCTTTCTTAGGGACACAATGGACATGACTTACCCATCTACTATCAGCTATAGGATAGATTATACCTGCTTCCAGAAGTTTTAATATTTCCATTCTTACCGCTTCTTTCATCTTCGGATTTAACCGACATTGGTGATCAACAACGGGTTTAGCATTAGGTTCCATATTAATCTTGTGCTGACATAGAGTGGGACTGATGCCCTTAAGATCATCAAGAGTATATCCAATAGAACCTCGGTGCTTCCCTAGAACTTTCAATAATCTTCCTTCTTCATGTTCTGAAAGGTTAGCACTAATAATAACAGGATATATCTTTTTCTCATCAAGATAAGCATATTTCAAAGTGTCTGGCAATTGTTTTAATTCAAACACAGGATCACCTTTAGGTGGAGGAGGACCTCCTAGAGTTTCAATAGGCAAATTGTGTTTAAGCAGAGGACGTTGTTCAAAGAAAATCTTATCTATTTCATTCCTTTCATGCATATGTAAATCATTTTCATGGTCTAGGAGATATTGTTCTAAAGGATCAGTAGGAGGTACAGCAATAGAAGCAAGACCAATAATTTCATCCTTACTAGGCAATTCTTTCTTGTGATGCTTTCTACTAAACTTGGAAAAATTAAACTCATGAGACTCATCACCAAAACTAACACCGACAGTTTGTTTCTCACAATCTATTTTAGCATTAATGGTGTTCAAGACAGGTCTACCAAAGATAATGGGATAAAAATAATCTTGTGGGGAACCAAGAACAAGAAAATCAGTAGGGTGTTTTATTTTCCCACACAAGACTTCAACATCTCTAACAATCCCAAGAGGTGTGATGGCGTCTCTATTAGCAAGTTTAATAGTAACATCTATGTATCTCAGCGGGTGCTATGTCATTCATAATTTCTTGATATAAAGTAAAAGGAATAGCACTCACGCTAGCACCTATGTCACATAAACCATGATAACAGTGATCTCCTATTTTAACTGAGACAACAGGCATGCCAACAACAGGTCTATGTTTATCTTTTTCATCGGGTTTGGCAATTCTAGCGGCTTCATCACATAAGTAAATAACATGCCCATCTATATTTTCAACCAGGAGATCCTTAACCATAGAAACACTAGGTTCTACCTTGATTTGTTTAGTTGGTTTAGGTGTTCTAATATAACTTTTATTAACCACAGTTGAAACTTTAGCATGTTCCTTCATCCTAACAGGGAAAGGTGGTTTTTCAATATAAGCAGTAGGAACAACTGGATCAACATTATAAATAATAGTTTCATCTTTAGCTATTACCGGTTCTTTAATTTCTTCTTTAATAGGTGGGTGATATTTAAACCACTTCTCCTTAGGGAGATCAACATGAGTAGCAAAAGATTCACAAAAGGAGGCTACTATCTCAGAGTTAAGTCCATATTTAGTGCTAAACTTTTGAAAAGCATCGGTATTCATAAAAGATTTAACAGAATCAAACTTAAGCTTAATACCTAACTCTTTACCTTTATCGAGTTCCCAATCTTCAGAGTTGCATTTAATTTTTTCTAAAAGATCCCACCGGAATTCAATAGTCTTCTTCATAAAGGAACCAGTACAAGAAGTATCGAGCATGGATCGATCATTATGAGAAAGCCGAGCATAAAAATTCTGAATAATAATTTCTCTTGAGAGCTCATGGTTGGGGCATGAATATAACATTGACTTAAGCCTCCCCCAAGCTAGAGCAATACTTTCTCCTTCACCAGGCCAAAAATTATATATATAATTCCGATCACGATGAACTAGATGCATAGGATAATTTTTTTGGTGAAACTCCAATTCCAAGATCCAATATCATCGCATAGCCTATACCATGCCAATGCTTTTCCCTTCAAAGATAAAGGGAAAACCTTCTCCTTAGCTTCATCTCCGGGTAAACCTGCAAGCTTAAATAATCCACAAATTTCTTCCACATATATCAAGTGCATATCAGGATGTTCAGTTCCATCTCCTGCATATGGATTTGCTAGCAGTTGTTCTATCATACCCAAAGGAATTTCATATTCAGTATTTTCAGTAGGTGCAGTGGGTTGAGGGGCAACTAATTGTGGTTCCGATCGAGGTGAAGATACCCCGAACAAACCCCTCAAAGGATTGTTCTCCATAGTAACAAGTGACAATAAATTTCAGCACGTAGTAATAATTTTTCCTTACCAATTTCCACTTACCAAGAGCGCTTCACTCCCCGGCAATGGCGCCAGAAAAGAGCCTTGATAACCCACAAGTATATGGGATCAATCGTAGTCCTTTTGATAAGTAAGAGTGTCGAACCCAATGAGGAGCGGAAGGAAATGACAAGTGGTTTTCAGCAAGGCATTCTCTGCAAGCACTGAAATTATAAGTAGCGAGTAGTTTGATAGAAAGATAATTTGTAATGAGCAAGTAACAGTAATAGTAACAAAAGTGCAGCAAGGTAGCCCAATCCTTTTGAGGCAAAGGACAGGCCAAAATGGTCTCTTATGATAAGCAAAGCGTTCTTGAGGGTACACTGGAATTTCATCTAGTCACTTTCATCATGTTGGTTTGATTTGTGTTCACTACTTTGATAATTTGATATGTGGGTGGACCGGTGCTTAGGTGTTGTTCTTACTTGAACAAACCTCCTACTTATGATTAACCCCCTCGCAAGCATCCGCAACTACGAGAAAAGTATTAAGAATAAATTCTAACCATAGCATTAAACTTTTGGATTCAAATCAGTCCCTTACGGAATTGCGCATAAACTATGGTTTAAGCTTCTGTCACTTTCGCAACCCATCATCTAATAACTAGTCCACAATGCATTCCCTTAGGGCCAAATATGGTGAAGTGTCATGTAGTCGACGTTCACATGACACCACTTAGGGAATCACAACATACATATTATCAAAATATCGAACACATATCAAGTTCACATGATTACTTGCAACATAATTTCTCCCGTGACCTCAAGAACAAAAGTAACTACTCACAAATGATAATCATGCTCAAGATCAGAGGGGTATTAAATAGCATATTGGATCTGAACATATAATCTTCCACCAAATAAACCATATAGTAATCAACTACAAGATGTAATCAACACTACTAGTCACCTACAAGTACCAATCTATAGTTCCGGTACAAAGATTGAACACAAGAGATGAACTAGGGTTTGAGAGGAGATGGTGCTATTGAAGATGTTGATGGAGATTGCCCTCCCCAAGATGGGAGTGTTGTTAGTGATGATGATGACGATGATTTCCCCCTCCGGGAGGGAAGTTCCCCCGGCGGAATCGCTCCGCCGGAGGGCAAAAGTGCTCCTGCCCAAGTTCCGCCTCGAGACGGCGGCGCTCCATCCCAAAAGTCCTCTCCTTATTTTTTCTAGGTCAAAATTACTTGTATACCAGAAGATGGGCACCGGAGGTGGGCCGAGGAGGGCACAACCCACCAAGGCGCGCCTGGGCTCCCTGGCGCGCCCAGGTGGGTTGTGCCCACCTGGTGGGCCCCCTCTGGTAGTTATTTGCTCCAATAATTCTTATTTATTCCATAAAAATTCCTCGTGAAGTTTCAGCTCATTTGGAGTTGTGCAGAATAGGTAGCCTGACGTAGCTTTTTCAGGTCCAGATTTCCACCTGCCAGAATTCTCCCTCTTTGTGTGAACCTTGCATATTATGTGAGAAAAGGCATTAGAATTACTCCAAAAAGCATTATTATGTATGAAAACATTATAAATAACAGTAGGTAAACATGATGCAAAATGGACGTATCATGGCGTACCGCAAAACGGAGGAAACAGACTTCTCTTCGACCGCCTACTGTCGAAACGGGGTCCTGTTCATCAGGAGGGGTGTGGCGTACCGCAAAACGGGACTCCACGGTCTACTGTTCATCCACCGTTGAGTTCCTCCAGCCTCCACCTGATACTGTTCATCCACCGTCTCCAGCCTCCACCAGACACTGTTCATCCAAGGGCTACTGTTCATCCAGCCTCCATCGACTTCAGTTCAACCAGCCTCCACGGGCTCCTGTTCATCCACCCCCACCCGGCTGGGGTGTGTGGCGGCTTTCTTGGGCTCCTGTTCATCCAGCGGCAACCGCGTACTATATACCACGGGGTCCTGTTCATCCAGCGGCAACCGCCTACACACGGCCGGGGTCCTGTTCATCCAACCCCCACTGGGAACTGTTCATCCACAGCCAACCCAACTGGCTCGACTCACAACACGTCTCGACTCATTCTACGTATTGCACGCACGGCAGCAATGGGCACTATTCATCCAGAGGCAATCCAACCGGCTAGCTATGTCTCGCACGGGGGTTCGATCGGCTTCAGTAAGCATGCAACGGCAACGATCGATCGGGTTCAGTTAGCAGTGAAGGAGTCTCGGTCGGGTTCTGTTGGGAGCGAAGGGATCGATCGATCGGCTTCAGTACGTAGCAGCAGGAGATCGCTCGGGTTCAGTTATATATAGCGACACGGCTCACAGCACGCGTGCGTACGAGAGAAACGCGCAAACCACACTGCATCGCTCGGCCTCAACCACCCACTGTAACTGGGAACTCCCCGATATTTTCCTCGCCCTCGCTTCTACCACGATTTTCTCCGTCATGGACGGCCCAAAGAATGTCATGCAGGTGCATCTCCAGCCCACCCAGGACGAAAAGCCCATTTTCTGTCATGATTTTTTGTCATAGAAGTAGGAGCCCATGACATCTATGATGATACCGGGTTTTGTCACAATTATCGTCATAGAAGTGTCATAAGCATGACAGAAAAAAATTCGTTTGGCCCAAAATGTCATGGATGTGTCTTTTTTTTGTAGTGTAGTTTAATCCTGTCCACCTTACTACTGAACTGGTTCACCGAAATGAGTTTCATATACTACATGCTAAACATGTTATGTGTCTGCTTGTTTCTTCTTTTAGAATGCTGACAAAATATTGGGGAAGAGTACCTTATTAAGCAATGGTAAAGGAAGTAATGCAGATAAGGTTCGGGATAGTGAGACATCCTTGTTGGTCTCCAACAAAGCTGATAAAACAGTTAAGGAAAACTATCTTGAAGACAGTGAGACAACCCCAAAGTCCTGTTTTGATGTAGTGTTCGAGTTACTAGCCACTACCGATGGCACAAGCTCTTTGAACTCACTGTCTGAATCAGTTCGGTTTCTTGAGTCTCAACTACAAGCTGAAAGACATCGATCAGCTGTGCTGCGACAAGAAGCCGAAGGACTGAGGAAATCCCTGGAGAATTCAAATGCATACTTTCTGGTGCAACAGCAAGCGTTGGAGGATTTTAGCGCCAAATAAGAGACAGCTAATAAGCTTGCTAAACTTATTGCCAACATGGTGGATACCCAGGATAACGTTTCTTGAGCTCTTCTGAAGTTGTTTCAGTTACGTACTTGTTTTGCTGCCGCGTTTATTTGCACCGGTGGCCAATTTAGACGCCCAGTCTATGTAGTATGCTCCTTTGTTCCCTATATTTGCACTGGTGGCGAACTTTGATGCCCATTGGATGTAATATGTGTAATAGCCATAATAGCCTAGCGTAAGTTGCTTGCTTATTTATCTCCTTATTGTTTTGCTTTGGTTGTAGTCACCGGAGTTCTTTTTCCGCGGTTTGCTAGTGGCCACAATAAAATATTTTTTAAAACTATGCCACAATAACCATGGGCAACATACGGACCGTTGTAACCATGGTCCTGCTACCTGCTGTAGTGACCATGGGCCTCTTATGGGCTATAGGATCCATGGGCCTCCTACAGGCCATAGGATCCATGGGCCTTCTACGGGCCGTAGAATAAATGGGCCTTCTACGAGCCGTATGATTAATTGGCCAAACATGGGCCGTACTATTCGTGGACCAATAACGGACCGCAATATGGGCTGTAAACGGGCTAGAGTGGAAATCGTCTGTTTATGGCCCGACCATAACGGGACATTAATAGGCCGATATGTATAACATGCTTAATTCTATCGACATGCGTAATGGGTCGTTAATGGGCCATATTTGATGACGCTATGAAAACAGCCCAACGGATTAACGGGCCACAAATGAGCCGACTGTAACCACGGGCTGAATTTGGCCCACAAGCGGAACATGCCAGTAACGGACCGTAAGTAATCGAATGCTGGAAATGAGCCCAAGAATAAATGGGCCCTTAGAAGGCCGAAAGATAACACGGGCTCGAAACGGTCCAATGGAATAATGGGTCGTTAATGGGTATAAAGTGATACACTGTTCATTATGGTACTAGAGGAAAAACGGCTAGCCACAACTTTCGTTTGTGGCGCGCCGTTTTTCATCAACGCCAGCACTATTTTTTTCAAATAGTGCTGGCGTCTGCCAAATTGGTACGCCAGCTATAAGTTGCTATTGCTGACGTTGCCAATACTACCTACGCCACTACTATGTGGGCCCAGTTGTCATGACCAGTTGCAGTATATTGTTGTCGTGCGATTTATAAACACGCCATAAATACTTAACTTTGTGCTTTCGTGTCTTCGTTCGGAATGCCAGCACTAAGTTGTGCCTATATATGTGTATATATATATATATATATATATATATATATATAGATGTGTTGGCAGCCCCTTGTTCTCAAACACATTCAGTTCCATTCTCCACAAAATTCTACTCCCTCTTAGTCAGCTGCTTTGGTGACAATGGACCCACCGGAGCTTGTCGAATTGGCACGAGCCCCCGTTTGAGCCCACGTTAGCAGGGTGTGTCGCAAGGTTGGGACTCCGCCGCCTTGGTTGAGCTCTCATCTGCCCCTGTTGCCCACGACATGCGCTCGCCATGGCCAATGCAGCCAGCCCTGTCTGGTGAATCATCCCGCTGCAGCGCGACGTCCCTTCGACGATCCGGTAGCTATGCCACCGGTGCCAAAGCTGCCAGGAATCAAGCGAGGGCACCTGTGCTGCTTTTTTGCGGCTGTGGACGCCCTGCTGATAAGCATATGTCGCACACACAAAGTAATACAGAGTGAGAGTTCTACATCTGCGGTAACCGTGGAAAGGTAATATGACAGAAAATACCTCAATCTTGATCTATTCTGCTAATTTGCACAATTCGTGATCATTAATGTGTGTGTGTGTGTATTGTGATCCATAGGCGCCAGGGACAAAATATTGCTACACATGGATATGGGTTGATCTCGTGCAGAAGTACGTGAGGGAGTTGCTCGAGTACTCCATTGGTGAACTAAGACAACAGATAGATGAGATGCAGCTGAAGACTGATGTGATGCGCGGCCAAATCCAAAAATTCAAGATGCTTCAATATGCCCTTTTAGGTGGTGTTATGCTTGGCCTCGTTCTCCCTGCTGGATCGGTGGCAGCTTTTTTTCTCGTGGGAATCATTACACTGATAATGTTCTTAGTCTAGATCAAGAGTGTGTAGTACTAGAAGTTATATATATGTGTGTTATTATTTTCATCCTTCAACTATTATGTATCTATGCTAGATTAATGAGATCGATCGATGTTGGTGTTCTCTAATTATTGGTTTCCATTGTATGGTTACATATTTACACAAAATAATTAGTAAAAATAACAATATAATAAATAATAGGAAAATAAAACAATAAAATAATAAACTAAACATCTATATAAATATATAAAACAATATGTCTAACACATAATTAAAAGTAAAAAACAATATGTGTAACAGATATCAACGGCGTTGGCCGCGTAGGCCAACGCCAGCAATTACCCCGCCACCCCCGGTAGGAGATATTGCTTAAATTACCACCCCCCCTCCCCCCACCCACCACACCCAACCTCAAACCCTATGTAAATCGCCCCGTCGCCCTCGCCTCCGCTTACCCTCCCACCGCCCCCGATCGCACTCGGCCTCCGCTTCCATCGCCGCCCCTCCGCCTCTGTCTCCACCGCCGAAGTCCCCCGTCGCCGGTCGCCTCTACCTCCAACCACCGCCGGTCCCAGTTTCTCGTGCCCCTGTTCTTGCGGAATTTCCCCCCGTACCCCTGTTACCCCTTTTGGAAGAGATCCTACTTAGACCTCCGCCTTTAATTGTTCCCCCCCCGGGCCCTCTTGCCTTTTGGGACCCTCGCCCTGCCCGTGTAAATTGGGGGTAGGAGATGAGTAGCCTCTTCGCTCGCCCGATAGTTGATGTCCCCTTAGGTGGGGCCATTGGTAATTCCCCGTTTGGGGGGGAAATAAGAGGAGGGGAGCGCGGGGGGAGTTCGGAAGTGGGGGGGGGGTGTGGACGGGTGTATATAGAGGTATGGAGGGTGAGGGAGAGGAAAAAGGGGTGAGGGTAAAGGGGGGATGCGGCATCGTGGAGGGTTCTCCTCCTCCCCCCTTGCCCGCGTTCGTCCGTTCTCCTCATCGAAGCCCCCGTCGCCGTCGCCTCCGCCTCCACCCCGGCCACCACCCCCCGGCCCCGTCGCACCCCGCAACGACTCATCGCCATCTACCGCCGCCACGGGTGAGTTCTACTTAGTTAGTGTAATAGTAGTGTAGAATAATATCAAATTTTGTGTATACGAGTAGTGTAAGATTATATTATATTATTTGTAGACTATGATTTTAGATAGTGTAATTTTATTATATTTCTAGTAGTGTACTTGTGGTGAAAGAATGTAGTGTAGTTGTAGACTATGATTTTAGATAGTGTAATTTTATTGTATTTCTAGTAGTGTATTTATAGACTATGATTTTAGATAGTGTAATTTTATTGTATTTCTAGTAGTGTACTTGTGGTGAAAGAATGTAGTGTAGTTGTATACTATGATTTTAGATAGTGTAATTTTATTGTATTTCTAGTAGTGTACTTGTGGTGAAAAATTATAGTGTAGTTGTAGACTAGCTATGATTTTAGATAGTGTAATTTTATTGTATTTCTAGTAGTGTACTTGTGGTGAAAAAATGTAGTGTACTTGTGGTGAAAGAACGTTTTATGCATTGTAGGTTTTGCAGGTACTTGTTAATATGCCCTTTTTTACCAACTTGTTAGTTATATATGCATCGTCACAGATGGCTCCGAAGTTTTGTGGTGTGTGACAGAAGGAAAATAAGTAATATGCCACCATTAGGAAGGACAATGTCGTCCATGAACTTGGCCATTGGGACACCCCGGAGTTAGCGGCGCGCGCTTATGATGCCATGGCAATAGTGTTCTTTCGGGAAGGGGCGAATCTGAACTTTCCTCAGTGTCGTGAGTTCGCGATGTTCCTCGCGCCTGAGGACATGAGGATATGCACTAGGGTTGAGGAGAAGGAGAGAAAAGAGGCCGAGATGCAGTTCTTCGACCCATTGGTGAGCGAGCTTGTGAGAGATGACAAACTCGTGAAGGTCAACAAGATGATGTTACTTCAGTATGTAGCCAGGAAGAGCGCAGAGGAGGATCCCATAGACTGGGATGCCTTGGAGCGTGAGAAGGAGGGCCAGTAGGGGTGTCATCGTAGGTCGACTAGGCACGACACGAGGCCGGTCCCTCTGGCCACTAGCTTAGCGCGTGCTACCTATTTCATATGAACTATTTAACTTTATGCATGTTTTATGTTTGAACTACGCATGGTTTGTAGAACTGTTTTATTACAAGTACGTATGTGTTAATAACTAGATGGGCGGATAGCGCTGGTTCGTACTAACTACTTATGTTGCATTATATTTATGTGCATCTGTTATGTATGCTTATTTTTCTCAACTTCATGAAAGCAGTAAATGGATGCCCCATGTGAGACTTGTGGTTCGGTGAGATGCCAAAGGGATAAGAAGTTCTTCATAGATCTGC
Source organism: Thinopyrum elongatum (assembly GCA_011799875.1). Lineage (NCBI taxonomy): Eukaryota > Viridiplantae > Streptophyta > Magnoliopsida > Poales > Poaceae > Thinopyrum > Thinopyrum elongatum. Next base: position 522,418,658 of record CM022299.1, read on the forward strand.
CGAATGACTTCCTCACTAGGATGGTATGTTTTAGTTGAACATGTTTTGATTGAGTTTCATATAATGTATACGGTTGTGCCCAAAATTGTGTAACTAGCTAACTACTTTCTTTCAATTTTGCTCAGGTCATCCCTTGCGGGGCAAGGCGTGACTTCTTAGAGAAGTTTAAAGTTCCAGTTGATGCAACCATCACACTCCAGTGCACCCTCATGAAGATGCTGACGGCCCAAAAATTCAATTGTCTTGTCACCAACGACGCAAACCGCACCTACTTCGGTTGCCCTTGTTGGAAAGCCCTTGCAAATGCTTACGAGATGAAAGCTGGGGAGAGATCCGCGTTCTACCTCAACTACGATCGTGACGAGATCATGGTCTACTACAAGCCTGCTAGCAGCGATGATGGTTCACTTACTCCGGACTATGACCCTGACTCCGCCTGCCGAAAAGTCATAGTTAGCTAGTTGGCATGCATGGAAGATATCATGTTATTATCACCTCTATTTATTTGAACTTGTACATTCATATGTGTGTTATTTTGCCTACTTTGTTGAACTATATCAATAAGTGCATTGTTGAACTTAAATGCTGTCATTGGGTCTATTTATAGTTGATTTATTGACTGTTCTTAAACTGGATTATGTTGTCATTTTGGCTGAAATCGCTGCCGTACAGCTTTTATTTCAAATTTGAAAATCAAATTACTGGCGTCGAGAAAACATGGAACGCCACAACTGATGACTAATACTGCTGGCGTGGACCACGTGGCACGCCATTACCGTCCAAAATATTGATGGCGTAGGTGCCAACGCCAGTGCTAATTTTTAACACTGGCGCCATATTGGTGGCGTCGACCCCCTATGCCGGCAAGGTGGTTTTTAGCACGCTGGGACTAGCGTTTTCTGCACTAGTGTGGGCCAGTTTCACCACGGGCCATTAATGGTCCCAGAGTTACAAAGGGCCTCATATGGGCCGAAAGGCGTCATGGGCCATACATGGGCCGAAAGTTACAACGGCCTGGAATCATATTGGACAGCCCAGATGACGCCATAATGGGTCGTGAGATAGCGGGCTATAAATGGGCTATATGTGAACAGGCCGTTAACAGGCTTTCTATGGGCCGGCCCGTTTGCTTTTTACCAAGGCAAACGGGTCGGCCTTTTGACCTGAATGGGCCACTGTTGGGCCGAGCCATGTGTCGATGAATCATAGGCACATCCCGTCCATTCGCTGGATGACATCTGTCCCAACGCGGAGTTGACATGTGGTTCTTTCGGCCAACGAGAATTTTACACGTGGAAAATCGCCATTGGTCATTTCTGTTAACGGGTTATCGGTTCCAAAACCAGACCCGATAGCTTAACGGCTACCCGTTAGGGTGGATGCCACATGTCGGTTACCCTTGGCGAAAACACTTCCATGACGCGTCATTTATCGTCATGGAAGTGGACACTTCCATGATGATAATTTGAGTATTGTCATGGAACAATTCTACAACAGCACAGGTACGACTATCTTGATTCTGTCATAAAATCGTCACGGATGTACATGCATGATAGAAAATGTGACCTATCACAAACATGTATCATCACGGAAGTGTTTTTTTGTAGTGTATGTTTGGGCCACATGCATGCAGTGGTTGTCTCCAGGCACTCCCTCGCGTGGTTACCAGCGACAAGCTAGCCTATTTGTGGGGCGCGTGTGGACGTCCATCACTTTGACCCAACAACGAGAGAGGTTATACGACCAAGGTGGTGAATCTTCTTGGTCAGTGTTACAATACGTCATGGTGAGATGCCCCCCCCCCCCACCGACTCAAAGAGTGTGTGTGTGTGTGTGTGTGTGTGTGTTGGGGGGGCACCTACTTCGCACTTGTCGAACCTCCGTGGGGCCGGGGATGTCCGGTTAATTTGCGAGGCACATGTGCCACATCAAATTTTTGATTTGGGTATTTAAATATCACACCACCCCGTTTTCACACACACATACACACACACACACACACACACACATAGGGCCACCCGCAGGTGTGGTTCGTATGTGGTATGATACGTCCATTTTGCATCATGTTTTCCTACTGTTATTTATAATGTTTTTATGCATGCTTTATGGAGTAATTCTAATGCCTTTTCTCTCATAATATGCAAGGTTTACACAAAGAGGGAGAATGCCGACACCTAGAATTCTGGGCCTGAAAAAGCTACGTCAGAGTTACCTATTCTGCACATCTCCAAATGAGCTAAAAATTTACGGAGAATTATTTTGGAATATATAAAAAATACTGGAGCAAATAACTACTGAAGGGGGCCCACCTAGTGAGCACAAGACACCAGGGCGCGCTAGGCCCCCCAGGCGCGCCCTGGTGGGTTGTGCTCAGCCCAGCCCACCTCCGATGCCCATCTTCTAGTATATAGGTCCTTTTGACCTAGAAAAAAAATCAGGAAGGGACTTTCGGGATGAAGTGCCGCCGTCTCGAGGCGGAACTTGGGCAGGAGCACTCTTGCCCTCCGGCGGAGCAATTCCGCCGGGGGAACTTCCCTCCCGGAGGGGGAAATCAAAGCCATCGTCTTCACCAAAAACCCTCTCATCTTTGGGAGGTCTCCATCAACATCTTCAACAACACCATCTCCTCTCAAACCCTAGTTCATCACTTGTGTTCAATCTTTGTACCGAAACCTCAGATTGGTACATGTGGGTGACTAGTAGTGTTGATTACATCTTGTAGTTGATTACTATATGGTTTATTTGGTGGAAGATTATATGTTCAGATCCATTATGCTATTTAATACCCCTCTAATCTTGAGCATGATTATCATTTGTGAGTAGTTACTTTTGTTCTTGAGGTCACAGGAGAAGTCATGTTGCAAGTAATCATGTGAACTTGATATGTGTTCGATATTTTGATGCTATGTATGTTATGATTCCCTTAGTGGTGTCATGTGAACGTCGACTACATGGCACTTCACCATATTTGGGCCTAAGGGAATGCATTGTAGAGTATTTATTAGATGATGGGTTGCTAGAGTGACAGAAGCTTAAACCCTAGTTGATATGCTACTTAGTAAGGGACTGATTTGGATCCGAAAGTTTAATGCTATGGTTAGATTTTATCTTAATAATTTTCTCGTAGTTGCGGATGCTTGCGAGGGGGTTAATCATAAGTAGGAGGTTTGTTCAAGTATGAACAACACCTAAGCACCGGTCCACCCACATATGAAATTATCAAAGTAGCGAACATGAATCAAACCAACATGATGAAAGTGAAATCGTGAAATTCCCGTGTACCCTCTAGAACGCTTTGCTTATCATAAGAGACTGTTTTGGCATGTCCTTTGCCACAAAAGGATTGGGCTACCTTGCCGCAATTTATTTACTATTACTGTTACTTGTTCATTACAAATTATCTTGCTATCAAACTACCTGTTACCGACTATTTCAGTGCTTGCAAAAAATACCTTGCTGAAAACCACTTGTCATTTCCTTCTGCTCCCCGTTGGGTTCGACACTCTTACTTATCGAAAGGACTACGATTGATCCCCTATACTTGTGGGTCATCAAGACTCTTTTCTGGTGCCGTTGCGGGGGAGTGAAGCGCTCTTGGTAAGTGGAAATTGGTAAGGAAAAATTATTACTTTGTGCTGAAATTTATTGTCACTTGTTACTATGGAGAACCATCCTTTGAGGTGTTTGTTCAGGGTATCTTCACCTCGACCGGAAGCACAATTAGTTGCTCCTCAACCTACTGCACCTATTGAAAATATTGGTTATGAAATTCCTTTGGGTATGATAGAACAACTGCTAGCTAATCCTTATGCAGGAGATGGAACTGAACATCTTGATATGCACTTGATATATGTGGATTATTTAAGCTTGCAGGTTTATCCGAAGATGAAGCTAAGAAGAAGGTTTTCCCTTTATCTTTGAAGGGAAAAGCATTGACATGGTATAGGCTATGCGATGATATTGGATCTTGGAACTGGAATCGATTGAAATTGGAATTTCACCAAAAAATTATCCTATGCATCTAGTTCATCGTGATCGGAATTATATATATAATTTGTATCCTCGTGAAGGAGAAAGTAACGCTCTAGCTTGGGGGAGGCTTAAGTCAATGTTATATTCATGCCCCAATCATGAGCTCTCTAGAGAAATTATTATTCAGAATTTTTATGCTCGGCTTTCTCATGATGATCGATCCATGCTCGATACTTCTTGTACTGGTTCTTTTATGAAGAAGACTATTGAATTCAGGTGGGACCTTTTAGAAAGAATTAAACACAACTCTGAAGATTGGGAACTCAATGAAGGTAAAGAGTCAGGTATTAAGCTTGAATTTGATTGTGTTAAATCTTTTATGAACACTAATGCTTTTCACAAGTTTAGCACTAAATATGGACTTGACTCTGAGATAGTAGCCTCTTTTTGTGAATCTTTTGCTACTCATGTTGATCTCCCTAAGGAGAAGTGGTTTAAATATCATCCCCTTATTAAGGAAGAAATTAAAGAACCGGTCATAGTTAAATATGAAACTATAATTTACAATGTTGATCTAGCTGTACCTACTGCTTATATTGAAAAACCACCTTTCCCTGTTAGGATAAAGGAACATGCTAAGGTTTCAACTGTCGTTCGCAAAAGTAATATTAAAGCACCTAAACCTGCTGAACAAATTAAAGTAGAACCTAGTGTTGCTATGGTTAAAGATATCCTGGTAGAAAATATTGATGGGCATGTTATTTACTTATGTGATGAAGCTGCTAGAATTGCTAAACCTAATGAAAAAGATAAACATAGACCTGCTGTTGGCATGCCTGTTGTCTCAGTTAGAATAGGAGATCACTGTTATCATGGTTTATGTGACCTAGGTGCTAGCGTGAGTGCTATTGCTTTTACGTTATACCAAGAAATTATGAATGACATAGCACCCGCTGAAATAGAAGACATAGATGTTACTATTAAACTTGCTAATAGAGACACCATCACACCACTTGGGATTGTTAGAGATGTTGAAGTCTTGTGTGGGAAAATAAAATACCCTACTGATTTTCTAGTTCTTGGTTCCCCACAAGATGATTTTTGTCCCATTATCTTTGGTAGACCTTTCTTGAACACCGTTAATGCTTAAATAGATTGTGAAAAACAAACTGTCGGTGTTAGCTTTGGCGATGAGTCTCATGAGTTTAATTTCTCCAAGTTTAGTAGACAACGTCATAAGAAAGAATTACCTAGTAAGGATGAAATAATTGGTCTTGCTTCTATTGCTGTGCCTCCTACTGATCCACTAGAACAATATTTGCTAGACCATGAAAATGATATGCATATGCATGAAAGAAATGAAATAGATAAAATTTTGTTTGAACAACGACCTCTGCTCAAACACAATTTGCCTATTGAAACTCTAGGTGATCCTGTGTTTGAATTAAAATAATTGCCTGACACTTTGAAATATGCTTATCTCAATGAGAAAAAGATATATCCTGTTATTATTAGTGCTAACCTTTCAGAACATGAAGAAGAAAGATTATTGAAAATTCTGAAGAAGCACCGTGCTGCCATTGGATATACTCTTGATGATCTTAAGGGCATTAGTCCCACTCTCTGTCAGCACAAGATTAATATGGAACCAAATGCTAAACCCGTTGTTGATCATCAACGACATTTGAATCCTAAGATGAAAGAAGTCGTAAGAACTAAAATACCAAAGCTTCTGGAAGCAGGTATAATCTATCCCATAGCTAATAGTAGATGGGTAAGTCCCGTTCATTGTGTCCCTAAGAAGGGAGGTACCACTGTTGTTCCTAATGATAAAAATGAACTTATTCCACAAAGAATTGTTACTGGTTATAGAATGGTAATTGATTCTAGAAAATTAAATAAAGCAACTAGGAAAGATCATTGCCCTCTGCCTTTTATTGATCAAATGCTAAAAAGATTATCTAAGCACACACACTTTTGTTTTCTTGATGGATATTCTGGTTTTTCTCAAATACCTGTTTCACAACCTGATCAAGAGAAAACCACCTTTACTTGCCCTTTTGGAACCTATGCATATAGATGTATGCCTTTTGGTTTATACAATGCACCCGCTACCTTTCAAAGATGTATGACTGCTATATTCTCTGATTTTTGTGAAAAGATTGTTGAGGTTTTCATGGATGATTTTTCTATTTATGGAACTTCATTTAATGATTGCTTGAGCAACCTTGATCGAGTTTTGCAGAGATGTGAGCAAACTAATATTGTCTTGAATTGGGAGAAGTGCCACTTTATGGTTAATGAAGGTATTGTCTTGGGGCATAAAATTTCTGAACGAGGAATTGAGGTGGATAAAGCTAAAGTTGATGCAATTGAGAAAATGCCATGTCCTAAAGATATTAAAGGTATTCGTAGTTTCCTTGGTCATGCTGGTTTCTATAGGAGATTTATTAAAGACTTCTCTAAAATATCTAGGCCTCTTACAGATATTTTACAAAAGGATGTTCCATTTGTTTTTTATGATGATTGTGTAGAAGCCTTCGAAACACTTAAGAAAGCCTTAACTTCTGCACCTATAGTTCAACCACCTGATTGGAACTTGCCTTTTGAAATTATGTGTGTTGCTAGTGATTATGCTGTTGGAGCTATTCTAGGACAAAGAGTTGATAAAAAATTAAATGTTATCCATTATGCTAGTAAAACTCTAGACATTGCCCAAAGAAATTATGCTACTACTGAAAAAGAATTTTTAGCAGTCGTGTTTGCTTGTGACAAATTCAGATCTTACATTGTTGATTCCAAAGTAATTGTTCACACTGATCATGCTGCTATAAAATATCTTATGGAAAAGAAAGATGCTAAACCTAGACTCATTAGGTGGGTTCTTTTGCTACAAGAATTTGATTTACATATTACTGATAGAAAAGGAGCTGAGAACCCCGTAGCTGATAACTTGTCTAGGTTAGAAAATATTCTTGATGACCCGCTACCTATTGATGATAGCTTTCCTGGTGAACAACTAGCTGCAATAAATGTTTCTCATAACACTCCTTGGTGTGCTGACTATGCTAATTACAATGTTGCTAAATATATACCACCTAGTTTCACATACCAACAAAAGAAAAAATTCTTCTATGATTTAAGACATTACTTTTGGGATGACCCACATTTTTATAAAGAAGGACTAGATGGGATTATTAGACGTTGTGTACCTGAGCATGAACAGGAACAAATCCTACGAAAATGTCACTCCGAAGCGTATGGAGGGCATCATGCGGGAGTAGAACTGCTCACAAGGTATAGCAATCTGGTTTTCATTGGCTTACTCTCTTCAAGGATGCCTGTAAGTTTGTTTTATCTTGTGATGAATGTCAAAGAATTGGAAATATCGGTAAGCGTCAAGAAATGCCTATGAATTATTCACTTGCTGTTGAACCATTTGATGTTTGGGGTTTTGATTACATCGGACCTTTTCCTTCCTCTAATGGGTATACACATATTTTGGTTGCAGTTGATTATGTTACTAAGTGGGTAGAAGCTATTCCAACTAGTAGTGTTGATCATAACACTTCCATTAAAATGCTTAAAGAAGTTATTTTCCCAAGGTTTGGAGTCCCTAGATATTTAATGACTGATGGTGGTTCACACTTTATTCATGGTGCTTTCCGTAAAATGCTTGCTAAATATGATGTCAACCATAGAATTGCATCACCTTATCATCCTCAATCTAGTGGACAAGTTGAACTTAGCAATAGAGAAATAAAACTAATATTACAAAAGATTGTCAATAGGTCCCGAAAGAATTGGTCTAAGAAATTGGATGATGCACTTTGGGCCTACAGAACAGCATATAAAAATCCTATGGGTATGTCTCCCTATAAAATGATTTATGGAAAAGCTTGTCATTTGCCTCTAGAGTTAGAACATAAAGCTTATTGGGCAATTAAAGAACTCAACTATGATTTCAAACTTGCCGGTGAAAAGAGGTTATTTGATATTAGCTCATTAGATGAATGGAGAACCCAAGCTTATGAAAATGCCAAATTATTTAAAGAAAGGTTAAAAGATGGCATGAAAAAAGAATCCAAAAGCGGGCATTCAAAGTTGGAGAATATGTTCTTTTGTACAACTCTCGTTTTAGATTCTTTGCAGGAAAACTTCTCTCTAAATGGGAAGGACCATATATTATCGAGGTTTATCGCTCTGGAGCTATCAAGAATAATATTGCCGAAGGTGGTTAATGGGCAAAGAATTAAACACTATATCTCAGGTACGCCTATTAATGTTGAAAGCAATATTATTGAAACCATGACACCGGAGGAACACATAAAAGAAACCTTCCGGAACACTCCAGAATCTTGAAAAGGAGGAGGTACATGATATGGTAAGTAAACGGATTCCGAAAAATCCGCAAAAATATTTTTTGTCAGTTTTGGAATATTACAAAAATTAGGAAAATAAGAAATAACCAGGAAGGCAACCGAGGAGGGCACAAGACACCAGGGCGCGCCCAGGTGGGTTGTGCCCACCACGAGAACCTTCCCGACTCCGTTTTCATCTCGTTTGCTTGTTTCCCAAGATAAAAAAAATCTTTATATACCCCCCAAACGTATTGACCACCGTATCATGGAGAAATCTTCTGTTCTTCTTTCTTGTTGTTTTCTGTTAGATCTGTCAAGCCAGGCATCATGTCTTCTCCCTCCTCCAACAAAGTAGAAGGGGATGCTTGGTTGATGAAGATAGAACTAAAGAGAGAGGAACCAGAGGAAACCATCAAGGGTGATAAGGTCAAGAAAGTCGCGGGAGGTCAAGCTCCAGAAGTAGGGCAGGCCGTTCCAGCAGCAGAAGAAGAAGACATCCTTCAACCATACTACGATCATCTAACCCCTACTGAAATTAAGGCTTTTAGGACCATTGAAACGGTCCGTGTGCAAAACAAATATCTCACTCATGAAAATATTCTGTTGCAAGAGTGTAACACCCCAAAAATATTACTTTTGGATTTTCAAAATCTTTTCCTTAAAATAAAATACTTTGAATTCTGGCCTTATTCCCTTTCTAGTTCTTCTATTCTTAAAATTATTTTGATTTTAATTGTGTTTCAAATTTTTTGAATGATTCTGTTTTGGCTGACTTATTTATTGGGTAAAATTTTTGAGGGATCAAAAATATTTTTCTTTTAGAAAAGTTTTGAAATTATTTCAAGAATATGGCCCTTCCTTTTCTCTCTAGCATTTCCAAAATTCATCCAATAATTTTTCTACCACTCCTCAATTATCCCACAAGTCATGCACATCTTCTAGGACAGTATCCAACTCTCTCCCTCCCCATAAAAATATTTTTCATGTTTCAAATAAATTCCAAAGTTGGAATTTTCATAATTCTTGGTCTCTTTGAATTACAAAGGAACTATATTTTCAACAATTCTCCTGCACCCACCAAAATTATCCCAGCAACTAGATAGTACCCACAACCCATTTCATCAAAAAATATTGGGTTCCACAGTTCAAAATTTTCAAATGCCATTCAATTCAAATTTGGACCAGATTCAATATTTATGATCCAAACCTATTTTTAAATGCTCCAAAAATTCTGAAACTTTGCCAAACTCATTTTTGAGCATAAACACCTTACCAAAAAAATCACACAAATTACTAAAATGCCTAGACCCCTCTGTCATTTCATCAAACACCTAACATGCTTACTGTTCATCCCTGATGAAATTCAGTTAACTGAATTGGTCAGTGGCAGAGGCGATCGACGCCGTGCCCCTCACTCCACCATCTTTCCCACTCCTCCACGCCACCTCTCGTCTTAACTGGGTTTCCCAGGACCCCTCTTGTCAGTGGCTCATCGCCAACGGCACAGGGGCTGGCCGGTTCAGCTACCCGCCCGAGCTCATCCACGGCAAGCCGAGCGGATCAGCTCGCGCCACCGGCCACCATCACTGCGCCGCAGCCTCCCCACCTACCTGCTCCACGCAGCACCCTCTCCGCCTCCTCTCCACGCTGACCTCGCCGCCTCGGCCCCGCCTGGCAGTCACCGAAGACGGATGTCGCCACTGCACCCGTACGCGAGCACCACCGCGGATAAGGCCGCAAAGCTCGCCTCCGCTTGCACTGAAGCCTCCGGAGTACTCCACCGTCCTCCATAAATGCTTCACCACCCCTGACCACCGCCCAGACCTACCTCGCCGGTCGGAGTTACTCCGACGCAATCCGAACCCTGCCGGACCGCCTCGAATCGCCAATAAAACGCACCCCCGAGCCCCGACGATCAATCACACCACCCACACCACCTCCCAATCGCTTCCTATGCCACTCCCCTGACCCCGAGGAGGTCTTCCTCCTCCTCTCCGACCACCGCCCCGACGCCACTGTCCCCGATCGACTCGACGCTGTTACTCCACCACCACTGCTAAAACTCCGCCAGAAGCACTCTCCTGCACCCACTCGTCGATCCCGCACTCCAATTTCACCACCCGAGCCTTCCCCGGCGAGCGCCCAACTCCATCGAACCGCCGTCCACCGCCACCAACCTCGCCGCCGTTCTACTGCTCGCCGACGACCTCCACCGCCACCCACCGACGCGGACGGACTCCCTGAACACGTCCCGATCATCGCCGCCCTCCAAGACCCCGGCGATCGACGCCGGTGATCATCGTCTCCCCTCTGTCCTTGCGCGCGCGTTCAAATTTTTGAACCTGACGGGTGGACCCCACCCCGCGCTTTCTTTTTCTCTTTCTCTGTCTAAATCGAAAGCGTATTCGTTGTTTACGCTTTCCACGCTGAAAAGCGTATTCGTTCCCGAAGCGTTTTCTTTATAAACGTACAGGGACTGGTTTTTTTTACAGAAAAACCCCTGGTTTTGAAAGTTTAATAACTTTTAAACCACAACTCTATTTGAGTTGATTCTTTTTTTGAAATTCTTACTTTTCTCTCTTGTTTTTTAGTATTTATTTAAAAATGTTTTGAGACAACTTTTTGTACTGTTGCCAAAAAATTTAATTTGAGTTCGAATTCGAATTTTTCAGAAAAAGAAGAGGGGAACTTTGCCGGGAATTTTGAAGAGTTTTCTCCTGACTACCTTGGACAAGGCAGGCATTATTGAACTTGGTATACGGTGATTGCATTTGCATTTGCATGTTTGCATCGGTTGGAGTTGCACCACATATATCACAAGTGCATGCATGTATGGTCATGTCATTCTTTCTCACTTGCTTGCTTGCTACTCAAGCACCTCTCTGACATGTATGGAGAATCTGAGATTTCAGAAGTGTTTCTTCTGCTTTGCACATGCTAGTGGGCACGGGCCATTTTCTGACACGGTGGTGTCACGGTAACAGATATGGAGTATGCCGGACATATTAGCAACACCTCCTGAGTCGGCCTAGATCGAGTCTTTGTTCCGTTACACCTAGCTGGATACCGTGCTGCCACGGGTCCTTCCGCAAGGAAGGTATGGCTTAGTAAGTTGTTAACCCCTGTTCGGGTACACACCACATAGAGGGCCACGATGAGGGTTTCCACGGCCATGGACTAAATCCTGTCATCGGGTCAGGGGGCATGGGTGTTACCAGTCATAGCCGAGAGGGGGTCCCCCCTTGGAATCCGCGCGTATTAATAGTGATCCCATGCAACTCGAGATTGTTGTCTCCCCGACTTAGAGTTTTTCTGAAATGATGCTTGGGTGATTCCTGGCATCCGGACGGTTAATCTGGTGTGTGCTGGTCAGGTGTGTTTTCAACTCAAAGACCGTAGTGGGAATTAGCCAGTGCCACGGTGCTGACTAAAGGAATCCCATGCACGTGGGTAAAGAGTGCACCCTCTGCAGAGTTTAAATCTATTCGAATAGCCGTGTCCTCGGTCAAGGGCTTAGCTGGGTGGGTCAAGTGTCGGTCCCGGTGTCGGTCTTCGGAGGAAATAATTATAATATGCCTGAAATATTCTGCAGGATAACTATTGACACCCTGATGCTACCATGAATATTTTATGCATATTAATATTATTATGGTTATGCATATTATTGAGGACTAACCCGTTTCTCTTATTTTATATTTCCTGAGTGTCACAGGGGCTGGCTAGACTACCCCGGGCACTCAATTTTATTTTCAAGACCTCTTCGTGGTGTCCCTCGAGTTCACAGGCAGTCTATCACGCCACTACTCTTTTGGATAACCGATTGGCATTTCTTTTCAAGACCTCTTCATGGCGTCCCTCGAGTTCACAAGCGGTTTATCACGCCACTACTCTTGTGGATACCCGATTGGCATTTCTCTTCAAGTTCAACCATGGTGTCACTTTTGACACCCGACTGGCATTTCTTTTCAAGACCTTTCATGGCGTCGCTTGAGTTTTCGGGCAGTCGCTCGACTCTCTTTTAGACACCCGATTGGCATTTCTCTTATTTTTTCTGAATGTCACTTGGGCTGGCTAGACTACCCGTGGCATTCATTGCTTTTATTTATAATAAGATTGATTATGACTAACATGCTTTATTTACTTCCGTATCATTTTATTATTGTCATGTCATGACCAAGATTTTAGTCAGCATGAGCATGTTAACATGATCTAACTTGAGCATATGCATTCATTATATCTTTTGTTCATAATTTTGCGAGTACATTTCAACGTACTCACTGGCTTGTCCCTGGCTATTTACTTGGCCAGACTTGGAGGAGGACGAGCTTGTGGAGGAGGATTGCGCTAGCGAGCCCGACGCTTAGAGGAGTCCCAGTCAGTCAACCTGTGAGATAGGAGTCTACCACATGTATCATCCGCTGAGCTTCCGCTACACAAATAAAATAGTCAAGCCTCACACTGATGCTTGGCTTTATTTTACTGTACCAGTGTTGTATCACCACCACACCACTATCATATTCCGCCACTGCCATATATTGGCAAGTTTGTAATAACTTTGTTGAGCCCTCAAACTCAACCTTGTGTAATATTATATTGTACTGGTTATCTGTATCAAGGAAGTCCACCAGTTGTGTTGATCTTGGGGCTGGTGTGACTTGGGGCTTTTCTGTGATTTATTCCAGAAAGAGGACCGACAAACCTTGGTACCAGAGCCAGGCTGACTGTAGGAAGCCCTAGGCATGATCGCTAGCACTCGAGTCAGTACTAACATTTTTAGCATGCATTTCATGCATTGTAGCAAATTTTCCTTGGTCATCATATACTTATGGTATGACTGTTTAGATTTTTGTCTACTGTTGTAGATGTCTGGCGGCAACTGTCCATCCCAGGTTTTCGCCAATGAGCCTGCGGGATTTTCCCGTCTTCTTACCGTCATCGCTAGAGATGCGATGAGATCTCCGAGCCGTCCGGAGTACACCGTTTTTCCTGATAGGATCACAGACACTCTGACTATGTACCAGGCTTCGGTATATATTCGGGGTGTAAGTACCTTGTCTTTCCATAACTATCATTTTATGGGAAGAGTCATGCCCTCTGAGAGGCATGCTATTCAGATGGCTGCCCGTGAGGCTATTGCTCGTCTCAGGGACATCCTGCCTGTCATGCAGACCCGTCCCTTTCACTACCTTCCGTGCCATGTTCCTTACACTAGCCACTACACTTTTTCCTGCACCACAGGAGAAAGGGATGAGGCGATCGAGCACCTTGTTCAGTATATCATGGCACTAGAGTCAGTCTTCACCACACTGGTGGACGACCATCTTGCTGCACAGATTGGCTTGGCTCGTGCGAGGACCCCTCGCAGGAGTGAGTTTTGTTCACCTTCACCATGTGCCCCTCGTATTCCGACTCCACCACACTATTCTCCTGCTGTCGGGGGGATGAACCCCGGGCAGGCAATGGAACCCGGATCCTTTTCAAAAATAGCGGGACCAGCATCGCCCCTCAATCCGGCTCACACTTGGCCGGGTTGCTCAACCCGGCCAAGTCCTTCGACCCGGCCGAACTCTTTAACCCAACCAAGATGGCAACCCGGCCCTGCCAGCTGGCGCAGGCCGGCCAGACCCGGCATACCGAGACTTCTCCAGCAAACCAGCTCACTTGTGGCGCATTCCTCAACCCGGCCATGGGTCAGCTCCCGTCCCATCCCAGCCGTACGATGGGACGAGTCTCCATACGGGGATGACCGAGGCAACAGTACCCCACCAACTCCTCTGACCGGCAGAGGCGTGGCAACATTGCCCCACCTACCCTGCTGACTGAGGCCGGCGTGGCTACAGTGCACCCGTCGTCACTACTGACACCAGCGGACGGTGACCGGTTGGTGCGCCACTGTAGCGGACTCGACCCGGCCACTCTGTGACGATCGACAAGATGGCGAACAGTGCCTCCTGGCACACGGGGCCCGCACCCGGAGAACCCGGCGAGCCCTGACACCCGGCAGGTTCCAGTACCGGCTTCCCGGACGATGACAACCCGGTCCCACGGCCTTGTAACTTTACCGTTGTAGCCCTGGGGGGTTGACCTATAAAACCCCCCAGAGGCCTCCATGGACGGGGGAGATCAGTAGAACACACATACGTACATTGGGAAAAGGAGCAGCCTAAGCCTTGGCCTACCCTCCTTCTTCCTCCAAAATAGCTCCAGGAGCGACTCTGTACTAACACATATAAACCACTCCCGGCAAGACTAGGGGTATTATCTCTCCGGAGAGCCCCGAACCTGGGTATGTCTTGCGTCCCACGCTCGCTCATGCCAACCTCGCCTCTGGAGCCCACCGGTGCCCTCGGGCCTCCTCCTCTCTTTGGCCATCCTTTGGCATCTGTCCTGCACCCACCACGACAGTTGGCGCCCACCGTGGGGCAGCCCGAGGTCCTGGCCGGAGACATGTTCCAGACGGGGCCCCTCTCCGACTCCGACGAGCCCGTCACGCTGGCGGATGATGTCATCGACACGCTCGCCGCCTCCTTCACCGCGCTGCGCATCTCCAATGCGCCCGCGGCCGACGAGTACCCCAGCGGGGTGCTTGACATCTCTGACTCTCCCATTTCCCTTGGCGACGGCGCGCCCGCTGGGGGAATGGATCTCCGCGTCCGGGTGGAGGTATTCGCCACCGACACCGGCGCCTCTTCTTCGTCCAGCGCGGCGAGGAAGGCCGCCGAAGCCAGGACCGCGGCGGATCGCGCCAACGCGCCTAACCCGCTGTGCGCCATGATGCAGAGCCTCCACGTCCCCATCACCACCGACGTCGATGCCACCAACACCGCCGAAACCCGGGCCCGGCGGGAAGAAGATCGCCAGCGCCTGCTGGACCTGTCTGAGATGCTCACCGCCACGCAGCGCCGTCTAGACTCCGCTCATCGGTAACGGGACGCTGCCTATGGCGTCACGCCTACTGCCGCCGAGCCAAGCCGGGTCGCCGATGTGCGGGCCCGAGGCGGCGCCATCGGCAGCGCCCTTGGCGCGGTCCCCCCCCATCTACGAGACCCCCGTAAAGAATATGCACGCCGCCTAGGCGGCCGCAGTCGGCCTGGACTAGCTCGTCGGCGAGGAGCTGAAGGACCAGCTTTAGCGGGTGAACGACCTCGACGCGGCCAACGCGCAGCAGGACCGCCTCAACAAGCCCGCGGGCTCCGTCTCGCACCACACCGACGACCCCGGAGAGCAGCAGAACACGGCGTCTTCGCCACCCGGTGAAGCTCGCTCCGGCCGCACCCAGACCCGGCGCAACCTAGATCCATCAAGATCTGCTGGTCCACAGTTCAAATTTTTCAAAATTTGCTTGCTGCAAGTTTGGACCAGATTTGCCCTTTTTGGTGAAATTCATTCTTTTCCCTTTCCAAAAATTCTGAGAAAATTTAGGCAGTCTCAGGATGCAGCAAGAGACCACCCCTCCAAGTTTCAGCTCAAGAAAAAATTTCCACGTGCGTCAAACATTTCATCGAGCAGCTTGCGTGCACTGTTCTATCGATTTCAGAAAAGTTCAGAGGGTTCAGTGTCGTTTTTCGTCAGAGCTCGTCGTCGATCTCGCCAGTGCACGCGTTGGCGCCTTGCTCCCTGTTCCCCCTTCTTATCCAGTGCGCCGCACGATTGCTTGGCCGGTTGCGAGCGTCGGTGGCGACTTGTCGTGTCAACTCTGGCGCCTTCTGCAGTGGCAGAACCTCCTGTGGCGGCTGGCAGAAGCTAGCGTTGCAGAACGCCGTCCTCCGCACCGCCCGAGCCACTGGTGGCCTACGCGTGTTCACCTCTTGCTCTGAGCACGCTGCAGAACCGTCGCCGTGGCCTGAGAAGCGCAGAGCGTGCTCTCTGCCGCCGACGAGCCCGTGAGCTCCGTCCCGCCGAGACCACGGGAGCAAGCCAAATCCAACCAGGTTTAACCTTTGAATGGTGCCAGTGGACCAATCCGAAGACACCCAGTCGCCTAATCCTTCTGTCCAACCCCTGCCTCGCCGTAATCGCTCGCCAGAGTTATCCCGTTCTCGGCAACCACCTCGGGCCAGCTATAAATAGATGCCCCCGAGCTCGTTTTTGACCCAGCACCTCTCCTCCTCTCCTCAGAGCCTCGCCACACTCATCAGAGGGCCTCGGGAGAGCCTTCTTCCCCGACTCCGGCCGCCCCGATCCGCTTCGGGCTTCGGCAAATTCTTCTCTGGTGAGTGCGCCCCCGCTTCCCAAACTTTGCCAGTAACTATCTAGTCGACCACCCCATCCAACCCAAGACTAAATTGGGAGTCAGAAACCCTATCCGGTGAGATCCATCATCGCCCGATGCCGCCGTCCGCCGGAGAGGAAGTGGCCATCGCTGTGGTGCCTCCCGTCGATCCCTTCCACCTCTCATCGACGCGGGCCAACCTCCTGAGCACGCCGGTACCATCCTTGCCCTCTGGCTCGCCGTGAATCGTCGCCGGCGTCCACCGCAAGCTCTCTGGCGCCGGCGAGCCCGATTTAAACCTGACATGAGGGACCCCCTCGTCAGCCTCTCCTCTTCTTCTTCGAATCGTTTTCTGTTGGCGCCTTCGGGTCGGGTGCGTTTTCTTCTCTGGAAGGCGTATTCCAACCGAAGCGTTTTCTGTTTTTTCAATCTACCCCCTGGAAAGTTTCTGTTTCATCGCAGATTAGTCCCTGGACTAAAACCTTAATAACTTTTAAACAAAAGATGATTTTGAGTAGATTCTTTTTCTGTCATCTTTAATTTTCTGTCTAGTTTTTTATCATATTTATTTGAAAAATATTTGGAACAATTTTCATGCACGCATGGTATTTACGTTAGTATCCGATTTTTTTTATAACGTAGGAAGCCACTAGGTGCGATCGCTAATCGGTTATTAGCGTAATAGGTGATATTTTATCATTTTGCCAATTGTAGCAATTTTCTGTTAGTCATCATAAATTTATGATTTGACTATCTGGAATTTTTGTCTACTTTTGTAGATGGCTGGCAGCGACTGTGAGTCACAGGTGTTCGCCAATGTACCTGAGGGGTTTATCAAGCTTCTCGTCTCCATCGCCAAGGTCGCGATCGGGCCATCGGCTCGTCCGGAGTTCACACTCTACCAGCACAAGCTCAGCGACAGCGTGTCTATGCACCAGGCCGCGGTGCAATTCAAGGGAGGACGCTCTGAGTCACGCCGCTTCCGATTTGTTGGGAGGGCCATGCCTACGGACAGGCATGCCATGCAGATGGCTGCCCGTGAGGCAATAGCTCGTCTCCGGGATGCTCTTCCTTCAATGAAGGCTTGTCGCTACCGCTACCTCCCATGCCACGTGCCATACACTTGTCACTATGCATTCGCTTGCACTAGGGGAGAGAGAGATGAGGCTATTGAGATGCTTGTTGAGTATCTCAAAGCTCTTGAGGCAGCTTTTGATAACCTCGTGGATGACTTTGTGGCTGCTCGTATGGACTTAGTTCAGGGCTGTACCGCCAATAGGAGGGAACTCCTCCATACAGCGCCACCACTGTCATACATCTCATCCTCAGCATCCTATGCACCTGCCATCTTAGCCACCGCTCGCCGCCTGCCTACCACGGAGGAGTTTGACCAAGTCATTGCTCCTACCCCAGTCAGTGCTGCACCACCTGCCGCACCAGCTCCACAACCCAGTACTCCGCGCCTGGAGCCTATTAGTGAGGAGGAGGTTGAGTCTCCAGCATCACTGGAACTTACCCTCGGCAGGCCGAGCGAAGTTTTTGCCATCTCCGACTGAGTGCGCCGAACAGCCGTGTGATGTACCAGCTTGTATGATATGTTTATATGTATATAGGCTTGGTGAGAAGTAGTTGTGTGCGCATCAGGTAGGAACTCGGAGAAGTGCACTAGCCTAAATAACATGTCAGGAATGTGTACGCACATCCTGAGTGATGTATTGTATAATTACGGCTTGCTTGTAAGATATGTACTGAGCGGTCCTTCTCCATGCGCAATCAAGTATTTTCTTGAAAAATCTTGGAGTTTTTAAATTTCTGCCTTTGCAAAATTATTTATTTTTACTCAGTTTTTCTCATGAGTTCTGCAAAAATACCCCAGAGTGGAAATGCCTCGTCCCTGGACTCGTTCCATGCCAAGTCCGCCAGAAAAAAATTATGGTACCCAGACAAGTAACAATTTCACACAGGGGTAGTCAAGTCAGCAAGGCAGTGAAGCAGCATTTTCTCAAGTATGCCGCCTTTATGAGCAAAGCCAGCAGCAGCATCAAGAGATGATGAACCATATTATCAATATGGGAAATCACCGCGAACCATACCAGCAGCATTCCAAATTGTCTGAACTTCAAAAGACACGTCCCCCAACTTTCTCTCACACTGATAAACCTCTTGAGGCCGATGATTGGCTTCGAGACATTGAGAGGAAATTAATTATTGCACAATGTTCGGACCGTGAGAAGGTACTTTATGCACCTCACTACCTCACTGGAGCAGCTGCATCATGGTGGGAAAATTTCCTACACATGCACCCCAATGAAAACAACATCACCTGGGAGGAATTTAAGGAAAAATTTCGTGGGGCACATATTCCCAGAAGTGTCATGAAGATCAACAAAAGGGAGTTTGATGACCTCAAGCAGAGAAGCATGACAGTGACTGAGTACAATAGTCAGTTTACTCAATTATCTCGTTATGCCAACGAAGAACATATGACTGAAAATAAAAAGTTGGAAAAATTTCTGGACGGTCTGCCACCAGCACTTAAATGCCAGCTGGTTATGCACACCTTTCCAGATTTTAAAACGCTTGTGGACAAAGCTATTACATTGGAAAATGAGCGCCGCAGCTTGGAGGATTTTCGCAAGCGCAAAAGGGACAAGACTACTCATTCTCGCAACAACCGGAACAAGAATGATTTTCAGAAAAATGGGGCAAACAAATCCGCAACCAAAGTTCCACGCCCAAACAAAAAATTTCATGCAAGGGACAAGGATTTTACGTATCACCCAGGCGTTACTTGCTTCGCTTGTGGAGAGGAAGGACACTATGCCAAGCAGTGCCCAAAGCCAAGAAACTCGGCCCTCAAGCCGAACAACAGTGGAAATAATTCAGCCCCCAAGCGTAACAACTTCAACCCCAATAACAATCACAAGAAGGGTCACGTGAACCATGTGACCAAGGAGGAAGCACAGAATGCTCCGGATATCGTACTCGGTACGTTCCCTGTCAACACAATACCTGCCACGGTTTTGTTTGATTCTGGAGCTTCTCACTCGTTCATTTCCAAGAAATTTGCTTTGCAACATGATTTTCCGATTCTTCCCTTGGAAAATTCCATGACCATCAAGTCCCCCGGGATTAAGCAAATCACTCAGAGTTACTGCCAAGGTGTGGTTATTGAGATTGAGGGACTAAAGTTTTGAGCAAACCTCATTGTATTGGAAAATAAGGGACTGGATGTTATCCTAGGATTGGACTGGTTAACCACCAACAAGAGATTTATCGACTGCTTCAATTGGACTGTGATTCTCACTCATCATCACGGGAAGACGATAAAAATTGCAGCTCAAGAAAGACCAATATCACTGCGACCAAGATTGAACAAGGTGGATATTTCAGAATTAAGTAAAGTTCCAGTGGTGTGTGAGTTTCCTGATGTATTTCCCGAAGAGCTACCAGGCATGCCACCTGACCGGGAAATAGAGTTCATCATTGAACTAGCACCTGGAACCACTCCCATTTACAAGAAACCCTATAGAATGGCACCCTCCGAGTTGGTAGAATTGAAGAAGCAAATAAAAGAATTACTGGACAAAGGATTTATCCGGGCCAGCTCCTCACCTTGGGGTTCACCAGTATTATTTGCCAAGAAAAAGGATGGGACACTGAGATTATGTATAGACTATCGAGCACTCAACATGGTCACCATCAAAAACAAATATCCGATGACACGGATAAATGATTTATTCGACCAGCTCGCACAAACCAAGGTTTTCTCAAAAATTGATTTAAGGTCGGGATATCATCAATTAAAAGTACGGACAGAAGATATCCCTAAGACAGCATTCACCTCCAGATACGGGTTATATGAATTTACAGTAATGCCGTTTGGACTAACAAACGCCCCCGTATATTTTGTCCACCTCATCAACAAAGTATTTATGAAATTTATGGACAAATTTGTTGTGGTGTTCATTGATGATATTTTAGTATATTCTAAGACACCAGAAGAACATGCTGAACATCTCAGAATTGTACTGGGAGAGTTAAGGAAACATCAATTGTACGCCAAATTCAGCAAATGTGAATTTTGGTTAAAACAGGTTGGTTTTCTAGGCCACGTATTAACCCAAGAAGGTGTCGCCGTGGACCCAGAAAAAGTCAAGGCCATACTTGACTGGAAACCACCAGCCAACGTTACAGATGTATGAAGTTTTCTGGGAATGGCTGGATATTATAGAAGATTTATTGAGGGATTCTCCACCATAGCAAAACCTATGACACAGCTACTCAAGAAGGATAAGAAATTTGCGTGGACTGAAGCTTGCGAGAAAAGTTTCCAAGAACTCAAAAAGAGATTAACAACAGCACCAGTATTGGTCGTACCAGACATACACAAAATTTTTGAAGTATATTGCGACGCGTCCCGGAAGGGCCTCGGATGCGTATTAATGCAAGAAGGCAAAGTAGTCGCATATGCTTCCAGGCAACTACGAAGGCATGAAGAAAATTATCCTACTCATGACTTGGAATTAGCAGCAGTTATTCATGCACTCAAAGAATGGAGGCACTTTTTGCTTGGGAATCGTTGTGAAATATATACGGACCATAAAAGCCTCAAATATATTTTCACACAACCAGAACTCAATTTACGACAACGACGCTGGTTGGAATTAGTGAAAGATTATGATGTTGGCATTCACTACCATCCAGGAAAGGTGAATGTAGTGGCAGATGCTCTCAGCCGAAACCCAAGCTCGGGCAACGACGGTCTACAAAACTTGAGACCTGAGTTTCAGAGGGAGTTTGCCAAACTCAACATGGTGTTGGTCACTGAAGGCACTATGTCAAATTTGGAAATACAGCCCACCCTAATGGAACAGATTAAGAAAGCTCAGCATGGACACCCCAGCATCGAAGGCATAAAAAGAAAAGTGAGTCTGGGCAAGGCCTCAGAATTCGTCATAGACGATGAGGGAATATTATGGTACGGAGACAGGCTTTGCGTAGCAAATGTAGAGGACCTCAAGCAGCAAATTTTGGCTGAAGGCCACACCGCTCCACATTCAATCCACCCTGGAGGAACCAAAATGTACAAGGACATTCAGGAAAATTTTTGGTGGCACGGTATGAAGAGGGATATAGCCACATTCATTGCATGTTGTGATTCATGTCAGCGCATTAAGGCCGAGCACCAAAAACCAACAGGACTATTACAGCCAAACAGGATACCCGAATGGAAATGGGACGAAATTGGAATGGATTTTATTGTCGGACTACCTCGGTCACGACACGGAAATGATGCCATATGGGTCATCACAGATAGGTTAGCCAAGGTGGCACATTTTATTCCAGTAAAGACAACCCACACCACTCAAAAGCTTGCCAAACTTTATCTCTCCCGTATTGTTTGTCTGCATGGAGTTCCAAAGACTATAATATCCGACAGAGGCACTCAATTCGTCTCCAGATTTTGGGATCATTTACAACAAGCTCTGGGAACTCAACTAGTATTCAGCACAGCATACCACCCCCAGACTGGAGGACAGACTGAACGTGTGAACCAAATTCTAGAAGACATGCTAAGAGCATGTGTTCTCACCTATGGAACCAGTTGGGAAGAAAGCTTGCCATATGCCGAGTTCGCGTACAACAACAGTTACCAAGCCAGTCTACAAATGGCACCTTTTGAAGCCTTATATGGGCGAAGATGTCGTACGCCATTAAATTGGTCAGAGACAGGAGACAGTCGTATCTTCGGCCCAGACATGCTCAAGGAAGCCGAGGAGAAAGTTAAACTAATCAAGGATCGACTCAAGACAGCTCAGAGCCGACAAAAAAGTTATTACGATAAAAAACATCGTGATGTCAGTTTTGAACCCGGTGAATATGTGTATCTACGAGTATCCCCTATGAGGGGCCTGTAGCGATTCAAAGTTAAAGGAAAGCTGGCACCACGATTTATTGGACCCTTCTGTGTGATTGCACGAAGAGGCACAGTGGCCTACCAGCTAGACCTACCTGAAGAACTGTCCGACGTCCATGACGTGTTCCACATCTCACAGCTGAGGAAGTGTGTAAGCAACCCGGAGAAGCATGTATCTCATGAGAACATTGACGTGCAACCAGACCTCACCTACAGGGAACGTCCAATAAAAATATTGGAGGAGTCTGAAAGAAGGACCCGTCAGAAGACAATTAAGTTTTTCAAGGTTCAGTGGAGCAATCACACCGAGGATGAAGTAACTTGGGAAAGAGAGGATTTTCTTCGGGCAGAGTACCCACACCTATTTGAGGATCAACTGAAATCTCGGGGACGAGATTCTTCCTAAGGGGGTAGGTGTTGTAACACCCCAAAATTTTGGTTTGATTTTTATTAAATTCTTTATTTGATTTAAAGGAGGCTATTTGAATTTTTCTAAAAAAAAGGGACTCTCCTTCTCAAATCTTTTATGACAAATATTTTATGAGTTCTTCCCAATCTTGATTTTGGTCTTGAGGGTTTTCAACATGTGTTGGTTCAACACAAATACTCTGGGATTGTTTTACTAATTCTTTTATTAAAAAGAATTCCTATAATTTTTGGATTTCTACTTCCCTATTCAAAAATACTCTCTTGCCATGACCTATGTAGAAAACTTTCTTCCAAAACCCTCCTCCCTTCTTTGAGTCAAGCCAAGCATCCAATTCCAGCAAGTTTCAACCTCCTTTAGATTTTATTTCTATTTATTTTAACCTCAAAACAATTTTTTTTGTCATTTATTTGGACCTTGGTGTTTTACAAAGGAACTGCCAGATTCCTTTGAGTATTGGTTCCAAATAAATTCCTCTAGCTAATCCTTAGTACCCTCAACCTAGATCCATCAAGATCTGCTGGTCCACAGTTCAAATTTTTCAAAATTTGCTTGCTGCAAGTTTGGACCAGATTTGCCCTTTTTGGTGAAATTCATTCTTTTCCCTTTCCAAAAATTCTGAGAAAATTTAGGCAGTCTCAGGATGCAGCAAGAGACCACCCCTCCAAGTTTCAGCTCAAGAAAAATTTCCACGTGCGTCAAACATTTCATCGAGCAGCTTGCGTGCACTGTTCTATCGATTTCAGAAAAGTTCAGAGGGTTCAGTGTTGTTTTTCGTCAGAGCTCGTCGTCGATCTCGCCAGTGCACGCGTTGGCGCCTTGCTCCCTGTTCCCCCTTCTTATCCAGTGCGCCGCACGGTTGCTTGGCCGGTTGCGAGCGTCGGTGGCGACTTGTCGCGTCAACTCCGGCGCCTTCCGCAGTGGCAGAACCTCCTGTGGCGGCTGGCAGAAGCCAGCGTTGCAGAACGCCGTCCTCCGCACCGCCCGAGCCACTGGTGGCCTACGCGTGTTCACCTCCTGCTCTGAGCACACTGCAGAACCGTCGCCGTGGCCTGAGAAGCGCAGAGCGTGCTCTCTGCCGCCGACGAGCCCGTGAGCGCCGTCCCACCGAGACCACGGGAGCAGGCCAAATCCAACCAGGTTTAACCTTTGAATGGTGCCAGTGGACCAATCCGAAGACACCCAGTCGCCTAATCCTTCCGTCCAACCCCTGCCTCACCGTAATCGCTCGCCGGAGTTATCCCGTTCTCGGCAACCACCTTGGGCCAGCTATAAATAGATGCCCCCGAGCTCGTTTTCAACCCAGCACCTCTCCTCCTCTCCTCAGAGCCTCGCCACGCTCATCAGAGGGCCTCGGGAGAGCCTTCTTCCCCGACTCCGGCCGCCCCGATCCGCTTCGGGCTCCGGCAAATTCTTCTCTGGTGAGTGCGCCCCCGCTTCCCAAACTTTGCCAGTAACTTTCTAGTCGACCACCCCATCCAACCCAAGACTCAATTGGGAGTCAGAAACCCTATCCGGTGAGATCCATCATCGCCCGACGCCGCCGTCCGCCGGAGAGGAAGTGGCTGTCGCCGTGGTGCTTCCCGTCGATCCCTTCCACCTCTCATCGATGCGGGCCAACCTCCTGAGCACGCCGGTACCATCCTTGCCCTCTGGCTCGCCGTGAATCGTCGCCGGCGTCCACCGCAAGCTCTCTGGCACCGGCGAGCCCGATTTAAACCTGACATGAGGGACCCCCTCATTAGCCTCTCCTCTTCTTCTTCGAATCATTTTCTGTTGGCGCCTTCGGGTCGGGTGCGTTTTCTTCTCTGGAAGGCGTATTCCAACCGAAGCGTTTTCTGTTTTTTCAATCTACCCCCTGGAAAGTTTCTGTTTCATCGCAGATTAGTCCCTGGACTAAAACCTTAATAACTTTTAAACAAAAGATGATTTTGAGTTGATTCTTTTTCTGTCATCTTTAATTTTCTGTATAGTTTTTTATCATATTTATTTGAAAAATATTTTGAACAATTTGTATACGCACGGTATTTACGTTAGTATCCGATTTTTTTTATAACGTAGATACCGAAGGAAGTGACGGTGCCGCCAACTTCGCCGAGCTAGACTCCGACTACTCCGAACCAGGCAAGCATGTTTGAACCTTTGATATGATGAGTGTTTTTCATGTTTGCTTGAGTGGTTTTCTCATGGCATGTTTATATAAGCTTTTGTTGAATGTTATATTTCATGCAAAGCAAGCTGCAAGTGAGCTTCGAAACTTGATGTGTTCATAGATGGTGAAATAACCTGATCATGTGGTGGCATGATAGGTTGCAAGCTGGTATTGTTGAAGCATGCCAGTTCTATATTAACTGTTTAACTCCAGTATTAACATGGATCAAGTCTTGTTCCCGTTCGTCCCCTTTTCGTGCTACCACATGTTTTCTGCAAAGAATGCGGTTTAGTAAGTTGCAAACCTCTTTCCAGGTACACACCAAATAGAGGGGCCGGAATGAGGGTTCCATGGCCCTGGATTAAAGCCCGTCATCCGGTCAGGGGGCATGGGTGTTTCCGGTTGGGACCGAGAGGGGGGCACCCCTTAGAGCGCGCGATATAAATTTGATCCCATGCTATTCGAGGTGTTGGCCTCCCCATCTTAGAGTTTTTCTTGAACGTTGCCTAGGGTGATTCCTGGCAGCGGGATGTGGAATGGGTGTGTACTGGTTAGATGTGTTTTCTTCTAAAATACCGTAAACGGAACTAGTCCTTTGTGACTACTGAAATCCGTTGGCTGTGGGTAAAGAGTACAAACTCTGCAGAGTCAAAACCATTCGAGTAACCATGTCCATGGTCAAGGACATTGATTAACAGATCAGTGTCAGTCTCAGTGTCAGTCTCAGTGACAGTCTCCGGAGAACAAGCATGTTAACTGACAGTGGTAAACCCGGCTGAATGTTATTCCTGTGGATGGACTAACCGGTTTATTATTATGTACCGAATATTCCTTGGGATGATGCTACCTTCATGGATTACTTGAATTCGAATGACGAAATATAAGCCCTTTATGTGATGTCGCTCAGACGTCCGACTGTGGCATTCTTGTTATTTACTTTTGATATAAGCCCTTTATGAGATGTCGCTCAGACGTCCGACTGTGGCATTCTTGTTATTTACTTTTAATATAAGCCCTTTATGAGATGTCACTCAGACGTCCGACTGTGGCATTCTGTTATTTACTTTTGAATAAGCCCTTTATGAGATGTCGCTCAGACGTCCGACTGTGGCATTCTTGTTATTTACTTCCATCATAAGCCCTTTCCGAGATGTCGCTCAGACGTCCGACTGTGGCACGTACTGTCATTTACTTTTCAGTATAAGCCCTTTATGTGGTGTCGCCCTGACGCCCGACTGCGGCATGTTAATTTATTTTTACCTTTCGAGGCGTCGCTTCAGACACCCGATCGGTCTTCAGCTATTTTATTGGGATTTCGGGAGGACTACCGCCTGACTTCCTTTTTATTTATCTTGCAGTGCAAATTTATTACCTGAGTGTGTATTACTAATCTGCTCATGTGCATCATGTTTGCATTTGTTATATCTTATGTCCAAACTGTCTTGCGAGTACATTCAAAGTACTCACCTGGCTTATTGATTTGGCCAGATGTTGACGAAGGAGATCTTATGGATGAAGAGTACGATAGCGAGTCCGACGCCTAGAGGAGTCCCAGTCAGTCCCTTGCGATCCTAGAGTTGGTCACCTGTATTATATACGCTTCCGCTACCTCAATAAAATCATCGAGCCTCACTCCGACGCTTGATGAGTTGTATGATTTTGGAGTCATGTCACCCACTTCACTGTGACATATCCACCACCACTTTTATTACGAGTTAGTAGTTATGCCACCATACCCTTTGTGTCATACCCGCCTTTATGGGTAATATTGGCGTGCTTGTATAAAATTGTTGAGCAGCCTCAGCTCAACCATGTATAATATTTAGTACTTCTGGATTTCTGTATCAAGGATTTGTCTACCAGTAAGGAGGATTTTTCTATACTGGTCTGACGAAAGGGGCGATTTTTCAATAAATGTTTTATTGGAAAACCGGTCCTGACACAGAACAACAACAACAAGCGCAAAGCCGACCAGCCGGCTCAGCGCTACGACAACCGCCTCGTCGCGGCCACCGAGCGGGTGCCCACGGCCGAGCCGGCCGCCAACCGCCGGCAGACCGGCAAGACAGCATGGCAACCCGCCACGAGCTTCGAGGAGATGCTCGACACTCCCTGCAAGCACCACAGCGGCGCGAGGCCGTCCACGCACACGCTCCGCCAATGCGCCATTACCAAGCACATCATGAGGGATGACATCCCGCCTCCTCCGACTCCGGCTCCAGGAGCGGGGCCGCCTCCTCCGCCTCCGCCCCCGGCCGGCGGCACGATGCGCGATGATGTCTACCCTACCCAGAATGCGACCTACGTCATCTTCACCAGCCTTGGTGACGACAAGCGTAGCGAGCGCCTGCTCCGGCAGGAAGTGAACACCGTCGTCCCGGCCAAGCCAGAGTACATGCATTGGTCGGATCGCCCGGTCACCTGGACCCGGGAAGACCACCCGACTGTCATGCCAAACCCGGGTGGCTACGCCCTCGTCCTCACCCCACCATCGTCGCGCCTCGGCGCACATGCAAGTTCTCCCGAGTCCTCATCGACGGCGGCAGCAGCATCAACATCCTTTACCGTGACACCATGACCAAGCTCGGCCTCGAGGCCAAAGACTTGGAGCCGTCCCGGACGATTTTCCACGGCATCGTACCCGGCCTCTCCTGCTCCCCCATCGGTCGGATCCGGCTCGATGTTCTGTTTGGCACTAGCGACCACTTCCGATGCGAGCCACTCTGGTTCGAAGTGGTGGAATTGTCCAGTGCGTATCACGCGCTGCTGGGCCGGCCTGCACTTGCCAAGTTCATGGCGGTCCCCCACTACGCCTACCTGAAGATGAAGCTGCCAGGTCCGAAGGGCCTCATCACCATCACCGGCGACTACCGCAGATCCCTGGAGTGCGCCCAGGCCGGCGCCAAACTTGCCGAGTCACTGGTCATAGCCGAGGAGCGGCGCCAGCTCGACCGGATCATCGCGCTGGCCAACGAGACACCGGCTGTGCCGGTTTCGGCTAAGGAGCCGGCCGACGAGGCCTCGTTCCAGCCCTCCAAGGAGACTAAGAAGATCAAGCTAAACCTGGAAGACCCCAGCTGCAGCAAGTACGTTGTCGTGGGCACCCGCCTCAACAGCAAATAGGAAGGCAAGCTCGTCGACTTCCTCCGTGAGAATCGGGATATCTTCGCATGGACCCCAAGCACAAACTCCACGTCCGCAAGGATGCCAAGCCTGCCCATCAACCCCTGCGTCGCTTTTCCAAAGAAAAGAGAAGAACCATCGGCGAAGAGGTCGCCAAGCTCTTGGCGGCCGGCTTCATCATGGAAGTGTTCCACCCCGAGTGGCTGGCCAACCCAGTCCTCGTCCTGAAGAAGAACAAGACCTGGCGCATGTGCATAGACTACACCAGCATGAACAAGGCGTGCCCCAAGGATCCATTCGCCCTCCCGCGGATCGATCAAGCCATCGACTCCACTGCCGGCTGTGAGCTCCTGTCCTTCCTGGATGCTTACTCCGGCTATCATCAGATAAAGCTGGACCCGGCGGACGCCCTGAAGACGTCCTTCATCACGCCCTTCGGGGCGTATTGCTACATCACCATGTCATTTGGCTTGAAGAATGCCGGCGCCACCTTCCAACGCTGCATGCAGAAATGCCTGCTGCCGCAACTCGGCCGCAACGTCCACGTCTACATAGACGACATCGTGGTGAAGACCAAGCAGCACCTCACGCTCCTCGACAACCTGAAGGAAACCTTTGCCAATCTGCGTGAATACAAGATCAAGCTCAACCCGGAGAAGTGCGTTTTCGGCATGCCGGCCGGAAAGCTACTCGGCTTACTCGTCACGGAGCGTGGCATTGAGGCAAACCCGGAGAAGATCAAGGCCATCGAGCGCATGCGCAGGCCGGCCCGGCTGGGCGATGTCCAGAAATTCGCCGGCTGCTTGGCCTCGGTCAGCCGGTTTCTCAGCCGGCTGGGCGAGAGGGCCTTGCCCCTGTATCAGCTGATGAAGAAGACGACGCCGTTCGAATGGAACGACCAGGCGGACGAAGCTTTCCGGATCTCAAACGCATGCTCTCCACCGCACCCGTCCTGGCCGCACCGACCGAGGAGCCACTGTTACTCTACGTTGCCGCCACCTCGCGGTCGGTCAACACGGTGATGGTGGTCGAGCGACTAGAGAAGGGCAAGATCCAGTCTGTCCAGCGTCTAGTGTACTACCTGAGCGAGGTGCTTTCCGCCTCCAAGCAAAATGACCCGCACTACCAGAAGATGTGTTACAGCGTGTATTTCGCCGCCAAGAAATTGAAGCAGTACTTCCAAGAGCATGTTGTTACCGTGGTGAGCACGACCCCCATCGGCGAGATCATAGGTTGCCGGGATACGTCTGGTTGGGTTGCCAAGTGGGCAATCGAGCTAGCCGGCCACACAATCCTATACGAGCCCCGCACCACGATCAAGTCCCAAGCTCTGGCCGACTTCCTCGTCGACTGGACCGAGACCCAGTACCTGCCGCCGCCGCCGGATTCAACACACTGGCGCATGCACTTCGACGGCTCGAAGGTGCGCTCCAGCTTGGGAGTCGGCATCCTGCTGTCTTCCCCGAAAGGCGACCGGCTTTGGTACGCACTCCAGATCCACTTCGCCGCCTCCAACAACGTCGCCGAGTACAAAGCCCTTGTGCATGGCCTCCGGCTTGCCAAGGAACTTGGCATCCGGCGCATCCTGTGCTACGGCGACTCGGACCTGGTGGTGCAGCAAAGCTCCAGCGAATGGGACGCCCGCGACGCCAACATGGCCAGCTACCATTTCCTCGTCCTGCAGCTGTCCGGCTTCTTCGACGGCTGCGAGTTCTTCCACGTCCCGCGCAAGGAAAATGAAGCCGCCGCCGCCCTAGCCAAGATTGGCTCATCCCGGCAATCCATTCCATCCGGCGTCTCCCTCGAGCACCTACACAAGTCATCCGTCAAGCCGTCTCCCGACTCCGGGTCCATCTTCGCCCCTGACGACCCGGCCTCATCTCTTCCCGACCCGGGGTCTGCCGAACCCGGCCCGGGGGCTGCTCGACCCAGCTCGGGGGCTGCTGAACCCGGCCCAGGGACTGATGAACCCAGCCCGGGGGCTGCTCAACCCGACTCGGGGGCTGCCACGCCCAACCCAGCCGCCGTCAACCCCAACCCGGGGGCTGCCACCTCCGGCTCAGGGGCTGCCGCCCCAGAACCCGCCATGGCGGCCGTCTTGGCCGTGGCGACGGCCCCATCTTGGGCCTTGCCCATCTCGGAGTTCCTGGAGAACGGGGTTCTCCCCATGGATGAGACCGAAGCCTGACAAGTGCAGCGCCGGACGCCCGCATACAACATCATCAACAACGAACTCGTCAAGCGCAGTTCGACGGGCGTGTTTTAGCGCTGCGTGGAACAAGACAAGGGCATAGAGATCCTTCTCGACATACACCAGGGCGAGTGCGGGCACCACGCCGCCTCGAGGCCCCTGGTGGCCAAGGCTTTCCGCCATGGTTTCTACTGGCCCACGGCCCTCCAAGACGCCGAATCACTTTTCCTCAAGTGTGAAGGATGCCAGCGCTTCAGCAAGCGCAGCCACTAGCCGGCTTTAGCACTACGGACCATCCCGATCACCTGGCCCTTCGCGGTCTGGGGACTCGATATGGTAGGACCCTTCAAAACCGCCCGAGGCGGCATGACGCACTTGCTGGTGGCGGTGGACAAGTTCACCAAATGGATCGAGGCATGGCCAATTAAGAAGCTGGACGGGCCAACAGCCGTCCGGTTCGTCAAGGACATTGCGGTGCACTACGGCGTCCCGAACAGCATCATCACGGACAACGGCACCAACTTCACCAAGGGCGCGCTCGCACAGTATTGCT
This sequence comes from Thinopyrum elongatum, assembly GCA_011799875.1. NCBI lineage: Eukaryota > Viridiplantae > Streptophyta > Magnoliopsida > Poales > Poaceae > Thinopyrum > Thinopyrum elongatum. Next base: position 522,449,569 of record CM022299.1, read on the forward strand.
CCGTCTCCGGCATCCACCTCGACTTGGCCTCCGTGGCCCACCCTCAGTCCAACGGCCAGGTCGAGCGGGCTAACGGCCTCATTCTATCCGGCATCAAGCCGCGGCTCGTCGAGCCGCTCGTCCGTTCACCCGGCAGCTGGCTTGACGAGCTGCCGGCCATCCTCTGGAGTCTCCGAACAACGCCAAACCAGTCGACCGGGTTCACCCCGTTCTTCCTTGTCTATGGAGCAGAAGCAGTCATCCCAACCGACATCGAGTTCGACTCACCGCGAGTCGCGATGTACACCGAAGCCGAACCCAAGGAAGCTCGCGAAGACGGCGTCGACCTACTCGAAGAAGCACGCCTCTTGGCACTCAGCCGGTCGGCCATTTATCAGCAAGGCCTGAGGCACTACCACAGCAAGAAGATCAAGCCCCTTGCATTCCGCGAGAGAGACCTCGTCCTCCGGCTCGTCCAGGAGCAAGCCGGCCAGCACAAGCTGTCCTCCCCATGGGAAGGCCCCTTCATCGTCAGCAAAGCCCTGATGACCGCAACGCATACTACCTCATCGACGCCCGCAAGGCGAACAAGCGCAAGCGAGACACTGCCGGCGAAGAAACAACCCGGCCGTGGAATGCAGAACTCCTCCGTCCATTTTACAGTTAGCGGTGTGCACGTATGTATCCCTACCTTTTGTAACCATATGGAAAGCTATGGGGTCCCCGAACGACGCTCGGGGGCTGCCCTTTCCAGCCAAGTTATTGTACTCACACACTTGTGCAATTTTCCTAAAAAAACCCCACCGCCGGGTTGACTCGCTCAACCCAGGGGCTCGGGGCTGCCCGGCTTGGCCACCACCCGCCGTCCTCCTTAGCACATCTCAGCGTGTTTGGGTTGTCGCGGCCCCCCACTTCGCCCTACGCCACAGAACCGGCTTCTGCTGTCAGCCGGCAAGAACCAGGGGCCAAAACACCAACACGTTGCTGAAACGCTAAGTTGGGTCCGCCGGATTGGCCAACCCAGCCCCGCCACATCAACATGCCACACGACCGGCTGCTCGCCAGCCGGCCTAGTGGGTGTTTCGCTCGCGCTCAATGTTTCTAAAGCCTAAGTACCACGCGCTCCTCCCGAGGACCGAACTCCCTGTCACAGACCGGAACCCGGCTGTTCGACTCGCGAGGGGGAGGCCCGAAGGGGAAGCAAGCAAGAAAGCGGCTCAAAAAACAGAAGCAAAAGTGCAGACACCCGCGGAATATTTACATCACAAGTTAAACAGGCCCAAGGCCGGAGTTCATTAATTACACCCAAAACCCCCAGTGGGTGGGTGGACCTGCTACCTAACAGAAATCATCAAAAAGATAAAATAGGACGGCCTCAGCTTCGGGCATCTCCAGCGCCGGGTTGCGCAGTTGCCGGCTCCCCCTCGGTGGCCTCCGGGTTCACCGAGGCACCGGTATCTCTCACCTCAGCGTCCTCATCCCCGTACACGCCCGTCTCCTCGGAGCTGCCCTCCGGATCGTCCAGAAGCAGGCCGAAATTGTCAACAGGAACGACACCGCCATCATCCGTTCGCTCCGGCTGGAACTCATCGTGAATCACGAACCCGACGATGTAGCTGGCCCGAGCAGCGATCCGTCCGGCCTCCGCATGCAACTGGCGCTCCGCGTCGGCTCGCTGGCCCGTCAGCCGATCCAGCACCAGATCCGGATGCCAAGACATCACGAACCGAAGCACCATCTCAGTGCCGGCACGAGCGGCGGAGACACGCCCCGCATGAAGCCGCTCTGGTCCCGCCTCCAACCATCGCGCCAGCCGTGAGAAGCTGTTTGGCGCAATGGCGCCAGGCCAGAGGGCCACCGTCATCCCAGCGCCGGCCTCGGAGAGCCGCGCCATCTGCTCGCCCAAGACTCGCAGACGAGCTTCGGCGGCGGTTATAATCTCTGAGAAAGTCCAGGCAACCCGCGGGTCAGTCCCAGAGCCCACGATCCCCTGCGGATCCCGCTGCAAGCGAACGGCCTCCTCCGCCAGCCTGCGCGTCTCTGGGAAGTGCCCTATCAAAAAGAAGAGCAAGACAAATCAGCACCAAGGGAAAGAAAGCCGGCTTCTCAACCCGGCAGAATCCAAAGAAAGCACTTACTGGTGAAGGTCTCGTCCAGGTGCTGCGCTTCAAGCAATGTACCACGCCGCTCCCTGGCGACAGCATCATCACGGTCCCGAAGCGCCTTCTCCAGGTCGGCGACCTTGGCAAGGGCCGCCTTCAGCTCGGCGTCCTTGGCCACAGCCGCCTTCTCATACTCCTGGCGACGAAGGAGCTCTGCCTGGTGGGCTTCCCCCACCTTGGTCCCCAGCGCCTTCAGGCGCTCCACCTCGGCCTGAAGTTGGCCCTTGTCGTCGGCTAGCTTGTCGCGTTGCTGACCGGTTTTGGCAAGGGCTCGCTGGGCCTCCACCGCTTTGGCCGCCTCCGCCTGGAGGCGCTCCACTTCAGCTTGAAGCCGGCTCTCGTCACCGGCCAGCTGTTCCCGCAGCTGGTCGGCCTCGGCAAGCGCCCGCTGGGCCCCCGCCGCCTCCGCCCTCGCCTCCGCCACCTCGGCCCGAAGCCGGCCGACGTCAGCAACAACCCGGTCGTACTGATAGCCGGCTCGGATCAGCCGGGTTCGCCACGCCGGCCCCCCGGCCGCAGCGGCTGCATGACGAAGATTCAGAATTAGAAGACAAACTACCTTAAGATTCGACCCAATTACTATGTAGTTGGCCCGAATCTCGGGGGCTACACCCAGTGAGTGCACTAGCACACCCCCACTAAAAGAGCAGGCAAAAAATTACCTTCCGCTATGCGGAGCGCCTCCTCCTTAGTGGCGAGCTGCGCCTTGAGCTGTCGATGCTTCTCCAGGAGCTGGTTGAAGACGCCGACCCGGTAGGCGTCCAGTTGCAGCAAAAAAACGAGAATCAGACAAGACTACTTTAAGATTCGACCCAACTACTACGTAGTTGGCCCGAATCTCGGGGGCTACACCCAGTGGGTGCGCTAGCGTGCCCCCACTACAAGAGCACGTGAGAAGAAAAGCGGAAGATGAAGAAAAGGCTTACCATCACGGTGCACTCCAGCCCCCACGTCCGCTCTGTCTCGTCCTGGGCGAAGGCCTGGACCCGCTCCACGCGGCCGCGAAGGCGCTGGCTCACGGCGGCCATCGCCGCCTCCTCCTGGGTCAGGAGCCCAATGGGGACCTTGCTGGGCCCAGCCCTAGCTGACTGCGACCCGGCAACCCGGCGCCCCGGTGACCTGAAGACCAGGGCGTACTCGCCGCTCGCCGTCTCCTCCGCGGCCGGCGTCCTCTCCGACACGACGGCCGGAGTCATCTGCGGTGCCGCATCCTGCGGCACCCCACCCGTCGGCGCATGAGGCACCCCGTCCGGCATCGCCTGCGCCGCCTCCTCCAAAATGGCATCGCCGCCTCCTCCCTCGACTTCCACCCGCTCGACCACGTCGGTCCGCGGCGGGGCGTCGTCACCAATCTCCACGACCTCCCGATCGAGGTCCACCACCTCTGCCCGGCCATCCTGACCGCGCTCCCCCTTCGGCGGCGGCATATAAACCATCGCCGCCGGCTCCATGCCCGCAGGCATCTCGGGCCACGCCGGCTCCTCGCCGGCTCCCCCCTCACGGCCACGGCCCTGGCCCAAGTCTGGGCCGACTCCGCCTCCATGACCACCATGGCCCGGTTCCGGTCCCTCCAGGCCAAGCCCTCAGTGTCGGCCGGGTCTAGGCCTAGGTCCGGGTCAGCCTCCTCCTCGTCCCGGTCGATGACGCTGGACCGGGTCTTCCGGAACACCGCGCCGCCAATGGACGCGGCCTCCGTCGCCGCCAGCGCCAGCGATATCGGCGACCTGAAGCACAACAGAATAAGGAGCAAGGACAAACAGAAGCCGATCCAGCAACTCGCCAGAAATCGACAGAAGAGCACTTACCCAGGCACCAGCGGAACGGTCGGCCTTGCCAACCCCGCCAGCGGACCACAGCGCCTCCTCTTGCCAGGCGGCTTCGCGACGGCCGCCGAGTCCGCCGTGCGCTTCGCGCCCGGATCCCGGGGCGCCGCGATGCCCTTCCCATGCGGCCGGCTCGCCGCCGCCGCCCCTCGAGATGACCCGGCCCCAGCCACGTCGCCGCCTCCTCCACTCGATGCCGCTGCATCATCAACTCGCATCAACATCCCCACGCCGCCCCGCGATCGGCATCTCAAGAAATAGAGAACGCAGAAGCTTACCCGCGTGACGCACCACGCCGGCGTCGGCATCGGCCTCCTCCGGGTCCTCGTCCTGGGTCACAGGCTCCTCCGAGCTGGCCCGCACCATCTGCGTCGGCGCCCGGTCATATGGGTGCCGGATGGCATTCAGTAGCACCTCCCTCGTCGCATCAGGATGAACAAGAAGATAGGCGGCAGCAAAATATGAAGACCAAGGACTCACCGCCGGTGCCAAGATCGCCTGGCTGTATGGAGGCTTCCCGAACCTCCAGTCCTCCTTCAGCCCGGCCTTGGAGATATCATTGACCGGCGGGCGACCTGATCCGCCCCCAAGCGCAGGGGCGACATCCTGTTGGCATCTTGCAGGCCGGTCATCAGGCCGATGATGTGGGAACGGTGCTGCAGCGGCAGCACCCGGCACATGATGAAGGTGGCGACGAGATCGGTGCCGGTGAGCCCCTCCTGCTCCTTCATCTCTGCCACCCGCTGGCACAGATTGATCACCTCCTGCGACGGGTGCTTGGGGAAGTAGTTCCAGTTCTTCTTCCCCTGTGGTGTCGCGTCGACGAAGGGCGGCAGATTGATTCAGTCCGCGCCGAGATTGCGGATGTAGAAGAAGGAGTTCTGCCACTTCTTGGCAGAATCCTCTAGCGGCATCTTGGGGCAACCCCCGGGCGTCTGCGTCAATATGACGGCGGCTCCGCAGGCGGAAATCTCCCCGTCCCCCGGGCCCTACTGCTTCAAAGAGAAGAAGCGCACCCAGAGGTTGATCGTGGGCTCGACCCCCAGGTACCCCTCGCATAGGATGACGAAGCCAGAGAGCTACAGAATGGCATTCGCACCAAGGTGGTGCGGTTGGAGCACGAAGAAATCCAAGAAAGCACGGAAGAAGTTGCTCGCGGGAAGGCCGAGCCTGCACTTAAAATGCGTGTAGAAGACCACGGGCTTGGTTCCCTCCGGCCGCGGCTCCTGCTCGCCCTCCGGCAGGTGCACGACCACCTCCGTCTCCCTCGGCAGACGCTTGGTGTCGCGCAAATACTGAACATCCTCATCGGTGATGGAGGATCCCATCCACGAGCCCGACAGCAGCGCCATCGGCGATGCGGGGCGAAGCGGGAAGATGGGAGAAGATTGGTGGTGGAGTTCTGCTCGAAGAGCGGTGGAGCGTCACAGCGCGCGGCGGTCGCAAGAGCAGAAGGAGAAGGAAGAAGAAGGGGAGCGCGTGCGAGAGTGATTTCCGCCGCCCCCCTCCTCATTTATAAGCCACGGCTCAAAGTGGGGAAGTGGGATCGTTTGCGCCCGCCCCTCCCACTTCCCTGCAATAAGTACGCACGTACCACACGCAATAACTGCCTCAAGAATGGCAACTGACTCCCGGACGCCGCAATAAATCCGCGCGCATGGGCCGAGGGCGCACAACGGTGGGCCCCCGCCCGTCGCCCTGTCCCATCACGCGCGTGGCCTGTCAGGCCCCTTTGGCTCCCGAGCACCATGTGGCACCCGCGCAGAGCCCAAAGGATTGCCTGAAAAATCCGGCGGACTCCTCAGTTTCCCGCTCCTGTCGGGGTGCCGCGATCCGGCTTCCGGAAGCCGGCATACAGTGGGTGTTACCGGACCCGGTGGTCGCAAACTTCACCAACAGCCGCCTCCTCAGGGGGGAAACTGCGAAGGCCCTCCTACTCAAAGCCGGCGAACCTTCACAGCTTCGGGGACTACTGTCGGGGGGATGAACCCCGGGCAGGCAACGGAACCCGGATCCTTTTCAAAAACAGCGGGACCAGCATCGCCCCTCAATCCGGCTCACACTTGGCCGGGTTGCTCAACCCGGACAAGTCCTTCGACCTGGCTGAACTCTTCAACCCAACCAAGACGGCAACCCGGCCCTGCCAGCTGGCGCAGGCCGGCCAGACCCGGCATACCGAGACTTCTCCAGCAAACCAGCTCACTTGTGGCGCATTCCTCAACCCGGCCACGGGTCAGCTCCCGTCCCATCCCAGCCGTATGATGGGACGAGTCTCCATACGGGGATGACCGAGGCAACAGTACCCCACCAACTCCTCTGACCGGCAGAGGCATGGCAACAGTGCCCCACCTACCCTGCTGACCAAGGCCGGTGTGGCTACAGCGCACCCGTCGTCACTACTAACACCAGCAAACGGCGACCGGACGGTGCGCCACTGTAGCGGACTCAACCCGGCCACTCCGTGATGATCGACAAGACGGCGAACAGTGCCTCCTGGCACACAGGGCCCATGCTCGGAGAACCCGGCGAGCCCTGACACCCGGCAGGTTCCAGTACCGGCTTCCCGGACTATGACAACCCGGCCCCACGGCCTTGTAACTTTACCGTTGTAGCCCTGGGGGGTTGACCTATAAAACCCCCCAGAGGCCTCCATGGACGGGGGAGATCAGTAGAACACACATACGTACATTGGGAAAAGGAGCAGCCTAAGCCTTGGCCTGCTCTCCTTCTTCCTCCAAAACAGCTCCAGGAGCGACTCTGTACTAACACATATAAACCACTCCCGGCAGGACTAGGGGTATTATCTCTCCGGAGAGCCCCGAACCTGGGTATGTCTTGCGTCCCGCGCTCGCTCATGCCAACCTCGCCTCTGGAGCCCACCGATGCCCTCGGGCCTCCTCCTCTCTTTAGCCATCCTTTGGCATCTGCCGTGCGCCCACCACGACACCTACTCAGCCCGTGGTCCAGCGCTCATCCCCGAGCGATGAGGCTAGTCGCTTGGCTGCTCCTGTTCCAATCAGAGCTCCACCACCGACGCGCACAATGCCACCTCAGGCAGGCGTAGCATCGACCTCTGCCTGACTGGAGACCATTCCTAAGGAGGAGGAGGTTGAGTCTCCAGGACCTTAGCCTGGACTCACCCTCAGCGAGCTTACAGTGTCTCGGACACCCCGTGAGGACAGATCGAGCGTCAGCACCGCAGTAGTCTTTTATGATGATGTGGTTGTAAGATATTTATTTTTTGTTTCTTCTTCCTTTTGTAAGATGGCGAGTAACAGACTCGGACCACAGCACGTTGAGAGGACGAAGTAGTACGCTAGTTGAATAAGTGGTCGTGTAGTATACAGTTTCTGCGAGTATCTTGTATAATTAAGTCATGCTTGTATAATTAAATCCTGCATGTATGATATAACCTGTTGTATTTACGTCCTGGGGGGAGATTTATTTTCAGTCTCTTAAAAAATTTGTTTGCTGCCTTTATAATTTCTTTTCTCATCGGTGTCACACAAATACCCCCAGAAAGAAAAAGCATCGCCCCTGGGCCCATTCCATGCCAAATCCGCCAGAGAACAGCCATGGACAAATGGGAAATAATTTTACACAAGGACAGACTAGTCAACAGAGCAGTGACTCAGCATTTTCACAAGTATGCCGTCTGTACGAGCAAAGCCAGCAACAACACCAAGAAATGATGCAGCATTTAATCAATATGGGAAATCACCAAGGACAAAATCAGCATAGGTCAAAATTATCTGAGCTCCAGAAGACCAATCCTACTGTGTTTTCTCACACCGACAAACCATTGGAGGCAGACGACTGGCTACGTGATATTGAAAGAAAATTGGTTATTGCCCAGTGTACGGACCAGGAAAAAGTGCTATATACTCCGCACTATTTTTCTGGTACAACAACATCATGGTGGGAAAACTTATGCCACACTCACCCCAATGGAGCCAATATGACATGGGAACAATTCAAGGAAAACTTTTGGGGAGCACATATTCCTAAAAGTATTATGAAATTGAAGAAATGGGAGTTTGAGGATCTCAAGCAGCGAGGCACCACGGTAGCCCAGTACCTGGACCAATTTACTCAGCTGGCCCGGTACGCCAACGACGAATATATGACCGAAGACAAAAAGATGGAAAAATTCCTCGACGGACTTATTCCGTCTTTAAAGTGCCAACTGGTAGTCCACACCTTTCCTGATTTCAAGACACTGGTGGACAAGGCAATTATACTAGAGAACGAGCACCGCAACATGAACGAAATACGCAAGCGCCGTATGAACCAGTCATCTCAGGTTCGTAACAACAGGCCCAAGAATGAATTTCAGAAGCCTACAACACCCCGACTAGCAACTCCGCTACCCCGACCAGCAGCTATAGCACCACAACAGAACAGCAGTGCTTTCAACAACAGGACCAAAGATACAACATTCTATCTGGGCATCACCTGTTATGCCTGCGGAGGAGAAGGGCATTACTCCAGGCAATGCCCAAAGCAAGGAAATAATACTCCCAAGCCCAACAACAATGGCCGTGGTACAAACACAGCTCCAAAATGCAACAACTTCAACCCCAATAACAACCAAAGGAAGGGACAGGTCAACCACGTGACCTTTGAGGAGGCACAAAATGCACCAGATATTGTGTTTGGTATGTTTCCTGTCAACTCAATTAATGCTACAGTCTTATTTGATTCCGGAGCTTCCATTCATGCATCTAAAAAAGATTCGCTTCGAAGAATCAATTTTCTTTTTCGCCTTTGCAAAATTCCATGGTTATTCAGTCCCCGGGGTCGAAGCAAAGCACACAATGGTACTGCAAGGATGTGAATATTGAGATCAAATGAATGGTATTTTTAGCCAACCTTATTGTACTGAAAGCAGTCGATCTAGACGTTATTCTAGGAATGGATTGGTTAACCAAAAATAAAGGTTTCATAGACTGCTACAACCGCACAGTGACTCTTACAAGCTGCCAAGGGAAAACAATAAAATTTGGCACAAGGAGGACTTCCGCATCACAAGAAAAATTAAATCAAGTGGATGTGGCAGAATTAAGTAAGGTTCCTGTAGTCTGCGAGTACCCCGATGTATTCCCTGAGGAGCTACCAGGAATGCCCCCCGACCGTGAAATTGAATTTGTTATTGAATTGGCACCTGGAACAACACCCATTTATAAGAAGCCGTACCGAATGGCTCCAACGGAATTGGCTGAGTTAAAGAAATAGATTAAGGAACTAATGGAAAAAGGTTATGTTCGACCCAGCTCATCACCATGGGGATCGCCAGTTTTATTTGCTAAGAAAAAGGATGGTACCCTAAGGCTATGTATTGATTACATGGCACTCAATATGGTCACCATAAAAAATAAATACCCGCTGCCTAGAATAAATGACTTGTTCGAACAGCTAGCAGAAGCCAAGGTTTTCTCAAAAATAGATTTGAGGTCAGGCTACCATCAATTAAAAATCCGATCGTCAGATATACCCAAGATTGCCTTTACTACCAGATATGGATTATAAGAGTTCACGGTGATGCCTTTCGGCTTAACCAACGCGCCTACTTACTTTGTGCATCTCATGAACAAGGTCTTCATGAAATATCTGGACAAGTTCGTGGTCGTATTTATCGATGACATACTTATTTATTCCAAGACACCCAAGGAACACGAGCAACACCTACGAATAGTCCTGGAAGAATTGAGGAATAATCAACTATATGCCAAATTCAGTAAATGTGAATTTTGGTTACGAGAAGTTGGCTTTCTGGGATACGTATTGACACAAGATGGGATAGCAGTGGACCCAAGTACAGTAAAGGCTGTCCAAGGATGGAAGCAACCCACAAACGTGACAGAGGTCAGGAGTTTTCTTGGTCTGGCTGGCTACTACCGGAGATTTATTGAAGGATTCTCCACCATAGCTAAACCCATGACCCAATTACTCAAGAAAGATAAGAAGTTTGAATGGACCGAAGCCTGTGAGAAAAGTTTCCAAGAATTGAAGAAGAGGTTAACAACGGCACCCGTTCTGGTAGTGCCCGATGTGCACAAAATTTTTGAGATATACTATGACGCGTCCAGGAAAGGCCTTGGATGTGTATTGATGCAAGAAGAAAAAGTCGTAGCATATGCCTCAAGACAGCTACGACGACACGAGGAGAATTATCCTACTCATGATCTGGAGCTAGCTGCAGTAATACATGCACTCAAGGAATGGTGACACTTTCTTCTCGGTAAACGATGTGAAATATACACAGACCACAAAAGTCTTAAGTATATCTTCACCCAGCCCGAATTAAACTTGAGACAACGTCGCTGGCTTGAGTTAATAAAGGATTACGACATCGGAATTCATTATCATCCGGGTAAAGCAAATGTTGTGGCAGACGCCCTCAGCCGAAATCCCTGCACCAATAATAATAGTGCGCAATTCTCACAGCATGAGTTCAACCAGGAATTTCCCAAACTCAATATGGTCCTAGTCACAGAAGGAACCATTAATCAACTGGAGATAAAACCAACATTAGAGGATCAGATCAAAGAAGCCCAAAAAGGACACCCAAGCATTGAGGGAATTAAAAGGAAAATAAATTTGGGCAAGGCGTCCGAATTTACCATTGATAGCCAGGGAATATTATGGTTCGGAAAAAGATTATGCGTGCCTAATAAGGAAGAATTAAAGCAACAAATTTTGGCAGAGCCCATACCACTCCATATTCTATTCATCCAGAAGGAACAAAGATGTACAAGGATCTACAAGAAAATTATTGGTGGCACGGGATGAAAAGAGATATAGCCGTATATGTCGCACGTTGTGATTCATGCCAGCGTGTAAAAGCAGAACACCAGAGGCCAGCAGGACTATTGCAGCCACTCAGAGTGCCTGAATGGAAATGGGATGTAATAGGAATGGATTTTATCGTCGGATTGCCAAGGTCACGAAATGAAAATGATGCTATCTGGGTTATAACTGATTATTTAACCAAGGTGGCACATTTCATTCCGGTAAAAACCATATACTCCACACAGAGGCTTGCCAGGTTATACCTCTCCCGGATTGTTTGCTTACACGGAGTACCCAAGACCATAGTCTCCGATAGAGGCACCCAATTTGTCTCTAGATTTTGGGAACACCTACAGCAAGCCTTAGGTACTCAACTAACATTTAGCACGGCTTACCACCCGCAGACCGGAGGACAAACTGAGCGGGTAAATCAAATATTGGAGGACATGCTGAGAGCATGTGTGCTCACTTACGGAGTAAGATGGGAAGACAGTTTACCATACGCGGAGTTCTCATATAACAACAGTTATCAAGCCAGTTTGAAAATATCACCTTTTGAAGCCCTGTACGGACGAAGGTGCCGTACCCCACTCAATTGGTCTGAGACCGGAGACAGTCAAATCTTCGGTCCCAAAATTCTTAAAGAAGCAAAAACAAAAGTGAAGCTTATTCAAGACAGACTGAGAGCGGCTCAAAGCCGTCAGAAGAGTTACTATGATAAAAAACACCGCCAGATCAGTTTTGAACCCGATGAATATGTGTATCTTAGAGTATCTCCAACAAGAGGACTACAGAGATTTAAAGTCAAAGGGAAACTGGCACTGAGGTTTATTGGACCATTCAGAGTAATCGCAAGGAGAGGCAAGGTTGCCTATCAACTAGAGCTACCGGCAGACTTATCAGATGTTCATGATGTGTTTCACGTGTCACAACTAAGGAGATGTGTCAGTAACCCAGAAAAGCAAGTCCAGCATCAAGACCTGGATATCCAACCAGATCTTACCTATAAGGAACATCCTATAAAGATTTTGGAGGAGTCTGAACGGAGGACCCGGCAGAATGTGATAAAATTTTATAAGGTTCAGTGGAGTAATCACACCGTGGAAGAAGCAACCTGGGAAAGAGAGGATCACCTGAGGACTGAATATCCATACCTATTTGAGGGACAGCTGAAATCTCGGGGACGAGATTTTTCCTAAGGGGGGTAGGTGTTGTAACACCCCAAAAATATTTCTTTTGGATTTTCAAAATCTTTTCCTTAAAATAAAATACTTTGAATTATTTTTGGCCTTATTCCCTTTCTAGTTCTTCTATTCTGAAAATTATTTTGATTTTTAATTGGGTTTCAATTTTTTTTTAATGATTCTGTTTTGGGTGACTTAATTATTGGGTAATATTTTTGAGGGATTAAAAATATTTTTCTTTTAGAAAAGTTTTGAAATTATTTCAAGGATATGGCCCTTCCTTTTCTCTCTAGCATTTCCAAAATTCATCCAATAATTTTTCTACCACTCCTCAATTATCCCACAAGTCATGCACATCTTCTAGGACAGTATCCAACTCTCTCCCACCCCATAAAAATATTTTTCATGTTTCAAATAAATTCCAAAGTTGGAATTTTCATAATTCTTGGTCTCTTTGAATTACAAAGGAACTATATTTTCAACAATTCTCCTGCACCCACCAAAATTATCCCAGCAACTAGATAGTACCCACAACTCATTTCACCAAAAATATTGGGTTCCACAGTTCAAAATTTTCAAATGCTATTCAACTCAAATTTGGACCAGATTCAATATTTCTGATCCAAACCTATTTTTAAATGCTCCAAAAATTCTGAAACTTTGCCAAACACATTTTTGAGCATAAACACCTTACCACAAAAATTCACACAAATTCCTAAAATGCCTAGACCCCTCTGTCATTTCATCAAACACCTAACATGCTTACTGTTCATCCCTGATGAAATTCAGTTAACTGAATTGGTCAGTGGCAGAGGCGATCGACGCCGTGCCCCTCACTCCACCATCTTTCCTACTCCTCCAAGCCACCTCTCGTCTTAACTGGGTTTCCCAGGACCCCTCTGGTCAGTGGCTCATCGCTGACGGCACAGGGGCTGGCCGGTGCAGCTACCCGCCCGAGCTCATCCACGGCAAGCCGAGCGGATCAGCTCGCGCCACCGGCCACCATCACTGCACTGTAGCCTCCCCACCTACCTGCTCCACGCGGCACCCTCTCCGCCTCCTCTCCGCGCTGACCTCGCCGCCCCGGCCCCGCCTGGCAGTCGCCGGAGACGGACGTCGCCACCGCACCCGTACGCGAGCACCACGGCGGATAAGGCCGCAGAGCTCGCCTTCGCTCGCACTGAAGCTTCCGGAGTGCTCCACCGTCCTCCATAAATGCTTCACCGCCCCTGACCACCACCCAGACCTACCTCGCCGGCCGGAGTTACTCCGGCGTAATCCGAACCTCACCGGACCGCCTCGAATCGCCTATAAAAGGGACCCCCGAGCCCCGGCGATCACTGACACCACCCACACCACCTCCCAATCGCCCCCTATGCCACTCCCCTGACCCCGAGGAGGTCTTCCTCCTCCTATCCAACCACCGCCCCTGTCCCCGATCGGCTCGACACCGTTACTCCACCACCACCGCTAAAACTCTGCCAGAAGCCCTCTCCTGCACCCACTCGTTGATCCCGCACTCCAATTTCACCACCCGAGCCTTCCCCAGCGAGCTCCCAACTCCACCGAACCGCCGTCCGCCGCCACCAACCTCGCCGCCGTTCTACTGCTCGCCGGCGACCTCCACCGACGCGGACGGACTCCCTGAACACGTCCCGATCATCGCCACCCTCCAAGACCCCGGCGATCGACGCCGGTGATCGCCGTCTCCCCTCTATCCTCGCGCGCGCGTTCAATTTTTTGAACCTGACAGGTGGACCCCACCCCGCGCTTTCTTTTTCTTTTTCTCTGTCTAAATCGAAAGCGTATTCCGCTGTTTACGCTTTCCACGCTGAAAAGCGTATTCGTGCCCGAAGCGTTTTCTTTATAAATGTACAGGGACTGGTTTTTTACAGAAAAACCCCTGGTTTTGAAAGTTTAATAACTTTTAAACCACAACTCTGTTTGAGTTGATTCTTTTTTGAAATTCTTATTTTTCTCTCTAGTTTTTTAGTATTTATTTAAAAATGTTTTGAGACAACTTTTTGTACTGTTGCCAAAAAATTTAATTTGAGTTCGAATTCGAATTTTTCAGAAAAAGAAGAGGGGAACTTTGCCGGGAATTTCAAAGAGTTTTCTCCTAACTACCTTGGAGAAGGCAAGCATTATTGAACTTGGGATACGGTGATTGCATTTGCATTTGCATGTTTGCATCGGTTGGAGTTGCACCACATATATCACAAGTGCATGCATGTATGGTCATGTCATTCTTTCTCACTTGCTTGCTTGCTACTCAAGCACCACTCTGACATGTATGGAGAATCTGAGATTTCAGAAGTGTTTCTTTTGCTTTGGACGTGCCGGTGGGCACGGGCCATTTTCTGACACGGTGATGTCACAGTAACAGATATGGAGTATGTCGGACATATTAACAACACCTCCTGAGTCGGCCTAGATCGAGTCTTGTTCCGTTACACCTAGCTGGATACCGTGCTGCCATGGGTCCTTCCGCAAGGAAGGTACAGCTTAGTAAGTTGTTAACCCCTGTCCGGGTACACACCACATAGAGGGCCACAATGAGGGTTTCCACGGCCATGGACTAAATCCTGTCATCGGGTCAGGGACATGGGTGTTACCGGTCATAGCCGAGAGGGGGTCCTTCCTTGGAATCCGCGTGTATTAATAGTGATCCCATGCTACTCGAGATTGTTGTCTCCCCGACTTAGAGTTTTTTTGAAACGATGCTTGGGTGATTCCTGGCATCCGGACGGTTAATCTGGTGTGTGCTGGTCAGGTGTGTTTTCAACCCAAAGACCGTAGTGGGAATTAGCCAGTGCCACGGTGCTGACTAAAGGAATCCCATGCACGTGGGTAAAGAGTACACCCTCTGCAGAGTTTAAACCTATTCGAATAGCCGTGTCCTCGGTCAAGGGCGTAGCTGGGTGGGTCAAGTGTCGGTCCCGGTGTCGGTCTCTGGAGGAAATAATTATAATATGCCTGAAATATTCTGCAGGATAACTATTGACACCCTGATGCTACCATGAATATTTTATGCATATTAATATTATTATGGTTATGCATATTATTGAGGACTAACCCGTTTCTCTTATTTTATATTTCCTGAGTGTCACAGGGCTGGCTAGACTACCCCGTGCACTCAATTTTATTTTCAAGACCTCTTCATGGCGTCCCTCGAGTTCACAGGCGGTCTATCACGCCACTACTCTTGTGGATACCCGATTGGCATTTCTTTTCAAGACCTCTTCGTGGCGTCCCTCGAGTTCACAGGCGGTTTATCACGCCACTACTCTTGTGGATACCCGATTGGTATTTCTCTTCAAGTCCGACCGTGGTGTCACTTTTGACACCCGACTGGCATTTCTTTTCAAGACCTTTCGTGGCGTCGCTTGAGTTTTCGGGCAGTCGCCCGACTCTGTTTTAGACACCCGATTGGCATTTCTCTTATTTTTTCTGAATGTCACTTGGGCTGGCTAGACTACCCGTGGCATTCATTGCTTTTATTTATAATAAGATTGATTATGACTAACATGCTTTATTTACTTCCGTATCATTTTATTATTGTCATGTCATGACCAAGATTTTAGTCAGCATGAGCATGTTAACATGATCCAACTTGAGCATATGCATTCATTATATCTTTTGTTCATAATGTTTGCGAGTACATTCCAATGTACTCACTGGCTTGTCCCTGGCTATTTACTTGGCCAGACTTGGAGGAGGACGAGCTTGTGGAGGAGGATTGCGCTAGCGAGCCCGACGCTTAGAGGAGTCCTAGTCAGTCAACATGTGAGATAGGAGTCTACCACATGTATCATCCGTTGAGCTACGCTACACAAATAAAATAGTCAAGCCTCACACTGACGCTTGGCTTTATTTTATTGTACCAGTGTTGTATCACCACCGCACCACTGTCATATTCCGCCACTACCATATATTGGCAAGTTTGTAATAATTTTGTTGAGCCCTCAGACTCAACCTTGTGTAATATTATATTGTACTGGTTATCTGTATCAAGGAAGTCCACCAATTGTGTTGATCTTGGGGCTGGTGTGACTTGGGGCTTTTCTGTGATTTATTCCAGAAAGAGGCCCGACAAAGAGCATCTTATCGCCCTCTGGAGCATCATTCATAGATTGGAGTACCTCCCAAGCCTGAAGTGTGATGCTACCTCATCGCCACCACCATCATCATCTCCCCCAACAAAGGAGACTTGAGTTCATGCTATGGGCACTCCCCTTGGCTAGGGCCAAGCTTGGGGGAGGTGCCCCGGTATCGTATCACCACCACTATCTTTGCCTTTATATATTTTAGTTCGATCTTAATTATCCTATGATTTAGTTGAATAAAAGTTTAGTTCGATCTATTTTTGAGTGCTTGCTTAGTGATCTATCTACCTATGTAATCGTGTGCGAGATATATAATAAAGAGTAGTTTGAGTTTTGTTTCTTTACTCTTATGTTTCAATAAAAAGAAAGGAAAATAAATGAAAAAGATCATATGCTAATCTTATGGTAAGTAATGACATCACATAAGGAAAAGTATAAGCAGTAAAATTTATTGGAGGTTGACAAACATATATAGCATTGATCAATAATGCAATTCATGAAAGAATTAATGAGGGAAGATTCACATGCAAATACACTATCTTGGACATCTTTTATGATTGTGAGCCCCCATTAAATATTATATGTCAAAATTGTTGACGTTGGACAAGGAAGACAACATAATGATTTATGTTTGTTCATATTCACATAGAAGTTATATTGTCATAGATCCTTCAACATGTGGTGCTTGCTCAATATCTTTGCTAGCCAAAAAGTTCGCACTAAGTAGAGATACTACTTGTGCATCCAAAAACCCTTAAACCCAAAATCTTGTTTTGAGAGTCCACCATACCTACATATGGATTGAGTAAGATCCTTCAAGTAAGTTGTCATTGGTGCAATAAGGCAATAAAAATTGCTTCTAAATGTGTTGGATCATTTAGTGTAAGAGAAAATTGAGCGTTGTACGAACTTGTGATGGCAAAATAATAAAAGCGACGGACTGCATAATAAAGGTTGCTATCATAAGGGGCAATACAACGTGATGTTCTTTTGCATTAAGGGATTTGGCATAACAAAAAAAAGCGAATGGCAACCTCTGCTTCCCTCTGCGAAGGGCCTATCTTTTACTTACTTTTATGCAAGAGTCAAAGTATTATTCCCTATTCCTTTTATTTTTCTCCTTTTGCAAGCATCATGTGGTGAGGAAAGATCTAGGCACATATATCCAGTTTGATATGAGTGAGCATGAGTTATTATTGTTGACATCACCCCTGAGGTGAATACGTTGGGAGGCGAAACTATAAGCCCCTATCTTTCTATGTGTCCGGTTGAAACTTTTTGTTCATGGGTATGCTGTGAGTGCTAGCATTCATAGAAGGTTAAATGATGGTTGAGTATGTGGACTTGCCTAAAGGCTTCGATACGTGATCCTTCCTGAAAATATGATGAATTGTAGTTGCAAAGTTGAATGAGAACATAGTTTGTTGGTTTTCAATCAAGTTTATGCTTTATACTTCAATGTTGTGATGAATTGTTACTTGTTCATGAGAGTTATATGATAAAAGTTGTGTGATAAAGTTTTATGTTAAAGTTCTTTGCTGTTATAATAATAAGCATGATGCTTATATGTCTGTATTTTGTTTTTAACGACACCTCTCTCTCTAAGCATGTGGGCATGTTTTTCGATTTCGGTTTTTTCGCTTGAGGACAAGCGAGGTCTAAGCTTGGGGGAGTTGATACGTCCATTTTGCATCATGTTTTCCTACTGTTATTTATAATGTTTTTATGCATAATAATGTTTTATGGAGTAATTCTAATGCCTTTTCTCTCATAATATGCAAGGTTTACACAAAGAGGGAGAATGCGGGCAGCTGGAATTCTGGGCCTGAAAAAGCTACGTCAGAGTTGCCTATTCTTCACATCTCCAAATGAGCTGAAAATTTACGGAGAATTATTTTGGAATATATAAAAAATACTGGAGTAAATAACTACCTGAGGGGGGCCACCTGGTGAGCACAAGACACCAGGGCGCGCCAGGCCCCCCAGGCGCGCCCTGGTGGGTTGTGCTCAGCCCAGCCCACCTCCGGTGCCCATCTTCTAGTATATAGGTCCTTTTGACCTAGAAAAAATCAGGAAGGGACTTTCGGGACGAAGCGCCGCCGTCTCAAGGCGGAACTTGGGCAAGAGCACTTTTGCCCTCCGGCGGAGCGATTCCACCGGGGGAACTTCCCTCCC
Source organism: Thinopyrum elongatum (assembly GCA_011799875.1). NCBI lineage: Eukaryota > Viridiplantae > Streptophyta > Magnoliopsida > Poales > Poaceae > Thinopyrum > Thinopyrum elongatum. Next base: position 522,467,790 of record CM022299.1, read on the forward strand.
GGAAGGGGAAATCGAAGCCATCGTCATCACCAACAACCCTCTCATCTTTGGGAGGGTAATCTCCATCAACATCTTCAACAACACCATCTCCTCTCAAACCCTAGTCCATCTCTTGTGTTCAATCTTTGTACCGGAACCTCAGATTGGTACCTGTGGGTGACTAGTAGTGTTGATTACATCTTGTAGTTGATTACTATATGGTTTATTTGGTGGGAGATTATATGTTCAGGTCCATTATGCTATTTAATACCCCTCTAATCTTGAGCATGATTATCATTTGTGAGTAGTTACTTTTGTTCTTGAGGTCACGGGAGAAGTCATGTTGCAAGTAATCATGTGAACTTGATATGTGTTCAATATTTTGATGATATGTATGTTGTGATTCCCTTAGTGGTCTCATGTGAACGTCGACTACATGGCACTTCACCATATTTGGGCCTAAGGGAATGCATTGTGGAGTAGTTATTAGATGATGGGTTGCTAGAGTGACAGAAGCTTAAACCCTAGTTTATGCGCTACTTCGTAAGGGACCGATTTGGATCCAAAAGTTTAATGCTATGGTTAGATTTTATCTTAATACTTTCCTCGTAGTTGCAGATGCTTGCAAGGGGGTTAATCATAAGTAGGAGGTTTGTTCAAGTAAGAACATCACCTAAGCACCGGTCCGCCCACATATCAAATTATCAAAGTAGCGAACACGAATCAAGCCAACATGATGAAAGTGACATGGTGAAATTCCCGTGTACCCTCAAGAACGCTTTGCTTATCATAAGAGACTATTTTGGCCTGTCCTTTGCCACAAAAGGATTGGGCTACCTTGCTGCACTTTATTTACCGTTACCATTACTTGTCCGTTACAAATTATCTTGCTATCAAACTTCCTGTTACCGACTATTTCAGTGCTTGCAAAAAATACCTTGCTGAAAACCACTTGTCATTTTCTTCTGCTCCTCATTGGGTTCAACACTCTTACTTATCGAAAGGACTACGATTGATCCCCTATACATGTGGGTCATCAGCAACCCATGGGTACCAATCTGAGGTATTCAGACAAAGATTGAATACAAGAGATGAATTAGGGTTTGATATGAGATGGTGTTGGTGAATATGTTGATGAAGATTGGTCCTCCCATGATAAGAGGGTTGTTGGTGATGATGATGGCTTCAATTTCCCCCTCCCGGAGGGAAGTTTCCCTGGCAGAATCTCTCCGTCAGAGAGCAAAAGTGCTCCTGCTCAGGTTACACCTCGAGATGGTGGCGCTTCGTCTCGAAAGTCCTTCCTTCATTTTTTCTAGGGCAAATGGGATTATATACCAGAAGATGGGCCACGGAGGATGGCCAGGGGCCCCACTGGCCACCAGGGCACGCCCTGGTGCCCCCCTGGGCGCGCCCTGGTGCCCAATGGACACCTGGTGGGACCCCTCTAGCACTTCTTTTTTCAATATTTTTTTTATATTTCAAAATAATTCTCTGTGAAATTTCAGCTCATTTGAAGTGTGCGGAATAGGTATCTCTTACGTAGATTTTTCAGGTCCAGAATTCCAGTTGCCGGCAATCTCCCCCTTCATTGAAATCTTGCAAATTAGGAGAGGAATGGCATTAGAATGGCACCATAAAGTATTATAATGGTCAAAAACATCATAAATAACAGTAGAAAAATATGATGCAAAATGGACGTATCACCTACCTATTATGGCATTTCCATAGCCATTCCGAGATATATTGCCATGCAACTCCACAATTCCATTTTCATGACATACATGTTCATTGTCATATTGCTTTGCATGATCATATAGATGACATAGTATCTGTGGCTCAGCCACCGTTCATCGTTATTATACATGTTACACTAGATCATTGCACATCCTGGCACACTGCCAGAGGCATTCATATAGTCATATTTTCAGTCTTATCGAGTTGTACGTAAATAAAGTGCGATGATCATCATTATTAGAGCATTGTCCCAGTGAGGAAAGGATGATGGAGACTATGATTTACCCACAAGTTGGGATGAGAATCTGGAAGGAAAAAAAAGAGAGGCCAAAAAGAGCCCAACAAAAAAATGAGAGAAAAAGAGAGAAGGGGCAATGTTACTATCCTTTTTCGCACTTGTGCTTCAGAGTAGCACTATGTTCTTCATGTAGAGTCTCCTGAGTTGTCACTTTCATATACTAGTGGGAATTTAATGTTATAGCACTTGGCTTTGTATATTCCGATGATGGGCTTCCTCAAATGCCCGAGGTCTTCATGAGCAAGCAAGTTGGATACACACCCACTTAGTTTTCGTTGAGCTTTTATACACTTATAGCTCTTAGTGCATCCGTTGCATGACAATCCCTACTCCTCGCATTGATATCGATTAATGGGCATCTCCATAACATGTTGATTAGCCGCATCGATGCAAGACTTTCTTCACTTCTTGACTTCCCCTTATTGATCCCTATCACTGCATTCTATTCCACCTATAGTGATATATCCATGGCTCGCGCTCATGTATTGCACGGGGTTGAAAATGCCGAAGCGTGTTAAAAAGTATGATCCAATTGCTCGACTTGTCGTCGGGGTAGTTCATGATTAATATCTTTATGCTAGGAAGACTAAGCATGATGGGCTATATGATTTTGTAGGGATAGCGTTCTTTAGCATTCTTTATTATTGAAGGGCATGATTGTTTGTTAGTATGCCTGAGTATTGATCTCTTTATATCAAATGATAGACTATTATCTTGAATCACTCGAATCCTAATATTCATGACATGATTAGATTATATGATCAAAATTATGATAGGTAGCATTCCACATCAAAAATTCTGTCTTTATCATTTACCTACTCGAGGACGAGCAGGAATTAAGCTTGGAGGTGCTAATACGTCTCCAACGTATATATAATTTTTGATTGTGCCATGTTATTATATTATCAATCTTGGATACTTTATATGCATTTTTATACTATTTTATATCATTTTTGGGAACTAACCTATTAACCCAGTGCCTAGTGCCAGTTGATGTTTTTTGCTTGTTTTTGGTTTTCCAGAAAATCAGTACCAAACGAAATCTAAATGCTACTAAACTTTTGTACAAATTTTTTCTGGACATAAGAGACCCTAGAAGCTTTGGGAGGAGTCCAGAGGACGAACAAGGAGACGGCAAGGCAACAGGGCGCGCCCAGGGGGGTCACGGCCTGTTACTTTGTGGGCCCCTCGAGGCTTCGTCTGACCTAATTCCACTTCTATAAATTCTTAAATATTGGGAAAGCCCTAGAGAACCATCTGAAACACTTTTTCCGTCGCCGCAAGCTTCTGTTCTTCCGCGATCCCATTTGGAGGCCTTTTTCGGTACTCTGCGAGGGGGAACCGATCACGGAGGGATTCTACATCATCCTTGCTGCCTTTCCGATGATGCGTGAGTAGTTCACCACAGACCTACGGGTCCATAACTAGTAGCTAGATGGCTTCTTCTCTCTCTTTGATCTTCAATACAATGTTCTCCTCGATCTTCTTGGAGTTCTATCCGATTAATCTTCTTTTGTGGTGTGTTGGCTGGGATCCGATGAATTGTGAGTTTTATGATCAGATTATCTACTACCCCTGTAAAAACACGAAAGACGGAGAACCAGAACATCTCCACCGTTCAGAGCATCGAATCCTACGCTTCATGTTGTTCCGATGTTTAACACCAACCATGTGCTTAGCCAGGCTTAATTACCCACGCTGCCATTGGGGACGTCCACGCTCTCCCCGACGCAGTCACAAAAAAAAGGAAACGACCGCGCCCCACTCGCGCACGTTCACTCGTCCCTCGACCCACACCTTCTCGCTCCCGATCCCATCTGTCTCTCCCGAGGAAATTTGTTAGGATCCAACTAGTTGATTCACTCAATCACCATGATCTAGCTGTGATTCAAGGATTACAAGAGGAAGAACCAGAGAGAGGGAGGAGACAGAGGAGGAAGACAAGCTCTACAGAAAGAGGAAGAAGGAACTCGCACGCCTCGCCAAGGCCGAAGCCCATCCGTCCAAGCCGCCTCTTTCGTGGGCAGACCTCCTGTATTTGTAGCAGCTCCTGTAGTATTCGAGCAGGCCAAGGTCCACCAGTTTAGGCCCAAGGTTCAGCCCAGCCATAGAAGAAAGTGTCGCTGACAATCCCTCCCCCATAAAATTCGACTTGTCCCCAAGTCGATGTCGTATAGCGCCACCAGGGTCCCATGGAGTTTGCAAGTCATACTGAACCACAATCAAAGCACTTTGTTTACTCGTTGTAGGCCAGTCATTCAATCTTGTGAAGACGTCACATTGGGAGCTGTAGGTCTCGTCAGTACGCACAAAATAGGGCATCCATGCAATCATCTGTATAGCAGAGCACTCAACCATGATTTCCATATATATGTTTTCAACAAACGTTGCGCTGTTCAGGAATGTGAACACCAAACCACCAACTTCATAGAGAAGGAATACTGTAACCACAATGAGCAATTCCATCACAAGTATGGGCTGCAGATTCAAGCACAAAAATAATGCCCGGTCCTGAGAAGGTCTCTGTGCCCTCATGTATGCATAGCAAGTACAGACTGTATTCAAATTCAGATATGTTGAATCAGGACCAGCTGTCAAGTAATAGCCAAAAGGGCCAGGGATTATTGTACACTTTGACTGCAGAACCAAAATACCAATCGATTGTAATCCCATGGCCTCGACCGTTGATTGTACTCTATAATTTCCACTCTCTGTGAACTCTAGCTTGCTCAAAAATTGCCCAGTCATTGACCGAATAAGTTGCATTTTACCAATCAATCTCTTGGTACTAAGTAACTTTGGGTATTTGTTTCTTTCTGCTTGCTCACCAAGGTTCCGAAGGGATAACAATATCTGAACACATGGATTGGATTCCGGCAAAAACAGATCATCCATCAACTCAACCATGTCACAATGGAATTTCTGCACACATGCATAGCTCGTACATGCAATTGTTAGGTCAAAGCCATGGAGATTAGAGTATTCCTTGAAGCTGTGAAAATTATTGGCTCGTAGGGAACCAATCAGCCATGCAATCTCCCACTGAATTTGTGCAAAACTTGAGCCATATAAAAAAGCATTTCCAATGGGGCAAAACTGGAGCAAATCCTCCAGTAATGGATGTAACCATGGAACCTTCCATTGTATCAGTACTTGCAGCAAGTCTCTGAATTTCGAACATGCAATTTCGGAGCACTTCCCATTTGACCAGGCAATCTTCCATTGAAGAAGATCAAGACCACACTGAATAATATATCCAATGAAGCAGGGGGGAAGCCAATCTTGCGAGAGGATATTATGCAGCAACTCCACTCCAAAAGAATTACAAGCAGAGAAGGAAGTGTACCTCTTCAGCCTCTTATGAAAACATGGCATTGGGTACGTACAAGATCTTAGCGTCCCATTATTTCCACAGCTGGTGGCAGTGGAGATGGCATGTTTTGCTGCATAGCTGCTAGAAATGCCCAAGAAAACAGTCGAGCCAAGCCATGCCAGCACTGCAACAAACATATGTCTAGTGCCCAGAACACTTAATTGGAACAATGGTGCACTGCAAAAACAACTTGGAGGCTCATTGTGCTCTTTCTGGAAAGAACAAACCCATCCCTTGCGCACACTTCTGCATAGTGTACCCCCACTGTCCAAAGATATTACATCACAAGCTAGCTTGTAAGTAGTAATCACAAGAAATTCTTTGGTCATCTTACCCATCATAAACTGAAACCATATATCTTGGTAAATGGACAGACGAGAATATTGCACGAATAGACTGAAATATGTTGATTGAGGCCGAACACTCGATACAGGGAATTGAGAGCTGAGAGACCATGCAATGGTCCACTGAAAATTCTCAGAACCATATGGAGAATCATGTTCATATCCATCCCAGTCTAGTCTCCTAGCAATTTTCCAATGGTTGATCTTAAAGGCACACTGAATAAGTTGTCCAGCAAACAGAAATGGAACCCAAACTTGAATATAGCAATCATGCAGTAGCTCTATTCCAGAAAAGTTTGAAGCACATGAGAATTTATACCTTGTCAGCATTCCAGGTTTTGCACTTGGTATAGAATATCTCCAAGAGCTCATAGGTTCTGAGAACATGTCCATGAGAGATTTGGCTGCAGAACTACTTGGAAGCCCTTGTAGTACTGAACTGGAAATCTGTGGCAACCATCTATCAGTGTACAGAAGAATGGGACAGCTCTCACGAACTGATTGTTGCATGGTTATACCAGCTGAAGCAATTGTCACAAGTCTCTCCAGTGCTTCCAGCTGCACCAATTTCCATATCGGAATGCATGCAAAGGATGGCCATGGTAACGGATGCAACTCAACTCTACTGTCAGTGCCTTGTGTGAACTGGGACGCCACTGCGAATGCGCTCTTGATAGGTACCTCTGTCGAACACCTAGTGGGTGCCAAGTTGTCTAGATCAAGGACAGGAAATAGCCAAGGCATAGGCATTGGTGAGGCTTCATGTGGCATTGTGAAGGATGAAGGTGCACTCCAGGGAACTAGGCACGACGCCATTGGGTCGTCTCTGTCAGTATTATGATAGAGGCCACATACAGGTGCAGCAAGCTCGGAAGCGACGTTGCCCATGACCATGGATGAAGGTACTGTCGTGGACGAACTGAGCGCCGACTCCTCGGGCGTGGCGCATCTTGGGCACCCTGTCGAACAGGTGGTGGGCATCGCAGCGGCGTTGCTGGTGTCATCGACTTCGAGCACCTTGTCAGTCACACTGAGCTCCAGGACGGAATTGTCGGTGGTCGCGAACGGAATTGGTGCTATAGGCGCTGCGAGCTCGGACGGAGACGCACTGATGGCGTCCATGGACGCCTCGAGTTGGAGGTCGTCGGTGGATGTATCGGATGCCTCATCATGGCGCTCGACTGCGGCCAACGCTGCAGCCCACTCCGTGTAGGGAGTGTCGTCGAAGAAGTATGAGAGCGCCATCCCGTCGTCATCCGGCATGGTGATGGTGGTGTAGACCGGCTGGATGAGGTCGACAGCAAGGATGCAGTAGCCATCGTACATAGCATGGCCATCAAGGGCATCTCAAGCTTGGGCCGCCCTCCATCGAGACCGGAACTCGACATACGCCTCCACGCCGTACATCCCGTCCACCACTCGCTCGTACACGCAGATCACATATCCATCACCGGAGCGGCGAAACAACTGGTGAATCGACTCGACGGTGACCGGCTGGCGAACGTCGCTGATCCGGGCGTGAAGAACGCCTTCGGGGCAGACGAATTTGTGGCTTGGCATATTGTCGAACAGGTTGGAGGCACTCGTTGGGGGGAAAAATTTGTGGAAATTTTGAGGAATTCGGGAGGAGGATCGAACGGCTCTGATGCCAATTGTTAGGATCCAACTAGTTGATCCACTCAATCACCATGATCTAGCTGTGATTCAAGGATTACAAGAGGAAGAACCAGAGAGAGGGAGGAGACAGAGGAGGAAGACGAGCTCTACAGAAAGAGGAAGAAGGAACTCGCACGCCTCGCCAAGGCCGAAGCCCATCCGTCCAAGCCGCCTCTTTCGTGGGCAGACCTCCTGTATTTGTAGCAGCTCCTGTAGTATTCGAGCAGGCCAAGGTCCACCAGTTTAGGCCCAAGGTTCAGCCCAGCCATACAAGAAAGCGTCGCTGACAAAATTCATCCCCACCGGCCTCGACTCGGCCATGGCCACCAGCTCCCGATCCCATCTCTCTCTGCCTCTCGCCTTCTCCACCGTCGCCCGCCACACACCTCTGGCCTCTCCACCCACCACTTTCCCCCCGCCGCTTCGAGCGCCAGCCTCTCCGTGTCCATCCTTTGCTCCCGTTCCCGATTGGGCCGCAGGAGTGCCGCCACCGCATCGTCAGGGGACGCCGCGGGAGTGCAGGCACCGCACCGCCAGGGGTACGCCGTGTGTGCCGGTGATGCGTGAGCCGCTGAGGGTGTCGCGCCGGTCGCCGCTTCCGATGACGCGGGAGCCACCTCTCCGCTTGCCTCTCCTCCTCTGCTGCCGCACGTACGCACGCCGATGCCTCCCTCTCTCATCGAGCGCGTGGCCGCCGACCTGATTGAGAGGTAGACAAGCCCTTAAGTTTCCTCCTCCGCTCTCCCGCTGATGCGTGGCTGCTTCGCCCCGACCGTTCAGGTCAGCAGAGACGCCATGCCGAATTCACCACTGCGGCCGGCCGATCTCGTTCGTTGTAGCTGTTGCCCCGACCGTCCGGTGACGGCGCAACCGCCGCGGTGGACGCGGTTATGCGTGGCTCACACACATCCAAGGCCAAGACCAGTTTCTGCCCCTGAAAGTGAAAGGTATACACCCATTCCCATTGAGACCGCCATCTAGAATTATGATTTGTGATGTATGGTGGTGTGGGATAATGTTCCTTCTTCTTGCAAGTAATCTTTGATTTCCGTTTTTTGGCTCTTCCCTTCCCAGCCCGGTCACGGGAACGCTGCGGCTCCTTTCTCAATGCTACTTTTCTCAATTTGATCTCTGCAACTCATGAGGATTGAAATCACCAAAGAACTAGGAGTAACTGCTTGTTTTATTACAGGTGTCTTGTAATCTAAGAACTACTAAGCAAGATAAATCAGATGGAACTAACTAAGAATCTTGTATCAACGGTGACGATCAGGGGGCTGTTTTTACATATGTTTATAGAAAACTTGTGCCAAAGCTGTGTGTATTTGGACGACCTGCGCCATACATGGCAGATGGTCATCAAAGCGTGGTGTCGATTTCATAAGTTGGTAAGTTGATTCGGTAAGTCTATACAGTGCGGACGACCTACTCTATCTATTTAATATGTATAAGTTGATTTCGTTCTGTTGTCTCACCGGCTTAGTGTGTTGTTGTGCATGCGGTGCTTGTTAGAGCTTTGTCCAAGCATGTCATTTCCTGTCATACAGACTGCTTTTGCTCGGAGCTATACATGGATGGAACTTTTATGTGTTTGCAACACATGATAACAGGGGGTTACTATTTGGCGGCTCAGGAACACACTTTGGATATAACATCATGGGGAGAAAAAGCATATAACTGGAATATCACATGAAGCAGGACGGTATCTTTTTTTTCTCATGCTATATGGGATGCTTGGAACTTTATTATCATTCTCTGATGTCCTGCCATTGTTTTCAAATATTGATTGGGATCAAAATTCTTACTTGTCCTTTGTACAGAAGCATATGCGAGCTGCATTTGAGAAATGCTCTCTACTTTCCGTTGCAAATATTGAAAAGGCGATACAATCTGGTGACTTTTTGAATCACAGTGGGGTCCTTTGATACATAACCTCTACACATACATAGTCTTGATCTTTGTGGTCTTCTTAGCTTTGTTTCATGTTGCTATTAGCAGAAGAAAAATCTATCTGTGTTGTAGTTTCTACTGAAAACTTGCACCTATGTAGTTTATTATTGGTACCTATTTTCTTCATAAAACTAGATTTATTTCACATGCTTTCATAAGACAATGTAACTATTTTCTTGTAGCTGTTGGTTACATGGACTCAAGTGAAGACCTCGGTGATTTTGCATTATGGATCAAGCTGTATATACACACAAAATTTGAATTTCTTGCCTTGAAATATATTTTTTGCAGCATGTATTAAACATGGTGTGTCCAAACATAGATGATAAATGAAAACATGTTTTGCTTTGACGTTTCGATGTGCAGCAACAGTTTCAAATAGGATATACTTGTTTTATTATGATCTCTACACAATATTATTAGCTTTAAAATTGAATATGGGCATTTTTTATTTTACACATACAATAAAATTTTGTACAGTATTTGATACATGCATTTGCACATACACGATTACTAAATTACTAGATCTTGGCATTTTCTTAAGTACGAAATCTGTTACAGCATACTAAGTCTTGGTATTTTGTTTGCCACCTGAAGAAAAATGCCACTCCAGGTGATTATCATTCGTTGTTTATTTTAGTGGTGTTTATTGTTTCATCGCATGTAAAAGTGATGTGGTGTGTTGCACAGACCTACTGAACTTTGTCTTCTAATAGTTGATACATGCCTTCTATATTATATTTTATGCCTTATTTAAGGTTTAATTTCCTTCCATATTATACCTTTGAGTATATGATATAGAGAGTTGCTTCCTTAATCGAAGTAGGTGAAAAAAAATGTCCAGACCAGGATTATTTCATTCTAGAAAAGGAAAAGGAAAAGGAAAATGAATGATACCTCTCTCAATACTATGGTTCATGGCAAATGAGCGCCACTATTATGTGTTTGCTGACTTTTGAACCGAACCAATGATTTGGTACAACATATATTTTTTAATTTATATGATACCCGTTTTTTAAAATCATGATAATATTTCCTTAGCTATGCAGGTTGATGATTCTTAAGTTGATGGGTTCGTGCTACAAACTGAAACTAATTCCTCTGTGCCTTTGTACTATGGAGTTTTTTTGTGGTGTGTGTGTGTGGGGGGGGGGGGGGGGGGGGGGGGGGGGGGGGGCGGGGGGGGGGGGGGGGGGGGGGGGGGGGGGATTCGTACTATGGAGTTGGGCACTGAACTTTCTTGCAAATGAGGCACAAGATAGATCATATGTGCTCAGAGTATTGGAGATACAGGCCCTTTATTTTCATTTAGAATTGGGTCACATATTCAACATACCAAGGCTCACCAAATATTGCCCTGGACAATACCGGTAATTAAGACAAATCAAGATGATAGGTCCTGATAGGGCAACCATATGCTTCATGAGGAAACTGTGAACCAATGGCATAATAGTAATATTAGCATGTTGTATCTTTCTTCTTTTTCCCCAATGAGCTTGTTCATGCTTCTGGACAATTGGACATGGCATATATCGTTGCCTTCTCATCATGTACAAGTAATTTATGATCATAGTCATTTTGTACTCAGGTTACTTCATATGAGATTAAGTATATGCCAATGTGCTTTTTTTCTGCTGGCATATTCATGCTTTTTGATGCATTGAATTAACCAAAGACGTTTTTTCATCAATGGGATTCAAAAGGACAAAATGTTATTAGACATGCGTATATTTTGCATTCATAATTTTGATGAACGGCTAGCAGCAGCCTAGGAACAATGAGAATGACCATCCTGACTTAGTAGGGAAACATGCTTACGTACATTAACAACACACATTTTTTCATATTATAGTTTTCCTTAAACTTAATCATAGTATAAGTTAGTTTGAAATATTTTTGACTGCTACTACATGACTATCTTTTCAATGCACGTGAATTTTCACGTGCAGGCTTACTAGTTCATTGAAAGTAATTGAGTCTTTTGTGAACTTTATTATGCATGATTGTTATAGTTTTGTATTTCTCTTCGATCTATCTGTTTGGTTTGGCCAACAAGATTGATTTATCTTCAGTGGGAGATGTGCTTTGTAGTGGGTACAATCTTGCGGTATCCTCACCCAGTGACAAAAAGGGTAGCGAGGCACGTATATTGCATTGTTGCTACTAAGTATAAAACGACGGGGTTTATTCATATTGATTGGGTTTACTTTGTCTACATCATGTCATCTTGCTTAAGGCGTTACTCTGTTTGTCATGAACTTAATACCATAGATGCATGATGGATAGCGGTCGATTGGTGGAGTAATAGTGTAGATGCAGGCATGAGTCGGTCTTCTTGTCTCGTACATGATGCCTATATACATGATCATTGGCAGGAATACATCATAACTATGCGCTTTTCTATCAATTGCCCAACAGTAATTTGTTTACCCACTGTATCCTATGTGTTCGAGAGAGAAGCCTCTAGTCAAAACTATGGCCTTCGGGTCCACTTTAATCATATTATAAAATCCAAAAATACCTTGATGTTATTTATTACTTTTATTTTGTTTTGCAATTTGTCTATCTATCACTACAAGATTTAATCATTGCAAATAACGAGTTCAAGGGGATTGACAACCCTCCCGTGTTGGGTGCAAGTATTTGTTTTCGTGTGTGCAGGTGTTGTTCACGAGGCTTTGCGTGATTTTCCTATTGGTTCAATAAATCTTGGTTCTCACCGAGGGAAATACTTATCTCTACTCTACATCTCCTCTCCTCTTTGAGGGAAATCCCAAAGCAATTCACAAGTAGCACACGCCCACTCCTCTCCCATCTCCAACCGCCTCCTCCGGTAGCTGGTCGCGAGGCAAGCCGCCGGTGAGTTGCCCAGCGCTCCACTTGCCTCTAATTCCTCCTCCTCCTTCCCATCTCCTTCCTGACCTCCCTCCCATCTCTCTCCCCGCCTATGCATGGCACTAGGAGACTGGGCTCTCCCGGAGAACGTAGCCATGGCCACGTCCCTTGGGCTCGATCTCGACAAGATCCTGGCGTTACCGGCCCATGGCGTTGGTGGCCTGGCTTGCGGATTTGGTGGTGGCCGGTGCTGCAGGATGGCGTTCGTCGGGATCCATGGTGGACGGGTCGCTGGGCCTGCCGGGGAGGTCGAGGCGCCATTGCCTCTGTGCCTCCGAATATGCATAAATTTTGCATGTCTAGGAGTACATAAATTTGCCCATGTGACAGGTCTAAATTTTTTCATAGTTTTGCCATGTGGACTTTTCAAAGATTTATACACTTTTGTCACGCTTTTTTGGGAAAACAAAATGTTTCTTTTATGAATTTGCCATGTGACCAGATATGAAACTTGCCATGCCGTGAACAAATTACATAAACTTGCTTTGTGACTAGTACTCCAAAAAATGCATTTTTTTTCATGATATGTACATTTGCCATCGTTTAGTTTGTAGCATGACATTTTTTTAGTTTATTGGCATGGCAAATTTTAATTTTCTATTTTACCATGGCAGATTTACCTTTATTGACATGACAAATTTACCTATATCGCCATGGCAAATTTTAACTTTTATTGAGATGGCAAATTTACATTTTCTTGCCATGGCACATTTACATTTAACATACATGTCAAAAATTTGCCATGGAAGATTTAATTTAACGGATCATGGCAAATACAGTAATTGGCCATGTCAACTTTTTATCGTCCCGAACATGGTACAATTATCTATTTTCTATGGGACGATAGCAAATTTAGTTGACGGTCATGGCAAATTTATCTCATGCGTCATGGCATTTTTTAGTGCATGGACCATGTCAATTTTTTTAAACTGTGTCCATGGAAAATTTATTTCATATATTTTTAATATACATCAACCATTTTGCATTTTCTGATAATAATTTGTGTTATTCTTACATGTATGGCAAATTTCTTTATACAAGCATGGCAATTTTACTTAAAATACCATGGCAAATTTTAATGTCCATATGCCATGGAAAATTTTAGCTCATATTTTTTTGTACTGTTTATTCTACCTTTTTACACGGTAATTTTTGCCTTGGCAATTTTCCGGATATACTTTTTGCCATGGAAAGAAATTTCCCATGTGAGAATTATCATGGCAATTCTACTTTATTTGTTTGCACCATGGTAGATTCATTTTTTGAAGCATGGTAAAGTTATTGTTTGGACTAGACCATGCGGAAATCCGTTGGTGCTCCCAGGAGCGCGCGCTCCTGCACGAGAAAAGAATATTTCAAAGTGTGAAAAAAATCCAAAAAAAAAATTTGGCGCATACATCTCGACATTATATGTGTGCAAGTCAAGTTTCGGAGAAAACTGACATTTTTTGTGGCTTGTGTAAAAAAATCAAAAGGATGTCTTGTGAAAAGCATTTTTTAACATCGGATTTTGTCTTTTTTCACAGGCGGCGCATAAGTTGTCGGTTTTTCACGAAACGACTTTGTGAGCATGTATAATATCAAGATGTACGCGTCAAGTTTTTGTTTGGAATTTTTTGACATTTCAAAATATGTTTAAAACAAATTTTAACCAGGAGCGCGCGCTCCCATGTGCCAAAACGTCACTCTCCCATGCGATGGTCAAATTTTACTTTGTTGACCAATGACAAAGTTATTTTTTTGGACCCTGAAAAATTCATACTTTTAGATCATGGCAGAATTTTCATTTTCGAACATGGCAAATGTACTTTTATCAGTCATAATAAAAATACTGGGCTTCATTTTTTCACTGCAAAAATTGGGCTTTATTTCTCGTTTTATTTAATTCACAGTAAAAAGGCCTGTAGGCCACTGTGAGGACGGTGTTCGGGCTGGGGGCCTCTCCTTCCATCGATTTCGTTCGATCGATCGCCCCCCAGTCGAACTAAACGTTCGGTCCAGGGAGGCTAGAAATCTGGCGTTCGTTGCTTATCAACGTCCTAGATATAAGACGTTTTGGCACTAAAAGTCAAATTGTTAAAACATCCAAACCGTCTTATATTTAGGAACATATGTACTCCCTCCGTTCCCAAATATAAGTCTTTTTAGAAATTTCAACAAGTGACTACATACGGAGCAAAATGAGTGAACCTATACTCTAAAATATGTCTACATACATCCGTATGTTGTAGTCTATTTGAAATGTCTAAAAAGACTTAGATTTATGAACGGAGGGAGTAGTACCCAGTAATTCAAACTCTAGCAAGTACCATAACAATAAAATTTTGCAAGGACCATGAACAGCGAGAGAAACGCAGCGAGCATGACGCACCCGTCAAAGTGGACTAGCATGCAGTGACAAACTGAGCCCAAGATGGCCTAGGAGAGGCTTCGTTACCGGCGGGCCGGGATCGAAGCAAACAGTCTCCAAATCCGACGGGCCCGCCAAGAAATTGGTTGTAAATAAACTTATAACATACCCTAGATTCTCTTCTCTGTCCTCTCATCCGCCGTGCCTGACCGCCGCCACAATCGTCTCCAACGACGATCTGGCTGGACCCTCGCACGGCCATCACATCCAGGACAGGTCTGGACACGACCTCATTGCCCTAACCAAACGGACAGAATCCGGGCAACGCATGAGGTCGTGTGCTGGAGTTGGCATGACAAACTGAGCCCAAGATGGCCTAAGAGAGGCTTCGTTACCGGCGGGCCGGGATCGAAGCAAACAGTCTCCAAATCCGACGGGCCCGCCAAGAAATTGGTTGTAAATAAACTTATAACATACCCTAGATTCTCTTCTCTGTCTCTCATCCGCCGTGCCTGACGGCCGCCACAATCGTCCCCAACGCCTCACGCAAAACCGCGGTAGGGTGCCGATTTGGCTGGACCCTCGCCGTATTAGCCGTCCCCGACCTCGCCGTGGCCAGTCATGGCCGGATCCTCCCCGCCTAACCGTACCCGAGCTCGCCGTGGCTCGATCTCGCCCGACGAAGTGAGGCGACGGTATGAACCGACCGGCAGAGGGAGGAAGGGAGGTACCTGCGGTGGTGGCGGCGCCCGGCGACCATCTGGTTCTAATTCGGCCGCGTCCGGCTCCTATTCAAGGTCAGGTAGATCTGATTCGACCGCGTCCGACACGGAATCCGGGTCAGGTACGCAATCTTGCCTCCGAATTCGAGTACAATTGGGCTCAAGCCCCAAGCACAACAAAAGATCCAGTCTTTAGGCCTCTATATATATACTGCTTGCAGACAGAGGGAGCAGCAGATCGAAAAAAACCAGGATGTCTAAGCGGCTCCAGGGAGAGGAGAAACAGGCAAACTGCGCCCGCAAAAGGTCACGACGTTCTGATCAGAAGCACCTCTATCTGGTACTGGATGACTGGAAAGATGGGTTCAGCATTCACAAGATTGACGCCGACGACGATGACGCGGACCTTGGCCAGCCACCGGTCCTCCGGTTGGTGTCGCCGGCGCCTGGTTTTCCAATGCGCTTTGCGGTCGTGGGCAGCAACATCGTCATC
Source organism: Thinopyrum elongatum (assembly GCA_011799875.1). Taxonomy (NCBI): domain Eukaryota; kingdom Viridiplantae; phylum Streptophyta; class Magnoliopsida; order Poales; family Poaceae; genus Thinopyrum; species Thinopyrum elongatum. Next base: position 522,483,584 of record CM022299.1, read on the forward strand.
GTCACCAACCCACGCTGTGGTCAGGCTCCCACACTTTTCTATGATACGAAAAGAACAGGACTCGCCGTCGGCCCTCCGCTCCCCGGTCCGCTGATAGGTGACTTCCACACCTCCGTGGCCACTGCGGATATGCTGTATGCGCTGAGTTTTCACCATAGGAATCAGCAGCACTCCTTTGAGGTGATGTCTTGGGAATCTCCAAATCCTTGTACCATGAGCTGGTCATGGAGAAGTGTGCCCTCACCACCACCGTTCGAGGAGGATGAATGGATCACCTCCTACGCCGTGCACCCTGATGGACGCACCATCTTCATGTGCGGGGTCAACAAGTACAATCTCAAACGCCGTACCTTCTCTTTCGACACCAGGTACTGTGAGTGGAGGTTTCATGGGGAATGGGCCTTGCCTTTCCAAGGCCAGGGCTACTATGACAACACGCTGGACGGATGGGTTGGCCTTCACGAGGATGGCTACATCTGCGCCTGCCAAGTTGCCCCCCGCAGCCGCGCAAGTACCATACAGCCGGAGTGGAAGATTGTCAAGGGGAAGTTGTTCCACAAGGTACCGGAGAGGAAACGAGCGGCCTCATATGCCACTCTAACATACATGGGCAATGCCAGATTTTGCCTTGTGGAGTGTGTGGTACGCGAGGAAGTGGAGTATGAGGATGCCTTAGGTGATTGTGATGGTTGCATGCTCCTTATGACCAAGTTTGGCCTCAAGTACTCTCATAATGGAGAGTTGCAAACCATCAATCGCACCACCAACTCCTATGTGTTGTCGAAGCATATCACTGGGTTTTCTCCTGTAGCGTTCTGGATGTAGGAACTAGCTGGCTGGCTTAGCTGTACGCAATGGATACTATGTCTGTTTCGAGTTTCTGGATGTATATTATGATTTGCATCAATAAAAAATTACTTCGTGGCAATCTTGTCGAACCAGTTTATCTTTATTTTTACATGTCTGTCCAGAAAACTCTGAGATATCGATAGGTTTCCGGAACTAAAACACATGCAAATCATACTAAATGTGGATGGCAGAATTCAAATATATTTTCAGCATATAAACAGCAAAAGTATTTCGTCGCTACAGAAAAGAAATGATAAGTTTACAAACCAACTTGGCCGGTAAATTGTGTAGGTCTCTTCAGCTTGACACTTTGTTTCCCTCTAGAACAGATATAGTCTGATCATCTCTTTCAGAACAGATCTGAAGATGATATTGCAGCTAGAGGTTCAATGTCGCCACCAACGAAGAATTTTGGTCGGTTTCCATCCACCTATGAAGCATGAGGTGTCTTTAACTAATCCCCTGCTCCAGGAATCCAGGTATGCCTTGCTTGGCGATTTAATTTGCTTGTGCGGCCTGATTCATAATTAGGTATATCCCTGCTGAGTATGTGTTCAGTTCAATTGCAGAAAAACGGGAAAGTCTCAAGCATCACTTATTTTGGAACATAGGGGCTATATCGCACTTCATCTATCTCGTATATTGCGGCTGACCTAGTTGTTTATACATCCTTCATGTTGAATCTTTGAGACCATAAGTTGGTTGTATTGGTTGTGTTGGCCTCAAATGGAGCAGAGAAAGACAGATGCAGAAAAAGGCTAATGAACCGTCTCCCTAACATTCATTCTACTTTAAAAAATTGTACTGTGAGAAATCCTGGATAATTGATTCAGACATCAACCACCAGACCTTATACCATCATTAAATTTGGCCTGACATTTCCAGGCACATACCGTATCGAAGCACTGTATATACAACCACACTACTATGTATGTTGTTGAATATTCACTTGAAATGATAGAGAAGAAACGTGTGTTAGGTGGTGTGTACAAAGATAGATGTATGGATGTGTAGGCTGTCATTTTATTTCTTGGAATTACAGCCGCCGGGAAAGATCTAGCCAGTGTCGTAGCATATCACCGTAGTCGCTTGCCTAGATTCATATTCATATATGTGTGATTGAGTTTATTGTCGTATAGGATTCCAATATACGTTCATTAAATTGTGCAAGGCTACCGCACCACATGCACAAAATGGAATTTGTCCGCGGGCTTAGATAGCTCTAGACAACTTTGCAATAGCAAAGACTATTCTCTGTAAGATTTGATGTTGTAACTTAAACTTATGATGTGTTTGGTCCAAGGTCGTTCTGAGTTCCTTGTAGCTCAAAATAATAAACGGATGTATTCGCCCCATCTTTCTTTCCCTTTTTCAATTTGAAGAGATGGAATATTTGTGTCCCTTGCAAATACTAATGCTTCTCACCCTTAATTACTAGGCGGTTCACTGTATGTATGGTTGATGCTGATTGTATTCTGCTCAGGGTTTGATACTGGCAGATTCTGACTATTCCATGTAATAGTAGGTAATGGAAATGCTTAGTTCTATAGCAGGGGTGACCCTATTGCAATGGGCAATTCAGGGGAAGATCCTACTGTTTGGACCAGTCCCACATTGAAGCCTTCCAGCTAGGATGATCATCTCCTACCCTTGGAGCTAGGCTTTTCGACCTTTTTTAAAATTTACATGTTTAGCTCCTGCCGCTCTTGCTGCGATAACAAAACGGCACCTTTTAGGACTCTGATGGTTGGTGCTTGAAAACTGAACATGTAGCAGTTAGGACTCAATTTCCAACCAGGTTGGTAGTAGTCAAATGCCACTTTTAGCTGCTCGCTCACTATTTAGAGGGTGTTTGTTTCCAGGGACTTTTTGGTGTAGGGACTAGAAAAAGTCCCTCTTAGAGACTTTTTAACCAAACAGGAGGGACTACTAGGGACTAAAAGTTGCTTTTTGGTACTAAATGAAGAAGACTCTCAAGGAGAGTCTTTTTTGGGACTTTTCCAACAATGTCCCTCCCTGCACCCATTGCCCCGCCGCCTCATGGTGTTGTTTGGTTATTATTTTTCTGTATACTAGGGGTAACATGGTCTTTTACATGCCATTTAATAACCTCTAGGGAGGGACTATGGACTTTTTAGTCCCTGGAAACAAACAAGGAGGGACTTTTTAGGGACTAGAGACTTTTTAGTTGGGACTAGAAAAAGTCCTAGGACTTATGGAACAAACAGGGCCTTAGGATCTTAAATTCTTAATTGTTGGTTTCACAACTGAATATAATATTCCATACCATAACTGAGGAGCAGACTTTTAGAGTTGAGATTTCTACAGTAATGCTCTAATGGTCAGTTATTGCTAATATTTTATTTAGTGTATCCGACTTACTGCTGCCTGAAAACTGAATGTTATGACCGAGTTTCCAAGCTGGTGGGTTGTAGTTAAATGCCACCTTTAGCTGCATTTATGATTGATGATTAGTTGCTAACAAACTATAATTATGCTCTGATCATCCTCACATTTTTCATAACTTGTACTAGTTATTTGAGTTAATTACACTTACGGTACATAAACTTACACGGTGGGTACAATTTCATACATAAACTTGAAAAATGACACAAACTGACCCTGTAACTTGTATTTGACATACATTTTGGTACATTTCCGTCTATTGCCGTCAACTCACTATTAGCTCTTGCTATGTGGCTCGCCAGAGTGGCATGGGTCTCACCTGTAAGTGGGGAAAGACAAATTAAAACGGGTTGCCCTCATTGGGATTCGAACTTAGGAGCTCATGGCTCGTGTGAGATTAGCCAGCCAAATTATATATCTTGCGGAAGGAGGATTGTTTTGAAGCTAAATATGTGCACTGCATGCACGACCGACAAAAGTATTGTCCCGCCTGCGACGACCCCCAGCGTAGCATTTCCATGTCGACCGATAGAGAAATCTTTTTCTTTATTTTTACCATCTTCAAGCATTTGTGTTTTTATATTTTGCACAAACAAACTGTGTGTATTATGAAGCAGTATGATTTAGAAACCGTGACCAAAGAGTTGGCTAACATCACCAACAATTTTGAACGTTATATATCTTGACGCGCAACTTGATTGACTTTGGGTTGAACATAAACAATTCCTTGAAAAGAGCAAACCTGAGTCTCGTGTGCTGATATGACACGATTACAATTTAGTTATGTCGTCATATCAGTGATGACAGTATTCGCAAAAAAATAATATATCAGTGATGACGGGTGAACATTAGCCTTTTTTCTTTTAGGGTTGGTGAACATTAGCCATGCCTGATATAAAGAAGACTATGTCTAATTAAACAGTGAAAAGAGGATGGTTCACTGGCTAGAGCCTCTCACTCCTGCCAGCAGCACTGGCCCAATTTAATTATTTTTTTCTTTCCCTATGCACTTACATACAGGTGGGACCCATGCAAGCGGGCCATGCCACATGGTAAGAGTTAGTAACAGTGAGTTGACGGCAATAAATGGAAATGTATCAAAATGTATCTCAAACACAAGTTATAGGGTTAATTTGTGTCATTTTTCAAGTTTATGTATGAAATTGTACCCACCGTGCAAGTTTATGTACTATAAGTGTAATTAACTCTAGTTATTTTATCAAATCATGGCCAGGTTTTTGTACACATTTGAGTTTAGATCCATATTGATGCGAGTTTTCCCCAGCCATGGTAGTCAAATTATTCATGGTTTTGTTTTTGTTTCATCGGGTCCACAAGTAACTTAGGAAGCAAGATTACACAAGATGGAGTATATTGGATAAACGTTTGGCCATTCAAAAACTGGATGATCCGGAGCTGCTTTTTCGGCATGGTGTGTAGCAAGAAAGTAATTACCATGAGATGACATGGGGCTGAATTTGGAGAAGTTAGTGTAAGATGATGCACCTGAATGTGGGGGCAAACACAAAATAGTTTGTAGGGACAATTGCATAGTTATATAGGTTTTCATACATTCATGGACTGTGTGACATGTGACCTATATTCACATTAACTTGTACCAAGGCTAATGAACTGTATCCCTAACATTCACACTTTAGAAAAAATTGTACTGTGAGAAATCCTGGAGAATTGATTCAGGCATCAACCACCCGAACTTATACCATCATTAAATTTTGAGCGACATTTCCAGGCATATACCGACTGCTTATCGGAGCACTACATATACAACCACACTACTATATATGTTGTTGAATATTCACTTGAAATGATACAGAAGAAATCGTGTGTTAGGTGGTGTGCACAAAGATAAATGTATGGGTGTGTAGGCTATCATTTTATTTCTTGGAATTGCAGGCATTCGGAAAGATCTAGCAAGTGTCAAAGCATATCACCGTAGTCGCTTGGCTGGATGTGATTGAGTTATAGGATTCCAATGCGCATTCATTAAATTGTGCAAGGCCGCTGAACTGCATGCACAAAATGTTACTCCCTCCTTTCCGGTTTATAGGGCTTATTTCAAAATTTTAGTTTTTCCATTTTATAAGGCTCAATTTGGTTGTTCCCCATCACATGTTCAGATTTCAAGATGCATTAAATCATTGCATGCAAGTATTAAGAGAAAATTGACCAATGCATGTACTTTATGCATGCATGCATTGCAATTAATGCATTGGTAAACATAATTTTTTGAGGAAAACAAGAGCATTAATTGAGTGCTTTTGCAAACTACAAAAAGTATTCCACCACTCACCATCTACCTTGGTTGGTGAGATTTTTGAATTGAGCCCTATAAACCAGAAAGGAGGGAGTATTTGTCTGCGGGCTTAGATAGCTCTAGCCAACTGTGCAATAGCAAAGACTATTCTCTCTAAGATTGATGTTGTGACTTACACTTATGATGTGTTTGGTCTAAGTGGATCTCCAAAAAGTGGCCGTCTCCAGCAGCACCCTAAAATAGGGCAGCTTCACGGCTACCCTGCAGGCGAACCATATTTTGTATGCATTTTAACTACAATTTGCCTATGCATTTCAACCACTATATGCATATAAAATATATGATTTTTTGCAACATAACAATGCAAAATAACAACACACAACAACATACAAAATTCAACTTAAAATCTGCATATGAAATTCAAATCCAAGTCGCAAACATAGTGCCAACATCAACAAAAGTGCATGATCAAACATACAGAAAAGAAATATGGTTTCTCGAACCTCCTTCTCACTCGTGATTTCTTTGTCGTCATTGTTGATGCTGATAGGTATTCTGCTCAGGGTTTGATACTGGCAGATTTTGACTATGCCATGTAATAGTAGGTAATGGGAATGCTTAGTTCTATAGCAGGGGTGACCCTCTTGCAAAGGTAATTATGGGGAGATTCTACTGTTTGGACCAGTCCCACATTGAAGCCTTTCAGCTAGGACGATCATCTCCTACCCTTGGAGCTAGGCTTTTCGATCTTTTTTCATATCCGCTGCTTGAAAACTGGATATGTAGAAGTTAGGACTAAGTTTCCAAGCTGGTGGGTTGTAGTTAAATGTCACCTTTAGCTGCATTTTGATGGATGATTAGTTGCTAACAAACTGTAATTACCCTCGCATCATCATCACATTTTTCATAACTTGCACTAGTTATTTTATCAGATAATGGCCAGGTTTTTGTGCACATTTGTGTTACCAACCTTATTGCCGTGAGTTTCCCCCAGCCATGGTAGTCAAATTATTCATGGTTTTGTTTTTGTTTCATTAGGTCCACAAGTAGCCTAAGAAGCAAGACTACACAAGATGGAGTATATTGGATAAACTTTTGGTCACTCAAAAACTAGATGATCAGGAGCTGCTTTTTCCGCATGATGTGTAGCAAGAAAACTAATTACCATGAGATGCCACATGGCTGAATTTGGAGAAGTTAGTGTAAGATGATGCACCTGAATGTGGGGGCAAGCACAAAATAGTTTGCACGGACCATTGCATAGTTATATAGGATTTTCATACATTCATGGACTGTGTGACATGTGACCTATATTCACATTAACTTGTACAAAGGCTAATGAACCGTATCCCGAACATTCATTCTACTTTACAAAAAACTGTACTTTGAGAAATCTCGGAGAATTGATTCAGACATCAACCACCAGACCTTATACCATCATAAAATTTAGAGCGACATTTCCAGGCACATACCAACTATTTATCGAAGTAGTATATATGCAACGACTCTACTATGTATGTTGTTCAAAAGCGGAAATTCACTTTGGCTCATAGGTGTATATGCACCCATTGCCTAAATACACATTTTAAAAAGTTCAAAATTTTTGAGAAAAAATCCTGCGTGTAAATCTGGACATTATATGTGCGTGCACCAAGTTTCCATGAAAAAGGAGATTTTTTGTGGCTTGTGTAAAAAAGACAATTTTTGATGCTTGATTACACCTATTCACGAGGCATTTTAAATCTTTTTTATACATGCCACAAAAAATGTCTTTTTTCATTGAAATTTTGTGTGCGTACATAGGATGCCCGGATGTACACACGAGATTTTTTTTATATATATTTTGAAATGTGTTTTTGTATATATATTTCATAATAGGTGTATCTGCACTAGGAGCCAAAACGCCGCTCTTACTTATAGAGAACGGCGATTCGGCGGACGGGCTCGCCGCCGCCTGGTCACTTTATCTGGCACGTACGTACAAGTTGGCGATTGCGGTGTGGGCATGTGATGACTGTGGGATCCAGTGAAGCAGACGAGCGGGCCAAGGTGCGGGAACGACAACACCATAACACCGACAGTGACGGTGACGAGGTGTACCAAACGGTACGGTTTGCTGTAGTATAATCTACCGGCACGGACGTAAACGGGCAGGCGAGAGCGTGCGGTCTGGGATGTAGTATATGGGACCTTTCCTCCTACTCCAGGGGTCAACTTCACCGAGCAAGACTTGCTACGAGGTCTCAGATACCTAAACATGGAGGCGGCGCTGGGACGATGAATAGATTGGAGTTCTTTTCAGATCGATGGACTGGTCAGTTCGCCGATTTATCATGAATCTTGCTTCATTTTACCTCCAAGCCCACCGCGCCTAACGTTGCAGCGCGTGGCCATGTCCGTTTCTATTGCAGATTCCCTTTCACCCTTTGCCGTGGTGAGCGGGGAGTCCGGGGACACAGCGTTCTGCACTGCCGTCGTTCCTTGGATGAGTGATGGGCCGTCGGCGGCGGCGAGCAGCTTGTGCGGAGAAGTTCAGCCTGATGTCGTGTCGCCGGTGCTAGATCTGAAAGGTTTGCCGGACAGGGGCAACGTGTCGGTTCAAGAATCCGTCTAGTCAACGGGAAAAGACGACCCACAGGCACAAGGATGGACGCGAAGGTGAGCTTCCACCCGCGGTGATGGCGTCCTGTTGCCCATGTCTAGGGGTGCCGCCGATTTCAGATGCGATTACAGGCGAGTCGATATGATGATTTAGGGCGTGTTCGGGAGCCCTCTGGCTTCTGAAATCCTCGTATCCAGCCTCGGAGTCCAACCGAACGGTTCCAATCCTGGTTATTGAGCCGAGAAGCTGGCTCTGGACTACGTGCAAAATCAACGGAGTCGCGGAGCTGGGAAAAGCTGGCTCCGAGGAAACTGGGAAGCGGGAGTTGAGAGAAATTACCTGCGCCTGCCACCGCGAAGTGAGCCCTGCGTACCGCTTCGCTCTCGTCAACTCCCTCCAGCGACTCGTACATTCCCCTCGTCATACCCACAGGCCCCCTCCATTCCCCTTGTCCTTCCCGCAACCCTAGCCGCCGTCGTCCTCTCCTCGCACGCGCAGCTCGCCGCCGTCCTATCCTCGCCAGAATAGCTCGCCGCCGTCCTCTCCTCACGCGAGCAGCTCGCCGCCGTCCTCTCCTCGCCGGACCAGCTAGCTAGCCGCCGTCCTCTCCTCGCGCGCGCAGCTCGCCGCCGTCCTCTCCTCGCGCGGTGGGGCGCTCGCCGTCGGTGGGGCACTCGCTGTCGTTCCTCTCCTCGCGTGTATGTCCGTGCGTGCTCTCGTGCCTGTCACTCGTGCGGCATGGTTGCTAGCTTTTAACGAGAAGCTGCCGCACCGAACGGGATCGAAACTCCAGCAGTTTTCGTGGGAAGCTGGCTGCTGGAGTTGGGGGACAGATTTGAAGATTTTTCAGCCCTGGGTAACTACCGAACACGCCCTTAGTGTTTGAATGCAGAGTTCGCACTGAGCACCCCCTGACCGGCTGCCGTGCGTCGGGAGGGTATGTGTACTGAGAAGACTTTCAGAGGATTCATGGAGAAGAAGAGAGCCATTTTGGTCGGGAACAAGAAACGGGGATACACCTCTTCGTCAAGTGTCGCCACACGCTTAGACTCTGGAGATCAATCATTGAGCAGCTTGGGCTCGCGCACATGGACACCTCCGAATGGCAGTTAGATGAAACCGTCATTGAGTGGTGGCAGAAAAGAACCGATGACAGCAACCCTCACCGCCACGCAATGGCTTCCCTCACCATGCTCGTTTCTTGGACCATTTGGAATGAGAGAAACGCCCGAGTATTCCGTCGGAAAAAGTGCGCCACCGCCGGTCCTCCTAACCAACATTTTAGAAGACGCTAAACTTTGGGTTACTGCCGGCGCAAGGAAACTAGGGAACATCATATTGTACGAGTAATTGTCATGCCGCGATTTGTGAGTGCGTTGTAAAACTCTAAACTCTACTCTCCCTTATTTAATTGAAGAGGCAAATCTTTTGCCTTCGTTTAAAAAAAAAATGGTTGTTCCTGAAGTTGGGGCTACATTCGACTCACTGAGTCGTGCAAACTGTACTCTTGGGAAATTGGATTTGGCATCTAGTCCGGCAAGAGTAGATTGAATATTGAGCGCACAAAATATATGCAAGAGATTGTATGCGACAGCTCGGCAAGTGCCAGAAGAATGTTCTCGTGAACCAATGTGTATGTTTCCTAACCGCTGAAATGGTTACTTATGTGTGCTGCAGGGGAAACCAAAGAAGAGCAATACTAGATTGTGCCAATGCTAGTCCCTGCAATGATATGTCTCCGGAGCAGCAGGCAAGTGATATTTACAATCGAGCAATGCTCCAGAAGTTCAGAGAGGTGTTGTACTGAGGCACGGCGATATAGGATTGAAGAGGTAGAGAAAGGCTTACATTACCTCCTGAAGCGACACCATCCAGAGAAGCATGATAAATGATGCCACGTCGTGTACGAGGTGCGTGTGCGCGGTGGAAGCTCGAAGTTTCTACGAATGTGGCAATTCAAGCATACCGGGCTACTTGATGCCATGTTGTGAAAGTACATCAAATGGAACTATTTCGTTTGGTTCTGAATTTTGCTGGTTGTTACTTCGCTACGAAATTTGCTGCTCAGATCATCGACTTGCTGGGGCTGCGATGGACAAAAATGCAACCAGCAAGGGATGTACTACCAGCGCACTTGCTGCACTGCGTGGGTCAACGTGGCAGCCTATACAAGCATGCTCTAGAGCTTGTCATGTTCGGGGACCCAAACCCCTGCGCGTATGAGATGGCCGTGAAAAAATAAAAATGGGGGTGCAGACACTTACCCCGCTAGCCGCAATGAGGGATGGCCTTGGTGCTCGAGGATCGGCTCGGCAAGAATGTGTTAGCTTCACAATGTCGGCTCAACAAGCTGATGATGGCATCTTTGGCGACAGCAATGCCAAGGGGACCACCGCTTCGGAATCGCAAGCCAGGGCGACCGACTAGCAGTTGAGACAAAGCCTCGGTACGACGAGAGAGCGTTGAAGAACTCAAAGAAGAAACAGAAACCGAATATTGGGGAGACAGTTGGGTGTGGCACAAGTAAGCGAACCCGGTTCTGTACCATCTGTAGGCAGATAGGGCACAAGAACACGACCTGGATTTTTTTTCAAAACTATGACAAATTTTATAGCAAATTTGAAAACTAGCAAACTGAAAAAAAAAATCAGAAATAGCACCCTGTCGGCCTTCCGTGAGCCGAGGGGGGGCCTGTCAGCCTCCCGTGGGCCGAGGGGGGGCTGGTCGGCCATCTGTGGGCCGAGGGGGGACTGGTCGGCCTCGTGGCGGCCGAGGGAGGCCTATCGGCCTAGTGGCGGTCGAGGGGGGCCTGTCGGCCTAGTGGCGGCCGAGGGGGGCCTGTCGGCCTCCAGGAGGCCGAAGAGCTCCTGGATAAGGCCGACAGCTCCTTTCTTCTTCCTCCCTTCGCTGCTTCTCCTCTCTCTCTCGTTTCTCTCTCTGTATTCTCCACCCCCGCGCCGATCTCTTCCCTCGTCCACCCATTTTCATATCCAACCCGCAGAAAAAATAGATCATAGCATTCTCCGTCGGCGTACGTAATTTTTTTTTGCTATGGTGTAGTTTTTTGTGCGTGGTGGTGAGGAGGAGGTGGTGGTGGTGGTGAGGAGGATGTGGTGGTGAGGAGGAGGTGGTGGTGGTGAGGAGGATGTGGTGGTGAGGAGGAGGTGGTGGTGATGAGGAGGATGTGGTGGTGAGTTGGAGTTCCGATGGTGTCGTCCGGTGGTGCAAGTAGTCCGCGAGGTGGCCGGTGCCGCTGAGTTGAAGAAAGGACGAAGAAGAAGGGGACACACGCGTCAAAGGTATACCATTGTCGTCACAAATATTTGTGTAGCCGGTAATATTTTTAGTTAGTGTAGCCGGTAATATTTGTAGTTAGTGTAGCCGGTAATATTTTTTTTAGTGTAGCCGGTAATATTTTTAGTTAGTGTAGCCGGTAATATTTTTTTAGTGTAGCCGGTAATATTTTTAGTTAGTGTAGCCGGTAATATTTTTTTTAGTTTAGCCGGTAATATTTTTAGTTAGTGTAGCCGGTAATATTTTTTTTAGTGTAGCCGGTAATATTTTTAGTTAGTGTAACCGGTAATATTTTTTTTCGTTGCGATTAATGAGAAGGTGGCAATGTCTGATAGGTGAAAATGTCTGAATCAGTAAATTTGACTGTTTACTACGGCCCTGGTAATGTTCGATATAATGAGTTGGGGGTTGATCTTAGCGAGTTTAAAAATGGCGTCATGACACTTTCAGACCCGAACAAAATGGACATTAGACAGTTGAAGTACTGGTTGACTACTAGTTTTGGGCTGGATCCTGAAGTATGTTATGTCAGTATTCATGCATTGTGGACGAAATCCTGTAAAAATGTGAAGTGGGAGTTGATGCCGATAGATAGGAGCCAGCATTGGTTGACCCTGTTAAGTCGTTGCCGAGACAGAAGAATCCACCCATATGCCCTAGTGCAACCTGTGGCGAAGGAGGAGAATACCGTACAACTCCACGTGGGGTATGAACCCGGCCACGGTAGTCAAGTAGCTAACGAGATTTATTTATCCGGATCACAGCCACCGGATGTGGATGCTAGCCAAGCCGAGAAAGAGTCAGACTATGCGCCACACAATGTTTGTGGTCATGATACTGGGCAGAGTAGTCAGTCGATAATATTGGCGGAGGATGTGGATTCTGATTGGGATGAGGAAGAGGATAAAATGCTGAGGGTGATGGAGGAAGAGGATGATGATGGATTGGCGGAGGATCTGGATTCTGAAAATTCCGAGGATGAAGTGGAGGTACCGATTCCTTCTGCATGGGATCAGGACATATCCACCGGCCTTACGGTCAACGATGGCCATGAGACTCCATGGCAGTATAATCTAAACCAAGTCCAGATAGGGGCTATGTTTGATACAAAGAAAAAATTGAAGTATGCGGTGATAAAGTGGGCTATGTCTACGCAGAGGGTTTTCCGGACACACATATCAAGTCCAACAAACTATACCGTGAAGTGTGCTGAAACAGGTTGTCCTGCGAAGGTGCACGGGCACGTGCCGAAGTATAACATCCACTGGGTTGTCACCAATGTGGTCCCACATAATTGTGTGAGGAAAAACCTGTTGGTTTGTCATCCAAACCTGACTTCAACTCTCATTGCGCAACTCATGTATACTGAGATAGTGGAGAAGAAAGATATGGAAGCAAAACACATCCAGACAGCAGTGAAGGTCAGATGGAATTATGAGATTACTTATGGGAAGGCTTGGAGGGCTAAGCAGAAGGCTATGGAGGAAAGGTTTGGGACGTTCTTCGACTCATATGATAATGTTGTCCGTCTCCTTGACATACTGAAGGAGAGAAATCCTGGCACTTATGTTAACATACAACACACGAGGTTGGAGAGTATACCAGATTTCAAGGTGTTGAAACGAGTATTCTTCTCTTTCGCTATGTGCATCGAAGCTTTCCGGCATTGTCCTCCTGTGATGTTTGTGGATGGTACATTCCTGACTGGTCAGTACAAAGGGCAAATCCTGACTACTATTGGTGTGGACGGGAACAATCAAATCATCCCACTTGCCATGGCATTTGTGGAGGGTGAGAACTTTCCGAGCTGGGTATGGTTTTCCGTCAAGTTAAAATTGCGATCGTGAAAGACCGACCAAACTTGTGTGTCATTCATGACAGACATGCTGGTATATTGAAGGCCGTGAAGACACTAAGGAATCCAACAGCTGACGAACCAACACCTTGGAAGGACTTGCAGAGCCGGTGGTGCATGCGCCATCTTGGGGCTAATTTTTTCTCACAGTTTAAGAACAAACGGTTGATGAACTTGTTCAAAATATTATGCAACCAGAACCAGCAGCGCAAATACGAATTTATTTGGTCAAAACTAGATGAGTTTACTAAGAAGCAGGTCCGTGCGAGGAAGAAAATGGAAAAAGATCAGGTTAAATTAGCAGCACTCATCGCGGAGCTAGAGGAGCCAGTAGGTCTTTGTGACTTGCCAGCAATTGACCCTCCTAATACTCAAAGAAAGAAGGGCATGGCAATAAAGAATTTTTCTGAGTGGATAGAGAAAGAGCCTCCGGTGAATTGGTCTTTGCTGCATGACACCCATGGAGCTAGGTATGGCCACATGACAACCAATCTTGCAGAGTTGTATAACTTTGTACTCAGAGGGAATAGAGCATTGCCACTCACATCTATTGTAGAGGCTGTATTCCATGGCACTTTGAGATATTTCAGAGAAAGGCACGAGTTAGCAAAGAAGCATATTGCAGATAACCAGAACACACCTTATTGTAGCCGTGTCATGGAGTACATGGCAAAGAAGATAGAGAAAGCAAAGAAGCACACTGTCAGACTCATAGGTAATCAGGAAAGGAGGTATGAGGTTCAGCTTCCTACAGATGGTTTTGGTTCTGCAAATGAGGTGAAGACGCACGAGGTAAAAATTGGAACGGAATTTTATCCAACTTGTGAGTGTACATGCAACAAACCGAAGTTGTTGCACCTGCCTTGCTCACATGTGTTGGCTGCCTGTGGCCAGATTGAGTTGGACGCTATCTCCTTCGTGTCCCCATACTATTTAAAAGATGCAGTACTCAATGTCTGGACAGGTGAGATGACAGGGTTTAGAGTCGTCGGCAATTTCAACAAGGTAAACGATGGGGAGAGAGTATACATCCCGGATCCAGGACTTCGGCGAACAAGCAGGGGCAGACGTAAGGTAAAGCGCATCCGAAATGATATGGACCAATCTGAAGCTGGTGGAGCAACCAGACAATGTTTGCTATGCGCGGCTTATGGGCATAGGATGAAATATTGTCCCGACCTGAACAAAGACGGTGCTTCCACATCGACGAGTGCTTCTACATCGACGACTGCGACAACAGTAGGAAGAGGCGGACGTGGTCGTGGCAGTCGTGGTGGTCGTGGCAGTCGAGGCCGAAGGGGCGGACGAGGAAGAAATAACTCACAAGCTATATAATGTGTTGGACTATGTTTTAATTTGTAATATGTGTTGGACTATGTTTTAATATGTAATATGTGTTGGAATATGTTTTAATTTGTAATATGTGTTGGACTATGTTTTAATTTGTAATATGTGTTGGACTATGTTTTAATTTGTAATATTATTTGACTATGTTTTAATTTGTAATATTATTTGACTATGTTTTAATTTGTAATATTATTTGACTATGTTTTATTTTGCAGATATGGCTTCGTATCCGTTGCTTAATCGTAATATTGATAGAGGGCACCGGGCCGCACTTATGGAAGCGGGCAAGAACTTAGACGTGTTGGTCACTCGCACCCCAAAGTCTAACTGGATGATACACCATTCATGGGTTAATAGGTATGTGTCGGTATAATGACTTACTATGTTTGACATCATTTTGATAGCCGCTAATTGTATGCTACATTCTCTTTATTTTGTAGGTTAAGTTGGGCTGGACTTCTACCCTTGGCACGGCTGGTTGAGAGTACATTGGATGAGTGGGTTGAACATCCGCAATTGGATGAGGCAGGTGAACCAATGCAGTTACGCAAGAGGCAAGTGAAACGTTTCTCTTACGACAAGTCACTCATTACCTGCTTAGTAGATAGATGGAGACCAGAGACACATACATTTCACTTTCCTTGGGGAGAGATGGCGCCTACTTTACAGGATGTGTCTTACTTGTTGGGAATATCTCTGGCCGGTGCTGCCATAGGTCCTTTAGAGGCAGAATCTGGTTGGCTAGCATCGATGCAGGGCCGTTTTTTGGCTGCGGTGCCAACTACTAAGGTCCTAGACAACGATACTCACAGGCCTCGTTTTAAGTGGTTGACCCAGTTTCAGGTAACCTTCATGGCCAGTTTAAAAACTGATGTTTTCATTGTTGTCCTCATTGCATAGTTCAAACAATCGTTTGGTTTCTATGTAGATTGTCTTCTTAGGATATCCCGATGTTCAGTTGTCAGAGGAACAGATTGACTGATCCCTAGAGGCATATATTTTGTGGTTGTTCGGCAAGACGATGTTCACGGAGAACCACGTGACCACTGTCGATGCACGACTCATCGGTATTGCACGAGAGATAGCTGACGCACGTTGCCCTGGGGACATTCTGCAGAGGAGTTTTGGTTCTGCTGTGTTAGCGGCTACGTACAGAGGCCTGTGCAAAGCTTGCTCGTTGAAGGCTAGAAAATCAGGTATTGTTGGATGTCCACTATTGTTGCAGCTCTGGTCATACGAGAGATTCACTATTGGTCGACCCTATGTCTACGTTCATAGACCTTTTGGTTTGGAGGACATGGCTGGGACTTACGTGCCTGCTATCGGCGACTTGCCTACTATGGGATCTGTTTGGACACGGAGAGAGGTATTTTCATATTAAGTAACAATATGAATTACTAATGCTTATTTCTTGCCATTCAATAGTATTACTAATGCTTATTTCTTGTCATGCACAGAGACAGTTCGCGCATAGCCAGGTGAGGGGCTGCTACCCATCCTTCACGGCGCAGTTTGATAGTTTGCACGAGGATCAAGTTATCTGGGAGCCATACTCCCACCAGGCTATATTATCCAGGTGTCCAGTTGGGATTTCTGGATTCTGCACCAGAGATCGGCACTATTGGATGACCAAGGTGAAGTTGGTCTTCGACGTGACGGTTGAGGAGATGGCTCTTCATAGGGTGATGAGACAGTTTGGTCTATGCCAAGAGCCTGACATTCCAGATATTCCACACTTACCAGATCACGTGCACAAGTAAGTAATACTATTATTAGTTCTCAGGTCTGCATTCAGAATATCACTAATCATGTAACGCGCATGTCAATCTTAGGTACAGTCGCGCAGGAGGAAACAAGTCCCACGATTCTTGGCTTCGCGACATTAGCCCTTACGTGGACGAATGGACTACTGCGCCGACAAATATCTGGGATGAGGTTCGGCTCTTTAACTGGGACAAGTTCGGGTTGTATCTGCAGAGTTACCGGCATAGCACCAGGATCTACTTGGTTCCATCAGCAGCTCCTGATCAGATCGAAGCCCCTATACCCAGCGATATGTACCCAACTGCCTCTGTTATGGGAACCAGACACCACGTGGTACGTGCTATGGTTCTCACATGTTAAGTTTTTTCTTAATCTGAACATATACAATTGGTTGACTATTCGTATTGTCTGCCATATAACAATGACCTCATTGGTTAACTCTCCGTGTAGAGCGTGACTTGACAAGCCAGGCGCTAGAGGAGGTTTCCGCTTTAATGCAACGCTTTGAGAGGGGAGATAATATCCCACAGCGAGAGAACGTCTCATGGTTGAGGCGTCTTGATGAGAAGCTACGGGGGATTTACACAACTGTTACATGTAGACGATCTTCGGATGTTGCTATTCCTCGTCCAGCACATCGTCCGCCACGCCACTCTCTGCAGCGTTCAGAACCTCGACCCTCTGTGCAGCATTCAGAACCACGACCCTCTGTGCAGCGTTCACAACCAGGGAGCTCTTCCTGGCAGCAGACACCTCCTTCACAACCAGGGAGCTCTTTCTTCCAGCAGCCACCTCCTTCAGAACCAGGGGGCTCTTCCTGGCATCATCAGATGGACCTAGGTAACACTACTTTGTACATTCTTTTAAACATTGTAGGTTCGCAAATCAATTTTACATGTTTTACTTTACCGCAGTCGGCAGCCAGTCGCAGCCGTTCATGCATTCAATCCAGTCACCGATGCTTAGTGGTGCTGGTTCGTTCTTAGCCGGCGACGACGACGATGATGACCGAGCTGCAAACACCTATGAGTTCTCGCAGACAGTTCTTCACACTCCACCACCACCATTGACGCAGGAGACACAGACAAGACGAGGTTATCTATGGTCGTGGTAATCGTCTGCGTCATCCACCGGCTGATCGCTTATCGCCTTCCGGTCCTCGTTCGAGGAAGACCCAGATTCGTCGTCGTCCCCCCCAGTGATATCGTTATCTATGTATGAGTCGTTATCTATATTAGTTTCAGACTATTCGCATATGTTACTATCACACTTGCTTCTATCTGATCAGGAGACATATATTGTTTTATGTATGCGAGAGACATATTACTATTAATCCGCATTGTTATTCGAGTTACATTTCCAAAGAGATTGTAACCGATAATTAAGATATAAGTACATATCACATAAACGGTAGGACTGAACTTAAAAAATACAGCTTACATACTACATGAAGGCATCATCGTCATCCTCCGTCGATGCAACACTCTTGCCCTTCGACGATGCGGTACTCTTGCCCTTCGACGATGCGGTACTCTTGCCCTTCGACGATGAGGTACTCTTGCCCTTCGACGATGCGGTACTCTTGCCCTTCGACGATGCGGTACACTTGCCCTTCGATGATGAGGTACTCTTGGCCTTGGTGCTCGGCATGAAGATATCGTCTTCGTCTTCGCTGTCGGCAGTCCATAAATATGTATGCTCTGCTGCAGTCCTTATAAATTTTTCACTCTTCGTCTGCACTACCTTCTTCCACCTTCCGTGCAACCTAAGAAGTTCTTTACGTACTTCCTCATAGGTCCTTTCAGGCCACCCAGACCTACGTAATGCATGAGCCAACTCATTCTGTATGGTGTCACTACCGATGAGTTCGTCCCATGGAACTATCCTATTGTCCATCCTGAAATTGGTGGCTAGCCTAAGAAGACATTTGCTCATCTCAGGGTGAAAACTACGATCGAAAGGATAATCGGACATCTCGACTACACTAAAATGGACTGCTTATCCAACTCCGTGTGAAGGGGGTTTTATAGGTAGAGAGGAGAAAATGGCGGGAAAGAACGACTGCGGTATGGAGGGAAAGGTGGTGGGAACATATGGCGGGAAGGGGTTGGCGGGAAACGGGTGGCGGGAAGGGGTTGGCGGGAAACGGGTGGCGGGAAGGGGTTGGTGGGAAACGGGTTGCGGGAACATATATCGGCACAGAGTTGGCGGGAAAATATTGAGGGAAATGAGGGGAAATGGTTGTGCAGCAATTATAATGAATTTATTTGTAAAAAAAACACTTAGAGAAATGGCGAGAAATAATGCCGGGAAAGGGTTGACGAGAAAGGATGGCGGGAAAGGTAGGCCCGCGGAAGCATAAATAATATTTTTACAATATTTATAAGACGGGCAATCGTTGTACATCATTAATAAGTCAAATTTCACAAAAAAAACATTTCGGCTTACCATGGGCCAACAGGAGCCCACTCGGCCGTGTGGAGGCCGACAGCCACTCGTCGGCTTCGTGTAGGCCGACAGGCCCCCATCGGCCTACTGGTGGCCGACAGGCCCCCCATCGGCTTACTGGTGGCCAACAGGCCCCCCATCGGCCCACCCCAGGCCGACAGGCCCCCCGTCGGCCCAGCCCAGGCCGACATGGTGCTATTTCTAATATTTTTGCATTCTGCCCAATAGTTTTTAAAAAGGCTATAAATTTAGTCATAATTTTGAAAAAAAATCCACGACCTGCCCTGATAGGGGCGACATGCCAGAGAAGCTAAGGAAAGAGCCGACAAGAACAAATTGTGGTGTTGTCTGTGCACCGGAGGAACACTTGTGGCAATCCTATTGTCGTGCTTCACAAGGTGCTGCATGAGGCTGATGTAGTTGATACTGTAGCTTGAAGATTGTACAAAAAAATTGTATCTGAATAACCAAATTTTCCTGTACACTGGGTTGTACTGAATTTTTTTCATATAAGAGCACACTATGTCATAGTGAGCTGACTGAATAAAATTATACGAGTTTGTGTACTGGGAGGGGGACCGGAACTCATTCAGATTTTGAATGTTTTGGTTTTCAAAGATGTTTGGGATGGAAACCGGGCGATACATACCATTGTTAGAGTCCGGAACAAAATGGGGCCTCCCCGTGCGTTTGGATTTTCAGCCGTTGGATTGGCCGTCCAAACGAGTTTTAGCCGTTGGATCGCGAGAAGGGGATATCCTGGCCGTTGGATCGTGTGATGGAGAGAGCTGGCCGTCGGATCAAAATCAAACACTGCAGTCCATGCCACCGCCAGTAATTCTCGTGCCCCATCGAGGGCATTCTCGTCTTTTCACACATGGACCTATAAAATATAGCGCCCCCGTTGTGAAACCCTAGCTGCCTCCCCTTCTCCCCTCTTCCTCGCCTCACCTCGAGCCGCCGCCCGTCGCTAAGCACCGCGGCCGCTGGCGAGCTGGTCCCGAGCCGTCCTCTCCTTGTCGCAAGAACCACTTTCCCCCGTCCTCCTCCACCCCGCCTGGGAGCCGCCTTCTCCTCTTTCTCTTCCGTGCGACCAGATGAAGCGCATAGGAGCGGCGGCTCGCCCGGCCATCGTACTACCCCGGTGCTTGACCGAGTCGAGCAGCCGGCCCGCTAGCTCCCACCCCTTCCCCCGCCGCCTCACTTCCGGTATCGTGGCCCTACTCTGCTCTGGTGGCGGCCTCAGGTGGCG
Source organism: Thinopyrum elongatum (assembly GCA_011799875.1). NCBI lineage: Eukaryota > Viridiplantae > Streptophyta > Magnoliopsida > Poales > Poaceae > Thinopyrum > Thinopyrum elongatum. The sequence goes on from CM022299.1 coordinate 522,503,676, forward strand.
CCGGAGGAGGAGGGAGATGGCGGCGGCAGTGCCGTGCGTGGAGGCCGTTTAGGGACTCGCTTAAGGTGCTCGAGGCCGACATCCAGCACGCGAACACCCTGTGAGTCCCCTCCCTCTGTCCCTCGCCCAAATGTCGTGAATTCGTCTCTGACGCTCTGCTGCAGGGCGCCAGAGTGCTCGAGGGACTACGACAGGGCGTGCCTGCAGATGCGCATGTCCTACAGCCCCGCCATGGACATCTTCATCTTCCTCCTACAGCGGACCAACTGCAGCCTCGCCGGCGCGCTTGGACACCTCAGGATCCTCATCTACAAGGTACTAATCTTGTCCATCAGTCAGTCTTTGTGCCCATGTCTGGTTTCATTCCATATTCTGTGGCATACTAATTGTGGAGATTGTGAGCCTCTGCTTCCGTTATTTCTGCAGGTTTGGTACCACCACCATGTCCACCCATGAAAGGAATGCCAGCATCAGGGAATTCTATGGCAAACGCTCTGTACATATCTGAAAACAATAGCAGATGTTCTCACTACGGTAAACACTTTGTTTATCAATTCGTGTGCAGGTATGGATCGATGTGTATTTTGTGTGTGCCAGACTACCAGTTAGTGAGTGATAGACTGATAGATAATATCCATATGCATATTCCATCGGCATAGCAAGTGATCAGCAATAGACAACTCTTGCTTTTGGATTAAACTGCATATCTTGCCAAAGAATTAAATATGGGCTCATTTATGTATTCTTATGCGCCAATGCATCATTAAGCATAAGTAAATTTGTATATGTGTTGTTTACTTACAAGTGTTTTTAGCAACTTAGTTTGCCAGTTGGATTCACTTAGCTCACTTGGATCATAGGTAGTTCTTCCTCTAATTAACCATAGGAAAGTTTTTATTAATTGTGAAATGCTTGCTTCTTGTTTCTGCAATATGATGTTTGTGCTTACCATCTTCTATTGTTTCCTATGTTATTCTCAGTTATTCAAAGAACACTACATGTCACATGAATTCAAGATTACTTCTCTGGAGGTAATTAGCAGAACCAGCTTCTTGAGTTTGCATGCTTACCATGTAGTAGTATGCTGATTTCATCGATTACAGTATGAACGCTTATAAAATGATGATTCTATCGATTTTGTGGGATTTTGTGATTCCTATGGAATTAAGATGAAGAGCCCACCTATTGGCCTGGCCCTATTTATTATTTTTGGTGCACTCCTATTTCATAAATGAAGCAGTAGGCAATTATGTATGGATGTTTCAACAGAACTAGAATTAGTAAACGGTTGTCTGCTAATGATATTTGCTGCCTCAATTTTGGCCTACCTTTTGGGCAATGCCATCTCCACAAATCTGAGCCCAATATTTTGAATATACATTCCATTGTTATTTGGGACTGCTATCTTAGTTCTGTGACTTTTTGGCAGTGTCGCCTCCGTAGGTCTGAAGGCAAAATTTAAATACATCTAAGATGTCCATCCATTTTTTATTCTTTGAACTGTTGTTTGTGCCATAGATTACTTTTAAGTTTGCCTTGCCAGTCACAGTTTCAGTTTACGATGGGCCTTGGAGTTGAGAAGCTACAGTTTTATTGATGCTTGAAGATTTTATAAATGGCATATGCAAAACATCTAAAAGAATTTTTTAGTGTGTATTTTTTCAGTTTTCATTCGTTCTATCTTTATCTTCAGTTCTTCAGTCTATCTTGGAGGTAGGGGATTGTTGTATAAGTCTGTCAATATTTCTCAATATCCTAATTAATTCATCCATTCTTTGTATCTCGTCCCTAAACTACATGAGGCGGTTTTTTCCAGAGTTGCTTTATTTATTCCATTACTTCTCCTCTGGATTTGGCCGGAATCCTTTGCTTCAAGCTCTTGCCCCTGATGGAAAAATTTCATGTTTTTTGGCAGTGTCGCCTCAATATAAATACTAAGTTCTCCGTTCACTAGATTTTAATGTTTCATGAAGATGGTCCGGTTTTCACCTTAGGTTCAGTTACATGCATTCTGTTGCACGCATTGTTTTTCGATCTATGTCGCTCTATGGGATGCATTTATTTTTTCCAGTTGTTCACTTCTTTTTTTGTTCTTGTGCTATTTTCAAAACTGGGATCCATAACACTCACTCTTTTTTGTGTGTAATCTATGGTCATCCAGAAAATACCAAGGAAGACTGGTTGGACTATGGTTTGGCAAGCAGAGCTTTATTAGGACTGAGTATGACGAACAAGTATGGATGCAAGAAATTTCTCCTGAAAATAGGACTTGAGGTTGGTACGGACGTCCTACTTATATTAAAGACGAACGTTGTCGATGATCTGTACATGATAGTTTGCCTCAATGACCTCTGAGAGGTTCATAGGTCCTAATTGAGGTTATCTTCAATTCATTAGTTTTTATCTCTGCTATGTTAGCTCTTTTGCGAGGGTCCAAATTGCTTACCGCCTTAGAAGAAACACACTTCCAACTATTTCTGAAGCTATTAGATCAAAAGATTAAATAACTTTTGTTGTGATGATGATAAATAAGCTCTTTGGATAGTAGAGTAGGCCAAGAAACTCTTGACTCCTTTTATCATATAGCTTGGCTCTCTCCTATTTTCACGACTGGTCTAGCTTGCCTGATTGTGCCTCCATAATTTAGAGAAGTTTTTAATATGCCATTCTCAAAATATCTTATGTCCTTCCTGTTATGTAGTGGCAAAGAAATAGGGGCAATCCCCCAATATTATGTGCTTCTTTCTGCAGTACTTCATATGCAACAGTTCTACTAACGTTTAATGATTCATTCTTATTAAAGTAAGCAAGTAAAAACCATGTTGTATCCACCCATTTGGTGCAGATATTCTCCATGTTTGATGGCCATGACCGAGGTGTGATGTTTTTCTATTTGCTGGGATTTGATAGGACCAGGAGTCCAGGACCATGATACTCTTGGTACTGTTCCATGGCACCGACAGGTATGTCATATATTTGATGATGCAGCCCCTACTTTTTTGTAATTTTTATTTATGAGGCATCTCCTATCTTCGGCTTGGGGTTATTTTGGCAGGCCTATTGTTTGCTGCTTGTGATGCTTGACAGAGGTTTTGGGACTACGTTTAAGCCTCGGTGAGGTTTTGGGTCTTTGTTTAATCCTTGGGTCACGGGGATCCAAATATAGGTGGTTCATATGTTAATTAGTTATGATTTCCTTGTGTTGATTGGTGGCCTTCGATGGTTCTTTATATTTGTGGTTGTGGTTCAGAGGCTTTGGTGATTAAAGCTGATGATTCATTTTAGGCTAATTTTGGCTATGGATTAGTGCCGGACATACGTTTAGATAGAATGGTTCAGGCTCGTGTCTATGGTCGGTGCGAAGTTAAATATGGGATTTTGCTTTAAGGTACTGGTCGGCTTTGCACTTGCATTCCTGCAATACCACATATCATCTTACATACAACTTACATACAACTGGACATTGACCTCTAGGATGGCCTGACCGACACTGCCGGCTTGCTGCCATCAAACGAGTAACATGCCCTCCCTCCTACTCTTCAGACTCGTGCAACTATATGCATTACTCATGTTTGTTGCTTTCCCAGTGAAACAGATCACATGCCCAGCAAGAAAACAAAGTCACAGCCTACTACCCGCAGGACTTTAGTCTTTAATGACTAAATGAACGGATCACATGTAAGACAGTTTCTAAAATCGTTTTCTATGTTGTATCCTCAGATGCACTGCTCAGGCCTTGCTCGCCTTGCATACAAATGTCATCGTTAATTATTTTGTGTTTGTCCTTATGGTTTACTGAGTATAAATGTCGGTGTTGCGTAATTGATATGTGCATTCTCCTTTAAGATTGTACATGCCCTGTTTGTCATCACCACTCTCGACATATATAGCTCACTTTACCGAAAGTTTATATCCTGCTCAAAATTTAAAGAATAGATGTGCTCGATTTCTTCAACACATCCTATGATTATCTATTCTTTATTTTCCAGTATTGATCACCCTTATCAACGCATTACTGGTATGTTGAACACGACGTGATCCAGAAAACGAATAGAGGTTTTCTTTCAAGATATAGAGCACATTGGCCAAGCCTGGACAAAAAACATCAAAATGTAGCATGGCAACTTAGTGTTAGTTTGCTTATGTATTGTTTGATACATATGAACAATGAGCTCAAGAGGACTTTATTTATCTGCTGTTGTATACTTCAATATCACCTGTGGATATGCCTTTGAATGTCCACATCTAATTGCTTTATCATCCCCAACATCCAGAATACATAGATGGGGACGCCGTTGCTCAAAGGCGAGCATACGTGACCTTGTTGAAGGAGTTTTGCCCTCCGTTTGTGTCTCAAATGTCGATGATGCCCTCTGTGCTTTTTATTTTGCTTATTCAGCGAATGTTGGATTAGACAAGGATTTATTCACGTTGGATCTGTACAACTATGGACTGTTCATGCAGTCTTTCATTTAAGCTTTGAAATGAGAGAATTGGATGCTGGGTTGTTGCATGTTTTTTCTTGATGTTAGGTTATCTATTGCCATTTTTATGTGTTCTGGACTGGTGCATAGGCTCTTGCTTTTGAGTGATCAGCTTTTGCAATGTCTATTGGCTGCATATCATGACAGCTCTTCCCTGAAGGAGTCCCATCTCTATATTAACTTTTTTGTGTTTGCAATTTTTTATACTTGAAATGCTTCAGTGGTTGTATAAACAGATCGAACATAACTATACCCGGCAGCTTGCTGCCGGGTGCGGCAAGCCGCACTTCCTACCTAGTGTACATGATGGGTGGGTACTGGGCTAGTGGCGTTGGAAGAACAAAAGGCCTGCCGCGCTGATCAGCTGAAGTATTGAGTGGGTGGCCCACCCGTCTTGTGCATTGGATGCACAGTGCCAGGATGGTGCAGGACTGAAACGTCTCTCGCGTCAAGCTGGGCCGCGGGTACAAGTCGGGTGTGACCGTCAGGTCTCGGTCAACATCCTGTTACATTATTAAAATTGGCTATGTCCCACAGACCTTTGTTGTGTCAGATCTGCATGACCGCCAACGGTGAATGGTTCCGTGACCAGGCGAGGACGAGCGCGCCCACGAATTTTCGGTACTTCTAGCAATTGGATTCAATAATGTCTGCTCTAATACTGTAGCAGTACTGGTATGCAGCAGCTCTGAAGCAACCATGTAGCTATTTGAACCCGTGGTCACGTGCTTAATTAGCACAACATTAGCCCATGGTGACAACGGTGAATGGGCTGGGTTAACTTTCCCGCAGTTTGCTGTGGCGACATGCGGCGGCGCATTGACTGACACAAGAAGAAAATTGCAACACATAGAATGCACTAGTCTACTACAGTTCAGGAATTACGTTGGAAGAAGACTACGCTACATATATTTATACGCAGCGATGCATGAGTAGGTCATCTAAGGACATGTACAATGATGGCATATGAATACAGATGCCTCATGATAAAAAGTAGCTTGGGGCATCTATATTGATGTTTTCTCCCCAATGCTAGCTACTACTAGTGGGCCTCATCAAATAATAAAAAGTAGACTCTCACTACACATGCATCCCTACTTTTCACTTCAACTTTTCAACTTTATGCATTGGACCACATTTTCTCTCTCAAGCACCCGCCTCCTACAGAGGATCCCGCTTCTCCATCCAAACCTACTTTTTCTAACATCCGATCCTACATGGCGTATGTGACATCACCCTGAGGCTATGCATTGTACATGCCTTAACATGCATGTTGCTGACAGGGTTAAGGTAAGTACACTGCTGCGCGGTGCTGTACTGATCCGGTTTCATGTCGACGGCAACCCTGAAAAGAACTTGACGTAGTTGCCTGGATCCCCCAGCACTTTGAGCATTCTGGGGACAGGCGGCATGCTGACATCGACGAGCCCCTCGAGCGCCTGCACCACCGTCCCCATGCTCGGCCGCGCGCCCTCCTCGTCCTGCACGCACCAGCACGCCACCTTGCACGCCCGCTCCACCTCGCGAACGTCGGCGTGGCCGTCGAGCTGCCTGTCCACCGTGCTCTTCACGTCGCCATCCAGGAGCCGGCTGGCGGCCGTCGACGGGAAGAAGTCCACCGTGCCGTCCGGCCGCTGCTCCACGTTCCTCCTGCCGGACACGATCTCGAACAGCAGCATGCCGTAGCTGAACACGTCGGCCTTGGCCGTGATGGCCGTGCCTGTTATCCACTCCGGCGCGAGGTACCCCACCGTGCCCCTCATCGTCGTCAGCACGCGGCTGATGTCCCGGCCCATGAGCTTCGCCAGCCCGAAGTCGGCCACCTTCACGGCGAACGCGTCGTCCAGGAGGATGTTCTCCGGCTTGATGTCGCAGTGTATGATGCAGTCCCTGCACTTCTCGTGCAGATAGTCTAGTCCCCTCGCGATGCCCAGCGCGATCTGGTACCTCGTGTCCCAGCTCAGGATGCCATGGCCGGGGATGGAGCTGGACCCGAAGACTGTCCAGAGAGCCGTTGGGCATGTGCTCGTAGACGAGCAGCCTCCGTGTCCCCTCGGAGCAGAACCCGAGCAGCCGGATGAGGTTGACGTGCTGGATGGTGCCGATGGTGCTCACCTCCGCACGGAACTGCTTCTCCCCCTGACGCACGCCCTCGAGCTTCTTCACCGCGACCAGCGTCGCCGTCGCGTCGGGGAGTGACCCTTTGAACACCGACCCGAAGGAGCCGCCGCCGAGCTTGTCCGAGAAGTTGTTGGTCACGGACTGCATGTCGCGGTACGTGAACGCCATCAGGGAACCTTCCACGACTCTCCTTTGCGCCTTCACCCTTCTCCTCCTCAGAACGAAGACTGACACGAGAATCTTGGCGACAGAATGATCGTTGGGTACTCGATTGCCTGGGTGGATTCTTCGTCTTGAGCACATGGATCGGTTCCGATCCGAGACGACGCGAAGAGGGGCGCGTGTCCTCTTGGCGTTTCTTGTTTGCAACAGACAAACGGAAACGACGTCGCGCATTCAATGCAAGAAGTCCAACCAGTCAACGCGCCTCCTCCTTCGTAAACGGAAAAGCGGTTACCGATCCAACCAGCCAACCCGTTTTTTTTTCTTTCCTTTCAAAAAATGCCCTCCTTCCCAATATCTTGGGCGTATTAGGTTCTGGCACGAAAATTAACGTAGGCGGTTCGTTACTTCAGCCGTACATGACGCATGGAGGGAGGCATGCACGATCTAGTTTGATCGGGTCTTGTTTGACCGATCCATCACCACGCCACGCACGTCCAAGCCCAATTCCATCCATCCTTAAAGAAAAAAGAAAGAAAAAAAAACCACCATCGCGGCCGACGAGCTCCTTGAAAAAAGCTCACCTTTTCTTCTTCCACCCCGACGACCTCCCGTCCCGACCGCCGACGACGTGCTGCCTCCCGCAAAAAAAGCTCACCTTTTTTCATTCTTCTTCTTCTTGCGGACGACGAATTCCTGTGTCTGGCTCTGGGTGGTGCAGTGCATGCAGGCAGCTTGCCGTCCTCCATGACGAGCGACTGTCGCCGGCGCTCACAAATTAAGCACATCATCATGCCTCGCGACTGTCGCCGGCGCTGACAAATTAAGCACATCATCATGCCTCGCGACTGTCGCCGGCGCTGACAAATTAAGCAAATCATCGCGCGCGCGCGCGCGAGGTGACCTCCCTGCTGGCGCCGACCACGGCGACGGCCATTCCATCCACAACGTTCGTCGTCGTGGACGTTGCCGAGCTCTAGGAGCCGTACGTCAACACACCAGAGTGATTAGAGCCATGGAAATTAAAGAACCGTCGGCCGGCGTCGTTGCCGGTCGTCTTCCTCGCCTCCGGCATGCCTGCGCGCAAAACGCCGCCCGTCTTCCTCGCCGACCACGTTCGCCGCCGCCGACGACCTTGCTCGCTCCGCCACCTCAAAAAAGCTTTCCTTCTTCTTCCCAAAAAAAAAAATCCCGGCAACGGACATGCGCCTCCGCTAGTCTTGCCACCACGAGCGCTAGCTCCTTCAATTCCTGGGTGCCCCGCGACGCCGGCGCGAGCTGCTCCGAGGAAAACGCATCGATGTCATCTCTCTCGCTCGCTCGCTCGCGCTCACCATGCATGGCCATGGCCTCCCCGTCACCGTCAGGTGGACCTAGGCGTTAGAGGTCTAGGAGCACGGCGCCGGCCGTCAAACAAGCCGGCCGCGCCCGATTTCAGCCAAGGAACCGTCCTCGCCTTCCTCCTCGCCTCCGGCATGACAGCACGCAATCTGCCACGTTTTTCTCTTGCATGCATGGTTCCAATTAAAGCTGAGCCGCCTTCCACCTCCCGTCCCTAACTCCCGACCACCTTCGCCGCCGTCGTGGTTGCCGCTGACGACCTCCCTCCCTCAAAAGAAAAAAGAAAAGCTATCTTTTTCTTATTCTTCTCGCAGACGACAAGAAAGTTCTCAAATCCCTTGTGGTTGCCGTCTTCGTCGATCGCCGCCGACCTCCCGTCCCGAGAACGTTCGCTGCCGCCGCCGAACTCCCTCCCTAAAAAAAGCTCACTCTTTTCCTTCTTCTTCTTCTTCTTCTTCTTGCACACGATCGACAAATTCCTGGGTCTGGGCGGTGCAGTGCATGCATGCAGGCACCTTGCCGTCCTCCATGCCCTGCGACGCCGGCGCCCGAGGTGACCTCTCCGCTGGCGCTGAGCATGGCGACGGCCATTCCATCCACAACGTCGTCCGTCCGTCCTCGTGGGCGTTGCCGAGGTCTAGGAGCCGGCGAGCACGGCGCCGTACGTCAAACACGTACGTGCGCGATTTCAGCCATGGAAAGGAACCATCGTCCGGCGTCGTCGCCGTCTTCCTCGCCTCCGGCATGGCTGCGTGCAATCCGCCGCGTAAAAAAAAGATGAGTTTTTTTCCCACTCTTTTTCGGAGCCATGCGTGCAATCCGCCGCGTCTTCTTCGCCAATCGATCGATCGGTCGGTCGGGTTGTCCAGGTCGCCAGCGTAGCGCCAATCACTTGTCTTGGTGGCCACCGCGCAACCCCAGTCCAGACCACCGATCGAGCTCCACCTTCCATTAATTCCATGGACCATGCTAGCCCATGCATGGACATACGCTTCACACTCAGCTCAACAACAAGAATCTTGCGGCCGTCCACGTCTAATTGCTTGCTTGCTGGACTCGATTCCACCGGCAACGGCCAGAGACGATAGAATACATAGGCCGGCTCCTCCAAGTCGTTTTTTTTCCTTTTCCAGCCGCCACCCGTTTGATCGATCGAATGTAGAGAGCTCCCCGACCGGCCGCCCGGACCCAACAAATAAGTTGGGATGCCGCCGGCCCGGCACAAGCGCTCCGGATCCGTGGACTGGAGCTCATCCTGTTTCAGCACGCACACAAACTCATCAAAAAACCGTCATACTTTTCCTTCCCAACCGCCTCAATTCACGCAGCTCCCATCTGCAAACCCACCGGCCGATACACGATGACAATGAGCGCAGACATATATCACTGCCGCAAGTTGAGCCACGCCAAATGGTCGGTGCAAAGGTTCTCCCGCCTTGTTCCCGTCTTGGTGGTGTTTCTAGCATCGTCGGAGCGCGTGTGGGGATTTGTCTCCAGCGGATCTCGCGGGATTCGGCCAGCGTTTGTCTTCGGTCGATCCATGTGGATCTTGTCTTCGATCGTCTGGGTTCGTGTATCTACAGGATATGGATCCTTCCGATCTACGCTTCTCTTCATCGCCGGCGGTTGCTATTCTTACGTGCTGGTCCTATAGGGTCTTAGCACGATAACTTCCCAAGTGTCTACTGCAAAAAGGTTTGCCCGAGTCTGATGAGGGAAGGGCGAAGACGGCGGCACGCCTTCAACTCGCTCCAGTGCTAGTAGTTGTCGCTAAGTGGTCTCCGGACTTAGATGCATTTTTTACTTCTGGTGTTTTTTATACTACCTTGACAGTTGATTAATAGATTTGAAGTTATCCTCGCAAAAAAAAAGGAGAGTTGAGTGGAGAAGGTGGGCCGGTGGTTGTGTCCTACATGCAGTGGGGAGAAGGGGTGCGGTATTTATTCCTAGGAGGACAAGAGCATGGTGCGAGTAATTATCAAGAATTTTGCACATGGAATAATAGGGCATACATACTTTTTTATACATGGAACAATATGGTTTTCGGTTGGCCAAAGGTAGCAAAGTGCGCCACATCACTAATATAGTAACACCCTTTGATTTGGTGATGGGTCAGCCCTGGCGGGAAGGTGAAACATGTCAGTATTTTTACTCAACACTTATCAGACAGTTGGCTCACCACCCGTTAGTGGTGGCTCTAATACATGGTCTGGTTTCTATAGGAAAAGGCTGAGCCCACCAATGGTGACATCGCCACTACCGACGAGCCGGACTAACAGTCATCCGAGACTCGAGTGTTTTCTCAAACTTTTCCCCATTAGTCTCATTTTCGGAAACCACCTTCGACAAAAATGGCCGCCAAGGTTTTGTAAAAATCAGTTTGTGTAAAGCCAACCTTATGCCAAGTACTAAAAATTTATATGAATGGCAATGCCTGCAAACTACAACAGATATTCCTAAAATCCTACAATTAGTAGTAGACCTATATTCCTAGGAAGACAAAGGTATGCTACTAAAAATTACCAAGAATCTGTACATGAGATAATATGGCATAGCTATTTTCCAATCCTGAAAGAACATGCATTCAAAGGAAATTCAATAATGAACATTTAACAAAGCAAAAAATATAGAAAAAGTAACTACGGGCTCGACATGAACGGACTGGATGCTCGCCCAAATCAGCAAACTCTTGGTGATGCTACGGTGCTTCGTCCAAATCCGCGGAAGCATTATTGTCTATTTGCCAGAAAAGAGCACAATAAAAAAGATAAATACCATTTTCTATAAAATCCCAAGTTTCTAACATTTAACAAGTTAGAGTTTTCACCTAGATCTTGATATCTTTTACGAATTTAAGAAAAGAATGACTTGATTTTGTAGACAACTTGTCCAATATTGAAAAGTTGTGTTTGTTCATGAAAGTTGAACACAACATAGTGTTATTATTACGTTTTAGATCAATAATAGGGTTCCATAGCTTTAGTAAAACGATGGAGATTTTAGTGACAAACCAAAATATGTGATAATGATAATTTGAGCACTAAGATCGACACATGCATGCATGCATGCATGCATCCATGCATGTCTACGACGATGCGTCACCACAACTTTCACCTAATAGCAGCTAGTTGACGTGTAATCATATCGTCGATTGGTTAATTAGTTGGATTGGAGCCATGCATGTACGAGTATACACTACGTACGAAACTAATCGATCCACACCAGCTAGCTAGTAGCACACCACACGTCCTGAATTTTCATAAAAGGGATTCATCGACTCCGTCCATGTACCCCCGCACTCACTGCAACGAACTCCAGATACCATCGCATTCTTCTCCGCCAAAGCTCTACACCCTGAAGAGCCCAGCGGCACCACCCTATGACGGAGTGAACCTTCAGCTGGACGGTTGGGGATAAGCGTGCGACTGTTTTAGTTTTGCAGCATTAGCGCTGCTGCCGTATATTTGCAGCACAAGTGGTTATATTTTTGGGCCGCACAAAATAAATTGTAGCAAAATTTAGAAATAGGGTAGTTATTTGTGCCCCCTTTTTTGTTGGAAATATGCTCTAGAGGCAATAGTAAATTAGTTATTATCATATTTCCCTGTTCATGATAATCGTTTATTATCAATGTTAAAATTGTATTGATCAGAAACTCAGATACATGTGTGGATACATAAACAACAACGTGTCCCTAGTGAGCCTCTACTAAACTAGCTCGTTGATCAAAGATGGCTATGGTTTCCTAGCCATAGACATGAGTTGTCATTTGATAACGGGATCATATCATTAGGAGAATGATGTGATGGACAAGACCCAAACTATAAACGTAGCATATGATCGTGTCAAATTTATTGCTATCGTTCTCTGCATGTCAAGTATATGTTCCTATGACCATGAGATCATGCAACTCACTGACACCGGAGGAGTATCTTGTGTGTACCAAACGTCGCAACGTAACTGAGTGGCTATAAAGGTGCTCCACTGGTATCTCTGAGGGTGTCTGTTGAGTTGGCATGGATCAATACTGGGATTTGTCACTCCGTATGACAGAGAGGTATCTCTGGGCCCTCTCGGTAATACAACATCACAAGAAGCTTGCAAGCAATGTGACTAAGGAGTTAGTCACGGGATCTTGTATTACGGAATGAGTAAAGAGACTTGCCGGTAACGAGATTGAACTACGTATGGAGATACCGACGATCAAATCTCGGGCAAGTAACATACCGATAGACAAAGGGAACTGCATACGGGATTATCTGAATCCTTGGCATCGAGGTTCGACCGATAAGATCTTCGTAGAATATGTAGGAACCAATATGGGCATCCAGGTCCCGCTATTGGTTATTGACCGTAGAGATGTCTCGGTCATGTCTGCATAGTTCTCGAACCCGTAGGGTCTACACACTTAACATTTGGTGACGTTATAGGTATAGTTGAGTCATTATGGTGGTTACCGAAGGTTGTTTGGAGTCCCGGATGAGATCCCGGACGTGACGAGGAACTCCAGAATGATCCGGAGGTGAAGATTGATATATTGGACGAAGAGTATTGGAGTCCGGAATTGTTCCGGGGGTACCGGGTGATAACCAACATCACCGAAAAGGGTTTCAGGGGGCCCCGACAAGTGCTGGAGGGCTCCATGAGCCATGGGGAGGGGGCAAACCAGCCCACTAAGGGGCTGTGCGCCCCCCTCACCCTTTCCCACGTAACCAGGAGAGGTGGGGCGCCACCTCTAGGGTTCCCTCCACTTGGCTTGGGGGGCAAGCCACCCTAGGGTTTCCCTAGGGGGCACCCCCATCTGCCTTGTGGCCGCCGCCCCCTTAGATGGGATCTAGGGCGCCCCCTCCTCCTCCCTTCCCCCTATATATAGAGATGTAGAGAGAGGGCAGCTGCACCCATCTATGCCACGGCGCTGCCCTCCCTCTCCCTCGTAGTCCTTCTTCTCCGTGAGGCTTGGCGAAGCCCTGCTGAGATTTCTCCACCACCGCTGCTACCACGCCGTCGTGATGCCGGAGGACTTGAGCTACTACTTCACCATCGCTCGCTGGATCAAGAAGGTGAAGGCGTCATTAAGCCGTACATGTGTTGAACGCGGAGGTGCCATCCGTTCGGCACTTGGATCGGGAGTTCGCGGGAGGGATCGTGATTGGATCGCGAAGAAGTTCGACTATATCAACCACGTTTCTTAACGCTTTCGTTTAGCGATCTACAAGGATATGTAGATGCAATCTCTCCTCTCGTAGATGGTCATCTCCTAGATTGATCTTGGTGAGCGTAGGAAATTTTTTGTTTCCCATGCAACGTTCCCCAACAGTGGCATCATGAGCTAGGTCTATGCGTAGATGACATCACGAGTAGAACACAAAGGAGTTTGTGGGCGTTGATATTCAGATTACTTCCTTCCTTGGTCTTTTCTTGATTCGGCGGTATTGTGGGATGAAGCGGCCCGGACCAACTTTACATGTCCACGTATATGAGACCGATTCCATCGACAGACATGTGACTTTGTTGCATAAAGATGGCTGGCGGGTGTCTGTCTCTCTCACCTTAGTTGAATCGGATTCGACAAAGACGGTCCTTGTAGAAGGTTAAATCGTAACTTGCATATCATCGTTGTGGCTTTGCGTAGGTAAGAATCGTTCTTGCTAGATACCCATAACAGCCACGTAAAACATGCAACAACAATTAGAGAACGTCTAACTTGTTTTTGCAGGGTATGTTGTGATATGATATGGCCAAAGACATGATGAAATATATTTGATGTATGAGATGATCATGTTTGTAATAGTTTATATCGACTAGCATGTCGATGCATACGACAACCGGCAGGAGCCATAGGGTTTGTAACACCCCTATGTAATTGCCACTGTGATCTACTGCTAATTATGCCAAGTCATATCATTTGCAGTGCTAAAACATAGTGGTTAACCAAAGCAATTCAATTCAATTCTGAAAATCAACCTAAATTCAAAAGTGCAAAATAAATTTGCTCAAACACCTTTGGTAAAATGTTCATTAATTGGCAAATAATCCAGAAACATTTATAAAATCATAATCAATCATATTGGAGTTAGTTACATGACTCAAACAAGATGAAACAGCACCAAAACATGATTATTTAATTCCTTTAAAACAATATCAAATTAAAATAAAATCCTATTTCGTCCAAACCAGTTTTTGGTGACAAGTAATATTGCACTGCATTATTCGAGCCTAGTCCCACATTTTACAAAAGTGTAATAGAGGCCTAACTATTACAAAACAGAAAAGAAAAGAGAAACAGAAAATAAGAAAAGGAAAAAGGCTTAAACTGGACTGGACCAAGTGCACAGTGCACTGGCCCAGCCCAGCAGGCCCACCTCACCTCTCTCCCTCGCGCTGTCGCCCTCCCCGTGGCTGCGCCGGTGCGCACCAGCGAGCGCGCGACACGACGACGGCCTCGACACCCACCGACGCGCTAGAGGGATAAGGCCGAAGCCGTGCCTTCCCCCTGGACCCCCCTCGCTCACTCCTCACCCCTTTCCTCGCTCTCCCCTGCTAGATTCCGTCGGCGCCCGACGTGGTCGCCGCCGTGCATCGCCTGTCCTCATGGCCGCCGGCGTCGTCCAGCCCTTCCACGCTGCCCAAGGGCTTCGCCGACCCCCGCCTCATCGTCCGGCGGTGCTTGCTAGAGTTGACGAGCCCTGGAGCGCCGGATCCCCTCCTCTTCCTCCTCGGATCGCCAGAACGCCGCCGCCGTCGATTCGGCCCCCTCTGCGCTCCCGTTTCTCGAAGGGCCTCCGTGAGCCCGCGCGGTGAGCTACGCTTTCTCTCCTCCCCATCCGAGCTCCGTTTCCACGCCTCTAGCTAGCCGAACGAATCACCGCCGCCATTGCCGTAGCCGCCGTGCTGTCGTGCTCGCCGCCGACGCCCTAGACCATGTCGAGGATGGCCGAGCCCGTCCTCGTGCTCAGGGAGGCCTTGCGAAGCCCCCTGTAGCTCTAGATCGCGCGCTAATGCCACGGAACGCCGAATGCGCTCTGACCCGACTAAGGCCGCCGCCTGAGCTCGCCGTAGCCATCGTTTCCGGGCTCCTCTGCCCGGCCCGACGCCGTAGTTCGATGCGCGGCTCCACCAGCTTTCGAACGAGCCCAGCCGCGCCATTTTTGGACCACCGTAGCAAAGTTCCGAGCCTCTCCGGCGAACTCACCGCCGCAGAGAGCTCGCCGGCGCGACTCCGGCGCCGGCACCCGCGTGGCACTTGTGGGACCCGCCCGGAGACACTGACCGCGGGCCCAAGTCCGTTGTTTTGACCACGTTGACCGGGTCAACGGGCTGACGTGGCCGTGCTGAGCCGCCGACATACGGGCCCCACTTCGTTTAAACGTTTTTAACTAAATAAATTGTTAATTAAAACGTTAACTAAATTGTTTAGTCTAATCACTCACTGACTGCTGGGGCCCACCCACTAATTAATCTAACTAGTTAAATTAACCCCTCTGTTAGTGCCACTGACACTGACATGTGGGTCCCACTGGACCCACAGGTCAGATTTGACCTGGTCAGCGCGTCTGTTGACCGCTGACGTCATCTCCATGTCATGCTGACGTCATATATCAATTTCTGTTAAAATAAATAATTCCAGAAAATCATTTAAACTTCGAAAATTCGTAACTTTTAAACCGTAGCTCAGATGGAAAAACTTTGTACATGAAACTTGCTCAGATTGACGAGACAAATCCGAATACGCGACCCGTTCGTCCGCCACATGTCCCTAACTATCCAAACATGAAACCGTCCCCCTCCGGTCATCTGTCTAACAAATGTCCGGAACCGGGAAAACATTCCCGGATGGATTTCCCCTTCCTCGATGACGTGCAACCATACGATAGGACACACCCGGCACTGTGTTTTGTCATGTTATACATTGTGTAGCACTTGTTTGCTTAGTATTTACTGTTTCCTCCCCCTCTTCTCTCTCGGTAGATCCCGGCGCCGACGTAGTCTCCGAGACCGATGCAGCTCCGGTGATTGGCTGCAGTACCGACGATTCTGTCTTTGCCGCCGAGCAACCAGGCAAGCCCCCCCTTTGATCATCCCGATATCGCCCATTCTAATTTCTCCTGCTTGCATTAGAATTTTGCTACTGTATTGATTGCTCCTATTTCTGCTGCATAGCCTGTTTATTGTAACCTGTTGTTGATACCTTACTGTTCATCCTAAACTGTTTAGTATAGACTGGGTAGAAATCGTCAGAGACCCCCACTTTATCCCGACCGCCCCGCTGGAGTATCAGAAGACCCGATCAACGGGATCGAAGACCAGGACCCGGCACCGCACCTCACTTCCCCTTAGTTGCTCGACACTACTGGGTTACTATCGAGTGCCGAGGGTGATACCTCGACAGCACTTCTGATGATAACCTTGTAGGTTAGTTAATCGGTCGTGGTAAGCGAGGGTGATTCCTCCTACACCACCCCCGATACCGACGCCGTCGTGCAACACCTCAAGTGTGGACCTCGAGGGTGATTCCTCCTTCGTTCACCTTGACGACAACATCGAGCGGGAATTCCATCGAGGGTGATTCATCAGGATTCCCCTTGATATGGTAGCCTCACGGATGCCTTACATAACTGATGATACTGATATTTGAGAAGGCGGGTCGACCCTGAGGGGTACCCGCGAGTGATGGATAGTTACCCGTGAGTTATTCCACGAGGCGCGGCCGGGCATTCTTAGCCCTTGCAGCAAGTCCTCGTGACGGGGCGACGGGGTCACATCTTTCGTGAGTCTCTGCTCGTTACCGCAAGCCCCTAGGCCACTACGATTTGGATATATGATCCGAGCCGGCCTCTGGTCGGATAGCACTAACCATCACGTGGGAAGAGTTATGGGCACTCTGCATCGTAGCATCAGCTGAAGACTCTGTCAGACGTCCAGTTCAGCATAGCGGCACGATCGGATTGCGCCGAGGTGCTGGTATCCACCCTGCGCGCAACGACCCGGAGTGCACAGGGCGATGGCCCAAGACCCCTGAGCGCTTAGGACATAGACCGACGGGGACCTCTCTGCTGAGTTGTAGGTAGGGCTGCGGTGTGTCGGTTGGCCGAGGCCGGGCATGACCCAGGAAAGTGTGTCCGGCCGGAGTTAAGCGAGCGTGGTGGGTAAGTTGGTGCACCCCTGCAGGGAAGAACATATCTATCGATAGCCGGTCCTACGGTAAAGGACACTCGGAGTTGTATCCTGATCGATACAGCTAGAACTTGAGATGATACCTGGATATGTGGCTCTGGGATCGCTTTCTCGCAGGGAGTCGAGAAAGGATCTCTGGGCGAGACTGTTACTTGATACTATTATTACATTACATTATGCTGATCTGCACTCTTCTAATGCTGCAAGACCGATGAAGATGCTAGTCTTCGCTAGGACTAGGCTTTCCCTCTCTATTCTGGCATTTCTGCAGCCCAGTCCACATATACAGCCTTCCCTTGATAATGTTGCATAACTAGTGTAGATCCTTGCTTGCTGAGTACTTCGCAGTACTCACGGTTGCTTTGCTTTCTTTTTCTCCCCCTATCAGTTTATCGTGACCAGACGACGGTGCCCCTGAGACAGCTGCACCACCGATGACTACTACTACCACCTCGAGGGTGGTTTCTTCTTCGAGATGACCGACGACCAGGAGTAGGTTCGGAGGGTCCTAGGCAGGAGGCCTGCACCTTTCGATCATAGAGTTTTATTTTGTCCCGCCTTTTAAGGCTTCTCTGTTTTTGTTTTATATCTGTACTCAGATATCTGATGCTTCCGCTGACGCTTGTATGCCATCGAGCTATGTATTCGAGCCCTCGAGGCCCTGGCTTGTAATATAAAGCTTGTATGACTTTAATTATGTTTTAGAGTTGTGTTGTGATATCTTCAAGTGAGTCCTTAGGCTTGATCGTGTGCATTTGCGTGTATGGTTAGTGCATGATTAAGCCGGGGTCGTCACAGGTTGGTATCAGAGCCGACTGCCTCTAGGAACCCCCCTTTCCAACTCCTTGGCCGAAGTTGAGTCTAGAATCGAAAACTGTTTTACTAACAAGGCTGTGTGGCTTACGGGCCCACGTCGCCGAATGGGTGGTATTAGGATCTTTTATTCCTCGTCTTTACTCTGGGACTCTGATCTCTCTTCTATTCGGGTTAAATGAATTTTGCTAACTCTGACATTAGGATCTCATAACCACTTCATCCCGGAGAACCCCTACACTACAGATGATCGCTTGGTTCATAAGAAGATTCTAAAGATACTCCTCGATGTTAACCGAGACCCTATGCCATTGCTTTGCAGTTCCTGACCACCGATAAACTCTGACGAATAACTACTTACCCTTATCGCACATATATTCATTCCAGTTACTCTTTGGTTCCATCCGACATATCGAAATACTATCCGACATTTCGAGAATTCTCTGGACCTACTGCCTTGCAGTTCCTTTTCGCCTGAACCTACTTATGAATAACTCCTCACATTTCCGGGGATCCATTCACCCCCAGTTGTCCTTGTGTTTCACGAAATACTTCGTATTGCTATCTGATCACCCAGAAATCCTTTGAGCCAACTGCCGTGCAGTTTCTTTCACACTGCGGATAATTCCTCACACTTATCAGGGATTCGTTCATCCCTAGTTGATCATGTGCTTCGCAACATCAGTCCCATTGTTAATCGATCTTCCGAAAATTCTCTGCACCCTATTGCTCTTGAAATTCGTGCCTGCTGGCATTATGGATAGTTCCATATGTCAAGTAATCCTCCTTGACATCCCTTGATACTACTATTTGAATCCCTTGAATCAATATGCTACGAATGTTCGCAATCATCAGTCGATTACTAGAACTCGTCCTTCTGGCTCAGACATCAATTTGGACATGAGTTGGTTCTCGGCTAATCAAGTTGCAATTGATTATCCATCTAGTCCTATCCAACTTACTCATCTTTTGATCAAAGTCTCTGCTTCTGATCCTTCGTTTTGGAATCATAACCCCTTTGTGCTTAAGCGCCGAATTATTTCGATGTTTCCAAAATCCGATGCCTTTGCATCCCTTCTTCATCTGATTGAGTGCCGATACTCACAATCATATCCTTGGCGGTCCGCCAGGTCCTTTGGTGGATTATTATCTGATAAGTGTCCTCCATATTCCATAACCCTGTTAGTTATTCCCCCTGATACATAATACCTTCGGTAAATTGTATCACCTGCTTTGACTTTGATACCCTGCTTTCGAACTCGCATCCCATGCTTTGGTTGATGGTTGTATGGATTCGTAAATTGTCCCGATGGGTTGAACCTATGCTTCTGCCATCAGCAAGAACCCAGAAAATTCTACGAGTCATACTCTTCTGGTGCTTCACAGGATAAATTTTCAGCACTACAATTTCTTCGAAAACGAGAAGTGAATGAAAGGTTATGCATTGAAGAAGTGGGAGTCGACCTTGAACCTCTGTGTTCATGCCCATGGATCCGATGTAGAACTTATCATGGAAGCTGCTCGCAAAAAAAAAAATCCCCCTTGGTATAAGTTCATCTTGTATTTGTGAATTGATCCTTTGCAATCGTGATTCCCACCATATTCTCTCTTTGATTCCATTTTCCCGGACAAGTTAAAATACTTGTCTTCTGCAAATCATTTCACCTGTCCAACTTCTATCTTGAATTACCTTCGAGTATTACCCCCTGGTATCTCGAGAATATCACAGGAACTACTTAACTTCTTATGAGTTCTTCATCAACCATTATTGATCACCAATCCCAATTTTCCCCGGGTTCTGAGTTGTTTTGTCACTCGAAGACACCGGAAGGTGAATCGATTCCGCACTCCGATTTGGTAACTCTAAGTAATTTTCATTGCTTACGGGTTTAACAATCCTTCAAGTCAAGCCTAGCCTGATCGGCTATATCTTTATCGTGCCAACTTTTAACTGAGCTACCTGGCCCTTCTTCCCGGAGCACAAATTTTCGACGATGAGTTAAGCTTACGTCGATCTTCCTCATGCTGTCATAACACCTCAAACAACAAGCTTGACCTCGAGCTTGTGTCAAATCCATGGTTCTCATAGCCTTTCACTTCATCCTTCCTTTTGCTTGATGTCATCGCTGACCGATTACATCTTCTTGAAACCTCTCGACAAATGTATCGTGATCATCATCAACATTCCGAGCTTTTTCAGGATATCGATCGAATTCATGTTGAGAATTACCATCCTTGCTCTTCGATGATTGTGATATCATCGATGACATCCTTGACTTTCTGCCAACACAGACCTGGTTCTGTTTGGTTAATCCTTACGTTCCGAGATAATCTTGGAAGTGTTCCTTTGTATCTCTTGTGATCCTTCGATCCAACCCTTACTTGAAACCCCATGTTATCGCTACCTCGAAGTATGATAGTGGTATTCCGAATATCAACAAGAACATTGGAAGCACATTGCCAAATGTTTCTCGATCAATTATCCAAACACCGTTGCATGCGTAATATCATGATTTATCCCTCGCCCCTTTACCTAAATGCTTTTGAACTTGCTGTCCCATCATGTATATCAAGCTCCGCTTTTCCTTGGACAGGATATACTCCCAATTCTTGTGTGTAAACACATTTTCCTTTCCATTGTTTTGTTTAACCTTTCTTGTGATCTATATGATGTAAGCAGAAATAACTCCCTGCTTATAAAACACCCCGGTCTACAACTCTGCCAGTGAGACCCTGTTACTATTGTTGATGACATTCCGGTAAACCCCGATGGACGAGAACTTTGCCTATTGGTCCGCCTCGTTTTAACGAGCAGGAGAATGGTTCTCTTCGTCCCTCGCCCTTGGTACCGATGTGCCATCAACATAGTTGACAGACTTTTCGCTGACTTGTATTATTGTCGTGACCGGTAAGATGTCACCATTCTCCCTACTTTGATCGACACCCCTCCACCGTTCCACAGGATCAGAACCTGACTCTCCTCTAACATCCTTGATTCCGAGATATCCTATGCTTTTGGACTTGTGTGTTGTCACGAGCCACCCCTCGAGAGATGATATACACCCGATACCCTGAACCCCCTGTTCACACTTTGTTCAGGAATCGATCGAATGTCCATTCGCTTGATACTTCTTATTGTACCTTCATACTTTGCTCTCGATAATTCCTTGAGTTTCGACTCGAGAGATTCTTTCTGTCACATTCCCTGAATTGTCCACCAGATATTCAACCTTACAAGGGTCGGATCTCCCGAAGTTACCCTTCACTTCCCCACTTAAATTCTCGGGACGAGAATTTCTTTTAGAGGAGGAGAATTTGTAACACCCCTATGTAATTGCCACTGTGATCTACTGCTAATTATGCCAAGTCATATCATTTGCAGTGCTAAAACATAGTGGTTAACCAAAGCAATTCAATTCAATTCAATTATGAAAATCAACCTAAATTCAAAAGTGCAAAATAAATTTGCTCAAACACCTTTGGTAAAATGTTCATTAATTGGCAAATAATCCAGGAACATTTATAAAACCATAATCAATCATATTGGAGTTAGTTACATGACTCAAACAAGATGAAACATCACCAAAACAGGATTATTTAATTCCTTTAAAACAATATCAAATTAAAATAAAATCCTATTTCGTCCAAACCAGTTTTTGGTGAAAAGTAATATTGCACTGCATTATTCGAGCCTAGTCCCACATTTTACAAAAGTGTAATAGAGGCCTAACTATTAAAAAACAGAAAAAAAAAGAGAAACAGAAAATAAGAAAAGGAAAAAGGCTTAAACTGGACTGGACCAAGTGCACAGTGCACTGGCCCAGCCCAGCAGGCCCACCTCACCTCTCTCCCTCGCCCTGTCGCCCTCCCCGTGACTGCGCCGGTGCGCACCGGCGAGCGCGCGACACGGCGACGGCCTCGACACCCACCGACGCGCTAGAGGGATAAGGCCGAAGCCGTGCCTTCCCCCTGGACCCCCCTCGCTCACTCCTCACCCCTTTCCTCGCTCTCCCCTGCTAGATTCCGTCGGCGCCCGACGTGGTCGCCGCCGTGCATCGCCTGTCCTCGTGGCCACCGGCGTCGTCCAGCCCTTCCACGCTGCCCAAGGGCTTCGCCGACCCCCGCCTCATCGTCCGGCGGTGCTTGCTGGAGCTGACGAGCCCTGGAGCGCCGGATCCCCTCCTCTTCCTCCTCGGATCGCCAGAACGCCGCCGCCGTCGATTCGGCCCCCTCTGCGCTCCCGTTTCTCGAAGGGCCTCCGTGAGCCCGCGCGGTGAGCTACGCTTTCTCTCCTCCCCGTCCGAGCTCCGTTTCCACGCCTCTAGCTAGCCGAACGAATCACCGCCGCCATTGCCGTAGCCGCCGTGCTGTCGTGCTCGCCGCCGACGCCCTAGACCATGTCGAGGATGGCCGAGCCCGTGCTCGTGCTCAGGGAGGCCTTGCAAAGCCCCCTGCAGCTCCAGATCGCGCGCTAATGCCACGGAACGCCGAATGCGCTCTGACCCGACTAAGGCCGCCGCCTGAGCTCGCCGTAGCCATCGTTTCCGGGCTCCTCTGCCCGGCCCGACACCGTAGTTCGACGCGCGGCTCCACCAGCTTTCGAACGAGCCCAGCCGCGCCATTTTTGGACCACCATAGCAAAGTTCCGAGCCTCTCCGGCGAACTCACCGCCGCAGAGAGCTCGTCGGCGCGACTCCGGCGCCGGCGCCCGCGTGGCACTTGTGGGACCCGCCCGGAGACACTGACCGCGGGCCCAAGTCCGCTGTTTTGACCACGTTGACCGGGTCAACGGGCTGACGTGGCCGTGCTGAGCCGCTGACATATGGGCCCCACTTTGTTTAAACGTTTTTAACTAAATAAATTGTTAATTAAAACGTTAACTAAATTGTTTAGTCTAATCACTCACTGACTGCTAGGGCCCACCCACTAATTAATCTAACTAGTTAAATTAACCCCTCTGTTAGTGCCACTGACACTGACATGTGGGTCCCACTGGACCCGCAGGTCAGATTTGACCTGGTCAGGGCGTCTGTTGACCGCTGACGTCATAACGACATCATGCTGACGTTATATATCAATTTCGGTTAAAATAAATAATTCCAGAAAATCATTTAAACTTCGAAAATTCATAACTTTTAAACCGTAACTCAGATGGAAAAACTTTGTACATGAAACTTGCTCAGATCGACGAGACGAATCCGAATACGCAGCCCGTTCGTCCGCCACACGTCCCTAACTATCCAAACATGAAACCGTCCCCCTCCGGTCATCTGTCTGACAAATGTCCGGAACCGGGAAAACATTCCCGGATGGATTTCCCCTTCCTCGATGACGTGCAACCATACGATAGGACACACCCGACACTACGTTTTGTCATGTTATACATTGTGTAGCACTTGTTTGCTTAGTATTTACTGTTTCCTCCCCCTCTTCTCTCTCGGTAGATCCCGGCGCCGACGTAGTCTCCGAGACCGATGCAGCTCCGGTGATTGGCTGCAGTACCGACGATTCTGTCTTTGCCGCCGAGCAACCAGGCAAGCCCCCCTTTGATCATCCCGATATCGCCCATTCTAATTTCTCCTGCTTGCATTAGAATTTTGCTACTGTATTGATTGCTCCTATTTCTGCCGCATAGCCTGTTTATTGTAACCTGCTGTTGATACCTTACTGTTCATCCTAAACTGTTTAGTATAGACTGGGTAGAAATCGTCAGAGACCCCCACTTTATCCCGACCGCCCCGCTGGAGTATCAGAAGACCCGATCAATGGGATCGAAGACCAGGACCCGGCACCGCACCTCACTTCCCCTTAGTTTCTCGACACTACTGGGTTACTATCGAGTGCCGAGGGTGATACCTCGACAGCACTTCTGATGATAACCTTGTAGGTTAGTTAATCGGTCGTGGTAAGCGAGGGTGATTCCTCCTACACCACCCCCGATACCAACACCGTCGTGCAACACCTCAAGTGTGGACCTCGAGGGTGATTCCTCCTTCGTTCACCTTGACGACAACATCGAGCGGGAATTCCATCGAGGGTGATTCATCAGGATTCCCCTTGATATGGTAGCCTCACGGATGCCTTACATAACTGATGATACTGATATTTGAGAAGGCGGGTCGACCCTGAGGGGTACCCGCGAGTGATGGATAGTTACCCGTGAGTTATTCCACGAGGCGCGGCCGGGCATTCTTAGCCCTTGCAGCAAGTCCTCGTGACGGGGCGACGGGGTCACATCTTTCGTGAGTCTCTGCTCGTTACCGCAAGCCCCTAGGCCACTACGATTTGGATATATGATCCGAGCCGGCCTCTGGTCGGATAGCACTAACCATCACGTGGGAAGAGTTATGGGCACTCTGCATCGTAGCATCAGCTGAAGACTCTGTCAGACGTCCAGTTCAGCATAGCGGCACGGTCGGATCGCGCCGAGGTGCTGGTATCCACCCTGCGCACAACGACCCGGAGTGCACAGGGCGATGGCCCAAGACCCCTGAGCGCTTAGGATATAGACCGACGGGGACCTCTCTGCTGAGCTGTAGGTAGGGTTGCGGTGTGTCGGTTGGCCGAGGCTGGGCATGACCCAGGAAAGTGTGTCCGGCCGGAGTTAAGCGAGCGTGGTGGGTAAGTTGGTGCACCCCTGCAGGGAAGAACACATTTATCGATAGCCGGTCCTACGGTAAAGGACACTCGGAGTTGTATCCCGATCGATACAGCTAGAACTTGAGATGATACCTGGATATGTGGCTCTGGGATCGCTTTCTCGCAGGGAGTCGAGAAAGGATCTCTGGGCGAGACTGTTACTTGATACTATTACTACATTACATTATGCTGATCTGCACTCTTCTAATGCTGCAAGACCGATGAAGATGCTAGTCTTCGCTAGGACTAGGCTTTCCCTCTCTATTCTGGCATTTCTGCAGCCCAGTCCACATATACAGCCTTCCCTTGATAATGTTGCATAACTAGTGTAGATCCTTGCTTGCTGAGTACTTCGCAGTACTCACGGTTGCTTTGCTTTCTTTTTCTCCCCCTATCAGTTTATCGTGACCAAACGACGGTGCCCCTGAGACAGCTGCACCACCGATGACTACTACTACCACCTCGAGGGTGGTTTCTTCTTCGAGATGACCGACGACCAGGAGTAGGTTTAGAGGGTCCCAGGCAGGAGGCCTGCGCCTTTCGATCGTAGAGTTTTATTTTGTCCCGCCTTTTAAGGCTTCTCTGTTTTCGTTTTATATCTGTACTCAGATATCTGATGCTTCCGCTGACGCTTGTATGCCATCGAGCTATGTATTCGAGCCCTCGAGGCCCTGGCTTGTAATATAAAGCTTGTATGACTTTAATTATGTTTTAGAGTTGTGTTGTGATATCTTCAAGTGAGTCCTTAGGCTTGATCGTGTGCATTTACGTGTATGGTTAGTGCACGATTAAGCCGGGGTCGTCACAGGGTTGTCTTTAATTATTGTATGACCTGCGTGCCAATCATTAAACGCTATGCAATGCTTTACTTTATCGCTAAGCGGTAGCAATAGTAGTAGAATCATGGTTGGCGTGACAACCTCGATGGCGAGACGATGATGGAGATCATGGTGTCATGCCGGTGCTTTGGAGATGGAGATCAAAAGCACAAGTTGATGGCCATATCATGTCACTTATGATTTGCATGTGATATTAATCCTTTTATGCATCTTATTTTGCTTAGGACGACGGTAGCATTATAAGGTGATCGCTCACTAAAATTTCAAGATAAAATTGTGTTCTCCCCAAGTGTGCACCGTTGCGAAAGTTCATCGTTTCGAAGCACCACGTGATGATCGGGTGTGATAGACTCTACGTTCACATACAACGGGTGCAAGCCAGTTTTGCACATGTGGAACACTTGGGTTAAACTTGACGAGCCTAGCATGTACATACATGGCCTCGGAACACAAGAGACCAAAAAGTCGAACATGAGTCATATAGTAGATATGATCAACATGGAGATGTTCACCATTGAAACCACCTCATCTCACATGATGATCGGACTTGGGTTGGTGAATTTGGATCGTGTTACACTCGGACAACCGGAGGGATGATGATCATATAGAAGAGTAAACCCCTCTGGTGGCCGCTTACTCTTCGGTCCCGGCATAGGTAAGCCGCTGGTTCCTCTTCTTTACTCTCTACCCACGACCATCGAGCCGTGGTAAATAAAATGAATAAAGGTGGTAATGAAATGAAATGATACGTGCGTTGAACTGGATTTAGCATGACTGCAGATATTTGTTCTTCATTCCCTTACACGTAGGTGTTTTTAGGTGGATCCTGCTGGTGAATGCCATTCCCTTACCAGTATAGTGATTTGATTTTTTTGTACTATCTAGATTGTAGTAGTCAGCTTAATTTTAAGATATTTGCTTGGCAAAGAAACTTTGCTTATTTACAACAATGAACTTACACTTCATCTCAATCAGGGTGACGGAGAGTGTGCACCACACAGTATGAGCAGCTGCAATACTATTCTTGTCCCTCGACTCTTCATT
The DNA here is from genome assembly GCA_011799875.1 of Thinopyrum elongatum. Classification (NCBI taxonomy): domain Eukaryota; kingdom Viridiplantae; phylum Streptophyta; class Magnoliopsida; order Poales; family Poaceae; genus Thinopyrum; species Thinopyrum elongatum. Next base: position 522,530,293 of record CM022299.1, read on the forward strand.
TTTTTTTAATTGTTAAACACTAATGCAACTTCCATATTCAAGGATAAATGCTTTTGAAATGTTCCATATATTTAGAGAGATTCTTTGTTGTTGTCTGTGGTCTTCTCTTGACCTCTGTTGGCAATACATTTAGCTTTTGTCTTTTAGGAGTTTCCATTAGTCACTGCAATGCTTCAAACATTAGTCATGGCACATTTGTACTGAACCAATACATTATCATGCTAAATAACTAAGTGTGTACTAGTCATGGGGTGTCCTGGTATGTGTAGTGTCAATCGTCGATTTGTTTAATTCCTGACCAGAAAAACAATTGAATAAACATGAAGGAGGAATAAGGATAAGCATATGGTACATTACAGTTCAGCTGGAATATATTCTTGATGAGGCGTGTTAAAACGTAATTTGCTGTTGCACAGCCATGCCGATGGACGATGACCGGAAAATTTTATATTTTTCGTCAACTTGTGACCCCTTAAGATTTGACCTTGTCTTGATGTTTCGATTCCGTTGCAGTTTGGTGCTTTCGCAGGTGAATATGACTGTCGTTGTGTGTTGCAGGCCGAAGAAGACGCTGAAGCTGATTGCCTAGTGCCAGGCGGCTGACCCTGTGGTGCTCACCAACGCCTATAGCTCGTACTAGCTCTCAAGAATGCAACCACATGTACACTACTATTGCCAATCCTACTGGCTGCCTCCAGCCACTACCTTGTCCTCGGCCACAGCTTTGGCTTCCTCTGTTCTGGTGAGTCCTGGTCTCCTCCCTTTCTCCCTTGTGTCCGGAGATTGTCCAGCCATCAAGCTATAGCTGATTGTGGTGCCAATCATCGAGCCAAATGATTGAGGCCTTCATTATCCGGTCATGATGTCTGGTGGTGGTCTTCTAGCCACCACAATCTTACATTTTTTATTTAGGATCTTAGCATGCTACTGTTTAGGATCTTATGGTTTCTATTTAGGATCTTGGCGTGATACTATCATGAGGGACACTTGCATCCAACCCCAAGGGTTTGATACTTTGTGTTGTGAGAGTAAGTTAAAACTCTATGCCACTTTACCTCTAGAGGTAGATGAAACTTACTTGCACAAGCGTTTGATCTTTGCCAGAGATGTTTTTTGTACAACCAAATTTGATAAGATGGTGTCCTATTGGTTTCTAGTCAATCTACTAGTTGGGTCCGGTACTTACCAAAACTAAACCTCGCTTGCTTTGCTTGTTTTTGATTTGCTGATAAGCTCTGACTGCCCCTGGCTACCTTAATACTTCAGATTGTTATTATGGCTACCTTAATGCTTGACAATAACCATCTCTTTTAGTTCCCTGCCTTGAGTAATAATGACTTTGGTTTCGCTTACATTTGCAGCGTTGTTGCTGGGCGGACGCCCTGGACCATGGCACATGTTTAACCGCCGAAGCAGCTCGCTCACTCAAAAGCCTCCAGCCCCGTCCCTCCAGTGGCCACTTACTCTTTGATCTCGACATAGGTAAGCTGCTGGTTCCTCTGCTCTGTTCTGCTCTCTCCCATGCTCTTTGCACACGGCTATCGAGCCGTGGTAAATGAAATGAATAAATATGCTAATGAAATGAAACAATATGTGCTTTGAACTAGATCCAGCAGGACTGCAGATATTTGTTCTTCCTTCCCTTACATGTAGTTTTTTTTAGTTGGTTCCTGGTGGTTTCTGCCATGTCAAACTAGCTGCTACGACTGAAGTATAGTGATTTGATTTTTTATACTATCTAGATTCTAGCAGTCAGCTTACTTTTGTGATATTTGCTTGACAAAGAAACATCTTTAGCTCCTTCACAACAATGAGCCTACACTTCATCTCAACCAGGGTGAAAGAGTGCGCACCACACAGTATGAGCAACTCCCATATTCAAGGAAAAATTCTTTTGAATGGTTCCATATATTTAAATTGACCTTTTGTTGTTGTTTGTGGTCTTCTCTTGACCTCTGTGGTTTCAGCGCACCACTTCATATACATTTAGCTTTTGTCATTAAAGGAGTTTCCATTAGTCATTGCAATTCTTCAAACATTAGTCATTCACATTTGTACTGAACCAATACATTGTCATGCCAAATAATTAAGTGTGTACTATTAATCAGTTAAGCTAATAGTATCTTTTCCATGTTGAAATATACTTTCTGAGAGCAGACTTGTTATTTGATTAACCTTTGTATACAGGAAGCTCATACAATTTTTTTTTAATTCTTAACATCCAAAGGAGCCCTTTTGGCTACATGGTACACAATGTTAATGGCCGCACTATAGGCGGATCTTATTTATTTCTCACTTTAATCTTTTATTTATCTGCAATGCTTTCTCTATTTGTTTCACCAAAGAACTAGCCATGGACAGGGGTGCATGGAAGCTTGCTATCCATGTGCCAGAAACATATTTCATGTGCTGGGTTACCTCACCCTTCAAGAATTTAAATTTGATGAGTTGTCCTCTCGATTGTAGGGCGCCGTTGATGCCTCCAGGAATTCTTGTCACCTTCGTCCATGTCGTCGAGTTTGACAACATCCTCTATTCTGGTTAGTCCCTGGCCTCCTTCCCTGTGCCCTTAGATGATCTTGGCTATTGAGTCGTGGCTGATTGTGTTGCTTTGGACCAGATCCAGCATGACTGTAGATTGCATTGCCATGATAATCGTTATTGTACATGTATTAAAACTAATTGCCTGTGTCTTGAGATTATCTTTGATTGGATGCTTCAACTGTTGTGGAAATCTTGTTCCGATCATTCTAAGTCATTACAGATCAAAATGAACTCCTCTTCCCCTCGAAGGTTTATTTATTCATAGATGTACTGTCAAGATGTCGAGTATAAAACTGTAAATAAAAACTGGGAGTCTGACCCGGAGTTTTAGCCGTCTTCATTTTGTCTAGTAACTAGAGTAGGAATGTAGAATGCACAAATTTGTTATGTTGGCTGTAAGGATCTGCTTTATGTTGCCTGTGTGTGGCTGTTGAGAAAATCTTGTGCTATTCACTAATACACATTATAGATCCCTGCTTGGACTAGATCTGAATTGAATTGCTATGATAATCATTAGATCCAAATGGCTTAAAAGTGCTTTTGCCCAGCAGTTTCCTCTCATTGAGTCATTGTACCTCTCATAGCTCGTGGTCTCGATGTGGTTGGATTCCACCTCATTTAACTGATGATTTTGATATGGTTCCAATCCACCTCGCTTAGCTGATGCTTTTGATGTGCCTGGATTCCATATGTACGTATCTATTAGTTCTCATGTGGATATGATAGTTTATAAGTCCTTCTCTTTGTTATTCGCTTAGCTTTTGGTTACTTGCAACTCACGGGTCCTTGCTACACTGTTGTACAATCTAAACATCCATGATGAGTCCACTGTCATTTATTTTGCCAGCATCTTTGTCTTGTCTTGTGTTCAATATAGACCTGACTTGGTTGTTTGGGTTTACATGAGAGCATATCTAAAGAAAAGAAAAAAACATGGAAGTCATGGTTATTATAGGTGACAGAACTTGCTATGCTCAAGGGCCATCTGCACCTGGTTGTCAAGCTGAAGTGGCTAGCTCTACACGGTCTGATGGTCTGGGTTGTCAAGGAAAAGTAGGGTGACATCCCTAGTTTATTGGTCACCTGCATCAGTGGCGAGTGGAACTTCTTTGCTGCAATCTTCTGCATGCGTAGTACTTGAAACAGAAGTAATGTGGTGATTGTTTCCCCTTGGTGATATCAGAAGGTTTATATAGTTTTTGCCGCTCCTTGAGCTGTTGTGTTGTCTTTTGATCATACCTGGGATGCATATTTTTTTTTGGAGATTCTTGTTTTTCACTTATACCTTGTGTGGATAAATGTGATCATCAGCCAATGTATGTATAGGTTGTTACTCCCTCCGTAAAGAATAGTGATATAAACGATCTTATATTTCTTTACAGAGGGAGTAGCATGCAACCTTGATTGGAATTAGGACATGTGCTTTTGGCTCAAATTGTCTGCCAATGTATGTTGCTATTTGTCTGTAATGAAAGATGCAATCCTACTAGATACGTTTTGGTCCATTTTCATTCAATGTGCTAATATGTGGATTGTGTAGCAGAAAATGAAATACAATCCTGTGGAAAATGTGGAAAATGAAATATAATCCTGTGGAAAATGATCACCGAATGGATGAGTTTGTGATTCCACTTTCTCCGGTTGTGTATTTTGGAATTCTTTCACTTGATTGTTTTGGAGAAAATGTACATCATTTTCAGAATCCTTGGGAAAAACAATTGGATATCTTCACAACTGGAAATGTGGAAGTAAAATTAAGATGGGGAGTTGAGCAGTTTATGCTTCTATTTGCAAGAGACGATGAGAGGGAGGCTGAGGGGTGAACATCACTGTAGCTGCATTTCGCATCTTCCACATATAATGTCCCACATGTGATGTGTGTAGAGCAGTACAAGTAGCAGGGAACATGCATGATATTCAGTTATCTTCCATATACGATTTATTGGTGTCCAGTGTATGCCCACAAGCAATCCATACGCATAGAACAACCATGTAACTGCAACTTGCTTCCCAACTTGACCTGGAGTAGGTATGGTTCTCACTACCACAACACAACACACGAGAGAACAGCCAAAGAACTACCAGGAGTACAACCTGGAGTACTAGTTTCTCCCTTCAAAACCATCAAGCCTAATATGACAAACCATGCAAAAATAATAATTATATGTCAAACCTTAGTACCAAAATTTGCTTGTGTTTTAAGCAGCTGCATGCATGCAACTATCAAAGATGCTTGAGTCAATCCGGGCCACCGTGAAGATTTACTTCTCTTGGGTGGACGTTGGCCCAGCTCTCATCTTTCTCCTTCAAATAAATATTCTCCGATGTACGTAAGGATTCTAGTCAATCCAGTTCCCGAGCCCGCTGAACCAATCTAGTTCTATACCCTTCAATTCTCTCATGCGTATTTCTCCTCGAAACCAGGGGCTCCTTCAATCTCCTCCCAAAACCAACACCACATTTAATTGATATCCCTCCGCCTCCTCCTCCAATACTCCCTCCCTCCCGTTCTTGTCGCAGATCCACCGAGTTCGATCCATCAGCTGCCGCCTCCTCCAGCACACCTCACGCGGACCGTGCTCCCATCCAACGCCTCCCCGCATTCCCCGCTCGCTCGTTGCTGGCCATGCCTCGCGTTCTCTATATATGGCTCCCCCTTTGCTCCTGCCTCACACTGCTCCCCATTTCCCGTGTCGACTAATCGCCTCCACCCCCTCCTTTCTTCTTATAAGCCAACAAACTGTGAAAGAACGAATTGATCGAACTGTCTCTTTCATTGATGATCCATGAGGATTATATACATAGGGAACCGTCGCCACGAACGGATGCGTCCGATCGTGGGGGTCGTGGGAGTGTCGAACGGGTGCCTGTGGCAACCGACGTCCGTTTACACAAGGGAGGATTATCCCTAATAACAGAATTAATTTAAATCCTAACACTCCCCCTAATCCTCGCTTGTCCTTGAGACCGATCATCTTTGAAATATCCTCCTCCAAAACCCTGTGGGAAAAATGAGAAGAAAATATACAATATGCCATGAAAAACTCCTTCTAAAACCCAGTGGGAAAATAAGGAGAAAACGACATATATCGTCCATGCTTGCATTGATATTGCCTCATTAAAAACCTTACATGAGAAACCATTTGGAAAAACTCATAAAGGAAAAGAGTGCAATCTTAAGAGATTTCTCCCCCTGAATTTTGCAAGTCTCGAAGTCGTCGCATACCAATTCCAGTTACATATTTATGAAACAGAGAACTTGGTAAGGACTTAGTAAACAGATCAGCGAGATTGTCGCATGACTTCGTTTGCAAAATACTTATCTTCCCATTTTCTTGCTGATCATGGGGATAGAATAATTTAGGAGAAATATGCTTCGTAATATTGCTCTTAATATAACCCGTTTGCATTTGTGCAATACAAGCCGCATTATCTTCATAGATAATGGTGGGTGATTTTAACGAACCAATCCCACTTGAACTTTGGACAAAGTTCATCATTCTGCGAAGCCATACACATTCTCGTGTTGCTTCGAACAAAGCAATTATCTCAGAATGATTGGTGGACGTTGCCACTAAGGTTTGCTTTGTTGACTTCCAAGAGAAGGCCGTACCTCCATGCAAGAAAACAAAACCAGTCTGTGATGTGGCATCATGGGGATCTGACAAGTATCCAGCATCGCAATACCCCACCATGGTTCTCTCTTGATTTTTCTGATAGAATAAACCAAGATCTTTGGTGCCCTGAAGATATCTGAAAATATTCTTCACACCAACCCAATGCCGTTTCGTTGGTGATGCGCTGTATCTAGCCAGTAAATTAACTGCAAATGCTATGTCAGGCCTGGTGCAGTTTGCTAGATACATTAGTGCTCCAATAGCACTGAGGTAAGGAAACTCAGGTCCTAATACCTCTTCATCATCACCCTTAGGTCTAAATGGGTCTTTATCTCTTTCAAGAGATCTGACGACCATAGGTGTTTTTGACGGGTATGCTTTATCCATATTGAACTTTTCCAATATCTTTTGGATATAAGCAGACTGATGAACAAGTATTCCTGAAGAAAAATGTTCAAGTTGCAAACCAAGACAAAATTTGGTTTTACCCAAATCTTTCATCTCGAATTCCGTCTTCAAATGATTACACGCCTCATGTATTTCTCGTGTAGTCCCAATGATGTTCAAGTCATCTACATACACGGAAATTATGCAAAATCCATCAGTGGATTTCTTGATGAACACACATGGGCAATCATTGTTGTTTGAGTAACCCTTCTTCATAAGGAACTCACTTAGTCGGTTATACCACATTCTGCCCGACTGTCTCAAGCCGTATAACGACTTCAGTAGCTTTACGCAATACATGTTGCGATTAGCTTTCGGATCCGGAATCTTCAGTCCCTCGGGAACTTTCATATAGATATCCGTCTTAAGTGACCCATATAAATATGCAGTCACCACATCCATCAATTGGATATACAAATTCATTTGCACTGCCAGTGATATCAAGTATCGGTACGTGATTCCACTCATCACAGGAGAATATGTTTCATCATAATCGATGCCGGGTCTCTGTGTAAACCCATGTGCTACAAGCCTCGCTTTATATCTCACCACCTCATTGTTTTCGTTCCTTTTACGAACAAAAACCCATTTTGCCCCCACGGGGAAAACATTAGAAGGAGTAGGTATTACTGCAGTAAATACCCCTCTCTTGGCAAGCGAGAGCAATTCGTCCTCTATTGCAACCTTCCAGTTGGACCAGTCTGAGCGTTTCATACACTCTGCCATGGACTTAGGTTCATGATCCAATGCCAGGTCATCTGCAATCTTTGAGGTGAAAAATATGTCGACAATTGTAGTCTTTCTGTTGAATGATTCTCCTGATTCAACATAGTTGATGGAAATCTCATCAATACCTTCTGACTCATCGTGATTTCCCACAACAATCGAGTCAAGGTGTACCGATGTCCCAGCACCAATATTTGTGTGCACAGTTGTGCTGGGTTCTGGATGCATAACATCCTTCAGGTATCTTTCAACACTAGGTTGAATATCAACTCGCGGTTGACCTGCATTTACTATTTGAGGGGTCCTCATTTCCCGCGGACGCTTCTGAGAAGCATTGTCCTTTTTGTCCAGTTTTCTCCCCCTCTTGGGCGGTTGAGTTGTCTTATGAGATATCTCAACTCTCTCTGGAACATTCATAGCAGGAACATGGGATTTAGTGACACCTTTATAATCAGTAAATGCATCTGGCAGATTATTTGCAATATTTTGCAAATTAATAATCTTCTGAACTTCCAGCTCAGATTCATTCGTACGTGGATCTAAGGACTGAATGCCTTTGACATTCCAATCTATTTCCCGGCATTCTTTGTGGTTCTTTTCTCCCCCTAATGCCGGAAAATTGTCCTCATCGAAGATACAATCAGCGTACCGGGCTGTAAATAGATCCCCTGTTAGAGGTTCCAGGTACTTTATAATCGACGGAGAATTGTACCCCACATAGATCCCCATTTTTCTATGTGGACCCATCGATGTACGCTGAGGTGGTGATATTGGTACGTACACAGCGCAACCGAATCTTCGAAGATGAGAAATACTTGGTTGATTTCCACGTACTAGCTGCAACGGGGAGGCCGTATGATATGCAGTTGGTCGAATTTGTATCAACTCTGCGGCATGCAGTACCGCATGTCCCCAACAAGATGTTGGAAGATTACAGTTCTGTAGGAGTGGTCTTGCTATCAACTTGATCCTCTTGATAAGTGATTCCGCAAGACCATTTTGTGTGTGTACATATGGTACAGAATGCTCCACAGTTATGCCCAAAGCTAGGCAGTAATCGTTGAATGCTCGTGAACTAAATTCAGCAGCATTATCCATTCTGATGGATTTTATCCTGTGTTCAGGATGATTTGCCCTCAGTTTAATGATTTGAGTGATCAGTTTTGCAAAAGCATGGTCCCTTGTTGATAATAGACACACATTGGACCATCTTGTTGATGCATCAATGAGCACCATAAAATATCTAAATGGTCCCGATAACGGTTGAATTGGACCACATATATCTCCTTGAATGCGTTCAAGAAAATTAAGTGGTTCATTCTTGATCTTCAGATATGAAGGTCTTATGATTAATTTCCCAGTTGCACATGCAGTGCATACAAAATCCGAGGATTTGGGGAAATTAGCAACCGTTATGTTGTGTCCAGTTGAACCATCAATAATTTTTCTCATCATCCCCACACCAGGATGACCCAGGCGATCATGCCATATCTTGAACTTGTCAAGATTCTGAAAAATTATTTTGTATGCCAAATGTTGCTCTGGCTTGATGTATGTGTAATACAGTCCAGAAGATAGAGCAGGCAGTCTCTCAAGGGTTTCCTTGTCGGATCCCTTCTGCTGAGTTATGAGCAGGCTTTCAACCGCATTTTCTTCATGAGTTTCAATGTGGTAGCCATTCATGCGGATATCCTTAAAACTCAACAGGGTACGAGTTGAATCCGGATACAATAAAGCCTCCTGGATTTCAAGTTTTGTACCATTCGGGAGTGTAAATGTGGCTTGACCAGAACCAACAATTACCGTGTCATGACCACCAATTGTCATAACACTTCCCTTACTCTTTTTGAGACTTCGGAAGTATTTAACTTCCCGTAGAATTGTGTTAGAGGCACCACTGTCCACTAAACAAATTTCCTCCTCCATTGGATTGTTTCTCGAAGTTTTCTATAGAGTAAAAGAATAAAATTCATTATTTATTCAATCTCATATAGAAATAACACATACATTACATACTATGTATGTCTGCTACATATTATAATACATTATGTTTAAGGACATAATTATTACAATACCATATGTCTGAGGACATAATTATTTTACAACACACAATATAACTAAGGACATATCACAATAGTTATGACATTATTGGAAGATCAAAGCATATCTACATATATGTCATTAGTAGAAGTGAAATCCACCATGTCTTCAACAGTAAGTGGTGGTCCTTCCTTTTGCTGAGCCTGATCTTGGTTCTCCATGTTGTCATGAACTTCGTTCTGATGAACGCCTTGAGAACTTTCAATCATTGGACCAGTGAAGTGAGCTTCGTACTGGTTCCCTTGAGCCTTCTTGCTCTTGCCAATTGATTGTTGATACAGCGTCACCAAATGCTTAGAAGTTGTACACTTCCTTGCATGATGAGTAGTACAACCACATCTGTAGCAAGCTTGAGAGCTGCTACCCTTATCATTTTTCTTAAAATGATTCTTGCCCTTTTGTACTCCATTGCTATTCTGATTCTCATTGCGTCTCCACTTTCCTTTAAACTTCCTATGGTTCTTTTTGGGACCACGGGACTTTTGAGTATTCTGAGAATTGAAATGTGCTTCAGGCAGCGGCAGTGTTCCCGTTGGACGGGACATATTATTCTTATCGAGAATTTCACTGTGCTTTTCTGCCTGAAGAAGTGCATATATCAACTCAGAATGCTTCTTGTATTTCTGCTGACGATGTTGTTCAGCAAGAATCCTCATATTAGGATGGAAAGTAGAGAGTGTCTTTTCAATGAGATCCGCATCGGAAACTGCACTGTTGCAGAATCTCAACTTTGAGTTGATTTGATGCACGGCAGAATTGTATGCTGCAACGGACTTAAAATCCTGGAAACGGATAAGTGCCCATTCTCTTTGCGCTTCAGGCAACATCACCGACCTTTGTTGATCATAACGCTCCTTTAAGGAGTTCCACAGTGATAGAGGACTTTCCTCCATCATGTACTCTTCTTTCAGAGCAGGATCAAGGTGGTGTCGAATGAAGTGCAAAGAAGCATACTTTGCCGTATCTGCGATAGCAGGAGCACCTTGAGTAGGTGTGGTTATAGTGCTGATCAGATTCCTGGCCGCCAAGTTGATCTTGACATCCATGGCCCAGGTCAAATAGTTTCTGCCATCAATGGCAAGCTCAGCAAATTCCTTCTTGGATATGTCAGCCATATCCTGCATGAAAATATCATGCGCATTAATTTACACTCATGTAAATTAATTGTGTGTAAAATAAAATGCTTGAATCAAATATAAAGGTCTAGGAAAAGCCTAAACGACCCAAAATATGACTTTCTACAAAAGATAATCACCATAAAATGGCGTAGATCTTTGTTTTGTAGAACACATATAGGTAGTCACCACGAAGTGGTATAGACACTCGTATGGCAATTTTCATGCCATAATATGTGTGCTTTCATTTTTGCTTTGAGGTGATCACTACTAAGTAGCGTAGACCTTATCCTTATGGTACTTTGTACAATCTTGTGTTACTTAAAACACTTTGAAGGTAATCACCAGATGGTGTAGACCTCACAGTTGTGAACAAAGATATGTATTGCCACAAGTGCAATCCATAAGATATGTGCAAAAATTGAAAGTAGTCATATGATTTTCAAGCATAATCAACATGTAGCAATTAAAAATTGCATCCATAAAAACATGTTGACATTCATAAGCAGACATTACATAGTACTATGTTAGAAAATACTAACAAACACTTATGTACAAAAACTGAAAAAGCTAGAAGCTAATCAGAAAAGAAAACGAAAAAAATGGCAATAGGCCAAAACAGAACAGCCTACTACCGTGGCAAAGCCACCTTCTTTCTTTTCGTTTTTTTTATTCTTTTTTTTTTCTCTGCTGCTCGTACAGCATTGATTAGTGGCTAGTGTACTGGCTGTCCAACAGCCATACACACGCACGAGTGGATAAGGGGAGGCGATGGGATACTTCGTTCCCATCGACAAATCGTCCCCAATCCAACTCGAGCGGTGGCCGTCTGCACCACTACCACCAATCTCCTCCACCAGCGACTGCCTCACCGGCGCGAGGTCGACGGCCCCGGCGTAGCATCTTCCTCCTCTGAAGAAGATCCACCAGGAAGCTGCGTCCCAGGTGCGACGCCGTTGGAGTGGCCGTTGGCGACGCCGTTGGAGTGGCCGTTGGCCAGTCCAAGAACCACCGCGCGGTTGCGTTGCAGCTCGGCCCGCGGCACTATGTGCCAGCGGCGGGGCGCCGATGGGCCAGTGGAGCTGCTCGCCCAGTTGTCAAAGACGTCCCCGAGCGCAGCAGCCCGCGCGGGGAGGCGCAGCCCGAGGCTAGCGCTCGACGAAGAAGCCCCAGCGCCGGCCGCCTCGTGCACCGGCGTCGGAGACGGAAGACGCGGGGAGTCCGGCTGCGCGGGCTCCGCGGGCGGCACAGGCGGCGCAGGTTCGGCCTCCTCCTGGACCTCGTAATCCTGTGGCGGGGGTGGCTGCAGGACCATCCATGGCCCCCAACCATGCACCGGGCACGGACGCGGTGGTGGAGGAGCCACGAGTTCCGGCTCAACGTCGACGTCCATTGCGTCGTCCGCGGGCTCCATTACCTCGTCCGCGTACAGGTTTGGAGCGGCCGGACCGGCAAGAATCCAGGCCGGGAGCGGCGCTGCCGCCGGCATGGCCGGTTCAGGCGAAGCACCAGAAGGCCCAACACCGTCGCGACCTCGAGCGCCATGTCCAAGATGCGGTCCACGGCGACGGAAACCGTTCCGGCGTCCTCCGAACCGGCGAAGATCGCGGGCGTTGTGGTTGTGGCGGCGAAGTCCGCCAACGCCATGGCGGCGGCGGCGGTTCTGTCGACGTCGACCACCACTACGAACAAGGTGTAGGAAGAAGGACAGGAGACCACGAGGCATCCTCTCACCTTTTCCTTTCTTCCCTTCTGGTTTCCTTTCTCCGGCGATTGTCGCCGGCGTGATTTGCCTATGCGTGCTCTGGGTAGAGACAAGTGCTGATAACGTGTGAAAGAACGAATTGATCGAACTGTCTCTTTCATTGATGATCCATGAGGATTATATACATAGGGAACCGTCGCCACGAACGGATGCGTCCGATCGTGGGGGTCGTGGGAGTGTCGAACGGGTGCCTGTGGCAACCGACGTCCGTTTACACAAGGGAGGATTATCCCTAATAACAGAATTAATTTAAATCCTAACACAAACAACGCGTACATCCAACGACCAACCAACCACCGGAGGTTGGGCCACGCCGTTCCAATGACATGTCCGGCCATCACAAGATGCCAGGAGATGGCACGCCGGCAAGCGGCCGGGCGCAAGAGTTGCCTGATCAAGTGGCCACATACCGTTGACGATGCCCCGACCATGCTTGTGGCTGCTTTCTAGTCATAGCACTCGCCCATGATGGCAGGCTTGTTGGTTTGGTACATTCTCTCTGTAATGTAAGAGCTCACCTCTTCTTCATCTAACCTTTAAGGAAATCATGGCATGGTGTCAGTCAAACTGACGAGTATTTTTTTATCTTGTGATGCAGTGATGTAGATGGTTGTAGTGGACATGGAAACGAAGATGCAGGCAGGAAATAGCAGGACAAGCATCACAACACAGATATTGTGAAAGATATGGAGGTATGTCATGTCTACAAATTATAATGGGCCAGCCGACGTGTGTTTTATCACAAGATTCAGAAAAAAAAAGCTTAGGGGAATATTCATCAACATTTGATCAATGCTTTCTTTCATTGGTAAAGTAGTCAAATTGTCTAAGATACCTTGTTGACTTTTAATCATGATATCACTCTTCTTATTTGTCCACCCAATTCAAGCTCGTCACCTCTTATCAGACTCCATATAGAGATTGGAACAAACCATAGGTTCAGACTCCTATAGAGACAACCAAAATTAGTAGGTATGGAACGTAAGCTTAAATTATTGTTGATGTAAAAATTAACCGTCTATCCTATTGATTACCTTTCCATATAACCAGTGACATACAGAAGTTCCAATTACTCATGCAACCAGTTCTTATGGGCTTGAGAGAATCAGCAAAATACCAAAACAACCAACACTTAGCCGAGCATGTAAATTTTGTAAAGGTCACTTTCACATGTAACCGTTTGCTCACTTGATGTTCAGTGCCCATTGTAATAGTTGCTTGTAATGTTTGAAATTAGCACACTGATTGCAGTATTAAGAAGGCATGGGTATTAAATAACCATGTACTACTCATGTTTTGCTACCTTTAGCCACTTCTTCAGCTAAGTAAAGTCAATAAGTGATAATGTAGACAAATGGATTATTATTATTATTATTTCAGTCAAAGACACTTGACACTTTATCCAAAGAAGATAATTTATTTTGACTATATTTGCTTCTATCCAAACAAACACAAACTTAAAATATTGAAAAGACTAGATGGAAAATCTCATTGTCACATCCTTTTCTTACTTTTGTCAGGTCTTATACTCTGACATACTACTCTCTAATTCGTCGAAACTTCCCCAGGTTCTGCTTTTTTAGTAGCATCTCATTTGCGTAAACATTAGGAGAGCAGATTCTTGGAAGGCGTGATAACATCAAATGCAGCCGTACAAACAGTCAGGAAATATCTATGTGCTTACACATAGATATATACCAGCCTAGATAAGGCTCTTATCCGATGAACTAAATAAATGTTGTCACGAGGTTGTGTAAAATTATATACAAAAAGTACATAAAGCGTTAGGCATTTGAACAGATTTTTTACCATAGGATATGTAAAGTGAGTTTGTTACGCTATATTTCTCAATGAATGAACAGACTCCTTTTCTCATTAATTCTTATCAAGCCATTCGGTAGCAGCAGCAAAGGAGAACATGTGGAACAGCTGCCCAACTAGAAAAATTGAACTGAGGAAAATTGCACCTATGCCTAAAATTCTAGCTATCAAACTGAAGAAAACTGGACATATGCCTAACATTCTAGCTGTTGAAACTGAAGAAAACTGCACCTATGGCTAACAATCTAGCTGTGTGGTGGATCTCAAGGCTGGCTCTATTCCAAGTACAAGTTCCGAGGTGAAATGCGATTTCGATCTCATATAGCTAGCTTTCCTTTCAAAGTGAAACGATTTTCCTTTTACGTCGAGATATTTGAATTGGATTTTCTTTCACCACTACTATCGTAATGTCAAGTTGCTTTCTTACTCAAAAGCTGTTGCGCGGTACTCGAAAGTACTAAATAGATAGGCGCTTGGGGCAGGTACAATTGAACGAAAAGAAGTAAACTACCATTGTTTTAGGAGGTATGGGAGGGCGGAGACCGATCGAGAGAAGTTGGTAAAGGCAGCATATGCCCTAAGAGCCTATTTTTTCACATCAAGAGGAAAGTCCCACACACAACCCCAAAAGAATAAACTGGATGGACCCCTATTCGCGCGCCTATGGACCGATGGTTCCCAACCAGTAACTAGTGCCCCCCCCCCTATGGACCACTCCTATGTAACTCCAACAGAAAAGGGAGACAGAATATAAATGGAATATTATGGGCTTGCTCACCCTAAGCAACTGAAGGAAACTCGTATAGAAATACATGTTTTGCTTCCACATAAGAAAGGTCTCTACAAAGCTAGCTCACAGCAGTTCTCTCCTCTAGAGTGTAAAATCATGGATCGAGCTTGATGCAGCAGCCACTTGATGAGCACATGAGTACATCATATACGGCATTTCAGAAAAGTGCACAATTTAGTTGGAAAGAATTACTAAGCCGAATCAAGCAAACACATGGCCAGGTGAACGCTAACTTAAGTTCATACTATAATCTTGAATATATGGCTGCACTTTCATCCCCATTGTTGTTGGTTGAATTTAGGTATCACATGGAAGAAATCCAACAACCTATGAGCTCTTGAAGCAACTGGTTTGGAGGAACAAGTTTGAAGAAAACAAGTTTCAAGTGAAACTGATGCTGTCAGTTTTTACCTCTGATGTTTCATTGTGCCACACCCATGTGATGGAGATACGGGGCCATAGGTGTACATCAACAGAAGCTTCATCAAATTATCTTTCCAATGCAAAAAACCTCACCTCATTTGGAGTTGTGAGTCAAAAGTTGTAGTCATTCTCGTGGAAGGTGTTCAGGCTATCAAGGCTTCGCGAATTTCCGAGGAGCTCTCCAACAACTCCCAAACTTGACTGCTTATTCCCCCAAGGAAGCCATGCAAACCTGTTTACTTTTGAAACCATTTTCACACCTAGCTAAGGGGGGTTGTCCCTGCTATAAAACCCCATCTCCCCCATCCTCTAAAAAAACCTTTTGTCAAACCATTCAGCTACAAGCTTATGCAGCAAGACTGCTAGAGAGATCCGAGAGATCCTTGCTACCTTTGCTCTTGTGAGTTTATTCGGATTCGCGAGAAGGAGCCTGTGGTTCCCCCTGATTCGTGCTCTACGGTTCCGGCCGTTTTGTGTGGATTAGTCCCGGTTTGTGGTTCTGCGATTGTTCGAACAGCGGGTTGGAGTTCTTGTAGCTTCGGTAAGCCATCCCCAACGTACGGGTTGCATCCAACCTTGGCAGGTATAAAGCTAGTTATCCTGGCTGCTTGCAGCTAGTTATCCCTCCTGATTCGATCCTACGACATGAAGATCGGGCCACCCTCGGGCGTGAACTCGTTCATCGGGTTCCCACCTATCATCTGGCATCAGAGCCTTCGTTGACACGGTAGGATCTGTTATCCAAGTTTATCTTGCTATCATCCCTTTAGATCGAGTGTTTTTCATGCTATATTTTCTGTCCTAGAAGTCCAAAGCCCCACCAAAAATAAATCCAAGCCTTGTTGGTGCTGAGATCTTGTTGTTGCATACCTTGCATGTTCTTCATCTTTTAGATCTGCATCAAGTTCATCTTTGCAATTGCTTTCAGATTTGGTTGTTGTGGTTTGGAAAAAAAAGAAAAAAGAGTGGCAAAAAAAAGTCAAGAGAGAAAAAGAAAGTGTTGTGCAAGATCCAAAAGTTTCAGCTTGGTAGAAAAATTTTAGAAGCTTGTGTGTTGTGTGTTTTCAATCTTGGTGCAAAGGTCCAGCAGATCCATCCACATATTTTCTTGGTTTGCATCAACTTGATTTCAGCACAAGCCCCTTTTTGTTTACCCCACCGAGCTCCACCAAAAACCGAAGCTAGTTCTTTGATCCCTGTCTTTCAATCACTTTAATACATCCGGGAGAAGCACGATTTGATGTGAACTCATAAGAACTTTGGTTGAGTAAGAGGTGAGGTTGTGAGATTCCACAAAATTATCCTATTTCACTTTTTAGCCCCAGTAACATGGCAGGATCTACATCGAGTATTCAAGGAAAAAATCAAGGGGAAGAAGATGCCTCATTCACACGTGCTGAGTTTCTGGAATTACGGAACATGGTTCAAGAATTTCAGAGGAGGCTTAATGACCGTCTTCGAGCAGGTGGTGATGGGGTTCGACATCGACAATACCCTGTTGCTCATGAAGTGCAGCAAAGAAGACATGCTAGAGGGCATGATGTTGCTGCTCGTGGGCGTGTCACTACTACCCATGAAGTGCAACAAAGAAGACATGCTCCATGGTTTGATGTTGCTGCTCATGGGCGTGTCACTACTACTCAAGAAGTGCAGCGAGGAGGACATGTTCCCGGGCATGGTGTTGCTGCTCATGCGTGTGTTGCTGCTGCTCCTGAAATGCGGCAAGGGTGGCATGCTCGAGGGCAAGCTACTGCTGCCCCTAGGCGTGTTGCTGCTTGTAACACCCCCTTGTAATGACCACAGTGATCAGCTGCTAATAATGCCATGTCATCATCATCTGCAGTGTCTTGTCACCTTGGGTTAATTATTCAATTCAAATTCAAGTCTGAAAATCAATTTAAATTCCAAAGTGCAAGATGAAGTTGATCAAACTCTGCTGGAAAAATGTTCATTAAATGGCAAATAATCCAGGAACCTTTCTAAAATCAACCTCAAAATATTTGGAGTTGGATAGATGACTCAAGCAAGTTGGAACAGACCTAAAAACAGAATATTTGATATATTTAAAATCATAATAAATTCAAACAAACTTCAAATTAGTCCAAACCACTTTTTGGTGAGAGATATTATTGCATCACAATATCTGGACCAACTCCCACATTTATCAAAAGTGCAAAAGAGCCCTAAACATTTCAGAACAGAAGGAAATAAAAGGAAAAGCAAAACAGAAAGGAATAGAAAAAAAAAGAGAAGGGGCCACTGTGCACTGCCACTAGTGCACAGTGCCTGAGGCCCAGCCCATCTAGCTCTCTCCCTCTCTCTCCGATGCCGTGTCAGCGCGCGCATGGCTGCGCCGGCACCGACCGGCCGAACGGCGACAGCGCGACCACCCCACCGACGGGCGAGGAGATAAGGACGAGCCATCCATCTCCCCTGGTCGCCCGCGCACTCTTCCCCTCTTTCCCACACTCGCCTCGCCTCTTCTCCCCTCCTCAGATCCGGTGGCCGAACGCCACCGTCGCCGTGAATCGCCGCCGCCGTGGCCACTAGCCTCCCCACGCCGCCTCTCCGTGCCCCGCAGCTCCGCAGGCGACTGCCGCTTCGACTGGCACCGCCTGGAGGAGCTGGGTGCCTCAGCATCGAGCTCGCGCCGTCGTCTTCCTCCTCGGTCGCCGCCATTCTTCGTCGTCTCCGGCGAACCTCCCTGCTGCTACTAAGCTGTCGCAGGTCCGTCTTGACCGCACGGTGAGCCGCACTTCCTCCCCACTCCTTTTCCCCGCTCCATTTCGCCCATGGCTGCCGTCCCATACGAACCCGAACCCATCGCCGCGGCACACGTCGCCGGCGAGTCTCCGGTGACCATATGGTCACGGGCGCGTGCCCACTAGCTTCGCCGCACCGCGTAGGGCTAGCCTAGGCCATTCGTTTGAGCTGCTGCGCACCGTGGAGTCGTTCCCGATGACCACCCATACGCGCCGCCGTCCCCGCTCGTCGCCGGCGACGTTCCCGTCCAGCTCAGGCGAAACCACCGCCTCAGTTCGACGCGCGGCGAACGCTCGTTCGAACGCATCCAACTCCGAGCCAAACGGCCCACGGATGGCGAATTCCGACGGTGGCCCGAGCCTCCGCCGTGTTTTGAGCACGCCGGCGGCAAGCCGCCGGCCACGCCACGCTGGCAGGCCTGGGTCCCACCCAGAGTCACTGCCTGCGGGCCCCGCCGCACGTTTTGACCACGTTGACTCGAGTCAACGCAGTTACTGTTCACCCCTGTAGCTGACACGTGGGCCCCATTCGATAATTAGTCTAATTAATCACTTTTAAAATAAATAAATAGATAATTATGCTAATGTTCCACTGACAGATGGGGCCCACTTCACAATTAACCCAGCTATTTAAACTAATCTACTGTTAAACTAAACAGAGGCTGACATGTGGGTCCCACTAGACCCACATGTCATATTTGACTTAGTCAGCCGACTGTTGACTTGCTGACATCAGCAGCACGTCATGCTGACGTTATAATCCATTTCTGTGATTTAAAATAATTCCAGAAATTCGAATAATCTTTAAAAATTCATATCTTTTAAACCGTAGCTCGGATTGAAAAACTTAAAACATGAAAGTTGCTCAGAACGACGAGCCGAGTCTGATCGTGCCGTCTGTTTCTTCATCAGAACCTCCTACGTATAAGAACTCGTAACTCCGGACCCGTATCCGGCAGATGAATTGTACACCCGCACCGGTAAATAAATTCCAGAATAATTCTAAAATAACTAAAATGACTTAGATGCTTATTCAGGCAACCCTGCACTGCATCATAACATAGCACGCACTAAGTGGCATATGTTTGCATTATGTTTACCTGTTTCCTCCCCCTCTTCTCTCTCGGTAGATCCCGACGCAGACGTAACTCCAGAGGCAGACGCAGCTCCGGAGTACGACTACGTCCCCGACAGCACCCCTGAAGACCTTGCCCTTGCCCCAGAGCAAACAGGCAAGCACCCCCATTTTGAGCATTCCGATATCGCCTACTCTCTTCCCTCTTATGCTTGCATTAGATGATACTGCTGCTGTTACTATCCTACTCTGTTGCATAGCCTGTTTACTTGTAACCTACTTTTGATACATGCCTGTTATCCTAAACTGTTTAGCATCGGATGGGTAGAGCCATATCAGAGACCCACTTGTCCCGACTGCCCCGCTGGATACTCAGAAGACCCGTTCTACGGGATCGAAGATCAGACCCGGGCACCGCACGTCACTTCCCCCTTAAGTGCTCGACACTACTGGGTCACCATCGGGTGCCGAGGGTGATACCTCGTTAGCACTTCTGATGATAACCTTGTAGGTTAGCTACTCGGTCGTGGTAAGCGAGGGTGATTCCTCCTACACCACCCCCGATACCGACATTGTCGTGCATCCCTTCAAGCGTGGACCTCGAGGGTGGTTCCTCCTTCGTTCACCTTGACTACAACATCAGGTGGGATTCCATCGAGGGTGATTCCTCAGGGTTCCCTTGGTGTTAGACACACGGTTACTATTGATTGATTTGACCTGCACTAAACCATGTTACTAAAGACGGGTCGGCCCTGAGGGGTACCCGCGCGAGCTGTTAAGCGAAGTGATGTGGAGTCGGGTTGACCTGGATGGTGCCCGCGAGATAATACGAGGCGTGGCCGGGCATTCTTAGCCCTTGCCGCAAGTCCTCGAGACGGGGCGACGGGGTCACATCGATCGTGAGTCTCTGCTCGTTTCCGCGTGATCCTAAACCACTAAACGGTTTGGATATTTGATCCGAGGGGCCTCTGGCCCGATAGCACTAACCATCACGTGGGCATAGTATGGGCATACTTCAGCCGGAGCTTAATAGACGTCAGCGACTGAGCGGCGCGCGCTGAATTGGACTGGGAACGCAACCGCGCTTGTATAAGGGGTTGCTAGGTCTGCTTTCAGCCGCGTTCGCAACGTGCAGGAGCGTCCGGGGCGATGGCCCGAGACCCCTGGGGGCATAGGTTAGTCCGGCGTGCTGACCTCTCTGTTAGGTATTCGGTCGGGTTGCGGCGTGTTGCTTAGCCGAGGCCGGGCATGACCCAGAAAGTGTGTCCGGCCGGAGTTAAGCGAGCGTGGTGGGTAAGTTGGTGCACCCCTGCAGGGAAGAAACTTCTATCGATAGCCTGTCCTACGGTAACGGACACTCGGAGTTGTATCCCGATCGGTACAACTAGAACATGTGAAGATAACTGGATAGTACGGCTCTGGGATTGCTTTCTCGCTGGGAGTCGAGAAAGGATCTCAGGCTGAGGTTGATGGTACTACTGCTACTACTTTACATTATGTTGATCTGCTCTCTTCTAATGCTGCAAGACTGCAGAAGATGCTGAAGATGCTAGTCTTCGATAGGACTAGGCCTTCCCCCTCTATTCTGGCATTTCTGCAGCCCAGTCCACTGATACAGCCCCCTTTTGAGAATGATGCATATGTAGTGTAGATCCTTGCTTGCTGAGTACTTCGGATGAGTACTCACGTTTGCTTTATTTTCTTTTTCCCCCATATTTCATTTGATGCCACCAGACGACGGAGCCCCTGAGCCAGATGCCCTAGTCGACGACCACTACTACTACCCGCCTGGCGAGTACTACTACTACGAGGTGCCACCTGACGACCAGGAGTAGGATCGGAGGGTCCAGGGCAGGAGGCCTACGCCTTTCGATCGTAGTTTTTATTTTTACCCCGCCTCTGTGAAGGCCTCTCTCTCTCTTTCTGTAATATATCTGTACTCAGATATCTGATGCTTCCGCTGACGCTTGTATGCCATCGAGCTATGTATTTGAGCCCTCGAGGCCCTGGCTTGTAATATTAAGCTTGTATGACTTTATTTATGTTTTAGAGTTGAGTTGTGATATCTTCAAGTGAGTCCTTAGGCTTGATCGTGTGCATTTGCGTGTATGATTAGTGCACGATTAAGCCGGGGGCGTCACACTGCTGCTCATGAATCGCAGCAAGGACGTCATGGCCGACGACAAAGTTATGGCACCCATCGGCACACCGACGACCCACCGCAAAGCAGGACCATGGTTGATGAACCGACTCCGGTGATTCATAGCCCATGTTTACATGAGAAGCTCATTCCTAATGTTGCCATCTTGACCACCACTATTGTCCCAACATCCAAGAAACATGTGCCACAAATTCCATGTGAGGAAGAGAGTCCACAATCCAAAATCCCACAACTTGAGAGTGATAAGAAAAGCAAGCTGAGTGACTCCACCAAAAGTGAGGAAGAGTGTCCACTTTCAAACATCCCACCACTTGAGAGTGAAAAGAAAAATGAGTTGAGTGACTCCACCAAATGTGAGGAAGAGTGTCCACTTCCCACAATTCCATATATTGAGAGTAATAAGAAAAGTGAGGTGAGTGAGCCCACAAAATTTGAGGATCAGATTGATCATCATGATATTAGGGAAATGAAAGATCTCCACCTAGATATACCACACATTCAGCGAGAGAGGATGAATGACTTGTCTGAGTCCACAAAATGTGAGATTGAGATCATTCCACACCACATTAGAGAGATGAGTGAACCACAACATAATATACCACATCATCCAAGAGAGAGGATTAATGAGTTGTGTGAGTCCACCAAATGTGAGCTTGAGGTGTTTTCCCATAATATGAAAGAGATGAGTGATCCACCAAATGAAAAGAGAGAGGAGTATTCAATTACTAACCTTTTACAAAATTTTCTTTCTTTACAATATGTGGAGATGCAAAAGTCATACCTATCAGCTCTCTTGCAACGATGGGAGGACAAGATCCAGGAACAATTGTGGTGCACGTGGAACACCACTACACAAGGTGCATGTGTGCAGATTGATTTTCAGAAAGGCATTCAAGTACTCAATGAGGTAAAACAAAAAGTATCTTCCATTTTGATGAAGCCAGAGGTATGCACTTATGAGTTTTTGAAGCAATGGCGTGATAAGGTTAGAGAAAAATTGTTTGGTACATCATCCATCCAGCAATATGATTTTGTTAATCTTGAAGAGGCTGTTAAAGATCCAATAAAACTGAATGTTGCACATGATTATTCATCATTTTCTTTTCCTAGTTATTTTGTATTGTCCTCGTGCTATAATTTTGTAGACCAAATGAAGTCGAGAATGACTTTTCTCCTAGAGAGGGAGGCTGATATGAACATGATGATGGCGGGTTACAAATTTGTACTCCATGGAAACGTTTGCTGGAAGGAACTCCTAAGTCGAACAAAGCATCATATTGGCATCATCCATAGGATAGCAAAGTTGAAAACTAGAATTCTCCATATCATGAAACCTTTGCATTATGATTTGGCATTGCTCTGCTTTCTTTTGTGTGATGACCAGGTAGAGTCGAGGATGACTCCTTTTCAAGAGAGGGGGGATGATCAGGACATCTCGGTCATTGTAACAACACCAATCATCCCTAGACAAAATCCAAGTTGTGACAAACAAATGCATGATCAGATGCAACACAATTCTAAGGTGAAAGCTACAAATGAGGATTGCATTATTTCTTTGCAGGGATATTATCTACTTCCCTTCTACTTATCTTTTGTAGATCAAAGAGAGTCGAGGATGACTCTTCATCAATGGAGGGAGGATGATGAGCACATGGGTACATCATACACGGCATTTCAGAAAAGTGCACAATTTAATTGGAAAGAATTACTAAGCCGAATCACGCAAACACATGGCTAGGTGAACGCTAACTTAAGTTCATACTATAATCTTGAATACATGGCTGCACTTTCATCCCCATTATTGTTGGTTGAATTTAGGTATCACATGGAAGAAATCCAACAACCTATGAGCTCTTGAAGCAACTGGTTTGGAGGAACAAGTTTGGAGAAAACAAGTTTCAAGTGAAGCTGATGCTGTCAGTTTTTACCTCTGATGTTTCATTGTGCCACACCCATGTGGTGGAGATACGGGGCCATAGGGGTACATCAACAGAAGATACATCAAATTATCTTTCCAATGCAAAAAACCTCACCTCATTTGGATTTGTGAGTCAAAAGCTGTAGTCATTCTCGTGGAAGCTGTCCAGACTGTCAAGGCTTCGCGAATTTCCGAGGAGCTCTCCAACGACTCCCAAACTTGACTGCTTATTACCCCAAGGAAGCCACGCAAACCTGTTTACTTTTGAAACCATTTTCACACCTAGCTAAGGGGGGTTGTCCCTGCTATAAAACCCCATCTCCCCCATCCTCTTAAAAAACCTTTTGTCAAACCATTTAGCTACAAGCTTATGCGGCAAGACTGCTAGAGAGATCCGAGAGATCCTTGCTACCTTTGCTCTTGTGAGTTCATTCGGATTCGCGAGAAGGAGCCTGTGGTTCCCCCTAATTCGTGCTCTACGGTTCCGGCCGTTTTGTGTGGATTAGTCCCGGTTTGTGGTTCTGCGATTGTTCGGACAGCGGGTTGGAGTTCTTGTAGCTTCGGTCAGCCATCCCCAACGTACGGGTTGCATCCAACCTTGGCAGGTATAAAGCTAGTTATCCGGGCTGCTTGCAGCTAGTTATCCCTCTCGATTCGATCCAACGACATGAAGATCGGGCCACCCTCGGGCATGAACTCGTTCATCGAGTTCCCACCTATCACCACTAGATTCCTACCTTTAGTGCTTGCCAATGGATGGTCCTTCTTTCCCTTCCGATACAAAAAAACGATTTATTGGCCTTCTCACTAGTGGTCTCAATCCTTGACTCCAGTATGTATCTCATATCAGGTGCCCTACTCCTTTTTATAGATAGATGCGTCTGGAGACTGATAACGCTTGTGATCTCTTTCTTTTTCTATTGGTTAAGGAATGCTAATAATGAAATAACTGATAGAGCTGCTAATGGATTTCATGTCCCTCTTGATCTCCATTCTCGTTGGACGTTTTGACTTAGTAGCTATGTGATTTTTCACTTTGATCCACATACTTTATTTCTTCTTTCACTACTTCCTTTCCACCGACAGCTGCGAAGAGCTCCCCTTCACTAGGTATGGTTGTTTTTGGTTCATAATGGTGGTCTAGGAGAACCCGAAACTAGAGCACACACGGGATATGCATTTTTTTTCTATGGTTTGTGATTGTTGCAACCACCTGTCTCTTTTTTTACTTTATCTGATATTTCATAAAATGAACTCTCTATGGATCCCCACCATAGAAGGGCAACAAGAGCTAATGGACTTAGTTAGGGCAACAGATGATAACGACTCGTCAGGTTCGAACTGACATTATTTATATACTAAGACCTATATTCCATGAAGGAGTCGCGAAACTTCTGTTAGGTTCTTATCTGAGATTCCGTCTATACGTAGCATATGTTGGTTTAGAATTGCTCGGGAATTCATTGATAGTGACTTTTGAAGTTCTAGGTTTTCTAGTCTACTCCTCTTTTTTCTCGATCGAGCCGCTTTCCCTCATTCTACTCGTCCAGCCCTCTTCACGAACTTGTACAATCAATGCCACAAAGATAGCAAACTCGATTATCGAATATATAAGGAAAGAGGCGACGGTTTGGCGCCAGATATCCGGCGGTGTGGAAAGAGCAGCTGTGAAAAGCGGAAAAACCATCAAAAAATGACGATTGCTCGTGAAGGTTTCCACAGAAAGACCCCTTGGTTCTGGCAAACAGATCACAACTACAGGTACCTGGGAGCATACCGATGGAATGAACAAAATACGAACAGTTAACATAATATAGTCGTAGATCTTAGGTTGTAACTTGATCATGAGTGAATTTGTTGATGTTGCACCCACGAAGTATGGAAAGTGCCAAACATTGGGAACTACCCAGGGAGGAGTTAGGAGCAGGAACAAGGAGAAGCGAGAACCACTTAAATGGAGGATTCTATTGTATTTCTGCCTTTGTTCCCCATAGCAACTGGGGATCGAAAAGCACCAAATTTGATGACTTATTAAGGGAAAGACGAAGTCAGAGCATGCTATTGAAGATGTTGCAACATATGTCGGGGTGGCCTCCGTTGATTGTGTACAAACAAAATACGAGTCCAAAGGTAGGGTAATAAAGGGTTTAGCTAATGGAGAAATTGACTCTTCCGGGAACCAGTAACGCGTAAACCATGTCAAACCAAGACTGGTCAATATCCGAACGGAACAGATTCAAACTTCTCCTAGAAAATTTTCCGGTGCGAAATTCAAAAAAATGAGTAATTCAAAGGAAAAATGAATTTGAGGCATGCGCCGGACTGAAGAGACTGATTCCTTTCTCTGGGACCATTTCTTTGTTTGCGTCAGAGAATCCCGCACCCTGTTTGCAATCAATGCAAATTAACATTGCTCAAGACCCCGAGAAGGCCCTGCTAGAAGTGGGACCGTCTCTTCTGAGCTTTGAAGTCCATTTTTCATTTTCGTAATTCCTTTACGACAAAATCCCCTGCTAATCCCCCAGCACGCAGTTGTCCAACCTGGGTTTTTAGATAGTGGTTGATTGCCCTGGATTCGTAACTACTACCCTCGCCCCCCCCCCCCACATCTTTTTATTACGATTCGCTCATTTTGAAGGTTCGTTCTGCTTTTGGTCTTCAAGAAATTCATAATATTTCTGAATTCCTGCTTTTGCGCTGGGTCAAGCGTGTCCCCCTCCAGAAAATCCGTAATGGGATCGTCCTAAGCAGGCGGGGCGTCCTGAGCAGGTGGGGGTCCAGAATCAATTCCAAAGTCCAGTGCCAACTTCATGATCAAAATCAACTATCACCTTCTCGGGACTCGACCTGGAACTTCTTTCACTTTAATATGCCTCGTTCAATGAGAAAGCATCTGATCGAAGAGCAGCACTAAAGAAGCACGCTAGACTTCCTACTTTTGGGGTTTTTAAGGTGATCGATGCCTTTTAAAAGTGTGCTTTGGGCCCATCCTTAGTACTTGACGCAGAATGGGGCTAGTTATCCATTTTCAAAAGTGGATTCGGTGGTTCAAGAAGTAGAATTATGCATAGATTGCCGAAAGAAAGACGAATAAAGATGAATGGAAAGGCCTGTGGACATGACCAAAACAAGGGCTAGTAGCACTTTTCTCAGGAATTGCCCTGCAGACGGAGGTCAGAGGGTTTTCATCTCGCGAAGAATCAACAATTGTGTTGTATATTGACTAAGCTAAATACCATTTTCACTACTTTTGGCCACAGGCGAGATAGAGTTTTTTCTTGAAATTGGGTTCAGACCGATTACTTATAGAAAATGACTACAAAGCAAGGCGAAAGCATGGAGAATTCAATACTGACAAGAAGGTATTAGTTAGTGGGTGCAAACGAGCTTTTCCAACCAAGCTAGCGTGTGATTGCGATGAAATACTTTTGTGACGACCTCGGCTTAATCGTGCACTAATCATACACGCAAATGCACACGATCAAGCCTAAGGACTCACTTGAAGATATCACAACACAACTCTAAAACATAAATAAAGTCATTCAAGCTTTATATTACAAGCCAGGGCCTCGAGGGCTCGAATACATAGCTCGATGGCATACAAGCGTCAGCGGAAGCATCAGATATCTGGGTACAGATATATTACAAGAGAGAGATAGGCCTTCACAGAGGCGGGGCAAAATAAAAGCTACGATCGAAAGGCGTGGGCCTCCTGCCCTGTACCCTCCAATCCTACCCCTGGTCGTCAGTCGGCTCCTCGTAGTAGTAGTACTCGCCAGGCGGGTAGTAGTAGTAGTCGTCGGCGACTGGGGCATCTGGCTCAGGGGCTCCGTCGTCTGGTGGCATCCAAGAGGATATGGGGAAAAAAGAAAATAAAGCAAACGTGAGTACTCATCCGAAGTACTCAGCAAGCAAGGATCTACACTACATATGCATCATTTTCAAAAGGAGGCTGTATATGTGGACTGGGCTGCAGAAATGCCAGAATAGAAGGGGAAAGCCTAGTCCTATCGAAGACTAGCATCTTCAGCATCTTCATCAGTCTTGCAGCATTAGAAGAGTGCAGATTACATAAAGTAAAGTAGTAGTATCATCATCAACCTCGACCTGAGATTCTTTCTCGACTCCCTGCGAGAAAGCAATCCCAGAGCCGTACTATCCAGTTCTCATCTCAAGTCATGTTCTAGTTGTACCGATCGGGATACAACTCCGAGTGTCCGTTACCGTAGGACAGGCTATCGATAGAAGTTTCTTCCCTGCAGGGGCGCACCAACTTACCCACCACGCTCGCTTAACTCCGGCCGGACACACTTTACTGGGTCATGCCCGGCCTCGGCCAAACAACACGCCGCAACCCGACCTAGGCTCTAAAGAGAGGTCAGCACGCCGGACTAACCTATGCCCCCGGGGGTCTTGGGCCTTCGCCCCGGGAACCCTGCACGTTGCGAGGACGTTTTGGAAGCAGACCTAGCAACCCCTTATACAAGCGCAGTTGCGTTCCCAGTCCAATCCAAAACGGGCCGCTCCTCGCTGACGTCAATAGAGCTTCGGCTGAAGTATACGACGTAGAACGCCCATACTATGCCCACGTGATGGTTAGTGCTATCGGGACAGAGGCCCCTCGGATCAAATATCCAAACCGTTTAGTGGTTTAGGATCGCGCGAAAACGAGCAGAGACTCACGATCGATGTGACCCCGTCGCCCCGTCTCGAGGACTTGCGGCAAGGGCTAAGAATGCCCGGCCACGCCTCGTGTTATCTCGCAGGCACCATCCAGGTCAACCCGACTCCACATCACTTCGCAATATGCTCGCGCGGGTACCCCTCAGGGCCGACCCGTCTTTAGTAACATGGTTCGGTGCAAGTCATAAAGTCAATAGTAACTGTGTGTCTAACACCAAAGGGAATCCTGAGGAATCACCCTCGACGGAATCCCACTCGATGTTATCATCAAGGTGAACGAAGGAGGAATCACCCTCGAGGTCCACACTTGAGGTGATGCACGACAGTGTCGGTATCGGGGGTGGTGTAGGAGGAATCACCCTCGCTTACCACGTCCGAGTAACTAACCTACAAGGTTAACATCAGCAGTGCTGACGAGGTATCACCCTCGGCACTCGACGGTAACCCAGTAGTGTCGGCAACTAAGGGGGAAGTGATGTGCCGTGTCAGGGTCTGGTCTTCAATCCCGATGATTGGGTCTTCTGATATCCAGCAGGGCAGTCGGGATCAAGTGGGGTCTCTGTCAGGCTCTACCCATCCTATGCTAAACAGTCTTGGATAACCAACAAGGTAGCAAGGCAGGTTACAATAAACAGGCTATGCAGCAGATATAGGAAAACAGTAGCAGTAGCAATTCTAATGCAAGCAATAGAGAGAAGAGAATAGGTGATATAGGCATGCTCAAAATGGGGGTGCTTGCCTGTTTGCTCGGGGGCAAGGGCAAGGTCTTCAGGGGTGTCGTCGGGGACGTAGTCGTACTCCGGAGTTACGTCTGCCTCTGGAGCTACGCCTGCGTCGGGGTCTATCAAGAGAGAAGAGGGGGAGGAAACAGGTAAACAATATGCAAACATATGCCACACAGTGCGTGCTATGCTATGATGCAGTGCAGAGGTGCCTAAATATGCATCTAAGTCATTTTAGTTATTTTAGGATTTTTCTGGAATTCATTTACCGGTGCGGGTGCACTACCCATCTACCGGATACGGGTCCGGAGTTATGAGTTCTCCTACGTAGGGGGTTCCGATGAAGAAACAGATGTCACGATCAGACTCGGCTCATCGTTCTGAGCAAGTTTCATGTTTTAACCTTTTCGATCTGAGCTACGGTTTAAAAGTTATGAATTTCTAAAGATTATTTGAATTTCTAGAATTATTTTTATTCACAGAAAATGAATTATGACATCAGCATGATGTCATGCTGACATCAGCAAGTCAACAGCGGCTGACTAAGTCAAATATGACATGTGGGTCTAGTGGGACCCACATGTCAGCCTCTGTGGTTTTAACAGAGTTTAAACTAACTTAATTAGATTAATTAAGGGGGTGGGCCCCACATGTCATAGACCCATTAGTTAAATTAATTAGTTTTTACTTTTAAAACGTTTTAAACAGTTTTAATTTGCTGGGGGCCCACATGTCATAGACTGGGGCTGCCCAGTCAGCAAAGTTGACTGGGTCAACCCAGTTAACTGGGGCCCCCAGGGCCCACGGTCAGTGGCTCAGGGGTGGGCCCCCACCGAGCCACGTCGGCAGCGGCCACCGGAGCTGCTCCGGCAAGCGCCGGGAGCGGCAGAGAGCTCCGGCGAGCTCGGATTTCTCGCACGGTGCACCAAGACGGCCGTTTCCGGGCTCGTTCGGATGAGCTACGAGTGCCGCGTCCATCTACACTAGCGCGCGGGAGCGGGGGTGGCCGGAACGTCGCCGGCGTTGAGCGAGGCGGGCGGCCGAAGCTCGAGCTCGTCGGGTTCGACATTTTAGCGCGCGAGCGACCTAACTAACTAGCTGCGCGGGGTCTACGACTCACGGGGAACTCGCCGAAGGGGTAAGGCGAGCTTGCAACGGCTCGGGAGCTCGACTACGACGGCAATGGCGGCGGTGGCGTTTGGGTTTCCGCGGTGCCGCTGCTTCAGCGCGCAAGCGAGCTACCAGAGAAGCCAGAGGGAGAGGAAGAGTGCTCACCGAGCGGCGCAAGGTGGCCCGTGTGAGGATTAGGAGCTGCAGGGGTCGGGGTCGCCGGAGTCTCGCCGGAACAGAGCCGAAAGGGGGCGGCGCGATGCAGGCGTTGTGGGGCTCCCCGGCTTCCGTTCGTTGGCGCGGTCGATGTAGGCGAGGTCGACGCGTCTCCCTGGCACCTAGCTGCGGCGAGGGGCGGCCTGTGACCGCGCGCACGCCGGCGGCATGGCGTCGGCCGCGCTCGGTCGTTGGTGGGAACGAGCGAGAGAGACGAGGGAGAGGGGAAGGAGTGGATAGGAGTGAACGGGGAGGTCGAGGGGCATGCACAGGGGCTTGCCCTTATCCTCCCGGGCGACCGCGGGCGTCGGTGGAGCGGCGGCGTGTCGAGCGCTCGCCGACGCGCGGGCGCTCGGCCAAGGGGAAGATGACACGGAGGAGAAGAGAGAGAGGTTGGGCCTGCTGGGCTGGGCTTCAAAGCATTGTAGCGCAGGCTTAAGTGCACAGTGCCAGCGTCGGCCTTTTCCCTTTTTTTATATATTTTCTGTCTTCTTTTCTTTATTCCATTTCTGTTTTGAAATAGTTAAACCACTTGTGCATTTTTGTAAAATGTGAGAGTTGTCACAAATATTGCAGGGCAATATTACCCTTCACCAATAATTGGTTTGGACAGATTGGGAATCCATTTGCATTCGAGAAGATTTTAAATGAGTTGAATATGGCTGTTTTGTTGCTGTTCCAAATTGTTTGAGCCACTTATCCAACTCCAACTTTATTGTTGATGATTTTACCAATGTCCTTGAATTATTTGCCATCCAATGAACACTTTCCCATCAGTGTTTGATTAACTTTATTTTGCACTTATGAATTTGAATTGATTTTCAGAATGTGGTTTGAATTATTTTGGTTATCCACTAAGTTTAATCACTGCAAATGAATATGACTTGGCATTATTAGCAGCTGATCATCATGGCTATTACACAGGGGTGTTACAACTTTTGGGCGGGGCATTACCGATACTAAGTTGAAATTCGAAATGAGAAAGGGCTTCGAGCCTCATGCTTTCCTGTTTTATTTGGTTGGGAAATGGCTCTTTCCTGATCTCTTTTTGAAATAATTCTATCTCTGTTTGCTAAGTATGTCAATTTCTCCTTAGTAACAAGGCCAAAACCAGGGTTTTACAAGTTTTGACTCATTTTTGACCCGTTTGGATCATCCCGATCGTGCCGCCGTGGAGTCTTATCTTTGTCTGGCTCCGATCTCTGGAAGCGATTAAACTTCTTCTGCGGGTTATTCTTCTACTGCTTATTGCCGGACCCTTCTTTCCTCTTATACGGATTGGGAAAGTATTTCTATTATACGTATATTCTTAAACACATGACACCTTAGGCGCACACTTTATTCGAACAGTGGGGCACGATGCTCTAAAAGAACTTATTGAAAAAAAACATAGCGGTAATGACTGTTTTAGAAAGCACCTCTTCCTTTCGACACTGGAAGACTGCTCCTTCTCATGAGCAGCTAATTTCTTTTTTTGAGCAGCTTCATAAAGCAATGCTTGAGCAAGTTCTTTTGCTTTAATAGAATTTATAGACCTATCAATTTCCTCCTATGTACTGCCCAACACTAGACCACTATCTACAGCAGATTTTACTAGACTAGTAGAATCAATGGAATTGCAAATAGCATATCTGTTAGTAGAAGACATACCTGGTTCATCAAGATTCTTGCGTGAAGCCATCCTTTTTGCATGTTGCTGAATAGGCATGCCATCCTTCGGGATCCGATCCTAGCACTTGTCCTCGTTGCTTTAATTCTTGCGTTTGCACCTCATTGAACTTCTCTTGTTCTTTGGTCATTCCAGAAAAAAAACCTCCATACCTTAATAATAGGGGCTTGTGTATAAAGGAAAGCAGCAAACCGATCAAAGGCGAAGCTGTTCTATCTCAACTCTCTGACTTGAAGGAAGATGTGGCGGATCTCAAGGCTGGCTCTATTCCAAGTACAAGTTCCGAGGTGAAATGCATTGATGTGGCCAATCGATATACAGTATAGTTGAATGGTTCGACAAGTCCACATACCGGAGCTACCTGTTCTCCGCGATTCAATTGGTTCTTCTGCCTTGCCTTCTTATCTATCGGTCCCAAGGTCAAAGAAATAGGTTGAGTGGTTCGACCTCCCAAAGGTTAAAGAAAGCAGAGGCAAATTGTGCAAGGGCTTGTAACTCTGTGAATTGAGCTAGTTCCAATTTGGATTTGCTAGCTACTTGTTTCATGGCTTTAATTTGAGCCACGGATCCTACTCTGGAAACAGAAATACCCACATTAATAGCGGGTCGAATTCCGGCATTGAATAGATTCGCAGATAAGAATATTTGTCCATCTATAATGGAGATTACATTAGTAGGAATATAGGCTGAAACGTCTCCAGATTGAGTCTCAACTATTGGTAAAGCGGTCATACTTCCTTCGCCTAAAAGAGAATTTAATTTAGCGGCTCTTTCTAAAAGGCGTGAATGCAAATAAAAAACATCCCCGGGATAAGCCTCACGGCCGGGAGGTCTTCTTAATAGAAGGGACATTTAGCGATAAGCTTGTGCCTGTTTGGAGAGATCATCATAATACGTCAATCGAAACCGACTACCCAAAATTTGGTAACTCCAACTTCAACTTCAATTTTATTAATAACAACTTCTGAGACCTTTTTTGGCACATACCCGTTATCTCAAATTTTTGATCAAACGAATCCATTGACACAAACTTTTCATGGGCAAAAAGTGAGTTGTTTAGGTCCTGAAGGGTTGACGGGGAGAACCACAAGTTTTCGGAGCCGAGATATTCATCCGAGTCACTATGGGCGTATTTGTCCAATTGACACGTCTGAAGGAATCAATGTTGGACTTACTGGATCCTTAGCAATTCATGCGAGAATTGATCACTTGTGGGGATCCATAGAGAGTCCGTTTTATGAAATATCTGCTGAGAAAGCAAAAGAAAAAAAGAGAGACAGGTGGTTTATCTATCACCAAATAGAGATGAATATTATATGATAGCAGCAGGAAATTCTTTGCCCTTGAATCAAGGTATTCAGGAAGAACAGGTTGTTCCGACTAGATACCGTCAAGAATTCTTGACTATTGCATGGGGCCAATGGTATTGACCATTCATCAATAAGAACCTGGGAAGGAGATAATGTAAGGTGGTAAGTGCATATTTTCATAGTCTAGTCTCTCGAGGGCACTCTTTCGATCTCGAACAAACTTACTTCCCCGGAAGAGAGATATTCAGAAAACCCAATTTCCAGTCCTGTCTTAAGAACCCGATTCCAAAGAAAGAAAAAATAAATCTTGTCTAACTTTGCTAACTTCCCCTTCTCTACCCG
Organism: Thinopyrum elongatum; assembly: GCA_011799875.1. Classification (NCBI taxonomy): domain Eukaryota; kingdom Viridiplantae; phylum Streptophyta; class Magnoliopsida; order Poales; family Poaceae; genus Thinopyrum; species Thinopyrum elongatum. Next base: position 522,563,609 of record CM022299.1, read on the forward strand.
TATCTTGTTCGTTCTGGAAACACGTCTTCCTATTCCATCTTTTCCCGAATCTCCCTTAACGGAAGAAATAGAAGCTCGAGCAGTAATACCACTAAAAACCTAGTTCGCTCTCAAATAAAAGCCTAGTTCGCCCACTATGTAGCATCTACATCGATAATTCAAGCATTGTATACGTCATTAGACCGATTCTTTGTAGGAACTACCCGTAATAATGAACTTGCAAAATGGATCTGTTTATCATAAAGAGATTCATTGTTCCTGGCCCTGCTTCACCTTAATTGTTATTTGAACAAAAAGATCACAATAAACTTTTGGTAAAAGTTCTATCTTGGTCGGAGTGGGGATAGCATTTCTCTTCTGCATGTCTCATTCTAATGCTTATATCCAGAACTAGTTCACCGAACAAAGGGACAGAACTACTGACTAAACTGTAGCGAGCTAATACCTAAACTGGAACTCTGAAATAGCACTCATTCATTCAATTATTTGAAGCTATTATATGTTTGCGCTTGTTTTTGTTGTTTTTGATGTGGAAACCGTCTTTCTATACCCTTGGGCAATGAGTTTCGACGTGTTGGGTGTATCCGTTTTTATCGAAGCTTTGATTTTCGTGCTTTGGCTTTGCTATTAAGCAAAAGTCTAACTGCTTTGGCTTTGCTATTAAGTAGAACTCCTCCCTTAGGTCGGAGAATATATTTATTTATGGAAATGAACTACATGTGAACATGTTTGAAACTGATATCACTACTAGTTTCCTTCCATCGAATCAGGGAACAGTGGAAAGGTACTGATGCTTTACTTTACCACACCACGAGAGCAGGCATACTTAACTTAATTTGAATTGAATAAGAATGGGTATATGGAACACTTTACTTTCCAAAATCTTAATGAAGAAAAAAACTAGTTGACTCATACCTAACCAAAGTTATGATCTACTAACTGCTTGCTTTCCCTATTGTTGGAATTACATTGTTGTGCCCAATGTAACAAACAAGAAATAACTTATTTAAAGCTAAAGAAAACTGCACCTACGCCTGACATTCTAGCTGTTGAAACTGAAGAAAACTGCACCTACGTCTAACATTCTAGCCGTTGAAACTGAAGAAAATTGCACCAACGTCTATTCGAGATGTTTTTTTCTAGGGTTACTGCTAATAATTCATGTCTTATAAGAAAACATAAACTTCTTCTAGTTTCCTTGTACTTGCTATTTGATGTTCCTACTTGATCTAGACATCTAGTTTGGTATGATTGCCAACTGTCTAGTTCTGTCAGAAGGAGGGGTGCCGTATGATTGCACTAATGAGCTCTAACTGTGTATTAGAGTTTCAAACTTTTTTGAAAAGAATCTGATTGCACTCATGTACATGTGTGTAGTGTTAGCATGTACGTGTAAATATTCGTGATAAAATGTGCTACTTTGTGTTCTCACAAAATATATATGCATGCCTTTTGTCAAGAATTTTGATTTTTTTTTGTGCAAGTTTGTTAATTAATTACGTCATTCCGGCGTGTCTGTAAGGGTGGGTGATGATTGTATATGCATCTGCACGCAGTAGAATTTCAACAACTCTGCAATTTTCCCTCCCAACATTGACTGAATTCTCATCAAAGATGATAGATGTTCAGGTGATGTGGAGAGCATGGGCACGCGAATAGCTGCAATTTTCTGTCCCAAGAAATGAGATGAGATGATGAACTAGCACTACTACATTCTGTTGCAAATTATATTAGCTCATTTTGAGAAAAAGCAAAGTTAATAGACTAAAATAGAGAGTGGCTGGGGTGGTAGTAACTTTCTTTCGAATAGCTTTCGGGCAGCAAGTTGGTTTCCAATCCACACATCAAACTTTGGAACCGGGAATATATTCTCCCAGCCCCAGCTAGGTAAGAACCAGCAAAGCGTTGGGCGGCCATCCTCGGTAACCAGCAGAACCGCCGTCTCCGGTGACACACGCTTTGGGGAATTGATTGATTGCTATGAGCAGCAAGTCCACTCTCACTGTCTCCCTGGCCCTGTGGCTGGTTGTTTGAACCAAACCGTGAGACCAGTTTAGGTACCTCATTTTTGGATATTCTTATTTACTTAGTTTATTTAGGTGCTTTGAACTCGGTTCGCATTTTGGCTTGCATCGGTAGTATTATCCTAATTTTCTGTAAAAACATATCTGAATGTAGTACGAGGTCAGTTATGTAATGCATAGATCTTAACCTTATTTCCCGTTGCCAACTAACTAATTTATAATAAAATGGTGCCTATATAACCTTTAGTTTGAGTAAAAGGGTGCCTATATAACCTTATTTTATGTTACCAACTAACTAATATGATAAAATTTAAACAATAAAATCAGTCCCAATGTGTCCGATTAGTAGCATAATTTTTTCAACCATTCTATTGTAAAATGGTGTTTTTAGAGAAGAGTTGTCTTGTACTTTTCCTAATAAGCCATATTGATCTAATGTCGTATTTAAGTCATCTTCCTAATTAATTTTATCCTATTTTCGTATTCTTTGCAAGATCTAAACATTTTGGTTTGCTATTTGGGCAGTGAAAAGAAACTTTGCTTCTAGATAGTAAAGCTTTCTTTTATAGACATTACATGCATGACTTCTTTTGTATGTTTAATTCCTATATGAGCCATTATAAGAAGAAAAATAATGATGTTATTTTATATACTTCTTGGACCATACGTGTACTTGGTTTCTAAATCTTTTTAATGTCAACGGTTATCTTGATTCCATTTGAGTGTCTTTGCTCATCTTTAAAGCAAAAAGGCAGGGGGTGTGTTTGCCATATTTTAATTTCAGTGTCCTTGCTGATCTTGTATTTTGAATTGTGAGAAGAAATTTAGATGCACATGGTCCTTTTCACGACCTCAAGCTTGACACCACTATCATGAAGCAACCACATTGCTTCATGTATGTACGATGTTTAAGTTGATAATAGAAAAAAGTACTAGTAAATTCCGCAGCCTCTGCTCGTGATGAACAAATATTCAGCAGATGTGCTTGATGCCAGGGAGCTTGCACCCTTTTTTCCCACTTGATTTGAACCCTCTAGTCTTGTTAACGGCATGCCCTGGCACCAAAAAATTATCTATATAACAGTACTAATCTATTGTTGATGTAATGATCTTGCCCATAGGATTTTATTCAGAAAGCCTTGCAGTTTTAACTGAGTTGATTTATCCTACATGTTTGGTACTAAATGGCTCTTCACTCATTTGTCCATGCATCCTTTAGATGATTTTGGTTAATGAAACAAAGTGGGATATGAGGGCGGGGTAGCTAAAAGGTATTAGATGATGATGATTGAATGCGGACATTGCTATGTGTATATTGCTGGGCATGCGAAGGAGTACTACTTATTTTCTTAATTAGCCTAATCATAGGTAGCTGCATTAGGCGGCAAGCCTGCATACATGGTTGACCCATGTAGAGATGAGATCAATCAAAACCGACGAAGCTGATGGATGGCAGAGTATTTCCTTCTTACGCACGCGTTTTGTAGTTGTTCAAAATAATACCGGCATGCATGTAGTAGTTCCGACGCACGCGTTATGCTGCCAAAATTTCTGCCAAAGGGTGCTTGTTTAGGAAGATTCACACATGCCAATGCAAGCAAAGGTTAGTGTAAAAACAATATATGCAGCAGCATTTGTTCACTGCTTCCTTGCTTTTCCCTATTGCCACATGTCTTGATCTTAGAGTTGTAAATGTTAGTTGAATTATTCAGTACCGTAGCTCAAACTTCAGAAGTAATGAGAGCCGTTTGACAATATTTACGACCACGAATCTATTGATAAAAGAGTTGGTAAAGAAAGTTAATTACCTTTGATATTAGCACAACTCCCATGATAGTAAAACATACAAGGTCATCTTCCTTCCTTTCCTTCATTCTTTTTTTGTTGCCAGTAACAGTTTTTGCCCCTTCTTACTGTTTTTCTATTTATATATTTTATGTGGATAAATGTGATCATCAGCCGATATATAATAGGTTAGCCTTTGACCTTGATCTTGCGTGCATGTGAAAGATGCAGTCAAAGTGGGTTAGGTATCTTTTTGATATGCATGTAGATTGCAATTTGTTTTTACTTGTAACTGATTCAACTATAAAACTGAGCCTCAATTTCAAATTACTTTGTTCAGTAGACAATGGGATTTAGGTAGTCAGGTACTCTTAGATACGTCATTATAGTATATTAATTCTTCCAGTATATTGATTCTTCCAACTGTTGGTAAACTAAACCAACTGTTTCCATAATTAGTATTGTTTCTAATGATACATCAAAAGCATTGGTGTGGTTGAAAAATTACCTCCATGTACTGATCTAGTGTATGATAAGCCGTACAAGCATCTGATCATTTTTTGGTCTCTTTTCAACTTTTCTGTAATAGCCTGTACACATGCCTCATACATCATATCAGTTATAAGCTTCTTGACTGAATTGTGAACCACTCATATAATGTGGTCTGAAACCATACTTGCACAGGAGTGCGACCGTCGTCACCCTTGTTTGCGTCTGGGTGTTAAAGCAACAACAACATGGATACAATGCACGAGGAGCAACTGCCCAAGAGAAGGCTTGATCAACAAGTTGACTAGTTCTGCCCACCAATTTTGCACTATAATCGTTTTTTGCCCTTATGGCCCATGTGCATCCACAAACGATCTTCTGTCGTCCTTCAAAAGAGTAGGCCTGCTTTAAACTGATTACGAGTCATGTAGTGCTGTTGTGGATGCATTTCTTAATCCATTCAACGCGTTATGCTGCCAAAATTTCTATCAAAATTTACTGAGAATAACCTCTTTCCCATAAAACATACTCTGTACAAACATCATCATCATAAAGAGAGGTTATATCATGTCATCCATACTCAATATACTTATCAACATCATAGGATAGGTTTTCATGTGCCACTTCAGGAAGAGGGGACACACTGGCCTTGCAACTTCTCATAGTGATGATTCCTATAAGTGGTTCATATAATGTAGCATCAAACGCCTAAAGCATCGAGGTTCATATATCAAAAGCAGGCCATAGTGGTTGTCCCAGCTAACTTATTTACACTGCTTTCATACTGCATAGTACAGTAGTAAACTATATGGTTGACTATTAGATATATAGCTCCGTCCACGCGTCTTCATCTGATAGATGGACTGTAGATGCATGCAAAAATAGAGGTAAGTATGCTCATCTTGGTACCACAAAATTCTTCTGTAGTAAACACATATGCTCATGTTTAGCCATTTAACCAAAGTGATAGATAGACTGTAGATGTGTTGTTTCTGCATGTACAGGTTTCTGCAGAATCTGTCGACATTCACCACCTAAAATCCAACTAATCAAATGACTTTAAAGCACAAATGCAAATGTACAGCTACAAACTCGATCCATGAAACTAAGCTAGTATGATTAAGAAACAAAGAATTAAGCCTAGATGAGCAAAAGGACAATAAGTCTAGATAAGGCCAAAACAGTAATACAAGACCTAAATGAGAAGCAGAACATAAAAAATCTAGTAGAAACAGAAAAGTAACCAAGGAATCAAATCATCAGGTCATAGTACTACTGTTCAGACCATGAGTTTACATAGCTATAACACGGGTTTAATTAAACAACACGGGTATACGTGGCCTGAGTTTACATAGCTATAAGCTGATTTAATTAGATGTTCGCACTGCAAAATTATTAGGCAGCACAGTTACAATGCCAAAAGGAGCTTGAATTTTAACTCTACTATTGTACTGCATGGACAACATATCTGTAGTTTGCCATAATTAACACTGATAGTGGAATTTTCACAAAAAATAAGCTTCCTACAAAAACATGAATTAGTGACATTAGCATTATCCTTAAAGAAGAAATAAAAGAAATAAGAAATAAAAATAATAAAGCTTTACAAAAAAGAATGAATTAGTAGCAATAGAATTATCCTTTAAGAAGAAACAAAATTGAAAAAAAGTACAAAATAGTTGCATACAACTTTGCACTGAAATTGTACTTTTTTAATATGCGAAAACTAATCATATAACCATGCAATTTTGGATGTATAGTATTTGTGCGTAAATATTTACACTCACCCAACATTTCATAAATACCTTGAAAATAAATATAAAAACAAGTTAATAAAATAAAAATGAAAATGAAATTAGATAAAAGCAGAAAAACAGAAGAAGAAAAAAACAAAAGGAAAAATGGGAAGGTTGGGTCGCACCTAGTAATGGGCTTATGCCCGTTAAGAAATCAACTGACCCAAATATATGGTCGGTCAATTTAAGACAGCCCAAACACCAACAAAAAAAATTAACATTACAATCGCAAAGCAAGATCAACGACACACAAAATCGACCGACTCAAAATTAAATTCCAGATGACTTACATGTAGCTAAATTGTTTATTTAGAGCGCATACGTAATTGACATAACTAATTAAGGAACACAGCTTTGATCCGAATTTATTTACAGAGCATACATGGTTGACATAACTAATGGTAGAAATCATAGAGATTTATTTACAGAGCATACTTACTTAGAAAGACTACTGTGTGTGCAAGTTGAACACGAAAATAACGAGGGGGGGGGGGGGGGGGTGGGGGGGGGGGGGGGGGGGGGGTGGGGGGGGGGGGGGGGGGGGGGGGGGGGGGGGGGGGGGGGGGGGGGGGGGGGGGTGTTGGGGTTGGGGGGGGGTGGGGGGGGGGGTGGGGTGTGGGGGTGTTTGGTGGGGTTGTTGGTGGGTGGGGGTGGTGTGGTGGGTGTGTTTTGGTTTGTTGGGTGTTGTTGTGTTTTGTCTTGGTTGTTTGGTTTTGTGGTTTGTTTTTTTTTGTTTTTTGGTGTTTTGGGTTTTGGTTTTTTTTTGTGTTGGTGGGGGGTTGTGGGTGTGTTTTGTTGGGGGGGGGGGGGGGGGGGGGGGGGGGGGGAAGGTGGTGAAATAACAAGGATCGTCGGTTCTAACAGATGTGTGCCCCCGCCTACTGCGTACAAGATGTGTGGCGCATTAAGCTGCCCAGCCTATTGTGTGCAGGTTGAGTGGCGCATTTAGCCAGCCGGTGGCAGGCTAAGCTAGAGTGGTCGAATTGATATAAAAAATATTTACATCATAAATACAACATACCAACATAATAAAAGAGGCAGAGCTATGTGTTAAGATGAGGGGCCCAATGCCCCCCACCCCTGGCTTTGAATAATTTATGAAAAAAAATATGGGAGGGCTTAGATGGGAATTTTAGCCTTTGTCCTCCTCCTCCCCCTCCTCCAGACACTTACGGTTTGTCTTTTGCCCACAGCAGGAAGATATCAGGTCTGATTAGTTGGTGCCATATGAGCAACCCGGCTAAAAATTTGGCGTTGACTTCAATGCTGGTCTCCGTTTAGATCACGTCCAATTTTTTGGTTTGCCCTAGCCCCAACAGCATTCCCAGTTGGTTTCTTAGCCAATATTTTGGTGAGTGGCTGATAGCCAAATCCTCTGCCAATTATTTGGTGCGCTAATATTGACATGGAAAGCACAGGAAGGATCCACACGGCCCCATCGTCTAGCTTCGTCACTGCATACTAGTATAGAATTTCTAAAAAAGAATCAGTAAGTTTATTTTTTCAAGAACTCTACAATAAAAGGTTTATTTTTTAATTATCATTTTCAATGAACCCATAACCATCATAGTCTGTTGGCTTCATTTATCCATTTTGAGTTTCTATTTGTAATCATAGATAAACCTTAAAGGCGAAATCATACTTTGAATTGAGAATGAAAATCATACTTTAAATTGGAATGATGCAAGGTCGGTGGACCTCGGTGGTTTGATCTGCCCCGTGCACGCGTTACTAGCCCCGCCTCCCCAGCACACTCCTTTGCCCTATGTTTCCCATGTGTCACCGGCTTTTGCATCGCTGGACGCTAGGGTTCGCCATCACGGTGTGGTCGATTGGAGGCTTCGAGTCATCAAGTCCATCCTCTAGCGTACAAGGAAACATAATTTAATCACACGATGGAACTTTTCTTGGGGAAGGCGTATACCTAGAACGTAGGAAGGAATGAGGGAGCTAACTATCAGATTGTGCAGTCGTACTTTTTGAGGTTAGGCCTTCGACGTGTGCTGCGGCCTGCCAATTTTTTTTTTTTGCGGGTATAGTAAAGTAATGGGCCGATGTACAGGGTGGTCCCAGTCCACCCTCCAACTACGCCACTGCAACCTAGGAACATGGGCGTCATACTTCACGTCACTGGGGTTCCACACCTCGACAGGTTGCTCTGGCGGCGGGAGGGAGGGCACCTCACGTATGTTTAGTTATGTAGTGTCTTCATCAGTTCTTTGGTTGTCCATGACTTATGCTTCGACGGTTGCAATGGCGGCATCAAATAAGTTTCCTCCTGATCTGTCATCGAAGCGGTGGTTTTCTTAGCTATTGTTGTTGGATCTGGGAGGCGGTGTCTACGACGTCTGCGGTCCTTGTGATCTAAGAGGGCGTTTCGTGTGTCTTCGTGTTAGTATCGAGGTAATGATCTTCTTCTTCCCACTCTTTGTGGTGCTAGTGTTGCAGGCAACTAGCGACTTCGAAGGTGGAAGGCCGACCCTTGGGGATGTGGGTAATGTTTTCCTAGTTGTTTTTGCGGTAGCGACAAGGCTTATGCCTCCTTTTCTCTCCTTGGGTGTCTCCTTTATGCGACATAATGTTCTCTTGTGGTTCGTGCTTCCTCTTAGTCATGGCGATGCTCTCTCTGTCGTCGTTGCAGATCTGACGAAAGGTTTGTTTCAGGCATGGTTTGGCTCTGGGATATTTTATCTACACAAGGCTTCTACGATGACGACTTTTTCTACGGGGCTTTGGTCCAAGTGGATCTTAGCCTGATGGCTTCCCGATTGCAGGACACAACGTCAGGACGGCTTCGACGATGAAGCGACAGTGGCTCCAACTGGACCTTAGCATTTTTTTCGACAAAGGAAATATATTAATATCGCGGAGATACCAATTACACCTAGTCTCTGCAATAACGCGATACCTTAATGGCACTACGGATGCACACAGTCAAAGAAGAAGAAGAAGAAGCTAAAAAAGAAAAGTCTTGCTACAGTGATCTAGTCCTTGAAGCAGCAGTACAAACACCACCAAGACAACACCTGAAGTACAAATTCTCCAAAAGCGTCTCCTCCAAGAAGGAAATAGTGCACAAGCGCCGTCGTCTCCCGATCATCGATCATAGGTTTTCACCGTGAAGAAAGTCCATGCTCTCAAAACAATGCCTTCAAAAAGGTTATTGCCAAGCACAACCAATTAAGGCAAAACCTTGGATTTTCACCTTGAAAGGTAACACCTTGAACTTTTCCTGTGTTGTCGCCCCCACTTGCATGCGCTGCTACGAGTCCCGAAACACCAAACAAATTCCTCATCACGGCAAAGACTCGAACAACCATTACTAGCCCTTAGATCACAGCTTCCATGACATTCTCTGCCTCTGACTTCACCATGGAACAAAAAAAGACATGTCCCATGATGGCAACAAATAGCAGAGCTTCGCGCCGCTCCCTCCAGAAACAAAACGGTCGGAAATAACATGGGTGCACACGACTGAATCCCATCCGATCCAGCATCTCCAGGCATGAGGCGCCCAAGGGAGTTCGCCGGCGGAGCCTTCCGGAACTTGTCACTTCGGCCAGATCAAGGAGGACAAGCATCAAGCAGATCTTTGTCTTGGCGCGAGAGGAACCCGACGACCGCCGCCTTTATTAGGCAGAATGATGGCCCCCACGTCGTCGCCCGCCGGCTCCCAATAGCAGGGCGGAGATATGAGCGGACACCGCCGTCATCGCCCGCACAACGCGGAGATGAGGGGCTTCCGCGCCGAGTCCCCCAAACTAGGCGCCATGCCACCCTCACGGCCACTGCGGTCGCCAGAGTCCCCAAAGAAGACCGGGGCCGCCGCCCCGGCGTCCATCTCCTCCGCGTGCACCTCCACGTCCAGGACCGCCGATCTGCAGCAACCGAAGATCTCACCGCATGGGGATGAAAGGTTCGCGCCGCCACCCGCCACGCGAGGAGATGAAGGCCCGCTGCCGCAGTCAGCCGCGCAGGCTTAGCCCGGTGACTTGCTCCGGCGGCGGTGGGGGACGGAGGTGGAGGGGGTGGGGGCGTCGGCGGCTAAGATCTGAATTGCCCGAGCCGCCGTCCCCTGGAGCCTTGTTGAAAAAAAAAAGAGTTAAAACTATAGCGGGACATGTACCAACATTCAACAAGGGCCATGGCGACCGGCGAGGCTGGCTAGTTGGGAGATCATCAAGATTCAGGAAGACAAAAAAAGGAAGCACGAGCTCTTTAGATATTTTTCGTGTATGTTGTTCCAGGTACGTAACCAGTGCGTCGCGCTCCGCCATTGATAGCTGGCCTCATGCGACACCGACCGGAACACGCGCGCGCCCACTGCCCACGCGTTAGAGTATCTCTAACGGACCCGTATAACACCGACCCGCAAAACATATATACAGTTCACGAAAAAACGGCTTTATGGGTCGGCACGGACAACGGCAGAGTCAGACGCTGTAAAACGGACTCGTAAAAAAGGATATTCACAGAATATGATCTTTTACGGGTTGGACTTTGCGGGGTCTGCTCGGGGCGCCGCCCCCGCCGGCCCGCAAATCCGAAATTTGCATTTCAATTTCGCATATGAAAATACATTTCTTTGCTTTTTTATTTCTTCAACGGCATAGGATACATAGTACTTCACCAAATCTTTGCTAGAATATCATGACCAAAGAAATCAAGAACCACAATTATGCATTTTAGAAGATATCCAACTTCCATAACTGCTCCCACTAGTTGGACTAATATCTTCTCCATGCATTCGTTGTTGATTTGCGGATTCTTGATCTTCATTCTTCTTCTTTGGTTCTAAAGAAGTAGACGTTGCTTCCCCTCTACTTTCTTCTTTAATTGCACATGCAGCCGCATCATTAGCCTCAATTCTACTAAGGAGTGCACGAACGTCTTTCTTGGTGTGAATGGCACACGACAAATCAAGGATGTCCTGTCCCGACTGATCCCTCTTCTTCTTGGATATCCACTGCTCTTTGGCATTCCCTTTGTACTTGCCCTGCGCAGCCACAACGGCTGCTTCTGCCTGACCTGAACCTTCGGCTTTGCGCTTCTGTTTCTGACTGGGATTATTGTTGTTAGTGTCATGCTCACTAGCTTTTCCTTTGCCGCTATGGAGACGATCTTCCTCTTCGCCATTCATGTACCGAGTGGCTATCTCCATCATTTGGCTCATGGACAAGGTTCCAGATCGCCCAAACTTCAGAAGGAGTTCTCAGTATCTGACACCATCTTTGAAGGCACAAACTGCTTGATGCTCTGTGACATTCTCAACCACATGGTGAAGCGTGGTCCAGCGTTGTATGTAATCTCTCAAAGTTTCATTCGGCTTTTGAAAGCAGTGCTGCAATTCAGTCAGCCCGGCGGGACGTTTGCAAGTGCCTTCGAATGTTTTGATGAACACTCGAGCCAAGTCTTCCCAGCAGTATATGCTAGGAGGAGCCAACTGGTTTAACCACACCCGGGCCGACCCTTCTAACATCAAGGGCAAATGTTTCATGGCGACATAATCATTGCCTCCGCCAATCTGCACTGCCACTCGGTAATCTTCTAACCACGTCTCTGGCTTTGACTCGCCAGTGAACTTGTTCACCCCTGCGGCTAACCTGAAGTTAGGTGGTATCTTCGTGGCCCGTATGGCTCTGCTGAAACACTCGGGCCCTGAGATGAACACGCCACTTCCACTCGGACGATCTCTGTCCAAGCTCTCTCGGTGAGCTCTGCCTCTGTCGACCAGATTCTGCACGAGGACTGACCTTGCGTTGAACCCAGGATCTCGGGGATCGACTGGCTCTCTCCGCTCGTCACCGTACGGGCGCCTATCGTCGTATCGCCGGGGTGCGTACGAACCACCCCTCGGAGGGGGTGTCGGCACTCGACGGCGGTCGTCGCGGTGATGTCGAGGAGCAAACTGACCGCGGCCTTGATCCAGGTACTGATCCTGGTGGTAACCGCGATCTTCATGCCGCGGAGGCGATCTTGGGCTGTGAGCCGACTGAACTGTGTCTGCTCTCACGGATCTGCTGTGAATTCTGTTGCGCGATTGAGAAACGGCCGAATTCTGTTCTCCAGCCGCTCTGAGGAGCGCTCGGATCTGCCGTAGACCTTCTCCAGCTTCAGATCGGGACGGCTGGATAGAATCTGCAATTCGGGCAGCAGCTGCAACGTTTTGGATCGGACTGCGGAATACCTGGTACTCGTTTTGCGATCCACTCGGAAACAATTGCCGCTGTCGTCGATTGGAGCTTGGGGGTTGTCTACGAGCACGGTCGTCGAGTGACTTCTATAGCTCCTCGAGACACATGCGCTCAGCCAGAGTGGCTATGTGCACAGCTTCCAAAGCCTGGGCCTCGGCGGTCGTGCCGACGATGGGAGTCTGAAGGACTTGCTCGTTCCTGCGTAGCAGTTCTTCCCTTTGTTCCGCAGTGAGGGGTTGCGGGTAATACTCGTCGTTGACATGCGACGGACCACCGCTCCCATCTCCATCACGGGGAAATCCTGGTGGGCTACGCTGAGAGCCAATCACAAGTACTTTCGCCGTCGGGTCGTTGCTCTCGCATTCGGAAGGAGCATCCGAGCGATCAGACGACGGATCGATCAGGTCGTAGAGGGATTCATCGGTCTCGATTGCCGCGATCTGCAGAGTGGATGACTGACGAGCCACCGCATGCCTCACCCACCGCTGGAGCCGAGAGCGACCGGATCGCTTGCGCCGGCGAGCAATGGGGAGGGAAAACGTCACCGGAGCCGACTGATACTGAGTCGACGGCTGTCGGAGGAGGACGCCGCAGGAGCTTGCATGGAAGTGCCTTGCCCCGTGAATAGGGAGCGCCTCGACGTCCAGAGGGGCTTCTTGGAGCCACGCCGAATCGTCGGCGACGAAGCTAAGAGCGCCGAGATGGATCTCGCGACCCAGGGACAGTCCGCCACCGGAAACCATGATGAAGGAGTTCAAAGAACGCAGCCACGCCGGAAGTCGCTTAGATGCCTGCCCCACGGTGGGCGCTAACTGTCGTGGGAACAGATCTGGCAGTAGAGTATGGGGGTACGTATAGGAGGGCAGAGCCTAGCTACGGTGTGGTTGTATACTCGGATTTATGAGTTCAAGCCCCTCTCAGAAGAGGTAAAGACCCTATGTCTCAGTGCTGCTGAAGCTTTGTTATCTGGTATGATGTGTTACAGGAGGTGCGAACCCTTGTGCAGGAGCGGAGGGGCAGCTTATATAGAGTCAGATGGCCCCTCAATGAATGCCCCGTTACCCAAGGGTTCGATGGAGAAGTAAAGGGTGCGAGCGTTACCGGTAATGTCAATACTAGATGCTCTTTATGGTGGCGAACTGATCGCATGACCTTTTGTGACGACCCCGGCTTAATCGTGCACTAATCATACACGCAAATGCGCACGATCAAGCCTAAGGACTCACTTGAAGATATCACAACACAACTCTAAAACATAAATAAAGTCATACAAGCTTTATATTACAAGCCAGGGCCTCGAGGGCTCGAATACATAGCTCGATGGCATACAAGCGTCAGTGGAAGCATTAGATATCTGGGTACAGATATATTACAGAGAGAGAATTAGATAAGCCTTCACAGAGGCGGGGTAAAATAAAAGACTACGATCGAAAGGCGTAGGCCTCCTGCCCTGGACCCTCCGATCCTACTCCTGGTCGTCAGTCGGCTCCTCGTAGTAGTAGTACTCGCCAGGCGGGTAGTAGTACTGGTCGTCGGCTGGGGCGTCTGGCTCAGGGGCTCCGTCGTCTGGTGGCATCAAATGGAATATGGGGGAAAAAGAAAGTAAAGCAAACGTGAGTACTCATCCGAAGTACTCAGCAAGCAAGGATCTACACTACATATGCATCATTGTCAAAGGAATGGCTGTATATGTGGAGTGGGCTGCAGAAATGCCAGAATAGAGGGGGAAAGCCTAGTCCTATCGAAGACTAGCATCTTCAACAATCTTCGACAGTCTTGCAGCAATAGAAGAGAGCAGATCAACATAATGTAAAGTAGTAGTAATAGTATTATCAACCTCAACCTGAGATCCTTTCTCGACTCCCTGCGAGAAAGCAATCCCAGAGCCGTACTATCCAGTTCTCATCATATGTTCTAGTTGTACCGATCGGGATACAACTCCGAGTGTCCGTTACCGTAGGACAGGCTATCGATAGAAGTTTCTTCCCTGCAGGGGTGCACCAACTTACCCACCACGCTTGCTTAACTCCGGCCGAACACACTTTACTGGGTTATGCCCGGTCTCGGCCAAACAACACGCCGCAACCCGACCTAGGCTCTAAAGAGAGGTCAGCACGCCGGACTAACCTATGCCCCCGGGGGTCTTGGGCCTTCGCCCCGGAAACCCTGCACGTTGCGAGGATGTTTCGGAAGCAGACCTAGCAACCCCTTAATACAAGCGCAGTTGCGTTCCCAGTCCAATCCAAACGGGCCGCTCCTTGCTGACGTCAATAGAGCTTCGGCTGATGTATACGACGCAGAACGCCCATACTATGCCGACGTGATGGTTAGTGCTATCGGGCCAGAGGCCCCTCGGATCAAATATCCAAACCGTTAGTGGATTAGGAGCGCGCGGAAACGAACAGAGACTCACGATCGATGTGACCCCGTCGCCCCGTCTCGAGGACTTGCGGCAAGGGCTAAGAATGCCCGGCCACGCCTCGTAGTTATCTCGCGGGCACCATCCAGGTCAACCCGACTCCACATCACTTCGCAATAAGCTCGCGCGGGTACCCCTCAGGGCCGACCCATCTTTAGTATCATGGTTCATATTCAAGTCATAATATCCAAGGTAACTGTGTGTCTGACACCGAAGGGAACCCTGAGGAATCACCCTCGATGGAATTCCCGCTCGATGTTATCGTCAAGGTGAACGAAGGAGGAATCACCCTCGAGGTCCACACTTGAGAGGTTGCGTGACGATGTCGTTATCGGGGGTGGTGTAGGAGGAATCACCCTCGCTTACCACGACCGAGTAACTAACCTACAAGGTTAACATCAGAAGTGCTGACGAGGTATCACCCTCGGCACTCGACGGTAACCCAGCAGTGTCGGCAACTAAGGGGAAGTGATGTGCGGTGCCAGGGTCTAGTCTTCAATCCCGTTGATCGGGTCTTCTGATATCCAGCGGGGCAGTAGGGATCAAGTGGGGGTCTCTGTCGTGTCTCTACCCAGCCTATACTAAGCAGTCTAGGATAACCAGAAAGGTAACAAGGCAGGGTACAATAATCAGGCTATGCAGCAGATATAGGAAAACAGTAGCAGTAGCAGTTCTAATGCAAGCATAAGAGAGAAGAGAATAGGCGATATAGGCATGCTCAAAATGGGGGTGCTTGCCTGTTTGCTCTGGGGCAAGGACAAGGTCTTCAGTGGTACCGTCGGGGACGTAGTCGTACTCCTGTGCGGCGTCTGCCTCGGGAGCTACGTCAACGTCGGGGTCTACCGAGAGAGAAGAGGGGGGAGAAACAGATAAACATAATGCAAACAAATGCAATACAGTGCGTGTGATGCTATGATGCAGTGCAGGGTTGCCTAATTATGCATCTAAGTCATTTTAGTTATTTTTAGAATTAATCTGGGATTTAATATCCGGCTTGTGTGCACTATTCATCTGCCGGATTCGGGTCCGGAGTTACGAGTTCTTCTACGTAGGGGGTTCCGATGGAGAAACAGACGGCACGATCAGACTTGGCTCGTCGTTCTGAGCAACTTTCATGTTTAAACTTTTTCGATCCGAGCTACGGTTTAAAAGTTATTAATTTTCAAAGTTTATTTGAATTTCTAGAATTACTTTAATTACAGAAAATGAATTATGACATCAGCATGACGTCACTGTGACGTCAGCAGTCAACAGGCGCTGACCAGAGTCAAATATGACATGTGGGTCCAGTGGGACCCACATGTCAGCCTCTGTTTAGGCTAATGAGTGGATTACACTAATTAACATATTTAATTAGCCAAGTGGGGCCCTTCTGTCAGTGTCACATTAACTTAACAAATTAACTTTTATTTTTTTTAACAGTGCTTAATTAGTCTAATTATCGAATGGGACCCACATGTCAGCTACAGGGGTGAACAGTGCCCGCGTTGACTGTGGTCAACGGAGTCAATGTGGGTCCCTGGGCCCACCAGTCAGTGGCCCAGGTGGTGCCACGTGGGTGCCACGCCAGCGCGGCGGCCGGAGACGCGCCGGTGACCCCTCCAGCAGCGGAAGTTCGCCGGAGCTGCCCGGAAATCCGCTACGCTGCGTCAAATCGCTCGCAACCACTTGCGTTCGATCGGCCTTTCGCCCTCGCATCTAACTACGGTGGCAGTTCGACCGGAAACGGCCTCTAGCGACGGCGGCGAGCGGTGGAGCGGTCGCCGGAGTTCGGGATTCGGCGAATCCATAGCTAGGGGTTACGGGAGAGCATGTGCGCGGACGGGTTCGACTCCTGGAAGCAGCAGGAACTCGATGCCGTGCTCAGACGAGCACGACAGAGCCCATGGCCACGGCGGCGAGGCGAACCGCGGCGTCGGGCTCACGGCAACGGCGCTGAGCTAGCTACGGTGCGCGGGGAGGGCAACGAGAAGAGGCAGGAGGCGGAGAGGCTCACCGAGAGGCGCACGGTGGCCGTTGGAAGCTTAGTAGCGCAGCCCGGCGACCGGAATCGAAGAAGCTTGCCGGAGCCAGAGAAGAAGGGGGCGACGGCGTCCAGCGGCTGCAGGGGCTCCGGGCTCCTGCTCGTTGTTGGGGACGAAGTAGCGGAGAGTGGCGGAGCTCGTGGATGTGCTGGCGGAGCTCGGGAACGTCGGTGGCCGCGTCTACGGCAAGACCACGGCGACGGTGGCGCTCGTCGATGGATCTGGGAGGAGAGGGAGAGGCGAGGCGCGCGTGGGGAAGGGGGGAAATGACGGGGAGGACCAGGGGGAGAGCACCAGCTCGACCATATCCCCCCCTGGCCAGCCGCGGCGTCGCGGTGTCGGCGCCGGAGCGGCGCGCGCGCGCTCGGCCAGGGAGATGGCGACAGCGCGAAGGAGAGAAGGAGATCGGGTCAGATGGGCCGGCTGGCGGGGCACTGTGCACTAAGGCCCAGTGCACAGTGCCTCGTTTTTATTCTTCTGTTTTTGTTTCTCTTTTCTTTTAATCTTTTCTGTATTGAAATAGTTAGGGCATTTCTACACTTTTGTAAAATGTGAGAGTTGTCCTAAATATTGCAATGCAATATTAGCTCTCACCAAAAAGTGGTTTGGACATATTTGGAAGCCATTTGAATTTGTAATGATTTTAAATGAATTAATATTGCTGTTTTGGGTGTTGTTTCATCTTGTTTGAGTCACTTGTCCAACTCCAATTATTTTGATGTTGATTTTAGAAATGTTCCTGGATTATTTGCCATTTAATGAACATTTTCCCAACAGTGTTTGATCAACTTCATATTTCACTTTTGAATTTGAGTTGATTTTCAAATGTGAATTTGAATTGGATCATTAACCCATATGACTTGGCACTGCAAATGATCATGACTTGGCAGTTTTAACAGAGTGTCACAGAGCTTATTACAAGGGGATGTTACAAGTTCTCCTCCTCTAAAAGAAATTCTCGTCCCGAGAATTTAGGAGGTAGAAGGGAAAAGTCCGGGATATTCTTCCCGAAGATGATCCTCGCGTTCCCAAGTGGCTTCGTCTTCAGTGTGATTCGACCACTGCACTTTCAGGAACTTGGTCGTCTTCTGACGAGTACGACGCTCAGCTTCGTCGAGGATGCGGATCGGATGCTCCTTATAAGAAAGATCATCTTGTAGCTCGAGCATCTCATGATCCACTGCACGGTGCGGGGATTCCTTGAAGCACTTTCGGAGTTGCGACATGTGGAAGACATCATGAATATGGGAGAATTGCGGTGGCAACTCCAATTTATATGCCACCTGTCCACGTCTAGCCACGATGCAGAAATGACCAATATAGCGAGGAGCTAGCTTGCCCTTGATTCCGAAACGACGGGTGCCCTTCATTGGGGTGACACGAAGATAAGCTTGATCACCAGGTTGATAGATCACACCCCATCGCTTGCGATCATAATTACTCTTCTGACGGTCTTGAGCTGCTTTGAGATTCTCCCGGACAATTCGGACTTGTTCTTCGGCATGCTGAATAATGTCCGGTCCAACAAGAGGTCGTTCCCCAGTTTCTGACCAATTCAGAGGGGTTCGACATTTACGACCATAAAGAACCTCAAAGGGGGCCATTTTCAAGCTGGCTTGATAGCTGTTGTTATAAGAGAACTCGGCATACGGAAGAAATTCCTCCCATTTCTTACCGAAGGATATAACACAAGCTCGAAGCATATCTTCAAGCACTTGATTAACGCGCTCAACTTGACCTTGGGATTGTGGATGATAAGCTGAACTCCAGGTAATATGAGTTCCCATTGCTTTCTGGAAACTTTCCCAGAAATGGCCAGTGAAAATGCTGCCACGGTCTGAACTGATTTCCTTGGGAATACCATGGAGTGAAACAATTCTGGATATATATAGGTCTGCTAACTGACTAGCAGTAATAGTCTCCTTAACTGGCAGAAAGTGTGCAACCTTGGAGAGTTGATCGACGACGACAAGAATAGCATCGTGACCCTTCTGAGACTTGGGAAGACCAGTAATGAAGTCCATTTGCAATTTATCCCACTTCCATAGAGGAATAGGGAGCGGTTGCAGAATTCCAGCAGGTTTCTGATGTTCTGCCTTCACGCGACAACAAACGTCACACTCAGCAACATATCGTGCAATATCTTGCTTCATTCTAGACCACCAGTACCTTTGACAAAGATCTCGATACATTTTGGTACTACCCGGATGGATAGATAGCGGTGTATCATGGGCCGCCTTCATGACTTTGTCGGTCATCAGCTCGAAGCGAGGTACTACATTGCGGTCTCGGAAGTACAAGGTTCCATCTTCAGCAATCAAGAAATCCCTGTACTTTTGAAGGTGAAGTTCTTTCTTCATTAGGCCAATTTCAGCATCTTTAGCTTGCGCAATTTTGACAGCTTTCTCAAGATCTGGCTGTATCACAAGATTATTAAGAGAACCTTGCGGGACGATGCAGAGATTCAGTTTGCGCAATTCTTCATATAGCTGGGGCTGAGCTTGCTTTACCATAAGGTTACTACAATATGACTTGCGGCTCAAGGCATCAGCCATCACATTAGCTTTGCCAGGAGTGTAGGAAATACCACAGTCATAATCGGTGATTGTTTCCAACCAACGCTGCTGACGAAGATTAAGTTTCGGTTGAGTGAATAAGTACTTCAAGCTCTGATGATCGGTGTAAATCTCACACCGATTACCAAGGAGGTAATGACGCCACTGCTTCAAAGCATAAATGACAGCAGCAAGTTCGAGGTCATGCACTGGGTAATTCTCTTCATGTGGACGCAGTTGTCGCGAAGCATAAGCAATTACTCTTCGCTCTTGCATTAGGACGCAACCTAGTCCTTGGCGAGAGGCGTCGCAGAAGATGACAAAATCTTTGCGAGAGTCTGGAGGAGCAAGGACTGGAGCAGAAGTCAGCTTGTCCTTGAGGGTCTGGAAGCTTTCCTGACATTTGTCTGTCCACTCAAACTTAACGCCTTTGTGGAGCAGATTAGTCAGGGGCTTGGCAATCTTGGAGAAATTCTCGATAAAACGACGACAATAACTTGCAAGCCCGAGGAAACTTCTGACTTGTTTGACATTCTTCGGAGGGGTCCAGTCAAGAATAGCCTGAACTCGCTCCGGGTTAACTGCGATACCATCCTTGGAGATGACATGTCCAAGGTAGGTTACCTCAGAAAGCCAGAATTCGCACTTAGAGTACTTGGCATATAATTGGTGCTCTCGAAGTCTCTCCAGAACAAGGCGAAGATGCTCAGCATGTTCTTCTTTGTTCTTCGAATAAACCAAAATATCATCCAGATATACCACGACGAATTTGTCGAGGTAATCCATGAATATGTAATTCATTAGGCGGGAGAATGTAGCTGGAGCGTTTGTTAAGCCAAACGACATGACTGTGTACTCGTAAGAGCCATAACGAGTAACGAATGCAGTCTTCGGAATATCCTCTTCGCGGACACGGATCTGGTGATAACCCAACCTCAAGTCGAGTTTAGAGAACACCAAAGATCCTGCGAGTTGGTCATATAAATCGTTGATCCGGGGAAGTGGATATTTATTCTGAATGGTTGCCTGGTTGATTGGACGATAATCTTGGACCAACCTATTCATTCCATCTTTCTTCTTGACGAAAAGAGACGGTGCTCCCCAAGCAGAGGAACTAGGGCGAATGAAGCTCTTCCTTAAGGATTTATCAATTTCTTCCTTGAGTTCAATAAGATGGTGCGGAGGCATCTTGTAGGGACGCTTCGCAATAGGAGTGGTGCCAGGCTTCAAGTCGATGACGAACTCGACAGCTCTAGCAGGGGGTATTCCTGGAAGTTCTTCTGGAAAAACATCCGGGAAGTCACAGACCACTGGGATGTTCTCAATCCCATCAAGTGGAGAAGCATTCAACGCGTTCAAGGCATATATTTGAGCCTCAGCGTTCTGGGTAAGGTGAGCTTGATAATTCACTATCTCGTTCGATGGGTGCAAGAGGTGTACAACTTTAGTGGCGCAATTGATTGAGGCATAATGGGCCTTCAACCAATCCATTCCCAAGATAAGATCAATCTTGGAAGAGCTCAAGATAATTGGGAGTGCCTGAAACTTCAACCCCTCAATTTCAATAGTAACTTCGGGGCTGAACAGGGAGGCTCGGCATCTACCCGCGGGAGTATCAACTCCTAATGGATGATGCAGGTTGTCGCACTTAACGCCATGCATGAATGCAAAGTCTTCCGACATGAATGAATGTGATGCTCCTGAATCAAATAAAACAGATGCTGGTACTGAATTTACGAGAAGTGTACCCATCACAGTATCTGGTTGAACTGGAGCTTCAGACATGTTGACGTGGTAGCTCTGCCCACGACCATAAGAAGGTCTGGCATTATAGTTGCGCTGTTGAGGAATACCACGGCCAGCTGATGGAAGAGCCAGTTGATTCTGATTCTGAGAACAGTCTCTAGCACGGTGACCTGGCTTGCCACCTTGAAGCATAGTCCGCTATCAGGACGAGGTGCTGGAGCTCGAGGTGCTGGAGCTGGCAGAGGCTGCCTCGGTGGTGGAGGTGGCAGGCGTGGGGCAGCATAAGAGGGCCTGTTCGCAGGAGCTGCTGAACGGAACATGCCTTGGGGAAACCAGATGCGTCGCTTCTGGGAAGACGAGCCCGAAGATGAGCCCGTTTCTCGGATGCGTCTGGACGCTTCTTTATGCTTCTTAAGTACAGTTTCAACCATGATGGCCTTATTCACCAAGGTGGCGAAATCAGGGTAATCTTGAACAAGCAGTGCCAACTGTATATCATGATGCAATCCTTCGCGGAACTTCTCTTGTCTGCGTTCATCAGTAGGAATGTCCTCTTCAGCATAGCGAGATAAGTCCAGAAACTCGCGCTGATAGACTTCCACAGTCTTGTTTCCTTGAACAAGGCTACGGAACTCAGCCTTTTTCCTAGCTATGACAGCTAGAGGAATGTAGCGGGCACGGAAAGCAATCTTGAACTCTGGCCAAGTGACGACAGTACCAGGCGGCAGAGTCTGTCGGTGAGTGGCCCACCATTGGGCTGCGGGACCCTTCAGAAGATAAGTCGCAAAAGTGACATAGTTAACTTCGGCGACACCAGCAGACTCCATCTCATGGGAGATGTCACGCAGCCAGTCATCTGCATCTAGTGGGTTGACTGTGTTGCGGAAAAACGATGGACTGAGTCTCATAAATTCTGGCAAGGTAATGGATGGTGGCTGCTGATTAGCATCAGGACGAGGGAATTGCTGCATAATTCCCGTCATAAACTGGCGGTTGAGTTCAAATTGTTGCATCATCGCTGCCATGTAATCAGGTGGTGGCGGCGGTGGCGGGTTGTTGTCAGCCATCCTGCTATTTCAACAGGGGTATTTCAGCAATAGCTTATGCAAGTGTTTAACAATAAACATGATGTAACTCGACATTATTGAAAGAGTGCAATAGATGCTTAAAGTAGTCACTTAAGACATACAGATCCATACACAGTCGGTTAAAATCGGGCAGCATAACGGCGCAAATTGAAAAGCTAGACACACTAGGCGGCACGCAGGCACGCGGTAAGGAAGTACACAACGTGACATAGCAAAGGCTACATCAGCGTCGGAGAAAACCACTGAAACGGGGTAACTGCAAGTGCGGACGACGAATGTTCGTCGCGGCAGGATCCTGTGCTCCATGTGCACTCTGATGCAGAACCCGGTCTTGAACTGTAAGAAGAGGTCCACGTGCAGGCGTGTGACCTCCCACTGCAGGCCAATCAATACCTGGCGGCATCTCGGCCCTGCGTGGGTAAAGAATATACTCCGGATGTATCCCTGCACGAACAGCTGGTAGCAACTGTGTCATAGCCTCGTAGTAGCGTGCTCGAGTGGCGAACAACTCGACGGCAAGAGCCCGAACAGTGCGATCCAGAGCCTGAGTGCACTGAATCAGAATCTGCGGGTCGTAGCGTCGAGACTCGTACGGGGCACAGATAGCTGTGTAGTATCCAGTAGCATCTCCAACAGGTGCATACGGAATGTACCGAAACACAGTATCATCCAAGTTAGCATTGTGCTCTCCTCGGAGACGTACGACAGCAGAGTAGGCGGCATCATGGACTGCCATCTCAATCGTCACGCCTAATCCGTGAAAAAGGTGTAGCTCGGTGTCTGAGTTGTTCTGCTGATCATAGATCCGAACTTCAGCATAATACTGCTCCTGGTTGAACTCGCGGTAAACCTCATAGACCATGTACTCGGGATACCAGCGGTAACCCAGTCTACTCAGGAGGGCGATCAGAACAGCTGGAAATCCAGGGGCATCACGAGCCCAAGTGCGAAGCACAAGCTGGATCGTAGGCCGCGGTGGAAACAGTCGATCCATCTGAAACAGAGAAGTTCAGGGTTGTCATAAGACAATGAGAAGTATAACCGATCCCAGAAGGAAAGGTTAAACAAAACAATGGAAAGGAAAATGATTATCAGACTAATCAGATCAAAGACAGGGAAATCGCACTGAATCCAGCTCTCCGGGTGGATAGAATTAACGAGATCCTAAATGTCGGTGTTAGTAAATTTTATTAAACCCGAATAGAAGAGAGATCAGAGTCCCAGAGTAAAGACGAGGAATAAAAGATCCTAATACCACCCAGTTGGCGACGTGGGCCCGTAAACCACACAGCCAAGTTAGTAAAACAGTTTTTGACCACTAGACTCAACTTCGGGCAAGGAATTGGGAAGGGGAATACCTAGAGGCAGTCGGCTCTGATACCAACCTGTGACGACCCCGGCTTAATCGTGCACTAATCATACACGCAAATGCGCACGATCAAGCCTAAGGACTCACTTGAAGATATCACAACATAACTCTAAAACATAAATAAAGTCATACAAGCTTTATATTACAAGCCAGGGCCTCGAGGGCTCGAATACATAGCTCGATGGCATACAAGCGTCAGCGGAAGCATTAGATATCTGGGTACAGATATATTACAGAGAGAGAATTAGATAAGCCTTCACAGAGACGGGGTAAAATAAAAGACTACGATCGAAAGGCGTAGGCCTCCTGCCCTGGACCCTCCGATCCTACTCTTGGTCGTCAGTCAGCTCCTCGTAGTAGTAGTACTCGCCAGGCGGGTAGTAGTACTAGTCGTCGGCTGGGGCGTCTGGCTCAGGGGCTCCGTCGTCTGGTGGCATCAAATGGAATATGGGGGAAAAAGAAAGTAAAGCAAATGTGAGTACTCATCCGAAGTACTCAGCAAGCAAGGATCTACACTACATATGCATCATTGTCAAAGGAATGGCTGTATATGTGGAGTGGGCTGCAGAAATGCCAGAATAGAGGGGGAAAGCCTAGTCCTATCGAAGACTAGCATCTTCAACAATCTTCGACAGTCTTGCAGCAATAGAAGAGAGCAGATCAACATAATGTAAAGTAGTAGTAATAGTATTATCAACCTCGACCTGAGATCCTTTCTCGACTCCTTGCGAGAAAGCAATCCCAGAGCCGTACTATCCAGTTCTCATCATATGCTCTAGTTGTACCGATCGGGATACAACTCCGAGTGTCCGTTACCATAGGACAGGCTATCGATAGAAGTTTCTTCCCTGCAGGGGTGCACCAACTTACCCACCACGCTTGCTTAACTCCGGCCGGACACACTTTACTGGGTTATACCCGGCCTCGGCCAAACAACACGCCGCAACCCGACCTAGGCTCTAAAGAGAGGTCAGCACGCCGGACTAACCTATGCCCCCGGGGGTCTTGGGCCTTCGCCCCGGGAACCCTGCACGTTGCGAGGACGTTTCGGAAGCAGACCTAGCAACCCCTTAATACAAGCGCAGTTGCGTTCCCAATCC
The DNA here is from genome assembly GCA_011799875.1 of Thinopyrum elongatum. NCBI lineage: Eukaryota > Viridiplantae > Streptophyta > Magnoliopsida > Poales > Poaceae > Thinopyrum > Thinopyrum elongatum. The sequence goes on from CM022299.1 coordinate 522,588,198, forward strand.
AATCCAAACGGGCAGCTCCTCGCTGACGTCAATAGAGCTTCGGCTGATGTATACGACGCAGAACGCCCATACTATGCCCACGTGATGGTTAGTGCTATCGGGCCTGAGGCCCCTCGGATCAAATATCCAAACCGTTAGTGGATTAGGAGCGCGCGGAAACGAACAGAGACTCACGATCGATGTGACCCCATCGCCCCGTCTCGAGGACTTGCGGCAAGGGCTAAGAATGCCCGGCCACGCCTCGTAGTTATCTCACGGGCACCATCCAGGTCAACCCGACTCCACATCACTTCGCAATAAGCTCGCGCGGGTACCCCTCAGGGCCGACCCGTCTTTAGTATCATGGTTCATATTCAAGTCATAATATCCAAGGTAACTGTGTGTCTGACACCGAAGGGAACCCTGAGGAATCACCCTCGATGGAATTCCCGCTCGATGTTATCGTCAAGGTGAACGAAGGAGGAATCACCCTCGAGGTCCACACTTGAGAGGTTGCGCGACGATGTCGTTATCGGGGGTGGTGTAGGAGGAATCACCCTCGCTTACCACGACCGAGTAACTAACCTACAAGGTTAACATCAGAAGTGCTGACGAGGTATCACCCTCGGCACTCGACGGTAACCCAGCAGTGTCGGCAACTAAGGGGAAGTGATGTGCGGTGCCAGGGTCTAGTCTTCAATCCCGTTGATCGGGTCTTCTGATATCCAGCGAGGCAGTAGGGATCAAGTGGGGGTCTCTGTCCTGTCTCTACCCAGCCTATACTAAGCAGTCTAAGATAACCAGAAAGGTAACAAGGCAGGGTACAATAATCAGGCTATGCAGCAGATATAGGAAAACAGTAGCAGTAGCAGTTCTAATGCAAGCATAAGAGAGAAGAGAATAGGCGATATAGGCATGCTCAAAATGGGGGTGCTTGCCTGTTTGCTCTGGGGCAAGGACAAGGTCTTCAGTGGTACCGTCGGGGACGTAGTCGTACTCCTGTGCGGCGTCTGCCTCGGGAGCTACGTCAACGTCGGGGTCTATCAAGAGAGAAGAGGGGGGAGAAACAGATAAACATAATGCAAACAAATGCAATACAGTGCGTGTGATGCTATGATGAAGTGCAGGGTTGCCTAATTATGCATCTAAGTCATTTTTGTTATTTTTAGAATTAATCTGGGATTTAATATCCGGCGTGTGTGCATTATTCATCTGCCGGATTCGGGTCCGGAGTTACGAGTTCTTCTACGTAGGGGGTTCCGATGGAGAAACAGACGGCATGATCAGACTCGGCTCGTCGTTCTGTGCAACTTTCATGTTTAAACTTTTTTGATCCGAGCTACGGTTTAAAAGTTATTAATTTTCAAAGTTTATTTGAATTTCTGGAGTTACTTTAATTACAGAAAATGAATTATGATGTCAGCATGACATCACTGTGACGTCAGCGGTCAACAGGCGCTGACCAGAGTCAAATATGACATGTGGGTCCGGTGGGACCCACATGTCAGCCTCTGTTTAGGCTAATCAGTGGATTACACTAATTAACATATTTAATTAGCCAAGTGGGGCCCTTCTGTCAGTGTCACATTAACTTAACAAATTAACTTTTATTTTTTTAATAGTGCTTAATTAGTCTAATTATCGAATGGGACCCACATGTCAGCTACATGGGTGAACAGTGCCTGCGTTGACTGTGGTCAACGGGGTCAAAGTGGGGTCCCTGGGCCCACCAGTCAGTGGCCCAGGTGGTGCCACATGGGTGCCATGCCAGCGCGGCGGCCAGAGACGCGCCGGCGACCCCTCCAGCGGCGGAAGTTCGCCGGAGCTGCCCAGAAATCCGCTACGCTGCGTCAAATCGCCCGCAACCACTTGCGTTCGATCGGCCTTTCGCCCTCGCATCTAACTACGGTGGCAGTTCGACCGAAAACGGCCTCTAGCGACGGCGGCGAGCGGTGGAGCGGTCGCCGGAGTTCGGGATTCGGCGAATCCATAGCTAGGGGTTACGGGAGAGCATGTGCGCGGACGCGTTCGACTCCTGGAAGCAGCAGGAACTCGATGTCGTGCTCAGACGAGCACGACAGAGCCCATGGCCACGGCGGCGAGGCGAACCGCGGCGTCGGGCTCACGGCAACGGCGCTGAGCTAGCTACGGTGCGCGGGGAGGGCAACGAGAAGAGGCAGGAGGCGGAGAGGCTCACCGAGAGGCGCACGGTGGCCGTTGGAAGCTTAGTAGCGCAGCCCGGCGACCGGAATCGAAGAAGCTCGCCGGAGCCAGAGAAGAAGGGGGCGACGGCGTCCAGCGGCTGCAGGGGCTCCGGGCTCCTGCTCGTTGTTGGGGACGAAGTAGCGGAGAGTGGCGGAGCTCGTGGATGTGCTGGCGGAGCTCGGGAACGTCGGTGGCCGCGTCTACGGCAAGACCACGGCGACGGTGGCGCTCGTCGACGGATCTGGGAGGAGAGGGAGAGGCGAGGCGCGCGTGGGGAAGGGGGGAAATGACGGGGAGGACCAGGGGGAGAGCACCAGCTCGACCTTATCCCCTCCTGGCCAGCCGCGGCCTCGCGGTGTCGGCGCCGGAGCGGCGCGCGCGTGCTCGGCCAGGGAGATGGCGACAGCGTGAAGGAGAGAAGGAGATCGGGCCAGATGGGCCGGCTGGCGGGGCACTGTGCACTCACAGTGCCTCGTTTTTATTCTTCTGTTTATGTTTCTCTTTTCTTTTAATCTTTTCTGTATTGAAATAGTTAGGGCATTTCTACACTTTTGTAAAATATGAGAGTTGTCCCAAATATTGCAATGCAATATTAGCTCTCACCAAAAAGTGGTTTGGACATATTTGGAAGCCATTTGAATTTGTAATGATTTTAAATGAATTAATATTGCTGTTTTGGATGCTGTTTCATCTTGTTTGAGTCACTTGTCCAACTCCAATTATTTTGATGTTGATTTTAGAAATGTTCCTGGATTATTTGCCATTTAATGAACATTTTCCCAACAGTGTTTGATCAACTTCATATTTCACTTTTGAATTTGAGTTGATTTTCAAATGTGAATTTGAATTGGATCATTAACCCATATGACTTGGCACTGCAAATGATCATGACTTGGCAGTTTTAACAGAGTGTCACAGAGCTTATTACAAGGGGGTGTTACACCTTTGCTGTCTCAGGGTGATTCTTGATCTTCTGCCACCGAGTGACGCTTGGTACTCCGTGTGGATAGAGGCGGTCGAGTGATGGGAGGGCTTCCGAGTGAACTCCGCGTTCGAGTGACTTGCGCGTTGCTGGTATTCCAGTCGGTGACTTCCTCCTAGCTTCGTGGTCCTTGGATTCTTGTATGTGGTACCTTTGGGTAGGGTATGTAGGTCAGGCCTAGGACCCTATCCTAGGTACATGTTCTCGTCACCGACCAACTGCTACCGCTATATACAGGGCGCCGACGGGCCGAGGGGGGAACCCGCTTTTTCACGGGTTGGGAAGGGAATTATGTCGCGCCCCGTAAAAAAATTTACGGGTCGAACGCGTTTGCGGGGTCTGGTCAAGCAGAATTTTTTGCGCGGACCTGTAATTTGACGGTTATTTTGCGGGTCGCGGCGTTATACGGGTCTGCTAGAGAAGCTCTTACTGCCCGGGCCGGCCAGACCGCGGCCGCCACCGCCACCACCCCTGAGCGGCGATCAATGCGACACCAACTCCCCCTGGATTTCCGTGGTTTTGGTTTCGTGCAGCATCGCCGTTTGCTTGTTGATGATGCCAGTGCCCTGCCGAGTGAGTTAACACTTGATTACTCCACAGGCCACTCCCACTTGACTCGAGCAGGACTAGCGGTGCATGGCCCTCGGCCCGTCGCATTTTTTTTTACTAAATGACCCTTGGACGTCCTTATTTCGTCCACTGATCCCCTAAAAATTATTATGGAAGAAAGGAAATAAATTAATATTAAATTTATTAAAAGGTAAAAAATAAAGTATGATAAGAAAGATTGAATTAGTGGCATTGGTATTACCCTTCGAGAAGAAAGGAAATAAAACTAAACTAAAACAAAATCAAAATAATGAAGTTCTATAAGGAAGAAGAAAGAAAATGAAATAAAACAAAAACAAATTCAAAGTAAGGAAGTTTTCTAAGAAAAATAAAATAGTTGTAATAGCAATGAATTAGTAGTTTCTAAGAAGGAATGAATTAGTGGCGTAGATATTACACATAAATAATAGAAATTAACGAATGACACAAGTTCCACACAATTTACACGGAAATTGTGATTTTTTAAAAAATATGCAAGAATAAGCATATAATAGTGAAAGTCTCGCAAAAAAAAACAAGTTTTCTAAGAAGGAACTGGCATTGTAATTACCCTTGAAGAAGAAATAAATGAAATAAAAACATTAAACAAAATGAAAATAACAAATTTTACAAGGAAGAATGATTTGGTGGCCTTGGTATTACCCTTACAGAGGAAATAAAATGAGAAGAAAATCAAAAAATGAAGTATTGCAAGGAAGAATGAATTAGGTTCGTTGGCATTACCCTCAAAGAATAAAGAAAATGGAAAATGAACTTAAAATAACATAAATATGAAATGTATGAGGAATAATGAATTAGTGACATTGGTATTACCCTTAAGAAAAAAATAAAGAAATAAAAACAAAAACAATCAAAAATAATGGAGTTTTCTAAGGAAAAAAAGATTGTGGCATTGATATAGCCTTTAAGATGAAGAAAATTGAAAAACAAAAACTAATAATGACAAAAATTTCACAAAGTTTACACCGAATTAGCTCTTTTTCATAATAAACAAGATGAAACATATAATAGTGGATTTTTCACAAAAAAGGAGTCTCCTGAGAAGGAATGAGTTAGTAGCATTAGTATTTTACCCTTAAAGAAGAAAGAAAAATAATAAAAACTAGAATAAAATCAAAATAATAAAGTTTTCTAAAAAATGAATTAGTGACAATGGTATTACCCTTCAAGGAGAAAAAAAATGAAAAAACATGAAATAAATAATGAAAAAATTTGCACAAAAAATGCGCTTTTTCATAGTATGCAACAATAAGCATATAATAGTGGGATTTTCGCAAATACGAAGTTTACTAAGAAGGAATAAGTTAGTGGCATTGGTATTTTATCCTTAAAAAAGAAAGGAAATAAAACTAAAACTAAAAATTCGCAATAATGAAGTTTTCTAAGGGAGAATGAACAAGTGGAATTGGTAATACCTCAACTTTGCCATATGTAATGAATAAACATATAATAGTGCAATTTTCACCACTCTATGCTCTATAGTACTTGTGTGTTTACATTTCTATTCATCCAATATGCAAAAAATACCCATGCAGAAAAACAAAAACCGGCTAATAAATACTACCTTTGTCCGGGTTTATAAGACCCACAGACCAAATCTCTAGTACCAAGGCATTTGTCTTCTTAATTAAGAGCATGGTTAAGAATATAGTCAGCAGCTGGCTATATAAACATGACATGTCATTAAGAGTTAGCATAATTAATTACTCATACAATAGAGTTGGCTATAAGGTTGGCTATAAGGTTAGAACGTTTTTTAACTTTGTGTCTTTCTCTTTCCTCTAATTAAATGCTTTTACCTAGGAGCACGCGTAGAGGCTGGCTCTTGCATGTTATTCCTGAATTTATTTCAGGATTCCCGGCGATGCACATTCAGTGGGAGGAGACGTTCCCGTCGACGACGAGGTGCCTACGGTGACATTGTAAATTTCAAGATGATATGCCGGCTCAGTCTTTCGGAGGTGCTCATAGGGGTAGTGTGTGCGTTCATAGGGGTAAGTGTATGCGCGTGTATATGAGCGCTTGCGTCTGTACTGTGTTAAAAAAAACAGCCAACCTGGGCCATGGCGACCGACGAGGCTGGCTAGTTGTGAAATCAATCAAAAAGACAAAAAAAAAACAGTTTTGCTAGAACTCATCTAGATGAGATATAATTTGGTCTCATTCATCTTTTATAACCATTAGATATGATGCTATAAGATGCGTGTGTGCTGACGTGGTTGTATCTGTTCTTATTTTCCAGATGAATGAGACCATATTATATCTCATCTAGATGAGTTCTAGGTACTCAAAAAAAAAAGGAAGCAAAAGCACGAGCTCTTTGGATATTTTTCGTGTATGTTGTTCCAGGTAGCCTGTGCCGCGTCCGGGTGCGTGACCTGTGCGTCGCGCTCCGCCGTTGATGCCCACTGGCGCTAAGCTGGCCTCATGTGACAGTGACACCGACCGGAACACGAGCGCGCCCACTGCCCACGCTTTACTGCCCGGCCCGGCCGGACTGAGCACGCCACCACCACCAGCGCCAAGCCTCCCCCGCGCGGCGATCAATGCGACACCAACTCCCCCTGGATTTGCGTGGTTTAGTGGCGGTGCAGCGTCGCCGTTTGCATGTCGATGATGCCCGTGTCCTCCCGAGTGAGTTAACACTTGATTACCCCACAGACCAAAAGTTCACCGGCGGTCCACCGATGACGCTGCGTCCCGTCCATGTGGATCGCCGCAGTACGACTGGCTGGCAAACCAGCACGCGGCCACCTCCGCTGCTGCACGGCACGGCCCCGCTGCCCCGGGACGACGGCGAGGTGGGATGAACCAAAGTGTTAATTCTCTCGTACGACGTCTTCAATGCCGCATTCAAGCCGGGCGTGACCGCTCGGCCGCGGACCACCTTTCTCCTCTGTTCCTCCCCTGTGTGAGTGATCGGCCAGTCCGAGGCGTGGCTCGCTCGATCCCCTCTCCTTTTTCGCCCTCCACTTCGTGTCTTCACTGTCAGTAGTATTTGTTGTCTTGTTGCCGGCCACCACCTCCCCTGCCGCGCAGTTCAGGCCACTCAGTCCGGCCGCGCGCTTGGAGGCTGCAGCAATGGCGACGCGCTTCTCCGCCGCCGTGCTGCCTTTCCTCCTCGGCTTTCTGCTTCTGCGAGGAGCACCGTCGCGCGCCGCCGATAGAGAGACCGTCGCCGTCGGCCGGCCACTGTCAGGCCGACAGAGGCTGGTGTCCAAGCGCGGCAAGTTCGCGCTCGGCTTCTTCCAGCCTGGTAAACCGACCTGCAACACCCACCCCTCCGTCTCTCCTTGGTTGTTCTTTTGGTCTTGCGGATGATACAGATTCTGAATGTTTCTGAATGATTGTCGTGTGACATTCATTTCGCATGCGCAACAGAATCCTCGCAGAGCTGGTACCTCGGCATTTGGTACAACCAAATCTCCAAGCACACCACGGTGTGGGTTGCCAACCGGAATGCGCCGGTCTCCGACCCAGCTTCGTCGCAGCTCTCTATCTCGAGCGACGGCAACATGGTCCTCCTCCACGGCGACCGTGCCAAGTCCCCAGTACTCTGGTCCACCGACGTCGCCTCCGGCGGCTCCACGGTCGGCGTCTTGCTCGACACGGGCAACCTCGTCCTGGCGGACGCGTCCAACACCTCCGTCGTGCTCTGGCAGAGCTTCGACCACTTCGGCGACACGTGGCTGCCGGGCGGCAAGCTCGGCCGGAACAAGCGCACAGGCGAGGTCACGCGCCTCTTCGCGTGGAAGGGTTACGACGACCCGGCGCCCGGCGTGTTCGCGCTCGAGCTCGACCCGAACGGCACGAGCCAGTACCTGCTCAACTGGAACGGCAGCATGGAGTACTGGACCAGCGGCAACTGGACCGGCGACGGGTTCACCGGCGTGCCGGAGTTGAAGGCCTATAGCAACTCCCCGATGTCCATGTACAACTTCGGCTACGTCGACGGCAAGGACGAGAGCTACTTCTTCTACGACGTCAAGGACGAGGCCGTCGTGACGCGGTTCCTGGTGGACGTGACGGGTCAGATCAAGTTCCTGACGTGGGTGGAGTCAGCCGGCCAGTGGATCCTCTTTTGGACGGAGCCCAAGGCGCAATGCGACGTCTACGCGCTCTGCGGGGCCTTCGCCGCGTGCGTAGAGAACGAGCTGCCGTCGTGCCGCTGCCTCCGCGGATTCCGCGAGCGGCGGCCGCTGGCATGGCTGCAGGGCGATCACGCTGAGGGCTGCGTCCGGGACACCGCGCTGCAGCAGTGCGCGCGCGGCGGCGGCGTCGTCCAGGGCGCCACACGGGAGGCGAAGAACGACGACGGTTTCTATGCCATGCCCAACGTGAAGCTGCCGAGCGACGCGCGGGGTGTGGTGGCCGCGGTGAGTGCTCGCGACTGCGAGGTCGCGTGTCTTGGGGACTGCTTCTGCACCGCGTACTCCTACAACGGCAGCTGCTGGCTCTGGCACGGAGGTCTCATCAACCTCCAAGACACGAGCGGCACTGGGACCGGTGGCGGCAGTGGCACCATCCTGATCCGGCTGGCTGCGTCCGAGCTCACTAGCCCAGGGCACACCAAGACACTGATCATGGCACTCGTCGCCGTCGCGGCGGCAGTGGCCGCAGTCACCGTCACCGTTCTGGTGTCACTCTTCGTTCTGAGGAGAAGAAGGGTGAAGGCACAAAGGACAGTCGTGGAAGGTTCGCTGATGGCGTTCACGTACCGCGACATGCAGTCCGTGACAAACAACTTCTCGGACAAACTCGGCGGCGGCTCCTTCGGGTCGGTGTTCAAGGGGTCACTCCCCGACGCGACGGCGACGCTGGTCGCGGTGAAGAAGCTCGAGGGCGTCCGTCAGGGGGAGAAGCAGTTCCGCGCGGAGGTGAGCACGATCGGCACCATCCAGCACGTCAACCTCATCCGGCTGCTCGGGTTCTGCTCCGAGGGGACACGGAGGCTGCTCGTCTACGAGCACATGCCCAACGGCTCCCTGGACAGGCACCTCTTCAGGTCCAGCCCCGGCCCCGGCCATGGCGTCCTGAGCTGGGAGACGAGGTACCAGATCGCTCTGGGGATCGCGAGGGGACTGGACTATCTGCACGAGAAATGCAGGGACTGCATCATACACTGCGACATCAAGCCCGAGAACATCCTCCTGGACGACGCGTTCGCCGTGAAGGTGGCCGACTTCGGCCTCGCGAAGCTCATGGGCCGGGACATCAGCCGCGTGATGACCACGATGAGGGGCACGGTGGGGTACCTCGCGCCGGAGTGGATAACCGGCACTGCCATCACGGCCAAGGCCGACGTGTTCAGCTACGGCATGCTGCTCTTCGAGATCGTGTCCGGCAGGAGGAACGTGGAGCAGCGGCCGGACGGCACCGTGGACTTCTTCCCGTCGACGGCCGCGAGCCGGCTCATGGCTGGCGACGTGAAGAGCACGGTGGACAGGCAGCTCGACGGCGACGCCGACATTGGCGAGGTGGAGCGGGCGTGCAAGGTGGCGTGCTGGTGCGTGCAGGACGAGGAGGGCGCGCGGCCGAGCATGGGGACGGTGGTGCAGGCCCTCGAGGGGCTCGTCGATGTCAGCATGCCGCCTGTCCCGAGAATGCTCAAAGTGCTGGGGGATCCAGGCAACTACGTCAAGTTCTTTTCAGGGCTGCCGTCGACGTGAAGTCGGCTCAGTACAGGCCCGCGCAGCAAAAATGTACTTACCTTAACCTTGTCAGCAACATGTTAGGGGACCTACTCATGCATGGCTGTGCATAAATATAAGTACGGTAGTCTTCTTCCAACGTATTCATAAACTGTAGTAGTGCATTCTATGTGTTTTACTAACTAGCGAAGAATTCGTGTACGCAATTTTGCAGCGATAGTCTTTGGACCTCCTTGAGCTGCTAGGTATCAATCCCCACTTCCGCTTGGAATGAGTAAATCAATCCGAATACTATTTGTACGCAGACCCAGATCTAAGACATGGGGCCTAGACTATCAATCACCAATCAAGACAAACCGGACATTACAGTGAGACATGAAAACATCCGATCCCATGGAAGCACCTATTGATCAGGTGTGTGCTAATTAAGCACGTGACAACGGGTTCAAATAGCTGCATGGTTGCTTCAGAGCTGCTGCATACCAGTGCTAGACGACTACTACTATAGCAATAATGCTAAACATATAAAGAGTAACACGCAATTACACGCTGACTAGGATTCTTTCTTTCTAACTCCCCCCTTGATTTTCACGGGGGTGGGCCCTCCTCCCCCTTAATCTTCAATCAAAACTCATCAGCTTGTAAACCCTCCGTATCTGTTTCCCTAGCATTACTCACTACTATAGTATTAGAGCAGACATTATTTAATCGCTAGAAGTACTCCTTTATGCATGCATGCACAATATACATGCAAAGCATCGTATATCCATTAGCATGTATATATGCTTTGCTTTGATCCGTATATTTGATTTCACACATACATGGTAATTACAGAGATTATTATAGGGGGAGAAGAGGGAATGAATTTTAGTCTATTACATTTAGAAATCTTCATGCTAAATCATAAAAAGGAAAAAAATCACAGAATAAAAAATTCGGTCATGACAAATTAATATTCTTAGACGACTGGCTTAATATGTGGAATTAACATCAACATAACGGCCGGGTTAAACAAATTCATTGCAAATAAAAGTATTGCCTGCAAATTAGAACAGCATAGACATTTTGACGATGAAATAAAAAATTCAAACTAGTGAAGTAAGCAATATGGGAATGAACAAACAAACAAATAAACTTCAATCTAGAAATGAATAAAAGACAAAATAAATAAATAAATTTCAATCAAAGGAAGAACGAATCGTGCCAGTGTTGTTACACCAAAGAAGAAATGCAAAAATATAGAAAGAAAGACTAACAAAATTCAATCTAAGGAGGAAATAATTCAAGGAAGAAATAATTATAGAAGTGATCTTACTTAATAGAAGAATGAACAAAGACAAGAAAAATTAAGAATACATTTATTTCTATGGAAGAATGAAATATTGGGGTGGTTTTCCCCTACAAGAAACAACAACAAAATAAAAAAGAAGTTAATTTTGTACAACTATGCCTAACATTAACAATCATGAATACTTGTTGTCCAACTCTTTTCTTATATGTAGGAATTAGAATAAATAAAAGTTGCACACAAAATACACAAAACATGCACTATTATGTGCCGTGCAAGAACAAATGTAAACATTGACACCTATCCTATCATTGGATTGGAGGGAGTAGGTCATATACACAAGTACAAACCAAAAGTCTTTGCGTGTGTCCCAAACCATTTTCAGCCGTGCAATGGCTGATAGTTATTTCTGTCCGTTGATCAACATGAAAGCTTATTCCTGCCGATTTTCTCTTTTTTCCTGTTGGTATTTGGCCCATAGTAAAATTCACGTCTCTGGTAGTGATATTAGTTCGTACTACAAGAGCTAAAAACATATACTGTCTCCCTTCGAAATTTCAGCATAGTCACTTAAAATAGACTCGGTCCAAAAATACAATACACCAGCAGAAATACTGTTGATACAAAAATACAGTACATAGAATACACTGCTTCCACAAAAATGCAGTTAATCCAAAAATACAGTACACACGGTACATTGTTTACATTATAAACGTTATAAATAATACAATGCACTTTTGTCCAGAATGTGGAGTACAAGTAGTGCAATTGTGCAAAATTAGTGAATCGGTAAAAGTGAGAGTAAAACTCGATGGCCAGCGGCACTGGTAAAGGTCACATTGGCAACAGAATGCCCCGTTCCCAGTAGGATTTGTGCCAAATAAATCTCAGAATTTTTTGATTTTTTTTCTATTTTTTTATTTTACTGTTCACACCAGGAGCATTTGCTCCTGGGTGTAGAAAGGTACTTTCGGTACAAGTAGTGCAATTATGCGGAATGAGTGAAACAGTAGGACACCATCAACCGAGGAAGTTTCCGGACTTTGCCCTCCGTGGCGACTTTGGCGATTTGCCGGCGACTGGCGTGATGCCGTTTCTAATCTCGTTCCTGATTCCTTCTCTTCTTGCCTAGATTTCTCTAATCTTTCCCAAATCAGGATCCGGTACTGTTTCTCGCCCTCGCTAATTGCTTCACACTCTCGATCTGCTGCTCCCCCAACAGAATCCCCTCTTTTCTCTAGGGACCCACGAACCAAAGATCCCCAAATCCTCCCTCTTCTTGGTGCTGTGTGGATGATTGACCAGCTATGCTCTCCGATTCCGCTGGCTACAAGCTCTCAAAATCCTAGCATGCTGTTGAAGCATCAATACAGATCAGCTGTTTATGCCCTTGCCTAGCACATCCACTCCTCAAAGGCGCTTGAAGGCATTGGGGGAACAGAATAGGTAGCTGGACCTTGAGGGAACGGAGCCAGTTCTGTAGGCGTCATGAGGGCCCTGGGATGGAATTGCCAAGGTATGGGAAGGAATCTTGGCAGTGAGAAGATGGCCTTTCTTGCCAGGATGATCCATTCTGCGAAACCTCAGATAATTTTTGTTTCTGATATTAAATCGACAAAGGTAAAATCTTCTGATCTATCTGCTAGATTCAACATGAATGACGCTTTAGTGGTTCCCTCTCGATGTCGCTCGGGTGGGCTTTGGCTAATGTGGAATGATGATCTGCAAGTTCATGTTCATAGTGCTAGCTTCCATGTTATCTTAGCTACTGATGTACATAGTACTAGCAATCTGAAGTTTGGCTTAGTGTGTATCTATGGTGATCCGTATCATCGTCAAACTTGTCAAATCTGGAGTGAGGTGGCTGCTTTTGCGTATAATAACTCCAGTTTACCCATGCTATGTATAGGGGATATGAATGAGCTTTTGTATGATATGGATACAAACTCCCCTAATATAAATCGCTCTCGCATGTATGGTTTTCGTGCTTTAGTGAAACAATGCGGTCTCTTTGATTTGGGTTTCAGTGGTCCGGCATACACTTGGACAAATAAAAGATTTGCCTCTAAACCCACTTTTGAAAGATTGGACAGATGCTTGGTAAATGCTGAATGGTGTGCTGCTTATCCTATTTCTAATGTTTACAACATGCCTATTATCCACAATCTGAGTGATCATGCTGCAATCTTGCTGTCCACGGAAGGTCGCACTTGTAATATAAAATGCTCTTTTAAGTTTGAAAATTGGTGGCTTAAAGAACAAGATTTCCTAAACCATGCAAGATCAGTTTGGCTTTCTTCAAAAAATAAATCCTTCTCAAATAGAATTAACCATCTTGCAGGCTCTCTTAAGATATGGTGTAAGAAAAAGAAGCGACTGAATCAGGAACTAAATAATTTAGAGGAGCAGATCAAGCAAATTCAAATGAAGCCGTTTCAAGACCAAGACCATGCTTTGGAGGCATCATTAGTTGAAAGGTATGAGCAAACAATGACAAAACTAACGGATTCCTACATGCAGAGAGCGAAAAAACAGTGGATCAAAGATGGAGACAGGAACACTTCCTTCTTCCATCGTGCTATCATCAAAAGAAGAAGAAGGAATACCATTGCTTCAGTCAAAGATGAAAATGATGTTATACAGCACATGCCGAACAAAATCAGTAATACATTTGTCAATTACTTCAGATCTATTTTTGCATCCACTCAAACTAAAAATGGCAGGCCCTTCTTCAATGTTCAATTTCCCCAACAAACACAGGACTACCCATATTCTATTCCAGATGAAGAGGAGATTTTGGACACTCTCAAGGGTATGAAAAGAAACGCATCGCCAGGGCGTGATGGATTTAATGTAGAATTCTACATTGCAACCTGGGTGTGGATCGGGCAAGATGTCATGCAGCTGGTAAGGAATTTCTTCCAAACAGGTATAATGCCAGCACATATAAATGATACCCACATTATTCTGATTCCTAAAAAGCTTGTTCCTTTAGTGCCGGCAGATTATAGGCCCATTAGTCTTTGCAATGTCATCTACAAAATTATTGCAAAATGCCTTGCCAATAGATTGAAACCTCACTTGCAGAACTATGTTCATCCTTCTCAGCAAGCTTTCATTGAGGGCCAGCGGCACTGGCAAAGGTCACATTGGCAACAGAATGCCCCGTTCCCAGTAGGATTTGCGCCAAATAAATCTCAGTCCGATGGCAACTCCGAGAAGAACTTGACATAATAATTCTCTGATTCTGTGAGTAGTTTGAGCGATCTTGGCACCGGCGGCACATTGACCTCAACCAGCCCCTCTATAACCTGTACCACTGTCGCCATGGTCGGCCTAGCATCCTCGCCGTCCTGAATGCACCAGCAGGCGACCTTGCAGGCCCTTTCCACCTCCGCCGAGTCAACGGCGCCGCAGTCCAGCCGGCTGTCCACGAGGCCATCCAACTCCAACTCCCCCTCAGTTAGCATTCTCGCGGCCAACAACGGGAAGAAATCCACTGTGCCGTCCTGCCGCCGCCTCACGTTCCTCCTGCCCGATACTATCTCGAACAACAGCATGCCGTAGCTATAAACGTCCGCCTTTGTGGTGATGGCCGTGCCAGCAATCCACTCCGGTGCGAGGTACCCCGCCGTTCCCCTCACCGTGGTCAGGACACGGCTGATGTCATGGCCCATGAGCTTCGCGAGCCCGAAGTCCGCCACTTTGGCGACAAACGTGTCGTCGAGGAGGATGTTCTCCGGCTTGATGTCGCAGTGTATGATGCGGTCCCTGCATTTCTCGTGCAAATACTCCAATCCTCTCGCGATCCCAAGAGCAATCCTGTACCTCGTCTCCCAGCTCAGGATGCCCTGGCTGGGGCTGGACCCGAAGAGATGCCTGTCCAGAGAGCCGTTCGGCATGTGCTCGTATACGAGCAGCTTTCTTGTCCCCTCGGAGCAGAACCCGAGCAGCCTGATGACGTTGACGTGCTGGATGGTGCCGATGGTGCTCACCTCCGCGCGGAACTGCTTCTCCCCCTGAGCCCTCGAGCTTCTTCACCGCGACCAGCGTCGACGTTGTGTCGAGGAGCGACCCTTTGAACACCGACCCGAAGGCGCCGCCGCCGAGCCTTTGCGAGAAGTTTTTGGTCATGGACCGCAAGTCCCGGTAGGTGAAAGCCATCAGGGAACCTTCGACTCTCCTCTGGGCCTTCATCCTTCTGCTTCTCAGAACGAACACATAGACGAGAGCAACGACTGTGGCTGCAGCCACAACCGCGGCGACGACGACTCCGATGACCAGTTTCCTGTTGTGCCCGGTCCTGGAGAACTCGGACGCAGCCAGGCGGATCAGGATGGTGTCGCCTCCGGCACCAATAATGTTGCTCGTGTCCTGAAGGTTGATGAGGTCTCCGTACCAGAGCCAGCAGCTGCTGTTGTGAGAGTAAGCCGTGCAGGAGCAGTTGCCGAGACACGCGAGCTCGCAGTCGCGGCCACTGGCTGCGGCCGGCACGCCGTGCGCGCCGCTCGGCAGCTTCACGTTGGCCAACGCGTGGAACCCGTCGCCGTCATTCGCCTTGCGCGTGGCGCGCTGGACGCCGCACCGCTGCAGCTCGGTGTCCCTGGCGCATCCTGCGGCGTGATCGCCTTGCAGCCACGCGTGCAGCCGCCGCTCCCGGAAGCCGCGGAGGCACCTGCACGACGGGAGCGCGTTCTCGATGCACACACTGAAGGGCCCGCAGAGCGAGTAGACGTCGCGCTGCGCCTTGGGCTGCGCCCAGAAGAGGATCCACTCGCCGGCGGACTCCACCCACGTCAGGAACTTGATCTGCCCCGACACGTCCACCAGGAACCGCGTCACAAGGGCGTCGCCTTTGATGCTGTAGGTGAAGTAGCTCGCGTTCGCGCCGTCGACGTAGTCGAACGGGTACATCGAGTTGGGGTAGGCGTTGGTGGGTGTCATCTCCGGCACGCCGGTGAAACTTCGGCCGGTCCAGTTGCCGCTGGTCCAGTACCGCTGGGTCCTTTTCCACAGGAGGAAGTATTGGCTCGTCCCATCTGGGTCCAACACAAGTGAGAACATGCCTGGAGCTGGGTCATCGAAAGCCTTCCATGAGACTAGACGCGTGCTCCCGCCGGTAAGCTTGCCCCGGCCGAGCTTGCCGCCGGGGAGCCATGTGTCGCCGAAGTGGTCGAAGCTCTGCCACAGCACGACTGAGGTGTTCGATGCGTCAACTAGCACGAGGTTCCCCGTGTCGAGGATGACGCCGACAGTGGGGCCGGAGGCGACGTTGGTGATGTTGGTAGACCAGAGAGGAGACTTGTCGCGGTCGAGGAGAACCATGTTGCCGTCGCTTGATATGGCGAGCTGTGAGGACGCTGGGTCGGAGATTGGAGTCTGCCTATTGGCAATCCACACCTTGGTGCCTGCCGGGATCTGGTTGTACCAAATGCCCATGTACCAATTCTGCGAGGAGTTATCTGTGGGCATGGGAACGGAAACGATTCTGCTACTTTGAATCTGTAGCCTTTTGGCAATCAACTTAGAAATATTTTAGCCACTTTGTACCAAAGAATTCTAACATATGAACTCAACTTAGAAAAAAAAAATCTTGCTCAATTTGAGCACAACACTAAAGAGTGAGAGCAAATTATTAGGATTATCCTTCAATATCCTCTAAGTCCATCTTTTCACAAGGGGCAAAAGATTGTTGCTTCGGTACACCCCCTAAAAAGTCTGCACGAATCTTAAGCTACTTCAAAAGGCTATTGCCATAAGAGCATGCAGATCAAACATATTGAATAGATTAATTCGAAATATAAAAGACTACAATGTCCCTTTTTATTAAGGGACGTCTTCTAATCTCCAACTTTAATCTGCCGTAAACTTTTTTAGGGGTGTGTAGAGTTTTGCTTCGGCACACCCCCCTTAAAAGTTTGCATGAACCTTAAAGTTACTTAAAAAGGTCGTCATCATATTAGCTTGCGGATCAAACTATTGAATAGATTGATTTGGGTACAAAACTCTATTCTTCTTTTTGATTGAAGGGTATCTTCTAATCTTCATCTTTAATCTGCATAGGAAAATGTAAACTTTTCTAGAGGGGGTGTGTCGAAGCAAGGTTCAATTTTTTTGGCTTGGAATTTTTTATAAAGTAAAAAAATCTCATAAGATCATTCTTCCTTCAATCTACTCCCACAAATTCATTGTAGAAAAAAATTCAGGGAAAAGGGGTGTTTTATTCTGTAATTATAGGGTTGCAATCAACTGGCAAGAGTTCCTCTAAAGCCAAACAGCGGTAGAGGAAATTGTTTTTTGAATGTGAAGCAAAAATCTAAATATGGATCCAAAACTACAAGAATCAAACTTTGGAGACATGTTTGCACATGAAGCCGCCCCTTGTCACTGCGCATCGGGTATGAACTCCGCACAGAAAAGAGTAAAAAGAAAACTATAGTCTATGCGTCTAGCTAGCTATATGTATATATATAGGTTGATACCTGGCTGGAAAAACCCCAGCGCGAACATGCCGCTCTTGGACACCAGTGCGCTCTGGCCGCCGGACAAGGGCCGGTCGACGGTCAAGGTATCGACGGCGCCAGCACGTAACACGGCTCCTTGAAGAGCAACCAAGCCCATGGCGATGAGAACGGGAACGAGTGCAGGGAAGACGGTTGTCGCCGTACTCGCCATTGCTCCTGCCTCAGAAATTGACACGAGAACACAGAGCAGACGCGAGGGAGGGAGCGCGAGAAATTACTGTTGTACGCGAAAGTTCGGAAGACGAGAAGTATAACGAAAGCGAAATGCCACTGGAACTTCCATGTACGGTCTGGATGGGAACAACTAGGCGCCACACGTTTCTGTTCTGAGCTCTCGCCGGCGCCACACGTTTCCGAGATCTCGCCTGGCAGTGGAAAGTTGGAAGTCTCGAGGTCCAGTCCTGACTGGCGCCTGTTTTGTCGAACAGTGTGTGGCTAGCTTTCTTTTCTAAATGAAACTTCGATGGAATATTGAAGGACGAAACAAATCCTTAGACTGTCAGGGCATCTTCGACGCTCACCCGCAAATTTGCTCCAGCATCGGTCCTCGACAGGGACCTATCCGCGGATACTGATGCTGGAGGCGGTCATCCAATGCTAGCCACGTATGTCCGCTTACATTTCAAACTGTGCTTCAACTAACCGGACAAAATTCATTCAAATATGGCAAATTTTATCAAAGTTAGGATAGAAAATAGTACAAATCATTCATACATAGCATGCAAATAAGTCTCTCACAAAATAGAAATTCGCCCCGCTTTATATATAAATCAAACACCGAACAGAGTACACGGCCGGACGATACAAAGTGATGGGTAGCTCCCATATAATGCCGATCCTAGACTACCCGTATCATGCAGGACACGGCTAGGGTACTGAGAGACAGCATAGAAGGATCTGAGTACAACGCCACACCACACCCTAAAACACCTAATCTCCACGACAACGCCCTCAGGAGGGACAACGACGCTAAGCGTCGCCACTGCCGAGTCCAGACGGATAAGGGTTTTCACCCAGAACCTTGACACGGAGAAGAGCACCACAATGACGTCTTCAGGAAGAGAGCGGTGCCCATGGGCGTCACTGTCGTCAGCAACAAAGCGCGGAGCTTTCGCTCGACAGTTCTACCTTGCCACCACGAGGCCTCCAGTACATGTGAGATGAGATCAGATCCCCAGATCCGGATCGGGGCTTCCCACTGCCAAAGATAAAGAGCACGCCCAAGACACACACCGCCACACCTCTTGACGCCCACACGAGCAAGAGGGGAAGCCACCGCCGCCACTATGGTGCCCTCCGGAGAGCCGACCATGCGGACCGCCATCCAGGGCTGCCACCCTGGCATCCATGTCCAAGACACCGTCCAATGCCCACATCACGGAGCACCCACCACGGCAGGAGAAACAAAAGGCGGCTCCTTTCACTCCTAGCCCGACATCAGCCGTGGAATCTGGGTTGGCACCTCCATAATAGGAGGCGCCCACGCCTGCATCCCCAGCCAGTCCTGGTGGACCAGGAGGAACACAATTTCGTGGCTACCGACGGCCGCCATCGAACACGCTCGCACGACGCCATGCCCGTGGCCTTCGGCACCGATCAGCCCGGCGGAGGAACGTTGTCTCGACCACCACCAACAACCATCGTACCCGCAAGGGGAGGAACCTCACCGCTCGCAGGTACCACCCGGACCGAGCCCACCATCGCCTACCCGGAGCCAGAGCTCCGACCCGCCCCAGGCCCCAAATTGGTCTGCCCGAGCATGAGCCCCATGTCCTAACCATCTCCGCCACGCGAACTATCCACGCCGCCGGCTCGGACCTAGGAGAAGGGAGGTGCTACCACCACCCACGCCCCGCCGCCGAAGGCCAACCACCGTTGCCCAAGCTGCTGCGGCTGCCTCGCCAACGAGCATATCCACCATGTGGCGACCTGACCAGATCACAACAAGAAGAAAAGCCCCCACCGAGACCCTGCCCATAGCCCACCGGATCTTCACCAGGAGCCACCAGAGGAGGTCACCAAAGCAACCAGAGGACGCCACCGGGCACCTCACCGCCGGCCGACCAGGGGAGGCCGAGGCTGCGCCCATAGGGCCAGATCCACGTTGGATCCGAGCCCGCGCCGCCGCCTGGCCGGGAGCCCCGCTGCCGTCACGCCCGCACCAGCGCCACGCCTCCGTTGCGCCGCCGCATCTCATGCCGCCGCCATACGTCGGGACGGGGAGAGGGGCCCCAACGCCGATGACGGTGAGGGGGGGGGGAGGGTGTAGGAGGCGGCCGTGGGGGTGGAAGCTAGGGTTCCCCCGACGATGCCCGTGAGAGCGACGCGGGGCGTTATTTTCCCATGCAAATAAATCTAGTACAACAATAGTTCAATCCAACAAGATTTACCGGATGTTCAACTAGTTTTTCATGAACGGATCATGCCGTCTCACACATACTGTCCCTTCAACTTTTTCCATCAGTGCGTGTGCGTAAATGGTCGTCCCTCTGTCCTGTGATACATCACGGCTGCGCATGCTGGCTGCATAATGTGTTGACCAACATTAAGTGAATGATTCAATCAACAAGTTGGGCAAGAAAAAGCAAAACTTGTGATCTCCTCGTCTGCCGCTTGCAATGGCCACCTTGCCTCCAGTCGACCAACCGTGTCACAAAACTTGGTGACGGAGGTCTGGATGGCGCACCATCGATACGGTAACGACCTCACATTGTGTTGTGGGATGTGTGCATGTTTGCTACTTCTTGAGCTTGCGTTGGTTTTTCCCTTGAAGAGGAATGAGTGATGCAGCAAAGTAGAGATAAGTATTTCCCTCAGTTTGAGAACCAAGGTATCAATCCAGTAGGAGGCACAAGCAAGTCCCCAAATATTGCACCTACACAAACAAATAAATACTTGCACCTAACGCGATAAAAGAGGTTGTCAATCCCTTCACGGTTACTTGCAAGGACGAGATCTAATAGAGATAGGTATAAAAGATAAATAAAAGTACAAAATAAAGTAAATATAAATAAAGTGCAACAAGGTATTTTTGTATTTTTGGTTTTATAGATCTGAAAATATATGATGGTAAATAGACCCGGGGGCCATAGTTTTCACTAGAGGCTTCTCTCTTGAAAGAAACAGACGGTGGGTGAACAAATTACTGTTGAGCAATTGATAAAAAAACGCATAGTTATGACGATTTCCAAGGCAATAATCATGAATATAGGTATCACGTCTGTGATAAGTAGACCGAAACGATTCTGCATCTACTACAATAATCCACACATCGACCGCTATCCAGCATGCATTTAGTGTATTAAGTTACCAAGAATGGAGTAACGCCTTAAGCAAGATGACATGATGTAGAGGGATAAACTCAAGCAATATGATATAAACCCCATCTTTTTATCCTTAATGACAACAATACAAATACGTGCCTCGCTACCCCTTCTATCACTGGGTGAGGACACCGCAAGATTGAACCCATCACAAAGCACCTCTCCCATTGCAAGATAAATCAGTCTAGTTGGCCAAACCAAATCAATATATCGGCGAGAAATATAAAGCTATCTTAATCATGCATAAAAGAGTTCAGGGAAGACTCAAATAATATTCATAGATAATCAGATCATAAATCCACAATTCATCGGATCTCAACAAACGCACTGCAAAAGAAGATTACATCGGATAGAACTCAAAGAACATCGAGGAGAATATTGTATTGAAGATCAGAGAGAGAGAAGAAGCCATTTAGCTACTAGCAATGGACCCGTAGGTCTATAAACTACTCACACATCATCGGAAGGGCAACAAGGTTGTTGTAGAATCCCTCCGTGATCGAATCCCCCTCCGGCGGGGTGCCGGAAAAGGCCCCAAGAAGAGATCTCACGGGAACATAAGCATACGGCGGTGGAAAAGTATTTTTGGTGTGCCCCCTAACGTAAGGGGAATATTTGGGTATTTATAGAGCTGAGATTAGGGTTAGAGGAGTCACGGGGGGCCCACAAGCGTAGGGGGCGCGCCTCGTGGGTCTTCCCGAAGCTTCGTGGTTGTCTTCTGGTTCAAGAAAAATCATCGTAAAGTTTTATTCCGTCTGGTATTGATTTTCTGTAGAAGACATAAATAAGGAAAAAAACAGCAACTGGCACTGGGCACTAGGTTAATAGGTTAGTCCCAAAAAATAATATAAAATAATATATTAATGCTTATAAAACATCCAAGATGGATAATATAATAGCATGGAATAATAAAAAATTATAGATACGTTGGAGACGTATCAATGTTGTAGGGCGCATTATGCTTTCACGCGTGTAACGAATCATGCACGTGCTGCCAGAAGGTCCCCCCTCTGCTACTGCCTACGAATCCGCGGATACGGCCAACCACACATCGCACAATAACTCATCCTTCATGGTCGAGTACCCCGCCATCCTTCGACCTATAAAAAAATGACATGTCGTTCGAAAATTAGATCAATGGCATTTGACCGAACACCTACCGGACGTGGCGTCTGCCATGGTCGACGCCGATGGGACCGGGGGGATGTACCTGACTACTGACGGGTCCTGGGTGGACGACACCGTCGTGGAAGGCGAGTGGGCGCATCAGTGCTGGTTGCGAAGGTCCAGCAATGCCGGTGGGCCAGTCGGAGAGGTACAGTGGCGGGGCGGAGGAGGAGGGAGTGGATGTAAAGCAAGGGGGAGAAGGGGCGGAGTGGAAGAAAAAAGGACCAGAAGTGGGGATTTAGTGGGCCGGGGTGTCGTAGTCCTACGTGGCTGCTGTTCGAACTCCAGCAAAACCCCCCAGTTTACTTCCGGTTTACGAGAAAAAGTGTGTTCGGATCGCTCGGCGGACTGATACAGGCCCATATTGGATGGCAGAACACGTTCGGATAGCGTAATCCGGACGTATGCAGGCGGTTTGAGGGTCAGCCTTGGAGATGCCTTTAGACGCAATAAAACGGGAACAACTCACTCGTGCGCAGTTTTACTAGACAAAATTCATGTTATAAGAGACAGTGTGTATAACAGACGCCTATGCCAACCGTCGCCGATGCAACTACCAACGGCAAGTCGATAAAAAATCAAAGATATGAAAGATCAGATAGTTCGATTCTAGGGTTGCGTGGGGCGGAGCCTCCACATATCTCCATATATATATAACAAGGACAGGTACAGGTACATACTGCATATACATGACCTATACACATGATACTAGACCTATCTTAACACTCCCCCTCAATCTGAACTACTACACACAAGGTTCAAATTGGTCTTGAAACGGTCTAGCATCTGTCGAGTAGCTGGTTTGGTAAATACATCAGCCAGCTGATCATTCGTGGAGATAAACCTGACCTGCAGAGCACCAGAAGCTACTCACTCACTAATTGCTTGTATCTGCGTTGGTATTTCCCCGAAGAGGAGAGGATGATGCAACACAGCAACGGTAAGTATTTCTCTCAGTTATGAAACCAAGGTTATCAATCCAGTAGGAGAACCAAGCAACACTATGTAAACGGAACCTGCACACAAATAACAAATACTTGCAACCCAACGCGTAAGAGGGGTTGTCAATCCCTCCTCGGTATTGAGATAGATAAAATTGTATGAGATTGGATAAATAGATCTGACAAAAACACAAAATAAAATAAATAAATAAAGAAAAAGTGCAGCAAGGTATTTTTGGGTTTTTGGAATTATAGATCTGAAAACAATATGATATAAAATAGACCCGGGGGCCGTAGATTTCACTAGTGGCTTCTCTCGAGAAAATAGCATACGGTGGGTAAACAAATTACTGTTGGGAAATTAATAGAAGAGCAAATAATTATGACGATATCCAAGGTAATGATTATGTATATATGCATCATGTCCAAGATTAGTAGACCGACTCCTGCCTGCATCTACTACTATTACTCCACACATCGACCGCTATCCAGCATGCATCTAGTGTATTAAGTTCATGGAGAAACGGGGTAATGTAATAAGAACGATGACATGATGTAGACAAGATTTATTCATGTAGGAATAGACCCCATCTTTATATCCTTAATAGCAACAATACGTGTGTGCCTCGCTACCCCTTCTATCACTGGGTGAGGACATCGCAAGATCGAACCCATCACAAAGCACCTCTTCCCATTGCAAGAAAAATCAATCTAGTTGGCCAAACCAAACCAAAGTTTTGGAGAAGAAATATGAGGCTATAATAATCAACATATAAGAGATCAAAGAAGACTCAAATAATATCCATGGATAGATCTGATCATAAACTCATAATTCATCGGATCCCAACAAACACACTGCAAAAAGTCATTACATCAACTAGATCTCCAAGAACATCGAGGAGAACATTGTATTGAGAATCAAAAAGAGAGAAGAAGCCATCTAGCTACTGCCTACGGACCCGTAGGTCTGTGGTGAACTACTCATGCATCATCGGAGGAGCACCAATGAGGATGATGAACCCCTCCATGATCGTGTTCCCCTCCGGCAAGGTGCCGGAATAGGGCTCTAGATTGGATCTCGTGGTTCAGGAACTTGCGGCGGCTGGAATTGTGTTTCATTGACTCCCCTAGGGTTTCTGAAATATTTGGGTATTTATAGAGCTGAGAGGTGGTGGAGAAGACCTCCGTGGGCCCGACCACCCATCAGGGCATGCCCAGGTGGGTGGTGGGCCCCACGGGCCTCCTTGGCTCCCAACTTGTCTTTTGGGCAAAAAAAAATCTCCAAAAAGTTTCGTGGCATTTGGACTTCGTTTGGTACTGATATTCTACGAAGTAAAAAACAAGCAAAAAACAGCAAGTGGCACTGGGCACTATGTCAATAGGTTAGTCCCAAAAAATGATATAAAGTTGCTATAAAATGAATGTAAAACATCCAAGAATGATAATATAACAACATGGAATAATTAAAAAATTATAGATACGTTGGTGACGTATCAGCATCCCCAAGCTTAATTCATGCTCGTCCTCGAGTAGGTAAATGATAAAAATAGAATTTTTGATGTGGAATGCTGCCTAACATGTTCATCACATAATCTTTTCTTTTGTAGCATGGACATTTGGACTTTTAGATGATTCAAAGCAATAGTCTATATTTGACATGAAGACTTCAATACTCAAACATATCAACAACCAACCATGTCTTTCAAAATATCAACACTAAAGAAAGTTATCCCTAGCCCATGATGCTCAATCATTGATCCATTCATGAAACACACTCGAATATTAGCTACATCCAATGCACAAGTATGATCATAGTGCTCCATAGTTGGTGCTTTATAAGAGAAGATGGAAACTCAAATAAAAATAAATATTGCATAAATTAAATAGATAGGCCCTTCGTAGAGGGAAGCACTGATTTGTAGAGGTGCCAGAGCTCAAAGCTTAAATTGAGAGATAAAAATATTTTGAGGGGCATACTTTTCCCGTCAACAAAAACGACCGAGAATTCCCAACACTTTCCATGCTAGATACATCATAGGCGGTTCCCAAACATAAAATAAAGTTTATTCCTTTTTCCACCATTCTTTCACAATCCATGGCTAGCCGTATCCACGGGTGCCTTCCATACCAACACTTTCCAAGAAATTTATTATTTGATAACATAAAGTAAATTTCTTTTTCATTTCAAGACTGGGCATCCCTATTACCGCCACACCCTCGTGCAATGACAAGTGAATAAACACTCATCTTGAGAATAACACATCTAGCATGTAAAGATATTGGCCCCCCTGCCGCTTCATGAGCGGTACGGGCACACAAAAAGGAAATTCATTTTGAAAATTAAAGTTGGCACATACAAATTTACTTGGAACGGGACGGAAATACCGCATATAGGTAGGTATGGTTGACTCTTAGGGCATAACTTGGTTTAAGGATTTTGGATGCACAAGTAGTATTCCTACTTAGTACAAATGGAGGCTAGCAAATAGATTGAGAAGCAACCAACCAAGAAACGAAAATTCTCATAAACGAGCATTAAGCATAACTAACACCGAATAATGCACCACAAGTAGAATGTAATTTCATTGCATAACTATTGACTTTCCTGCTTGTATAGGGAATCACAAATCTTAACAGCAATATTCTTACTAAAGCATAATTACTCACCAACATGACTCACATATTACTATCATCATATCTCAAAACTATTACAAAGAATCAAGTTTATTTTGTCCAATGATCTTCATGAAAGTTTTTATTATATCCCTCTTGGATATCTATCACTTTGGGAGTAATTTCATGTATTACCATTGCTTATAACAAGCTCTCAAACAAATTTAATTGAAGAACATAAGCATAAATAATTTTTTCATCATCTCTCAAAATAATATAAATGAAGCATGAGAAAATTTCTTCAAAAAAATTACTAACTCTCAAATTAATCTAAGTGAAGCATGAGAGTATTTCTTCAAAAATTAAAGCACCACCGTGCTAAAAAAGATACAAGTGAATCACTAGAGCAATTCCATAACTCAAAAAATTTAAGTAAAGCACATAGAGCATTTCTAACAAATCATAGCATCATTATGGCTTTCTCAAATAAGTGTGTCTGATACGTCCATTTTGCATCATGTTTTCCTACTGTTATTTATAATGTTTTTATGCATAATAATGCTTTATGGAGTAATTCTAATGCCTTTTCTCTCACAATATACAAGGTTTACACAAAGAGGGAGAATGCCGGCAGCTGGAATTCTGGACCTGAAAAAGCTACGTCAGCGTTTCCTATTCTGCACATCTCCAAATGAGCTGAAAATTTACGAAGAATTATTTTGCAATATATAAAAAATACTGGAGCAAATAACTACCGGAGGAGGCCCACTAGGTGGGCACAACCCACCTGGGCGCGCCAGGCCCCCCAGGCGCGCCCTGGTGGGTTGTGCCCTCCTCGGCCCACCTCTGGTGCCCATCTTCTGGTATATAGGTCATTTTGACCTAGAAAAAATCAGAGGGGGACTTTCGGGATGAAGCGCCATTGTCTGGAGGCGGAACTTGGGCAGGAGCACTTTTGCCCTCCGACGGAGCAATTCCGCCGGGGGAACTTCCCTCCCGGAGGGGGAAATCATCATCATTGTCATCACCAACAACTCTCCCATATTTGGGAGGGAAATCTCCATCAACATCTTCAACAACACCATATCCTCTCAAACCCTAGTTCATCTCTTGTGTTCAATCTTTGTACCGGAACCTTAGATTGGTACTTGTGGGTGACTAGTAGTGTTGATTACACCTTGTAGTTGATTACTATATGGTTTATTTGGTGGAAGATTATATGTTTAGATCCATTATTCTATTTAATACCCCTCTGATCTTGAGCATGATTATTAATTGTGAGTAGTTACTTTTGTTCTTGAGGTCACGGGAGAAGTCTTGTTGCAAGTAATCATGTGAACTTGATATGTGTTCAATATTTTGATGATATGTATGTTGTGATTCCCTTAGTGGTGTGATGTGAACGTCGACTACATGGCACTTCACCATATTTGGGCCTAAGGGAATGCATTGTGAAGTAGTTATTAGATGATGGGTTGCTAGAGTGACAGAAGCTTAAACCCTAGTTTATGTGCTACTTCGTAAGCGACCGATTTGGATCCAAAAGTTTAATGCTATGGTTAGATTTTATCTTAATACTTTTCTCGTAGTTGCGGATGCTTGTGAGGGGGTTAATCATAAGTAGGAGGTTTGTTCAAGTAAGAACAACACCTAAGCACCGGTCCACCCACATATCAAATTATCAAAGTAGCGAACACGAATCAAACCAACATGATGAAAGTGACTAGATGAAATTCCTGTGTACCCTCAAGAACGCTTTGCTTATCATAAGAGACCGTTTTGGCCTGTCCTTTGCCACAAAAGGATTGGGATGCCTTGCTGCACTTTATTTACAGTTACCGTTACTTGCTCATTACAAATTATCTTGCTATCAAACTACCTGTTACCGACAACTTTAGTGCTTGCAGAAATTACCTTGCTGAAACCACTTGTCATTTCCTTCTGCTCCTCGTTGGGTTCGACACTCTTACTTATCGAAAGGACTACGATTGATCCCCTATACTTGTGGGTCATCAAGGATCTTTTCTGGCGCCGTTGCCGGGGAGTGAAGCGCTCTTGGTAAGTAGAAATTGGTAAGGAAAAGTTATTACTACGTGCTGAAATTTATTGTCACTTGTTACTATGGAGAACCATCCTTTAAGGGGTTTGTTCGGGGTATCTTCACCTCGACCGGAACCACAATTAGTTGCCCCTCAACCGACTGCACCTACTGAAAATATTGGTTACGAAATTCCTTCAGGTATGATAGAACAACTGCTAGCTAATCCTTATGCAGGAGATGGAACTGAACATCCTGATATGCACTTGATATATGTGGATGAAATTTGTGAATTATTTAAGCTTGCAGGTTTATCCGGAGATGAAGCTAAGAAGAAGGTTTTCCCTTTATCTTTGAAGGGAAAAGCATTGAGATGGTATAGGCTATGCGATGATATTGGATCTTGGAATTGGAATCGATTGAAATTGGAATTTCACCAAAAAAATTATCCTATGCATCTAGTTCATCATGATCGGAATTATATATATAATTTTTGGCCTCGTGAAGGAGAAAGTATCGCTCTATCTTGGGGGAGGCTTAAGTCAATGTTATATTTATGCCCCAATCATGAGCTCTCGAGAGAAATTATTATTCAGAACTTTTATGCTCGGCTTTCTCGTGATGATCAACCCATGCTCGAAACTTCTTGTACTGGTTCTTTTATGAAGAAGACTATTGAATTCAGGTGGGATCTTTTAGAAAGAATGAAACGCAACTCTGAAGATTGGGAACTCGATGAAGGTAAAGAGTCAGGTATTAAGCTTGAGTTTGATTGTGTTAAATCCTTTATGAATACCGATGATTTTCACAAGTTTAGCACTAAATATGGACTTGACTCTGAGATAATAGCCTCTTTTGTGAATCATTTGCTACTCATGTTGATCTCCCTAAAGAGAAGTGGTTTAAATATCATCCCTGATACGGCTCCAATGTATCTATAATTTACAATCATTTTATAGCAACTTTATCTCATTTTTTGGGACTAACCTATTGACATAGTGCCTAGTGCCAGTTGCTGTTTTTTGCTTGTTTTTTACATCGTTGAAAATCAATACCAAATGGAGTCCAAACGCGGCGACACATTTTGGAGATTTTTTCTGGGTCAAAAGACACCTGGTGGGCCAAAGAAGTACCAGAGGGGAGCTCCGAGGAGAGCACAACCCACCAGGGCGCGCCTGGGAGCCCAGGCGCGCCCAGGTGGGTTGTGCCCACCTCGGTGGCCTCCCGCACTGCCTCTTCGCCCTATAAATTCCCAAATATTCCAAAAACCCTCGGGGTAACCCTAGATCAGAAGTTCCGCCGCCGCAAGCCTCTGTAGCCACGAAAAACCAATCTAGACCCTGTTCCGGCACCCTGCCGGAGGGGGAAATCATCACCGGTGGCCATCTTCATCATCCCAACGGCCACCATAATGAGGAGGGAGTAGTCCACCCTCAGGGCTGAGGGTTTGTACCAGTAGCTATGTGTTTAATCTCTCTCTCTCTCTCTCTTGTGTTCTTGATGGCACGATCTTGATGTATCGGGGGCTTTGTTAATATAGTTGGATCATATGGTGTTTTCTGAAGGAAATATGCCCTAGAGGCAATAATAAAGTTGTTATTTATATTTCCTTATATCATGATAAATGTTTACTATTCATGCCAGAATTGTATTAATCGGAAACTTGATACATGTGTGAATACATAGACAAAACAAAGTGTCCCTAGTATGCCTCTACTTAACTAGCTTGTTGATCAAAGATGGTTAAGTTTCCTGACCATAGACATGTGTTGTCATTTGATGAGCGGGATCACATCATTAGGAGAATGATGTGATGGACGAGACCCATCCGTTAGCTTAGCATTATGATCGTTAAGTTTTATTGCTATTGCTTTCTTCATGACTTATACATGTTCCTCTGACTATGAGATTATGCAACTCCCGAATACCGGAGGAACACCTTGTGTGCTATCAAACGTCGCAACGTAACTGGGTGATTATAAAGATGCTCTACAGGTGTCTCCGAAGGTGTTTATTGGGTTGGCATAGATCGAGATTAGGATTTGTCACTCCGAGTATCGGAGAGGTATCTCTGGGCCCTCTCGGTAATGCACATCATGATAAGCCTTGCAAGCAATGTGACTAATGAGTTAGTTACGGGATGATGCGTTACGGAACGAGTAAAGAGACTTGCCGGTAACGAGATTGAACTAGGTATGATGATACCGACGATCGAATCTCAGGCAAGTAACATACCGATGACAAAGGGAATGACGTATGTTGTTATGCGGTTTGACCGATAAAGATCTTCGTAGAATATGTAGGAGCCAATATGAGCATCCAGGTTCCGCTATTGGTTATTGACCGAAGATGTGTCTCGGTCATGTCTACATAGTTCTCGAACCCGTAGGGTCCGCACGCTTAACGTTCGATGACGATTTGTATTATGAGTTGTGTGTTTTGGTGACCGAAGTTTGTTCGGAGTCTCGGATGAAATCACGGACATGACGAGGAGTCTCGAAATGGTCGAGAGGTAAAGATTGATATATTGGAAGGTTATATTCGGACACCGGAATGGTTCCGGAGTGATTCGGATATTTTTCGGAGTACCAAGGGGTTACCGGAACCCCCCGGGGAATTATTGGGCCCACATGGGCCATAGGGAAGAGGGGAGGCAGCCCACAAGGGGTGGCTGCGCCCCCCTCCCATGGGGAGTCCGAATTGGACTAGGGAAGGGGGCGCACCCCCCCTTTCCTTCTCCTCTCCTCTCTCCCTTTTCCCTTTCCCACTCCGGAAAAAGGAAGAGGGGGGCCGAATTGGACATGGAGTCCAAGTAGGACTCCCCCCCCTTGGGGGCGCGCCTAGGCCGGCCCTCTCCTCCTCCCCTCCTTTATATACGTGGGTAGGGGGCACCCCAAAGACACATCAATTTTTCTCTTAGCCGTGTGCGGTGCCCCCCTCCACAGTTTACTCCTCCGGCCATAGCGTCGTAGTGCTTAGGCGAAGCTCTGCGCGGATCACATCACCAACACCGTCACCACGCCGTCGTGCTGACGGAACTCATCAACTCCCTCGACACTTTGCTGGATCAAGAGTTCGAGGCACGTCATCGAGCTGAACGTGTGCAGAACTCGGAGGTGCCGTACGTTCGGTGCTTGATCGGTTGGATCGCGAAGACGTTCGACTACATCAACCGTGTTAAGCTAACGCTTCCGCTTTCGGTCTATGAGGGTACGTGGACACACTCTCCCCCTCGTTGCTATGCATCTCCTAGATAGATCTTGTGTGAGCGTAGAATTTTTTTGAAATTGCATGCTACGTTTCCCAACAGTGGCATCCGAGCCAGGTCTATGCGTAGATGATATGCACGAGTAGAACACAAAGAGTTGTGGGCAATAATAGTCATACTGCTTACCACCAATGTCTTACTTTGATTCGGCGGTATTGTTGGATGAAGCGGCCCGGACCGACATTACATGACCGCGTTCATGAGACTAGTTCAACCGACGTGCTTTGCACATAGGTGGCTGGCGGGTGTCTGTTTCTCCAACTTTAGTTGAATCGAGTTTGACTACGGGCGGTCCTTGTTGAAGGTTAAAATAGCACACTTGACGAAAAATCGTTGTGGTTTTGATGCGTAGGTAAGAACGGTTCTTACTAGAAGCCCGTAGCAGCCACGTAAAACTTGCAACAACAAAGTTGAGGACGTCTGACTTGTTTTTGCAGGGCATGTTGTGATGTGATATGGTCAAGACATGATGTGATACACGTTATTGTATGAGATGATCATGTTTTGTAAAAGTTATCGGCAACTGGCAGGAGCCTTATGGTTGTTGCTTTATTGTATGAAATGCAATCGCCATGTAATTGCTTTACTTTATCACTATGCGTTAGCGATAGTTGTAGAAGCAATAGTTGGCGAGACGACAACGACGCTACGATGGAGATCAAGGTGTCAAGCCGGTGACGATGGAAATCATGACGATGCTTTGGAGATGGAGATCAAAGGCACAAGAAGATGATAGCCATATCATGTCACATATTTTGATTGCATGTGATGTTTATCTTTTATGCATCTTATTTTGCTTAGTACGGCGTTAGCATTATAAGATGATCCCTCACTAAATTTCAAGGTATAAGTGTTCTCCCTGAGTATGCACCGTTGCGACAGTTCGTCGTGCCGAGACACCACGTGATGATCGGGTGTGATAAGCTCTACGTTCACATACAACGGGTGCAAGCCAGTTTTGCACGTGCAGAATACTCGGGTTAAACTTGACGATCCTAGCATATGCAGATATGGCCTCGGAACACTGAGACCGAAAGGTCGAACGTGAATCATATAGTAGATATGATCAACATAGAGATGTTCACCATTGAAAACTACTCCATCTCACGTGATGATCGGACATGGTTTAGTTGATATGGATCACGCGATCATTTAGATGACTAGAGGGATGTCTATCTAAGTGGGAGTTCTTAAGTAATATGATTAATTGAACTTAATTTATCATGAACTTAGTCCTGGTAGTATTTGAAAATTATGTTGTAGATCAATAGCTCGCGTATAGCTCCCTTGTTTTATTTTTGATATATTCCTAGAGAAAACTAAGTTGAAAGATGATAGTAGCAATGATGCGGACTGGGTCCGTGATCTGAGGAATATCCTCGTTGCTGCACAAAAGAATTATGTCATTGATGCACCGCTAGGTGACAGACCTATTGCAGGAGTAGACGCAGACGTTATGAATGTTTGGCAAGCTCGATATGATGACTACTTGATAGTTTAGTGCACCATGCTTTACGGCTTAGAACCGGGACTTCAAAAATGTTTTGAATGCCACGGAGCATATGAGATGTTCCAAAGAGATGAAATTGGTATTTCAGACTCATGCCCGTGTCGAGAGGTATGAGACCTCTGACAAGTACGTTGCCTATAAGATGGAGGAGAATAGCTCAGCTAGTGAGCATGTGCTCAGAATGTCTGGGTACTACAACTGCTTGAATCAAGTGGGAGTTAATCTTCCAGATAAGATAGTGATTGACAGATTTCTCTAGTCACTATCACCAAGTTACTAGAACTTCGTGATGAACTATAGGGATGACGAAAACGATTCCCAAGCTCTTCACGATGCTGAAATCGGTGAAGGTAGAAATCAAGAAATTGCATCAAGTGTTGATGGTTGACAAGACCACTAGTTTCAAGAAAAAGGGCGAGGGCAAGAAAGGGAACTTCAAGAAGAATAGCAAGCAAGTTGCTACTCCCGGGAAGAAACCCAAGTCTGGACCTAAGCCTAAAATAGAGTGCTTCTACTGCAAAGGAAATGGTCACTGGAAGCGGAACTGCCCCAAATACTTGGCGGATAAGAAGGATGGCAAAGTGAACAAAGGTATATTTGATATACATGTTATTGATGTGTATTTTACTAGTGTTCATAGTAGCCCCTGGGTATTTTATACCGGTTCAGTTGCTAACATTAGTAACTCAAAACAGGAGTTGCAAAATGAACAGAGACTAGTTAATGACGAGGTGACGATGTGTGTTGGAAGTGATTCCAAGGTTGATAAGATCACCATCGCGCACTCCCTCTACCTTCGGGATTAGTGTTGGACCTAAAATAAATGTTATTTGGTGTTTGCGTTGAGCATGAATATGATTGGATCATGTTTATTGCGATACGGTTATTCATTTAAGTCAGAGAATAATTGTTGTTCTGTTTACATGAATAAAACCTTCAATGGTCATACACTCAATATAAATGGTTTATTGAATCTCGATCGTAGTGATACACATATTCATAATATTGATGCCAAAAGATGCAAAGTTGAAAATGATAGTGCAACATATTTGTGGCACTGCCGTTTAGGTCATATTGGTGTAAAGCGCATGAAGAAACTCCATGCAGATGGGATTTTGGAATCACTTGATTATGAATCATTTGATACTTGTGAACCATGCGTCATGGGCAAGATGACTAAAACTCCGTTCTCCGGAACAATGGAGCGAGCCAATGACTTATTGGAAATAATACATACCGATGTATGCGGTCCAATGAGTGTTGAGGCTCGCGGCGGGTATCGTTATTTTCTGACCTTCACAGATGATTTAAGCAGATATGGGTATATCTACTTAATGAAACACAAGTCTGAAACATTTGAAAAGTTCAAAGAATTTCAGAGTGAAGTGGAGAATCATCGTAACAAGAAAATAAAGTTTCTACGATCTGATCGCGGAGGCAAATATTTGAGTTACGAGTTTGGCCTTCATTTAAAACAGTGTCGAATAGTTTCGCAACTCACGCCACCTGGAACACCACAGCGTAATGGTGTTTCCGAACGTCGTAACCGTAATTTATTAGATATGGTGCGATCTATGATGTCTCTTACCGACTTACCACTATCGTTTTGGGGTTATGCATTAGAGACAGCTACATTCACGTTAAATAGGGCACCATCTAAATCCGTTGAGACTACACCGTATGAACTATGGTTTGGCAAGAAACCTAAGCTGTCGTTTCTTAAAGTTTGGGGTTGCGATGCTTATGTGAAAAAGCTTCAGCCTCATAAGCTCGAACCCAAATCGGAGAAGTGCGTCTTCATAGGATACCCAAAAGAAACTGTTGGGTACACCTTCTATCACAGATCCGAAGGCAAGATCTTTGTTGCTAAGAATGGATCCTTTCTAGAGAAGGAGTTTCTCTCGAAAGAAGTGAGTGGGAGGAAAGTAGAACTTGATGAGGTAATTGTACCTTCTCTTGAATTGGAAAATAGTTCATCACAGAAATCAGTTCCAGTGATGCCTACACCAATTAGTGAGGAAGCTAATGATGATGATCATGAAACTTCAGATCAAGTTATTACAGAACCTTGTAGGTCAGCCAGAGTACGTTCCGCACCAGAGTGGTACGGTAATCCTATTCTGGAAGTCATGTTACTAGACCATGACGAACCTTCGAACTATGAGGAAGTGATGATGAGCCCAGATTCCGCGAAATGGCTTGAGGCCATGAAATCTGAGATGGGATCCATGTATGAGAACAAAGTATGGACTTTGGTTGACTTGCCCGATGATCGGCAAGCCATAGAGAATAAATGGATTTTCAAGAGGAAGACTGACGCTGATGGTAATGCTACTGTCTACAAAGCTCGACTTGTTGCAAAAGGTTTTTGACAAGTTCAAGGAGTTGACTACGATGAGACTTTCTCACCCGTAGCGATGCTTAAGTCTGTCCGAATCATGTTAGCAATTGCCGCATTTTATGATTATGAAATCTGGCAAATGGATGTCAAAACTGCATTCCTTAATGGATTTCTCAAAGAAGAGTTGTATATGATGCAACCAGAAGGTTTTGTCGATCCTAAAGGTGCTAACAAAGTGTGCAAGCTCCAGCGATCCATTTATGGACTGGTGCAAGCATCTCGGAGTTGGAATATACGCTTTGATAGTGTGATCAAAGCATATGGTTTTATACAGACTTTTGGAGAAGCCTGTATTTACAAGAAAGTGAGTGGGAGCTCTGTAGCATTTCTGATATTATATGTGGATGACATATTGCTGATTGGAAATGATTTAGAATTTCTGGATAGCATAAAAGGATACTTGAATAAGAATTTTTTAATAAAAAGACCTCGGTAAAGCTGCTTAAGTATTGAGCATCAAGATCTATAGGGATAGATCGAGACACTTAATAAGACTTTCACAAAGCACATACCTTGACAAAGTTTTGAAGGAGTTCAAAAAGGATCAGTCAAAGAAAGAGTTCTTGCCTGTATTCAAGGTATAAAGTTGAGTAAGACTCAAAGCATGACCACTGCAGAAGATAGAGAGAAAATGAAAGTCATTCCCTATGCCTCAGCCATAGGTTCTATCATGTATACTATGCTGTGTACCAGACCTGATGTGTGCCTTGCTATAAGTTTAGCAGGGAGGTACCAAAGTAATCCAGGAGTGGATCACTAGACAGCGGTCAAAATTATCCTTAGAGGCCTAAGGAAATGTTTCTCGGTTATGGAGGTGATGAAAAGTTCATCGTAAAGAGTTACGTCGATGCAATCTTTGACACTGATCTAGATGACTCTAAGTCTCAATCTAGATACGTATTGAAAGTGGGAGCAATTATCTAGAGTAGCTCCATGCAGAGCATTGTAGACATAGAAATTTGCAAAATACATACGGATCTGATTATGGCAGACCCGTTGACTAAACTTCTCTCACAAGCAAAACATGATCACACCTTTGTATTCTTTGGGTGTTAATCACATAGCGATGTGAACTAGATTATTGACTCTAGTAAACCCTTTGGGTGTTGGTCACATGGCGATGTGAACTATGGGTGTTAATCACATAAAGATGTGAACTATTGGTGTTAAATCACATGGCGATGTGAACTAGATTATTGACTCTAGTGCAAGTGGGAGACTGAAGGAAATATGCCCTAGAGGCAATAATAAAGTTGTTATTTATATTTCCTTATATCATGATAAATGTTTATTATTCATGCTAGAATTGTATTAATCAGAAACTTGATACATGTGTGAATACATAGACAAAACAAAGTGTCCCTAGTATGCCTCTACTTAACTAGCTCGTTGATCAAATATGGTTAAGTTTCCTGATCAAAGATGGACGAGACCCATCCGTTAGCTTAGCATTATGATCGTTAAGTTTTATTGCTATTGCTTTCTTCATGACTTATACATATTCCTCTGACTATGAGATTATGCAACTCCCGAATACCGGAGGAACACCTTGTGTGCTATCAAACGTCACAACGTAACTGGGTGATTATAAAGATGCTCTACAGGTGTCTCCGAAGGTGTTTATTGGGTTGGCATAGATCGAGATTAGGATTTGTCACTCCGAGTATCGAAGAGGTATCTCTGGGCCCTCTCGGTAATGCACATCATGATAAGCCTTGCAAGCAATGTGACTAATGAGTTAGTTACGGGATGATGCATTACGGAACGAGTAAAGAGACTTGCCGGTAATGATATTGAACTAGGTATGATGATACCGACGATCGAATCTCAGGCAAGTAACATACCGATGACAAAGGGAATGACGTATGTTGTTATGCGGTTTGACCGATAAAGATCTTCGTAGAATATGTAGGAGCCAATATGAGCATCCAGGTTCCGCTATTGGTTATGGACCGGAGATGTGTCTCGGTCATGTCTACATAGTTCTCGAACCCGTAGGGTCCGCACACTTAACATTCGATGACGATTTGTATTATGAGTTGTGTGTTTTGGTGACCGAAGTTTGTTCGGAGTCCCGGATGAGATCATGGACATGACGAGGAGTCTCGAAATGGTCGAGAGGTAAAGATTGATATATTGGAAGGTTATATTCAGACACCGGAATGGTTCCGGAGTGATTCGGATATTTTTCGGAGTACCGAGG
This sequence comes from Thinopyrum elongatum, assembly GCA_011799875.1. Classification (NCBI taxonomy): domain Eukaryota; kingdom Viridiplantae; phylum Streptophyta; class Magnoliopsida; order Poales; family Poaceae; genus Thinopyrum; species Thinopyrum elongatum. The sequence goes on from CM022299.1 coordinate 522,624,900, forward strand.
GGTTACCGGAACCCCTCGGGGAATTATTGGGCCTACATGGGCCATAGGGAAGAGGGGAGGCAGCCCACAAGGGGTGGCTGCGCCCCCCTCCCATGGGGAGTCCGAATTGGACTAGGGAAGGGGGCGCGCCCCCCTTTCCTTCTCTTCTCTCTCCCTTTCCCCTTTCCCACTCCGGAAAAAGGAAGAGGGGGGCCGAATTGGACATGGAGTCCAAGTAGGACTCCTCCCCCTTGGGGGCGCGCCTAGGCCGGCCCTCTCCTCCTCCCCTCCTTTATATACATGGGCAGGGGGCACCCCAAACACACATCAATTGTTCTCTTAGCCGTGTGCGGTGCCCCCCTCCACAGTTTACTCCTCCGGTCATAGCGTCATAGTGCTTAGGCGAAGCTCTGCGCGGATCACATCACCAACACCGTCACCACGCCGTCGTGCTGACAAAACTCATCAACTCCCTCGACACTTTGCTGGATCAAGAGTTCGAGGGACGTCATCGAGCTGAACGTGTGCAGAACTCAGAGGTGACGTACGTTCGGTGCTTGATCTGTTGGATCGCGAAGACCTTCGACTACATCAACCGCGTTAAGCTAACGCTTCCGCTTTCGGTCTATGAGGGTACGTGGACACACTCTCCCCCTCGTTGCTATGCATCTCCTAGATAGATCTTGCGTGAGCGTAGAATTTTTTTGAAATTGCATGCTACGTTTCCCAACATTTTCCCCTCTCTATCTTGTGTTGATGAATTTAGTTTTCCCTTTGAGATTTTGTTCTTATCGGATTGAATATTTTTATCGATTTGAGAGCACTTGATATATGTCTTGCATATGAATACCCGTGGTGACAATGGGGTATTATTTTGATTCACTTGATATATGTTTTGGCACTCAACTCGCGGATTCCCGAGGTGACATTGGGGTAATCTATGCATACGGGTTGATGCACGTTCTCGTCTTTTGTTTCTCCGGTAGAAATCTTGGGGCGCTCTTTGAGGTTCTTTGTGTTGGATTGAGTAATATGAATCTGAATTTGCTTTGGTGTTTTTTTAGTATGAACTCTTGATAGATCGATCGGAAAGAATAGCTACAAACAATTTCTTCTTATGTTCTCCGCTAGATAGGAACTTTGGAATGATTCTTCATCACACGTTGAGGGATGGTTATATAATCCAATTAGATTAGCATTGTTGAGAGATTGGACTAGCGAAAGTACGGACCCTAGGCCTCATTTTGAAGCATTGCAATACCGTTTGTGCTCTGTTTTACCAATTGCTACCTTGCTGTTTTTATTTTCAGATTACAAAAATATATTTCTACCATCCATATTACACTTTTATCACCATCTCTTCGCCGAACTAGTGCATCTATACAATTTGCCATTGTATTGGGTGTGTTGGGGACACAAGAGACTTTTTATTATTTGGTAGCAGGGTTGTTTGAGAGAGACCATCTTCATCCTACACCTCCCACGGATTGATAAACCTTAGGTCATCCACTTGAGGGAAATTTGCTACTATCCTACAAAACTCTGCGCTTGGAGGCCCAACACGAGTCTACAAGAACAAGTTGCGTAGTAGACATCAATCCCCCTATTAAAGAAGAAATTAAAGAACCGGTCATAGTTAAAGATGAAACTATTATTTACAATGTTGATCCAGTTGTGCCTACTACTTATATTGAAAAACCACCTTTCCCTGTTAGGATAAAGGAACATGCTAAGGTTTCAACTGTGGTTCGCAAAAGTAATATTAGAGCACCTAAACCTGCTGAACAAATTAAAGTAGAACCTAGTGTTGCTATGGTTAAAGATCTCCTGGTAGAAAATATTGATGGGCATGTTATTTACTTCTGCGATGAAGCTGCTAGAATTGCCAAACTCGATGAAAAAGATAAACGTAGACCTGTTGTTGGCATGCCTGTTGTCTCAGTTAAAATAGGAGATCATTGTTATCATGGTTTATGTGATTTAGGTGCTAGCGTGAGTGCTATTCCTTTTACCTTATACCAAGAAATTATGAATGACACAGCACCCACTGAAATAGAAGACATAGATGTTACTATTAAACTTGCTAATAGAGACACCATCACACCACTTACTATTGTTAGAGATGTTGAAGTCTTGTGTGGGAAAATAAAATACCCTACTGATTTTCTAGTTCTTGGTTCCCCACAAGATGACTTTTGTCCCATTATCTTTGGTAGACCTATCTTGAACACTGTCAATGCTACTATAGATTATCATAAACAAACTGTCAGTGTTCGCCTTGGTGATGAGTCTCATGAATTAAATTTTTCCAAGTTTAATAGACAACCTCATAAGAAAGAATTACCTAGTAAGGATGAAATAATTGGTCTTGCTTCTATTGCCATGCCTCCTACTGATCCACTAGATCAATATTTGCTAAACCATGAAAATGATATGCATATGCATGAAAGAAATGAAATAGATAAAAAATTCTTTGAACAACGACCTCTGCTCAAACACAATTTGCCTATTGAAACTCTAGGAGGTCCTCCTCCACCTAAAGGTGATCCCATGTTTGAATTAAAACTGTTGCCTGACACTTTGAAATATGCTTATCTCGATGAGAAAAAGATATATCCTGTTATTATTAGTGCTAACCTTTCAGAACATGAAGAGGAAATATTATTAAAAATTCTGAAGAAGCACTGTGCTGCTATTGGATATACTCTTGATGATCTTCAGGGCATTAGTCCCACTCTCTGTCAGCACAAGATTAATATGGAACCTGATGCTAAACCCGTTGTTGATCATCAACGCCTTTTGAATCCTAAGATGAAAGAAGTGGTAAGAACTGAAATACTAAAGCTTCTTGAGGCAGGTATAATCTATCCCATAGCTGATAGTAGATGGGTAAGTCTTGTTCATTGTGTCCCTAAGAAAGGAGGTATTACTGTTGTTCCTAATGATAAAAATGAACTTATTCCACAAAGAATTGTTAATGGCTATAGAATGGTAATTGATTTCAGAAAATTAAATAAAGCAACTAGAAAAGATCATTACCCTTTGCCTTTTATTGATCAAATGTTGGAAAGATTATCTAAGCACACACACTTTTGTTTTCTTGATGGATATTCTGGTTTTTCTCAAATAGCTGTTTCCCAACCTGATCAAGAGAAAACCACCTTTACTTGCCCTTTTGGAACCTATGTTTATAGACGTATGCCTTTTGGTTTATGCAATGCACCTGCTACTTTTCAAAGATGTATGACTGCTATATTCTCTGATTTTTGTGAAAAGATTGTTGAGGTTTTCATGGATGATTTTTCTGTTTATGGAACTTCTTTTGATGATTGCTTAAGCAACCTTGATCGAGTTTTGCAGAGATGTGAGCATACTAATCTTGTCTTGAATTGGGAGAAGTGCCACTTTATGGTTAATGAAGGTATTGTCTTGGGGCATAAAATTTCTGAACGAGGTATTGAGGTGGATAAAGCTAAAGTTGATGCAATTGAGAAGATGCCATGTCCTAAAGATATTAAAGGTATTCGTAGTTTCCTCGATCGTGCTAGTTTCTATAGGAGGTTTATTATAGACTTCTCTAAAATTTCTAGGCCTCTTACAAATCTTTTACAAAGGGATGTTCCATTTGTTTTTGATGATGATTGTGTAGAAGCCTTTGAAACACTTAAGAAAGCCTTAACTTCTGCACCTATTGTTCAACCACCTAATTGGAACTTGCCTTTTGAAATTATGTGTGATGCTAGTGATTATGCTGTTGGTGCTATCTAGGACAAAGAGTTGATAATAAATTAAATGTTATCCATTATGCTAGCAAAACTCTAGACAGTGCCCAAAGAAATTATGCTACCACTGAAAAAGAATTTTTAGCGGTTGTGTTTGCTTGTGACAAATTCAGATCTTATATTGTTGATTCCAAAGTAATTGTTCACACTGATCATGCTGCTATTAAATATCTTATGGAAAAGAAAGATGCTAAACCTAGACTCATTAGGTGGGTTCTTTTGCTACAAGAATTTGATTTACATATTTCTGATAGAAAAGGAGCTGAGAAGCCCGTAGCTGATAACTTGTCTAGGTTAGAAAATATTCTTGATGGCCCACTACCTATTGATGACAGCTTTCCAGACAAACAACTAGCTGCAATAAATATTTCTCATAACACTCCTTGTATGCTGACTATGCTAATTATATTGTTGCTAAATACATACCACCTAGTTTCACATACCAACAAAAGAAAAAATTCTTGTATGATTTAAGACATTACTTTTGGGATGACCCACATCTTTATAAACAAGGAGTAGATGGTATTATTAGATGTTGTGTACCTGAGCATGAATAGGAATAAATCTTACGGAAATGTCACTCCAAAGTTTACGGAGGACATCATGCGGGAGATAGAACTGCTCACAAGGTATTGCAATCTGGTTTTTATTGGCCTACTCTCTTCAAGGATGCCCGTAAGTTTGTTTTATCTTGTGATGAATGTCAATGAATTGGTAATATCCGTAAGCGTCAAGAAATGCCTATGAATTATTCACTTGTTGTTGAACCATTTGATGTTTGGGGTTTTGATTATATGGGACCTTTTCCTTCCTCTAATGGGTATACACATATTTTGGTTGCTGTTGATTATGTTACTAAGTGGGTAGAAGCTATTCCAACTAGTAGTGCTGATCATAACACTTCCATTAAAATGCTTAAAGAAGTTATTTTCCCGAGGTTTGGAGTCCCTAAATATTTAATGACTGATGGTGATTCACACTTTATTCATGGTGCTTTCCGTAAAATGCTTGCTAAATATGATGTCAACCATAGAATTGCATCACCCTATCATCCTCAATCTAGTGGTCAAGTTGAACTTAGCAATAGAGAAATAAAATTAATATTACAAAAAATTGTTAATAGGTCCCGAAAGAATTGGTCTAAGAAACTAGATGATGCACTTTGGGCCTACAGAACAACATATAAAAATCCTATGGGTATGTCTCCCTATAAAATGGTTTATGGAAAAACTTGTCATTTGCCTCTAGAGTTAGAACATAAAGCATATTGAGCAATTAAAGAACTCAACTATGATTCCAAACTTGCCGGTGAAAAGAGGTTATTTGATATTAGCTCACTAGGTGAATGGAGAACCCAAGCCTACGAAAATGCCAAATTATTTAAATAAAAAGTTAAAAGATGGCATGACAAAAGAATCCAAAAGCGGGAATTCAAGGTTGGAGAATATGTTGTTTTGTACAACTCTCATTTTAGATTCTTTGCAGGAAAACTTCTCTCTAAATGGGAAGGACCTTATATTATCGAAGAGGTTTATCACTCTGGAGCTATCAAAATAAATAATGCCGAAGGTACTAACCCGAAGGTGGTCAATGGGCAAAGAATTAAACACTATATCTCAGGTACGCCTATTAATGTTGAAAGCAATATTATTCAAACCATGACACCGGAGGAACACATAAAAGAAACCTTCCGGAACACTCCAGAATCGTGAAAAAAGAGGAGGTACGTGATACGGTAAGTAAACGGACTCCGAAAAATCCGCAAAAATATTTTCTGTCAGTTTTGGAATATTACAAAAAATAGGAAAATAAGAAATAACCTGGAAGGCAACCGAGGAGGGCACAAGACACAAGGGCGCGCCTGGCATGCCTGGCGCGCCCAGGTGGGTTGTGCCCACCTCGGGAACCTTCCGGACCCTGTTTCCCTCCCGTTTGCTTGTTTTCCAAGATAAAAAATCTTTATATACCCCCCGAACATATTGACCACCAAATAGAGGAGAAATCTTCTATTCTTCTTTCTTGCTGTTTTCTGTTAGATCTGTCAGCCCAGGAATCATGTCTTCTCCCTCCTCCGACAAGGTAGAAGGGGATGCTTGGTTGATGAAGATAGAACTAAAGAGAGAGGAACCAGAGGAAACCATCAAGGGTGACAAGGTCAAGGAAGTCATGGGAGATCAAGTTCCGGCAGTAGGGCAGGCCGTTACAGCAGCAGAAGAAGAAGACATCCTTCAACCTTACTATGATTATCTTACCCCTACTGAAATTGAAGCTTTCAGGGTCATTGAAACGGATCGTGTGCAAAATAAATATCTCACTCGTTAAAATATTCTATTGCAAGAGCATGTCATCGCCCTCCGGAGCATCATTCATAGATTGGAGTACCTCTTGAGCCTGAAGTGTGACGCTACCTCATCACCACCACCATCATATTCTTCATCACCAAAGGAGACTTGAGTTCATGGTATGGGCACTCCCCTTGGCTTGTGCCAAGCTTTGGGGAGGTGCTCCGGTATCGTATCACCACCACTATCTTTGCTTTTATTTATCTTAGTTCGATCTCTAGTTATCTTTTGATTTAGTTGAATAAAAGTTTAGTTCGATCCTTTCTTTTCGAGTGCTTGGTTAGTGATCTATCTATCTATGTAATCGTGTGCGAGATATATAATAAAGATTAGTTCAAGTTTTGCTTTCTTTACTTTTCTGTTTCAATAAAAATAAAAGGGAATAATGAAAAAGATCATATGCTAATCTTATGGTAAGTAATGACATCACATAAGGAAAAGTATAAGTGGTAAAATTTATTGGAGATTGACAAACATAGCATTGGTCAATGGGGCAATTCATGAAAGAATTAATAAGGGAAGAGAAGATTCACATGCAAATACACTATCTTGAACATCTTTTATGATTGTGAACCCCCATTAAATATTATGTGTCAAAATTGTTGACGTTGGACAAGGAAGACAACGTAATGACTTATGTTTGTTCATATTCACATAGAAGTTATATTGTCATAGATCCCTCAACATGTGGTGCTTGCTCAATATCTTTGCTAGCCAAAAACTCCACACTAAGTAGAGATACTACTTGTGCATCCAAAAACCCTTAAACCCAAAATCTTATTTCGAGAGTCCACCATACCTACCTATGGATTGAGTAAGATCCTTCAAGTAAGTTGTCATTGGTGCAATAAGGCAATAAAAATTGCTTCTAAATGTGTTGGATCATTTAGTGTAAGAGAAAATTAAGCGTTGTACGAACTTGTGATGGCAAAATAATAAGAGCGACAGACTGCATAATAAAGGTTGCTATCATAAGGGGCAATATAACGTGATGTTCTTTTGCACTAAGAGATTGAGCATACAAACCAAAAAGCGCATGACAACCTCTGTTTCCCTCTGCGAAGGGCCTATCTTTTACTTTTATGCATTTACTTTTATGTAAGAGTCAAAGTATTCTTCCCTATTCCTTTTTATTTTTCTCTTTTGCAAGCATCATGTGGTGAGGAAAGATCTAGGCACATATATCCAGTTGGATATGAGTGGGCATGAGTTATAATTGTTGACATCACCCTTGAGGTGAATACGTTGGGGGCGAAACTATAAGCCCCTATCTTCCTATGTGTCCGGTTGAAAATTTTTGTTCATGGGTATGCTGTGAGTGTTAGCAATCATAGAAGACTAAATGATGGTTGAGTATGTGGAATTGCCTAAAGGCGCCGATACATGACCCTTCCTGAAAGTATGATGAATTGTAGTTGCAAAGTTGACTGAGAACATAGTTTGTTGTTTTTCAATAAGGTTTATGCTTTATACTTCAATGTTGTGACGAATTGTTACTTGTTCATGAGAAGTTATATGATAAAAGTTGTGTGATAAAGTTTTATGTTAAAGTTTGTTGCTGTTATAATAATATGCATGATGCTTCTATGTCCGTATTATGTTTTTATCAACACCTCTCTCTCTAAGCATGTGGACATGTTTTTCAATTTCGGTTTTCGCTTGAGGACAAGCGAGGTCTAAGCTTGGGGGAGTTTATACATCCATTTTGCATCATGTTTTCCTACTATTATTTATAATGTTTTAATGCATAATAATGCTTTATGGAGTAATTCTAATGCCTTTTCTCTCACAATATGCAAGGTTTACACAAAGAGGGAGAATACCGGCAGCTGGAATTCTGGACCTGAAAAAGCTACGTCAGAGTTACCTATTCTGCACATCTCCAAATGAGCTGAAAATTTACGGAGAATTATTTTGCAATATATAAAAAATACTGGAGCAAATAACTACCGGAGGAGGCCCACCAGGTGGGCACAACTCACCTGGGCGCGCCAGGCCCCCCAGGCGCGCCCTGGTGGGTTGTGCCCTCCTCGGCCCACCTCCGGTGCCTATCTCCTGGTATATAGGTCATTTTGACCTAGAAAAAATCAGGGGGGGACTTTTCGGATGAAGCGCCGCTGTCTGGAGGCGGAACTTGGGCAGGAGCACTTTTGCCCTCTGGCGGAGCGATTTCGCCGGGGGAACTTCCCTCCTGGAGGGGGAAATCATCGTCATCGTCATCACCAACAACTCTCCCATATTTGGGAGGGCAGTCTCCATCAACATCTTCAACGGCACCATCTCCTCTCAAACCCAAGTTCATCTCTTGTGTTCAATCTTTGTACCGGAACCTTAGATTGGTACTTGTGGGTGACACTACTGGAATCAGAGAATTTGCCATCAACCTGTTCTTTGCCGTCGGCTAGCCGACGGCAAAGAAGGTCTTTCCCATCCGCTGACAAAAAACAGACGGCAAAGAAAGGGCTGATGGCAAAGATACTCTTTGCCATTAGCCCTTTCTTTACTGTCTGCAAGCCGACGGCAAAGAAACTTTGCTGTCCGCTAGCTGATGGCAAAGAGATGGGTGGGGTCCAGTGGAGGCCAGCTATTGTAACGGCTCACCCCCCCCCCCAACTCTTTGCCATCCGCTAGCTGACGGCAAAGACTCTTTACCGTCAGCTAGCGGACGGCAAACAAGCCCCTACCTAATGGCCCTAACGTCACGCCCCCTCCTCTCTCCGTCTCCCACTCCCTTTTCTCTCCCCCCGCCCGCACCCCGGCGCCGCCCCCGACCCCATGCCGCCCTGGCCCACCGCCCGCCGCCACCGATGACCCGCCGCTAAGCCCCCCCGGCCACACGCCGCTCCCCCCACGCCCCGCCATTCCTGCACGCCGCCCCGGCCCGCCGCCAGGCGCCCCACCGGCATAAAATTCAACATAGATCTATTTTTCAAATTGCATTTTCATTCAACATAGATATATTTTACATATAATCATCATCGTCGCTAGCGAGCAGGTCGATCACGACGGCACCATCGCCGTCACCGCCGTCGTCACTAGTGCTGTCTGCGACGACATTGTCCCAGTCGACGGGGCCGTCCTCCTCCTCCGCCGGTGCCGCCTCCTCCTCCTCCGCCGGTGCCGCCTCCTTCTCCTCCGCCGGCGCCATCGCGGCCTCCTCTGCCGCCATGGCCGCGGCGGCATCGATTGCGGCCGCTACCTCGGCGGCTTCCCTCGTAGCCGCCGCCACCGTGGCCGCCGCTGCAGCTGCCTCCGACGCCCGTAGGGTGACGTGCCACCCCGGAGTGTTGTCCAGATCACCGTCCTCATGAAGGACTACTTGTTCCGGTGGCAGCTCAACGGCGGGGTGGACGGCCAGTGCGCGTGCGCGCAATGGCACAGGGGGGGCTGGCTGGCGGCAGCCAGATCCGCGACGGTGCTCCCGCGGGGCGGGGCCCTGCGTCGGCGCTGGGGGGCTGGCTGGTGGTGGTCAGATCTGCGACGACGGCCGCTCGGGCCAGTGAGGTCGGGGGTGACGTCGGCCGCCGCCAACCGGAAGGCGGCGATCACGTCGTCATACACCTTGCCGCGCCAGAAGTCGCGCCGGCCTTGAATGTTGTGGCGGCCGCCGATGTGGGTCCGGAGCTCCTTCGCCGTCGCGCCGGGGCCGAGCGTCGGATAGCTGTCCGCACTGATCTTCCACTGCCGGGGAAGATGGCAGCTCGGTGGCACAAGGAGGCCGTACCGGCACAGCTCCACCATCTCCGGATTGCCGAGGCTGCTCCCGCGGTGGTAGGCCATCGCCGGCGCTGGGCTAGATTTCTCGTCGGCAGCGGGTGTGAGGTCGGGTGTAGGGGGCCGGCGGCGGGGCGGGTTCTTATAGCCGTCCGGGCGACGGGAGGTGGGCGGCTGGGCCGGCAGCCGGCATTACTGCTCATTAATGCCGGTGCCTCGGGACGAGACGGGACGATGGGACGGGGCGGCGGGGGTGGAAGGCGAGGCGGCCGTCGACGGGACGGGGCGTCGGGGTGGCGGACGACACACTTTCACTGGGGCGATGCGCGGCGGTTTGACCGGACGTCACGCCGGGTACGTGGGTGACGTGTCGAAGCACGTTTTGCTGTCCGCTGGCTGACGGCAAAGCCTACCGTTAGCCACCTAACGTGGCTAACGTCAGTTCTTTGCCGTCTACCTTCTTTGTCGTCCGTCACCGACGGCAAAGGGTCTTTGCCGTCCGCTGTCACAAAACAGACGGCAAATAAACTCTTTGCCAGTGTTTACAGCGCCGGACACGTTTGCCGTCCACGGCTGACGGCAAAGAGTTTTGCCGTCAGCTTTGTGGTCTTTTGCCGTCTGCCATGGCAGACGGCAAAATAGCTGATTCCTGTAGTGTGACTAGTAGTGTTGACTACATCTTGTAGTTGATTACTATATTGTTTATTTGGTGGAAGATTATATGTTCGGATCCATTATACTATTTAATACCCCTCTGATCTTGAGCATGATTATTAATTGTGAGTAGTTACTTTTGTTCTTGAGGTCATGGGAGAAGTCCTGTTGCAAGTAATCATGTGAACTTGATATGTGTTCGATATTTTGATGATATTTATGTTGTGATTCCCTTAGTGGTTTCATGTGAATGTCGACTACATGGCACTTCACCATATTTGGGCCTAAGGGAATGCATTGTGGAGTAGTTATTAGATGATGGGTTGCTAGAGTGACAGAAGCTTAAACCCTAGTTTATGCGCTACTTCATAAGCGACCGATTTGGATCCAAAAGTTTAATGCTATGGTTAGATTTTATCTTATACTTGTGGGTCATCAGTGTCTAGCAAGGATGATTGTGACAAACTAACAAGCAAAACAAGCAAAGACTCATATAATAAAAGATGCTCCAAGCAAAACTCATGATATGTGACGAATAAAAATATATCTCCAAGTAAAATTACAGATGGTCGTTAGAACAAAGAAGGGATGCCTTCCGGGACATCCCCAAGCTTAGTTGCTTGGTTCTCCTTGAATATTAACTTGAGGTGCCATGTGGCATCCCCAAGCTTAGGCTCTTGACACTCCTTATTCCTTCATCCATCGTGATCTCACCCAAAACATGAAAACTTCAATCACACAAAACTCAACAAAACCTTCGTGAGATCCGTTAGTATAAGAAAACCAATCTCTACTTTAAGTACTGTTGGAAACCCATTCTTATTTTTTTATTGCATTATATCTACTTTATTCTAACTTTACCATGGCTTATACCCCCCGATACAATCCATATATTCATCAAAATAAGCACAAAATGCAACGAAAACAGAATCTGTCAAAAACAGAACAGTCTGTAAAGACGTGAATTTTACTCACACTTCTATAACTCTAACACTTCTGAAAAATTTGTTCAACGTAGGTAATTGGTATATCAATCTTGTGTAAAAAATTCAGAAGTTTTCGTCTCTTCTGTGAATTTTCAAAATTCTGCTACTGGACGCAAATGTTTCTGTTTTCCAACAAGATCAAATCAACTATCACCCAACATGATCCTAAAGGCTTTACTTGGCACGAACACTAATTAAAACATAAAAAAACAATCATAACAGTAGAATAATTGTGCAAGCACTCAAGAACATAAATAAAAAGACAAAAATAAATTTTATTCATTGGGTTGCCTCCCAACAAGTGCTATCGTTTTACGCCCCTAGCTAGGCATAATGCATAAATTCAAGTATTGTCATCTTTCTTCTTATTTTCTATAGGTGTGTTTTTGTCAGGAGGTTTCTCAAATATAACTTGAAACACATTGTCCATAAGTTTTTTAGCATTATCAAGTTGTCCATCTTTGTACCCCCTTTGATTCCCGGCTACAATCCAAGACTATTGTTGATTAACATCATTAAAAACTTGTTGAATCACATCCAACACGGGGATTTCTTTTTTAAGGTTCTCATAAATTTTTTGATTATTTCCAAGAAAATGTCTTAGTACATAATCACTATTGTAAAGGATCTAATCTATTTCCGGTTTTTCATGGTTCATACCATAAAAATAAAAAATTCCCTAGCGTCCGATACTATATGATCAAATTCATTCATAAGAACGAGGGTGGCTATCTTTTTAGCTTTCAGATCCTTTATAACGGGTAGCTCATAAAACAATCTTTGCAAGGTAGGATGAGTACGAATAAATCTATTTTCAAGTTTCAGAACTAGTGCTGAAATAGCTTCCGCATAAGTTTTAGTTCTTTTAAGTATAGGAGCATCATCACAAGTCAAAGTTCCAACACAATTGAAGAATTCTTGGATGGTTTCTTTTCCTATAACGTTCCCTTGTCCCAAAACAAAAGTTTTAGCAACCAGATTACCAGAACGTCCAATTTTAGGAGTTCTGTCATCATCTGTTTCTGCCATACCAAAGTCACTCATGATGGCAGGTTCAAAGGGGCAAGCAAGCAAATAAAAGATCGAACGAGAAAAAGGCAAACGAAAAGGAGACAAATAAAAAGGCAAATATTTTTGTGCTTTTCGCAAAGACTTTTTAGAAGTGGGGGAGATGAAAATGAGAGGCAAATGGCAAATAATGTAAATTGCAAGGAGATGAGATTTGTGATTACAAACCTGATAGATGTTGATGATGTCTCCCCGGCAACGGCGCGAGAAATTCTTCCTGATTGCTTGTATCTACGTTGGTATTTCCCCGAAGAGGAAAGGATGATGCAGCACAGCAACGGTAAGTATTTCCCTCAGTTATGAAACCAAGGTTATCAATCCAGTAGGAGAACCAAGCAACACTATGTAAACGGAACCTTCACACAAATAACAAATACTTGCAACCCAACGCGTAAGAGGGGTTGTCAATCCCTCCTCGGTATTGTGATAGATAAAATTGTATGAGATTGGATAAATAGATCTGACAAAAACACAAAATAAAATAAATAAATACAAAGTGCAGCAAGGTATTATTTGGTTTTTGGAATTATAGATCTGAAAACAATATGATAGAAAATAGACCCGGGGGCCGTAGATTTCACTAGTGACTTCTCTCGAGAAAATAGCATATGATGGGTAAACAAATTACTGTTGGGCAACTGATAGAAGAGCAAATAATTATGACGATATCCAAGGCAAAGATCATGTATATAGGCATCACGTCCAAGATGAGTAGACCGACTCCTGCCTGCATCTACTACTATTACTCCACACATCGATCGCTATCCAGCATGCATCTAGTGTATTAAGTTCATGGAGAAACGGAGCAATGCAATAAGAACGATGACATAATGTAGACAAGATCTATTCATTTAGGAATAGACCCCATCTTTTTATCCTTAATAGCAACGATACATGCGTGCCTCGCTACCCCTTCTGTCACTGGGTGAGGACACCGCAAGATCGAAGCCATCACAAAGCACCTCTTCCCATTGCAAGAAAAATCAATCTAGTTGGCCAAACCAAACCAAAGTTTCGGAGAAGAAATATGAGGCTATAATAATCATGCATATAAGAGATCAAAGAAGACTCAAATAATATTCATGGATAGATCTCATCATAAACTCACTATTCATCGGATCCCAACAAACACACCGCAAAAAGTCATTACATCAAATAGATCTCCAAGAACATCGAGGAGAACATATTGAGAATCAAAAAGAGAGAATAGGCCATCTAGCTACTGCCTACGGACCCGTAGGTCTGTGGTGAACTACTCACGCATCATCGGAGGAGCACCAATGAGGATAATGAACCCCTCCGTGATCGTGTTCCCCTCTGGCAAGGTGCTGGAATAGGGCTCTAGATTGGATCTCGTGGTTCTGGAACATGCGGCGGCTGGAATTGTGTTTCATCGACTCCCCTAGGGTTTCTGGAATATTTGGGTATTTATAGAGCTGAGAGGCGGTGGAGAGGACCTCCGTAGGCCCCACTATTGGAAATATGCCCTAGAGGCAATAATAAATTGGTTATTATTATATTTCCCTATTCATGATAAATTTCTATTATCCATGCTAGAATTGTATTGATTAGAAACTCAGATACATGTGTGGATACCTAGGCAACATCATGTCCCTAGCGAGCCTCTACTAGACTAGCTCGTTGATCAAAAGATGGTTAAGGTTTCCTAACCATAGACATGTGTTGTCACTTGATAACGGGATCACATCATTAGGAGAATGATGTGATGGACAAGACCCATCCATTAGCTTAGCATATGATCATTCAGTTTATTGCTACTGCTTTCTTAAAGTCAAATACATATTCCTTCGACCATGAGATCATGCAACTCCCGGATACCAGAGGAATACCTTGTGTGCTATCAAATGTCACAACGTAACTGGGTGATCATAAAGATGCTCTACAGGTATCTCCGAAGGTGTCTGTTGAGTTGGTGTGGATCGAGATTGGGATTTGTCACTCTGTGTATCGGAGATGTATCTCTCGGCCCTCTCGGTAATATAGCATCACAAGAAGCTTGCAAGCAAAGTGACTAAGGAGTTAGTTACGAGATGATGTATTACGAAACGAGTAAAGAGACTTGCCAGTAACGAGATTGAACTAGGTATGGAGATACCGATGATCGAATCTCGGGCAAGTAACATACCGACAAACAAAGGGAATTGCGTATGTTGTCATAAAGGTTTAACCGATAAAGATCTTCGTAGAATATGTAGGAACCAATATGGGCATCCAGGCCCCGCTGATGGTTATTGGCCAGAGAGGCGTCTCGGTCATGTCTACATCATTCTCGAACCCGTAGGGTCCGCACGCTTAACGTTCGTTGACGATATAGTATTATTTGAGTTATGTGAGTTGGTGACCGAATGTTGTTCGGAGTCCTGTATGAGATCATGGACATGACGAGGAGCTCCGGAATGGTCTGGAGGTAAAGATTGATATATAGGACGATGCTATTTGGTCACTGGAAAGGTTTCAGAATGTACCGGGTTTTATCGGAGTACCGAAAGGGGTTTCGGGAGGCCACCGGCACTTAGTGGGCCTCATGGGCCAAAGGAGGGAAGCGCACCAGCCCACTAAGGGGCTGGGCGCACTCCACCTCCCCTGGCCACAAGCCAAGGAAGGAAAGGGGGGCTCCAAGGCAGGGCAACCGCCGGCCCCTCCCCTGCCATCTCCTCCACCCCTAAATAAGGAAAGGGTGGAGGCGCCTAGGGCAGGAGCCCTAGGGCGGCCACCGGCCCCTTGGGGCACCCTAGGCTGCCTCCCCTCCTCCCCCACCTATATATATGTGAGGAGGAAGAGGGGCAATACACACCACGATCCCTAAGCCGTGTGTGGCGCCCCTCTCCCTCTAGTTCGACCTTGGTCATATTTTCGTAGTGCTCGGCGAAGCCCTGTGGAGATAGTTGCATCACCACCGTCACCAGGCCGTCGTGCTACTGGAACTCATCTACTACTTTGCCCGTCTTGCTGGATCAAGAAGGCGAGGACGTCATCGAGCTGAATGTGTGCTGAACGCGGAGGTGCCGTACGTTCGGTACTTGATCGGGCGGATCGTGAAGGTGTACGAGTACATCAACCATGTTGATAAACGCTTCCGCTTACCGGTCTACAAGGGTACGTAGACACACTCTCCCCTCTCGTAGCTATGCATCTCCATGGATAGATCTTGCATGTGCGTAAATTTTTTTTTGTTTTCCATGCAATGTTCCCCAACAGTGGCATCATGAGCCAGGTCTATGTGTAGATGATATGCACAAGTAGAACACAAAGGAGTTGTGGGCGGTGATGTTCATACTGCATACCACCAACATCTTATTTTGATTCGGCAGCATTGTGGGATGAAGCGGCCTGGACCAACCTTACATGTCCACGTACATGAGACCGGTTCCACCGACTGACATGCAACTTGTTTTGCATAAAGGTGGCTGGCGGGTGTCTGTTTCTCCAACTTTAGTTGAATCGAATTTGACTACGGACGGTCCTTGAAGAAGGTTAAAACAACAAACTTGATAATCACCATTGTGGTTTTGCGTACGTAAGAACGGTTCTTGCTAGTTGCCCGTAGCAGCCACGTAAAACTTGCAACAACAAAGTAGAAGACGTCTAACTTGTTTTTGCAGGGTATGTTGTGATGTGATATGGTCAAGACATGGTGTGATATACGCTGTTGTATGAGATGATCATGTTTTGTAATATCAACAACCGACAGGAGCCTTAAGGTTGTCTTTTAATTATTGTATGACCTGCGTGTCATTCATTAAGCGCCATGTAATTGCTTTACTTTATCGCTATGCATTAACAATAGTTGGTGAGACGACCCCGACACAACGATGGAGATCAAGGTTTCGCGCCCGTGATGATGGAGATCATGATGTTGCTTTGGAGATGGAGATCAAAAGCACAAGATGATGATGGCCATATCATGTCACATATTTTTGATTGCATGTGATGTTTATCCTTTATGCATCTTATTTTGCTTAGAAGGACGGTAGCATTATAAGATGATCCCTTCACTTAATTTCAAGATAAAAGTGTTCTCCCTGAGTATGCACCGTTGCTAAAGTTTGTCGTTTTGAAGCACGTCGTGATGATCGGGTGTCATAGACTCTACGTTCATATACAATGGGTGTAAGCCTGTTTTGCACAAGCAGAATACTTGGGTTAAACTTGACGAGCCTAGCATGTACAGACATGGTCTCAGAACACTGGAGACCGAAAGGTCGAACATGAGTCATATAGTAGATATGATCAACATAGAGATGTTCACCATTGATGACTACCCCATCTCACGTGATGATCGGACTTGGGTTAGTTGATTTGGATCATGTATCACTTAGATAACTTGAGGGATGTAAATTTAAGTGGGAGTTCATTAGTAATTTGATTAATTGAACTTAATTTATCATGAACTTAGTCTTAATAGTTTTTGCATATCTATGTTGTAGATTGATGGCCCGTGCTACCATTCCCCTGAATTTTAATGCATTCCTAGAGAAAGCTAAGTTGAAAGATGATGGTAGAGACTACACGGATTGGGTCCGTAACTTGAGGATTATCCTCATTGCTGCACAGAAGAATTATGTCCTTGATGCACCACTAGGTGACAGACTTGCTGCAGGAGCTACTGCAGATGTTATGAATGTCTGGCAGGCTCGATCTGATGAATACTCGATAGTTCAGTGTGCCATGCTTTACGGCTTAGAACCGGGACTTCAAAAACATTTTGAATGCCATGGAGCATATGAGATGTTCCAAGAGCTGAATTTGATATGTCAAGCTAATGCCCGGGTTGAGAGATATGAAGTCTCTAAGAAGTTCTATAGCTACAAGATGGAGGAGAACATTCTGTCAGTGAACACATACTCAAAATGTCTGGGTATCAAAACCACTTGACTCAGCTGGGAATTGAGCTCCCAGATGAATGTGTTATTGATAGAGTTCTTCAATCACTGCCACCAAGCTATAAAGGCTTTGTGATGAACTATAATATGCAAGGGATGACGAAAACGATTCCCGAGCTCTTCACAATGCTGAAATCGGCGGAGGTAGAAATCAAGAAGGAGCATCAAGTGTTGATGGTTAACAAGACCACTAGTTTCAAGAAAAAGGGCAAGGGAAAGAGAGGGAACTTCAAGAAGAATGGCAAGCAAGTTGCTACTCCCCGTGAAGAAGCCCAAAGCTGGACCCAAGCTTGAAACTGAGTGCTTCTACTGCAAGGGAAATGGTCGCTAGAAGCGGAACTGCCCCAAATATTTGGCGGATAAGAAGGATGGCAAAGTGAACAAAGGTATATTTGATATACATGTTATTGATGTGTTCCTTACTAATGCTTATAGTAGCGCATGGGTATTTGATACTGGTTCGGTTGCTCATAATTGTAACTCGAAACAAGAGCTGCTGAATAAACGAAGATTGGCTAAGGACGAGGTGACGATGCATGTCGGGAATGGTTCCAAGGTCGATGTGATCGCTGTCGGCATGCTACCTCTACATCTACCTTCGGGATTAGTTTTAGACCTCTATAATTGTTATTTGGTGCCAGCGTTGAGCATGAACATTATATCTGGATCTTGTTTAATGCGAGACGGTTATTCATTTAAGTCAGACAATAATGGTTGTTCTATTTATATGAACAATATCTTTTATTGTCATGCACCTTTGATGAATGGTCTGTTCTTGTTGAATCTCGATCGTAGTGATACACATATTCATAATATTGATGCCAAAAGATGCAAAGTTGATAATGATAGTGCAACATACTTGTGGCACTACCGTTTAGGTCATATTGGTGTAAAGTGCATGAAGAAACTCCATGCGGATGGACTTTTGGAATCACTTGATTATGAATCATTTCATACTTGTGAACCATGCCTCATGGGTAATATGACTAAAACTCCGTTCAAAGGAACAATGAAGCAAGCTAATGACTTATTGGAAATAATACATACCGATGTATGCGGTCCGATAAGTGTTGAGGCACGCGGTGGGTATCGTTATTTTTCTAACCTTTACAGATGATTTGAGTAGGTATGGGTATATCTACTTGATGAAACACAAGTTTGAAACATTTGAAAAGTTCGAAGAATTTCAGAGTGAAGTAGAGAATCATCATAACAAGAAAATAAAGTTTCTATGATCTGATCGTGGAGGTGAATATTTGAGTTACGATTTTGGCTTCATTTAAAACAATGTGGAATTGTTTCACAACTCACGCCACCTGGAACACCACAGCATAATGGTGTGTCCGAACGTCGTAACCGTATTTATTAGATATGGTGCGTTCTATGATGTCTCTTACCAATTTGCCTTTATCATTTTGGGGTTATGTATTAGAGACAACCGCATTCACGTTAAATAGGGCACCATCTAAATCCGTTGAGACGACACCGTATGAACTATGGTTTGGCAAGAAACCTAAGCTGTCGTTTCTTAAAGTTTGGGGATGCGGTGCTTATGTCAATGTGACGCCCCCGGCTTAATCGTGCACTAATCATACATGCAAATGCACACGATCAAGCCTAAGGACTCACTTGAAGGAATCACAACACAACTCTAGACACAAATTAAAATAATACAAGCTTTATATTACAAGCCAGGGGCCTCGAGGGATTGAATACATAAGCTTGCTTACAAGCGTCAGCGGAAGCATCAGATATCTGAGTACAGATATCAAAGAAAACACAGATAAGCCTGAACAAGGCGGGGCAAAAGAAACACTACGATCGAAAAGGTGCAGGCCTCCTGCCTGGGACCCTCCGAACCTACTCTTAGTCGTCGGACGGCTCCTCGTAGTAGTACTCACCAGGAGGGTAGTAGTAGCAGTCGTCGGCGGGGGCAGCTGTCTCGGGGGCTCCGTCATCTAGTTGCATCAAACGGATATGGGGAAAAAGAGGATGCAAAGCAACCGTGAGTACTCATCCGAAGTACTCAGCAAGCAAGGATCTATACTAAATATGCAACATTATCAAAGAAAATCTGTATATGTGGACTGGGCTGCAGAAATGCCAGAATAGAGAGAAGGCCTAGTCCTATCGAAGACTAGCATCTTCAGCGGTCTTGTAGCATTAGAAGAGTGCAGATTAGTACAGTATAAAGTAGTAGCAGTATTAAGTATCAACCTCGCCCAGAGATCCTTCCTCGACTCCCTACAAGAAAGCAATCCCAGAGCCCTAATATCCAAGTATCAACCTCGCCCAGAGATCCTTTCTCGACTCCCTGCGAGAAAGCGATCCCAGAGCCCTACTATCCATTTCTCGTCACAAGTATCCAGTTCTAGTTGTATCGATCGGGATACAACACCGAGCGTCCGTTACCGAGGATCCGACTATGCATAGATTAGTTCTTACCTGCAAGGGTGCACCAACTTACCCACCACGCTCGCTTAACTCTGGCCGGACACACTTTTCTGGGTCATGTCCGGCCTCGGCCAAACGACACACCGCAGCCCTACCTAGAGCTCAGCAGAGAGGTCCTTGTCGGTCTAAATCCTAAGCGCTCAGGGGTCTTGGGCCATCGCCCTGTGCACTCTGGGTCGTTGCGTGCAGGGGGAAGCCAGGCACCAGGAGGGCGTCAGTCTGTCCCGGCCGCCATGCTGAACTGGACGTCTGACAGAGCTTTCGGCTGATGCTACGATGCAGAGTGCCCATAACTTTTCCCGCATGATGGTTAGTGCTATCGGGCCAGAGGCCCACTCAGATCAAATATCCAAATCGCTAATGTTTTGGTAGTGCAGTAATGAGCAGAGACTCATGATTGATGTGACCCCGTCGCCCCATCTCAAGGACTTGCGGCAAGGGCTAAGAATGCCCGACCACACCTCGTATTTATCTCTCGGGTACCGTCCAGGTCAACCCGTCTCCACATCACTCATGGGTACCCCTCAGGGTCGACCCGCCTTTCGAAGTAACAGTTGTAAAGTCCAAGTATCCGTGTGTCCATAACATCAGGGAATCTGAGGTATCACCCTCGTTGGATTCCTACTCGATGTATCCGTCAAGGTGAACTAAGGAGTAAGCACCCTCGAGGTTGACACTTGAGGTGCTGAACGACGGTGTCGTTATCGAAAGTGGTGAAGGAGGAATCACCCTCGATGACCACGACCGAATAGCTACTCTACAGAGTTAACATCAGAAGTGCTAAACGAGGTATCACCCTCGGCACTTGATGGTAACACTGCAGTGTCGTACAACTAAGGGGGTGATGTGCGGTGCCGGGGCCTGGTTGTCGATCACGTTGATCGAGTCATCTAATAATCCATCGGGGGCAACTTGGGTCAAAGTGGGGTCTCTGGTGGGTCTCTAACCAGCCTATACTAAGCAGTTTAGGATAAGCAGGTAAGGTACCAATAGCAGGTTACAATAAACAGGCTATGCATCAGAATAGGATAACTCAAAGCAGTAGCAAACTCTAATGCAAGCAGGAGGGAGAAAGAATAGGCGATATAGGCATGTTCAAAGGGGGGGGGTGCTTGCCTGGTTGCTCGGCGGCAAAGGCAGGGTCGTCAGTGGGGTCGTTGATCTCCGGAGCTGCGTCGGTCTCAGGGACTACATCGGTACCGGGATCTACCGAGAGAGAAGAGGGGGAGGAAACAAATAAATACACAGCAAACATATGCAACACAGAGCATGCTATGCTAACGTGCAGTGTAGGGTTGCCTAAAGACATGTCTAAACCATTTTAGTTATTTTAGGATTGAAGTTGGATTTATTAACCGGTATATATGCACTATTCATCTATCGGAAACAGGCTAAAAGTTGCGGGTTCACCTCCGTAGAGGGTCCCGACACGGAAAAGGATGGCACGGTTGGATTCGTCTCGTTTTTTTTGATCAACTTTCATGCACAAAGTTTTTCGATCCGAGCTACGGATTATTTTCTACGGATTTTAAAAGATTTAAACATTTTCTGGAATTATTCAAATTAACAGAAATTGTCTAAAATGAATTATGATGTCAGCATTACATGGGGATGACGTCAGCAGTCGGCTGACTCGCTGACCAGGTCAAACTAACAGGTGGGACCCACCTGTCAGCCTCTGTGGGGCTAACAGTGGGTTAATTTGACTAACAGAACTAATTAGGGGTGTGGGCCCCATTAGCCAGTGACTAGTTACGTTAATCTAATTAGGTTTTAATTAAAAACTGTTTAATTAGTTTAACTAAACGAGGGGCCCACTAGTCAGTCTCACAGATGAACAGTACCTGGCGTTGAGTCGGTCAACGTGGTCAAACAGCGGACTGGGGCCCACTGTCAGTGACCTGGGGTGGACCCCACGCGGCGCCAGCTCAGCGGAGCCGCCGGAGGAGCTACGGCGAGCCTCCCGCGACGGCGCTCTCGCCGGAGGTGATCGGGGTTTGCGTACGGGGCATCATTCGCAGCGCGCTTGGGCGCTTTCAAAAGCTGGGAACGAGCCGCATCCAACTGGGCTAGCGCGGCGACTCGGGGATGGCCGGAGATGGCCAGACGGCGAGGTTTGGCGGAGGACGATCTACAGCGAACTCGCGCGCGTCGAAATGAGGACAAAATTGAGCGGCGCTCTACTCCTACAACACCTACACTATGTCTCCAGCGCGGTGACGAGCTCGGTGGAACGAGACGGGTGCTGCAGCGACGGCTACGAGCTCATCGGCGGAGCTCGGCTTGGCCGTCCATGGCGGCAGCAGCTGGAGCGTGGGAGAGGGCTCGGGAAAGAGGAGAGGCAAAGGTGGAGGCTCACCGAGTGGCAACGGAATGCCGGCGACAGTTTTGGAGCAGCAGGGGTCGAAGGAGCTCGCCGGCGTTGCCGCGGCGGCCGTAGATGGGGACGAAGATGAATCAGCAGCAGCAGGGCTCCCCGGCTCCGCCTGGAGGCACCAGGAGGGGTGGTCATCCGCGGTGGAGCTTGTAGACTACACCTGCGGGTACGAGGCCGCCGGTGGCCATGGCTACAACGGGGGTCGACAGCGGATGCGCTCAGTGAGGGGGAAGAGGAAGGGAACTAGCGCAGGGGAGAGGGAGAAGAGGGAGGCGAATGGAGGAGGCGTCCAGGGGGAACGGCTCGGGGCGAGCTTATCCCCTCATGCTTGCCTGCCTCGTCGCGGTGTCGAGCGGTGGCTGGCGCGAGCACGGTCGTCCACGGGGACGGTGACAGCGCGAAGGAGAGAGAGGGAGGAGGGAGAAAGAGGCCTGGTGGGCTGGGCCTCAGGCACTGTGCACTTAGGCCCAGTGCACAGTGGTCTTTCTCTTTATTCTATTCCAGTTTTTTTGTTTTTCTTTTATTTAGTAAACAGAGAGGTGAAAGGAATTGCTTGGGCATCCAAATAGCTTAGGAAAATTATGGAACTTGGTCCATTAAATTCAGGACACTTTTAGATACTGTCTCAACAAGTTTGAGAATTATTTGAAGCCATTTGGATTTTTCATAATTAGAATAGCATTTAAAAATGCTGAATTGGTACTGAATTAATTGATACTGTTCACCTTTGCATAGGAGTGATGTTATTTTCCTTAACGATTAAATGTTATAGAATTTTAGCTAAATGATGAACATTTTAGTTTCTCTGTTTGGAGAAATAAATGTTTGACTTGAAATTTAAATTGGATTTTGAACTTGATGTTTTGGACAAGTGGCAATTAGCAAGGTAATCATGATGACATGGCATGATTAGTGGGAGATTACTGTGGCATGATTCTCGGGGTGTTACAAATCTCCTCCACTACAAGAAATCTCATCACGATATTTAAGTGGGGAAGTAAAGGGTAACTTCGGGAGAACTAACCCTTATAGGGTCAATTATCTGGTGAACAATTCAGGGAATATGGTGGAAGTATCTCTCGAGTTGAAACTTAATAAAACATCGAGAGCAAAGTATGAAGGTACAATAAGAAGTTTCAAGCGAATGGACGAACGATCGATACCTGAACAGAGTGTGAGAAGGGGGTTCAGAGCATCGGGAATAGATCATCTCTGGGAGGGTGGCTCGTGACAAGATACGAAGCCAAATGCAAGAATATTTCGGAATCAAGGTTGCTCGGGAGAGTCAGGTTTCGATCCTGTGGAACTGTGAAGAGGGTCGATCGAGAGTAGGGAGAACGGTGTCATCTTACTGATCATGGCAACAAGGTATGTCAGAGAATAGTCTGTCATTTATGTCGGTAACAACGCCGGTACCAAGGGCGAGGGACGAAGAGAACCATTTTCCTGCTCGTTAAAACGAGGCGGACCAATAGGCAAAGTTCTCGTCCATCGGGGGTTACCGGAATGTCATCAACAATATTAACAGGGTCTCACTGACAAGGTTGTACACCGGGGTGTTTTATAAGCAGGGAATTATTTCTGCTTATATCATATATAGATCACAAGAAAAGTTAAACAAACCAATGGAAAGGAAAATGTGTTTATACACAAGAATTAGGAGTGTAACTTTTCCCAAGGAAAAGTAGAGCATGATGTACATGTCAGAACAACAAGTACATCACAATTTAGATAAAGGGGCAAAGAAATTCATGATGTTATCCATACAATGGTGTCTGGATAATAGAGCAAGAAACATTTGGCAATGTGCCTCCAATGTTCTTGTTGATATTTGGAATACCATAGTCATGCTTCGAGGTAGCATTGGTAGGGTGTTTCAAGTAAAAGATTGAATCTGAAGATCTCAAGAACTACAAAGGAACAATTCCAAGAATGTCAAGGAACGTAAGATATAACCAAAACATGACCAAGTCTATATGGGCAGGAAGTCAAGGATGTTGTCGATGATAACACAAATCATCGAAGGGCAAGGATGGTATTTCTCACCATGAATTCGATCGATATCTTAGAACAAGGCAGTATATTGATGGTGATCATGACAAATTTGTCGAGAAGCTCTATGAAGATGCCATCGAGCAGCAACGACATCAAGCAAAAGGAATGATAAATTGAAGGCTATTGGAACCACTGATACGACACAAGCTCCAAATCAAGCTTGTTGTTCAGGGTGAAATGATAGGATGAGGAAGATCGGCGTAAGCTTCGCTCATTGTCGAAAAGTTGTGCTCCGGGAATAAGAACCAGGTAGCACGGTTAAAA
Source organism: Thinopyrum elongatum (assembly GCA_011799875.1). Taxonomy (NCBI): domain Eukaryota; kingdom Viridiplantae; phylum Streptophyta; class Magnoliopsida; order Poales; family Poaceae; genus Thinopyrum; species Thinopyrum elongatum. The sequence goes on from CM022299.1 coordinate 522,649,479, forward strand.
TTTAGCACGATGATGATATAGCCAACCAGGCTAGGAATGATGTGATGGAGTATTAAACTTCCTAGTAACAAGTACTAGGGATAATACCCGAAGGTAAATCAGAGTAGAGGTTGGACGGGTGAAATGATCTGCAGAGGACAAGTATTTTAACTTGTCTGGGAAATGGAATCAAGGAGAAAATATGGTCAGAACCACGATTGCAAAGGATCAATTCACAGATACAAGATGAACTTATACCAAGGGAACAATTGATTTTAAGAGAAGTTTCCATGATAAGATCTACATCGTGTCTATGGGCATGAACACAAAGTTCAAGGTTGACTCCCACTTCTTCAATGCATAACCTTTCATTCACTTCTCGCTTTCGATGGAGTTGTAGTGTTGGAATTTATCTGGCGAAACACCAGAAGAGTATGACTCGTGAGAACTCTCGGGTTCACACGGATTATGGAAGGCATAAGCTCAACCCATCGGGGCATTTTTACGAATCAATACAACCATCAACCAAGCAAGAGATACGAGTTCGAAAGCAGAGTATCGAAGTCAAAGCAGATAATACAATTTACCGAAGGTATTATGTATCAGGGAAAACTCACAAGATTTTGGATGTGAAGGACGCTGTCGGATAACAACCCAACAATGGATCTGGTGATTCACAACAGAGTTGATGTGAGTATCGGTAATCAATCAGATGAAGAAGGGGATGCAAAAGCATTGGCTTATAGAAACGTCTGAATAATTCGATGCTTGAGTACAAAGTAATTATGATTTCAAGACGAAGGATCAGAAGCAGAGGCTCTGATCAAAAGATGAGTAAGTTGAATAGACTCAGAGGTGCACCTGATCAAATCTTGATTGGGCAAGAACCAGCTCATATCCGGAACAATGTCTGAGCCGGAAAGAAACTTTCCAAGGATTAATTAATGATTGCAAGTATTTGCACACACGTTGAATCCATAGGAACAGAATGACAATCACAAAGAATTTTAAAGAATATTGCTAGACATATGGAATTAATCCTAATGCAAGCAGACAAGTCTTTCGGAGGCACTAGACTGCAGAGGATCTTCAGGAGATCAGATTGCATTTCGAAGAATTTTGTGAGACATATGAACAACTGGGGATGAACGAATCCTGGTTAAGTAAATTATCCGCAGTGCAAAAAGAAGCTGCAAAGCAGAAGGCACAAAGGATTCTCGGAACAACGGAGAGTAATAGGGGTAACTTGTAACAACAGGCGCAACTGGGGATGAGGGTACAATGAAAAGGATGTTATCCACGGGGATTTATCGGTGGTCAGGAATTGCAAAGATAGTGGGCTCAAGGGTCTCGAGAAATTCGAGGAGTAACTTCGGAGTCTTCTGATGAACAAAGCGATCATCTGGCATGAGGGGCTCTTCGGGAGGAAGCGGTTACGAGAACCTATTGTTAGAGTTAGCAAAAATTTAACAAGAATAAACGAGAGATCAGAGTCCCAGAGTATAGGCGAAGAATAAAAGATCCTAATACCACCCATTCGGCGACGTGGGCCCGTAAGCCACACAACCAAGTTAGTAAATCAGTTTTCATAGACTAGACTCAACTTCGTCCAAGGAGTTGGAAAGGAGGGTTCCTACAGACAATCGGCTCTGATACCAACCTGTGACGCCCCCGGCTTAATCGTGCACTAATCATACACGCAAATGCACACGATCAAGCCTAAGGACTCACTTGAAGGAATCACAACACAACTCTAGACACAAATTAAAATAATACAAGCTTTATATTACAAGCCAGGGGCCTCGAGGGCTCGAATACATAAGCTCGCTTACAAGCGTCAGCGGAAGCATCAGATATCTGAGTATAGATATAAAAGAAAACACAGATAAGCCTGAAGAAGTCGGGGCAAAAGAAACACTACGATCAAAAAGGCGCAGGCCTCCTGCCTGGGACCCTCCGAACCTACTCCTGGTCGTCGGACGGCTCCTCGTAGTAGTACTCGCCAGGAGGCTAGTAGTAGCAGTTGTCGGCGGGGGCAGCTGTCTCAGGGGCTCCGTCATCTGGTTGCATCAAACGGATATGGGGAAAAAGAGGAAGCAAAGCAACCGTGAGTACTCATCCGAAGTACTCAGCAAGCAAGGATCTACACTGCATATGCAACATTATTAAAGAAAGGCTGTATATGTGGACTGGGCTGCAGAAATGCCAGAATAGAGATAAGGCCTAGTCCTATCGAAGACTAGCATCTTCAGCGGTCTTGCAGCATTAGAAGAGTGTATATTAGTACAGTATAAAGTAGTAGCAGCATTGAGTATCAACCTCGCCCAGAGATCCTTCCTCGACTCCCTGCGAGAAATCAATCCCAGAGCCCTAATATCCAAGTATCAACCTTGGCCAGAGATCCTTTCGTGAATCCCTGCGAGAAAGCGATCCCAGAGCCCTACTATACATTTCTCGTCACAAGTATCCAGTTCTAGTTGTATCGATCGGGATACAACTCCGAGCGTCCGTTACCGAGGATCTGGCTATGCATAGATTAGTTCTTCCCTGCAGGGGTGCACCAACTTACCCACCACGCTCGCTTAACTCCGGCCGAACACACTTTTCTGGGTCATGTCCGGCCTCGGCCAAACGACACACCGCAGCCCTACTTAGAGCTCAGCAGAGAGGTCCCCATCGGTCTAAATCCTAAGCGCTCAGGAGTCTTGGGCCATCGCCCTGTGCACTCCGGGTCGTTGCGTGCAGGGGGAAGCCAGGCACCAGGAGGGTGCCTGTCCGTCCCGGCCGCGATGCTGAACTGGACGTCTGACAGAGCTTTCGGCTGATGCTACGATGCAGAGTGCCCATAACTTTTCCCGCGTGATGGTTAGTGCTATCGGGCCAGAGGCCCACTCAGATCAAATATCCAACTCGTTAATGTTTTGGTAGTGCGTTAACGAGCAGAGACTCACGATCGATGTGACCCCGTCGCCCCGTCTCGAGGACTTGCGGCAAGGGCTAATAATGCCCGGCCACACCTCGTATTTATCTCTCGGGTACCTTCCAGGTCAACCCGTCTCCACATCACTCGCGGGTACCCCTCAGGGTCGACCCGCCTTTCCAAGTAACAGTTGTAAAGTCCAAGTATCTGTGTGTCCATAAAATCAGGGAATCCGAGGTATCACCCTCGTTGGATTCCTAGTCGATGTATCCATCAAGGTGAACTTAGGAGGAATCACCCTCGAGGTTCACACTTGAGGTGTTGCACGACGGCGTCGTTATCGGAAGTGGTGAAGGAGGAATCACCCTCGATAACCACGACCGAATAGCTACTCTACAGAGTTAACATTAGAAGTGCTAAACGAGGTATCACCCTCGGCACTCGATGGTAATGCTGCAGTGTCGTACAACTAAGGGGCTGATGTGCGGTGCCGAGGCCTGGTTGTCGATCACGTTGATCGAGTCATCTGATAATCCAGCGGGGGCAACTTGGGTCAAAGTGGGGGTCTCTGGTGGGTCTCTAACCAGCCTATACTAAGCAGTTTAGGATAAGCAGGTAAGGTATCAATAGCAGGTTACAATAAACAGGCTATGCATCAGAATAGGATAACTCAAAGCAGTAGCAAACTCTAATGCAAGCAGGAGGGAGAAAGAATAGGCAATATAGGAATGTTCAAAGGGGGGGTGCTTGCCTGGTTGCTCGGCGGCAAAGGCAGGGTCGTCATTGGGGTCGTCGATCTCCGGAGCTGCGTCAGTCTCGGGGACTACGTCGGTACCGGGATCTACCGAGAGAGAAGAGGGGGAGGAAACAAATAAATACACAGCAAACATATGCAACACAGAGCATGCTATGCTAACGTGCAGTGCAGGGTTGCCTAAAGACATGTCTAAACCATTTTAGTTATTTTAGGATTGAAGTTGGATTTATTAACCGATATATATGCACTATTCATCTACCGGAAACAGGCTAAAAGTTGCAGGTTCACCTCCATAGAGGGTCCCGACATGGAAACATATGGCACAGTTGGATTCGTCTCATTTTTCTGATCAACTTTCATGTACAAAGTTTTTCGATCCGAGCTATGGATTATTTTCTACGGATTTTAAAAGATTTAAACAGTTTCTGGAATTATTCAAATTAACAGAAATTGTCTAAAATGAATTATGATGTCAGCATTACGTGGGGATGACGTCAGCAGTAGGCTGACTCGCTCACCAGGTCAAACTGACAGGTGGGACCCACCTGTCAGCCTCTGTGGGGCTAACAGTGGGTTAATTTGACTAACAGAACTAATTAGGGGTGTGGGCCCCATTAGTCAGTGACTAGTTAGGTTAATCTAATTAGGTTTTAATAAAAAACTGTTTAATTAGTTTAACTAAACGAGGGGGCCCACTAGTCAGTCTCATAGATGAACAGTACCCGGCGTTGACCCGGTCAACGTGGTCAAACTGCGGACTGGGGCCCACTGTTAGTGACCTGGGGTGGACCCCACGCGGCGCCAGCTCAGCGGAGCCACCGAAGGAGCTTCGGCGAGCCTCCCGCGATGGCGCTCTCGCCGGAGGTGATCGGGGTTTGCGTACGGGGCATCATTCGCAGCGCGCTTGGGCGCGTTCGAAAGCTGGGAACGAGCCACATCCAACTGGGCTAGCGTGGCGACTCGGGGATGGCCAGATGGCGAGGTTTGGCGGAGGCCAATCTACGGCAAACTCGCACGCGTCGAAAGGAGGACAAAATCGAGCGGCGCTCTACTCCTACAGCACCTACACTACGTCTCCAGCACGGTGACGAGCTCGGTGGAACAAGACGGGTGCTGCAGCGATGGCTACGAGCTCATCGGCGGAGCTCGGCTTGGCCGTCCATGGCGGTAGCTGCTGGAGCGTGGGAGAGGGCTCGGGAAAGAGGAGAGGCAAGGGTGGAGGCTCACCGAGTGGCAACGGAATACCGGCGACAGTTTTGGAGCAGCAGGGGTCGAAGGAGCTCGCTGGTGTTGCCGCGACGGCCGTAGATGGGGACGAAGATGAATCAGCAGCAGCAGGGCTCCCCGGCTCCGCCTGGAGGCACCAGGAGGGGTGGTCGTCCGCGGCGGAGCTTGTAGACAACACCTGCTGGTACGGGGCCGCCGGTGGCCACGGCTATGACGGGGGTCGACAGCGGATGCGCTTGGTGAGGGGGAAGAGGAAGGGAACCAGCGCAGGGGAGAGGGAGAAGAGGGAGGCGAATGGAGGAGGCGTCCAGGGGGAACGGCTCGGGGCGAGCTTATCCCCTCACGCTCGCCTGCCTTGTCGCGGTGTCGAGCGGTGGCTGGTGCGAGCGCGGTCGTCCACGGGGACGGCGACAACGCGAAGGAGAGAGAGGGAGGAGGGAGAAAGAGGCCTGGTGGGCTGGGCCTCAGGCACTATGCACTTAGGCCTAGTGCACAATGGCTTTTCTCTTTATTCTATTCCAGTTTTTCTTTTTTTCTTTTATTTAGTAAACAGAGAGGTGAAAGGAATTGCTTGGGCATCCAAATAGCTTAGGAAAATTATGGAACTTGGTCCATTAAATTCAGGACACTTTTAGATACTGTCTCAACAAGTTTGAGAATTATTTGAAGCCATTTGGATTTTTCATAATTAGAATAGCATTTAAAAATGCTGAATTGGTACAGAATTAATTGATACTGGTCACCTTTGCATAGGAGTGATGTTATTTTCCTTAACGATTAAATGTTATGGAATTTAGCTAAATGGTGAACATTTTAGTTTCTTTGTTTGGAGAAATAAATGTTTGACTTGAAATTTAAATTGGATTTTGAACTTGATGTTTTGGACAAGTGGCAATTAGCAAGGTAATCATGATGACATGGCATGATTAGTGGGAGATTACTGTGGCATGATTCTCGGGGTGTTACAGTCAAAAGGCTTCAGCCTGATAAGCTCGAACCCAAAGCGGAGAAGTGCATCTTCATAGGATACCCTAAAGAGACCATTGGGTATACCTTCTACCACAGATCCGAAGGCAAGATCTTTGTTGCCAAGAATGAGTCCTTTCTAGAGAAGGAGTTTCTCTCGAAAGAAGTGAGTGGGAGGAAAGTAGAACTTGATGAGGTAGTTGTACCTTCTCTCAAATTGGAAAGTAGCACATCAGAGAAAACCGTTCCCGTGATGCCTACACCAACTAGAGAGGAAGCAAATGATGATGATTATGAAATTTCAGATCAAGTTACTACTGGACCTCGTAGGTCGACCAGAACATGTTCCGCACCAGAGTGGTACGGTAATCCTGTCCTGGAAGTCATGTTGTTGGTGAACCTACGAACTATGAAGAAGCTATGACAAGCCCAGATTCCGACAAATGGCTTGAGGCCATGAAATCTGATATAGGATCCATATATAAGAACAAAGTGTGGACTTTGGTGGATTTGCCCGATGATTGGCAAGCCATTGAGAATAAATGGATCTTCAAGAGGAAGACAGACACTGATGGTAATATCGCTGTCTACAAAGATCGACTAGTCGCAAAAGGTTTTCGACAAGTTTAAGGGGTTGACTACGATGAGACTTTCTCACCCATAGCGATGCTTAAGTCTGTCCGAATCATGTTAGCAATTGCCACATTTTATTATGAAATCTGGAAAATGGATGTCAAACGGCATTCCTTAACGGGTTTCTTAAAGAAGAGTTGTATATGATACAACCAGAAGGTTTTGTCAATCCTAAATGTGCTAACAAAGTGTGCAAGCTCCAGCGATCCATTTATGGACTGGTCCAAGTATCTCGGAGTTGGAATAAATGCTTTGATGAGGTGATCAAAGCATATGGTTTTATACAGACTTACGGAGAAGCCTGTATTTACAAGAAAGTGAGTGGGAGCTCTGTAACATTTCTGATATTATATGTGGATGACATATTGCTGATTGGAAATGATATAGAATTTCTGGATAGCATAAAAGGATACTTGAATAAGAGTTTTTCAATGAAATACCTCAGTGAAGTTGCTTATATATTGAGCATCAAGATCTATAGGGATAGATCGAGACGCTTAATAGGACTTTCACAAAGCACATACCTTGACAAAGTTTTGAAGAAGTTCAAAAATTGGACCAGTCAAAGAAAGGGTTCTTGCCTGTATTGCAAGGAGTGAAGTTGAGTAAGACTCAAAGCCAGACCACGGCAGAAGAAAGAGAAAGGATGAAAGTCATTCCCTATGCCTTAGCCATAGGCTCTATAATGTATGCCATGTTGTGTACCAAACTTGATGTGTGCCTTGCCATGAGTCTAGCAAGGGGGTACAATAGTTATCTAGGAGTGAATCACTGGACAACGGTCAGAATTATCCTTAGTTGCCTAAGAGGACTAAAGAAATGTTTCTCGGTTTTGGAGGTGATAAAGAGTTTGTCATAAAGGGTTACATCGATGCAAGCTTTGACACAGATCCAGATGACTCTGAGTCTCAATCTGGATACGTATTGAACGTGGGAGCAATTAGCTAGAGTAGCTCCATGCAGAGCATTGTAGACATAGATATTGCAAAGTACACACGGATCTGAATGTTGCAGACCTGTTGACTAAACCTCTTCTGCAAGCAAAACATGATCACACCTTAGAACTAATTGGGTGTTAATCACATGGCGATGTGAACTAGATTATTGACTCTAGTGCAAGTGGGAGACTGTTGGAAATATGCCCTAGAGCCAATAATAAATTGGCTATTATCATATTTCCCTGTTCATGATAATCGTCTATTAACCATGCTAGAATTGTATTGATCGGAAACTCAGATACATGTGTGGATACATAGACAACACCGTGTCCCTAGTGAGCCTCTACTAGACTAGCTCGTTGATCAAAAGATGGTTAAGGTTTCCTAACCATAGACATGTGTTGTCACTTGATACAGGATCACATCATTAGGAGAATGATGTGATGGACAAGACCCATCCGTTAGATTAGCATATGATCGTTCAGTTTATTGCTACTGCTTTCTTAACGTCAAATACATATTACTTTGAACATGAGATCATGCAACTCCCGGATACCGGAGGAATACCTTGTGTGCTATCAAACATCACAATGTAACTGGGTGATCATAAAGATGCTCTACAGGTATCTCCGAAGGTGTCTGTTGAGTTGGCATGGATTGAGATTGGGATTTGTCACTCCGTGTATCGGAGAGGTATCTCTAGGCCGTCTCGGTAATACAGCATCACAAGAAGCTTGCAAGCAAAGTGACTAAGGAGTTAGTTACGAGATGATGTATTACGGAATGAGTAAAGAGACTTGCCGGTAACGAGATTGAACAAGGTATGGAGATACGGACGATCGAATATCGGGCAAGTAACATACCGACAGACAAAGGGAATTACGTATGTTGTCATAAAGGTTCGACCGATAAAGATCTTCGTAGAATATGTAGGAACAAATATGGGCATCCAGGTCCCACTACTGGTTATTGACCGGAGAGGCGTCTCGGTCATGTCTACATCATTCTCGAACCCATAGGGTCCGCACGCTTAACGTTCGTTGACGATATAGTATTATATGAGTTATGTGAGTTGGTGACGAATGTTGTTCGGAGTCCCAGATGAGATCACGGACATGACGAGGAGCTCCGAAATGGTCCAGAGGTAAAGATTGATATATAGGACGATGCTATTTGGTCACCGGAAAGGTTTCGGAATGTACCGGGTTTTATCAGAGTACCGAAAGGGTTTTCGGGAGGCCACCGGCACTTGCTGGGCCTCATGGGCCAAAGGAGGGAGGCGCACCAGCCCACTAAGGGGTTGGGCGCACTCCACCTTCCCTGTCCACGAGCCAAGGAAGTAAAGGGGGGGGGGTGCCAAGGCAGGGCAGCCGCGGCCCCTCCACTGCCATCTCCTCCACCCCTAAATAAGGAAAGGGGGGAGGCGCCTAGGGCAGGAGCCCTAGGGCGGCCGCCGGCCCCTTGGGGCACCCTAGGCTGCCTCCCCTCCTCCCCCACCTATATATATGTGAGGAGGGAGAGGGGGCAATACATACCAAGATCCCCAAGCCATGTGCGGTGCCCCTCTCCCTCTAGTTCGTCCTCGGTCATATTTTCGTAGTGCTCGGCGAAGCCCTGCAGAGACGGTTGCATCACCAACGTCACCACGCCGTCGTGCTGCCGGAACGCATCTACTACTTCGCCCGTCTTGCTGGATCAAGAAGGCGAGGACGTCATCGAGCTGAACATGTGCTGAACGCAGAGGTGCCGTACGTTCGGTACTTGATCGGGAAGATCGTGAAGGTGTACGACTACATCAACCGCGTCGATAAACGCTTCCGCTTAACGGTATATAAGAGTACGTAGACACACTCTCCCCTCTCGTAGCTATGTATCTCCATGGATAGATCTTGCGTGTGCGTAGAATTTTTTTTATTTTCCATGCAACGTTCCCCAACACCCACCACCCATCAGGGCACGCCAGGGGCCTCTGGCGCGCCCAGGTGGATGGTGGACCCCACAGGCCTCCCTTCTGGTACTTCCTTGGCTCCCAACTTTTCTTCTGGGCAGAAAAAAATCTCCAAAAAGTTTCGTGGCATTTCGACTTCGTTTGGTACTGATATTCTGCGAAGTAAAAAACAAGCAAAAACAGCAACTGGCACTGGGCACTATGTTAATAGATTAGTCCCAAAAAATGATATAAAGTTGCTATAAAATGAATGTAAAACATCCAAGAATGAAAATATAACTGCATGGAACAATGAAAAATTATAGATACGTTGGAGACGTATCACTCACACACAAAATGAAAATCAATATCAATGTGCTTGGTCCGAGCATGAAAGACTGGATTTGCCGTCAGGTATGTAGCCCCTAGGTTGTCACACCACAAAATGGGAGTATGCTTCTGAGAAACTCCAAGCTCCTGGAGTATGGAATCGACCCACATAGCTTCAGCAGCACCATTAGCCAACACCTTGTACTCCGCCTCAGTACTAGATCTCGAGACAGTAGGCTGTTTGTTCGAACTCCATGAGATGAGGTTTGGTCCAACAAAGATAGCAAAACCTCCGGTGGAGCGACAATCATCAACACATCCTGCCCAATCCGCATCAGTGAAAATACTAACAACGGTGGGTGGAGACTTACGCAGTCTAAGTCCAGTATCTAAAGTTCCCTTGACATAACGTAGGATCCGCTTAATAGCTTCCCAATGGATATCAGTGGGCTGTGAGAGCCACTGACACACTTTGTTTACCGCAAAAGACAAATCAGGACGAGTAAGTGTGAGATACTGTAAACCACCAACAACACTCCGATACCAGAAGGAATCAGCAGTACCCAAAGGTGTGCCTGACTCACGGGCGAGACGATCTGTGGTGACCAGCGGTGTAGAAGTAGGCCTGCAATTCTCCATGCTCACAAGGTGAAGAAGATCCGATGCATACTTTTGTTGAGTTAAGATCATGCCCCCTGAATTGTAGGACACTTCTAAGCCAAGAAAATACTATAGAGTGCCCAGGTCCTTGATCAGAAAACTGCCCGAGAGAGCGCGAACAAGACCATCAACCGCTCCTCGAGTCGATCCAGCAATAACTATATCATCAACATAAACGAGCATATAAATCTGAACACCCTTGTGAGACAAAATGAACAGGGATATGTCGGCCCTAGAGGAAACAAAACCCAGCTGAAACAAAAGAGCACTCAGCTGGGCATACCAGGCACGAGGGGACTGCTTCAACCCATATATGGCTCGCTGCAGCTTGCACACATGAGAGGGATATCGATTATCCTCAAAACCAGGGGGCAGCTGCATGTACACATCCTCAGACAGGAATCCATGAAGAAAGGCATTACTGACATCAACTTGTCGAAGAAACCAACCCCGCGAGACAGCAAGGGAGAGCACAAGATGTACGGTTGCCAGCTTCACAACCGGACTGAACGTGTCACCGTAGTCTATACCATACTGCTGGGTGAAACCACGGGCAACCAGGCGGGCCTTGTACTTATCAATAGACCCTTCAAGACGGTGCTTCGTTTTAAAAATCCATTTGCTCCCCACAATGTTAACACCAGGTGGACAAGGAACAAGAACCCAGGTGTTGATATGACGAAGAGCTGCAAACTCATCGGTCATCGCCGCGCGCCAGGCAGTTTCGCAGAGAGCCTCGCGATGAGACACTGGAGTGGCAAGAAAAGCACGCCGGCGGGGATCATAGCGCACCGTGCCATCGGTGAGCTGCTTGTCACGACGAGTATGGTCACGGGTACGGGTTATCATCGGGTGCCCTTGTACCATTGGCGGCGATGGTGGTACCGGGGGCGAAGCAACCGAAGGTGTCGCGGCCGGGGACGACAGGGGTGTCCCGGCATCAGGCCACACGGGCTGATATTATGAATTTTAATATATTTCTCTACAAATTTCATGAAAGTTAAAGAAGTTTGACTTTTTAAAAAATATACTTATATTTTAAAATAGAGTGAGTAAAGAAATTTAAGAATCCCAAGAACATCAATGCCGCAGCAAAGCGCGCCCAACCCTTCTAGTGTTGTATTATTAGCTAGCTGTTGATTACTGAAAATGTGTGCTTGAAAAGTAAGCAAGCTAAATCTAATGGGAGCTGGTAATCCTCGAGTTCTATGTTATCTCATCTCACACTTGTTTTCTTCTAATCCTCAGCCATCGAATCTGATGGGGATTTTGAGCAGCAACCCATTGATGTCTACTACACAACTTGTTCTTGTAGACTCGTGTTGGGCCTCCAAGCACAGAGTTTTATAGGACAGTAGCAAATTTCCCTCAAGTGGATGACCTAAGGTTTATCAATCCATGGGAGGCGTAGGATGAAGATGGTCTCTCTCAAACAACCCTGCAACCAAATAATAAAAAGTCTCTTGTGTCCCCAACACACCAAATATAATGGTAAATTGTATAGGTGCACTAGTTCAGCGAAGAGATGGTGATACAAGTGTAGTAACGATAGTATATATTGATTTTGTTAATAGGAACAATAAAAAAACAGCAAGGTAGCAAGTAACAAAAGTGAGCACAAACGGTATTGCAATGCTTAGAAAGAAGGCCTAGGGTCCGTACTTTTGCTAGTGCAATCTCTCAACAATGCTAATATAATTGGATCACATAACAATCCCTCAACGTGCGATGAAGAATCACTCCAAAGTTCCTATCTAGCGGAGAACATAATAAGAAATTGTTTGTAGGGTACGAAACCACCTCAAAGTTATTCTTTCCGATCAATCTTTCCAAGTGTTCGTACTAAAATAACACCAAGTTATACTTTCCGATCGATCTATCCAAGAGTTTGTACTAAAATAACACCATATGATACACATCAACCAACTCTAATGTCACCTAGATACTCCAATGTCACCACGAGTATCCGTGAGTTGATTATACGATATGCATCAAACAATTTCAGATTCATAATACTCAATCCAACACAAAGAACCTCAAAGAGTGCCCCAAGATTTCTACCGGAGAAACAAAGATGTGAACGTGCATCAACCCCTATGCATAGATTACCCCAATGTCACATCGGGAATCCGTGAGTTGAGCGCCAAAACATATATCAAGTGAATCAATATGAGACCCCGTTGTCACCACGGGTATTCATAGCAAGACATAGATCAAGTGCTCTCAAATCCATAAAAGTATTCAATCCAATAATAACGAAATCTCAAAGAGAAAACTAAATTCATCACAACAAGATAGTGAGGGAGAAACACCATATGATCCAACTATATTAACAAAGCCCGCGATACATCAAGATCGTGCCAAATCAATAACACGAGAGAGAGAGAGAGAGATTAAACACATAGCTACTAGTACAAACCTCAGCCCCAAGGGTGGACTACTCCATCCTCATCATGGTGGCCGTCGGGATGATGAAGATGGCCTCCGATGATGATTTTCCCCTCCGGCAGGGTGCCAGAACGGGCTCCCGATTGGTTTTTCATGGCTACAAAGGCTTGCGGCAGTGGAACTTCCGATCTAGGGTTATTTCTGGGGGTTTATGCATTTATAGGATTTTTTGGCATCGGTTTCACGCGAAGATGGGCCTCAGGGGGCCCACTCCTAGTGGATCTTTGGTCCAGTATTTTTCTTTTCTTCCAGAAAAAATCGTCAAAAAGTTTCGTCCAATTCCGAGAACTTTTATTTCTGCACACAAAAAAAACACCACGGTAGTTCTGCTGAAAACAGCGTCTGTCCGGGTTAGTTCCATGCAAATCATATCAAAACCATATAAAATTGTTGTAAACATGGCATGAATACTTCATAAATTATAGATACGTTGGAGACGTATCAGCATCCCCAAGCTTAATTCCGGCTCGTCCTCGAGTAGGTAAATGATAAAAGAAATAATTTATGAAGAAAGAATGCTAGCATAGTGCATAAGTTTGATCAATGATAATTTCAATCACTTTTCCTAGCATTATAACAACAACTCTTTCTCATAAAACTCATCATAATAAAGTTGCAATTGAAAACAGAATTTTTGATGTGGAATGCTACCTATCATATTCATCGTATACTCTTTTCTTTTATAGCAAGGACATTTGGACTTGAATGATTCAAAGCAATAGTCTATAATTGACATGAGGACATCAATACTCAAGCAAATCAACAAGCAACCATGTCTTTCAAAATATCAACACTAAAGAAAGCTATCCCTATCCCATTATGCTCAATCATTGATCCATTCGTGAAACACAGTCGAATGTTAACTATGCCCAATGCACAAGTATGACAATAGTGTTCCCTAGTTGGTGCTTTATAAGAGAAGATGGAGACTCAATAAAAATAAAAATTGCAAAAAGTAAATAGATAGGCCCTTCGCAAAGGCAACAGAGACTTGCAGAGGTGCCAGAGCTCAAAGCTTAAATTGAGATATAAAATTGTTTTGAGAGGCATGCTTTTCCTGTCAATTAAAACGACCGAGAATTCCCAACAGTTTCCATGCTAGATACATCATAGGCGGTTCCCAAACATAAAATAAAGTTTATTCCTTTTTCCACCATTCTTTCACAATCCAAGGCTAGCCATATCCACGGGTGCCTTCCATACTAACACTTTCCAAGGAATTTATTATTGAACAACATATAAGTATTTTTTTTTTCATTTTGGGACTGGGCATCCCTATTACCTGTCACACTCTCGTGCAATGACAAGTAAATAAACACTCATCTTGAGAATAACATATCTAGCATGGAAAATATTGGCCACCCCCTGCCGCTTCATGAGCGGTACGGGCACACAAACAGGAAATTCATTTTGAAAATTAGAGTTGGCACATACAAATTTACTTGGAACGGCATGGAAATACCGCATATAGGTAGGTATGGTGGACTCATTTGGCACAACTTGGTTTAAGGAGTTTGGATGCACAAGAAGTATTCCCTCTTAGTACAAGGAAAGGCTAGCAAATAGATTGAGAAGCAACCAACCAAAAAATGAAAACGATCATAAATGAGCATTAAACATAACTAACACTGAATAATGCACCACAAGTAGGATGTAACTTCATTGCATAACTATTGACTTTCGTGCTTGCATAGGGAATCACAAACCTTCACACCAATATTCCTACTAAAGCATAATTACTCACCAACATGACTCATATATTACTATCTCCATATCTCAAAACTATTGCAAGGAATCAAAGTTATCATATCCAATTATCTACATGAAAGTTTTTATTATATCATTCTTGAATATCCATCATATTAGGACCAATTTCATAGCTCGTGTAAATTTCCATCACTATTATCAACTCTCAAAATAATATAAGTGAAGCATGAGAGTGTTTGACAAACTACTCTAAAAAGATTTACGCGAAGATCAAATGAGTAGTTGTGGGCGTTCTGGGATCGGGGGTACCTAGATCTGCCTGGCTGCGGCCCAGCGCGTGGGCCCTTCGATGGCCTGGTACAGCCCAACTGTAGGACTTCCCAAGCCAAGACCCTCGCGAGGGCCCCCAGCCTCGCGAGGATAACGACGTCAAGACCTCCTGAGGGGCAGCTCCCCAAGCCTGCCTCCCGAGGAGCGGAGACTTCTATGCAGGCACCCAGCCTCATGAGGATGCGATGACGAGAGCCATGATGACCAAGGCCAGGCGGGCACCAGCGGGTGCAGAGGAGACAGTTTCCCCTTCGGTGCTAAGGGAGCAAGGACAGACGCGGGTTCCCAAGGAATCCCCCAAAGGTTTCCATTCCAGTGCAACGGGACCAAGACCACGAGCTCGGCAGGATGGATGTCATCGCCGAGCCCACCTCTGCGTCACGACCAGAAGCTTTGCAGACGAAGACCACCTTTCGTCAGGATTAGATGTACTTCTTGTCCCCTTTCAAATTAGCCGTTGTGGGATCCCTTCCCGCCAGTTATGAGGGAAGAGGACCAAGGCCACTATAAGTATAGGCTAGCCACCACCATAGAGAGGGATCACGGATCAGATCCATCCCACCTTCACCACCTAAGCCCTCGCGAGGTCGCTCAACCACTGTACTAGTTCATCCTCAGCCTCCTTGTGAGGCCAATCCACCACAAAGAAGGAGTAGGGTTTTACACCGCAAGGTGACCCGAACCTGGGTAAACTGTTGTGTTCATCTCCTTCCCCGCTCGCACGAATTCGACGAGGCTAGGCTGTGGGGTGGCGAGCTTGAGGCTTGAGCTGGTTGAGCACACACCCAGAGTTCGAACCTTCTTGGGTCCGTGGAGCCCTGAATCCGACATTTTGTGCGCCAGATAGGGGCGTGTCGAAGCACCGTTCCTCCGTCCACCATGCTCTGCTCTCACCCTGCCATATCCATGGCTAAAGATCGCCGAGTTCACGCTGAGCGTCGGGCCGCTCACGCCGCCCAGGCGGCGTCCCTTGGCTGTGGTATCCGTCGCCGCCCCACTCACCTCATGGCCAACACGACCACTGGCGCTGCTACCCGTCGACGGTGGGACCCGTCGCCACCGCCCTTCGCACGATGCGCTGGCCGCGCCGCCGCGCCCTCCTTTGGCCTCACCACGACGTCATCCTCTCACACCCATCGCGGGCTCATGAGCGTGCAGGCTGCGCTCCTCATGGTGCGTGAGCTATTACGCTATCGCCCCACCAGTGGTGACTATGACGCTGTAACACCCTGGATTTTGCCCATTTTCTTTTGCTTTTAATTTTGGTCCGGATTTGCTTTTCTGTGACTTAGTGGTCTTGAAACCTGGAGAGATCACCTTTGATTCCTCTCCCCAGTGGCTTGTCAACTTCCAAACCATCCCAAGACCATGTCATTTCCATCTTGGACCAATCCCAATATTCTTTTTCTTGGGAATATTCCTTTTTCTATTAAAGGAATAACCCCATTTGCTCTGAGTTGTGAAGCAACTCACATTTCCATCATTCCCAAAATTCCCAAATAATTCTCATAAATTGTTTGGGTCATATATTCCACAAATATGTCAAACCTTTCCTTGCCATGTTCAAAAATATTTCACAAATATTCCTTTTCTGATTTTGCCTTATCTGTCAGATTGAGAAGCAAGTACCCTTTATATTTGATTGCTTGCTCTCAAACTTTTTGTGCACTCTTTCCAACCCATATCATTGCCACATGCCAAAATTCAACTTTATTTGGGTAATAAATCTCCTTTGGCTAATTTCCAAAGTTTCTGGTCAACTAGAACCTTTGTGAAGCAAGTGCTAGCTAGGAGTATCCAAATGAGTTGAAATTTTGCAAGCATCTTCATATTCCAAAATCATGAATCTCCACTAAATTTCAACCCTATCCAAGCATCTATGAGAGAACAGCATCAAATCTTGGTTTCTGGTCATATTTTCCTGTTGTGAAGCAACTATATTTTATATTGCTCCATAATTTCTGAAAATTTACCAGAGCATTCTCCTACCTATATAACACCTCTCCACAAAATTTGGGCTCAATTAATCTTCCCAATATTTCTCTAGAATTATTCCAAGTTTCTGGACAAAGAGGATAGCTGTGTGAAGGAAGTACCATTTTGGTTTATCCAAATGGTATGAAATTTATACAGTACCTTCATATGCCCATATCAATCATCTCCTCCAAATTTCATCCCAATCCCATGTGATATGTGAGTGCTACTTCAAGATTGGCAAATCTGGTCAGTGAGGCCCTTTGAACAGCAAGTGCTATGTATCTTCATCCAATTGAGCTGCAAATCTGCAGACATGATCATCTTAGCATTTTATCACCCCATGCCAAATATCAGAGTCTAGATCCTGCTCGATCTCCCCCAGCCCACTCCAAACACCTTGCTGTTCTGGATAGACCTGCTATCTGTGGTCACCTCAAGCCTCTCTGTGCCTGTCTCTTTCCTCCTTGACCTCTTCCTACGAGTGACCGACCGAGTTGACATGTTGGAGTTGACTTGGACGCATGGCAAGGCCAAGTTCACGTGGTGACCGCCGCCCTGGCGAGCAGTGGTCATGAGCTGCGTCGTTTCTTGTCGGGGCCCCTCTCCTCCTTGTCGTTCCCGCGCGAACGATCATGTCCAACAGAACCCTCTCGCCGTCCTCTTCTCCCTGAACCCCTCTCCCCCTCTCATGTCCCCTCCATCGAGCAGAACCGCCGTGCCCGCACCTTGTCTTCTCTGCCGCCGCCATGTCCCATCGCCTGCGAGCTCGCGAGTTTTCCCGAGCTCTCCTGACCACACCCGAGTCTTCTCCGCCCTTCCCCGACCTCCCTAGAACCCCCTCCTCTCCTCTGGGCGAGCTCCCGAAGCTCCGGGAAGCCGGAGTACGCGCCACCGTGGCAATGGCCGGCCCTCCTCGCCGCTCGCCTATATATAGGCTGCCCCGAGCCTTCCCGAGCTCACCACCAGCTCCACCTCGTTCCCCTACGCCTCCCCGTCCTCTCCCCGGAGCTCAAGCCGCCCTCCTTGCCTCTATTGACCGCCATGGACGCCGCCCTCCTCCGGCTCAAACTTGAGCTAGACCGACCCGTCCTCTCCTCCCTGACCTCTCCACAAGGTCCCCCACTCACCGGCGATCCTCCCCACCACCGCATCACGCCGCCGGAGCCCCTGTGGCCGCCGCTGCCTAGGTCCGGCCGCTGCTGTCGAGCCTCTGTTGCCTGCTACCGCGGTCCCTCCTCTCTTCCCTGGCGCCGACCCTTCCTCTGGATGAGCTCGGCGCAGCCGCCCGAGTCCGCCGGTGCCTTCCGCTCGACCGAAGACGGCCTGAGCTGCCCAGACCACCGCCGGCGCCGCCCCTCCCCTGCCCCTCCTCTGCTTCGGTCGGGCCAGTGCGAGGAGGAAGGAGACGACTAGGCCAGGCGGGCCCCACCACCCAGCGGACCCCACCCGTCAGCCACAAGGCGGAGTCAACGCCCGGGCCCGCGTGGATAAGTGGAGGCGTAAACTCGGGTTTACGTTTTCACTTTCTGAAAGCGTACTTTGGTGCTTCTTCGGGCCCAAATGCGTTTTCTCTTCTGGAACGTGTATCTTTCAGAAATGCGCGATCTGTTTTTCTGCTGAGGACCCATTTGTGAAGATTTTATTTACAGACAGGTCCCTGGCAGAAAAACTATCACAACTTTTTAACCGAGACTCCGATCGAGGTGAATCCAACGCCCACGTCTTCGTCTCGTCGAGCCCGTTCTGATGGAGTCATTTTCATAATGTTTACACACAGTGGAAATGACCCTTTTGCCCTTGTCCGTAAACAGCCCCTCCGAGAGAGAACTGTTTCCGGCAGTCAACTCCGCGACCATTCCGCACTCCTTTCCGATGATTCCTTCACCCCCAGGCAAGCCACAACTCTCATCTGCATCATCGCATTGCAATGTCATAGTTTGACTATTTACTTTATCGGCAAGTATGAGTAGCTGTGAAATGGATTGGATTATGCAATGATCGAGTTAATTCTCGGATAGGTGACTACCATGTTGAATACCGGATTATTAGTGACCAGTAGCTTACCCACTTGTTGATACTGTGATGTTGAGATCACTGTCTATGATTATTTTGGAGTTCATCCGGCAGTTCGTAGAGATGAATTAGTAGCAGTGGCTTAAGCATATTGGTTCTTGGATTGCTATGATATCGGAGTGTCAGCCATGACAGAGATTGTTCGAGGATTAGATATTTCATGGTTGACCTTGAGTCACCTGTCCGGACTTATCCGTGCAACCACATTTGCCGGTATGGGACGGCCTTGACTTGGTCTGAACGCGTGCTCTTTCACCGGTACCGCCCGACAGGGAAGGTTATGCGTGCGCGCTACCCTGGCCCGGTAGGCGGCGATAACCTTGTGAGCCCAGTTGAGTTTTGTGCCGGCGTCCCCGTTTGGGACAGTATAGTTTGGCCACGACGGTGGCAGGTGTCACGATGTGACAAGGGGCCACCCAGGGCTTGACTCCGGGGGAGGATGATTGCCGGTGGTACGATGGGAGAGTCACGGGTCAGGCAGGTTTCGTTGGAGCAACGCTGGTCCACCCGAATGGGATCACGAGGTCAGTGCTCCATAGTGTGGGTAAAGTGCGCAACCTCTGCAGAGTGTAAAAATCTATTCGAATAGCCGTGTCCATGGTATTGGACAGTCCGTCCAGACCTCACTAGGTGGTCAACCATGGTAGTGATGATAATGATGGAAGAACTCGTCGTATGATCAGAAGTACTTGGTGGTTCATGAGTATTCTGAGGGTTGTGAGACAACCCGGAGGAGAGTAAGTTTGTCAGACTTGTCGTGCAGATGGAATTAGGTATTTGATATGTTAGCCATGGGATGGCTGTGAGTTGAGTGGTCGGATGACCACATGCTTGGGGATTGGACTTGGTATAGGTTCGGATTGGAGCCTGAGATTATTTGAAGTATGGATTTAATACGCTTTACCTTACTGCAGTCATTTCAGTAGCTACCTTGCTAGATAACCATGCTGGTTAATTTTGGATTGCTATGATGTTGTCTTGCTTTAATGCTGATGTTTGCTGTGAGCTTGCGAGTACATTCAAAGTACTCACCTGGCGTGTCATGCCAGTTTGCAGGTCATGCCGTGATTGCTTGCTTGCCGAGGATCCTGTGCTTGCGATCTAGGATACGCGTTCTAGCCAGAGGCCCTGCGGAGTGGAGTCCATCATCGTCATCGTTGTTCCGCTGCCGAGAGAGAGTTACTCCGCTGTTAGCATAGAGCTACCCCGGGCAGGCATAGTGTTGCCGTGCCGATGTAATCCTTGTACCGTTGTAACCATATCTATTGCAATAAAGAGCTGATTTGTTCTATGCCAACAGTGCCGTATTCCAGAAGACTCGTTCTTGGGCTGGAATACGGGGCGTTCCGGTTTACTCTGAGCCGGGGTGCCACAGACGCTTGGCTCGGCCGGGTTGCCGAGTTGCTCGACATCGCGTGCGCGGGCATGGTGCCTTCCCGTTTTCTGCCGGAGTCACGGCTTCCACCCTGGAGCGACGCCTGCCCTTGCCGCGTCTGCTCGTCCTTCAGGAGAGGGCCCGAAGGGCCCCGCAGCGGCGGGGTGGCGAGCTGGATTTTCCCTCCAGCTCCAGAGGTGCTTCCCCCAGCGTCGGTCGGGGTAGGTTGTCCCCGCGGGTCGCCCCCCGGCCGGCGCGGCCCGGCGACGGCAACAGCGGACGACAAGACGAAGTAACCGGGGGCTGACTTCAGGACGGCGGCCATCGCCGCCCCTATGCCGCCATCGACAAGTTCTCCGCTCGGGCAAAGGCGGGGCTCGCGCACGCCCACCCCGCCGACTCGGCCGTCAAGATCGCCAAAGCCTCACTAGGCCGGTGTCCCTCGTGAGTTGATGCGGCGCCCCCGACCGCATTGTTAAACAACAGCGACCCCCAGTTATAACCAATCTTTCTAGAGCATATTGTGCTAACCTTGGAACGCAGGTAGATCGTGCCCCGGAGGCACACCCGCGGAGCAGTGGCCGGGCCAGGCGCCCCGGCGCGGAGCCCTCAGGGGCCTCGAGGCCGGAGACCTCGGGAAGGACCTGGGAGCTCGCAGCGGGGCCGGCCAGGCGAGCTGCGGCTCATGTCGTGGTTCGCCTGCGCCGCGGCGACCGCGACGCCCGCGAGGATTCCGCCCCTCCCCGCCTACGGGGCCGCGGCGCCCCGCCTGCCCTAGATCGGACAAGGCTCCCCATGGACCTCGCTACCCAATGAGGTGTGTCGGGGTGCCGTGTGAGGGCCTCCCCCGCGCCGCGAGGCGTCGCGGCACCACTTCGGCAGCGGCGTTTGCCCCTAGGTCCTCGAGGACGGGGACCCCGTCCCGAAGCGGATCCTCCCCAGAGGGCACGCCCGTAGGCTCCCGCCCACGCCGGAGGGCCGGTTCGGGGCTGCCCGCGCTCCAGGCCTGCCGCCGTGTGCCTGGGGCGGGGACGGGGTCCCCACCTTGGGAACATGGAGCGCCCTGCACCACTGCAAGATCTACCCGTGACACTCTCACGTAATAATGAGTGGGGCTGTACACGCCCCGGAGTCTCCCGGCGCGCCGCCACTCGGCCCCGCGGGGGCTCCCACCCACGCCCAAGTGGAAGCCCCTTGCTCCGCGCTGGCGGATGACACGGTAAATCAACGACTATGCCCACGCCTAGTGGAAGCCCCATGCTCCGCGCTGGTGGGAAGACTAGAAGACTAGTATAGGCGCCGAACGCGGCTGTTCTTTCGCTTGCTCTTGTAACCAAATTTGTCGCTTCTTGGAATGAAGTTTGAAGTTCTCGCGTCTTTGTTCGAAAAGGGATGGGAACTTTTCTCCTTGCAGTGTTTCCTTTCTCGAATTTCGTTTTTAAGAAGTGCGGCAGCTGTCCGTCGCTCCCTCCATCGCATCCCGCGAGCGGGGGCTGGGCATGGTGTATACGCCTGGGCTGGCCCAGGCCGCGTCAGCAGCGGGCCCGCCCATGCGCGCACCTCGCCAAGACCTTGGCGACCGAATCCTCGCGCGACGCTCTCGAGCCAGCCAGCGGGCATATGTCGCCTCCGGCTCTAGCTTCAGGAGCGCTCATCTCCTGGCCTTGCCGGGCATCACGCCCCGGCATACCGGTGACGATCCACCCCTACTCAGGGGTTGCGGACGCATAAGAAGCAAGGGAAGGCGGCATAAGGGAGTACAACGTTACTTGATACTCCCTCCGTTCCAAATTACTCGTCGTGGTTTTAGTTAATTTGGACTAAAACCACGACGAGTAATTTGGAACGGAGGGAGTACATCACTAGCAAAAGATCCCGTGCGTTGCAACGGGGTGACAAAATTGTAGTCTTTAAATGAAATCACTGAGAATATAATACCTATAATGATTATAAATAATGTATAGATAACATTTTTATAAAATTCGAATGTGCAAAAAATTAATTTTAGATTTTCCAAATGAGCCCATGATGATGAAACTATGGAATAAAGCATAACAATAGATTGATAAGGGATGCATACCTTTTTTTTAGGGAAGGCCATCATGGCTAGCTTTATTGAACTCAAATAGGAATTACATCGTCTAGGAGTTTGGAAACCAGACAAGCCGGGGGCTCATCAGTCCATGAACTACAAATCTTATTACAAAAACAGTAAGTAGCTAGCACATGCGCCGCTTGATTCGAAGAACGAACACAATATTTAAAGATAACCTTCCCAATTGACAAATACATGTCAATGCATTCTGCAAATACTGCTGCAGCCGAGTCCCACCATTCTGTCTGTCCCGAGCAATAGTCAATAACAATTGAAGAATCTGACTCCGCCTCCACCCTGTTGAATCCTAATGAGCTTGCAAAGATCAATCCATCTCTCATCGCCATAGCTTCCGAGGTAACTACATCATATGCATACTGAATATATTTGCACTGAGCTGCCAAAAAATTACCCTTCTCATCTCTAAGGATTGCCGCCGATGCTCCAGCACCCTCATCCGCATAGAAGGAGGCATCTACATTTAACTTAACAAATTTTGGACTGGGTTTCAACCATCTTTGTTCATTTGTCACCCTGTTCTTCTCATTTGCTTGATGAAAATTGTTCGCAATTGCTAGAACAGACATAGGCCATCTCATTGGCGGGGGTGTTGCTCCATCATGAGTGTGTTGGCGACGAGTCCACCAGAGGTACCAACTACCAACAGCAAGAATTTGTTTAATATCCAGGGCCGGCTTCATCGGAACTGGCTTATCCTCTGCCAACAGTAGATGCTCTAATATTACCGAACCGGAGCAATCCACCATTGCAGCTTCGTCAAGAATTTCCAATATGCCCAGGCCTCTCCAAAGTTCTCTGGCCGTCAAACATTCAAAAAGAAGATGTTTTATATCCTCAGCAGCTCCATGACAAACCGGACAAGCACCATCCGATCCCACATGCCTGTTCATCAGTATGGATTTTAGAGGGATGATTCCATGAAGAGCACGCCAGCAAAAGATCGAAACTTTACGTGGTATATTTAGTTTCCAGAGTCTAGTCCACACTTCCGGAGCTTGGGATTGCCTTACTTGAGCGGGAAGCTTCTTAAGAAGGGCAATCCCCAAACGTCGTGGGGTGCATGCTTGAGTTGTTTTGGTACTTTTTCACTATGTTTTTTTTAACCGAATTTTCACCGGCAGACCAGTGGGCCTTTCATACGGCGAACAAACGATATTTCTCCATGGTAGTAAAAAATCCGGAATGTTCTAGAATCAATTTATTTAGTAGACCTATGCAATGATCACCTAGGAGGCTAAGCTTGCATGAAAATTAGGAAGAAATAAAACAATGAAATGATATTCTAGCCAATCTAGTTCACGACCTCCAAATACCGACACAACAGAATACAGTAGAAAAGGCAATCACCAATTCGACAACCCTAACCAAAAACGTTAGGGATTTTGTGAACTGAATTTTTAAAAGCATTTTTTGTTTCTTATTATTCTTACCATAACAGGGTGCACGCAGGCCCTGCCTTGAGATTCCGGGGGCCTGGGCGAACCTAAAACACGGGCCCTAATATTTTTAGATGCAAAGTTACTAATGACGATATCAGCTAGAAAACTTGAGACACGACTTCCCTTTAATCATGCCAACTTCCCTTTAATCATGCCACCCGGACAGCCGATAGGTGCAAAGCAATTTCCTTTCCGCAACTCGGTCTCCCAGCATGGTAGCATGGGACCGGCTATGGGCGTCTCCAGACAGACCACACAAGATATCAAACACTGGTTATATTTTATTTTTCCAATCAAACACTGGTTATATTTTATTTTTTTACGAAAAAATTAAAATATAACCAGGGTTTGATATCTTGTGTGTTCTGTCTAGAGACACCCAGCCAAAATACGCTCCCGCCGTGGCAGGGGATAAACTAAACTTTTGTAATGGCGAAACATGCAGAGTACATTCTGTCAAATAAAATGTATAATTAGCCAGATGAAAATACAATTAGCCTATACAAAAATAGTATAGCTAAAGTAGGGTGTAAAAATGTACATCACAGAATAATGGCGACAGAACAATCGGCTGTAATTTATGACATAGAATCAATTTTTTGAAAATACATGAATCATTCGTGATACAAATTAGCAATAACAAGGCCCACTTCGCTGAGCTACATGGGCCACTTAATTTATGCCGCTGTAAGCGACAGGACCAAGCACACATCAACCGATCGATAATTCCATCTTCCGAAAATGAGATCGCTAATTCCTGCTGAAAAGGTTCGCTCCCTGGCCCACCAACCAGCCCACCACTACTTTAATTCGTATTGATGCCTAAAGAAGGCCCAGCCCAGTCAGCTAAAGGAAAAACGCATCGTTCTCTTCCTCGTTGAGATAAAAGAACAGGAAATTCTAATGGCTCCTTCAATGGCGGCTGGGCTCTGTGATACTGTGGGGTGGTGCTCGTACATAGCTGGCCCCTTGGATTGGGTGTCCCGGAGCGGCCGCCCCATCCCCCCCGGGCCGGCCCTGGGCGCAGGCGTGCAATTGCTGTATGAGTCAAAGTCCGAGCTCTTGCGGCCGGTCGCGACCAGCACCATGAGCGCCGCCGGACAGAGCCCTGCGGATGCGACCCGGGCCATCAGTATCATCATGCGGCGTTTCCTATACAGGCTGTTCAGCACGGCCCTGTGGTCCCATTCGACAGACCTAGTCGCCGCAGGCGCCGGCGGCATCATCGAATGCACAGCCTACGCACGAGGCACATGCGCCGGCGAGTACTCAATATCCGGCACCTAGCGACAGGTTCGTCTCCAACGGAACGCCCTACTGCGGCTGCGGGCACTTTTCCGATAAGGTTGCGACCGTTGGTACTGCTTCCGAGGCTCACACTCAGCTCGCGCGTATTAGTTTTCACGGCTCCTTGATAGATTCCATTCATGCAGAATGTGTATATACGTACAGCTGATTGATTCCACGACCGTGTGTTACTTGTTGCGTTGTTTTGAGGTTCGGCCAAAGAGACGACAGATGAGAATAAAAAAAAAATCCTTCATTCTTTGACCAAACTTTAGGTAGATCTACTTTTAAATCTCAGCCATCAATTTTTATGGTTAACATAAAATCGACAGATATAAAAGGGTGACGGATGAAGAACTATGAAAGTCTCCGTCCTTTATTATTAGGTAAAGATAAGGGAGTTTTTCCAAAGTGCTTTTCACATCCCCGCGGGGTCATATTCAAAATCTTAACAAGTAAACAGGAAAAGACAGCCTAGGGAGATGCGTTGTTGTCGTCGCTACTGTCACCATCGTTGTTGTTGCCATCGCTGCCATGAGCCCCATGCCCCTCGACCTCAGGCTGGCCCTCGCCTCCGGCAGGGGTAAACTCTGCGATCAGGTCATCCACGTGATCCTCTACCCAGTCCCCCAGAGCACCTTGAATCACCTCAGGCACGGGGGCTGTCACGGCCTCGAAGTCGAAGTCAGGGTCGAGGCGAAGAAGGTGGCTGAAGACGCGTGAGGACGCCTGCGCAAGGAGGTCCCGACTTTTCTCTTCGACAAGCTGGCGTACCCTCTCCGCGCCTCCTTCAAGACGCTCTACAACCCTGGTGAAGAAGCCGAGGTAGCCGGCGTCATCAGGGACGAGAGGACCGGAGACGCTCTCGATGCAAATGCTGCTCAGGGCCTGGCGGGCCCTCCCCTCCAGAGTCTGGAACATCTGGGAGCGCGTGTGCTGCAACCCCCGAGCTCGGTTCGCCTCGTCCGAGGCCTTCTCCACGAGGGAAGTCACTTCCTCCACCTGCTTGTAGAGGAATGACAGCTTGGCCTCGGCCGCGACCGCGACCTGGGCGTCCACTGCGGTTTTCTCACGCCGCTCCGCTTCAGCTAACTGCTTCTTGAGGCCATCAGCCTCGCCCTTCAGCTCGTCATGACGTTTGCAGAAGCGGGACTCCTGAAGCTTTAGCTTCCGGTGGTAGTCCTTGGCGAGAGCCCTGCGGACCCCCGCCACCCTCTCGTCGGCCTCTCCCTGGATCCTCGCCTCCCGGGAGGCAAGAGCGTCCTCGGCGGCAACCACTTGGCGCTCCATCACCTCCAGCCGTTCGCGCTCCAGGCTTTGCTCCAGTGCCTCCAGCGCCATCGTGTCTTCGAATGCGCGGAGTCTCGCTTCGCTCGTGGACGGCCCGCCCGCCGAGGCGGCAAGCACGGCCTTACGCGCTTGGACTTGCCGTTCGAGGGCGGCATTTGAAGCTTGAAGCTCCTTCCCACGCTTCTCTGCAGCCTCGCGCCGGTAGTCCGCGGCCCGGGCCTACTAAAGGGCACGGTCGCGGGCCTCCCTCACTGCAAGAAGGGACTCCTCAGCTTCCACGCGAGCCTTCTCGCGTTGCAGACGACCGAAGTTGATGGCGAACTCGAGCCGGCGCCATTCGCGTGCCAGGCACATGCGCTTCGCCTCAAGGTATGTGTCGACGCCGTCGAGCTCTGCCCTGAGGCGACTGAGCGCGCTCATCGCGCCCTGAAGAAGGCCGTGCCGGACGGTGCTGTGGCCGCAAGCGAGCTCCAGTGCTTGACCGGGGTTTTCCCCCGCCTCCTGGTAGGCGGGGAAGGCGCGCGAAGGCCCACCCGTCTCCGGCGAGGACCCGAGGGCTGAGGTTCCATCGTCCGGCCCTTCGGCTCGGTGCTAGGCCCCGTGCGAGCTCGTTTCCCCGCTCGAAGAAGGCGCCGACGCCCGAGGCGTCCAGCCGCCAGGAAGAATCAGCGGTGGTGGCCTTGGCACTGTTCCTGCGAGTTGGGGGCCACGTCTGAGGAAGGACGCCAAGAACGCGGACCCAGGGCCCCTCAGGGGGGCCTCGGCCCATGCATGGGTGCCACCTCGCGCGCAACCATGTGGCTCACGAGGCACGAGGCCGTTATGAGGCCAGCGCCCTCAGGAGGTGGTGGTGGTGGAGGCGCGCTTGTTCCTTCGCCAGGAGGGGACCTGAGGAACAAGAGTTCAGAGAAGCACACGATACGGAAATCAAGGGAGGCCGGGCACTTACTCATCCGCGGCGACCCACTTCCTCTTCTTCAGAGCCCTCGGGGCAGGGCTGCGGCGGCCTCCGGGCTCCTTCCTCCTCCGGGGGGCGCGGGGACCGGAAGACAACGCGCTGGAGTCCGGTGCGCGGTCCCCCGCGGCAGGGGCGGCGGCCGTGCCTCCGGGCGAGGCGTCTTCTCCGCTGCTTGGAGGGGCGAAGGTGGACGCCTGAGGGGGACGTGGTTCAGGGCGCCCCTCCGCAGCTGCTTGGGGGCGCGGACCTCAGGACCCCCAGGCCCTGGAACCACCAGGAGGGGGTTGTCGCGAGGCCCCACGTGGTCCTCAGGGAGCAGCCCCCACTCGTTGAAACGCGGCATTTTCTTGGCGAAGGCTCCCCCGTTCGGGTAATTGTACAAGGGGAGCCCTCCCGGAGGGAGCGCGGCAGGCACTACGCCGGTAAGGAGGCGAAGCACCCCGTGCAGCGTGATGGAAGGGAGGGAAGGCACCTGCAGCTTCATGGCATCCTTGGGGCCGGTGAAGGTTCAGATGGTGCGGGAATGGCACTAGAGAGGGGCAATTCGCCGTCGGACGAACTCCCTCACCACCATCGCCATCGTCACACCCGCCTTCCTCAGGACGGCAAGCCTAGCCGTAACCCGCGCGAGCCACGGGTTGACAAGCTCTACGTGCCCCCAGCCGGAGCTCGGCTCCGTGGGGGTCGACGGAGTCAAGAGCAGGGGGTTGTACACAGCGGCGTCGACATACACCCACTGCCTCTGGAATCCATCCGCATCCGGATGAAGATCAGCATCGAGATTTAAGCCCGCCGTCGCGTCCACCGCTCGGAGTGACACGCACCCCGAGCGCTGCTCACTGGCGACCATCTGGAGGGAGAAGAAGTGGCAGAGCAGAACCACGAACGGGGAGATGCCCATGAAGGCCTCTGATGTCTGCTAGAACTACGTCGGTTTTTCCCCAGAGAGGGAGGGATGATGTAGTAGAGCGACGGTAGGTATTTCCCTCAGTGATGAGACCAAGGTTATCGAACCAGTAGGAGAACCACGCAACACCACGTAAACAGCTCCTGCGCACAAAGAACAAATACTTGCAACCCGACGTGTTAAAGGGGTTGTCAATCCCTTGCGGGTAACGAGATAGATAAAATTGTAGTAGATTGAAAGATGCAAATAAAAGCAAATAAAATTCAGCGAGGTATTTTTGGGTTTTTGGATTAATAGATCTGAAAATAAAAGTTGCAAATAAATAAAAGAGCGAATAGCAAAATAGATCTTGAAGGCAAATATATTAAAGAAGAGACCCGGGGGTCGTACTTTTCACTAGTGGCTTCTCTCGAGAAAAATAGCAAACGATGGAAACAAATTACTGTTGGGCAATTGATAGAATTTCAAATACTCATGACGATATCCAGGCAATGATCATTATATAGGCATCACGTCCAAGATTAGTAGACCGACTCCTGCCTGCATCTACTACTATTACTCCACACATCGACCGCTATCCAGCATGCATCTAGTGTATTAAGTTCATGGAGAAACGGAGTAATGCAATAAGAACGATGACATGATGTAGACAAGATCTATTTATGTAGAAATAGACCCCATCTTGTTATCCTTAATGGCAACGATACATACGTGTCGTTTCCCTTTCTGTCACTGGGATCAAGCACCGTAAGATCGAACCCATCACAAAGCACCTCTTCCCATTGCAAGATAAATAGATCAAGTTGGCCAAAGAAAACCCAAATATCGGAGAAGAAATACGAGGCTATAAGCAATCATTCATATAAGAGATCAAAAGACTCAAATAACTTTCATGGATAAAAACATAGATCTGATCATAAACTCAAAGTTCATCGGATCCCAACAAACACACCGCAAAAAAAAGTTACATCATATGGATCTCCAAGAGACCATTGTATTGAGAATCAAATAAGAGAGAGAGAAAGCCATCTAGCTACTAACTACGGACCCGTAGGTCTACAATGAACTGCTCACGCATCATCGGAGAGGCACCAATGGGGATGATGAACCCCTCCGTGATAGTGTCTAGATTGGATCTGTGGTTTCTGGAACTTGCGTCGGCTGGAATTGATTTTCGTTGACTCCCCTATGGTTTCTAGAATATTGGGGTATTCATAGAGCAAAGAGGCGGTGCGGGAGGCCCCCGAGGTGGGCACAACCCACCTGGGCGCGCCTGGGCCCAGGCGCGCCCAGGTTGGTTGTGCTCCCCTCGGAGCACCCCCCAGGTGCTTCTCCGGCCCACTGGATGTCTTCTGGTCCAAAAAAATTCCCCAAAAATTTCACTGCGTTTGGACTCCGTTTGGTATTGATTTCCTGCGATGTAAAAAACATGCGGAAAACAGCAACTGGCACTGGGCACTATGTCAATAGGTTAGTACCAAAAAATGATTTAAAATGATTATAAAATGATTGTAAAACATCCAAGAATGATAATATAACAGCATGGAACAATCAAAAATTATAGATACGTTGGAGATGTATCAGCATCCCCAAGCTTAATTCCTGCTTGTCCTCGAGTAGATAAATGATACAAATAGAATTTTTGATGTGGAATCCTGCCTAACATGTTCATCACATATTCTTTTCTTAATAGCATGGACATGTGGACTTTTATATGGTTCAAAGCAATAGTCTAGTTTTGACATGATAACTTAAATACTCAAGCATATCAACAAGCAAACAAGTCTTCCAAAATATCAACACTAAAGCAAGTTATCCCTAGCCCGTCATGCTCAATCATTGATCTATTCATGAAACACACTCGAATATTAGCTACACCCAATGACCAAGTATGATCATAGTGCCCCTTAGTTGGTGCTTTGTAAGAGAAGATGGAGACTCAAATTAAAAATAAAAATTGCATAAAATAAAAGAAAGGCCCTTCGCGGAGGGAAGTAGGGATTTGTAGAGGTGCCAGAGCTCAAAGCTTAAATTGAGAGATAAAAACATTTTGAGAGGCATACTTTTCTCACCAACGAAAATGACTTAGAGCTCCTAACACTTTCCATACTAGATACATCATAGGCGGTTCCCAAACAGAAAATAAAGTTTATTCCTTTTTCCACCATTTCTTTCACTTTCCATGGCTAGCCGTATCCACGGGTGCCCTCCATACCAACACTTTTCAAGGAATTTATTATTTGACAACATAAAGTAAATTCATTTTTCATTTCGGGACTGGGCATCCCTAATACCTTTGCCGTACTCTCGTGCAATGACAAGTGAATAAACACTCATCGTGAGAATAACACATCTAGCATGGAAAATATCGGCCACCCCTCACCGCCTCGCGAGCGGTACGAGCACACAAAAGAGAAATTTATTTTGAAAATTAGAGATGGCACATACAAATTTGCTTAGAACGGCACGGAAATACCGCATATTGGTAGGTATAGTGGACTCATATGGCAAAACTGGTTTAAAGGGTTTTGGATGCACAAGTAGTGATCATACTTAGTGCAAATGAAGGCTAGCAAAAAGATTGAGAAGCGCCCAACCAAGAAACGAATAATCTCGTAAGCAAGCATTAAGCATAAGTAACACCGAATAATGCACCATAAGTAAGATATAATTTCATTGCATAACTATTGACTTTCGTACTTGCATAGGGAATCACAAACCTTAACACCAATATTCTTACTAAAGCACAATTACTCATCAACATGGCTCACATATTATATTGTCATATCTCAAAACTATTACAAAGAACCAAGTTTATTTTGTCCAATGATCTTCATGAAATTTTTTATTATATCTTTCATGGATATCTATCACTTTGGGACTAGTTTCATATGTTGCTTTTAATAAGCTCAAACAAATATAAGTGAAGAACATGAGCATAATATTTCTTTCTCTCAAATTAATCTAAGTGAAGCAAGAGAGAATTTCTTCAAAATTTTACTAACTCCCAAATAAATCTAAGTGAAGCATGAGAGCATTTCTTCAAAAATAACAAAGCACATCGTGCTCAAAAAAGATATAAGTGAAGCACTAGAGCAATTCCAAGGCTCTAAAAATTTAAGTGAAGCATAGGAGCAAGCATAGCATAGTTTTTGGCTCTCTCAAAAAGGTGTGTCCAGCAAGGATTCAAGACTTAAAAATAAAAAGCAAAACAAGCAAAGACTCAAATCATACAAGACTCTCCAAGCAAAACTCATGATATGTGACGAATAAAAATATAGTTCCAAGTAAAATACCGATGGTCGTTAGAAGAAAGAGGGGATGCCACTCGGGGGCATCCCCAAGCTTAGTTGCTTGATACTTCTTGAATATTATCTTGGGGTGCCTCGGGCATCCCCAAGCTTAGCCTTTTGCTAATTCTTATTCCTTCATCCATCGTAATATCACCCAAAACTTGAAAACTTCAATCACACAAAACTCAACAAAACCTTCGTGAGATCCGTTAGTATAAGAAAACAAATCACTACTTTAAGTACTGTTGCAAACCCATTCATATTTTATGTTTTCATTATATCTACTATATTCCAACTTTTCTATGGCAAAAACTCTTCAAAGAAAACCATAGAATCATCAAAACAAGCACACAACGCAAAGAAAACAGAATCTGTCAAAAACAGAACAGTCTGTAGCAATCTGAAAACTTCGAATACTTATGTAACTTGAAAAATTCTTAAAAATTAGAAAATCGTGAGAAATTTGTTTATTAATCTTCTGCAAAAAGAATCAACTTAAAATCACTCTTCTTTAAAAAGTAAGAAATATTTTCGTGAGCGCAAGAGTTTCTGTTTTTCAGCAAGATCAAATCGACTATCACCCAAATCAACCCAAAGGCTTTGCTTGGCACAAACACTAATTTAAACCACAAAAACACATCTAATCAGAGGCATAATTGGGTATTTTATTGAAAACAACAAGAAAACCAAAAAGCAAAAAGATACAAGTTGGGTTGCCTCCCAACGAGCGCTATCGTTTTATGCCCCTAGCTAGGCATAACGCAAAAGATCTAAGTGTTGTCATCTGTGGTCTTTGCGACTTTAGTAAGGGTCTTTTCAAATGCGGGAGGCTCTTTGCGTTCCCTAAATTTTTTGGGAAAGAAACCATCTTGAGATCTAAAATATCCAACCGTTTATTGCAAAGGGTAATCAAGGTGTTCATACGATTGATACTACCATTAAGGTGTTTGAGGGGTTCATTATATTTTTGCAATTCAACCATATGCTTGTGCAAATCACCAAGTTTGTCCAAAATTTGAACTCCCTCTGGGGTGAAAGAAAACCCTTTCTTTTGTGGTGGAACCCCCAAAATTCCTTCTAAGATTTCATAGGCAGCATTAACATCAAGCTCGATAAAATTCCCTTTTGCGGCAAAATCTAAAAGTTGTCTATGATGCAAAGACAATCCTACATAAAAATTACGAAGCAAAATTTTTGCGTCTCCTTTTAAGTTGCAAACACGGTAAGATTCCATTAGCCTATACCAAGCATCTTTCAAATTTTCTCCTTTTCTTTGTTTGAAGTATAAAACTTCAAAATCTGGTAACAAAGGAGGAGTGGTCAAACTAGCCATTGTGACTAGAAAGCAAGAACGCGAATAGATCTGACAAGAAAACGACGAACGAAAAAGAGGGCGAATAAAACGGTAAATTTTTGTGAAGTGGGGGGAGAGGAAAACGAGAGGCAAATGGAAAATAATGTAAATTGCAAGGAGATGAGATTTGTGATTAGGAACCTGGTTGATGTTAATGATGTCTCCCCGGCAACGGCGCCAGAAACTCCTCTTGATGTCTGCTAGAACTACATCGGTTTTTCCCCAGAGAGGGAGGGATGATGCAGCACAGCGACGGTAGGTATTTCCCTCAGTGATGAGACCAAGGTTATCGAACCAGTAGGAGAACCACGCAACACCACGTAAACAGCTCCTGCACACAAAGAACAAATACTTGCAACACGACGTGTTAAAGGGGTTGTCAATCCCTTTCGGGTAACGAGATAGATAAAATTGTAGTAGATTGAAAGATGCAAATAAAAGCAAATAAAATTCAGCGAGGTATTTTTGGGTTTTTGAATTAATAGATCTGAAAATAAAAGTTGCAAATAAATAAAAGAGCGAATAGCAAAATAGATCTTGAAGGCAAATATATTAAAGAAGAGACCCGGGGGCCGTACTTTTCACTAGTGGCTTCTCTCGAGAAAAATAGCAAATGGTGGAAACAAATTACTGTTGGGCAATTGATAGAACTTCAAATACTCATGACGATATCCAGGCAATGATCATTATATAGGCATCACGTCCAAGATTAGTAGACCAACTCCTGCCTGCATCTACTACTATTACTCCACACATCGACCGCTATCCAGCATGCATCTAGTGTATTAAGTTCATGGAGAAACGGAGTAATGCAATAAGAATGATGACATGATGTAGACAAGATCTATTTATGTAGAAATAGACCCCATCTTGTTATCCTTAATGGCAACGATACATACGTGTCGTTTCCCTTTCTGTCACTGGGATCAAGCACCGTAAGATCGAACCCATCACAAAGCACCTCTTCCCATTGCAAGATAAATAGATCAAGTTGGCCAAACAAAACCCAAATATCGGAGAAGAAATACGAGGCTATAAGCAATCATGCATATAAGAGATCAAAAGACTCAAATAACTTTCATGGATTAAAACATAGATCTGATCATAAACTCAAAGTTCATCGGATCCCAACAAACACACCGCAAAAAAGAGTTACATCATATGGATCTCCAAGAGACCATTGTATTGAGAATCAAACGAGAGAGAGAAAGCCATCTAGCTACTAACTACGGACCCGTAGGTCTACAATGAACTACTCACGCATCATCGGAGAGGCACCAATGGGGATGATGAACCCCTCCGTGATGGTGTCTAGATTGGATCTGTGGTTTCTAGAACTTGCGCCGACTGGAATTGATTTACGTCGACTCCCCTAGGGTTTCTGGAATATTGGGGTATTCATAGAGCAAAGAGGCGGTGCGGGAGGCCCCCGAGGTGGGCACAACCCGCCTGGGCGCGCCTGGGCCTCCAGGCGCGCCCTGGTGGGTTGTGCTCCCCTCGGAGCAGCCCCAGGTGCTTCTCTGGCCCACTGGATGTCTTTTGGTCCTAAAAAAATCCACAAAAAGTTTCGCTGCGTTTGGACTCCGTTTGGTATTGATTTCCTACGATGTAAAAAACATGCAGAAAACAGCAACTGGCACTGGGCACTATGTCAATAGGTTAGTACCAAAAAATGATATAAAATGATTGTAAAACATCCAAGAATGATAATATAACAGCATGGAACAATCAAAAATTATAGATACGTTGGAGACGTATCAGCCTCCCAGAAGAATGCGAAGGCGGGGAGGAGGACGATGGACCCAGGGTCGAGATGCAATGCGTGGACTTGGTAGTGCGTGAGCACGGCCTTGAAGAAGTCTGAAAATGGCGGTAGCAAGCCGGAGAAGAGGGCGTGAAGATGAAGAGGGACATCGGTGGCCTCCAGATCGGCTAGAGACCGGGAGGCGGGCCAGATCTTCGTCGCCTTCCACTCGTTGGAGTCAGCGGCGATCGCAGGCTGGACCTTGTCCAGCCCCTCGCGATTGAGCATAGTGGACCGGCCCAGCGCGGGCTCAGGCCCCACCTGGGGCACCACCACCGGCGAGACCTTACCCTTTTTCCTCTTGGGGACATGGCAGCATGGCGGATTGGAGCGGGAACGAAATTCGGCGGGGAAGGCGCGACCTTGCGAAGGAAAGAGGGACAGAGGGCAGACACACGGCGGGGCGATGATGGCTCTGCGGCGCGCGCCAGTCTTTTGTCAGTCGGGGCAGTTGCCGAGGCAGCGTGGGGAAGTGGAGGCGTCTGCGTCCCGTCGTGCCCCACGCATCGAGCCTGGCCCGCAGGCGATTGGGGCCCGTGGCGCTTCGCCCTTGCCCCTTGGCTTCGCCTCGAAGCCAGCCAAGTGCGCCTTGGGCCCAGGGGCTACTGTCGGCATTCTGGGATCGGGGGTACCCAGATCTGCCTGCCTGCGGCCCAGCGTGTGGGCCCTTCGATGGCCTGGTATGGCCCAGCTGCAGGACTTCCCAAGCCAAGACCCTCACGAGGGCCCCCCAACCTCGCGAGGAGAATGACGTCAAGACCCCCCGAGGGGCAGCTCCTCGAGCCTTCCTCCCGAGGAGCGGAGACTTCTATGTAGGCACCCAGCCTCACGAGGCTGGGATGACGTGAGCCATGACGACCAAGGCCAGGCGAGCGCCAGCGGGCGCAGAGGAGATAGTTTCCCCTTCGGTGCTAAGGGAGCAAGGACAGACGCGGGTTCCCAAGGAATCCTTCAAAGGTTCCCATTCCGGTGCAATGGGACCAAGACCACAAGCTCGGCAGGACATATGTCATCGCCGAGCCCACCTCTGCGTCATGACCAGAAGCTGTGCAGACGAAGACCACCTTTCGTCAGGATTAGATGTACTTCTTGTCCCCTTTCAAATTGGCTGTTGTGGGATCCCTTCCCGCCAGTTATGAGGGAAGAGGATCAAGGCCATTATAAGTTTAGGCTAGCCACCACCATAGAGAGGGGTCCCGGATCAGATCCATCCCACCTTCACCACCTGAGCCCTCGCGAGGCCGCTCAACCACTGTACTAGTTCATCCCCAGCCTCCTCGTGAGGCCAATCCACCACAAAGCAGGAGTAGGGTTTTACACCGCAAGGTGGCCCGAACCTGGGTAAACTGCTGTGTTCATCTCCTTCCCCGCTCGCATGAACTCTACGAGGCTAGGCTGTGGGGTGGCGAGCTTTAGGCTTGAGCTGGTTGAGATCTTCGCACACGCCCCTGAGTTCGAACCTTCTTGGGTCCGCGGAGCCCTGAATCCGATAGTAGTTAAGTAAATAGGTAGCTATGTGAGGACCCTCTCTCATTTAAAAATTTCAGATCTAAGTATTTTATTAAAACAGAAAGCAAAATAAAATAAAATGAAATTCTAAGAAAAGCACACATCATGTGAAGAAGCAAAAACTTAGGCTCAACAGAGGCTAACCATTAATTGTTGATGAAGAAAGGTGGGATGCCTACCGGGGCATCCCCAAGCGTAGATGCTTGAGACTTCTTGAAATATGAACTTGGGATGCCTTGGGAATCCCCAAGCTTGAGCTCTTGTGTCTTCTTCATTCCTCTCATAACACGGTTTCGCTAATTCTTAAAAACTTCATTCACTCAAAACTCAACAAGAACTCGTGAGATAAGTTAGCATAAATCAATGCAAAACCTTATCATTCTCTACTGTAGAAAATCACTAAAATTATAATTTAACATTGCATACTAAATGCCTCTGCATATTTAATACTCATATCCTCAAATAGAATCATTAAACAAGCAAACATATGCAAACAATGCAATCATAACAGCAATCTGTCTAAACAGGATAGTCTGTAAATGATTAAAAAGTATCCATACTTCTGTAACTAAAAAAATTCTGAAAATTTACCACACTATAGAAACTTTTTCATAGCGTATTGTGTCAAAATTTCAACATTTTATTACATTTTGACTTTTCTCGGGAATTTTTGCAACAGCGATAAATTTTCTGTTTTGAAACAGCAACTCATATACTTGCAAACTAAGCATGGTAAAAGCTATACTTGACACTTTTACTGAAATAAAAGATACAACACATTATTCTAAATAAAAGCGAGCAAATCCAAATAAAATAAAATGATGCTCCAAGCAAAACACATATCATGTGACGAATAAAAATATAGCTCCAAGTAAGGTTACCGATAATGTTGAAGATGAAAGAGGGGATGTCTTCCAGGGAATCCCCAAGCTTAGTTGCTTGGGTCTTCCTTGAATATTATGTTGGGCTGCCTTTGGCATCCCCAAGCTTAGGGTCTTGCCACTCCTTATTCTCCTCATATCGATATCTCACCCAAAACTTGAAAACTTCAATCACACAAAACTTAACGGAACTTCGTGAGATTGGTTAGTATGATATAGAGCAATGTCTACTGTACTCTATCATTTGCACAATTTATATTGACCAATATAAGCCATAGAAACAATAAAACAAGCAAACTATGCATTAAAAACAGAATCTGTCAAAAATAGAACAGTCTGTAATGATCTGAATTATGCTCATACTTCTGCAACTCTATAAATTCTGAAAAATTAGGACAATGTGGGAAATTTGTATGTAAAGCATGTGTAAAATAATTCAGATCAAATGCACATTCCAGTGAATTTAAACAATTCCGCTACTGGGCGCAAAAGTTTCTGTTTTTTGACAGAATCAAATCAACTATCATCCACATCATCCCAAAGGCTTTACTTGGCACTTTATTGAAACGAAAGCTATAAAACTTGATTACTACAGTATCTTAATCATGTGGACACACAAAAACAGCAGATAAAAGTATTGGGTTGTCTCCCAACAAGCGCTTTTCTTTAATGCCTTTTTAGCTAGGCATGATGATTCCAATGATGCTCGCAAAAAAGTAAAGAATTGAAACATGAAAAAGAGCATCATGAATCACATGGCAAGCACATTTAAGCCTAACCACTTTCTATGCATAGGGATTTTGTGAGCAAATAATTTATGGGAACAAGAATCAACTAGCATAGGAAGGCAAAACAAGTGCAAC
Organism: Thinopyrum elongatum; assembly: GCA_011799875.1. Lineage (NCBI taxonomy): Eukaryota > Viridiplantae > Streptophyta > Magnoliopsida > Poales > Poaceae > Thinopyrum > Thinopyrum elongatum. The sequence continues at coordinate 522,687,427 of CM022299.1, forward strand.
TTCAAAACTTTCAACATAAAGAGAGGAAACTTGATGTTGTTGAAATATATATATGGACATATCTTCCCCTCTCATAATAATTTTTAGTAGCATCATGAATGAATTCAACAATATAACTATCACATAAAGCACCCTTTTCATGATGCATAAGCATAGAAATTTTGTTACTCTCCACATAAGCAAATTTATTCTCATCGATAGTAGTGGGAGCAAACTCAACAAAATAACTATCATGTGATTGAAAATTAAAATCATGATGACAAGTTTCATGGTTATCATTATTCAATATAGCATACATGTCATCACCATAATCATCATAGATAGCAACTTTGTTGTCATAATCAATTGAAACCTCTTCCGAAATAGTGGATTCCTTACTAAATAAAGTCATGACCTCTCCAAATCCACTCTCATCAATATAATAATCATAAATAGGAGCCATGCTATCATCATAATAAATTTTCTCATTAAAACTTGGGGGACCAAAAATATCATCTTCATCAAACATAGCATGCCCAAGCTTATGGCTTTGCATATCATTAGCATCATGGATATTCAAAGAATTCACACTAACAACATTGCAATCATGCTCATCATTCAAAGATTTTATGCTAAACATCTTATTGAATTCTTCTTTTATCAATTGAGCACAATTTTCCTTTCCACCGTTTTCAAGAAAGATATTATAAAGATGAACAATATGAGACCACCTCAATTCCATTTTTTTTGTAATTTTTTTTTATAAACCAAACTAGTGATAAACAAGAAACTAAAAGATCCAATTGCAAGATCTAAAGATATACCTTCAAGCACTCATCTCCCCGGCAACGGCACCCGAAAAGAGCTTGATCTCTACTACACAACTTGTTCTTATAGACTCGTGTTGGGCCTCCAAGCGCAGAGTTTTGTTGGACAGTAGCAAATTTCTCTCAAGTGGATGACCTAAGGTTTATCAATCTGTGGGAGGCGTAGGATGAAGATGGTCTCTCTCAAACAACTCTGCAACCAAATAATAAAAAGTCTCTTGCGTCCCCAACACAACAAATACAATGGTAAATTGTATAGGTGCACTAGTTCGGCGAAGAGATGGTGATACAAGTGTAGTAACGATAGTAGATATTGATTTTTGTAATAGGAACAAGAAAAAAACAGCAAGGTAGCAAGTAACAAAAGTGAGCACAAACGGTATTGCAATGCTTAGAAACAAGGCCTAGGGTCCGTACTTTTGCTAGTGCAATCTCTCAACAATGCTAATATAATTGGATCACATAACAATCCCTCAACGTGCAATGAAGAATCACTCCAATGTTCCTATCTAGCGGAGAACATAAGAAGAAATTGTTTGTAGGGTACGAAACCACCTCAAAGTTATTCTTTCCGATCCATCTTTTAAAGAGTTCGTACTAAAATAACACCAAGTTATCCTTTCCGATCGATCCATCCAAGAGTTTGTACTAAAATAACACCATATGATACACATCAACCAACTCTAATGTCACCTAGATACTCCAATGTCACCACGAGTATCCGTGAGTTGATTATACGATATGCATCAAACAATTTCAGATTCATAATACTCAATCCAACACAAAGAACCTCAAAGATTGCCCAAAGATTTCTACCGAAAAAACAAAGACGAGAACGTGCATCAACCCCTATGCATAGATAACCCCAATGTCACCTCGGGAATCCGCAAGTTGAGTGCCAAAACATATATCAAGTGAATCAATATGATACCCCATTGTCACCACGGGTATTCATAGCAAGACATAGATCAATTGCTCTCAAATCCATAAAAGTATTCAATCCGATAATAATGAAATCTCAAAGGGAAAACTCAATTCATCACGACAAGATAGAGAGGGAGAAACACCATATGATCCAACTATATTAACAAAGCCCGCGATACATCAAGATCGTGCCAGATCAAGAACACGAGAGAGAGAGAGAGAAATTAAACACATAGTTACGGGTAGAAACCCTCAGCCCGAGGGTGGACTACTCCCTCCTCATCATGGTGGCCGTCGGGATGATGAAGATGGCCTTCGGTCATGAATTCCCCCTTCGGCAGGGTGCCGGAATGGGCTCCCGATTGGTTTTTCATGGCTACAGAGGCTTGCGGCAGCGGAACTTCCGATCTAGGGTTATTTCTGGGAGTTTATGCATTTATAGGATTTTTTGCGTTGGTTTCACGCGAAGATGGGCCTCAGGGGGGCCACTACCCACCAGGGCGCGCTAGAGGGGGGTGGCGCACCCTGGTGCCTTGTGGGTAGCAGGGGGGCCCCTCCAGTGGATCTTTGCTCCAGTATTTTCCTTTTCTTTCAGAAAAAATTGTCAAAAAGATTCGTCCAATTCTGAAAACTTTTATTTCTGCACAAAAAACAACACCACGGTAGTTCTGCTGAAAACAGCGTCAGTCCGGGTTAGTTCCATGCAAATCATATCAAAACCATACAAAATTGTTGTAAACATGGCATGAATACTTCATAAATTATAGATACGTTGGAGACGTATCACCCATACAGTTTGATCTTCAGTATTTTTATCTCCAGTGTATTGGCCTATGAAGTTAACAAATCGACCGAAACTCATACGCGCGACAAAGTGTTCGTGGCATCGATAGATGTAGTTTCTGAGCGAAGTCGGTAGCAGAGATTCCTTCTCGCCCATTTAGTCATGTGATCAGTAGTATTGTCATAGTAGTTATGATAATTAACTCCATGTTAATTAGGCAAATGACTGAGCTCTTCATAATTTAACCTCTAAAAAAGTTTTGCTTCAGTAAATATGCAAAGGCGGGGGGGGCACCGGCCCCCTCAGAACTACACATAGCCCCGCCGCTATTTTTAGTGTATCCGCCAACATGACGATACACCTCTTCAACCCAAGCCATCGAGGTATGGATGCAAACAAAAGTTCTGCCTCTAAATTCTCTCTTGACACACCAATTTTAAAGAGACTCTCTTTACCAAGCAACCTGATGGTTCTAATTGCACCGCTTTCCATGGCCGCGGCAATAGGTTTTATCTTGTTCACTGTGTGGGCACATTTGAATTCATTTAAGTTATCATTCGGCGTCCCCTCCCTAGTCAGCGGGATTACAATGCTCACTACATAGTACATACGCAATTACAACTGTTAGTTTGCTAGCTGTGCAATTACATCAACAACTAAATTACATTATGTTTGCAGATATGCTAAATTTGCGCCAATCTCCACATGAAAACTTTGACCTTTGATGGGACCGCGAGCTTCCAAAGAGAAGTCCAGGATTTTCCTTCTCTTCATTCGTAGATGAAGCACCTCTCCCCTCCAGCCAACTCTCACGCTGGAGCTTGGTCTGGAGCATAAATCTGTCCGCTGAGCTTACTGTAAACTGCCCCTTCTTGTCCGGAGCCTAGGCCCAAAAATCCTTTGTATTATGGGTACATACAGGGATTTTTAGGAACGCATGCGAACGAGGGAGGAGGGGTTTGGGTGGGCCAGGGCAGTCAGAAGCGGGCATAGCAGCGGTACGGACTCCCGCAAAGCCCCCCACATTTGTCTCCAGTTTACAGGAGAAAACACGTCCAGACCGCGCCGCGGACCGATACAGGACCGCGTTGAATGACTTGCGCGGTCCGGACGTATGCGGGTGGTTTGCGGGCCAGCGTTGGAGATGCCCTAAGAGCAAGTATAATAAGGTGATGTAGGCGGGCTGTAAGACTTTAAATATTATATCTTTAATGAGTTGGATGAGAGAAGAGAAGCGGGATGTAGATTTACAACCGGCTGTAGCATAGTCTCTAAGAAGCTATGTGACAGTGTATGATGGTCATATGGTAGAAAAGTAGTAGTACTTTCTTGTAGCCCACTACTATACATGTTGGCTATTACAATAGATAACATGACAACATGTTATAGCCATCAAGTCGGCTATATTATGAACAATATGATGATGTAAGCAAACTATAAGGATATAAATATTATATTCTTGCTGCTTAGTTGGAAGAGAGAGAAGAGGAGAGAGAAGAGAAACGGTATGTAAACTAGTACTAGCCGGCTCGCTCCAAAAAGCATTCTGAGAGAAAAAGATGGGCCATATAGTGATAAAGTAGTAAAATATTATAGCCAACAATTATATGAGTTGGCTTTTAGGTTGGCTATGAATGACATGACTATTACGTATAGCCAACAGTTGGTCCTACTATTAGAGCATCTCCAGCCGCGCCCCCAACAGGCCCCCCAGGGCAACTTTTTTCGCGCCGGCGCCGGAAAAACCCCCCAGTCGCGCCCCCAAGACGCCGAAATCCGCCGGCTCGACCCGTTTTTGGGCCCGGCGATCCCAGGCCGAACCCAGCGCACTGGGGGCGCTCGGGTGCTCCGGCGGAAGGGGAAAACACGCCTGAGCCACACTGTCAGGCGAAAAGTCAAGCCAATTGTCCAGATTCGCCCCCCACCCCCGCGCGCTCGGCCACCACCCTGCCGATCCCGGCGCCGCCCACCGCCCAGCACCGCTAGATAGGCCATTCCCCGCCGGAAAAGAGAGAAGGTTTCACCGCAGCAACATCTCCACCACCTTCCGGGCGAGTTTTCCGGTGCTCCGGCCACGCAGGGCGGTATACCGGCGGCTGTGCGCCCACCACGCCCGTCAGGTGTTCGGCGATTTGTCTGCTCGGCGATGGACTCGGACGACGAGGAGGCGCTCGCGGCGTTGCTGGAGGAGGAAGCTGATGCCGACGTCCAGGACGAGGAGCATCTCATGGTCCTCGCCGCCTTCGCCGGCCTGCTCGCGAGCAATGAAAAGCCGCGGCGAGGTGGCTCGGCGCCAGGGCGGCTGAAAGCAAAGAACCGGCATCGTCTGGAAGGCTATTGCATGCTCTACTCCGACTACTTCGCCGATGCTCCATTGCACGGCGACAAAGTATTTCGGCGCCGTTATCGGATGAGCCGAAAGCTTTTCCTCAGGATTGTGAATTCCATCCGGGAGTTCGACAGCTACTTCAAGTGCAAGAAGGATTGCACCGGGAAACTTGGATTCACCTCAATCCAGAAGTGCACGACAGCTATGAGGATGCTTTCATACGGAGCTCCCGGTGATTCACTCGACAACTATGGGTACATGGCCTAGTCCACGACCATTGAGTGTTTCTACAAGTTCTGCAGGGCAGTGGTGGCAGTGTTTGGACCGCAATACTTGCGATCACCCAATGCTGAAGACACTGCTCGGATCCTAGCACAGAATGCAGCAAGAGGATTTCCTGGGATGCTTGGAAGCATCGACTGCATGCATTGAAAATGGAAGAACTGTCCATTTTCTTGGCAGGGGATGTACAAAGGCGGTTGCAGTGTGGTACTTGAGGCAGTGGCCACACAGGACCTCTGGATTTGGCACTCCTTCTTTGGTATGCCAGGAACTCACAATGACATCAACGTGCTGCAGTGCTCCCCTGTCTTTGCCAAGCTTGTTGAAGGTCATTCTCCTCCGGTGAACTTCGAGGTCAATGGGCGGCACTACAACAAGGGGTACTACCTAGCTGATGGCATCTATCCGAGATGGTCTATATTTATGAAGACTATCTCAAACCCTGTGCCAGGAGGCAAGAACTCCCACTTTGCGAAGGTTCAGAAGGCTTGCAGGAAGGATGTCGAGCGGGCATTTGGTGTGCTCCAATCTCGATTTGCTGTTGTCCGGTACCCTGCTCAGACCTGGTCGAAAGATCAAATGTGGGAGATCATGACTTGCTGTGTCATCTTGCACAACATGATCATTGAGAGCGAGCAGGAAGAGCCAGTGTTTGACACTGAACCATATTACAGGCAGGGTCCTCTTGCGCAACTTGATCACCAGCTACCGGCAACCTGGACTGCCTTCTTCAATATGCGTCAGGAGATCCGAGACCCACAGGTGCATCAACAACTGTAGCAGGATCTGGTGGAGCACCTATGGAGACTCAAGGGCAACGCCTAGCTCGACGTGTGATGAAATATGAGTTTTTATTTGTTGAACTATATAATTTGTATTGAACTATTTATTGTTGAACTATTTGATTTCTATTGATTTTCTGTGATGAACTATGTGATAAAAAAATTATTTTTGTTGAATTTGCGCCGAACCACGGCGAATATGGGCCGATTTGCGTCGATATCGGGCCGATTTTTGGCCGAAAGTGGGCCGAAAAGCGGGCACATTTGCGCCAAAAATGGGCTGATATCGGCGTCTGGGGGCGACCTGGGACCGGCGGCTGGGAACCCAATCGCCCCAGAGCCGATTTTAACGCCGGCTCACCCTCAGACGACGATTTTTAAGCCTCGTGGGGGGCCAACTGCTGGAGATGCTCTTAACCATGCTTTAATTGGAGCTGGGAAGACAATTTTTTTTAAGTAAAGCGAAGACGACTTTCTTACATATAAGGTGAAGATGATTACATTGGCCATGTAATCAGCAGCCGTAAATCACCGTGATCAGGTTAAACTTTGCTTGACCACGCCTCGCTGTCAGTAGCCTACTACTCCTAGCTACGAGCCGTACGTGCCGACATGGAACACCAATGGATAGACGGACGTGCGTGACTTGTCGCCCTTACGTGTCCGCGTGTTGATAGTGCCACGTACACGGACCGAGCGTGTTGCATCATCACGCTTGACAAGGGAGGAGCATAGTGCTTAGTGCACCAGGTTGGCGAGGACGTACCACACGAAACTGCACCATTTCTTTGTCGTGCACCGTGTCGGCGTCCAGAAGCACAACTCTCTCTCGGACGCTCTCTGTTCTGGCAAATCGAATGCAGATTTTTTTTTTTTTTTTGGCTGTCTTCGTTTTCTTTAACACACGAAATGCCCTGAAGGGCCTAGAGATATCCACTAAAGCTCAACTTATATCTCTGTCAGGCTTCCCAACTTGTATATCTCTGGCAAATGTTGGTTCAAGCGATGCAAATACTCCTATATAAATACCCGGACGGGAGTACTAGTATATTATATTTCATTAATATTTGGTAAACGTTTACACCCGGCACGCCGGCCGAACTTTCAGCCGGACGCGCGCGGGGCGTTCGATCAGGGGCATCATATGGCCAGAAGCTAGCGCGACCCTCACCTTATCCTTTTGTTTTTTTTTTCTGCGTTGACTTTGTGTTACATGCCCTCGCTTCCCCGCTGATCCCCGCCTACTGTCGCTATCCCCTGGCCGCCGGCGAGCTGTTACCGCACGTGGCCGGAGTATGAGCCGGAGTGCGCGCAGGCAAGATGCTCCTCACATGAGATGCAAACATCTGATCAAGCTGCAACCACCGAGAGCTTCGGGGCTGCAACGGCGCACGGTCATGCTGTGGTGGCGCGGCGAGCGGCGCGTCAGTGGAGCTGAACGACGGACGACGAGCCCGATTTTAGTGGTGCGACGGTGGAGCATGGTGGGGACACTAGACAATGTTGCAACTGGCGACACGATTTGCTGGAATCGGCGTCGCGTTTTGCTCAACCAGAGACCGCGGTTGTTGGAAGCACCCCCATCGCAAGACCGATGAAATGCTGCAACCAGCGTGATGACTTGCTGGAACCATTGTCACGGTTTGCTGGACCGCCTTTTTTCCTCCCTCAATGGTGATCATGGTGACCACGGTGACTGCGGGGAATGTAGTGCATTTTTGCTACAACCACATCCTGTTTTTGCTACAACCATATCCTGTTTTTGCTACCACTGGTGAATTTTTTTGCTACATGCATGGCAAACGACAGGCTCCGATGCTTCAACCTGACATGGAAAAAAGCTTCAACTGGCCTACGAGAAGTTACAACCGGTGGCAGAAAAAGCTTCAACAGGCATAGGGGAAAAAGCTTCAACCCCCATGGAAAAGCTTCAGCCGGGGAAAAAAGCTTCAATCGGCGTAGGAAAAGCTTCGACCGGAGGTTAAAAAAGCTTCAACCAAGAACAGAGTCTGTGGGCGCACCAGTGGCGTTGGCGACGAGCGGGGAACGGCGAGGGGGAGAGGACGCGGGTGCTGCGACGAGCAACGATGGCGAGGGAGAGGACGTGCGTGCTTTCTCATCTCACCGGAGCACACGCACAGCGATGGCTGGGGCAAGAACGTCGCCCTGAAACGGATCTGATGTGGGGAGGGAGAAAGATGATGACGTGGGGAGCGAGGATCGAACAGCTCCTGCCTGCTGGGATCGCACAGCTGCGGTGCGACCGGCCCAAATTTGGACAGGCGCGCCGGCGCCTAGCGGTGCCCTTAATATTTTGAGCATGCTCGCGCTGAGAGATTTTAGTTGAGAAGATAACGCTCAGTAGGCCCGAAAGGAATATGCGACATTGATAGGCTAAATCTACTCCTCGGGACGACAACTAGAAGCGGAACTTCTTGCATGTATTGCAGGTTTATACATCAGCGTTCCTATGCACCGACCGGTTATTTTTGAACCTAGACAATGCTTAGGTATAATCATTACAAGTTAGTTGTATTTAGTTTACATATATTAATTCCTATATATTCTAGTTCATTAATATTTCGAGCATGATCGCATTGAGAGATTCTAGTTGAGAAGATACCCCTGAGTTCGAGCACATGGTACTGTAGGATCGAAAGTATGTCTAGAGGTGGGGAATTATACTATTGGACCAAATAAAAATCTATCATTTTCTCAATTTTAGTTGTGGGTAGATTTTAGCAATTATGACAAGTCAAGCAATCAACATATACATGCAATTCTAAGAGTATAGCAACGGAAAGTAAAACATTGCACATGAAGGGAAAGGGAAGGGTTTGGAGAAGGCAAACACAATGAAGACACGAAGATCTTCGAAACTAGATCATATGTTAATGTAAATTTCAACAAAAAAATTTCACAAAAAAACCGAGAAAAACCGGAAGAAGAAAAACAAGAGCCGAAAGCACGGTTTTTTCAACTTTTTTTTTCTCTTTCTGAGAGTTACAGTTGTGCTTCTAGCGGAACAGAAGCAAATATGCGCCTCCATAAGAAGCAAATATGTGCTTCTCGTGGAAGGAAAAAACATGTTTTTTTTTCCTTTTCTGAGAGGCAACCTAGACAAGAGAGTTAGATTCGGTGATTCCCCTCCCCTTTCGGGGGGCATTTCGACTTCCCTAGCACAAAACAATCATTTTATTGAAATAGCATGGCTAGTCGCTAAAAAATGATTTATAACTTCGATGGGGAAGATATCAGGGAGGGGGCACATAGTGCAAGAAATTGGGCGGGAAACTTTCTGGTGGGAGATATCACACAGAAAACACATGACATGAGAACTAAGCGGAAAACTTCCGGGCGGAAAATATCAGGTGGAAACACATGGTGTGAGAACTCGGGCGAGACAGGACATATCGGGCAAAAACTTTTGGTGGGAGATATCAAGCGAGAAACACAAGACGGTAAAGTTCCTTTTCTCAGGCGAGACATATTGGGCGGGAAACACATAGCTGGAGAAATTTGGTGGGAAACTTCTGGGCAAGAAATTGGCTAGAAAACTTTCAAGCAGAAAACACATGTCCTGAGAAAATAGGCGTGAAACTTCCGGGCCACTCATATCGTGCAGGAAACATGGTGTGAGAAATTGAATGGAAAATTTTCAGGTAACACATATATCGGGCAAGAAATAGATGGCCGTAAAAGTTAGGCGACTATTATATGCCGAGAAAGTTCTTTCTTTTGGACTGCACATACTGGGTGGGAAACACACAACTTAAAGTTCCTTTTGTTGTGCAACACATATTGGGCAGGAAACGCAAGAAGCAAAAAAGATGGATGGGAAACTTTCGGGCGGGAGATATTAGGTAGAAAACTTTAGAGCAGAAACACAAGCCGGATAAGTTTTTTCACAGTTTAAATTAGATGTGCAAGACGATGCCCCAGTTCCAAACCCATTTAAATCAATCACATGGCCCACTATTTTCACAGTTTGTTGCATATTCTAGAACATGCCAGAGTCTGCTGCACCCCCACCCATGCTTCTCCATCCAGTAGCATGCATTCGTACGCTATATATCTATCTGAATTAAATGCAACAAAATTCTTTTCTCTTTCCATCCCCACAAATAACACAATCTTGCACCTAACACCCTAAAATTTTGCAGTCAACACCCTAAAACTTTTGTTTCCTTACAAACAAGGACAAATTTCAACAAGTCGTGGTAAATTTAGATAGAAATTTTGGCAGCATAATGCGTTAAATGGATTAAGAAATGCATCCACAACAGCACTACATGACTGGTAATCAGTTTAAAGCAGGCCTGCTCTTTTGAAGGACGACAGAAGATCGTTTGTGGATGTACATGGGCCATAAGGGCAAAAACGATTATAGTGCAAAATTGGTGGGCAGAACTAGTCAGCTTGTTGATCAAGCCTTCTCTAGGGCAGGTGCTCCTCATGCATTGTGCCCATGTTGTTGTTGCTTTTAGCACCCACACAAACAAGGGTGACGACGGTGGCACTCCTGTGCAAGTATGGTTTCAAGACCATATTATATGAGTGGTTCACAATTCAATCAAGAAGCTTATAACTGATATGATGTATGAGGCATGTGTACAGGCTATTACAGAAAAGTTGAAAAAGAGAAGAAAAAAACGATCAGATGCTTGCAGGGCTTATCATACACTAGATCAGTACATGGAGGTATTATTTGAACCACGCCAATGCTTTTGATGTATCATTAGAAACAATACTAATTATGGAAACAGTTGGTTTAGTTTACCAACAGTTGAAAGAATCAATATACTGGAAGAATTAATATACTGTAATGATGTATCTAAGAGTACCTGGCTACCTAAATCCCATTGTCTACTGAACAAAGTAATTTGAAACCGAGGCTCAGTTTTATAGTTGAATCAATAACAAGGAAAAACAAATTGCAGTCTACATACATATCAAAAAGATACTTAATAACCCTAAAAAAAAGATACCTAACCCACTTTGACTGCATCTTTCACATGCACGCAAGATCAAGGTCAAAGGCTAACCTATTATATATCAGCTGATGATCACATTTATCCACATAAAATATATAAATAAAAAACAGTAAGAAGGAGGCGGAAACTGCTAATGGCAACAAAGAAAGAAGGAAAGGAAGGAAGATGGCCTTGTATGTTTTACTATTACGGGAGTTGTGCTAATATCAAGGTAATTAATTTTCTTTACCAACACTTTTATCAATTGATTCGTGGTCGTAAATATTGTCAACTCATTGTACTCATTTGACTACGTCGGTGGCAAGAATGGCTACTTCTTGTATACTATCTAGGGTGGCACACTCATCACGAGATTTCTCTTGGACGCGACAGGGCGGGTTTAGGTCTTCACGTGGAAAGAGAACACCGAGCAGTGGATGTTGTTCTTTTCGGTACCCAAGGCGCAATGTGACGTGTACTCGTTGTGTGGGTCATTCAGTGTCTGCACCGAGAATGCATTGGCATCTTGTAGTTGCCTTCGTGGTTTCAGTGAGCAATACCAGGGCCAGTGGTCACAGGGTGATCATACTCAAGGCTGCATAAGAAATGTTGCCCTTCAAAGCAACGGCAATGGCTCACGGAATGACAGGTTCTACACCATGGTAAATGTTAAGTTACCAAGCAATGCACAAAACATTGTCACAGCGGCATCAATGGATAGTAATCAAAACTGTGAGCTTGTGTGCCTAAGCAACCATGATTGTACTACTTATTCCTTCAACGGCAGCTGCTCACTTTGGTACGGGGACCTTATCAACCTACAAGATTTGAGTAGCATTGGTACTCAAGGCCGTTCTATTCAAATTCACTTGGCTGCATCCGAGTTCTCAGATAGAAAGTACACTAAGAAACTGGCCATGATCACCATTATTATCTCTACTCCTAATGTCTCAGTACGTAGGTCGTCGTTCGCTTGTTTCGTTCGTCCCACCCACCTCTCGTGCGATCTCCCCAACGATTTTCTCCCGTCCGGTTTCCTTCTTACCGATACTAGTAGAATGCCCGTGCGTTGCTACGGGATATAATACATATAAATGAATCAAACAAATGATTAAGGTCGTCTTCGAAGTCGAAGCTCATTTCTTCCTCGTACATTTGGGCACGTTCGAATATCAAACGGGCGCCCAGCAGACTCCCTAAAATTCAATCGTCTGGATAGTCCGGACTCCTCCAAATCCAGTCATAGAGAAATGTGGTTGTCCAGACTATCAGTTATGTTATCTCAAATACGCGGTCCAAACACAAAAACCCACCCCACAACGCACCATGCCCTTTTCCTGCCCGGCCCTCTCCTTCCCGCTCGATTTTCTGCTACAGCAGGGCATTTCTCACTCGAGCCCTCCCCTTTAAAATCAGATGACGCCCACCTTACCTTCATCATGGCGCCCTCAAGGAGGAATCCGCCCACCAATCGCCTCGCTCTCCGCCCTGATCGCCTCCCCCGTGTTCGTGCCGACCCACCACCGCCATCAAGGGAGGGAGGCATGCACCTCCCATGACACCCCTGAGCCAAGAAGGCAGATATTATGTCTCTTCAGTCATTGCCACATTGTAACATACGGTTGAACGTCGTGCATTACCACGAAATAAAAAAATGATGTCCGTTGTTATGCATGCAACTTATATGCCACCATGTCTGTGATTCTTGAAGCAACCAACCAATGCATTTACCCTTCTATCCTAACCAAAAATGTCTATTATTAACTCTTGAAGCAACCAATCAATGCATTTACCCTTCTACCTAACCCAAAAATTATACAACTTGATGAAAACAATATATGAACCGCTCCCTCATGCAATTTGCTGCAAAGACATCTCTAATGAAATGCAATTTTCCACATTTGCTAATGTAGAGAAATTATTCCCGGTCATTCTCAACCTCACTCTTATCATAAAATCCACTAACTCGTGTTCTAAGTGAGCCAGTGATCGACATCGTCATGGCAGGCCAACAACAAGGGACAAGGGCGGCAACCGCCTTCTTATCTTGGTGCTAGTATCTCCTGGTTTTATATTGGACCAACACTTCATCCCAGGCTCTACCATGACAGCGACATGCTGATGTGTTGCCTTACAAAAAGAAAACTATGCATAGAAATTTTCATCCCAGAGCAACTTGCACCTACTCCCACCTCCCATAAGATGTATATTTTTCACCCTCACCTCTCTAGGCTACATAGGCATTTTTGTTTATGCTTTTATCCCTCTATAGCCGGTCAACCTCCAACTCTATTGTGGTCTTCAATATAAGCCCTATTGTGGTCTTCAATATAAACCGGCTGTGTAAAGTACTCCCTCTGTACCAAAATATGTGACTCAACTTTGTACTAACTTTATACTAAACCAACAGGCCATCGTCAGATGAAGACAATAAAGGTGGCAATTTAAAGATGAAATGCACAACAATGACTACAGGTGATAAATAGTATGAATATGTTTTACACTTGCACATACACATACACACTCTAATACAAATCAAGGTCATGAGATAGTCTACTTGTTTCAAGCTATCAAGATCATACTTTGGTTGTCGGCGGTAATTTGTCTTACACAAAAACTATTCTGTAAGAGATCTTCGGTTTCTGACATTGGAATTAAATCTGATCCTCTTCCATTCACAAATCATCGGTTTCTTGCTCTTGATGTCTTGTATGCTACCACCTTCTTGCCTTCTTTCCAAGTTGGGTTGCACAGTCTCAAGAGGAACACAGGCCAAAGCCGACACCTCCTTTGTCCCTCCATCGTTCAACACTCTCCAAGACATCCTTTCTAAGCGTGCACAACCCTTTGCTCATCTTTAGTCAACTGCCTTTTTAGAAGCCTACCCACTTGATCTGCAAGTTAACAAATCTGGAATTAGTACTGTTATGAAAAATGCTACCATTCCTATTATGAAAAATATGTTGCATGCTACTATTGCAAAATCTGACCTTCCTATTTTCAAAATAAAGTTAGTTCCTACTCCTTCCTAGCATTTTCATGATTGTTCCATCTAGTAGCCTACAATTGCATGTTACTATTGCAACTCCGCAAAAGGAAAAACAAATCTACAACAGAAAATTAACCACTACATATTGTTAACATTATTTTTGACCTGATCATATCCCGATTGCGCAACCAGATTTTCTCAGTATTTGACATGATTATCCCAATTGCAAAAACATATTTTCTCTTAGTTTTTTTACCATTGTTGCTGCTATTTTCTTAATTGCACAGGACTGTTACTAATCCAAAAACTCATATAGAACATGATTATGTATGCTTGTTTGACAAGCAGATTTTTTTGCTTACTGTTTAGGCCCTTCCCGCGGCCGTTTCCAACGCTACCCCAGACGTCCTGGCTATATGCTGCATATTGATGTTGCCTTGGGAATACTTGTTGCACTCCATGGAGCCATCACCATTCTCGACGTGGCCTCAACCAGCCACTCGAAGACTACCGACAAACCCTTGCCCGACATTGCCAAAACCGGCCACAAGTACTTTAACAAGTTGTTAAAAGAATAAAATCGTATATGGTCTAATAAAAGGTATGCACATCTTGTGTATGATTTGAACATATCAGTTACGTTCAGGCTAAACTCCTTAATGGAGAAAGCTGAAGGGTGATGGCAATTAAGTCTGTATGTTCGTTTGCTCAAGTCAACTCCCCAAAAATATGAACTCGCAAACACAGGACACCATGAACTATAGAAAGACACCATCTAATGCATGTGACCACCAGCCTAGCTACTGTCCCAAGTGTCCTCTGGATCGCAACTTACGGAAACATCATCAAGGTAGAAAAAAAAGTAAGATTACCAAACCTGCAACGCTTTGATCCGGTAATGAGGACGTCAGCGATATCCCATTAATGGTACCCTAGAGCGGCAGAAACGTAGAGACTGACAAAGACTGGGCAATATTGGCGGCGGCGTGGTACCGAGCCTTCAAACCTAAGGTGTCAAATAGGCGGAATCACCTCTTATAAAGAAAATTATGTACAATAACAACTCTCAATAATCATATATTACCAATTTGTATCACTCCATCAACAACCTGACATTACCAAGCATGTTCGTCGTGATGCTTCGGTGCACCATCGTGCACTTGTCCTCTTACAGGTTTGTTGTGAATTCTGAGTTGGGACCATGTTATCTTCTCCAACAGCTCCTCCATGGTCCCGTATGTGCCTGATGAACATAAAATTTTAAGCAAGCTATACTAAATTATCAGCGATGATGCTAGAATGATTAGGAAGATTGTTAAGCGTGTGGCACCTGGGAGAGCGATGAATGCTTCAGATCATCGAGACATCTTTGATTTCCTCTCGTGCATGTCAGATGCAAACCTTTATTTCTTCCGCACTCTCACCTAATATCTGTTAGTAAAAGTTAAAGTGAAACTCAATCCCTTGGCACTGAAAATTGCAGCCAATATTTCAATACGCCGAACTTAGTATAAATGTTTGGCTACAGAATTCAAATCCAGCAGGGATAGCCTTATCTGCCATGTGACTTCTCAAGCGTCAGGCTATATTCATATGACAAAACAAATGAAACTTTGATTTCCTTGCATGAAAACTGCCAGAACTGGTAGGCCTAGAGACAACACCATACAACATGATCAGTTATTTCAGAGTTCAATTTCAGTATGCATGAGTACATGCCTGAATTCCAAACACCAATACACACCACGTGCTGGACCGGACAATATATTTCTTACCCTTGGAGACTACACATACACAATTCTAAGATGTACACAACATAGGCAGAAATACCTCGACAACTTGAGAGCCCTGGGAATCACCCTGTGAAGGAAACCCCAGATGAAAAAACCTACTTAGTGTGTGTACGTTAGTCAGGAAGAGCACATGTGCAAGAAGCAGAGAACTCATGCAGAAGGAAAAGTTGTATACGGACGTACCCGATGACACAGCGGCCGCCGTGGAGCACCGTTCGCTTCTGCACGTGCTCGTCGGCGCATGTCTCCACCACCGCCTTGCGCCTGGTGTTGTCACCGTAGAACAAGAGCTGCAGCAGGTACAGGAACCTCAACATCAGCAGGAAATTGTGATTTTCCTGTGCAACTTGATTCAATCACACAACTTCTTATATGGTTGATAATATCAATTGTTGTCCAGATGTCAGTTTCTGGATCGAAAATGAGAAGAATACATACAAAAGAACTCATTCAAGACAAGAACTGAACTGAAAAAGAAGTGTTCAGTGCTAATCTCTAAAAACTACATAAGTGAAATTTGGAATACCAAAAAAGTAGTTGCAAACTACAAAAAAAAATAACAGCGAGAACTTCAGCTGCAGCATCCTACCAATGGCCAATTTACCATATGCATCATCCCAATTAACAAAGACGAAATTAGCAATACAGATGCAACATAACTTGGTAATAGCTTGTTTGAAAAATAACACAAATAACTCAACGACGGTGAAACTAATGCAAATGTTAACCAATATGGAGGAGTATGGGAACCTTCTTTAGGTGTTCAGATTGCAATAGGTAGTCAGGTTCATCGTCATCATCCGAGTCCTGCCGTGGGATCCGCAAGCTGCATCTTCTGTGTTGGTGACATCATCATCATCAAAAAGAACTATCTGATCCTCACCATAAGACCAACCAGGAAACATCCAGTGATTCGATCAAAAAATTTCAAGAACCTGAAAATACAAGGACGACCGTCCATATCAGGGTGTGGCAATTATCTACTCAACCTTGCTATCATCAAGCAAAAGAAAATAAACCTTGAAGCTGCACAAACAACTACGATCATCAGGCACAAGAAAAGAAAGCTTGAAGCTACATAAATATTAACTACCTTACAGAGGCAATTTGGTTCATTTAAAACCATCATTCGTAAATCAGAACAGTGGTCGGGAGAAAAAATTATCCATGCAATTCACCACACAAGCGCACAAGCAAAGTAGTAGGTCACATTCAGACATTGGTATCTCAACAACGTCAAGCTACCCACCATAAAGAGCCTAAGGTGAGCTTTCCCTGCCGTTAAAGAAAAAGAGTGAACAGAAAATTGCACCCTCAAATCATCTCCATGAAGGAAATCCATCCCCCAAGATTCATTCCCCATTCTGGGTTTCATACATACAAATCGCAGCGGCACAAATCAAACTGTACGCTTTCCAAACCAGGAAGAATACAGGGTATGAAATGGAGAGAGGGAAGCTCACCTGAGACTGAGAATCCATAGACGAGAGTATCTTGCTGGTAAACGGTCATCGCCTTCGTGGCTGACAGGGGCAGATGAGTAGACAGGGGCACGCCGAGGAGGGTGGGCGGGGCACACGCTGTACGAGCTCGCACGGCCAAACGTGACGGCGGCCGCGGCAGTTGCTCGAGGTCGCTCGTGCTACCCATCTTGAAAAGGGGAGGCGGCATGCTGTGAGACGAGATCGCAAGACGAAGATTGGATCGAAAAATTACCGGGATGTGGGTGGGGCGCATCGAGTGGAGCATTGGGGCAGCGGCGCGGCGGTGGTGCAAGGAGGACCAGGATCTGGCCGGTGAACCTCCTCCTCTCCGACGGAATCTGGCCGGTGAACCGGCCCCAGCGCCACCTTCCAATGGGGAGCAGAGTCGGCGGACGTAGCTCACGTGCTCACCGTGGGAGCGAAGACGAGGTGCCGGAGCGGCTCATAGAGAATCGGCGGTGTAGCACGTCGAGGAGATGGGAGGGGTGCCATGGCCACAGCAATTGGCTGCGGAGGAATCCTGCAGCGGCGGCGGAGGAGTCTCTCTGTAGGAACCCTAGGTAGAGGAGAATCGGTGATGAAGGGATCCGCGATGGCGAATAAAGCGAGCGCAGCCTCGTTCGTCTGATTTTTTTTTTTCGTGTGAGGGGGCCTTCGTCTGGTTTTTTCGCTACGTGGTCATCCTCTGGTTTTGTTTCGTTTGTGCGAGGGATTGTTACATGCTGCGACGGGATTACGTGCGAGGTGGGAGGAGGACGAAAAAAACCAAGGAAAGTGGGAGGTGAGACGAAAAAAACCCGGAACGGTGGCTTCGACGGTTGTGTTTTTTTTTTTAGTGGAGCTAAGTATAGAAGGGGATCGGTGGGAGAAATAAATCGGAGAGGGAGGTGATCTCATGTATATGGTATTATTTTTTAATTCTTAATTACTAAATATTTATATAATTGAATTGAATCAACACCTGCCAAAGCAAGCACGAATAAATGGAAGGAGTATCACACACGATTCGGTTTTAAGTGCGAAGAAGAAAAAATTAACTTGGGAGGGGTGGTGGGAGGTGAGACGAAAAAAACGGACGTAAGTGGTGGGACGGAAAAAAACCGTGAAGGCTATTCTACCAACTGAGACATTAGGAGTACAGATTTTTGCAACACCGATTTTCCTGAGCCACTTTATTCTCAGGCTATGAGGCTCAATCGCGCAATTAAAGGAGGCAGCTTATCTCAAGTTGCATGCGGTCCCGTCTAGACGATCTCCTTCCTCGTTTTGTCCATCCTCCCCTCGACCCCATCCCCACCACCGATTGCTCCCACGTCCCCCCCCCCCCCCCCCCCGGCCCCGGTTCTGGTTTTATGTATTTTTATTTATTTCCCAAAAATCTCTCTATTTCCGATTTTTTGGTGCAATGGAGATAGCTCTTTCCCGAAAATCCCTCTTACTCTCTGTCTGTCTCGCGATCTGTTGCCGGAGGCGCTACCAGAATAACTGTTGCTGCCGACGGCCCCCGTCGGCATATATGACGGTATGCCGACGGCCGCGGGAAGACCGTAGGCGTAGGAAAGCCGTCGGCATACCTCCATCTATGCCGACAGGGGCCGTCGGCGTATCTTCCACTATGCCGACGGGGGCCATCGGTGTAGATACTCCGTCGGCACATACATGGGCCCACCGAGCCCAGCTCAGACGGCGGGTTGACGCCGTCAAAACTATGCCGACGGCCCTGACGGCGGCCGTCGGCATAGCTATTAAACTTTTTTTAATTCAAGAAATGCCACGTGGCGCCTATCCATGCCGTCGGCATACCTATTATATGTTTTTAATTCTTATTTTACATTTTTTTTAACTTTAGATTTGATTAATTTAAATCTAATTTATACAAACTTAAACATACACAAATTATATATGGATTTGGGGCAGGATTTTTCATAGATTATGAATATCCGGTTTGTTTTTACTTTTGAGTATGTTAAAATGTAACCTCATGTACTTTTGCATATATGTCCTTGTAATTAGTAAAAATCACAAGTAATTGATACTTCCACAGATTTGGACAACTTTAAAATGATTTTTTATCACAATCTCACACCGGGTCCTCACACATGTGTGAAAGTGTTGTGGCATGCGTAGACACCCTTGGGCTCCGGGTTGTGCCCCCCTCGACGGACGGCAGTGCCGCCGTCACTTGGAGGAGGGAAAACGTGCGGGTCGGGTCGAGCCGGAGCGAATCGAGTGGCGGGTTGGGTCCAGACCGTGTACGGGGATGTTCCTATGTGCTGACCTATCGCAACCAGGTGGAAGAGTCCACTGGTCAAAGCCCGTCCGACGATAGTCAAAGGGCTAGATCTCTTGGTCAACGGGGATTCGGGGTGGCCTTCGGGGTGTAGCTATGCCATCGAAACATCGCACGGGTCCTGATGCATGAGTGAAAGTGATGTGGCATGCGTAGACGCCCGTCTTGGGGCTCCGGGGTGTGGCCCCCCTCCACGGACGGCAGTGCCGCCGTCACTTGGAGGGGGGAATCGTGCGGGTACGGTAGAATTGGAGGGAATCGGGTGATGGGTTGGGTCCAGACCGTGTTCTGGGATGTTCTTATGGGCTGACCTATCGCAACCAGGTGGAAGAGTCCACTGGTCAGAGCCCGTCCGGTGAAAGTCAAAGGGCTAGATCATCAGGTCAACTAGTCCAGGGTTAGGCCGGCCGGGAGGCTTGGGGGGGTAGCAATGCCACCGAAACACCTCACCGGGTCCTCATGCATGTCTGAAAGTGATGTGGCATGCATGGACGCCCGTCTTGGGTCTCCGGGGTGTGGCCCCCTCCGCGGACGGCAGTGCCGCCGTCACTTCGAGGGGGGAATCGTGCGCGTCGGGTCTAGCCGGAGCGAATCTAGTGGCGGGTTGGGTCCAGACCGTGTTCGGGTATGTTCCTATGGCTGATCGTCGGCGTAGCTCCTTTCCACGGCTGCCCAGGTGCTGCCACGTGTCAGCGTATGGTTGGCACATGTTTAACGGCGGCGCCGTCGACGGTCGTCAGGTGTAGTACGTTGCCGAGGGTGGATATATGCCGACGGTGGTACGGACGGCGTCGGCTTAGCTAGCTATGCCGACGGTTTTCGTATGCCGACGGCCGCCCTAGGATACGCCGACGTACGAGTTGCCGACGGCTGCCGTCGGCATAGCCCTAAGCCGATGGTTTTTGGCCCTATGCCGACCTTATTCTGGGCATCTTTCTCGGAGACTTACGAGGTGATGGAGCAGGCTCCTCCGCACGGTCTTCTCTTTCACCTCGGCCCCACCACCACCTCCCTCTTTTTTCCACGGCGCGTGATGACGACAGGGAGGAGGGTCAGAAGTGAAGGAAATATGCCCTAGAGGCAATAATAAAGTTATTATTTATTTCCTTATTTCATGATAAATGTTTATTATTCATGCTAGAATTGTATTAACCGGAAACATAATACATGTGTGAATACATAGACAAACAGAGTGTCACTAGTATGCCTCTACTTGACTAGCTCGTTAATTAAAGATGGTTATGTTTCCTAACCATAGACATGAGTTGTCATTTGATTAACGGGATCACATCATTAGGAGAATGATACGATTGACTTGACCCATTCCGTTAGCTTAGCACTTGATCGTTTAGTATGTTGCTATTGCTTTCTTCATGACTTATACATGTTCCTATGACTATGAGATTATGCAACTCCCGTTTACCGGAGGAACACTTTGTGTGCTACCAAACGTCACAACGTAAATGGGTGATTATAAAGGTGCTCTACAGGTGTCTCCGAAGGTACTTGTTGAGTTGGCGTATATCGAGATTAGGATTTGTCACTCCGATTGTCGGAGAGGTATCTCTGGGCCCACTCGGTAAGACACATCACTATAAGCCTTGCAAGCATTGTAACTAATGAGTTAGTTGCGGAATGATGTATTACGGAACGAGTAAAGAGACTTGCCGGTAACGAGATTGAACTAGGTATTGAGATACCGACGATCGAATCTTGGGCAAGTAACATACCGATGACAAAGGGAACAACGTATGTTGTTATGCGGTTTGACCGATAAAGATCTTCGTAGAATATGTGGGAGCCAATATGAGCATCCAGGTTCCGCTATTGGTTATTGACCGGAAACGTGTCTCGGTCATGTCTACATAGTTCTCGAACCCGTAGGGTCCGCACGCTTAACGTTCGGTGACGATCGGTATTATGAGTTTATGTGTTTTGATGTACCGAAGGTAGTTCGGAGTCCCGGATAAGATCGGAGACAAGACGAGGAGTCTCGAAATGGTCGAGACGTAAAGATCGATATATTGGACGACTATATTTGGACTTCGGAAAGGTTCCGAGTGATTCGGGTATTTTTCGGAGTACCGGAGAGTTACGGGAATTCGCCGGGGAGTATATGGGCCTTATTGGGCTTTAGGGGAAAGAGAGAGGGGAGGCTGCGCGCCCCCCCAAGGCTTAGTCCGAATTGGACTAGGGGGAGGGGCGGCGCCCCCTCCTTCCTTCTCTTCTCTTTTCCCTTTCCTTCTCTCCTACTCCTACTACATGGAGGGGGGGGGGGAATCCTACTCCCGGTGGGAGTAGGACTCCCCAGGGCGCGCCATAGAGAGGGCCGGCCCCTCCCCTCCTCCACTCCTTTATATACGTGGCCAGGGGGCACCCCATAGACACACAAGTTGATCATTGATCTCTCTTAGCCGTGTGCGGTGCCCCCTCCATCATAATTCACCTCGGTCATATCGTAGCGGTGCTTAGGCGAAGCCCTGCATCGGTAGCATCATCATCACCGTCATCACGCCGTCGTGCTGACGGAACTCTCCCTTGAAGCTCTGCTGGATCGGAGTTCGTGGGACGTCATTGAGCTGAACGTGTGCTGAACTCGGAGGTGCCGTGCATTCGGTACTTGGATCGGTCGGATCGTGAAGACGTACGACTACATCAACCGCGTTGTCATAACGCTTCCGCTTTCGGTCTACGAGGGTACGTGGACATATTCTCCCCTCTCGTTGCTATGCATTATCATGATCCTGCGTGTGCGTAGGATTTTTTTTGAAATTACTACGTTTCCCAACAAGAAGGTCGTGGGGAAGCTCGCGTTGGGGGAGATCGCCGTGCTCCAGATGTACTGGGACAACACACGTTCTCCCCTACCGCCAGTGCTCGACTACCCAACTCCCAATTCTCAAGTCTCAATTTCTTGGAGCAGCAGTCGATGTTGGACAGGAAGGACGAGGAGCAGGAGCATTGGCGGTATTTTCTCTGTCTGCTTTCTGTTTGTTTACTGATTTTTTGGCTTGGAGTGAAGATTGGGATCGTAGCACGTCCACCTCCCGCATTCATGGCAACCACTAAAGGCCGCAGCTTCCCTTCCACGGCTCCAACAACGGAGAAGAGGAGGAGGAGGGTTAGGCCGGGAGGCAGAGGCGCGTTAGTTAGAACGTACGTGGTGCAGATCAAGGGCCGGCTCGTTAACATCTCGCATGCCTAAAGATCCACTGCCGCTGGTCACCGCATCCGCTTCCCATGGCCGCGGACGACGGCGATGAAGTGGTGGGCGACAAGGGGAGGCCCACGTGAAATAGACGAGGAGCAACAATGCTGCCTTGATTACGGCTACAAGGGCGAAGTGCTTGGAGGTGAGTCGTACGTGGCGTGTATTGAGTTTCATATATTGCACTTCTAATGCTATCTATTATCTCTCAGAATTTCTCTATGCTATCTCCATATCCATCTAATGTACTCTTCCCCCTAATTTTATTCAAGAGATCTTAAGGAGAAAACTGGGTTTCCAGTTAATCGAAACAATCCTTTTGATTCCTCAACATCCATGTATTCGTCAACAACCTATATTCACCTTTGGGTTCTTTCTTTATAAGAGAAGATTTCGTAACAAACCTTTTGATTCCTCAACAACCATAAATTCGTCACCTATTAATTTATTCATCATCTCACTATTATAATGTTGTGTGCATGTTGCTTTGGGTTCCATCTTTTTTTCTTGTGATAGGCATATTGCTGGCCGTGTTAAGAAAAAACAAAGAACAGGTGCCAGAGTACCAGACCTATAGACCATATATACATCCAGTTCGACATGTTTGTCATCTTCCTTTCAGTTCGATGGTGAGAAAGACGACGGCGGCCGCTGGCATTCTGCGGACGCTGCAGCTCGGCACAACCTCTACTTCAACATCTACAACAAGCTGGTCAGTCCTAATCAACAGTTCCTCTTCCTCATTTAGGTACAAAGCATTATTTGATCCTCCTAATCCTATCTTCGTTTGCATGTGACTAATGGTGATGGTACACAATTTCTGAAAACAGCAAAGATAAACAATGATCTTTTTATTTACCTGGTCATGTTAAGATTTAAATGTTTCCTCTTAGGTAACACGTTCATGATTCATGTGAAAGTTGTTAAGTAATGTAAATTTGCAATGAATGAATCGCTCTTTTAATTATTGATGCAGTACGCCAAGATCATGCCTTTGGCCTTAAGAGTTAATACACGTGATGGGCAATGTATCCAGCAACATGAGTTCGGGAAAGTTCTGTCTCCTTCACGCACACCATGCAGGCCATGGAGCCCATCTTCTCTGTTATACTTTTCGTCTTGTTCCTCGGGCAGGTATTTGATTTAAGCTTTCTTAAGTGGTCAGTCCTGACTAATGAAATGTGCAGAAAAGGATAATTATGTTGTTCTATTCTTCTAGACACCTTTGTTGGTAGTAGGTTCTCTCATGTCAGTTTTCGGTGAAGTTGTACTGGCTGGCATCTATGACTGAAGTTTCTTTCAACTGGTTAGTTGTAATTTTCCCATTTCTGAAATTTCAATGTCAAGTGATTGGGGAATGTATCACACTATCCATTAGCTGAGTCAAGCTCACCACAGGTCTAGAAAGAAACAAACCAGTAGCTCACATTATTGGCAATTGAGATTGGCTGGAGAGCAAGCCGGTGGAGTGAGATGTGTGTGAGCGTTGTTCTGTGTGGTGAGAGAGTGAATTGCTTTTTTGAAAATAAAAGGAAAATGAGCGATTGTTTGTTCTTTTAGGGGAAAAGCGGCTGTTTGCTATGACAGAAAGGTCACATACTTTTTTATATAGTGAAAAATTTCACATACCTTAACAAGTCATTTCTGAAGAATAATTACCAACAAGTGATTTACAGACAAGCCATTAAAATTGGGGTGCGACTCACTCTATTAAGAAGCACGATGCCACTCACTCCGACTAAATACAATCACCTCCTTGCATCTAGCAGCTGACCAATGAATATATATTGTATATGAGCTTTTTTTTTTTAATTTTTTTAAGTACGTGTTTATATGTTCAATTTTTTAGACCAGATATAAAAACCGATGGCTTCAGGTGATACTTTGGAAATGTCAATTGACGAAGTCATTGACGTAACTATGATGTATCGGACTGAAACTCATGTAGTTTTACACAATTCGAAGAGATACATACTAATAATTCTTTTTTTTTTGGTTTGCACATGATAATACAAAAGGTGTATTTTTATATGTTTATTTTTGCAGACTACGAGATAGGTGGAGATGGATTCTGTTGACGTTCATAAAAAATCCATCGACATGGGTCCAAGGCAATAAAGTTCACAAAAAAAATTCACCGAGTTGTAGAAAACAAATACAGGTATATATATGCAAGCAATCAGGGAAAAAGTAAAAGGCCAGTTGTCGGTGTCAAAACCGGCAGATCTCGGGTAGGGGGTCCCAAGCTGTGGATCTAGGATCGGTGGGGAACAAGGGACGATAAACACGGTGTTTACCCAGGTTCGTGCCCTCTCGAAGAGGTAATACCCTACGTCCTGCTTGATTGTATTGGATGTACAGTATGGTTACAGAGTAGATCTACCTCGAGATCAGCATGAGCTAAAACCTAAGGTGATGAGGTGATGAATATAGCTCTAGCCCTAAAGACTACAACCCTCTGTTTATATAGACACCGAAGGGTTAGGGTTACTGGAGATAGATTACAATAAGTAGTAAAGAGATCCTGCCTATCCTTGACTTGGAGGGCACACCACGACTTCATAGACCTCCTGTCGTTGTACGGCTTCACCAGTCCGGCCCATATTCAATGGGCCGACGCCCCGAGGACCCCTTAGTCCATAACTCCCTCGGTAGCCCCCGAACTAGCCTCGAATGCCGGGGATTGTCCTCTGGAATCTTCATATCATCGGCTTGCGAGATGAGTTCTTCCATTCCTTTATTCAGTTTGGAGCTGTATCAATCTCGTCGAACACTATCCGGAACCCGAACTAATACGTACTCGGGCCCGGACAATTTCAAGATTCTGGGATCCGAAGATTTCTCAAGATTGAGGTGGGACCATCAGAGTTTAATGCCATTCCTCGGGGCAAGGGCTTCGTGCACCTTTTCAGAAGGCGTGCGACCCAATGCCATCTTTTACGGGCCCATCCTTCCAGCTTCAAAGTGAGATGCCTATTTATAGATCCAAAGGCGCGGGGGACAGTTTACCTCCCCCCTTTCACAAGGAACAACATCGAAGAAATTCCTCGATGCCATGGCCTACCTCCCAGGTTCATCATTGCGCCCACACGGCCCACTCCCAGGCGATTGGTCGAGCTGTTCAGTTTCACACCTTCAGCTGAGGCGCTTGCAGACGCAGTGCTTCCTCCCTCCGGCAGATTTGGTTCCCGTCTGCGCCGGTCTCATCTCCGTCGATGGTTGCGCCCTCGCCGAGAACTCCCCTGCTCCGAGTAAGGAGGAGAGGGTATGTCTCGTGCCCTTCCTCCTAAGAGGTTTGGGCTTTCCCATCCATCCCTTTTTACAGGGTTTGTTGGAGTTCTATGGGATCCAGCTCCACAACCTCACCCCGGGGTCCATATTGCATATCTCTGGCTTTGTAGCCCTTTGCGAGATATTTTTGAGTTGCGAGGCCCACTTCGACTTGTGGAGGAAGTATTTCTGTCTTGTCCCTCGCCTCCGGGGAGGATCCCTATTCGAGGTGGGCGGCGCCGAAGTATGGCGGATAGCTGGGACAGGATACCCAATTGGAACCCCACGAAAAGATCCCGAAGGATGGACCTCGGAGTGGTTTTATGTTGAAGACGTTCCCCTCACCGATCCAATTCGGCAAGGGTTGCCCGAATACTCAAACGACCCGCATATAAAGCGGTTCAACTGGCGGCCCAAAGGCCCTTCCCAACAGGACAGCGAAGAGGTGCGTTCATTGGCGGCCAAGGTCAGGCTGCTAACTAGCAGTAAGCTGACCATGATCAAAGTGATGGCCGTCGCTATTACCCGATGCGTGCAACCCCTCCAGCAAACGGGTCATCCTTTATGGTGCTATAACGGGACTAACAACGTAACCCGCTACCAGTGACAAGGGCCAGACAATAAGGCGGCTCTGGCCAAAATATTGGCCGATCTCTTCAAGGGAGAGGAGGCAGATTTTGCTCGAATGAGTATCTGGGAAGGTTGCTCCGGATACAATCCGGCGGACTGGGTAAGCCACAATCCACTGTTTTGAGCCCACGGATTCCGCCCGAACTCTGACTGGTTGTATTTGAACAGGGATTGAGGCGTCAAGTTGCATACATTAATTGCCCTCCTCCTCAACCGGAGGATCATTCCTGTGACGACGATCCGGGGTATCATGACGACCCAGAGACGTCGATTGATTTCGAAGATGGGGTGTTTTATCAGGAGAGCCTTGACGGCACCAAGGTCGCTCTGACAGCCGGTCACCCCGGGGCTCTTCCCTCTTCCAGAGTAACTGAAAAGAAGACCCTCTCCCGAACAGGGCGCTCATCTCACACTATTCCCCACGTGCTGACTTATGCTCCCAAGGGTCGCCGCACTACGCGTCAGACCGTCTTGGGAGGAGCGCAGACCGCGCCAGCTTCGGCCCCTAACGGGAGATCAAAGCAGAAGGTCTCCGCCGAAGCGGAAGCACCTGCCTCCTCGGTCGAGAGGTGACGTATTTCGGAATTACATCGAGGGTTGCTTTTAACACCCTTTTATTAAAGCTTGCTTAATTTTGCAGAAGAAGTATGCCCCTGCATCAGTCCGAAGATTCCCCGGGTGCGCCAAATCGCAGCTCCGGTCCTAAGTCTTCGGCACAAGCCGGAGCTTCCTCCGAACACGCGGCAGCCGGCGCGCCTCCGGCGGATTCGGATGATGTTTCGGTCACCAACTCCGAAGTTGAGAGTGTAATGAATCATCGCCGCCGGAGGGAAACTTTATGTCATACTGCCTTTGCCGACCAGGAATTTAGTGCCTTTAATTCGGTGGACGCGTACCTTGGAGCGGCCCGGACAGGTCTTGAAGGGATCGTCGATCTTTTTGCCGCCAGAATGCAGGTATGTAACTAAAATAGCTTGAAAGCAGATCATGTTCCCTAACCAACTAGCCCCCAAGCCTTAATTTGGGCGGGACGGCCGAGTTAAGGATTTCTAATGATATGATTTTTGTAGGCCGCAAGAGAGCAGAGCAAAAGGCTGTCCGAGGACCTTGAGGTGAGCCGGACACAGTTGGTCGAAACCAAGGCCGAACTGGATGCGGCTCGAAAAGCCAGCAGCGAATTGTCCCATAAGTAGAAAAAACTGTTTCACAACGCGTAGAAAGGTATACGGTGTATTCTATGCATTAACACCTTTTTCTCCACATAACCGCAGAAGCCGTAAGCGGGTTGCGAAAGGAGCTGGAGGCTGGTAAACGAGTGCTGACGCAAAGTCATAAGGAGAAAAATGAGCTCAAGGCAAAGAATCAACGGAAAGCCGAGGAAATTGAGAGTTTGAAAACTCAGCTGGCACAAGCCTTGGAGGAAAACCAGAAGCTGAAAGGTGGCATATTTGGTAAGCACTGATCTTACCGTCCCGCTGGCAAGTACCATTGGCGTTTTAATGACGAAATGCAACACCTGCTTTTTAGGTCTCTTGACTGGGCGGGCCGAGGACGAAGTCAACACCTATGACGGCAACCTTTTAAAGGAGCTGTCGAAGACTTACGAGAGGGCCCGGAAAGCCATGAAGAGCATGGCGAAGGCGTTATGGCCGTCAGATGTGCCGCCAGAGAACATGGCCGAACTAGCCAGTTGCTTTAAGGGAGCTCGGCGAAGGTTTGAATTATGGAAGATCTCGTCTTGCCGAGAAGGAGCGCGCGAGGCATGGGCTATGGTAAAGACCCATTTCACCAAGCTAGACCCGGAGCATATGACCCGGGTTGGTCCAATGGGCCCTAACGGCCGAGAGATACCTCTAAGCTTGGTGTATGATGATGTGATGCCAGCCCCTCGCTATTCTCAGAAGGATTGTGCTTTACAGCAATTGATAGACAATGTCGATCAAGTGTAGTTTTGTCAATTCTATGTATCTATGTACTTTACATTGACCGAGCTCAATCTGCGTTATTATTTTTATTTTTAAAGAATGTTGTCTTAACCGGCCATCGGCTACTACCTCCCCGATCAGTGATCGGGAAGTGTTCCGTACAACGTGCCTTGGGAAACAAGGCAGCACTTTGGGAACCAGGCAATCCGGCCATCTGGCTCGAACGGACGAAACATGTGTGGAGAGTTATGTTATATTAGTGTTTGACGTAAGAAACATCTTTCGATGAAAATAGTTCCTCCAAAGGTTCCTTTCTTCGGGTAAAATTATAGTCCGGATACGTGAAATCAACGGAGACCAATGGCTGCAAAAAAACCCTGGTGATAAGCGCGAGGCTATATTCACTTCCCTTAGGCCGACTTATTGTGTTCTGTAAGAACGCTAGCTTTCAGCTTCACCCGTATGAGGTACGGTCCCGAATGACCCGGTCGTAACAATCGCAGAGGTGCTTCCTTTAGTCTCTAGCCGAACAATCGGGAACGTAGGGGTAAACACAGGAGCCAGGCAACCCTGCTTGGCAACGATCTTGAGTCAAATAAGTGCATATTTTGGCTTGAAAGATATGAGAAGGCTGCAATCGAAACGAATGCGATTTATACTGATTATATTATTCCGCTCCTCTAAGGGAGCCCCCATGCAAAGCTGGGTGTTACATTCAATGATGTATACGGTATTAGCTTGGTATGGTTCGGTCTAGCCGAACGCCTGCCATGTCAAAACATAAATAAAGAGAGGTAAGGATGTATGCGGGTGACGATGTCTAACTCAGGAGTAAAAGCGCCGCAGCCGGGCTGCGTTCCGCGGGTTCGGCTCAAGGCGATTATCGAACGGGCGGCGAAGGCGATATGCTCCTCCTGCAAGTACTTCGTCAATGATGTACGGGCCCTCCCATTTGGGCGAGAGCTTATACTTCTGCTTTTCGGGGAGACGGAGGACGAGGTCGCCCACGTTGTATGTTTTCGCCCGGACTTCGCGGTTTTGGTAGCGCCGTGCTTGCTACTGGTAGAGTGCGGATCGAGCCCGAGCTATATCCCGTTCTCCTTCAAGAGCGTCCAAGTCATCCTGCCGATCCAACTCGGCTTCCTTTTCTTCGTACATGCGCACTCTAGGCGCGTCATGGATGAGGTCGCATGGGAGAACGGCTTCCGCACCGTATACCATAAAAAATGGTGTGTATCCGGTTGATCAGTTAGGAGTAGTGCGCAGCCCCCATAGTACGGAATCGAATTCCTCGACCCAATGGCAATCTGATTGTTCAAGTGATCGGACCAGGCGAGGCTTGATGCCGCTCATAATGAGCCCGTTGGCCTGTCCATTGGTCTGTGGGTGGTACACCGAAGCGTAATCAGCTTAATGCCAATTTTGCCGCACCAGTCTTTGACTTCCTGGGCGGTGAAGTTGGTACAGTTATCGGTAATTATGCTGTGGGGGACACCATAACGTCGTACGACGTCAGATAAGAAGTCGACGACCGGCCCGGATTCTGCCGAAGTGACGGGCCTTGCCTCAATCCACTTGGTGAATTTGTCGACCATGACCAATAGGTACTTCTTTTTCTTTGTGCCCCCTTTGAGTGGCCCGACCATGTCGAGACCCTAGACCGCGAAAGGCCATGTTATCGATATTGTCCGAAGAGCTGTGGGGGGCATGTGACTTTGATTTGCGAACAACTGGCATCCAACGCAAAGTTGGACGAAAACCCGGGCATCCTCACGGGCGGTAGGCCAAAAGAATCATGCTCGGAAAGCCTTGCTGACCAAGGCCCGAGCTGCCGCGTGGTGGCCGCCCATGCCCGCATGTATTTCTGCCAGGAGTTGATGCCCCTCTTCTTCGGAGATGCACCTTTGTAAGAATCCTGTGGTGCTTTTTTTTGTAAAGCTCGCCGTCATGGACCTTGTATGCTTTAGAGCGCCGGACTATACGTCGTGCCTCCGTCTGGTCCTCCGGGAGCTGCTATCGAATGAGGTAGGCGAGCAGAGGTTCTGTCCAGGGGGCAATTACGGCCATGATTTCTTGGGCGAAAGGTGTTTCCTCGAGTGCGGAGCCACCGATGATATGGTCGTCGGGCTCCTTTTCCGGGGAAACATTGTGAGCGGGCTCATTGATTAGTGCGCCGGCGTTACCGTCCTGCCATACTACGGAGGGCTCGAAGAGCCGCTCGAGGAAAGTGTTTTTGGGAACCGGGTCGCGCTTGGCGTCCATGCGGGCGAGGACGTCCGCGGCTTGGTTGTTGTCCCTCAAACGGACGAAACATGTGCGGAGAGTTATGTTATATTACTGTTTGACGTAAGAAACATCTTCCGATGAAAATAGTTCCTCCAAAGGTTCCTTTCTTCGGGTAAAATTATAGTCCGGATACGTGAGATCAACGGAGAGCAATGGCTGCGAAAAAACCCTGGTGATAAGCGTGAGGCTATATTCACTTCCCTTAGGCCGACTTATTGTGTTCTGTAAGAACACTAGCTTTCGGTTCACCCGTCTGAGGTACGGTCCCGGATGACCCGGTCGTAACAATCGCAGAGGTGCTCCCTTTACTCCCTAGTCGAACAATCGGGAACGTAGGGGTAAACACAGGAGCCAGACAACCCAGCTTGGCAAAGATCTTGAGTCAAATAAGTGCATATTTTGGCTTGAAAGATATGAGCAGGCTACAATCGAAACGAATGCGATTTATACTAATTATATTATTCGGCTCCTCTAAGGGAGCCCCCATGCAAAGCTGGGTGTTACATTCAATGATGTATACGGTATTAGCTTGATATGGTTCGGTCTAGCCGAACGCCTGCCATGTCAAAAATAAAAAAATAAAAAACAAAGAGAGGTGAGGATGTATGCGGGTGACGATGTCTAACTCAGGCGTAAAAGCGCCGCAGCCGGCCTGCGTTCCGCGGGTTCGGCTCGAGGCGATCATCGGACGGGCGGCGAAGGCGATATGCTCCTCCTGCAAGTACTTCGTCAATGATGTACGTGCCCTCCCATTTGGGCGAGAGCTTATGCTTCTGCCTTTCGGGGAGCCGGAGGATGAGGTCGCCCACGTTGTATGTTTTCGCCCGGACTTCGCGGTTTTTGGTAGCGCCGTGCTTGCTGCTGGTAGAGTGCGGATCAAGCCCGAGCTATATCCCGTTCTCCTTCAATAGCGTCCAAGTCATCCTGCCGATCCAACTCGGCTTCCTTTTCTTCGTACATGCGCGCGCGTCATGGATGAGGTCGCATGGGAGAACGGCTTCTGCACCGTATACCATAAAAAATGGTGTGTATCCGGTTGATCGGTTAGGAGTAGTGCACAGCCCCCATAATACGGAATCGAGTTCCTCGACCCAATGGCAATCTCATTGTTCAAGTGATCGGACCAGGCGAGGCTTGATGCTGCTCATAATGAGCCTGTTGGCCCATTCGACCTGTCTATTGGTCTGTGGGTGGTACACCGAAGCGTAATCGAGCTTAATGCCCATTTTGCCACACCAGTCTTTGACTTCCTGGGCGGTGAAGTTGGTACCGTTATCGGTAATTATGCTGTGGGGGACACCATAACGGTGTACGACGTCAGATAAGAAGTCGACGACCGGTCCGGATTCTGCCGAAGTGACGGGTCTTGCCTCAATCCACTTGGTGAATTTGTCGACCATGACCAATAGGTACTTCTTTTTCTTTGTGCCCCCCTTTGAGTGGCCCGACCATGTCGAGACCCTAGACCGCGAAAGGCCATGTTATCGGTATCGTCCGAAGAGCTGTGGGGGGCATGTGACTTTGATTTGCGAACAGCTGGCATCCAACGCAATGTTGGACGAAAGCCCGGGCATCCTCACGGGCGGTAGGCCAAAAGAATCCTGCTCGGAAAGCCTTGCTGACCAAGGCCCGAGATGCCGCTTGGTGGCCGCCCATGCCCGCGTGTATTTCTGCCAGGAGTTGATGCCCCTCTTCGTCGGAGATGCACCTTTGTAAGATTCCTGTGGTACTTTTTTTGTAAAGCTCACCCTCATGGACCTTGTATGCTTTAGAGCGCCGGACTATACGTCGTGCCTCCGTCTGGTCCTCTGGGAGCTGCTGTCGAATGAGGTAGGCGAGCAGAGGTTCTGTCCAGGGGGCAATTACGGCCATGATTTCGTGGGCGGAAGGTGTTTCCTCGAGTGTGGAGCCGCCGATGATATGGTCGTCGGGCTCCTTTTCCGGGGAAACATTGTGAGCGGGCTCATTGATTAGTGCGCCGGCGTTACCGTCCTGCCATACTACGGAGGGCTTGAAGAGCCGCTCGAGGAAAGTGTTTTTGGGAACCGGGTCGCGCTTGGCGCCCATGCGGGCGAGGACGTCCGCGGCTTGGTTGCTGTCCCTCGAACGGACGAAATATGTGCGGAGAGTTATGTTATATTACTGTTTGACGTAAGAAACATCTTCCGATGAAAATAGTTCCTCCAAAGGTTCCTTTCTTAGGGTAAAATTATAGTCCGGATACGTGAGATCAACGGAGACCAATGGCTGCGAAAAAACCCTGGTGATAAGCGCGAGGCTATATTCACTTCCCTTAGGCCGACTTATTGTGTTCTGTAAGAACGCTAGCTTTCGGCTTCACCCGTCTGAGGTACGGTCCCGGATGACCCGGTCATAACAATCGCAGAGGTGCTCCCTTTACTCCCTAGCCGAACAATCGGGAACGTAGGGGCAAACACAGGAGCCAGGCAACCCAGCTTGGCAAAGATCTTGAGTCAAATAAGTGCATATTTTGGCTTGAAAGATATGAGAAGGCTGCAATCGAAACGAATGCGAATTATACTGATTATATTATTCGGCTCCTCTAAGGGAGCCCCCATGTAAAGCTGGGTGTTACATTCAATGATGTATACGGTATTAGCTTGGTATGGTTCAGTCTAGCCGAACGCCTACCTTGTCCAAAATAAAAAAATTAAAAAACAAAGAGAGGTGAGGATGTATGCGGGTGACGATGTCTAACTCAGGCGTAAAAGCGCCGCAGCCGGGCTGCGTTCCGCGGGTTCGGCTCAAGGCGATCATCGGACGGGCGGCGAAGGCGATATGCTCCTCCTGCAAGTACTTCATCAATGATGTACGGGCCCTCCCATTTGGGCGAGAGCTTATGCTTCTGCTTTTCGGGGAGCCGGAGGACGAGGTCGCCCACGTTGTATGTTTTCGCCCGGACTTCGCGGTTTTGGTAGCACCGTGCTTGCTGCTGGTAGAGTGCGGATTGAGCCCAAGCTATATC
Source organism: Thinopyrum elongatum (assembly GCA_011799875.1). Classification (NCBI taxonomy): domain Eukaryota; kingdom Viridiplantae; phylum Streptophyta; class Magnoliopsida; order Poales; family Poaceae; genus Thinopyrum; species Thinopyrum elongatum. Next base: position 522,721,168 of record CM022299.1, read on the forward strand.
CCGTTCTCCTTCAAGAGCGTCCAAGTCATCCTGCCGATCCAACTCGGCTTCCTTTTCTTCGTACATGCGCACTCTAGGCGCGTCATGGATAAGGTCGCATGGGAGAACGGCTTCCGCACCGTATACCATAAAAAATGGTGTGTATCCGGTTGACCGGTTAGGAGTAGTGCGCAGGCCCCATAATACGGAATCGAGTTCCTCGACCCAATGGCAATCTGATTGTTCAAGTGATTGGACCAGGCGAGGCTTGATGGCGCTCATAATGAGCCCATTGGCCCGTTCGACCTGTCCATTGGTCTGTGGGTGGTACACCGAAGCGTAATCGAGCTTAATGCCCATTTTGCCGCACCAGTCTTTGACTTCCTGGGCGGTGAAGTTAGTACCGTTATCGGTAATTATGCTGTGGGGGACACCATAACGGTGTACGACCACAGATAAGAAGTCGACGACCGGTCCGGATTCTGCCGAAGTAACGGGCCTTGCCTCAATCCACTTGGTGAATTTGTCGACCATGACCAATAGGTACTTCTTTTTCTTTGTGCCCCCTTTGAGTGGCCCGACCATGTCGAGACCCCAGACCGCGAAAGGCCATGTTATCGATATCGTCCGAAGAGCTATGGGGGGCATGTGACTTTGATTTGCGAACAGCTGGCATCCAACGCAATGTTGGACGAAAGCCCGGGCATCCTCATGGGCGGTAGGCCAAAAGAATCATGCTCGGAAATCCTTGCTGACCAAGGCCCGAGCTGCCGCGTGGTGGCCACCCATGCCCGCGTGTATTTTTGCCAGGAGTTGATGCCCCTCTTCTTCGGAGATGCACCTTTGTAAGATTCCTGTGGTGCTTTTTTTAAAGCTCGCCCTCATGGACCTTGTATGCTTTAGAGCGCCGGACTATACGTCGTGCCTCCGTCTGGTCCTCCGGGAGCTGCTGTCGAATGAGGTAGGCGAGCAGAGGTTCTGTCCAGGGGGCAATTACGGCCATGATTTCGTGGGCGGAAGGTGTTTCCTCGAGTGTGGAGCCGCCGATGATATGGTTGTCAGGCTCCTTTTCCGGGGAAACATTGTGAGCGGGCTCATTGATTAGTGCGCCGGCGTCACCGTCCTGCCATACTACGGAGGGCTTGAAGAGCCGCTCAAGGAAAGTGTTTTTGGGAACCGGGTCGCGCTTGGCGCCCATGCGGGCGAGGACGTCCGCGGCTTGGTTGCTGTCCCTAGAGACATGGTGTAATTCTAGGCCCTCGGATCGGGCCGATATCCGGAGAACCGCATTTCTGTATGCCGCCATCTTGGGGTCCTTGGCGTCGAATTCGCCGTTGACTTGAGAGATCGCTAGGTTTGAATCTCCCCTTACTTCGAGGCGCTGCACTCCCATTGACGTGGCCAGACGAAGACCATGTAGTAGTGCTTCGTATTCGGTTGCGTTGTTGGAGTCCTTGTACATTATTTGTAAGACATACCGAACAATGTCGCATGTAGGGGAGATTAGGATGACCCTAGCCCCCAGTCCGGCTAACATTTTTGAGCCATCGAAATACATCGTCCAGTGCGAATATGTACTGTACTCTCGGGGTAGTTCGGCTTTGGTCCATTCGGCTATAAAATCGGCCAGTACCTGAGATTTAATAGCACGGCGTGGTTTGTATGTTATCTCGAAGGGAAGGAGCTCGATGGCCCATTTGGCGATGCGGCCCGTGGCGTCCCTGTTGTTGATTATATCATTCAAGGGGACCTCTGACGCCACTGTGACCGAACATTCTTGAAAGTAGTGTCGTCGCTTTCGGGACGCCATAAAAACCGTATAGGCTATCTTTTGATAGTGGGGGTATCGTGATTTGCATGGCGTAAGTACCTCGGACACATAATAGACCGGCTTCTGGATTTGGAAGTTGTGGCCCTCAGACTCCCACTCCACGACGAGCACCGCGCTAACCACCTGATTGGTGGCTGAAATGTATAGTAGCATGGGCTCGCCGATGCTAGGTGCGGCCAGGATAGGGTTGCCAGCGAGAAGTGTTTTAATCTCCTCAAGCGCCGCAGTTGTTTCGTCTGTCCATTGGAAGTTCTTGGTCTTTTTAAGCAGTCTGTAGAGTGGGAGCGCCTTTTCTCCGAGGCGGGATATGAAGCGGCTCAAAGCTGCCACGCATCCGGCCAATTTCTGGACGTGCTTGAGCTCTGTTGGTATTGCGAGCTGGGATAGCGCACTAATTTTGGCCGGGTTGGCCTTGATTCCTCTATGGGAGACAATGAATCCGAGCAACTTTCCGGCAGGGACCCCAAAGATGCATTTTTCCGGGTTGAGTCGTATATCATAGGCTCGCAAGTTGTCGAAGGTTTGGCGGAGGTCGTCTATCAGCTGGTCGATGTTTTTGGTTTTGACAACCACATCGTCTACGTATGCCTCGACCGTTCTGCCGATTTGGTTTTCGAGGCATGCTTGAATCATGCGTTGGTATGTGGCTCCTGCGTTTTTCAGCCCGAACGACATGGTGTTGAAGCAGAAAGGCCCGTAAGGAGTGATGAATGCGGTTGCCGCCTGGTCGGACTCCTTCATCTTGATCTGGTGGTATCCGGAGTACGCGTCAAGGAAGCATAGTGAGTCGTGTCCGGCGGTGGCGTCGATGATCTGGTCTATTCTTGGCAGGGGGAAAGGGTCCTTAGGGCAGGCCTTGTTGAGGTCTTTAAAATCGACACAGAGCCGCCAGGACTTATCCTTCTTGGGTACCATAACCAGATTTGCTAACCACTTAGGGTGCTTGATCTCGTGGATGAATCTGGCCTCCAGCAGTTTTGCGAGCTCTTCGCCCATGGCTTGCTGTTTGGGTTCAGAAAATCGGCGTAGAGTCTGTTTCACCGGCTTGAAGCCTTTTAAGATGTTTAGGCTGTGCTCTGCCAGCCTGCGTGGGATTCCCGGCATGTCTGAGGTGTGCCAGGCGAACATTTCCCAGTTTTCACGCAGGAATGTTCTTAGCGCCTCGTCGACTGCGTGGTCCAGCTGTGCTCCTATGGATGCCGTTTTATTGCAATCTGTTGGGTGCACTTGAAATTTTACTATTTCATTTGCTGGCTTGAATGATGTGGATTTTTGTCTTTTACTGAGGACCATATCATCCCTGTTGACTGTAGTGCGTAGTGCTGTCAACTCTTCGGCCGCGAGGGCTTCGGATAGTGCCTCTAGGGCGAGGGATGCCGTCTTGTTTTCGACTCACAAGGCTTTGCTTGGGTCGCTTTTAAGTGAGATTACCCCGTTGGGCCCTGGCATTTTGAGTTTCATATACCCGTAATGTGGTATAGCCTGAAATCTCGAGAATGCCTCACGCCCTAGGAGGGCGTGGTATCCGATGCGGAAGGGCACAATGTGAAATAGCAAGGGTTCAGATCTGTAGTTATCGGGTGTGCCGAACACAACGTCCAGGGTTATGCGTCCCGAGCAGTGTGCCTCCCTACCGGGTATTATACCTCGGAATGTGGTGTGGCTACGTTCGATGCGGGATCTGTTGAACTGCATCTTGTCGAGAGTATACTCGTAGATGAGGTTGAGGCCGCTGCCTCCATCCATCAGCACTTTAGTCAGCCGAAAACCATCGACAATGGGGTCGAGGACCAGTGCGGCCGGTGCGTGATTGCTAAGGGGACTTGGCTCGTCCTTCTCGTTGAAGGTAATAGGCGCGGTTGCCCATGGTTGTGCGACCGTCACTTGATATATCTGGCTGAGCTCTCGAAGAGCCTTTTTCCTTTTATTGTTTGAAGCGAATGTCTCGTATACCGTAAGGACATTGTGGTCCTGTGATGAAGCCGCGGACTGTTTATCTGGAGGTATAAGGCCTAAGATTGGCTCGCCATATTTGGCCACTTGTCTTACCACCCAACAGGCTCGAAGTCTGTGGGTTGGGTTTGCGTCTAGCAAGACCGAGTGTATTGGGCACGGTTTATCCAGAAACTCGTCCATCACTGATCTAGGTCTGGTTTTCTTTTCGTCGGGCTCGCGTTCCGCCGACCGATGTGTGTATGCTCGTTTAACGCGAGACTTTCCATGTTGCGCGGCGGGCGGTGACCCCATGTTCATCTGTTGCGCACTCCACGTGTTTTCCATGGCGCAATACTTGTGTATCATGTCTGATAGTTTGGTGAAGCTTTGAACTCGGCGATGAGCGAGGGCGTTCAAAAGGCCCTCGTCCTTGCAGGTGAACTGGAAAGCTTTGATTACCTCTTTGCCGCAGCAAGATGCCATCCTGTTTTTTACAAGGAGAAATCTAGCCCAATAATGATGGACTGTCTCGTTTGGCAGCTGTTTGACATTCATGAGGTCCCATATGTCCGGATTTCCCGAATCCGAGGAGTATTTCGCATGGTGGGTGGGTGGGAAAAATTTTGCGATTCCCACCTGCGGCGGACCCGGACTATCCTCAATAGGAGGTTGAGCTGCGTCCGGTTTTGATCGCGCAGGGTTCGGATTGTTGGAATTATGTGTCCTGTAACTATATTCAAATTACTAGGAATTTTTAATATTCGGAATACCTCATTATGGAATCATACTTGTATTTATGCATGGAATTACTTTACATGATTATCACTTGCTGGAACGTACTTAAGTTATATGCTTAAGCAAGCTGGTCGATTATCAGTGGAATACAATATACTATTTATATTGGAAAGACTACCCGGGTACACTGATGATTGGAAGGAGCTAGATCATATAGTTAGATTACAGCCCTAATGTTGATCTACGTAATTAAAGGAAAATTTACACTCTATTATGGCGCGTTGCTCACAAGCGCGTGCTCCGGAGACATAACGGGTAGAATCCGTTAACAGACAAATATGATCGTGGTTGGTAATTTGATCTGGACTCTATTCCAAAAACTAGTTGCAACAACTAGGAATTTTATCTATATAAGAGATGAACTCTTTAAAAATACAGTATAAGAAGGTACCTATCCCCTAGGTTCAGATATACGAATTGTAAGCGGCATCACGGATAAGCGCAGAGGAATAGGAGACACGAACCCTAAATTTCTATCATTGGCATCGGAGCTGAGACGAGACCATCGCCGCCGCGATCCTAATCCGCTGTGCAAGGATCGTGGCCGCTCTATCGCTGGAACTCCGCAAGAGAGCCAGCGCTCGTCGCTTTTCTCATGATGCGATTGATCCTGCTACTTCCGCTGGTCGCTTTATTCTTTTTCAAGTGATCAATCGATCTGCGATATCACGGTCTGGAAATCAACTCGTGTCTGGCTCGTAGTTCTATGCAGCAAGCCAGCAACTCACTCGCGTAGGCCATGGAAGGAATCAAGCACGTCACAACTTTCTTGGCACGTGGATCGAGGAAGGGAAAGAATTCTTGTATATTCGCATGGATTAAAGGACGGAGGAAATCAAGTCTATAATTGCTACGAACTACTACTGGGAATCAATCAGGCTACGTCTACGTACGTACGGGTGGATCCTGCTGGTGCCTTGCTTCGGAATCGAGCCACGACGAAGCCCGTCGATGAATCTTGCTCACGCGCACCTTGGCCGTTGCCGACCTCACTCGGAACCGTCAACGAATCCTCTACACGCGGAACCGGCGCCTCTTACAGCGTACGTTTACGTTAGTCCGTATAATCGCCGAATCCTCTGCCACGACGAGGTTGCCGCTGCTCCGAAATCCTCGACGACTTGGCAAGCGGAACGAGCAACTGCTCGGAAACTGCAGGTCTCACCCACGCCTGCTGCCGCAGCTACCTGCATCATCAAGAACAGTATATCTGTCTGAAAATTACAGGAATTAGAAACCATCTAAGGAAGGCACGCCAAGGAATAGTAGAAGTATAATACTTGGATTGCGACAAGAAGCACGTACGTAGCTGGCTGCTGATGTTTGGTGGAAAGTGAAAAGCAATCGAGGAATCTAGAAATATTTGGGTTTTCTTTATTATTGGAAAATTAGTTAGAACTAGTAGTAACAGGAACACTTGATGGCATACTCTGGAAATAGTGAGAACACACATTGCGGTAGTCAGGAACGGATGTCGTACCCCAGAAGGAGTGCACGGCAAAAGGATCTTGCTGGAATACCATGGAACCCACCGGAATACAATAGACTTTTGGACGACATACGGATGCCGAGCATTGTTCGCGCTCCATTGAGTTTTTTTTTCATATTATCGCCGACTTGGAATAATTTCATTGGTGCATCGCGACACGCTAAAAGGAATCATTTTCAGTGGAATCATTTTTTTCAGTCTAATTAGTGCAAAATAATTGTTGGAGAAGATTGATATTGTGCGGATAATTATGCATAACCTGAAAATGGATTTCAGGGAAGTGTTTTTTTATATTGAGCATCACTTATTTAAAGAGGAAGATGGGAGTCACTCCAGGAAATTTGCTCTTTATTTATCGGTATGCCTGATGTTACTATTTGTACTATATTTTTATTTGTGGCTATTTTTTGGAATATGGTGTTTGTTTATATACATCATATATATTGGAGTACAATAGCAATTTTACTGGCATGCAACAATACCAAAGGGAAAACTAATGTACTTAGGAATTAATGCTAAATTTGATATTCTTTGGATTGGAAATTATGCCATCAAACTATTTTGAGGAAAACTATTACTGTTATCGGACATGTCATTGAACTTCAATGAAAAGGGGTTTAATTTATTGCTCCTTCTTGGAATCTGATTATGACATACTCCCTCCGTTCCTTTATCTAAGGTGCATTTTTTTTTTACAAATTTTCCACAATGTAAGGTGTATTTGCTGTAATCTTATATAATCCCTCTTCTACCCCTCCACCATCACGTACATGGAAACTAGCCTCCTCACGCTAAAATCAAGCCAACCCATGAATGCAATTGTTGGAAATTAAATGCTCCTATCCTTAGTTAGGAAAAAGATCCTCACGTACCATGCTATCCTTTTTTTTTTACTATTTCCTCTTGGCGAGCGAACAGAACGTATTTCTTCACCAGATCGAAGCCTTTCTCTAGGCTAGTAAACAGAAAACATCTGACGAACAAAAAATTCCGAAGCGACATCCTTTCTCATCCACCATGGATACGTTCACGCTAGAGGAAGAAAGGTTCAACTCGTTGCTGCACGTTTTCAGCCAAGAGGATGATCCCGCTATGGAATTGTTCAGTCAGGTGGAAGAAACGGATGAGTCCTTGGGTCTGTTTAGCGAGATAGAAGACCGCGGCCAGCGTCTCGCCAAGGACTCCTCGCCTGCGTTGTCCAGCGACATCAAGCTCGCCGACCAGATTTTTCATGACGCGACCGCGGACGATGTCGGACCTGTCCGACATGCCGGGTTATTGCGCACAGATGGTGCTCGACATCTGGTGTGCAACTTCTTCCAAGGCGGGAATCGCCGCCGTCGGCGAGGCCGTGAAGTGTGCAGCACCGGAGCCCTACACATCATGGGCCATAAATTTAAACATGGCAAGTCAAGCAATGCTCGGCTCGCTGACCTTTGCCGTAGCTATGGAATATCTGTCACGTCAAGCAAAATTATAGAGTTTGGGTTAGTTGCATTTATACCTTTGTGACTAACTTTAGTTCCTGTTGATATGTGTATGTGTATGACATCCCTTGTTCTAAATTTTAGCGCTACAACTGGAGGCTTCGATCAAGGGAAGCACAAGTATAGCGAGGAGGACGATAAGACCGACGCGGTGAATGGCAAGGACATCAAATTTGATGAGGTCGATAGCGATGATGAAACCATCGATTTAGAGTTTGAAGAGTTGCAAGCTGCCAAAGCAAGTGAAGTGCATGTGCAACGACTTTATGCCCCGGATTCAATGCCAGACTCGGTACCCCCAGGAATGGAATCATATAGGGATTTCATACTAAAGTCCTTGATGACATCGTATGATCCGAAGATGATGAAGAAATGACCACGTAATGGTGCCGAAAGTCTTTTTTGTATTGCATGAATATGTTAAGTGACATCATACACTAATAATGGCATGAATGAAGTTCATTCTGTTTGTTCTTGTTACTTACCACGTGCTACTCAGAAAACAATGAACAGCGAGTTCGATAAGAGTCGATGGCATGGAGTAGTAAACATCAGAAAACAAAGAACATCGAGTTCGCTAGGATTAATCGATGGCATGGAGTAATAAACATCACAAAACACCAGAACAGCGAGTTCGCTAAGATTAAGAATAGTGGTTGAAGTATAGTACGAGTAAGTTTAAGTTCAGTACTGTATAACTAACGAATTCGCTAAGATTATTAATGATAACAAGCGACGAGAAGTACATCAAGCATCTGGAAGGGCCTCAATAGCAGCAATTACAACATCAGCATCGCAGGGTACTACGTCCGGAAGCATCGCAGGGTACTAAGTCCTGATATGTGAACGGCCAAATTCCAATCTTGCCATCAAATGTCATGACACCATGATCATCATAACGAGGCCTTGCTACCGCTGCCAAGAACATCACTTTCTCAATAAATCCCTTGCTCTGTGTGCTGCGATAGGGTTCTTCTTCATCAGGTGCCAAGTAGTAGTTCTGAGTACCTTTAGTGCGGTAGAACCACTTCTCATCAATATGGATGACATTGTACATGCCTTTAAATGTGGGTTCTTCAGGCACGCTTAGTTCATCCAACATGGATAAACAAAACCGAATCCGACCTAGCTTGTTGTCATCAGTCAATGTGGATTTAATTGAATTTGTATGGCGCTTCAGTCTGCCCTCCTTCAACCTTCTCCATAATGTTGTCTTCGCCATTTGAAGCTCATTAGCAAGATCTTTAAGCGTAGTTCTTTTGCTCAAATCAATCTGTTTTATAGCATCCGAATCAAATGGTATCTTCTTGCGGCCACAAGTTTTCACCCTTTTGTTTGCTACTCCATGAATACCACCGGCTCGCTTGCCTCTCAACCATATGTTTTGAACGGTCCGGTAATTAACTTGACAAAGTTCTGCCACCTCCTCAGCCACCCCTTGGTTTAGTACGCCTTGATTTGTCCGCTCTAATAGCATGGCATAAATTTCTTGCTTTTGATTGTCTGGGTACCATCTGCGCTTCTTTTTTTGTTTAGCTTTTGAGCCTACTGCAGAATATTCAGAACAAGAAATGAATTACTTTCAGTTAAAATGAACTAACATTCTCTAGAAATTAACACGAATTAAGTGCCACAGATTACTCACAATGACTTCAAACAAGGACTAAAATAACTCGTGGAGTAGACTAACCATTGTTGCTGCCGGTGTCAGCTACTTCAGCTTGTACTCCAGAATCAGTCTCCGGAACAACATCTTTCTTCAACTCCACACGGATGCATGGGTTAACGTTGCCGGCGGGGCTGGTTGCATCATTGCCGCTGCCATTTAGTGAAGATGGAGCACCTTCGGGACAGTCAGCTTGGTTAACGTTGCGGGCGGGGCTGCTGGCATCATTGTTGCTGCCATTTACCGAAGATGGAACAACTTCGGTACGGCCGCCTTGCCACTTCGTCAGAGCCGGGCGCATTCTGCCGCGACCAGCCAAGCCCAAGCGTCGACGACCACGGCGAGCGTCACTGGCGTCCCCGACGGCATTGTCGTCACCTCCCCGGCCACGCCCCACGGCAGGACCAGCAAGTAGAGCCGCACGCACGCGTTTAAGCACGACATCATGTGCACCACGAGCATGTCCGAGGCTCGCGTACACACTGGCAGCTTCTTCTCCTTCAGAGCCATCGCATCCACCACCAACATCTACTCCGTGGCCTGAGTCGTGTGCGGACATAGAACCTGCCGCATCAACTCCTTGATCACCGGTGGCGATGTTCGCGAGATGGCAGGGGAACATGACAACAGTTCCCTGGATGAATACTTCACCGGTACGGCGCGCACGAGAATCTATGAGAATTTGTTCACCATCGAAGAGATAGGCCCTGGTGGTACCAAGCCGGATCGTCCCCGGATAGAAGGTCTGCCTACTTCTGAGCGAAACCGTCGTGCAAAAGGACACCGGCCACCACTTTTCCGCTGGATTCACCGGCGGCTTGCACTATATTCCGTCCTCTGCGTGGCCTCGTCCACCAGCGCCTCGGCGATCGAACTGTGCGTAGATGGTGACACAACGGGTCAAGTACTACATGATCTGGTTCAACGACTATGAAATACACAAGGGGTGGCTGAGGAGTACCTGTGAAGACGGCGTTGCATCCACTGCGTGGCCGCGTCCGTCGGCACGTTGGCCTCGCGCGCGTCCGCGACCGCCGGCGCGTTGGCCGTGCCCATGCCCGCGTCCGCGCCCGCCGGCACGTTGGCCGTGCCCGCGTCCGCGCACCCCCGCGTCTTCCGCCGGCGTGCGTACGTCAACTCGCCCGTGCTCGGCAGAAGCACCTCGCTCTGTGTGTTCAAGGAGGTCCGCCTCATCGTCGGCTTCGTTGCAGGCATTAAGTCGATCATGCTGGCGTCCGTTGCCGTCATGGAGCACATGCTCAACTTCTACACGGAGCCCACAGTGAAAAATTATCCCGCTGATACTGCAGAAAGGTGAGATTGCACAAGAACAACATACCGTCGCTGGAGTCATCGGAAGCTAGCCAGTTGTAGTCGTATCCAAGATCAAAGGCGCTGTCATCGTTCTCCTCAATTGAATCCCAATTAGGTGCTGGATGCAAGTCTAGATCAACCATTTTTTTTGTTGGCCACGTACTGGAAGAAGGGGGAAATGAAAAGAACCAGCGGGAGTCGACTCATTTTGTACACGAAAACATAATTTAAAATCTTCATTCAGTTGGCGCCAAGCCACTTCCCTCCCTTTTCCTGATGGCCGCGCACGTACATGGGTACCCATTTTCGTATACAAGGAAAGACACTTATTTCCATCCCTGATTTGCTGGGATACGCCGATTGCATGTGCCATGCAAGGCCGGCAGCATATCTGCATGCAGCGGTCAAATCAGTGGACGCTCACGTAATTGATTTCTACCGCTAAACTAATATCAGGGGTAGTATTGTCCCGGATGCTCCAAAAATTGCTGCCTTGGTCACCGAGCTGGAAATAATGCACCTAATATAAAGGAACGGAGGGAGTACTATTTGGAAAAGGAAGAGTAGAAATATTGCTTAATGCTTAAATTAGTGCATTACGGATTTTTACACAATGGACTATCTTTCTTGATGTCCATTGGAAGTTGGCAAACCAAATTGTTTATAATTTGGCAAGGATAACTCCATATGGAGGAATAGCGACAATGGGAACACATGCTTGGAATCTTATTATCTACATCATAAACGACTTGGTCACATGTCTTGGAACTAGATGAATTGGCTTATTGATTCTGGAATTCTAAACTTCAGTGGGAGGACTATGGTATTTTGTGAAGCATATATAATGGTCATTTGGACATATACACATTTTTTGAAGGTGGAAATAGATTTAAAAAGGCTTCATATCATTATTTATTCTAGTATATTTGTGGTACTGTTTTTTGGACACTCCCACTAGAGGTCAAATTATTTATTTTATTACATTCATCGATGATTGCACTTGATATCGTTATATTTTTCTTTCAAAATACAAGTCGGAAGGTTTTATTGCTAGTCACATGTTATACTAAAGTGGAAAATCAGTTGATTAAAGAATATCATAGTTTTAACAACTGATTGGTGGGGGAAGTACACTTCAGGAATACATCGTTTGTACGTAAAGAGCATGGAACTATTCACCATTGTAATATACCGTACACTCCACAATTGAATGGAGGAATGGAGGAATTGAATGTCTTTTGTACTCCCTTGTTTCTTTGGAAGGAAGCATTGCATACTGTCGGTTGTTGAAATCATTATCCATCTAGCACAGTCGCTTGACTGGAAGGAAATCTTCTATTTTTGCATGAAATTCTCAGTTATTACAAAGCGCACACCAGGAATTTTTCATGGTTATTCTAGTGGATCAAAGGGTGTTTCCTTAGTTATCTGGAAAAGAAATACTGATGGAAAGTAGGAACACAATTATTTTTATGGATAATGATGGAATTATTGGCAATCATACTAGAATATAAATTTGACCCCAAACGAGACTACAAGTGAAACTCCCGACACTAACATGGTTAGGATAAGTGGGAGGAATTAGCTTGGAATGTCATATTTGGATAATTGTTATGAGTTTTTGGTGGAAGTCACTCTAAGTTTGAGAGGAATAACTGAAGTCTCTAAAGAAGGCTTGTTTTTTTTTCATCATTGTCAACTATTGGTGGAAGAATTGCGGGAAGGTAACTCAAATGAGGAAGAGGATATTTTGGGAACTTAATATCATACCAAACAACCGCAAGCCTCTTGTCTGCAAGTGATTTATTTAAGGAAATTTGGCTCACTGGAATATTATAATGTCACTCTTGCCATTCAGTTCTTTGCACAAAGGGAAATATACTTTGTGGAATATTAATGTCTCTCTCCTGGAATTTTTGAAATGAGGAACTAAAGACATGATTTGCTAATTGAATATTAATGTATTGTCTTATAACAAGCTTCACATCAATGGAATATCAGGTCATGTGGTTTTCTAAATCAAGCTTGGTGGCCATCTACAAATGTAAGTGTAAAATAGTTTACATTATTATTGTATACATTAAAATTCTTTGGTTGTTTGTGCATTGATAAGTCACATTGATGGAAGTGTAAGCTTGGTCGTTTTCTAACTTTCATATGAAAGGAATTTGTGGAGCTTCCAATGTTTCGGGAGTGGAAATACATAGAAAATATTTTCAAGTGTTTCTCTATGGAAAATTACAAATTTGTTAAAAATACCTTTGATAAAGCAAATCATACTCAGTGAGGAACTATATTTGAACTCCTGAGGAAAATGGAATAATAAATGGTATTGGAATTCGTATGTACCTTCATTATATTATCATACCTTAGCTATCGGTATTTATGCTGCATTCAAGCAGTGGAAGAAAAGACGAGCAGCTAAGGGAATCTCACACATCATATAATATTGTGGAAAGTGCATCACAACCTGTCACTTGTTCTGTAATTTATATTGAAGTTAAACACATTGAGGAAGCTATTACTGCATTTACGATATGAGAAGTAAGTCTAGGTACGCATATTCAATTATTATTTTTAGTACTAATATGGTGCAGGTTCACTGACCGAAGTCAGGAATTTCTTTCAAAACATGGTTACTGATGGAACGTCATTAACTGATTGGATTTGATATTTATTTGGTGTGACGACCCCGGCTTAATCGTGCACTAATCATTCACACAAATGCGCACGATCAAGCCTAAGAACTCACTTGAAGATATCACAACACAACTCTAAAACATAAATAAAGACATACAAGCTTTATATTACAAGCCAGGGCCTCGAGGGCTCGAATACATAGCTCGTTGGCATACAAGTGTCAGCGGAAGCATCAGATATCTGAGTACAGATATATTACAGAGAGAGAGAATAGGCCTTCACAGAGGCGGGGTAAAATAAAATACTACGATCGAAAGGCGTAGGCCTCCTGCCCTGGACCCTCCGATCCTACTCCTGGTCGTCAGTCGGCTCCTCGTAGTAGTAGTACTCGCCAGGCGGGTAGTAGTACTGGTCGTCGGCTGGGGCGTCTGGCTCAGGGGCTCCGTCGTCTGGTGGCATCAAATGGAATATGGGAGAAAAAGAAAATAAAGCAAACGTGAGTACTCATCCGAAGTACTCCGCAAGCAAGGATCTACACTACATATGCATCATTTTCAAAGGGGGCTGTATATGTGGACTGGGCTGTAGAAATGCCAGAATAGAGGGGGAAGCCTAGTCCTATCGAAGACTAGCATCTTCAACAATATTCAACAGTCTTGCAGCAATAGAAGAGATCAGATGAACATAATGTAAAGTAGTAGTAGTAGTATCATCAACCTCGACCTGAGATCCTTTCTCGACTCCCTGCGAGAAAGCAATCCCAGAGCCGTACTATCCAGTTCTCATCATATGTTCTAGTTGTACCGATCGGGATACAACTCCGAGTGTCCGTTACCGTAGGACAGGCTATCAATAGAAGTTTCTTCCCTGCAGGGGTGCACCAACTTACCCACCACGCTCACTTAACTCCGGCCGGACACACTTTTCTGGGTCATGCCCGGCCTCGGCTAAGCAACACGCCGCAACCCGACCTAGGCTTATAAGAGAGGTCAGCACGCCGGACTAAACCTATGCCCCCAGGGGTCTAGGGCCATCGCCCCGGGAACTCCTGCACGTTATGGGGCTACCGAGAGCAGACCTAGCAACCCCTTATACAAGCGCGGTTGCGTTCCCAGTCCAACTCGGCGTGTGCCGCTCCTTACTGACGTCAAACAAGCTTCGGCTGATGTATACGACGCAGAACGCCCATACTATGCCCACGTGATGGTTAGTGCTATCGGGCCAGAGGCCCCTCGGATCAAATATCCAAACCGTTAAGTGGTTTAGGAGCGCGCGGAAATGAGCAGAGACTCACGATCGATGTGACCCCGTCGCCCCGTCTCGAGGACTTGCGGCAAGGGCTAAGAATGCCAGGCCACGCCTCGTAGTTATCTCGCGGGCACCTCTCAGGTCAACCCGACTCCACATCATTTCGCATTAAGCTCGCGCGGGTACCCCTCAGGGCCGACCCGTCTTTAGTATCATGGTTTAGTGCAAGTCAACTCATCAACAGTAACTGTGTGTCTGACACCAGGGGAGCTCTGAGGAATCACCCTCGATGGAACCCCACCTGATGTTATCATCAAGGTGAACGAAGGAGGAATCACCCTCGAGGTCCACACTTGAGGAGTTGCGCGACGATGTCGTTATCGGGGGTGGTGTAGGAGGAATCACCCTCGCTTACCACGACCGAGTAACTAACCTACAAGGTTAACATCAGAAGTGCTGACGAGGTATCACCCTCGGCACTCGACGGTAACCCAGCAGTGTCGGCAACTAAGGGGAACTGATGTGCGGTACCGGGGTCTAGTCTTCAATCCCGATGATCGGGTCTTCTGATATCTAGCAGGGTAGTCGGGATCCAGTGGGGGTCTCTGTCGTGTCTCTACCCAGCCTATACTAAGCAGTCTAGGATAACCAGTAAGGTAGCAAGGCAGGGTACAATAATCAGGCTATGCAGCAGATATAGGAAAACAGTAGCAGTAGCAGTTCTAATGCAAGCATAAGAGAGAAGAGAATAGGCGATATAGGCATGCTCAAAATGGGGGTGCTTGCCTGTTTGCTCTGGGGCAAGGGCAAGGTCTTCAGTGGTATCGTCGGGGACGTAGTCGTACTCCTGAGTTGCGTCTGCCTCGGGAGCTACGTCAATGTCGGGGTCTACCGAGAGAGAAGAGGGGGAAGAAATAGGTAAACATAATGCAAACAAAGGCAATACGGTGCGTGTGATGCTATGATGCAGCGCAGGGTTGCCTAATTATGCATCTAAGTCATTTTAGTTATTTTTAGAATTAATCTGAGATTTAATATCCGACGTGTGTGCACTATTCATCTGCCGGATTCGGGTCCGGAGTTACGGGTTCTTCTACGTAGGGGGTTCCGATGGAGAAACAGACGGCACGATCAGACTCGGCTCGTCGTTCTGAGCAAGTTTCATGTTTTAACTTTTTCAATCCGAGCTACGGTTTAAAAGTTATTAATTTTCAAAGATTATTTGAATTTCTGGAATTTATTTAATTTACAGAAAAGTGAATTATGAAGTCAGCATTGCATCACAGTGACGTCAGCAGGTCAACTGCGGTTGACCAGGGTCAAACCTGACATGTGGGTCCAGTGGGACCCACATGTCAGTCTCTGTTTAGTCTAACAGTGGATTAACTTAATCCACAGGGTTAATTAGGGGGCGGGCCCCACTTGTCAGTGAGACATTTGGCTAATTAACTAGTTTTATTTAATTAAATGTTTAATTAGGTTAATTAGCCGCGGGGCCCACACGTCAGCGACTGGGGTTGCCCAGTCAGCACGTTGACTGGGTCAACCCAGTCAACTGGGGCCCCCAGGGCCCACTGGCAGCCACCCTGAGGTGGGGCCGGCCTTGCCACGTCGGCGGTGGCCGGCGGCTCGCCGGCGACGACGCCAGAACGCGGCGGAGGCCTCGGGCCTCATCGGATTTTGCCTACGGGCGTCCATTTGACTCGCGCGAGGGCGCGTTCGAACGAGTCGAACGAGCCGCGTCGATTGGTGGCGGCGGCACGGCCGGAAGCGGCGCCGGCGACGAGCAAAGGCGGCGGCGCGTTCGGGAGGTCGAGGGAAACGAGCCTACGGCGGCCTAGCGAGCAAACGGAGGGCACTAGCCGCACCACACGAGTGCCCTGAGCACGGTGGTGGGCTTGGGTGAGCATGACGGTCACCGCATCGCCGGCGGCGAGCTTAGCAGCGGAGGCCAGAGTGCGGCAACGGCGATGGCTCGCTGCGAGCGTCTATCAGCGATGCAGGGAGAGAGAGAAGGAGGAGATGCTCACCGGGTAGGCACAAGGTGGCCCGGCGTAGGTTTAGTAGCAGCAGAGAGGGTCGCGGCCTCCGGCGAGCTCCGGAGTCGAGGAAGAAAGGGGGCGACGGCGAGCAGTAGCTGCAGAGCCTCCACGCTACGATTCGACGGAGCAGGCGACGTGGTCGATCACGGCGCGTCTCCTGGACACGATGGCGAGGCGAGGCGGCGTCGCTGGCCACGAGAGCGGCGACGAACAACAGTGGATCCGTTAGGCCTCGCGTGGATCTGAGGGGAAGGAAGGAGGGAGAGGGCGAGCGGGTGAGGGGAAGTGGATAGGAACGGAGAGGAGGCCGAGGGAGCTCCTCCTTATCCTCTGGCTGTCGGTGGCGTCGGCGCCATCGCCGTGTCGCCGCCCGGCTGGCGCGGGCGCGCGCGGCCAGGGGCGCGCCGACACGCACGAGGAGGGAGAAGGGGTGGGCTGCTGTTGGACTAGGCTGCACACTGTGCACTTAGGCCCAGCCAACAGTAGCGTTCTCTTTTCTTTTTATTTCTCTTCTTCCTTTTCTTTTATTCTTTTTCTGTTTCAAAATGATTAGGCCACTTGTGCTCTTTTGAAAAATGTGGAAGTTGGCCCAAATATTGCAATGCAATATTATCTCTCACCAAAAAGTGGTTTGGGCAGATTTGGAGTTCATTTGTGTTTGAAATGATTTTAAATGGATTTGAATATTCTGTTTAGGTGCTGTTTCATCTTGTTTGAGTCACTTGTCCAACTCCAATTATTTTGATGTTGATTTTAGAAATGTTCCTGGATTATTTGCCATTTAATGAACATTTTCCCAACAGAGTTTGTTCAACTTCATATTTCACTTTTGAATTTGAGTTGATTTTCATATGTGACTTTGAATTGGATCATTAACCCATATGACTTGGCACTGCAAATGATCATGACTTGGAAATTTTAACAGAGTGTCACAGAGCTTATTACAAGGGGGTGTTACAAGTTCTCCTCCTCTAAAAGAAATTCTCGTCCCGAGAATTCAGGAGGTAGAAGGAAAGAGTCCGGGATATTCTTCCCGAAGATGATCCTCGCGTTCCCAAGTGGCTTCATCTTCAGTGTGATTCGACCACTGCACTTTTAGGAACTTGGTCGTCTTCTGACGAGTCCGACGTTCAGCTTCATCGAGGATGCGGCTCGGATGCTCCTTATAAGAAAGATCGTCTTGTATCTCGAGCATCTCATGATCCACTGCACGGTGCGGGGATTCCTTGAAGCACTTACGAAGTTGCGACACGTGGAAGACATCATGAATATGGGAGAATTGCGGTGGCAATTCCAATTGATATGCCACCTGTCCACGTCTAGCCACGATGCGGAAAGGACCAATATAGCGAGGAGCTAGCTTGCCCTTGATTCCGAAACGACGGGTGCCCTTCATTGGAGTGACACGAAGATAGGCTTGATCACCAGGTTGATAGATCACACCCCATCGCTTGCGATCATAATTACTCTTCTGACGGTCTTGAGCTGCTTTGAGATTCTCCCGGACAATTCGGACTTGTTCTTCGGCATGCTGAATAATGTCCGGTCCAACAAGAGGTCATTCCCCAGTTTCTGACCAATTCAGAGGGGTTCGACATTTACGACCATAAAGAACCTCAAAGGGGGCCATTTTCAAGCTGGCTTGGTAGCTGTTGTTATAAGAGAACTCGGCATACGGGAGAGATTCCTCCCATTTCTTACCGAAGGATATAACATAAGCTCGAAGCATATCTTCGAGTACTTGATTAACGCGCTCAACTTGACCTTGGGATTGTGGATGATAAGCTGAACTCCAGGTAATATGAGTTCCCATTGCTTTCTGGAAACTTTCCCAGAAATGGCCAGTGAAAATGCTGCCACGGTCTGAACTGATTTCCTTGGGAATACCATGGAGTGAAACAATTCTGGAGATATATAGCTCTGCTAACTGACTAGCAGTAATAGTCTCCTTAACTGGCAGAAAGTGTGCAACCTTGGAAAGTTGGTCAACGACGACAAGAATAGCATCGTGACCCTTCTGAGACTTGGGAAGACCAGTAATGAAGTCCATTTGCACTTTATCCCACTTCCATAGAGGAATAGGGAGTGGTTGCAGAATTCCAGCAGGTTTCTGATGTTCTGCCTTCACGCGACGACAAACGTCACACTCGGCAACATAACGAGCAATATCTTGCTTCATTCTAGACCACCAGTACCTTTGACGAAGATCTCGATACATCTTGGTACTACCCGGATGGATAGATAGCGGTGTATCATGGGCCTCCTCATGACTTTGTCAGTCATCAGCTCGAAGCGAGGTACTACAATGCGATCTCGGAAGTACAAGGTTCCATCTTCAGCAATCGAGAAATCCCTGTACTTTTGAAGGTGAAGCTCTTTCTTCATCAGACTAATTTCAGCGTCTTTGGACTGCGCAATCTTGACAGCTTTCTCAAGATCTGGTTGTATCACAAGGTTATTAAGAGAACCTTGCGGGATGATGCAGAGATTCAGCTTGCGCAATTCTTCATATAGCTGGGGTTGAGCTTGCTTTACCATGAGGTTGCTACAGTATGACTTGCGGCTCAAGGCATCAGCCATCACATTAGCTTTGCCGGGAGTGGATGAAATTCCACAGTCATAATCGGTGATTGTTTCCAACCAACGCTGCTGACGAAGATTAAGTTCCGGTTGAGTGAATAAGTACTTCAAGCTCTGATGATCGGTGTAAATCTCACACCGATTACCAAGGAGGTAATGACGCCACTGCTTTAAAGCATAAATGATAGCAGCAAGTTCGAGGTCATGCACTGGGTAATTCTCTTCAGGTGGACGCAGTTGTCGCGAAGCATAAGCAATAACTCTTCGCTCTTGCATTAGGACGCAACCTAGTCCTTGGCGAGAGGCGTCGCAGAAGATCACAAAATCTTTGCGAGAGTCTGGAGGAGCAAGGACTGGAGCAGAAGTCAGCTTGTCCTTGAGGGTCTGGAAGCTTTCCTGACATTTGTTTGTCCACTCAAACTTAACGCCTTTGTGAAGCAGATTAGTCAGGGGCTTGGCAATCTTGGAGAAATTCTCGATGAAACGGCGACAATAACTTGCAAGCCCGAGGAAACTTCTGACTTGCTTAACATTCTTCGGAGGGGTCCAGTCAAGAATAGCTTGAACTCGCTCCGGGTTAACTGCGATACCATCCTTGGAGATGACATGCCCAAGGTATGTTACCTCAGAAAGCCAGAATTCGCACTTAGAGTACTTGGCATATAATTGGTGCTCTCGAAGTCTCTCCAGAACAAGGCGAAGATGCTCAGCATGTTCTTCTTTGCTCTTCGAATAAACCAGAATATCATCCAGATATACCACGATGAATTTGTCGAGGTAATCCATGAATATGTAATTCATTAGGCGGGAGAAGGTAGCTGGAGCGTTTGTTAAGCCAAACGACATGACTGTGTACTCGTAAGAGCCATAACGAGTAACAAATGCAGTCTTTGGAATATCCTCTTCGCGAACACGGATCTGGTGATAACCCAACCTCAAGTCGAGTTTAGAAAACACCGAAGATCCATCAACTCGCTGGATCCTACTCTCCGCATGCACTCTGATGCAGAATCCGGTCTTATCGAATGACAACTCGGAGTATAATACAACTCGGAGAGAAAGGTTAAACAAAACAATGGAAAGGAAAATGATTATCAGACTAATCAGATCAAAGACAGGGAAATCGCACTGAATCCAGCTCTCCGGGTGGATAGAATTAACGAGATCCTAAATGTCGGTGTTATTAAATTTTATTAAACCCGAATAGATGAGAGATTAGAATCCCAGAGTAAAGACGAGGAATAAAAGATCCTAATACCACCCAGTTGGCGACGTGGGCCCGTAAGCCACACAGCCAAGTTAGTAAAACAATTTTTGACCACTAGACTCAACTTCGGCCAAGGAATTGGGAAGGGGGATACCTAGAGGCAGTCGGCTCTGATACCAACCTGTGACGACCCCGGCTTAATCGTGCACTAATCATTCACACAAATGCGCACGATCAAGCCTAAGGACTCACTTGAAGATATCACAACGCAACTCTAAAACATAAATAAAGACATACAAGCTTTATATTACAAGCCAGGGCCTCGAGGGCTCGAATACATAGCTCGTTGGCATACAAGTGTCAGCGGAAGCATCAGATATCTGAGTACAGATATATTACAGAGAGAGAGAATAGGCCTTCACAGAGGCGGGGTAAAATAAAATACTACGATCGAAAGGCGTAGGCCTCCTGCCCTGGACCCTCCGATCCTACTCCTGGTCGTCAGTCGGCTCCTCGTAGTAGTAGTAGTACTCGCCAGGCGGGTAGTAGTACTGGTCTTCGGCTGGGGCGTCTGGCTCAGGGGCTCCGTCGTCTGGTGGCATCAAATGGAATATGGGAGAAAAAGAAAATAAAGCAAACGTGAGTACTCATCCGAAGTACTCAGCAAGCAAGGATCTACACTACATATGCATCATTTTCAAAGGGGGCTGTATATGTGGACTGGGCTGCAGAAATGCCAGAATAGAGGGGGAAGCCTAGTCCTATCGAAGACTAGCATCTTCAACAATCTTCAACAGTCTTGCAGCAATAGAAGAGATCAGATGAACATAATGTAAAGTAGTAGTAGTAGTATCATCAACCTTGACCTGAGATCCTTTCTCGACTCCCTCCGAGAAAGCAATCCCAGAGCCGTACTATCCAGTTCTCATCATATGTTCTAGTTGTACCGATCGGGATACAACTCCGAGTGTCCGTTACCGTAGGACAGGCTATCGATAGAAGTTTCTTCCCTGCAGGGGTGCACCAACTTACCCACCACGCTCGCTTAACTCCGGCCGGACACACTTTTCTGGGTCATGCCCGGCCTCGGCTAAGCAACACGCCGCAACCCGACCTAGGCTTATAAGAGAGGTCAGCACACCGGACTAAACCTATGCCCCCAGGGGTCTAGGGCCATCGCCCCGGGAACTCCTGCACGTTATGGGGCCACCGAGAGCAGACCTAGCAACCCCTTATACAAGCGCGGTTGCGTTCCCAGTCCAACTCGGCGTGCGTCGCTCCTTACTGACGTCAAACAAGCTTCGGCTGATGTATACGACGCAGAACGCCCATACTATGCCCACGTGATGGTTAGTGCTATCGGGCCAGAGGCCCCTCGGATCAAATATCCAAACCGTTAAGTGGTTTAGGAGCGCGCGGAAACGAGCAGAGACTCGCGATCGATGTGACCCCGTCGCCCCGTCTCGAGGACTTGCGGCAAGGGCTAAGAATGCCCGGCCACGCCTCGTAGTTATCTCGCGGGCACCTCTCAGGTCAACCCGACTCCACATCACTTCGCATTAAGCTCGTGCGGGTACCCCTCAGGGCCGACCCGTCTTTAGTATCATGGTTTAGTGCAAGTCAACTCATCAACAGTAACTGTGTGTCTGACACCAGGGGAGCCCTGAGGAATCACCCTCGATGGAACCCCACCTGATGTTATCATCAAGGTGAACGAAGGAGGAATCACCCTCGAGGTCCACACTTGAGGAGTTGCACGACGATGTCGTTATCGGGGGTGGTGTAGGAGGAATCACTCTCGCTTACCACGACCGAGTAACTAACCTACAAGGTTAACATCAGAAGTGCTGACGAGGTATCACCCTCGGCACTCGACGGTAACCCAGCAGTGTCGGCAACTAAGGGGAAGTGATGTGCGGTGCCGGGGTCTAGTCTTCAATCCCGATGATCGGGTCTTCTGATATCCAGCAGGGCAGTCGGGATCCAGTGGGGGTCTCTGTCGTGTCTCTACCCAGCCTATACTAAGCAGTCTAGGATAACCAGTAAGGTAGCAAGGCTGGGTACAATAATCAGGCTATGCAGCAGATATAGGAAAACAGTAGCAGTAGCAGTTCTAATGCAAGCATAAGAGAGAAGAGAATAGGCGATATAGGCATGCTCAAAATGGGGGTGCTTGCCTGTTTGCTCTGGGGCAAGGGCAAGGTCTTCAGTGGTATCGTCGGGGACGTAGTCGTACTCCTGAGCTGCGTCTGCCTCGGGAGCTACGTCAACGTCGGGGTGTACCGAGAGAGAAGAGGGGGAAGAAACAGGTAAAGATAATGCAAACAAAGGCAATACGGTGCGTGTGATGCTATGATGCAGTGCAGGGTTGCCTAATTATGCATCTAAGTCATTTTAGTTATTTTTAGAATTAATCTGGAATTTAATATCCGACGTGTGTGCACTATTCATCTGCCGGATTCGGGTCCGGAGTTACGGGTTCTTCTACGTAGGGGGTTCCGATGGAGAAACAGACGGCACGATCAGACTCGGCTCGTTGTTCTGAGCAAGTTTCATGTTTTAACTTTTTCAATCCGAGCTACGGTTTAAAAGTTATTAATTTTCAAAGATTATTTGAATTTCTGGAATTTATTTAATTTACAGAAAAGTGAATTATGACGTTAGCATTGCGTCACAGTGACGTCAGCAGGTCAACTGCGGTTGACCAGGGTCAAACCTGACAGGTGGGTCCAGTGGGACCCACATGTCAGTCTCTGTTTAGTCTAACAGTGGATTAACTTAATCCACAGGGTTAATTAGGGGGCGGGCCCCACTTGTCAGTGAGACATTAGGCTAATTAACTAGTTTTATTTAATTAAATGTTTAATTAGGTTAATTAGCCGCAGGGCCCACACGTCAGCGACTGGGGTTGCCCAGTCAGCACGTTGACTGGGTCAACCCAGTCAACTGGGGCCCCCAGGGCCCACTGGCAGCCACCCTGAGGTGGGGCCGGCCTTGCCACGTCGGCGGTGGCCGGCGGCTCGCCGGCGACGACACCAGAACGCGGCGGAGGCCTCGGGCCTCATCGGATTTTGCCTACGGGCGTCCATTTGACTCGCGCGAGGGCGCGTTCGAACGAGTCGAACGAGCCGCGTCGATTGGTGGCGGCGGCACGGCCGGAAGCGGCGCCGGCGACGAGCAAAGGCGGCGGCGCGTTCGGGAGGTCGAGGGAAATGAGCCTACGGCGGCCTAGCGAGCAAACGGAGGGCACTAGCCGCACCACACGAGTGCCCTGAGCACGGTGGTGGGCTTGGGTGAGCATGACGGTCACCGCATCGCCGGCGGCGAGCTTAGCATCGGAGGCCAGAGTGCGGCAACGGCGATGGCTCGATGCGAGCGTCTATCAGCGATGTAGGGAGAGAGAGAAGGAGGAGATGCTCACCGGGTAGGCACAAGGTGGCCCGGCGTAGGTTTAGTAGCAGCAGAGAGGGTCGCGGCCGCCGGCGAGCTCTGGAGTCGAGGAAGAAAGGGGGCGACGGCGAGCAGCAGCTGCAGAGCCTCCACGCTACGATTCGACGGAGCAGGCGACGTGGTCGATCACGGCGCGTCTCCTGGACACGATGGTTAGGCGAGGCGGCGTCGCTGGCCACGAGAACGGCGACGAACGGCGGCGGATCCGTTAGGCCTCGCGTGGATCTGAGGGGAGGAAGGAGGGAGAGGGCGAGCGGGTGAGGGGAAGTGGATAGGAACGGAGAGGAGGCCGAGGGAGCTCCTCCTTATCCTCTGGCTGTCGGTGGCGTCGGCGCCATCGCCGTGTCGCCGCCCGGCTGGCACGGGCGCGCGCGGCCAGGGGCGCGCCGACACGCACGAGGAGGGAGAAGGGGTGGGCTGCTGTTGGACTGGGCTGCACACTGTGCACTTAGGCCCAGCCAACAGTAGCGTTCTCTTTTCTTTTTATTTCTCTTCTTCCTTTTCTTTTATTCTTTTTCTGTTTCAAAATGATTAGGCCACTTGTGCTCTTTTGAAAAATGTGGAAGTTGGCCCAAATATTGCAATGCAATATTATCTCTCACCAAAAAGTGGTTTGGGCAGATTTGGAGTTCATTTGTGTTTGAAATGATTTTAAATGGATTTGAATATTCTGTTTAGGTGCTGTTTCATCTTGTTTGAGTCACTTGTCCAACTCCAATTATTTTGATGTTGATTTTAGAAATGTTCCTGGATTATTTGCCATTTAATGAACATTTTCCCAATAGAGTTTGTTCAACTTCATATTTCACTTTTGAATTTGAGTTGATTTTCATATGTGACTTTGAATTGGATCATTAACCCATATGAATTGGCACTGCAAATGATCATGACTTGGAAATTTTAACAGAGTGTCACAGAGCTTATTACAAGGGGGTGTTACATTTGGTTTAAAATTTTATTCAACACGGTTATCATATATTTTGACTCAATGTGGAATTATTCATATTATTGATATATGTGACTGAAAATAATTGATGCGGAATTTCACTTGAGGAAACAAAATACTCAAGGTGCCTACAAAGGTGGAATTACACTCGAGAGAAAATAATCGTCGAGGCGCCGAGGACAGTTATGCTGGAATAATTAGGCGGAAACTAAAGATCTCTAGTGATCTTAAGTGTCACATCAAGGAAACATACTGAGGGAAGATATCACTATATATATTTCTTTGAATTTTCAACATAGTGTTAACCAGGTTGTTGATCCCTTGACTATGCCTATTAGTCATGAGGTATTTGGCAAGCATGTTAAGTCTATGGGTTTACGAATACTTGAATGATCGTTTTGGACAAGTGGGAGATGTTGGAATTATGTGTCCTGCAACTATATTCAAATTACTAGGAATTACTAATATTCGGAATACCTCATTATGGAATCATACATGTATTTATGCATGGAATTACTTTACATGATTATCACTTGTTGGAACGTACTTAAGTTATATGCTTAAGGAAGCTGGTCGATTATCAGTGGAATACAATATACTATTTATATTGGAAAGACTACCCGGGTACACTGATGATTGGAAGGAGCTAGATCGTATAGTTAGATTACAGCCCTAATGTTGATCTACGTAATTAGAGGAATTTACACTCTATTATGGCGCGTTGCTCACAAGCGCGTGCTCCGGGGACATAACGAGTACAATCCGTTAACAGACAAATATGATCGTGGTTGGTAATTTGATCTGGACTATCCCAGAAACTAGTTGCAACGACTAGGAATCTTATCTGTATAAGAGGTGGACTCTTTGGAAATACAATATAAGAAGATACCTATCCCCTAGCCTCAGATATGCGAATTGTGAGCGGCACCACGGATAAGCGCAGAGGAATAGGAGGTAGACCACAAACCCTAAATTTCTAACACGGATCCGGACTGATGTGCGGCTGGATCGGCTCGAGGCCGGATCCTGCTTTAGGGCTCAAGTACGGACGTATTTCTGGGCTGGTGCTTGACTCTGAGCTAGAGACTCGAGTGTACATTGTTTTTAGCTTATAAGGCTGTGGCCCCTCCAGGGCCTCTTCGACGGTGGTGACGAGGTGCGTGACCGGAGGGGTGTTGATTTCTCGGTCGTCGGGTTTAAGCCCGACCTGATCATAGGCCGTGGCCCTGGTAACGGAGATTCCCATTGTGCGAAATAGACTTGCAAGGTGGTCTGCCGGCTGGGCACACGGGGGTGCCGAACACTCTAGAGATTCGGCGGGGGATCTTGTGGACGGTCTGTCGGAGTCAGGCTTCAACGCCAGACCCTGGGAGACATCTGATTCTTTTGGGTCTAGTGGCCCCGGGGTTGATGCCCCCGAGCCGGCGGGTCCCTCCATGGGGGCGAAGCCTTCAATCTGGTCGAGGCGACAAGTGTGATCGGCGTGTAATAATACGCCACCGAACGAAGAGACGATCCGGGGCGGGGAAGCCCTCGACACGGGTGTGGTCTCTAGCGACCGGTTGAGCCATCGATCCTTTCGGCGATCCAACAGCGGAACTCTCAATGAAAGCACCAATGTCGGTGTCAAAACCGGCAGATCTCGGGTAGGAGGTCCCGAGCTGTGGATCTAGGATCGATGGGGAACAAGGGACGATGAACACGGTGTTTACTCCGGTTCGGGCCCTCTCGAAGAGGTAATACCCTACGTCCTGCTTGATTGTATTGGATGTATAGTATGGTTACAGAGTAGATCTACCTCGAGATCAGCATGAGCTAAACCCTAAGGTGATGAGGTGATGAATATAGCTCCAGCCCTAAAGACTACAACCCTCGGTTTATATAGACACCGGTAGGGTTAGGGTTACCGGAGATAGATTACAATAAGGAGTAAAGAGATCATGCCTATCCTTGAGTTGGAGGGCACACCACGGCTTCATAGACCTCCTGTCGTTGTACAACTTCACCAGTCTGGCCCATATTCAATGGGCCGACGCCCCGAGGACCCCTTAGTCCATAACTCCCTCACCCGTGGCAACGCGCGGGCATTCTACTAGGTGCCGATGCGGCGACGTGAGAGGTTGTCTGGAAGAGAAGGAGGTTGGCGACGCCGTGGCGGGGAGAGGCGGATGCAAGCGACGTCGTCGAGGCATTGGAGGGCAAAGGGGACAAGAGATATGACGGGGAGAGGAGGTGTCGACTGACGATGTGAAGGGGATAAGAGGATGCGGTGACACCATCAAGGGGAGGGACGCGGTGGGGACAGGAGCGGACGGGCTCCACCAGTGGTGTGAAGAGGAGGAGCGCTGACGCCGTGGAGTGGAAGAGGATAGTCCGGCCGTGGAGGGTAGAGGAGTGTCGGCCGTGGCAGGGAGAGGAGGGGTCGGCTGTGGCGGAGGGAGGAGGAGCCGACCGACGCCGTGGAGGGGAGAGGAAGGGTCGGGCGATGGCGTGGAGCGAAGGGGAGGCGCCATGGAAACGATGGTTGTGAGTGTTGATAGTGAGAGAATTGCCCTATGTTTAATGATTTATTATTTTTAATTAATCCATGTCTTTAATGATTCACTATTGTTTATCTGATTAGAGTTATGACTATATGATATTTACACCAGCTATTCCTTCCGATTACCATTTCTGGGTCCCATTAGTCAGTTGGCAATGCCAAGAAATATGAGATTCGAGTATAGGACTCAGTGCTCGATCAGTCAATCATCAATGCCAAGAAATATGATATTCAAGTATAGGACTCGATGCTCGGGTCAAACGGGGTGACCTTGCTACTACAGTAACTTTTGTTTTTGATTTTGTGCTCTCGTGGACCGGTAAAGAATTGGTTCGTCTACTTTTTACTGTGAGTATTCTCCGTTGCATATTTATAGATCTTCTACATGAAATATTCATTGTAACTATATATATTGTTTGTGCAGGATGGTTAAGTGTTGGAAAAAGAAGTTTTTATTATACTTACTCAAATATCATGCGAATGAAGCTAAAGACAACATTCTTGATATTGTGCGAAAATATCTTAAGCACATCGGGTAGATCTTAATTCCTAATAGATTATTAGTTGGATCATCACTCTTTATGTATACATCATCAAATTGCATTTTTCTATCGACTCCCTTCGTTTTTTTATGTAAGATGTATTATTTTCGGTGTGGTGACCAAAGCACATAATTATAGATAGTTAGGAAAAAATTACCCTTAGTTAATTTGTTGATTAGCAGCAAGTAAATCGTTTAGGATAGGAAAGAAAGAGACATACGCAATCGGGAGAGAGATACTTTCTACTTTTTCTCTATAAGAAGAGATACATGCAATCGGGGTAGATATATTTCCTTTTTCTAGAAGGTTAAAAAGGGAATTACGATGAATTATAAGAAATGCACCTTATATTTTGGAATTTTATCAAAAAAAACAAATACACCTTATTATATAAACGAATGGAGGGAGTACCTTGCAAGTGAAGTGGATTTCAATTAAGTTATTGGCTATCTTTTATATACATGTGAAATTTAACATGCATTATGTTTATATATAACCCCGCACAATATTTTAAATGCGTGGGCATTCTGCTAGTTACTATTAGTGTTGCAGTAATGATGGTTGTTTCAACTTTTCTATTGAGGAGAAGATTCGGCGTTGTGGTGCCGCGAGTCGACGGTGCACTGATGGTGTTCAAATACCGTGATCTGCGGATTCTGACCAAAAACTTCTTTGATAAGCTCGGCGGAGGCGCCTTTGGTTCGGTGTTCAAAGGGTCATTACCTGATGCGACCTTGGTGACCGTGAAGAAGCTTGAAGGATTTCACCAAGGGGAGAAGCAGTTCAGCGCAGAGGTGAGCACAATCGGCACCATTCAACATGTCAACCTAGTTCAATTGTTGGGGTTCTGTTCAGACAGAACGCGCAGGCTGCTAGTATACAGAGTACATGTCCAATGCCTCACTAGATAGGTACCTATTCAGGAGTCATCAACCACTACTAAGTTGGAGCACAAGGTACCAGATAATGCTAGGAGTTGCCAGGGGATTACATTATCTCCATGAGAAATGCAGGGACTGCATCATACACTGCGACATCAAGCCCGAGAACATACTTCTGGATGACTCATTTGTACCGAAAGTCGCGGACTTCGGACTCGCAAAGCTCATGGGTCACGACTTCAGTCGCGTCCTGACGACGGTGAGGGGAACGGTGGGGTACCTCGCACCAGAGTGGTTCGCCGGCACCGCCATCACGGTCAAGGCGGACGTTTACAGCTATGGCATGATGTTGTTCGAGATCATGTCAGGCAGGAGGAACGCGGGGCTGCAACAGGACAGCACGGTGGATTTCTTTCCGTTGATGGCCGCCAAAATGTTGGTCATCAAAGAGGAGTTGGACGTCCTCGTGGACAGTCGGCTGGGCTGTGACGTCGACTTGGTCGGGGTGGAGAGGATATGCAAGGTCGCATGTTGGTGCATCCAGGACGATGAGAGCGCTAGGCCGACCATGGTGATGGTCGTGCAGGTCCTAGAGGGGCTGGTTGAGGTTGGTGTCCCGCCGGTTCCGAGATCGCTCAAACTCCTCATGGATGAAGCGAGTCATGTCGAGTTTCCTTTGGAGTTGTCGTCAGAATGAGATTGGGTTCGCGTTGAGAAACCACACACCAGAGCGTGTTTGTTTTGTAAGTGAATTACTGTATTTTACGTGTGTCTCTGCTTTCTAAACACCGTTGTAAACTAATATTATTGTACCGCAAAATTTTAATTCTGCCATGTCGCAGTCATGATCGATAACACCAATGGGTACTTTACGTGTTGCAGTCGAGCATCTACAATGGGTACTTCTGGATGACTCATTTGTACCGAAAGTCGCGGACTTCGGACTCGCAAAGCTCATGGGTCACGACTTCAGACGCGTCCTGACGACGGTGAGGGGAACAGTGGGGTACCTCGCGCCAGAGTGGTTCGCCGGCACGGCCATCACGGTCAAGGCGGACATTTACAGCTATGGCAAGATGTTCTTCGAGATCGTGTATGGCAGAAGGAACGCAGGGCTGCAGCAGGACAACACGGTGGATTTCCTCCTGTTGATGGCCGCCAGAATGTTGGTCACCGAAGAGAAGTTGGACGTCCTCGTGGATAGGCGGATGGGCGGTGACGTCAACTCGGTCGAGGTGGAGAGGGTCTGCAAGGTAGCGTGTTGGTGCATCCAGGACGAGGAGAGCGCTAGGCCGTCTATGGCGACGGTCGTGCAGGTCCTAGAGGGGTTGCTTGAGGTCAGTGTCCCGCCGGTTCCAAGATCGCTGAAACTCCTCATGGACGAAGCGAGTCGCGTGGAGTTTCCTTCGGAGTTGCCGTCCGAATGAGATTGGGTTCGTGTAGCGAAACCACACACTAGAGCTTGTTTTGTGTTGCAAGTGAATTACTGTATTTTACGTGTGTCTTTTTTTTTTGTCTGTTTGAGATTGCTTTTACCACGCTTACCACCACCGTTGTAAACAAACTGATGCTATTGTACCGCAAAATTCAGAGTTTTGTCCCAAAGTTTTGAAGACGAGGATCTCCTCTCCCAGTAGACCTGGGCCTAATTCTATCGCGCTCTTCAGCCCGTGTGGAACAGACGTATGGGCCAAGTTCTCAAAAAAAAAAAACTATTTTTTTGTAATAATCCATTTTCAGAAGAGGAAAAGGTCGAGTGATCGGATAGAGAATCCCGGGGCGTGGAGAGCTCCACCTCCTCCTATCCTTGCACGGAGCTCAAGCTCTTGCCCGCATGGCGCTCCTCCGCCTCCAGCACCACTGCTCCCTCCTCCAAATCTCCACCTCCCACCTCCCAACCCTCCTCAGACCCCCGCGAAACCCTCGCCGGAGCCAACTCTCGCCGCCCAATGCGGCCAAGACCACCAGCTCCTCCATAATCCCCTCGCCCTGCGCGCGGAATGCGGCGGCGCCCTGGCGGGGCGAGCTCCTGCTCCTCCTCCCCGCGGCCTGGCCGCTCCCGGCCCTCGCGGCCGAGGCCGACGGCGGCGGCGGGAGCAAGGTGAGCCTCGAGTCCAT
The DNA here is from genome assembly GCA_011799875.1 of Thinopyrum elongatum. NCBI lineage: Eukaryota > Viridiplantae > Streptophyta > Magnoliopsida > Poales > Poaceae > Thinopyrum > Thinopyrum elongatum. Next base: position 522,751,860 of record CM022299.1, read on the forward strand.
CGTGCTGGCCGTCGACGACTTCAACAACCGGAACCCCTTCTTCGTGGCCGGGGTGGTGTTCGTCTGGCTGGTGGTGCTCCCGCTCGCGCAGGAGTACTTCAAGAAGTACAAGGCCGTGGGCGCCCTCGACGCCTTCCGCAAGCTCCGAGACGTGCCGGAGGCGCAGCTGCTGGACATCAGGCGGGGCAACAGCGTGCGGTTCATGGCGCCGCCCAACCTCAGGCTCGTCGAGAAGTGCGCCGTGCAGGTGGAGTTCGACGAGGAGGACGAGAAGGGGTTCCTCAGGGAGGTGCTCGCCAGGTTCCCGGACCCGGCCAACACCGTCGTCTGCGTACTTGACAAGTGAGTGATCCATGGAACTTCATTTGACGCCTGCTGTCGGTGGTGTGCCTGCATTACTGAAATGCTTTAGTAGTTGCGTGTATTGATCGAATAGGTTTGGCATGAATCATTTGTGATGGAATGTCGATTAATGTGCATAGTGCTAGATGTCTTTTTCTGCAGCAGAGTAGTCGTGTACACAACTTAGATTTAGAAGTGCAATGCAGTTGTAGTTAAACAACGAAATTCAACTATTTCATACGAAATTTGTGGAATCAAAATAGACCCTTCCAGAATCTCTGGATCGGGCTGATTGTTCTATCGATCGAGTCAATATCAAGTTAACACCAGTTTTGTCGCGCTAAGTGATGTTCAAAAAAGTTGAGACAGACTGATTTAGTATCGTCTTAGTTACAACTGAACTACTTCCGCATCGAGCTCATGAACCGAGCAAGAGCGTAGTCGTGTTTCAAGAACATTGTATTTTGTCAGTGTTGAGCATAATCTGAATAATTTTGGTTTATTTGCGACTAGCACAGATCAAACTGCCACATTGAGAGTTCAAAATAGTCTGAAACAATTAGTCAATTACTTTACTCGTTCTGCCACAATGAAATACAGGGATAAGCTTCTTTTCCATCCAATTAGTCCCTATTATATCTAATTGTCTAACTTAATAAATAGATAAATAAATAGAAAATTTCTTGTCATGTTCTAGTGCATCTTCGAGACTGGTAAAGATGGATGCCATGTCAATTTTGCCCTCTGAAGCTTGTTGCTTTAGATTCAGAATTCAGATAGTGGCAGTTTTGCATAGGTGCTGAATGTACTGATGTTGCTGTATACTTTTCATCATGCCAAAGCAACTATGCTTCAATTCTTATATAACCCTATGAACTTTATCATGCGCAATCTGTTAGCAACTTAAGTTTATGTTGTGTAAGGTAGCTTTGATGGTAATTCAATGAAAGTGGCTGAGCTCCTGTTCAGCAATGGTTTCAAAGAGGCATATGCAATCAAAGGGGGACTGAGAGGCCCAGATGGTTGGCAGGTTAGTTATGACAGTTCAAAAAGCACATACCTCGTTGTTTCCGCACTGATCTTTGCTATTTTCATAGGCAATTCAAGAAAACTATCTTCCGCCATCTGTTCATGTTTTTCCAAGGGAAAAGAAGAGCAAAACTTTAACGCACACTGATGTGAGCACTGAAGGAGCAGATGATCAGCCAGAGGGGAATGGAGAACTATTAACTTCTCCTAGCAGCACTTTAGTCAATACAAGCAATGGAACCAAGGATGGTCATGAAGAACCGAATGGAAGTACTTCAGCTGCGAAGCATTCAAGGAGACCATTATCACCATATGCAAATGTATGACCCCATTGCCTTCCTACCTCCATACAGTAATTCAGTAGGCTCTAGATTTGATTTTCATCAAACTTCTATCTAGTCAGCAGCAGTTATAATGTTGTTTTCATAATAGTAACAGCATACAGGCTGGCCTCACTGCACGCTGTCATACTTAGAGTTAACTGAATTCTCCTTGTATTTACTGCGGATATACTAGAGTTCCGTTTCTGGACATAGTACAGCCTTGTAAAGCCTTATGCGTGTCTCAGTTAGACAGTTAATTCCCGAAAACATTGGCAGGCGCTATGCTCTGTACTAGCAGGTGAATAAACAGTTACAACTGCCCTGCTCAAATGTTTTCATGCGTAAGTTGTTCAATGTTCAATGCATTTTAGGTTTCTGTTTGAGTTCTTTATGATCATGCCGTAATCTAATTGCACACCTTGAATGTATTATGCAGTACCCTGACTTGAAACCGCCATCATCTCCGACGCCATCCAAGCCAGGGAGGGCAGAGGGGAATGGAGAACTACCAACTTCTACTGGCAGCTCTTTAATCAAAACAAGCGATGCAACTAAGGATAGTCATGGAGAACCGAATGGAAGTGCATTAGCCACGAAGCAATCAGGAAGGGGACCATTATCACCATATGCAAATGTATGACCCCATTGCCTTGCTACCTCCATACAGTAATTCGGCAAGCTCTAGATTTGATTCTCTCGAACTTCTATCTAGTTAACAGCAGTTAACTTTTTGTTTTGAAAATAGTAACAACATGCAGACCGGCTGGACTGCACGCCGTCATTACAGAATTCTCGTTGTATTTACTGCTGATATACAAGAGTTCTGTTTCTGGACATAGTATAGCCTTGTAAAGCCTTATGCATGTCTCAGTTAGATAGTTAATTCCAGAAAAGTAGAAAACTATGGCAGGCGCTATGCTCTGTACTAGCAGGAGAATAAACAGTTTACAGACTGCCCTGATAAAATATTTTCATACCTAAGTTGTTCAATGTCCAATGAATTTTAGGTTTCTGTGTTAGTTCTTTATGATCATTTACTGTAGTAATCTATTTACACATACTGAATGTATTATGCAGTACCCTGACTTGAAACCGCCCTCATCTCCAACGCCATCCAAGCCAGGCAGGCCAGATGAGAATAAAGAACTACTAACGTCTCCTGGCAGCTCTTTAGACAATACAAGCCATGCAACCAAGAATGGTCGTGAAGAACTGAATGGAAGTACTTTAGCCACGAAGCATCCAAGGAGACCATTATCACCATATGCAAATGTATGACCACATTGCCTTCCTACCTTCATACAGTAATTCAGAAGGATCTACATTTGATTTTCATCAAAATTCGATCTAGTTAACAGTAGTTAAAATATTGCTCACAAAATAGTAACAACATGCTGACTGACCTGACTGCATGACGTCATACTTGCAATTAATTCCATCACAGGATTCTCTTTATATTTACTGCTGATAAACTACAGTTCTGTTTCTGGATATAATATCGCCTTGTAAAGAAGGCCTTGGTTCCTGAAAACTATGGCAGGCGCTATGTTCTGTACTAGCAGGAGAATAAATAGTTACAGGCGGTCATTGCTCAAGCTCAAATGTTTTCCTACCTAAATTGTTCAATATCCAATGCATATAGGCTTCTGTTTCAGTTCTATATGATCATGTACTAATCCATTTTTATTTTTTGTGGGAATGTAACTAATCCATTTGCACACATTGAATTTATCATGCAGTACCCTGACTTGAAGCCGCCATCATCTCCGACGCCATCCAAGCCATGGAGGTAGAAGAAGCAATATATAGGGCAATAGGACGGCGAAGACTTAACGAAGTCAGAGTCTGCCTTTTGCCGAATAACCATTTTGTTATTATACTTAAATCCATGGATATAGAGGCGATTGATCGGGGTCGCGATGCGGAAGACCGTTGCTGCTACCGTGAACTATTGGATGTAATAGCATGGTGAATTCTTACATTCTATGTAAATTTTCGAACTTCTTCCCAGATTGCTGTTCTTGTTGACTGTACATTGAAGTGAATGTTGCACTACGAAACTGCAAGCATTTCATGTTAACACCGTACTGGCACGGTGACTCCTGAGCTTGAGGATTTTGGTAGTGCTGCATGCATCTCAGCCTGCTAACCGTGTCTCCTTTGCCACTTTGCATATTTGTCCCAATTGGGCCTGACTGAGCATATACAAGCTAAAAACCAACATCTGCATGTTGTTTGGTTGCCTGCATCCCCTCTAGCCTGAATGTGCTAAAACGAATGGCCTGCTGTTTGGTTGCGGACTTGTTTGAGGGGAAACACAAGTCCGGTTGTTTGGTTACATTGCATGTTGTTTGGTTGCCTGCATCCCCTCTAGCCTGAATGTGCTAAAACGAATGGCCTGCTGTTTGGTTGTGGACTTGTTTGAGGAGAAACACAAGTCCGGTTGTTTGGTTACATCCAGGACAGTTGTGTGGTAACCTCCTACTCCATGTGTTGAGGTTACCAAAGGCACATATGCACTAGTAAGAACTAAACTAGTAGCAATAGAACAATTTTAGGCACAAACATAAGTCATAACCACGCAGAACAAGTTTTAAACCAACACAGTACGATAAGTTCTAAACGAAACCGAAGTCTTAAAGCAAGAACAACCAAGGATTGGACCACTGAAGCTCAGGCGGTCGCTGCAAAGGCATTGTCGTGCTCTTTGCACTTGGTGACCACCTCCACGCCCTCGTCGTTGAAGACGATCACCTTCATGGTGTCGGGGGACAACAGCTTGAACGTCAGCATGTACCCGATCATGATCTGGTGAACGGCGGCGAAGGTGGCCCAACCCTGATCAAGGGTGACCCTACCGTCGATCATCCTCACCGTCACCCTCCATGCGCAGCTGGTGTTCGTCTTCAGCTTGAACTCTGTAGGGATGGCGGGGAAGTACTTTGTGAAGTCCAGAGGCGATGGCAGACTCTCTAGCTTAGGAGCAAGGATAATCTTGCAGAAGTGGTTTGGTCCTGACTCCTGATGGAAGTGGTCATAGTTCCTCCGCTTGGGGCTTTGGGTGATCCAGCAGTTGCACTTCGTCCAACGGAGGCACATCCTCCTTGCCCTTCTCCAATGGTGGCACCACCTCCTTGCCCTTCTCCAATGGTGGCACCACCTCCTTGCCTTTCTTCATCTGCATTATGAACAACATGCATATCAATGGTTAGCATTCATTCATATCGGCCTAACGCTCCTATATTAACCCACCCCACCAACCCAGCAACGCACTCAAACCCCCTCTGTTTCACCACCTCTCCTCGGCATGAACTCCAAATCCAACCCCAACCCTTTCCCCTAGGGCATTGGATGGAGGGCATTCTTCCTTGGGTGCTCGCTCGGTGACCGCAAGAAGTTCGAGCACACCATGGAAGTGTGCTCGAACTTCAACGGCAGACGATGAGGACGAAGCCGATGAGGAAGAAAAGAAGATGACTACGCCCCCCCCCCCCCGCCGCCGGTCGACGCGACTCCAGGGTCGCTACGGCTAGACCATCCAATCCCCGCCCCCGATGTAATCGAAAAATAACCTAGGAGCCGTAGATGTAGAATTGATTGATGTCAATCCTCCCCCTCCCCCCCCCCCCCCCCCCCCCCCGATTTGTTCAATCCCCTCCCTAACTCTTCAATCGTGTGCTCTAATCGAATCTAGCCGGAGTCGAAAGCAGTGAATGTACAGAGAGGACGAGGTCTTACCGCCATGGCCGATGCACTCCGGTGGTTGCTGCCGCCGTCTTGGATCAATTCGCAGTAGAGCTCAGGTGGTCGCCGCCGCTGGTGTGAGTGGGGAAGAGGGGAGAGAGCGGTGAGGAGGGGGAGGTGAGGGTAATTTATGACGACGTGTCTGGAAACAACGCGACGTCTCGGGACCGCACCCACGCCTGCAACCGCCCACGCCCACGTGCCTAGGGTTGCATCGCTCGGCCCTGGCTGAGGAAAAACGGCCGATTTGAGCGTTCCTAGGGATGCAGGCCCAGAGGTGCTTTAATGTTCATGCTATGCAGGCCCAACAGTGAACGCGGGCAACCAAACGGGCATTTTTCTTCCCATGCGGGCCTGGCTGAGGTATATGCGGGCAACCAAACGCGTCCTTAGGTCACGGTGAACTGTTGAACTATGAGGTTAATTTGGAGAAGTTTGTGTGCAACAGTATGTACCTGTTGGAAATATGCCCTAGAGGCAATAATAAAGTGGTTATTGTTATATTTCCTTGTTCATGATAATTGTCTATTGTTCATGCTATAATTGTATTAACCGGATACCGTAATACATGTGTGAATACATAGATCACATAATGTCCCTAGTAAGCCTCTAGTTGACTAGCTCGTTGATCAATAGATGGTTATGGTTTCCTGACCATGGACATTAGATGTCGTTGATAACGGGATCACATCATTAGGAGAATGATGTGATGGACAAGACCCAATCCTAAGCATAGCACTAGATCGTGTAGTTCGTCTGCTAAAGCTTTTCTAATGTCAAGTATCATTTCCTTAGACCATGAGATTATGCAACTCCCGGATACCGTAGAAATGCTTTGGGTGTATCAAACGTCACAACGTAACTGGGTGACCATAAAGGTGCACTACAGGTATCTCCGAAAGTGTCTGTTGGGTTGGCACAAATCGAGACTGGGATTTGTCACTCCGTATGACGGAGAGGTATCTCTGGGCCCACTCGGTAATGCATCATCATAATGAGCTCAATGTGACTAAAGAGTTAGCCACGGGATCATGCGTTACGGAACGAGTAAAGAGACTTGCCGGTAACGAGATTGAACAAGGTATAGGGATACCGACGATCGAATCTCGGGCAAGTATCATACCGGTAGACAAAGGGAATTGTGTACGGGATTGATTGAATCCCCGACATCGTGGTTCATCCGATGAGATCATCGTGGAACATGTGGGAGCCAACATGGGTATCCAGATCCCGCTGTTGGTTATTGGCCGGAGAGATGTCTCGGTCATGTCTGCATAGTTCCCGAACCCGTAGTGTCTACACACTTAAGGTTCGGTGACGCTAGAGTTGTCATGGGAAATAGTATGTGGTTACCGAATGTTGTTCGGAGTCCCGGATGAGATCCCAAACGTCACGAGGAGTTCCGGAATGGTCCGGAGGTGAAGATTTATATATGGGAAGTCATCATACGGTCACCGGAAGTGTTCGGGGGTTTTCCGGTATTGTACCGGGACCACCGAAGGGGTTCCGGGGGTCCACCGGGAGGGTCCACCTGCCCCGGAGGGCCCTATGGGCTTTATGGGGGAGGGAACCAGCCCCTAAGTGGGTTGGGCGCCATCCCCCCCTAGGGCCCATGCGCCTAGGTTGGGGGAAACCCTAAAGGGGGGGGGGCGCCCCCCCTTGGCTTGGGGGGCAAGCCCCCTCCCCCTGGCCGCCGCCCCCCCTCTAGATCTGATCTAGAGGGGCCGGCCCCCTTCCCCCTTGACCCTATAAATAGAGGGGAGGAGGGAGGGCAACAGCACCTCATCCAAGGCGCAGCCCTCCCCCTCTCCAACACCCCCTCCTCCTCCGTTGAGCTTGGCGAAGCCCTGCCGGAGAACTGCCAACTCCACCACCACGCCGTCGTGCTGCCGGAGTTGTCTTCCCCAAACTCTCCCTCCTCCTTGCTGGATCAAGGCGCGGGAGACGTCACCGGGCTGCACGTGTGTTGAACGCGGAGGCGCCGTTGTTCGGTGCTTAGATCGGAATCGACCGCGATCTGAATCGCTGCGTGTACGACTCCTCCAACCGCGTTCTTGCAACGCTTCCGCATCACGATCTTCAAGGGTATGAAGATGCACTCCTCTCTCTCTCGTTGCTAGTCTCTCCATAGATTGATCTTGGTGATGCGTAGGAATTTTTTTTGATTTACTACTACGTTCCCCAACAGTGGCATCATGAGCTAGGTCTATGCGTAGTTTCTATGCACGAGTAGAACACAAGTTGTTGTGGGCGTCGATTTTGTCAATTTACTTGCCGTTACTAGTCTTATCTTGATTCGGCGGCATCGTGGGATGAAGCGGCCCGGACCGACCTTACACGTACGCTTACGTGAGAGAGGTTCCACCGACTGACATGCACTAGTTGCATAAGGTGGCTAGCGGGTGTCTGTCTCTCCCACTTTAGTCGGATCGGATTCGATGAAAAGGGTCCTTATGAAGGGTAAATAGAAATTGGCATATCACGTTGTGGTTTTGGCGTAGGTAAGAAACGTTCTTGCTAGAAACCTATAGCAGCCACGTAATTTTTTTTGCAACAACAATTAGAGGACGTCTAACTTGTTCTTGCAGCATATGCCGTGTGATGTGATATGGCCAAAAGGATGTGATGAATGATATATGTGATGTATGAGATTGATCATGTTCTTGTAATAGGAATCACGACTTGCATGTCGATGAGTATGACAACCGCAGGAGCCATAGGAGTTGTCTTAATTTATTGTATGACCTGCGTCTCAATGAAAACGCCATGTAATTACTTTACTTTATTGCTAACCGTTAGCCATAGTAGTAGAAGTAATAGTTGGCGAGACAACTTCATGAAGACACGATGATGGAGATCATGGTGTCATGCCGGTGACGATGATGATCATGGTGCCCCGAAGATGGAGATCAAAAGGAGCAAAATGATATTGGCCATATCATGTCACTTTATGATTTGCATGTGATGTTTATCATGTTTACATCTTATTTGCTTAGAACGACGGTAGCATAAATAAGATGATCCCTCGCTAAAATTTCAAGAAAGTGTTCCCCCTAACTGTGCACCGTTGCAAAGGTTCGTTGTTTCGAAGCACCACGTGATGATCGGGTGTGATAGATTCTAACGTTCGAATACAACGGGTGTAAGCCAGATTTACACATGCAAAACACTTAGGTTGACTTGACGAGCCTAGCATGTACAGACAAGGCCTCGGAACACGGAAGACCGAAAGGTCGAACATGAGTCGTATAGAAGATACGATCAACATAGAGATGTTCACCGTTCATGACTAGTCCGTCTCACGTGATGATCGGACACGGCCTAGTCGATTCGGATCATGTATCACTTAGATGACTAGAGGGATGTCTATCTGAGTGGGAGTTCATAGAATAATTTTGATTAGATGAACTTAATTATCATGAACTTAGTCTAAAATCTTTACAATATGTCTTGTAGATCAAATGGCCCACGCTAATGTTGCCCTCAACTTCAACGCGTTCCTAGAGAAAACCAAGCTGAAAGACGATGGTAGCAACTACACGGACTGGGTCCATAACCTGAGGATCATCCTCATAGCTGCCAAGAAAGCTTATGTCCTTGAAGCACCGCTAGGTGACGCACCTGTTTTCCCGGCAACTCAAGACGTTATGAACGCTTGGCAGTCGCGTAGTGATGATTACTCCCTGGTTCAGTGCGGCATGCTTTACAGCTTAGAACCGGGGCTCCAAAAGCGTTTTGAGCAACACGGAGCATATGAGATGTTCCAAGAGCTGAAAATGGTTTTCCAAGCTCATGCCCGGGTCGAGAGATATGAAGTCTCCGACAAGTTCTATAGTTGTAAGATGGAGGAGAATAGTTCTGTCAGCGAGCATATACTCAAAATGTCTGGGTTGCACAACCGCTTGTCTCAGCTGGGAGTTAATCTCCCGGATGACGCGGTCGTTGACAGAATCCTTCAGTCGCTTCCACCTAGCTACAAGAGCTTTGTGATGAACTTCAATATGCAAGGGATGGAAAAAACCATTCCTGAGGTATATTCAATGCTGAAATCAGCGGAGGTGGAGATCAAAAAGGAACATCAAGTGTTGATGGTGAATAAAACCACTAAGTTCAAGAAAGGCAAGGGTAAAAAGAACTTCAAGAAGGACGGCAAGGGAGTTGCCGCGCCCGGTAAGCAAGCTACCGGGAAGAAGCCAAAGAATGGATCCAAGCCTGAGATTGAATGCTTTTATTGCAAGGGAAACAGTCATTGGAAGCGAAACTGCCCCAAGTACTTAGCGGATAAGAAAGCCGGCAATACCAAAGGTATATGCGATATACATGTTATTGATGTGTACCTTACCAGTGTTCGTAGTAGCTCCTGGGTATTTGATACCGGTGCGGTTGCTCATATTTGTAACTCAAAACAGGAGCTGCGGAATAAGCGGAGACTGGCGAAGGATGAGGTGACGATGCGCGTCGGGAATGGTTCCAAGGTCGATGTGATCGCCGTCGGCACGCTACCTCTACATCTGCCTACGGGATTAGTTTTAAACCTCAATAATTGTTATTTAGTACCAGCTTTGAGCATGAACATTGTATCAGGATCTCGTTTGATGCGAGATGGCTACTCATTTAAATCCGAGAATAATGGTTGTTCTATTTATATGAGAGATATGTTTTATGGTCATGCCCCGCTGGTCAATGGTTTATTTTTATTGAATCTCAAACGTGATGTTACACATATTCATAGTGTGAATGCCAAAAGATGTAAGGTTGATAATGATAGTCCCACATACTTGTGGCACTGCCGCCTTGGTCACATTGGTGTCAAACGCATGAAGAAACTCAATGCAGATGGACTTTTGGAGTCTCTTGATTATGAATCATTTGACACATGTGAACCATGCCTCATGGACAAAATGACCAAGACTCCGTTCTCCGGAACAATGGAGCGAGCAACCAACTTATTGGAAATCATACATACTGATGTGTGCGGTCCAATGAGCGTTGAGGCTCGCGGTGGTTATTGTTATGTTCTCACCCTCACTGATGACTTAAGTAGATATGGGTATGTCTACTTAATGAAACACAAGTCTAAGACCTTCGAAAAGTTCAAGGATATTCAGAGTGAGGTTGAGAATCAACGTGACAGGAAAATAAAGTTCTTACGATCAGATCGTGGAGGGAAATATTTGAGTCACGAGTTTGGCACGCACTTAAGGAAATGTGGAATTGTTTCACAACTCACGCCGCCTGGAACACCTCAGTGTAATGGTGTGTCCGAACGTCGTAATCGCACTCGATTGGATATGGTGCGATCTATGATGTCTCTTACCGATGTACCGCTATCATTTTGGGGTTATGCTTTAGAGACTGCCGCATTCACTTTAAATAGGGCTCCGTCGAAATCTGTTGAGACGACACCGTATGAATTATGGTTTGGGAAGAAACCTAAGCTGTCGTTTCTGAAAGTTTGGGGATGCGATGCTTATGTTAAGAAACTTCAACCTGAAAAGCTCGAACCCAAATCGGAAAAATGCGTCTTCATAGGATACCCTAAGGAAACTATTGGGTATACCTTCTACCTTAGATCCGAAGGCAAGATCTTTGTTGCAAAGAATGGATCCTTTCTGGAGAAAGAGTTTCTCTCGAAAGAAGTAAGTGGGAGGAAAGTAGAACTTGATGAGGTACCCCCTCTTGAACCGGAGAGTAGCGCAGCTCAGGAAGATGTTTCTGTGGTGCCTGCACCGACAAGAGAGGAAGTTAATGATGATGATCATGAAACTTCGGATCAAGTTGCTACTGAACTACGTAGGTCCACGAGGACATGTTCCGCACCAGAGTGGTACGGCAACCCTGTCCTGGAAGTCATGTTGTTAGACAACGGTGAACCTTCGAACTATGAAGAAGCAATGGCGGGCCCGGATTCCAACAAATGGCTTGAAGCCATGAAATCCGAGATAGGATCCATGTATGAAAACGAAGTATGGACTTTGACAGACTTGCCCGATGATCAGCAAGCCATAGAGAACAAATGGATCTTTAAGAAGAAGACAGACGCGGATGGTAATGTGACCATCTATAAGGCTCGACTTGTCGCTAAGGGTTATCGACAAGTTCAAGGGGTTGACTACGATGAGACCTTCTCACCCGTAGCGAAGCTGAAGTCTGTCCGAATCATGTTAGCAATTGCCGCATTCTATGATTATGAGATATGGCAAATGGACGTCAAAACGGCATTCCTTAATGGTTTCCTTAAGGAAGAGTTGTATATGATGCAGCCGGAAGGTTTTGTCGATCCTAATAATGCTGACAAGGTATGCAAGCTCCAGCGCTCAATCTATGGGCTGGTGCAAGCATCTCGGAGTTGGAACATTCGCTTTGATGAGATGATCAAAGCGTTTGGGTTTACACAGACTTATGGAGAAGCCTATGTTTACAAGAAAGTGAGTGAGAGCTCTGTAGCATTTCTCATATTATATGTGGATGACATACTATTAATGGGAAATGATATAGAATTCTTGGAAAGCATAAAGGCCTACTTGAATAAGTGTTTTTCAATGAAGGACCTTGGAGAAGCTGCTTACATATTAGGCATCAAGATCTATAGAGATAGATCAAGACGCCTCATTGGTCTTTCGCAAAGCACATACCTTGACAAGATATTGAAGAAGTTCAATATGGATCAGTCCAAGAAGGGGTTCTTGCCTGTATTGCAAGGTGTGAGATTGAGCACGGCTCAATGCCCGACCTCGGCAGAAGATAGAGAAAATATGAGTGTCATCCCCTATGCCTCAGCCATAGGGTCTATTATGTATGCCATGCTGTGTACCAGACCTGATGTGGACCTTGCCGTAAGTTTGGTAGGGAGGTACCAAAGTAATCCCGGCATGGAACACTGGACAGCGGTCAAGAACATCCTGAAGTACCTGAAAAGGACTAAGGATATGTTTCTCGTTTATGGAGGTGACGAAGAGCTCGTCGTAAAGGGTTACGTCGATGCTAGCTTCGACACAGATCTGGATGACTCCAAGTCACAAACCGGATACGTGTATATTTTGAATGGTGGGGCAGTCAGCTGGTGCAGTTGCAAGCAAAGCGTCGTGGCGGGATCTACATGTGAAGCGGAGTACATAGCAGCCTCGGAGGCAGCACAGGAAGCAGTCTGGATGAAGGAGTTCATCACCGACTTAGGAGTTATTCCCAATGCGTCGGGCCCAATGACTCTCTTCTGTGACAACACTGGAGCTATTGCCCTTGCCAAGGAGCCCAGATTTCACAAGAAGACCAGGCATATCAAGCGTCGCTTCAACTCCATTCGTGAACATGTTCAAGATGGAGACATAGATATTTGTAAAGTGCATACGGATCTGAATGTCGCAGATCCGTTGATTAAACCTCTTCCACGAGCAAAACATGATCAACACCAGAACTCTATGGGTGTTCGATTCATCACAATGTAACTAGATTATTGACTCTAGTGCAAGTGGGAGACTGTTGGAAATATGCCCTAGAGGCAATAATAAAGTGGTTATTGTTATATTTCCTTGTTCATGATAATTGTCTATTGTTCATGCTATAATTGTATTAACCGGATACCGTAATACATGTGTGAATACATAGATCACATAATGTCCCTAGTAAGCCTCTAGTTGACTAGCTCGTTGATCAATAGATGGTTATGGTTTCCTGACCATGGACATTAGATGTCGTTGATAACGGGATCACATCATTAGGAGAATGATGTGATGGACAAGACCCAATCCTAAGCATAGCACTAGATCGTGTAGTTCGTCTGCTAAAGCTTTTCTAATGTCAAGTATCATTTCCTTAGACCATGAGATTATGCAACTCCCGGATACCGTAGAAATGCTTTGGGTGTATCAAACGTCACAACGTAACTGGGTGACCATAAAGGTGCACTACAGGTATCTCCGAAAGTGTCTGTTGGGTTGGCACAAATCGAGACTGGGATTTGTCACTCCGTATGACGGAGAGGTATCTCTGGGCCCACTCGGTAATGCATCATCATAATGAGCTCAATGTGACTAAAGAGTTAGCCACGGGATCATGCGTTACGGAACGAGTAAAGAGACTTGCCGGTAACGAGATTGAACAAGGTATAGGGATACCGACGATCGAATCTCGGGCAAGTATCATACCGGTAGACAAAGGGAATTGTGTACGGGATTGATTGAATCCCCGACATCGTGGTTCATCCGATGAGATCATCGTGGAACATGTGGGAGCCAACATGGGTATCCAGATCCCGCTGTTGGTTATTGGCCGGAGAGATGTCTCGGTCATGTCTGCATAGTTCCCGAACCCGTAGTGTCTACACACTTAAGGTTCGGTGACGCTAGAGTTGTCATGGGAAATAGTATGTGGTTACCGAATGTTGTTCGGAGTCCCGGATGAGATCCCAAACGTCACGAGGAGTTCCGGAATGGTCCGGAGGTGAAGATTTATATATGGGAAGTCATCATACGGTCACCGGAAGTGTTCGGGGGTTTTCCGGTATTGTACCGGGACCACCGAAGGGGTTCCGGGGGTCCACCGGGAGGGTCCACCTGCCCCGGAGGGCCCTATGGGCTTTATGGGGGAGGGAACCAGCCCCTAAGTGGGTTGGGCGCCATCCCCCCCTAGGGCCCATGCGCCTAGGTTGGGGGAAACCCTAAAGGGGGGGGGGGCGCCCCCCCTTGGCTTGGGGGGCAAGCCCCCTCCCCCTGGCCGCCGCCCCCCCTCTAGATCTGATCTAGAGGGGCCGGCCCCCTTCCCCCTTGACCCTATAAATAGAGTGGAGGAGGGAGGGCAGCAGCACCTCATCCAAGGCGCAGCCCTCCCCCTCTCCAACACCCCCTCCTCCTCCGTTGAGCTTGGCGAAGCCCTGCCGGAGAACTGCCAACTCCACCACCACGCTGTCGTGCTGCCGGAGTTGTCTTCCCCAACCTCTCCCTCCTCCTTGCTGGATCAAGGTGCGGGAGACGTCACCGGGCTGCACGTGTGTTGAACGCGGAGGCGCCGTTGTTCGGTGCTTAGATCGGAATCGACCGCGATCTGAATCGATGCGTGTACGACTCCTCCAACCGCGTTCTTGCAACGCTTCCGCATCGCGATCTTCAAGGGTATGAAGATGCGCTCCTCTCTCTCTCGTTGCTAGTCTCTCCATAGATTGATCTTGGTGATGCGTAGGAATTTTTTTTGATTTACTACTACGTTCCCCAACAGTACCTACCCGTCTCTCATCTCCAAACCCTGGAGACCCCTCCACCACTGATAGGTCGCCATCCCCTCCCCCTTTGCCGGCTGCACTGGTGTGGGAGTGCGGGGACGGCCGGACTACCGGATGGAGCTCTAGTCAATCCTGCTTTGGGGCTTTGGGTTGAGTGGCGGCGCTTCATTGGTGGATCTGAAGTAATTTTTCCTTGAGCTTCTCCATCTCGAAGGCTTCGGGTGTGGCGGCATCGGTGGCTAGTTGGCGTATATTCCTGCTCCCCTCTCTAACTTTGTGGGGCTAGGGCATCTCCAATGGCAACCCGCAAATTTCCTCCCGCATCTGTTCGTGGACACGGAGGCCAGTCCGCGGACACGGATATGGGAGGCCGACATCCAATGCTAGCCGCATACATTCGGCCAACAATTCGAACCAACCTCATGAAATTCAATTAAACAGGACGGATTTCATCAAATTCGGATATGATTTACATCAAAAGGTCGATATTTCGACCGTTTGACTAAAAAACTAGAAAAAAACATAAACCCTATAATGGACGACCACCTCGTACGTGTGGCCGCCTTGCCCTGCCGCACCGCCGTCTTCGTCGGTGCCGTCGTCGTCGTCCCTCCAGCGGCAGTACGATGCCAGAGGGCCGCGGTAGCCTTGTCCGGCGGCTGCCTGCCGCCCACGGAGGAGCCGCTCCGCCTCCTGCTGCGTCGTGCGAAGAGCCGCCGCGGCCACTACCGACGTGCCCTTCAGAGCCCTGGCGGCAGCCTTGCCGCGGCCGGCGTTGGCGGAGCAGTCGCTAAGCGACCACTCCTCGCAGATCTTGGCGAGCTCGCCGTCAAGGCAGCGGCGACGCCTGGCGGCCGTCTCCGCGATGGTCACGGAGCAATTGAACGCCCACTCGGTGATGAGGTCTCGGTCGTTGCGGACCTAGTCCGGCACCATGTCGCTCTTGGCGAACGCAGAGTGGCGACTGGCATTGCGCCGGTCGTACCGCTCCTACTGCCGAGCCGCGCGCTCTGCCTCAGAAACGATGGCCCTCGAGCCCGAGGGACTGCCGAGGTAGTGAAGGAGGCGCCCCCCGTGCCTTCTTGATCTTGGGCGGCAGCTCCTCCTTGACGGCGAGGCGGTGGTGGTGCGGCGGTGACAATGACGCGTCGATGCGACCGTACCAGCTGCATGGCGGGGACGCGAGCTCCTCCTTTTCGCGGCATCCGATCTACACGCCGTGGTGGTGCGGGGGCGAGGCCGGCTCCTCCTTCACGTGACGTATGATTTGGACGCCGCGGTTGTGCCGGGGCGATGCCGGCTCCTCCTTCACCGGCAGGAGCGTCGATGCCTGCTCGGTCTTGACGCGGTGGCGTGGCGGGTCTTGAGGGTACACGGGAATTTCATCTAGTCTCTTTCATCATGTTGGTTTGATTTGTGTTCACTACTTTGATAATTTGATATGTGGGTGGACCGGTGCTTAGGTGTTGTTCTTACTTGAACAAGCCTCCTACTTATGATTAACACCCTCGCAAGCATCCGCAACTACGAGAAAAGTATTAAGAATAAATCTAACCATAGCATTAAACTTTTGGATCCAAATCGGTCCCTTACGGAATAGCGCATAAACTAGGGTTTAAGCTTCTGTCACTCTCGCAACCCATATACTAATAACTACTCCACAATGCATTCCCTTAGGCCCAAAGATGGTGAAGTGCCATGTAGTCGACGTTCACATCACACCACTAAGGGAATCACAACATGCATACCATCAAAATATCGAACACATATCAACTTCACATGATTACTTGCAACAAGATTTCTCCCGTGACCTCAAGAACAAAAGTAACTACTCACAAATGATTATCATGCTCAAGATCAGAGGGGTATTAAATAGCATAATGGATCTGAACATATAATCTTCCACCGAATAAACCATATAGTAATCAACTACAAGATGTAATCAACACTACTAGTCACCCACAGGCACCAATCTATAGTTCCGGTACAAAGATTGAACACAAGAGATGAACTAGGGTTTGAGAGGAGATGGTGCTGTTGAAGATGTTGATGGAGATTGCCCTCCCCAAGATGGGAGAGTTGTTGGTGATGATGATGACGATGATTTCCCCATCCGGGAGGGAAGTTCCCCCGGCGGAATCGCTCCGCCGAAGGGCAAAAGTGCTCCTGCCCAAGTTCCACCTCGAGACGGCGGCGCTTCGTCCTGAAAGTCCTCTCCTATTTTTTCTTGGTCAAAATGACTTATATACCAGAAGAGGGGCACCGGAGGTGGGCCGAGGAGAGCACAACCCACCAGGGCACGTCTGGGCTCCCTGGCGCGCCCAGGTGGGTTGTGCCCACCTGGTGGGCCCCCTCTGGTACTTATTTGCTGCAATAATTCTTATATATTCCATAAAAATTCTTCGTGAAGTTTCAGCTCATTTGGAGTTGTGCAAAATAGGTAGCCTGACGTAGCTTTTTCAGGTCCAGAATTCCAGCTGCCGGTATTCTCCCTCTTTGTGTGAACCTTGCATATTATGAGAGAAAAGGCATTAGAATTACTCCAAAAAGCATTATTATACATAAAAACAATATAAATAATAGTAGGGAAACATGATGCAAAATGGACGTATCAACTCCCCCAAGCTTAGACCTCGCTTGTCCTCAAGCGAAAACCGAAATCGAAAAACATGTCCACATGCTTAGAGAGAGAGGTGTCGATAAAAACAAAATACGGACATAGAAGCATCATGTATATTATTATAACAGCAACAAACTTTAACATAAAACTTTATCATAGAACTTTTATCATATAACTTCTACCATAGACTTCTCATGAACAAGTAACAATTCATCACAACATCGAAGTATAAAGCATAAACTCTATTGAAAACCAACAAACTGTGTTCTCAGTCAACTTTGCAACTACAATTCATCATCTTTTCAGGAAGGGTCACGTATTGGAGCCTTTTTGGCAAGTCCACATACTCAACCATCATATAGTCTTCTATGATTGCTAACACTCACCTCATACACATGAGCAAAAAGTTTCAACCGGACACATAGAAAGATAGGGGCTTATAGTTTTCGCCACCCAACATACTCACCTCAATGGTGATGTCAACAATAATAACTCATGCTACCCATATCCAACTGGATATATGTGCCTAGATCTTTCCTCACCACATGATGCTTGCCAAAAGAGAAAATAAAAAGGAATAGAGAGAAGAACTTTGACTCTCGCATAAAAGTAAATACATAAAAGTAAAAGATAGGCCCTTCGCAGAGGGAAGCAGAGGTTGCCATGCGCTTTTTGTTTGTATGCTCAATCTCTTAGTGCAAAAGAACGTCACGTTATATTGCCCCTTATGATAGCAACCTTTATTATGCAGTCTGTCGCTTTTATTCTTTGCCATCACAGGTTCGTACAACGCTCAATTTTCTCTTACACTAAATGATCCAACACTTTTAGAAGCAATTTTTATTGCCTTATTGCACCGATGACAACTTACTTGAAGGATCTTACTCAATCCATAGGTAGGTATGGTGGACTCTCAAAACAAGATTTGGGTTTAAGGGTTTTGGATGCACAAGTAGTGTCTCTACTTAATGCGGAATTTTTTGCTAGCAAAGATGGGGGACAAGCACCACATGTTGAAGGATCTATGACAATATAACTTTTATGTGAATATGAACAAACATAAATCATTACGTTGTCTTCCTTGTCCAATGTCAACAATTTTGGCATATAATATTTTGATGGGGGCTCACAATCACAAAAAATGTCCAAGAGAGTGTATTTGCATGTGAATCTTCTCTTCCCTTATTAATTCTTTCATGAATTACATCATTGACCAATGCTATGTTTGTAAATCTCCAGTAAAATTTTCTACTTATACTCTTCCTTATGTGATGTCATTACTTACCATAAGATTAGCATATGATCTTTTTCATTTATTTCCTTTCTTTTTATTGAACATGAAAAGTAAAGAAATATAACTCAAACTACTCTTTATTATATATCTTGCACACGATTACAAGGATAGATCACTAAGAAAACACTCGAAAAGAAAGGATCGAACTAAACTTTTATTCATCTAAAGCAAAAGATAACTATGGATCGAACTAAGATAAGTAAAGGCAAAAGATAGTGGAGGTGATACGATACCAGGGCACCTCCCCCAAGCTTGGCACAAGCCAAGGGGAATGCCCATACCCGGTACTCAATTTTTCTTTGGTGATGAAGAAGGAGGTGGTGGTGATGAAGTAGTAGATTTGTCTTTCTTCTCTAGCTTGTTTCGGAGGTAAAAATTATCTATCCTCAACTCATCGTTCTCCTCCTCAAGCTTTAGTATCCTCTTGCATAACGCCTCCTTGCTTTCCTTCAGGAAGCGAGGGGGAACTGGTTCATATTCATCTTCTTCATCGGAAGACCATATGTAGGGATAGGTGTCCTTGAAGATATTTTTATCTAAAGGTTGATAAGAAACTGGGCACTCCTCGGAATCTTGAGATGACATATTTTCGGATCTGTCAGGAAAACAGCGAGAAAAGAAAACAGAAGATTTCTCCGCGATACGGTGGTCAATAGGTTCGGAAGGTATGTAAAGATTTTTTATCTTGGGAAACAAGCAAACGGAAGAAAAACGGAGTCCGGAAGGTATCCGAGGTGGGCACAACCCACCTAGGCGCGCCTGGCAAGCCAGGTGCCAGGCGCGCCTTGGTGTCTTGTGCCCACCAGAGGTGCCTTCCTGGTTGTTTCTTATTTTCCTAATTTTTGATATATTCCAAAACTGACAAAAAATAATTATGCGGATTTTTCGGAGTCCGTTTACTTACCGTATCACGTACCTCCTCTTTTTTTATGATTCTGGAGTGTTCCGGAAGGTTTCCTTTATGTGTTCTTCCGGTGTCATAGTTTGGATAATATTGCTTTCAACATTAATGGGCGTACCTGAGATATAATGTTTTATTCTTTGCCCATTGACAACCTTCGGGTTGGTACCTTCGGCATTATTTATTTTGATGGCTCCAGCTCGATAAACCTCCTCGATAACATAGGGTCCTTCCCATTTGGAGAGGAGTTTTCCTGCAAAGAATCTGAAACGAGAGTTGTACAAAAGAACATATTCTCCAACTTTTAACTCACGCTTTTGGATTCTCTTATCATGCCATCTTTTAACTTTTTCTTTAAATAACTTGGCATTTTCATAAGCTTGAGTTCTCCATTCATCTAGGGAGCTAATATCAAATAATCTCTTTTCACCGGCCAGTTTGAAATCATAGTTGAGTTCTTTAATTGCCCAAAATGCTTTATGTTCTAACTCAAGAGGCAAATGATAAGCTTTTCCATAAACCATTTTATAAGGAGACATACACATAGGATTTTTATATGCTGTTCTGTAAGCCCAAAGTGTATCATCTAATTTCTTAGACCAATTCTTTCGGGACCTATTGACATTTTTTTGTAAAATTAACTTTATTTCCCTATTGCTAAGTTCAACTTGACCACTAGACTGAGGGTGATAAGGTGAAGCAATTCTATGGTTAACATCATACTTAGCAAGCATTTTACGGAAAGCACCATGAATAAAATGTGAACCACCATCAGCCATTAAATATCTAGGGACTCCAAACCTTGGGAAAATAATTCCCTTAAGCATTTTAATAGAGGTGTTGTGATGAGCACTACTAGTTGGAATAGCTTCTACCCACTTAGTGACATAATCAACAGCAACCAAAATATGAGTATACCCATTAGAGGAAGGAAAAGGTCCCATGTAATCAAATCCCCAAACTTCAAATGGTTCAACAGCAAGTGAATAATTCATAGGCATTTCTTGACGCTTACCAATATTACCAATTCTTTGACATTCATCACAAGATAAAACAAACTTACGGGCATCCTTGAAGAGAGTAGGCCAATAAAAATCAGATTACAATACCTTGTGAGCAGTTCTATCTCCCGCATGATGCCCTCCATAAGCTTCGGAGTGACATTTCCGTAG
The DNA here is from genome assembly GCA_011799875.1 of Thinopyrum elongatum. Classification (NCBI taxonomy): domain Eukaryota; kingdom Viridiplantae; phylum Streptophyta; class Magnoliopsida; order Poales; family Poaceae; genus Thinopyrum; species Thinopyrum elongatum. The sequence goes on from CM022299.1 coordinate 522,772,499, forward strand.
GATTTGTCCCTGTTCATGCTCAGGTACACACCGTCTAATAATACCATCTACTCCTTCTTTATAAAGATGTGGGTCATCCCAAAAGTAATGTCTTAAATCATATAAGAATTTTTTTTCTTTTGTTGGTATGTGAAACTAGGTGGTATGTATTTAGCAACAATGTAATTAGCATAGTCAGCATACCAAGGAGTGTTATGAGAGACATTTATTGCAGCTAATTGTTCATCAGGAAAACTATCATTAATAGGTTGTGGGTCATCAAGAATATTTTCTAACCTAGACAAGTTATCAGCCATGGGGTTCTCAGCTCCTTTTCTATCAGTGATATGTAAGTCAAATTCTTGTAGCAAAAGAACCCACCTAATGAGTCTACGTTTAGCATCTTTCTTTTCCATAAGATATTTTATAACAGCATGATCGGTGTGAACAATCACTTTAGAATCAACAATGTAAGATCTAAATTTATCACAAGCAAACACCACTGCTAAAAATTATTTCTCAGTAGTAGCATAATTGCGTTGGGCACTATCTAGAGTTTTACTAGCATAATGAATAACATTTAATTTCTTATCAACTCTTTGTCCTAGAACAGTACCAACATCATAATCACTAGCATCACACATAATTTTAAAAGGCAAGTTTCAATCAGGTGGTTGAACAATAGGTGCAGAAATTAAGGCTTTCTTAAGTGTTTCAAAGGCTTCTACACAATCATCATAAAAAAAATGAAACATCCTTTTGTAAAAGATTTGTAAGAGGCCTAGAAATTTTAGAGAAGTCTTTAATAAATCTCCTATAGAAACCAACATGGCCGAGTAAACTACGAATACCTTTGATATCTTTAGGACATGGCATTTTCTCAATTGCATCAACTTTCGCTTTATCCACCTCAATATCTTGTGCAGAAATTTTATGTCCCAAGACAATACCTTCATTAACCATAAAGTGGCACTTCTCCCAATTCAAGACAAGATTAGTTTGCTCGCATCTCTGCAAAACTCGATCAAGATTGCTTAAGCAATCATCAAAAGAAGTTCCGTAAACGGAAAAATCATCCATGAAAACCTCAACAATCTTTTCATAAAAATTAGAGAATATAGCAGTCATACATCTTTGAAAAGTAGCAGGTGCATTACATAAACCAAAAGACATACGTCTATAAGCATAAGTTCCAAAAGGACAAGTAAAGGTGGTTTTCTCTTGATCAGGTTGTGAAACAAGTATTTGAGAAAAACGAGAATATCCATCAAGAAAACAAAAGTGTGTGTGCTTAGATAATTTTTCTAGCATTTGATCAATAAAAGGCAAAGGGTAATGATCTTTTCTAGTTGCTTTATTTAATTTTCTAAAATCAATTACCATTCTGTAGCCAGTAACAATTCTTTGTGAGATAAGCTCATTTTTATCATTAGGAACAACAGTAATACCTCCCTTCTTAGGGACACAATGAACAGGACTTACCCATCTACTATCAGCTATGGGATAGATTATACTTGCTTCCAGAAGCTTCAATATTTCAGTTCTTACCACTTCTTTCATTTTAAGATTTAAACGTCGTTGGTGATCAACAACGGGTTTAGCATCAGTCTCCATATTAATTTTATGCTGACAGAGAGTGGGACTAATGCCCTTTAAATCATCAAGAGTATATCCAATAGCAGCTCGGTGCTTCTTCAGAACCTTCAATAATTTTTCTTCTTCATGTTCTGAAAGGTTAGCACTAATAATAACAGGATATATCTTTTTCTCATCATGATAAGCATATTTCAAAGTATCTGGTAATTGTTTTAATTCAAACACAGGATCACCTTTAGGTGGAGGAGGACCTCCTAGAGTTTCAATAGGCAAATTATTTTCAAGCAGAGGTCGTTGTTCGAAGAAAATTTTATCTATTTCATTTCTTTCATGCAGATGCATATCATTTTCATGGTCTAGCAAATATTGTTCTAGTGGATCAGTTGGAGGCATGACAATAGAAGCAAGGCCAATTATTTCATCCTTACTAGACATTTTTTTATGATGTTTTCTACTAAACTTAGAAAAATTAAACTCATGAGACTCATCACCAAAACTAACACCGACAGTTTGTTTCTCACAATCTATTTTAGTATTAACGGTGTTCAAGAAAGGTCTACCAAAGATAATGGGACAAAAGTCATCCTGTGGAGAACCAAGAACAAGAAAATCAGTAGGGTATTTTATTTTCCCACACAAGACTTCAACATCTTTAACAATCCCTATTGGCAAGTTTAATAGTAACATCTATGTCTTCTATTTCAGCTGGTGCTATATCATTCATAATTTCTTGATATAACATAAGAGGAATAGCACTCACGCCAGCACCTATGTCACATAAACCATGATAACAGTGATCTCCTATTTTAACTGAGACAATAGGCATGCCAACAACAGGTCTATGTTTATCTTTTTCATCTAGTTTGGCAATTCTAGCAGCTTCATCACAGAAGTAAATAACATGCCCATCTATATTTTCAACCAGGAGATCTTTAACCATAGCAACACTAGGTTCTACTTTGATTTGTTCAGGAGGCTTAGAAGTTCTAATATAACTTTTGTTGACCACAGTTGATACTTTAGCATGTTCCTTTATCCTAACAGGGAAAGGTGGTTTTTCAATATAAGCAGTAGGAACAACTGGATCAACATTATAAATAATAGTTTCATCTTTAGCTATTACCGGTTCTTTAATTTCTTCTTTAATAGGTGGATGATATTTAAACCACTTCTCCTTAGGGAGATCAACATGAGTAGCAAATGATTCACAAAAGGAGGCTACTATCTCAGAGTCAAGTCCATATTTAGTGCTAAACTTTTGAAAAGCATCGGTATTCATAAAAGATTTAACACAATCATACTTAAGCTTAATACCTGACTTTTTACCTTCGTCGAGTTCCCAATCTTCAGAGTTGCGTTTAATTCTTTCCAAAAGATCCCACCTGAATTCAATAGTCTTCTTCATAAATGAACCAGTACAAGAAGTATCAAGCATTGATTGATCCTCACGAGAAAGCCGAGCATAAAAATTCTGAATAATAATTTCTCTTGAGAGCTCATGATTGGGGCATGAATATAACATTGACTTAAGCCTCCCCCAAGCTAGAGCGATACTTTCTCCTTCACGAGGCCAAAAATTATATATATAATTCCGATCACGATGAACTAGATGCATAGGATAAAATTTTTGGTGAAATTCCAATTTCAATCGATTCCAATTCCAGGATCCAATATCATCGCATAGCCTATACCATGCCAATGCTTTTCCCTTCAAAGATAAAGGGAAAACCTTCTTCTTAGCTTCATCTTCGGGCTTCATCTTCGGGTAAACCTGCAAGCTTAAATAATCCACAAATTTCATCCACATATATCAAGTGCATATCAGGATGTTCGATTCCATCTCCTGCATAAGGATTAGCTAGCAGTTGTTCTATCATACCCGAAGGAATTTCATAACCGATATTTTCAGTAGGTGCAGTAGGTTGAGGGGTAACTAATTGTGGTTCTGGTCGAGGTGAATATACCCCAAACAAACCCCTCAAAGGATTGTTCTCCATAGTAACAAGTGAAATAAATTTCAGCACGTAGTAATAATTTTTCCTTACCGATTTCCACTTACCAAGAGCGCTTCACTTCCCGGCAATGGCGCCAGAAAAGAGCCTTGATGACCCACAAGTATAGGGGATCAATCGTAGTCCTTTCGATAACTAAGAGTGTCGAACCCAACGAGGAACAGAAGGAAATGACAAGTAGTTTTCAGCAAGGTATTCTCCGCAAGCACTGAAATTATAAGTAACGAGTAGTTTGATAGCAAAATAATTTGTAACGAGCAAGTAACGGTAACGGTAACAAAAGTGCAGCAAGGTAGCCCAATCCTTTTGAGGCAAAGGACAGGCCAAAACGGTCTCTTATGATAAGCAAAGCGTTCTTGAGGGTACACGGGAATTTCATCTAGTCACTTTCATCATGTTGGTTTGATTTGTGTTTGCTACTTTGATAATTTGATATGTGGGTGGACCGGTGCTTAGGTGCAGTTCTTACTTGAACAAGCCTCCTACTTATGATTAACCCCCTCGCAAGCATCCGCAACTACGAGAAAAGTATTAAGAATAAATCTAACCATAGCATTAAACTTTTAGATCCAATCGGTCCCTTACGGAATAGCGCATAAACTAGAGTTTAAGCTTCTGTCACTCTCGCAACCCATCATCTAATAACTACTCCACAATGCATTCCCTTAGGCCCAAAGATGGTGAAGTGCCATGTAGTCGACGTTCACATCACACCACTAAGGGAATCACAACATGCATACCATCAAAATATCGAACACATATCAAGTTCACATGATTACTTGCAACAAGATTTCTCCCGTGACCTCAAGAACAAAAGTAAATACTCACAAATGATAATCATGCTCAAGATCAGAGGGGTATTAAATAGCATAATGGATCTTAACATATAATCTTCCACCGAATAAACCATATAGTAATCAACTACAAGATGTAATCAACACTACTAGTCACCCACAAGCACCAATCTATAGTTCCAGTACAAAGATTGAACACAAGAGATGAACTAGGGTTTGAGAGGAGATGGTGCTGTTGAAGATATTGATGGAGATTGCCCTTCCCAAGATGGGAGAGTTGTTGGTGATGATGATGACGATAATTTCCCCCTCCGGGAGGGAAGTTCCCCCGGCGGAATCGCTCCGCCGAAGGGCAAAAGTGCTCCTGCCCAAGTTCCGCCTCGAGACGGCGGCGCTTCGTCCCGAAAGTCCTCTACTATTTTTTCTAGGTCAAAATGACTTATATACCAGAAGAGGGGCACCAGAGGTGGGCCGAGGAGAGCACAGCCCACCAAGGCGCGCCTGGGCTCCCTGGCGCGCCCAGGTGGGTTGTGCCCACCTGGTGGGCCCCCTCTGGTACTTATTTGCTCTAATAATTCTTATATATTCCATAAAAATTCTCCGTGAAGTTTCAGCTCATTTGGAGTTGTCAGAATAGGTAGCCTAACGTAGCTTTTTCAGGTCCAGAATTCCAGCTGCCAGTATTCTCCTTCTTTGTGTGAACCTTGCATATTATGCGAGAAAAGGCATTAGAATTATTCCAAAAAGCATTATTATACATAAAAACAATATAAATAACAGTAGAAAAACATGATGCAAAATGGACGTATCAACGGGGAGGCTGACTCCTCCTTCACGCGCACCGGCGATGGCGGCGATGACCCCATGTAATGGAGCGACCTCTTCGTCATTATCTTGGACGAAATCTTCGTCCGTCAGAGCGGCCTCCTTGAGGAGTCGGGGTGGCTGGTGCTGCGGCTGCTGCGGCGGCGCTTGGTCCTCCTCGTTACCGGAGGAGATGACGATCTCCTCCTTGGCGGAGGAGTCGGCCGTCGTGGACGCTATCGGGCCCAGAGAGCGACTGCGACGACGCCAAGAACCGCCGGAGGAGGGGCGTCCGCCTACTCCACCTGCCGGCGTGGAGCACCACGATTTCGGCATCGCCGGAGCTTAGGTCGAAGAGGGGGAGAGAGGGGCTCGAGCATGGAGACGGGGGAGAGGAGGGGGGCGGTGCTCGGGGAGGTGTGTGGTGCATCTCTTGCGCATGGTTTAAATAGGCGCGGCGAGGCCCAGGCAAAGGGGCGGGGTTGGTTCCTCGGGAACCTGCGTCCGCATTGAAGCAACGGCCGCCGAGAGGTCGCCTCGGTCAGCGCCGCCTCCATCCCTCCCCAGTCACATCGTGGCATCAATGCCGGCCTCCGCGCGCTCTGGGCTGACATGAATGCGGCGAGTTAAGTGGCGCCTGCATCGGAAGGAAAGTGCGGGAGGGACGGGTGACGGGTTTTTGGTGGGCCAGAGTGGTCAGAAGCGTGCGTGGGATCGGCCCGGACTCCCGCAAATCTTTCCGGTGTTTGTGTTAGGTTTACGAGAGAAATCGCGTCCGAACCGCCTTGCGGATCGATACAAGACCGTGTTGGATGGCTTCGGTGGTCCGGACAGCACGATCCGAATGGTTGCGGAAGGTTTACGGGTCGGCCTTGAAGATGCCGTAAGAGATTGCATGGAGTTTGTCTCGTGGCGGTAGCGGCGGCTTCCCTTTGCAGTCTGGTCATCCAGCCTTCTCTCCGTCATGTTGGTGTGACATACGGTGTCAACGGTAGGCATGTGAAGATTAGAATCTTGAATCCGGTGGCAACAACTTCAACGGTCTCTTTTTTAGGACTGCTTAATGTATTTTGGTCGACGGTCAACAATGACTAGATGGCTTTGGCAATGGAGAGGCAACTGCGTCGGTGCGTCATCGGACCACTTGGAAGGTAGTACAGAAGATTGCCCCTAGACACCTTGGTGTATTTGTTTTTTAGGGGAAGTTTGCTCATATTAGTGAGATATTTCTTGTCTTTTTTGCGAGTAATTAAGATTTTTCTTGTTATGCACGGGGAAAATGACTTAGACGTGCAACATGTTGGTAAATAAAAGTGAAATAAGTGGTCTCGGAAATGTTTTTGAGGGGAAGTTTGCTCGTATTAGTAAGTTTTTTCTTGTTACATGGGGAAAATGATTTTTGACCGAGCAACATGTTGGTAAAATAAAGTGGTCTTGAAAAGCAAATTGGTAAACAAACGGAATAAACTTAGGGAAAAGCTTACCATCACCCGGCGTATGGCAGCGGCTGCGTCCGCCACCTCCCCTGCATGACACGCGTCAAGTGAGGGCTCGCATACCGTCCTTTGTCGAACGCGCTTCTACAACAGGGGCTATGCTTCTGAAACATGTGCGGTGTTGCAATGGTCTACGATGGGTCTATGTTTTTCAATAAAATCTCTGTTGTGAAAATTTTCAGCAACTAGACCTCAGCTGCAAAAAAAAAAAAAGTAACAAAACAGTTGTTACAAAAAAATTCTGCAACAAGACCTGTGTTGCAGTGGTGGAGGCACGCTCAGCCCGCGATGCGGCAAATCTGACTGCTCGCGATCCGGCTGATCTTTTAAAAAGATCATCTGACGGACGCGTAGCACGCTCCACTTAGTTTAAGATAGACGTCATATTTTTTTTTCTCTTGAGAATATATCATTTGAGATTTCGTTTGCAAAAAAAAATAAGTGGCCCATGCAGGTCTCGAACCTGCGACATTGGCGGTATTAGCACCACGCTCTAACCAACTGAGCTAATGACCCATTTTGTTAAAAATATTGAACTAAGTTATTTGACTTGAACACGTTACTATTTTCCTTTAATCACGTGAAATCCGTTCAGAGAAAACAAAACGAAATATGAAAAAAAAAATGGCCCATGCAGGTCTCGAACCTGCGACCTTGGCGTTATTAGCACCACGCTCTAACCAACTGAGCTAATGGGCCATCTTATTAACAAGATTGAACTAAATTATTTGACTTTAACACGTTACTATTTCCCTTTAATCACGTGAAATTCCGTTCAGAGAAAACAAAACGAAATATCAAAAACTATGGCCCATGCAGGTCTCGAACCTGCGACCTTGGCCTTATTAGGACCACGCTCTAACCAGCTGAGCTAATAGGCCAATTTAATATTGTAACAAACGGTTATTTAATAAATCTAAAAAACGGATATTTAATAATTAATAAAATCGAAATCCGTAGGTAGTAGGAGTAGCTTCTACCAAAAAGGCACAGTAAACAACGCTGCGAAAGCGCCGGAGCAAATTCTTAAATGATGAGCACTGTTCGACGACACATTGACCTGTGCGTTCCACAGTTCACGTTGCATCATCAGCCATCGTTGGCAGCATAGGCACAGCAATACCCCACTCCATCAGCGACGACATTCTGCAGTAACCAGGAGTAACCCCGCACGTACTACCGCTCGGCCTCGAGCGGGTCCTTGACGCGGACCAGCAGTCCACCACCATCTTGTTCCCTCCGTATTCCCCTCGGTCCGTCCGTTCATTTCCGGGAACAGTGTGCTGGCTGCGCGCACAACTATTCGAGCGTGGCGCTTCGCTTTCCCCTCTCAGGTACTGTAGAGGCGAAGCCGAAGGCGACCGTCTGCCACCGCTCTTCGCATCGCCAGCGAGAGGAGGGGTTCCTCCGCCCTCCGCCGACCGTTCCGGCGGCGGGAGGGGGAGGGAACCTCTCCGCCTCGTCGATGGCGTGTAGATAGGTAGGGCTAGGTCTGTGCTTGCTCGCCAGTTCGCTCTCGATGGTGACGGCGGCGGCGTCAAATAAAGATGCCCTGGATTTGTCTTCGGCCGGCCGATGTGCGGCGGTCGTCGGTGGATCTGGGTGCCGGTTTGCCTTTCGGGGCTGCTGCGGCGGCGGCAGTAGCTCCGATGTGGTTTTTGTGCCTTGGCCTCGCCGTCGCAGCGGCGCATGCTCCGGCGCCGATGTGGGGCTATGGAGCTTGTACAGGAGCATGTGGGGTTCGTGGACTCTGGATCTCTCCCTTCTCGTCGGCGTTGGTGCCCCGGCGTGTTCGTCGCAGCTCAAGCCGGCACAAGTGGTTGCGCCCAGCCGATCTGTTTCGTCTCCGACGTGCTGGTCCTACTGGGCTGAGGGTGGCGACTTCCCTCCGTCAACAAGACCAAGGTTATCAACGGCTCCGGGAGGGAGCGGCGGCGGCGGCGCGCCGTCATCCCGCGTCGGTGGCGTTTCTGGATAGGCCCTCCAGGGTGTTTGATGTAATTTTCTTATTTTCTGGGGTGCGTTGTACCACTGCGTCATTTCAATGTGATCTAGGGTCCTTTTCTAAAAAAAAAAAACTATTCGAGCGTGGCGGATCATACCCTGTCCCGATCGCGACCGTACGCCCGGTGAATGGCCCTGACCGGACGCGACGTGCGCGGGGCCGCCGGTGTTAATTCCATGCCTACTGCATGCCGCTACGCGTAGGTGCATGGTCTCAGCCTATGCAGCAGGCTCTTCGATGTTCATTTTGATAGAAAAAATAAAATGAAATGCCTCCCCGCCTCGGCAGCACAAGTTAAAATTGTCAAGAAATGAATTGATCGAACAAAAGTTTTCATTGATGATACGAGAGGATTATACACAGGGGAACCGACGTCAACCCCACCAAGGGACGCATCCGACCGTGGGGGCGTGGGAGCGCTTCGAACGGTTGCCAGAGGCAAACCGCACGCTGTTTACAAGGGAGGATTATCTCTAAATAATAGAATTAGATTAAATCCTAACACTCCCTCTAATCCTTGCTTGTTCTTGAGACTGATCATCTTTGTAATATTCTCCTCCAAAATCCTGTGGAAAAAATTGAAAAGAAAATATACAATATGCCATGAAAAACTCCTTTTAAAACACAGTGGGAAAATAAGGAGAAAATGACATATATCATCCATGCCTGCATTGATATTGCCTCAATAAAAACCTTACATGAGAAACCATTTGACAAAAAACTCACAAGGGAAAAGAGTGCATTACTTAAGATCTCATAATCTTAACTGGTTATATCCTAGGAGATTTCTCCCCCTGAATTTTGCAACTCACAAAGTCGTCCCATACCAATTTCATTTACATATTTATGGAACAGAGAACTTGGTAAGGACTTAGTAAACATATCAGCGAGATTATTGCATGACTTCGTTTGCAAAATACTTATCTCCCCCTTCTCTAGTAGATCATGGGGATAAAATAACTTAGGAGAAATATGTTTCGTAATATTGCTCTTAATATAACCTGTTTGCATTTTCGCAATACAAGCAGCATTATCTTCATAGGTAATGGTGGGTGATTTCAACGAACCAATCCCACTTGAACTTTGGACAAAGTTCATCATTCTGCGAAGCCATACACATTCGCATGATGCTTCAAACAAAGCAATTATCTCAGAATGATTGGTGGACGTTGCCACTAAGATTTGCTTTGTTGACTTCCAATAGAAGGTTGTACCTCCATGTAAGAAGACAAAACCAGTCAGTGATCCGGTTGGCATCATGGAGATCTGACAAGTATCCAGCATCGTAATACCCCACCATGGTTCTCTCTTGATTTTTCTGATAGAATAAACCAAGATCTTTGGTGCCTTGAAGATATCTAAAAATTTTCTTCACATTAAACCCAATGCCTTTTCGTTGGTGATGCGATGTATCTAGTCAGTAAATTAACTACAAATGCTATATCAGGTCTAGTGTAGTTTGCTAGATACATTATTGCACCAATGGCACTGAGATATGAAAACTCTGGTCCCAATATCTCTTCATCATCACCCTTAGGACTAAATGGGTCCTTGTCTCTATCAAGAGATCTGACGACTATAGGTGTTTTTTACGGGTATGTTTTATCAATAATGAACTTTTCCAATATCTTTTGGATGTAAGCAAACTGATGAACAAGTATTCCTGAAGAAAAATATTCAAGTTGCAAATCAAGACAAATTTGGTTTTACCTAGATCTTTCATCTCAAATTCCATCTTCAAATGATTACTTGCCTCATGTATTTCTCGTGTACTCCCAGTGATGTTCAAGTCATCAACATACACGAAAATTATATAGAATCCATCAGTGGATTTCCTGATGAACACACATGGGCAATCATTGTTGCTTAAGGAACCTTTCTTTAGAAGGAACCCACTAAGTCAGTTATATCACATTCTTTCCGACTGTCTCAAGCCGTATAACGACTTCAGTAGCTTTACCCAAAACATGTTGCGATTAGGTTTCGGATCCAAAATCTTCAATCCCTCGGGAACTTTTTTTTAGAGAAAAGGCTCGGCCAAGCCCGAGAAGGGCTTAGACCTAACCCGGCTTTGAATTAACAAAGCCATCAACCGGCCAGGATACAACCAGCAGTACAAACAAACCGAAAAAAAGAAGAAACAGGGGATGCAACCCCGAACGACAGGTACAGGGTGAGGAAGGTAAACAATCGACAATGAAGCACGAAGCAGAAGCTACAGCAACAAGGTCTCGCCCGTTAGTGCACCAGTAGCAGAGGAATCGCCGACGCCCCAAACACGACGCACATCAGGAAGCTGCAGAAGGGCGAAGTCGCCACCGGAGACACGGCCGAAAGGGAGCACCGCAGCCAGAGGACCAAACCAGAGCTCTCCAGGACCATCTGCCCTCGCCACCAACACATCGCAGTCGCCGGAGAGGGGACCCCTATCCCCTCTCACACAGGCTCGAGGGCGCCGCACCACCGGACTCACTGGAGCACTTGGGGAAGGAGCACACCGCCTAGCAGAGACATCAGGCCTGCCCGAAGCTACGACGCTGAAGATCAGACGGGCTGCCACCAGGAACCAGCCAAGCTCGCAACGCACACCCACCATCCCCATGCCCAAGGCAGCGCCTTCAAGAAGGTGACGGCGCCGTGGCGCCGCCGCCGCATAACCACAGGGGCTAGGGTTTTCACGCGGGCGCAGGGAAAGGGGGGAGGCAGGGGAAGATGAACCTCAGCGCCGCCACCATGGAGGAAATGGCATCTAGGACGCCATCGATGCCGTGACCGCCACCGACGGCCAGGGGTTTCCCCCGGACAAGCTCCCTGCCGCCACCACCGAACCAGCCACCAGCATCAATAGGCGCGCACGCACGCCAGAGATCCAGGCTGGGCGAGGTCGTGCGACGCACACAGACAGGAGCGCCTCAGATCTGACGAGGAGAGCCCGGGGCCTCCCCACGCCACGACCAGCGCCCACCGGGACCTCGCCGCCCACGCAGCCGAGGGGATCCGGCCCACCTCACCGACGCACGCCCCCTGCCGTCAGAGGAGCGCCGTCCACACCAGCAGGGCCGCCGCCCCAGATCCAGGCCCTCACCACCGAGAGGGAGCGGCCAGAGACCTCGTCGCCACCCTCACTGGCAGCCGCGCGGGGGCCCCGGCGACCGCCTCCGGCAGCGGCGAGGAGGAGGGGGAGGGGAAGGTGGCGGCGGGGAGGAACCCTAGTTTGCCCCCGAGTCGCCGTCGGGAGAGCGATGCAAGGGAGGGGAGGGGGGGAGGGGGAAGCTTTCATATAGATATCTGTATTGAGTAACCCATATAAATATGTAGTCACCACATCCATCAACTGGTTATACAAATTCATTTGTACTGCCAGTGATATCAAGTATCGGTATGTGATTCCACTCATCACAGGAGAATATGTTTCATCATAATCGATGCCGGGTCTCCGTGTAAACCCTTGTGCTACAAGCCTCACTTTATATCTCACCACCTCATTGTTTCCGTTCCTCTTACGAACAAAAAACCCATTTCGCCCCCACGGGGAAAACATTATGAGGAGTGGGTATTACTGCAGTAAATACCTCTCTCTTGGCAAGCGAGCGCAATTCATCCTCTATTCCAACCTTCCAGTTGGACCAGTCTAAGCGTTTCATACACTCTGCCATGGACTTAGGTTCATAATCCAATGACAGGTCATATGCAATCTTTGAGGCGGAAAACATGTTGACAATTGTAGTCTTTCTATTGAATGATTCTGCTGATTCAACATAGTTGATGGAAATCTCATCAATACCTTCTGACTCATCGTGATTTCCCACAACAATCGAGTCAAGGTGTACCGATGCCCCAGCACCAGTATTTTTTTTGCACAGTTGTGCTGGGTTCTGGATGCATAACATCATTTAGGTGTCGTTCAACACTAGGTTAAATATCAACTCGCGGTTGACTTGCATTTACTATTCGAGGGATCCTCACTTCCCACGGAGGCTTATGAGAAGCCTTGTCATTTTTGTCCAGTTTTCTCGCCCTCTTGGGCGGTTGAGTGGTCTTATGAGATATCTCAACTCTCTCTGGAACATTCATAGCGGGAACATGGGATTTAGTGACACCTTTATAGTCAGTAAATGCATCTAGCAGATTATTTGCAATATTTTACAAATTAATAATCTTCTGAACTTCCAGTTCAGATTCATTCGTACGTGGGTCTAAGGACTGAATGCCTTTGACATTCCAATCTATTTCCCGACATTCTTTGTGGTTCTTTTCTCCCCCTAACACCGAAAAATTGTCCTCATCGAAGATACAATCAACGTACCGGGTTATATCTCATGTTAGAGGTTCCAGGTACTTTATAATTGACGGAGAATTGTACCCCACATAGATCCCCATTTTTCTATGTGGACCCATCAATGTACGCTAAGGTGGTGATATCGATACATACACAACACAACCGAATCTTCGAAGATGGGAAATACTTGGTTGATTTCCACGTACTAACTGCAACGGGGAGGCCGTATGATATGCAGTTGGTTGAATTGTTATCAACTCTGCGGCATGCAATACTGCATGTCCCCAACAAGATGTTGGAAGATTACATTTCTGTAGGAGTGGTCTTACTATCAACTTGATCCTCTTGATAAGTGATTCCCCAAGACCACTTTGTGTGTGTACATATGGTACAGAATGCTCCACAGTTATGCCCAAAGCTAGGCAGTAATCATTGAATGCTCGTGAACTAAATTCAGCAGCATTATCCATTCTGATGGATTTTATCATGTGTTCAGGATGATTTGCCCTCAGCTTAATGATTTGAGCGATCAGCTTTGCAAAAGCATGGTTCCTTGTTGATAATAAACACACATTGGACCATCTTGTTGATGCATCAATGAGCACCATAAAATATCTAAATGGTCCCGATAACGGTTGAATTGGACCACATATATCTCCTTGAATGCATCCAAGAAAATTAAGTGGTTCATTCTTGATCTTCAGATGTGAATGTCTTGTGATTAATTTTCCAGTTGCACATGCAGTGCATACGAAATCCGAGGATTTGGGGAAATTAGCAACCGTTATGTTATGTCCAGTTGAACCATCAATAATTTTTCTCATCATCCCCACACCAGGATGACCCAGGCGATCATGCCATATCTTGAACTCGTCAAGATTCTGAAAAAATTATTTTGTATGCCAAATGTTGCTTTGGCTTGATGTTTGTGTAATACAGTCCAGAAGATAGAGCAGGTAGTCTCTCAAGGGTTTCCTTCTTGGGTCCCTTCTGCTGAGTTATGAGTAGCTTTCAACCACATTGTCTTCATGAGTTTCAATGTGGTAGCCACTCATGTGTTTATCCTTAAAACTCAATAGGGTATGAGTTGAATCTGGATACAATAAAGCCTCCTGGATTTCAAGTCTTGTACCATTCGAGAGTGTAAATGTGGCTTGACCAGAACCAACAATTACCGTGTCATGACCACCAATTGTCATAACACTTCCGTTACTCTTTTTGAGACTTTGAAAATATTTAACCTCCCGTAGAACTGTGTTAGAGGCACCACTGTCCACTAAACAAATTTCCTTCTCCATTGGATTGTTTCTCGTTTCTCGAAGTTTTCTTTCCTTTTCTTCCCTCCAGTCTTTTTCCGGCGAAACTCGCGGGCATTGATTTGCCTATGCTCTTGGTAGAGACTAGTGCTGATTTTTTTGAAAGGGAAATATATTAATATCACGCAGACACCAATTACACCCAGCCTCTGCACCTACAAGGTGTCGCAACGACATCCAGGATGCACACAGCCAAAAAAATAGAAAAGAAAGGAAAAAACAAAGGTCCCGCCACAACGATCGACTTCTCTCAGCAGCCGCACACAAACCACCACCAAATACAACACCTGGAAGACATAAAAAGGTCTCCAAAAGCAACGCCTCCAAGAAGGAAACAGTGCACAAGCACCATCGTTGCCCGATCCAAGATCTTATGTTTTCACCTTTGAGAAGTCCGAACTCTCAAAACAATTCCTTCAGCAAGGCAATTGACAGGCACAACCAATGAAGGACAGACCTTAGGTTTTCAACCTGAAAGTCACGGCTCGGCACCCAAGGAGCACCACCAAAAATGAATTCCTCCAGTGCTGCCGCCACCACTTGACACTGCTGCTCCTGAGAGTTACCAAACACTTGGTTGACCCCATCGCCTCGAAGGCTCCGTCTGTAACACCCCTGTGTATTAGTCACTGTGACCAACTGCTAATAATGCCAAGTCATATCATTTGCAGTGTCTAGTCATAGTGATTAATCCCAGCAATTCAAATCCTAACCTGAAAATCAACTCAAATTCAAAAGTGCAAAATAAATTTGCTCAAACCCTGTTGGAAAAATGTTCACTAAATAGCAAATAATCCAGTAGCACTCATAAAAATACAAACAATGATGATGGATTAGCTAAATGAATCAAACCACATGAAACAGCACCAAAACAGAATTATTTAACCTAATTAAATTCATTTCAAGTTCAAATGAAATCCAAATTCACCCAAACCAGTTTTTGGTGAGAAGAAATATTGCATTGTAATATTTGGGCCTAGTCTCATATTTTACAAAAGTGCAAAAGTGTCCTAACTAATTCAAAATAGAAAAGAAATTAAAAACGGAAAAATAAAAATAAAAATAAAATGAGGCACTGTGCACTGGGCCTAAGTGCACAGTGCCCCTGTACCAGCCCACCGGCCCATTTCGTCGTCTCTCTCCTGTGCGTGCACAATGCCCCTGTACGCACCGACGCCACCGACGCCCGGAGCCGACGAGGGGGATAAGGCCGAGGCCTCGTCCATTCCCGCTGGATGCCTCGCCATTCTCCCGCATCCCTCCATCTCTCCCTCCCTTTCGATTCCGTCGACGCCCGAACGGATCCGCCGTCGCCACCGTGGCCACCGTCATCCCCGTGCCTCGCCAAGCTGTCCATCATCTCCGTCGTCCTCGACTACCCCTTCCCCGTCCACGCGCGCGAGTAGGCGAGCTCTTCTCCGCCTGGATCGAGCCGCCCCCTTTGCTGCTGCCGCCGACGGTCCCCGACATCTCCGGCGACGTGCGCTGCTGCTACTAACCTGTCACGGGTCTTTCTTGACCGTACGGTGAGCCACAGTTCCTCCCCACTCTCCTTCCTCGCTCCGGCTTGCCGTAGCTGCCGATCTGCGAGAGCCCGAGCCCGTCGCCGCGGAGTTCATCGCCGGCGAGCCTCCGGTGACCCAACGAGCTCGGGGTCGAGTCGAACACACTCACCGCATCTCGTAGAACACGCCTAGGCCTCGCGCTTGAGCTGCTGCGCGCCGTTGCTTCGTTTCCGTCATAGGCCCGTACGCGCCGCCACTTTTGCTCGTCGCCGACGAAGTTTCCGGCCGAGTCCGGCTGCGCCACCGCCACCGTTCGACGCGGCATCTTCTGCCCGTTCGAACGAGACCAACCGCGGCCGTTTTGACGGACTGTAGGCGAAATCCGACGAGCGCCCGCGTCTCCGCTGCGTCTGGAGGTCGCCAGCGTTGAGCCGCCGGCCGCCGTCGACGTGGCTGGGCGGGCCCCGCCCCTGTGCCGCTGACTGTGGGCCCCACGGGCCCCATGACTGGTTTGACCAGTCAACGCGCTGACGTGGCGTCCCGGTGATGCTGACATGTGGGCCCCACCGCGTTTTAATTAACTAAAATGTTTTTATAAATAAAATTGATTAGTTAAATTAATTAGTCACTGACATGTGGGACCCTGAAGCTAATAATCTCTGTTTAGTTTTAATTAAACTCTGTTAATCAACAGAGGCTGACATGTGGGTCCCACTGGTCATGTTGGACCCTGGTCAGCCGCTGTTGACTGCTGACATCACAGTGATGTCATGCTGACGTCATATATCATTTTCTGTTAATAAAAATAAATCCAGAAAATCATTTAAACTTTGAAAATTAATAACTTTTAAACCGTAGCTCAGATCGAAAAACTTAAAACATGAAAGTTGCTCAGAACGACGAGACGAATCTAATCGTGTCGTCTATTTCGATGCCGGAACCCCCTATGTAGATGTAACCATAACTTCGAGGCTGAATCCGGTAGATGAATAGTGCATAATCACCGGTTAATAAGTCCAACTTAAATCCTAAAATAACCGAATTGACTTAGATGCATCTTTAGGCAACCCTGCACTGCATCATAGTCGTATCATGCCCTGTGTTGCATCGTCGCTGTGTATTTACTTGTTTCCTCCCCCTCTCTTCTCTCTCGGTAGACCCCGACGTCAACGTAGCTCCCGAGGTCGACACTGCTCAGGAGCCCGACGACTCAGTTGATGACCCTGCCCTTGCCGTCGAGCAGACAGGCAAGCACCCCCATTTTGAGCATTCTGATATCGCCCACTCTCTTCTCTCTTATGCTTGCATTAGAATCTGCTGCTGCTACTGTATCCTATATCTGCTGCATAGCCTGTTTATTGTAACCTGCTATTGTTACCTGCCTGTTATCCTAAACTGTTTAGAATAGGTTGGGTAGAGACCATCAGAGACCCCACTTCTCCCGACTGCCCCGCGGGATGATCAGAAGACCCGAGCAATGGGATTGAAGACCAGGCCCCGACACCGCACGTCACGTCCCCGTAGTTGCTCGACACTACTGGGTTACTATCGAGTGTCGAGGGTGATACCTCGTCAGCACTTCTGATGATAACCTTGTAGGTTAGTTAATTGGTCGTGGTAAGCGCGGGTGATACCTCCTACACCACCCCCGAAAACGACATCATCGTGCAACTGTTCAAGTGCGGACCTCGAGGGTGATACCTCCTTCGTTCACCTTGACGAGAACATCAGGTGGGACTTCACCGAGGGTGATGCCTCAGGGTTCCCTTGGTGTTAGACACACGGTTACGGTTGTTACTATGACTTACACTGAACCAGGATACTAAAGACGGGTCGGCCCTGAGGGGTACCCGCGCGAGCTTAATTGCGAGTGATGTGGAATCGGGTGGACCTAGATGGTGCCCGAGAGTTGAACACGAGGCGTGGCCGGGCATTCCTCGCCCTTGCCGCAAGTCCTCGAGACGGGGCGATGGGGTCACATCTTTCGTGAGTCTCTGCTCGTTACCGCACTACCAACACACTTACGGTTTGGATATTTGATCCGAGGGGCCTCTGGCCTGATAGCACTAACCATCACATGGGCATAGTATGGGCGTTCTGCGTCGTATACATCAGCCGAAGCTCTATTGACGTCAGCGAGGAGCGGCCCGCTTTGGATTGGACTGGGAACGCAACCGCGCTTGTATAAGGGGTTGCTAGGTCTGCTTCCGGAGCGTCCTCGCAACGTGCAGGGTTCCCAGGGCGAAGGCCCAAGACCCCTGGGGGCATAAGTTAGTCCGGCGTGCCGACCTCTCTTTAGAGCCAAGGTCGGGTTGCGGCGTGTTGCTTAGCCGAGGCCGGGCATGACCCAGAAAAGTGTGTCCGGCCGGAGTTAAGCGAGCGTGGTGGGTAAGTTGGTGCACCCCTGCAGGGAAGAACTAATCTATCGATAGCCTGTCTACGGTAACGGACACTCGGAGTTGTATCCCAATCGGTACAACTAGAACTTGAGATGGAATGGATAGTATGGCTCTGGGATCGCTTTCTCGCAAGGAGTCGAGGAAGGATCTCTGGCCGAGGTTGATGATACTACTACTACTTTACATTATGTTATTCTGCTCTCTCTAATGCTGCAAGACTGTTGAAGATGCTGAAGATGCTAGTCTTCGATAGGACTAGGCTTTCTCCCTCTATTCTGGCATTTCTGCAGCCCAGTCCACATATACAGCCTCCTTTGAAAATGATGCATATGTAGTGTAGATCCTTGCTTGCTGAGTACTTCGGATGAGTACTCACGTTTGCTTAATTTTCTTTTTCTCCCCGTATCCAATTGACGCCGCCAGATGACGGAGCCCTTGAGAGAGCAGCCCCCGTCGACGACTACGGCTACTACTACTACCCTCCCGGCGAGTACTACTATGAGGAGCCGACAGACGACCAGGAGTAGGATTCGGAGGGTCCTAGGCAGGAGGCCTACGCCTTTCGATCGTAGTATTTTATTCTGCCCCGCCTCTGTGAAGGCTTATCTCTGTTCTGTAATATATCTGTACCCAGATATCTGATGCTTCCGCTGACACTTGTATGTCATCGAGCTATGTATTCGAGCCCTCGAGGCCCTGGCTTGTAATATAAAGCTTGTATGACTTTATTTATGTTTTAGAGTTGTGTTGTGATATCTTCAAGTGAGTCCATAGGCTTGATCGTGTGCATTTGCGTGTATGGTTAGTGCACGATTAAGCCGGGGTCGTCACAGGTTGGTATCAGAGCCGACTGCCTCTAGGAATCCCCCTATCCAATTCCTTGGCCGAAGTTGAGTCTAGTGGTCAAAAACTATTTTGCTAACTTGGCTGTGTGGTTTACGGGCCCACGTCGCCAACTGGGTGGTATTAGGATCTTTTATTCCTCGATCTTTACTATAGGACTCTAACCTCTCTTCTATTCGGGTTTAATAAAATTACTAACGCCGACACTTAGGATCACATAAATTCTATCCACCCGGAGAGCTGGATATCAGTGCGATTTCCCTGTCATTGATCTGATTAGTCTGATAATCATTTTCCTTTCCATTGTTTTGTTTAACCTTTCCATTCGAGATCTGTTATATTTCTCGTCGTCGAATGACAATCCTGAATCTTCTCTGTTTCAGATGGACCGTCTGTTTCCCCCACACCCTATGACGCAGCTTGTGCTTCGCACCTGGGCTCGAGACATCCCTGGGTTTCTAGCTGTTCTGATCGCCCTCTTGATCAGGCTGGGATACCGCTGGTGCCCCGAGTACATGGCCTCTGAGGTTTATCATGAGTTCAACCAGGAGCAGTACTATGCTGATGTTCGCATCTACGATCAGCAGGATGACTCCGACACTGAGCTACACCTTTTCCACGGTATCGGCGTGACGATTGAGATGGCAGTCCATGATGCCGCCTACTCTACTGTCGCACGTCTCCGAGGAGAGCACAACACCAGCTTGGATGCTTCTGAGTATCGGTACATCCCGTATGCCCCTGCTGGAGATGCTACTGGATACTACACAGCTGTCTGTGCTCCGTACGAGCCTCGTTGCTACGATCAGCGAGTTCTGATTCAGTATACTCAGGCTCTGTATCGCACTGTTCGCGCTCTTGCTGTCGAGTTGTTTGCCACTCGAGCACAACTCTACGAGGCTATGACGCAGTTGCTACCAGCTGTTCGTGCAGGGATACATCCGGAGCACATTCTTTACCCGAGCAGGACCGAGATACCATCAGGGATCGATTGGCCTGCTGTGGGAGGTCACACACCTGCACATGGACCTCTTCTTTCAGCCCGAGACCGGGTTCTGCACCAGAGTGCGCATGGAGAGCAGGATCCTTCTGCGACGAACGTCCGTCGTCCGCACTTGCAGCTACCCTGTTTTAGTGGTTTTCTCCGACGTTGATGTAGCCTTTGCTATGTCTTGTTGTGTACTTCCTTACCGCGAGCCTGCGCGCCGCCTAGCATGTCTAGCTTTTGAATTTGCACCGTTATGCTGCCCGAATGTAACCGACTCTGTATGGATCTGTATGACTATTATTAAGCATCTGTTGTACTACTTAACTTCTGTCGAGTTACACCATGTTGTTCCTAAAACACTCGCCGTGGCTTCTGCTAAACTACCCCTGTTGATTTAGCAGGATGGGTGATAACAATCCACCTCCGCCGCCACCGCCTGACTATATGGCTGCGATGATGCAACAGTTTGAACTCAACCGTCAGTTCATGACGGGGATTATGCAACAGTTCCCTCGTCCCAATGCCGACCAGCCGCCACCTTCCATCACCTTGCCAGAATTTATGCGACTCAACCCGTCGTTCTTTCGCAACACAGTCAACCTGCTGGATGCTGATGACTGGCTGCGTGACATCTCCTATGAGATGGAGTCTGCTGATGTCGCCCCGACCAATTATGTCACCTTTGCGACATACCTACTGAAGGGTCCCACATCACAATGGTGGGCCACCCACCGACAGACCCTACCACTTGGTACCATCGTCACTTGGGCAGAATTCAAGATTGCTTTCCGTGCCCGCAACATTCCCCAAGCTGTCATAGCCCGGAAGAAGGCCGAGTTCCGTAGTCTCGTTCAAGGTAACAAGACTATGGAAGTTTATCAGCGCGAGTTTCTTGACTTGTCTCGCTACGCTGAAGAAGACATCCCCACTGATGCCCGAAGGTAAGAGAAGTTTCGTGAAGGGCTGCATCATGATATTCAGTTAGCTCTGCTCGTTCAAGACTATCCTGATTTCGCCACCTTGGTGAATAAGGCTATCATGGTCGAGACTGGTGTAAAGAAGCACAAGGAAGCGACCAGACGCACTCGTGAAGCGGGCTCATCTTCGGGCTCGTCTTCCCAGAAGTGCCGCATCTGGATACCTCAGAGCATGTACCGTCCAGCAGCTCCTGTGAACAGGCCTTCTTATGCTGCACCTCGTCTGCCTCTTCCACCACCGAGGCAGCCTCTGCAAGCTCCAGCACCTAGAGCTCCTGCACCTCGTCCTGACAGTGGACTATGCTTCAAGTGTGGCCAGCCAGGTCACTGTGCTAGGGATTGTTCTCAGAAGCAGAATCAGTTGGCTCTTCCTTCTGCTGGCCGTGGTAATGGCCGTGGGAATTCTCAGCCTCGCTACAGCAATGTCAGGCCTTCTTATGGTCATGGACAGAACTATCACGTCAACATGGCTGAAGCTCAAGATCAACCTGAAACCATGATGGGTACACTTCTTGTTAATTCCGTACCTGCATCTGTTTTATTTGATTCAGGAGCATCGCATTCATTCATGTCGGAAGACTTTGCATTCATGCATGGCGTTAAGTGTGACAACCTACATCATCCATTAGGGGTTGACACTCCCGCGGGTAGATGTCGAGCCTCCCTGTTCAGCCCAGAAGTCACTGTTGAAATTGAGGGGTTGAAATTTCAGGCACTCCCAATTATCCTGGGTTCTTCCAAGATTGATCTTATCTTGGGAATGGATTGGTTGAAGGCTCGCTATGCCTCAATCAATTGCGCTACTAAAGTTGTACACCTCCTGCACCCATCGAATGAGATAGTGAATTATCAAGCTCACCTCACCCAGAACGCTGAGACTCAAATTTATGCCTTGAATGCGTTGAACGCTTCTCTGCTTGAGGGGATCGAGAACATTCCAGTTGTCTGCGAATTCCAGGATGTTTTTCCAGAAGAACTTCCAGGAATACCCCCTGCTAGAGCTGTCGAGTTTGTCATCGACTTGAAGCTTGGCACCACTCCTATAGCGAAGCGCCCTTACAAGATGCCACCACATCACCTTCTTGAGCTTAAGGAAGAAATCGATAAATCACTTAAGAAGGGCTTCATCCGTCCTAGTTCCTCTGCCTGGGGAGCACCGTCTCTCTTTGTCAAGAAGAAAGATGGTACGAATAGGTTGGTCCAAGATTACCGTCCTATCAACCAGGCAACCATTCAGAATAAATATCCACTTCCCCGGATCAATGACTTATATGATCAACTTGTTGGATCATCGGTGTTTTCTAAACTCGACTTGAGGTTGGGTTATCACCAGATCCGTGTACGTGAAGAGGATATCCCGAAGACAACATTCGTTACTCGTTATGGCTCCTATGAATACACTGTCATGTCATTTGGCCTAACGAATGCTCCCGCTACGTTCTCCCGCCTGATGAATTACATATTCATGGATTACCTCGACAAATTCATCGTGGTATATCTGGATGATATCCTAGTATATTCAAAGAATAAGGAAGAACATGCTGAACACCTTCGCCTTGTTCTAGAGAGGCTTCGAGAGCACCAGTTGTATGCCAAGTACTCCAAATGTGAATTCTGGCTGTCTGAAGTGACCTACCTTGGGCATGTCATTTCCAAGGACGGTATTGCCATTAACCCAGAGCGTGTTCAGGCTATTCTTGATTGGACTCCTCCGAAGAATGCCAAGCAAGTCCGAAGCTTTCTCGGTCTAGCCAGTTATTGCCGCCATTCGTCGAGAACTTCTCCAAAATCGCCAAGCCCCTGACTAATCTGCTCCACGCAGGCGTTAAGTTTGAGTGGACAGACAAGTGTCAGGAGAGTTTCTAGACCCTCAAGGACAAGCTTACTTCTGCTCCAGTGCTTGCTCCTCCAGACTCTCGTAAGGACTTTGTCATATATTGCGACGCCTCTCGTCAGGGATTAGGCTATGTTCTAATGCAAGAACGGAAGGTAATTGCATATGCCTCACGACAATTGCGTCCACATGAAGAGAACTATCCAGTGCCTGACCTTGAACTTGCTGCTATAATCTATGCTTTGAAGCAGTGGCGACACTACCTCCTGGGTAATCGTTGTGAGATTTACACCGATCATCAGAGTCTGAAGTATTTGTTCACTCAACCGGATATTAATCTTCGTCAACAGCGATGGTTGGAAACAATTATGGACTATGATTGTGGTATTTATTATACCCCTGGCAAGGCTAATGTGATGGCTGATGCCTTGAGCCGCAAATCCTATTGCAACAACCTCATGGTTGAGCAAGCTCAACCCCAGCTGTAGGAAGAATTGCGCAAGTTGAACGTCTGTATCATTCCGCAGGGTTCTCTTAATAACCTTGTGGTACAACTAGACCTTGAGAAAGCTGTTAAAGAAGCACAAGCCAAAGATGTTGAAATCTATCTGATGAAGAAAGAGCTTCACCTTGAGAAATACAGGGATTTCTCGATTGCTGAAGATGGAACCTTGTATTTCAGAGACCGCATTGTAGTACCTCGCTTTGAGCTTATGACTGACAAGGTCATGAAAGAAGCTCATGATACACCGCTGTCTATCCATCTGGGTAGCACTAAGATGTATCACGATCTTCGACAGAGGTACTGGTGGTCCAGAATGAAGCAGGACATTGCTCGATACGTTGCTGAATGTGACGTATGTCGTCGCATGAAAGCAGAACATCAGAAGCCTGCTGGAATTCTTCAACCACTCCCTATTCCTTTGTGGAAGTGGGATAAAGTGCAGATGGATTTCATTACTGGTCTTCCCAAGTCTCAGAAAGGTCACGATGCTATACTTGTCATCGTCGACCAACTTTCCAAGGTTGCTCATTTTCTGCCTGTCAAGGAGACTATCACTGCTAGTTAGTTAGCAGAGCTGTATATCTCCAGAATCGTTTCACTCCACGGAATTCCGAAGGAGATCAGTTTGGACCGTGGCGGTCTTTTCACGTCCAAGTTCTGGGAAAGTTTCCAAGAAGCTATGGGAACTCACATTACATGGAGTTCAGCTTATCATCCTCAATCCCAAGGCCAAGTTGAGCGCGTTAACCAAGTGCTTGAAGATATGCTTCGCGCTTGTGTTATATCATTCGGTAAGAAGTGGGATGAATCTCTCCCGTTTGCCGAATTCTCTTATAATAACAGTTATCAAGCCAGCTTGAAGATGGCCCCCTTCGAAGTGCTATACGGGCGTAAATGTCGAACCCCTCTGAATTGGTCAAAAACTGGGGAACGACCTCTCGTGGGACCGGACATTATCCAACATGCTGAAGAACAAGTCAGAATTGTCCGAGAAAATCTCAAGGCGGCTCAGGACCGCCAGAAGAGCACTTATGATCGCAAGCGATGGGGTCTGACTTATCAACCAGGTGATCAAGCTTATCTTCGTGTCACTCCTATGAAGGGCACTCGTCGTTTCGGAATCAAGGGCAAGCTAGCTCCTCGCTATATTGGTCCTTTCCGCATTGTGGCTAGACGTGGACAGGTGGCATATAAATTGGAGTTGCCACCACAATTCTCTCATATCCATGATGTCTTCCACGTGTCACAACTTTGTAAATGCTTCAAGGAATCTCCGCACCGAGCAGTGGATCACAAGATGCTTGAATTGCAAGATGACTTATCTTATAAGGAGCATCCGATTTGCATTCTCGATGAAGCTGAATGTCAAACTCGTCAGAAGACGACCAAGTTTCTTAAAGTGCAGTGGTCGAATCATACTGAAGATGAAGCCACTTGGGAATGCGAGGATCATCTTCGGGAAGAATATCCCGGCCTCTTTCCTTCTACCTCCTAAATTTTCTGGACGAGAATTTCTTTTAGAGGAGGAGAACTTGTAACACCCCTGTGTATTAGTCACTGTGACCAACTGCTAATAATGCCAAGTCATATCATTTGCAGTGCCTAGTCATAGTGATTAATCCCAACAATTCAAATCCTAACCTGAAAATCAACTCAAATTCAAAAGTGCAAAATAAATTTGCTCAAACCCTATTGGAAAAATGTTCACTAAATAGCAAATAATCCAGTAGCACTCAAAAAAAATACAAACAATGATGATGGAGTTAGCTAAATGACTCAAACCACATGAAACAGTACCAAAACATAATTATTTAACCTAATTAAATTCATTTCAAGTTCAAATGAAATCCAAATTCACCCAAACCAATTTTTGGTGACAAGGAATATTGCATTGTAATATTTGGGCCTAGTCTCATATTTTACAAAAGTGCACAAGTGTCCTAACTAATTCAAAACAGAAAAGAAATAAAATAAAAATAAAAAACGGAAACAGAAAAATAAAATGAGGCACTGTGCACTGGGCCTAAGTGCACAGTGCCCCTGTAACAGCCCACCGGCCCATTTCGTCGTCTCTCTCCTGTGCGTGTCGCCGTCGCAGTGGGCGCGAGCGCGCGCGCCGGTCGCGCGCCGACACGCCGACGCCATCGACGCCCGGAGCCGACAAGGGGGATAAGGCCGAGGCCTCGTCCATTCCCCCTGGACGCCTCGCCATTCTCCCCCATCCCTCCATCGCTCTCTCCCTTTCGATTCCGTCGACGCCCGAACGGATCCGCCACCGTGCGCCGTCGCCACCATGGCCACCGTCATCCCCGTGCCTCGCCAAGCTATCCATCGTCTCCGCCGTCCTCGACTACCCCTTCCCCGTCCACGCGCGCGAGCAGGCGAGCTCTTCTCCGCCTGGATCGAGCCGCCCCCTTTGCTGCTGCCGCTGACGATCCCCGACGTCTCCGGTGACGCCCGCTGCTGCTACTAACCTGTCGTGGGTCTTTCTTGACCGCACGGTGAGCCACAGTTCCTCCCCACTCTCCTTCCTCGCTCCGGCTTGCCGTAGCCGCCGATCCGCGAGAGCCCGAGCTCGTCGCCGCGGTGTTCGTCGCCGGCGAGCTTCCGGTGACCCAACGAGCTCGGGGTCGAGTCGAACACACTCACCGCATCGCGTAGAACACGCCTAGGCCTCGCGCTCGAGCTGCTGCGCGCCGTTGCTTCGTTTCCGTCGTAGGCTCGTACGCGCCGCCATTTTTGCTCATCGCCGACGAAGTTTCCGGCTGAGTCCGGCTGCGCCACCGCCACCGTTCGACGCGGCATCTTCTGCCTGTTCGAACGAGACCAACCGCGGCCGTTTTGACGGACTGTAGGCGAAATCCGACGAGCGCCCGCGTCTCCGCCGCGTCTGGAGGTCGCCGGCGTTGAGCCGCCGGCCGCCGTCGATGTGGCTGGGCGGGCTCCGTCCCTGTGCCGCTGACTGTGGACCCCATGGGCCCCGTTGACTGGTTTGACCAGTCAACGCGCTGATGTGGCGTCCCGGTGACGCTGACATGCGGGCCCCACCGCGTTTTAATTAACTAAAATGTTTTTATAAATAAAGTTGATTAGTTAAATTAATTAGTCACTGACATGTGGGCCCCTGAAGCTAATAATCTCTGTTTAGTTTTAATTAAACTATGTTAATCAACAGAGGCTGACATGTGGGTCCCACTGGTCAGGTTTAACCCTGGTCAGCCGCTGTTACTGCTGACGTCACAGTGATGTCATGCTGACGTCATATATCATTTTCTGTTAATAAAAATAAATCCAGAAAATCATTTAAACTTTGAAAATTAATGACTTTTAAACCGTAGCTCAGATCGAAAAACTTAAAACATGAAAGTTGCTCAGAACGACGAGACGAATTTGATCGTGTCGTCTGTTTCGATGTCGGAACCCCCTACATAGATGTAACCGCAACTTCGAGGCCGAATCCGGTAGATGAATAGTGCATAATCACCGGTTAATAAGTCCAACTTAAATCCTAAAATAACTGAAGTGACTTAGTTGCATCTTTAGGCAACCCTGCACTGCATCATAGTCGTATCATGCCCTGTGTTGCATCATCGCTGTGTATTTACTTGTTTCCTCCCTCTCTCTTCTCTCTCGGTAGACCCCGACGTCGACGTAGCTCCCGAGGTCGACGCTGCTCAGGAGCCCGACGACTCAGTTGACGACCCTGCCCTTGCCGTCGAGCAAACAGGCAAGCACCCCCATTTTGAGCATTCCGATATCGCCCACTCTCTTCTCTCTTATGCTTGCATTAGAATCTGCTGCTGCTACTGTATCCTATATCTGCTGCATAGCCTGTTTATTGTAACCTGCTATTGTTACCTGCCTGTTATCCTAAACTGTTTAGAATAGGTTGGGTAGAGACCATCAGAGACCCCACTTCTCCCGACTGCCCCGCTGGATGATCAGAAGACCCGAGCAATGGGATCGAAGACCAGGCCGCGACACCGCACGTCACATCCCCGTAGTTGCTCGACACTACTGGGTTACTATCGAGTGCCGAGGGTGATACCTCGTCAGCACTTCTGATGATAACCTTGTAGGTTAGTTAATTGGTCATGGTAAGCGAGGGTGATACCTCCTACACCACCCCCGATAACAACATCGTCGTGCAACTGTTCAAGTGTGGACCTCAAGGGTGATACCTCCTTCGTTCACCTTGACGAGAACATCAGGTGGGACTTCACCGAGGGTGATGCCTCAGGGTTCCCTTGGTGTTAGACACACGGTTACGGTTGTTACTATGACTTACACTGAACCAGGATACTAAAGACGGGTCAGCCCTGAGGGGTACCCGCGCGAGCTTAATTGCGAGTGATGTGGAATCGGGTGGACCTGGATGGTGCCCGAGAGTTGAACACGAGGCATGGCCAGGCATTCCTCGCCCTTGCCGCAAGTCCTCGAGACGGGGCGACGGGGTCACATCTTTCGTGAGTCTCTGCTCGTTACCGCACTACCAACACACTTACGGTTTGGATATTTGATCCGAGGGGCCTCTGGCCTGATAGCACTAACCATCACGTGGGCATAGTATGGGCGTTCTGCGTCGTATACATCAGCCGAAGCTCTATTGACGTCAGCGAGGAGCAGCCCGCTTTGGATTGGGCAGGGAACGCAACCGCGCTAGTATAAGGGGTTGCTAGGTCTGCTTCCGGAGCGTCCTTGCAACGTGCAGGGTTCCCAGGGCGAAGGCCCAAGACCCCTGGGGGCATAGGTTATTCCGGCGTACTGACCTCTCTTTAGAGCCTAGGTCGGGTTGCGGCGTGTTGCTTAGCCGAGGCCGGGCATGACCCAGAAAAGTCTGTCCGGCCGGAGTTAAGCGAGCGTGGTGGGTAAGTTGGTGCACCCCTGCAGGTAAGAACTAATCTATCGATAGCCTGTCCTACGGTAACGGACACTCGGAGTTGTATCCCGATCAGTACAACTAGAACTTGAGATGGAATGGATAGTATGGCTCTGGGATCGCTTTCTCGCAGGGAGTCGAGGAAGGATCTCTGGCCGAGGTTGATGATACTACTACTACTTTACATTATGTTATTCTGCTCTCTCTAATGCTGCAAGACTGTTGAAGATGCTAGTCTTCGATAGGACTAGGCTTTCTCCCTCTATTCTGGCATTTCTGCAGCCCAGTCCACATATACAGCCTCCTTTGAAAATGATGCATATGTAGTGTAGATCCTTGCTTGCTGAGTACTTCGGATGAGTACTCACGTTTGCTTTATTTTCTTTTTCTCCCCGTATCCAATTGACGTCGCCAGATGACGGAGCCCCTGAGATAGCAACCCCCAGCGACGACTACGGCTACTACTACTACCCTCCCGGCGAGTACTACTACGAGGAGCCGACAGACGACCAGGAGTAGGATTCGGAGGGTCCTAGGCAGGAGGCCTACGCCTTTCTATCGTAGTATTTTATTTTGCCCCACCTCTGTGAAGGCTTATCTCTGTTCTGTAATATATCTATACCCAGATATCTGATTCTTCCGCTGACACTTGTATGTCATCGAGCTATGTATTCGAGCCCTCGAGGCCCTGGCTTGTAATATAAAGCTTGTATGACTTTATTTATGTTTTAGAGTTGTGTTGTGATATCTTCAAGTGAGTCCTTAGGCTTGATCGTGTGCATTTGCGTGTATGGTTAGTGCACGATTAAGCCGGGGTCGTCACACCGTCCGTCTAACTGATCCTTCAATCTCAGCCACCATGACCTTGTCCACAGCTGTCTACACCATAGAAATCGAGAAGCCGACATGTCCCATGGTGTCGACAAACAATAGAGCTTCGCGCCACATCGTCATGGAACCTCGCAGGCTGATATGGCATGCACGACCGAATTCTATCCGATCCAGATATCTTGGGCAGGATCTCCAGCAGCAGTTCCGGAACACGTCGATGACCAAATCGAGGACCGATCATGTAGGACGTTGCCATGATGCGAAAAGAGCACGAGGACAACCACCATTATTTTCACGGCAGCAGGCCCCCACACCGCCCCGATCCAGCTCGCCGCCACCTGCGTGCCAACATCCATGTCCTGAAGCCTGGTGACCAGAGCCCCAGGCCGCATCAGCTGATGAGGCACACGGCCGACCGCAGCTTTGGGCCGAGCTCCACCAACCCACCCAAATCAGATCGGATGGATTGACAGCCCAAGCTTGCTGCAAGCCGGGGCACACCACCGGGCGGAGAACCCCACCACACCCATCATCGAGCAGCGCCGCCGCCGCCAGATCGGAGGCTTGCCGCTGCCAGATCGGAGCCACACCGCCGTCAGATCGGAGGAAGAGGAGTTGCGCCCATAGAAAGCCTCGCCACCGCCGGCACTGCCCGGGCTTCGTCCGGCAGAGACCCTCAGTGGCGGCGAGGGAGAGGTGTAGAAGGGGAGGGCCGGCGGCCGGCGAGACTATGTTTTCCCTGAGCCGCTGCTACGAGCGACGCGAGGGTCAGATGTTACGTCAGGGGGGCGAGACTAGTGCTGATAACGTGTGAAGAAATGAATTGATCGAACAAGCAAGTTTCCATTTTTTTTAACAAAGAAGGCTTTCCCCTTCGATTTCCATTAAGGGAAACAAATAAGCAAGCTACAAGCACCAGTTTATATAACATCTAGTAAAAATCATACCGAGCTGCTACTACTACTACTAAACAACTAAGACACGACTCGATCGCAACCCCTAGGGCGAAGCAGAACAAAAGACATCACTGTGAACAATCCCTTACAAGTTTAGAAGCCAAGCAACAGTAGCACCAAAAGCATCAGCAGCGCGCAACTGAAGTACAGTCCAGCTACTGCATCGGAGTAGAGAAAGTAAAACACGCCATCATCCAGTCGCTTCAAGCTTCATGCAACCGTGACACGTTATATCTCCACCCCTGCGCGCTGATTTGTAGACTTAACCTGCTACTCGTTCTAGAAGTTTTGAGCCCAGCTCCAGTTTCCTTTTGTTTCGCTTCTTTATCTGCAAAATAGACTACGCCATGATCGAGTATGTCATCATTTGGATCAAAGTCATAGGATCATTATAACTTTTATTCTAAAAAATAATTGCATTTTGACATTTCCATATAGCCCAAAGCATAGCTGATATCCCAATCAGAACTCATTTCTATTCTGTTTTTCTAAAAGTTTTAATCCATCGCCCCAAACAGTCTTCTACAGATGCAGGGATGGATTTCGAATCGAAAGTACACATGCAGGGATGGATTTCTACAAGCAAGTTCCATTGATGATACGAGAGGATTATATACAGGGGAACCGACGCTAAGAGCATCTCCAGCTGCGCCTCCAACAGGTCCCCCAGGGCGACTTTTTCCGCGCCGGCGCCGAAAAATCCCCCCAGTCGCGCCCCCAAGACGCCGAAATCCGCGGGCTCGGCCCGTTTTTGGGTCCGGCGATCCCAGGCCGAACCCAACGCACTGGGGGTGCTCGGGGGCTCCGGCGGAAGGAAAAATCACGTCTGGGCCACACTGTCAGGCGAAAAGTCAAGACAAACGGCCAGATTCGCCCCCCCCATCCCCGCGCGACCTCCCACCACCTTGCCAATCCCGGCGCCGCCCACCGCCCACCAACGCTAGATAGGCCATTCCCCGCTGGAAAAGATAGGGGTTTCGCCGCGACAACCTCTCCACCACCTTTCTGGGCGAGTTTTCCGGAGTTCCGGCCGCGCAGGGCGGGATACCGGCGGCCGTGCGCCCATCACGCCCCCCAGGTGTTTGGCGATTTGTCTGCTCGGCGATGGACTCGGACGCGGAGGAGGCGCTCGCAGCGCTGCTGGAGGAGGAAGCCGATGCCGACGTCCAGGACGAAGAGCATCTCATGGTCCTCGCCACCCTGGCCGGCCTGCTCGCGAGCGATGCAAAGCCGGGGCGAGGTGGCTCGGCGCCGGGGCGGCTGAAAGCAAAGAACCGGCATCGTCTGGAAGGCTATTGCATGCTCTACTCCAACTACTTTGCCAACGCTCCACTGCACGGCGACAAAGTATTTAGTCGTCGTTATCGGATGAGCCGAAAGCTTTTCCTCATGATTGTGAATTTCATCCGGGAGTTCGACAACTACTTCAAGTGCAAGAAGGATTGCACCGGGAAACTTGGATTCACCTCAATCCAGAAGTGCACGATAGCTATGTGTGACGACCCCGGATTAATCGTGCACTAACCAGACATGCAAATGCACACGATCAAGCCTAAGGACTCACTTGAAGATATCACAACACAACTCTAAAACATAAATAAAGTCATACAAGCTTTATATTACAAGCCAGGGGCCTCGAGGGCTCGATTACATAAGCTCGCATACAAGCGTCAGCGAAAGCATCAGATATCTGAGTACAGATATAAAAAGAAAGACAAAATGAGCCTTTAAGAAGGCGGGGCAAAAGAAAACACTACGATCGAAAGGCGCAGGCCTCCTGCCTGGGACCCTCCGAATCTACTCCTGGTCGTCGGACGGTTCCTCTTAGTAGTACTCGCCAGAAGGGTAGTGGTAGTAGTAGCCGTCGGCGGGGGCAGCTGGCTCAGGGGCTCCGTCATCTGGTTGCATCAAATAGATATGGGGAGAAAAAGAAAGCAAAGCAACCGTGAGTACTCATCCGAAGTACTCAGCAAGCAAGGATCTACACTAAATATGCAACATTTTCAAAGGAAGGTTGTATATGTGGACTGGGCTGCAGAAATGCCAGAATAGAGGGGAAAGCCTAGTCCTATCGAAGACTAGCATCTTCAGCATCTTCAGCAGTCTTGCAGCATTAGAAGTGTGCAGATTAGCATAATGTAAAGTAATAGTAGTGTTATCAACCTCGCCCAGAGATACTTCCTCGACTCCCTGCGAGAAAGCAATCCCAGAGCCATACTATCCTGTTATCATCTCAAGTGTCAGGTTCTAGTTGTATCGATCGGGATACAACTCCGAGTGTCCGTTACCGTAGGACAGGCTATCGATAGATGTTTTCTTCCCTCCAGGGATGCACCAACTTACCCACCACGCTCGATTAACTTCGGCCGGACACACTTTACTGGGTCATGCCCGGCCTCGGCCAAACGATACGCCGCAACCCGACCGAATACTTAACAGAGAGGTCAGCACGCAGGACTAACCTGTGACCCCAGGGGGTCTTGGGCCATCGCCCCAGACGGTCCTGCATGTTGCGTACACCGCCGGTGAGCAGACCTAGCAACCCCTTAATACAAGCGCGGTTGCGTTCCCAGTCCAAACCAGCGTGTGCCGCTCAGTTGCTGACGTCTATTAAGCTTCAGCTGAAGTATACAACGCAGAACGCCCATACTATGCCCACGTGATGGTTAGTGCTATCAGGCCAGAGGCCCTCTCGGATCAAATATCCAATTCGTTAGTGAATTGGGGTTGCGGTGACAAGCAGAGACTCACGATCGATGTGACCCCGTCGCCCCATCTCGAGGACTTGCGGCAAGGGCTAAGAATGCCCGGCCATGCCTCGTAGTTATCTCGCGGGCACCTTCTAGGTCAACCCGACTCCACATCATTCTCATCATATACTCGTGCGGGTACCCCTCAGGGCCGACCCATCTTTATTAACATGGTTCAGTGTAAAGTCATAGTATCCACAGTAACCGTGTGTCCAACACCAAAGGGGAAACCTGAGGAATCACCCTCGATGGGTTCCCGCTCGATGTATCCGTCAAGGTGAACTAAGGAGGAATCACCCTCGAGGTCCACTCTTGAGGAGTTGCACGACAGCGTCGTTACCGGGAGTGGTGAAGGAGGAATCACCCTCGATGATCACCACCGATGAACTAACCTACAAGGTTAACATCAGAAGTTTTGACGAGGCATCACCCTCGGCACTCGATAGTAACCCAGTAGTGTCGAGCAACTAAGGGGGAAGTAATGTGCGGTGCCGGGGCCTGGTCTTCGATCCCGTTGATCGGGTCTTCTGGTAATCCAGCGGGGCAGTCGGGACAAAGTGGGGGTCTCTGATAGGTCTCTACCCAGCCTATACTAAACAGTTTAGGATGAGCAGGTAGGTAACAACAGCAGGTTATAATAAACAGGCTATGCAGCAGAAATAGGATAACAGTAACAACAGCAACTTCTAATGCAAGCATAAGAGAGAGAAGAATAGGCGATATCAGTATGCTCAAAAGGGGGGTGCTTGCCTGGAAGCTCTGCGTCAAAGATCTGGTCGTCAGCTGCGTAGTCGTACTCTGGAGCTGCGTCGGCCTCGGGGACTACGTCGGTGTCGGGGTCTAACGAGCGAGAAGAGGGGCAGGAAACAGATAAATACACAACAAACATATGCAACAAGGAGCATGTTATGCTATGGTGTAGTACAGGGTTGCGTAAAAGTATGTCTAAGTCATTTTAGTTATTTTAGGATTAAAGTTGAATTTATTATCCGGTATGTATGCACTATTCATCTACCGGAAACGGAAGGAAAGTTACGGGTTCACCTACGTAGAGGGTTTCAACATAGAAACAGACGACACGATCAGATTCGTCTCGTCGTTCTGATCAACTTTCATGTAGAAAGTTTTTCGATCTGAGCTACGGTTTAATTACTATGAACTTTTGAAGACTATAACATTTTCTGGAATTTTGTAAATTAACAGAAATTAATTATGATGTCAGTATGATGTGGGAATGACGTTAACAGTCATCAGCCGCACTGACCAGGTCAAACCTGACCAGTGGGCCCCACATGTCAATCTCTGTTAGGACTAACAGTAGATTAACTAGCTAACAGGGTTAATCAGGGGAGTGTGCCCAGCTTGTCAGTGAGAGATTAGTATTCTAATTAACTAATTAACATTTTACTTATTTATTTTAATTCGTTTATTTATGCGGGACCCAAATGTCGTTCACACAGGGGGTGGCCACGTTAGCGTTGACTGGGTCAACGGGTCAACGGGGGCCCGCGGGACCCGCAGTCAGTGGCATAGAGGCGGGGCCCACCGGCGCCAGGTCAGCGCGGCAGCCGGAGCGACGCCGGCGACCAAATACGCGACGGCCGATCGCCGGAGCGCGTCGAAAATTCGCCACAGGGCACCGTTGCGCGTGGTTTTGCTTGCGTTCGAACGAGTGAGCAGAGCCACGTCCAACACGGGTGGTCTCCGGGCCGGAGATGGCCGGAGACGACGGCGGCTAGCGGTGGAGCGGATGCCGGAGTTCGGGCATCGACGGATTTGGCGGTATACAGCACGGCGGGGCCCTACGCGCGTGCTGAGCACGACCTCGAGCTCGAACGAGCTCAACGGTGAGCGGGGCCACAGCAATGAGCTCGACGGCGGCGCTGTGTTCGGCCATAAGTGTAGCGGTGAGCTACGGGCGCGGCAGGTCAAGGGAGAAGAGGGAGGAAATGACGGAGCTCACCGAGCGGCACGCAAGTTGGCCCTTGGAGGATTAGGAGCTGCAGAGGCGTCGCTGGAGCCGGTGAAGAGCGGCGGCGACCGGAGAAGGGAACGGAGGAGGCCCGGTGCTGCAGCGCCTCCGAGCTCCAGCTGAGGCCACCAAACGACGAAGAGGATGATGGCGGACCTCTACGGCATCACGGCGGGTCGAGGCGATGACGGTGGCCGCGGTGGCGACAGAGAACGGCGGCGAGGGCGCTCGGCCTCGACGGATCTGGTGGGGAGAGAGGGGAGGAGCGAGCGAGGGAAGTGGTTGAAGAATTCCAGCAGGCTTTTGATGTTCTGCTTTAACGCGACGACACACATCACATTCAGCAACATATCGAGCAATATCTTGCTTCATTCTAGACCACCAATACCTTTGATAAAGATCACGATACATCTTGGTGCTACCCGGATGAATAGACAGCGGTGTATCATGTGCCTCCTTCATGACCTTGTCAGTCATTAGCTTGAAGCGAGGTACGACAATGCGGTCTCTGAAATACAAGGTTCCATCTTCAAACAGCGAGAAATCACACAAAGTCAAGTGCATAGGATACTTCGGAATTAAGTATGTACAGGAGAGTCAGGTTCCGATCCTGTGGAGCTGTGGAGGGGTGTCGATCAAAAGTAGGGAGAACGGTGGCATCTTACCGGTCACGACAACAATTTAAGCAGTGTAATAGATACTTATCAGTAGCCAATTAAGACATACAGATCCATACACAGAGTCGGGAACATGCGAATAGCATAACGACGCAAATTTAAAAGCTAGATATGCTAGGCGACGCGCAGGCACGCGGTAAGGAAGTACACCACGCGACATAGCAAAGGCTACATCAACGTCGGGAAGAACCATTGAAACGCGGTAACTGCAAGTGCGGACGACGAATTCTCGTCGCGGAAAGATCCTGCTCTCCATGTGCACTCTGATGCAGAATCCGGTCTCGAGCTGGAAGAAGAGGTCCACATGCGGGTGTGTGACCTCCAACAGCAGGCCAATCAATACCAGTATACATCTGAGTCCTGCGCAGGTAAAGGATGTGCTCCGGATGTATCCCTGCATGAACAGCTGGTAGCAACTACGTCATAGTATCGTAGAGACGTGCTCGAGTGGCAAACAACTCGATGGCAAGAGCCCGAACCATGCGATCCAGAGCCTGAGTGCACTGAATCAGAACCTGTGGGTCGTAACGACGAGGCTCG
Organism: Thinopyrum elongatum; assembly: GCA_011799875.1. Lineage (NCBI taxonomy): Eukaryota > Viridiplantae > Streptophyta > Magnoliopsida > Poales > Poaceae > Thinopyrum > Thinopyrum elongatum. Next base: position 522,808,436 of record CM022299.1, read on the forward strand.
TACGGGGCACAGATAGCTGTGTAGTATCCAGTAGCATCTCCAGCAGGGGCATACGGAATGTATCGGAACTCAGAGGCATCCAAGCTAGTGTTGTGCTCTCCTCGGAGACGTGCGACAGCAGAATAGGCGGCATCATGGACTGCCATCTCAATCGTCACGCCGATACCGTGGAAAAGATGCAGCTCAGTGTCTGAGTCATCTTGCTGATCATAGATACGAACATCAGTACGGTACTGCTCCTGGTTGAACTCGCGATAATCCTTGTAGACCATGTACTTGGGGTACCAGCGGTAGCCCAGTCTGGTCAGGAGGACGACCAGGATAGCTGGAAAACCAGGGGCATCACGAGCCCAAGTGCGAAGCACAAGCTGCGTCGTAGGGCGTGGTGGAAACAAACGATCCATCTGAAACAGAGGAAATCCAGGATTGTCAAAAGACAATGAGAATTATAATACAACTCGGAGAGAAAGGTTAAACAAACCAGTGGAAAAGGAAATGATTATCAGACTAATCAGATCGATGGTAAGGAATTAAACAAAGATATCCAGCTCTCCGGGTAAACGAGATTTACGAGATCCTAAGTGTCGGCGTTAGTAAAATTTTAACCCGAAAGGAAGAGAGATCAGAGTCCCAGAGTATAGATGAGGAATAAAAGATACTAATACCACCCAGTTGGCGACGTGGGCCCGTATGCCACACAGCCAAGTTAGTAAAACAGTTTTGGACTACTAGACTCAACTTCGGCCAAGGAGTTGGAAAGAGGGATTCCTAGAGGCAGTCGGCTCTGATACCAGCCTGTGACAACCCCGGCTTAATCGTGCCCTAAACATACACGCAAATGCACACGATCAAGCCTAAGGACTCACTTGAAGACATCACAACACAATTCTAAAACATAAATAAAGTCATACAAGCTTTATATTACAAGCCAGGGGCCTCGAGGGCTCGAATACATAAGCTCGCATACAAGCGTCAGCGGAAGCATTAGATATCTGAGTACAGATATAAAAAGAAAGACAGAATAAGCCTTTAAGAAGGCAGGGTAAATGAAAACACTACGATCGAAAGGCGCAGGCCTCCTGCCTGGGACCATCCGAACCTACTCCTGGTCGTCGGACGGTTCCTCGTAGTAGTACTCGCCAGAAGGGTAGTGGTAGTAGTAGCCGTTGGCGGGGGCAGCTGGCTCAGGGGCTCCGTCATCTGGTTGCATCAAACGGATATGGGGAGAAAAAGAAAGCAAAGCAACCGTGAGTACTCATCCGAAGTACTCAGCAAGCAAGGATCTACACTAAATATGCAACATTTTCAAAGGAAGGCTGTACATGTGGACTGGGCTGCAGAAATGCCAGAATAGAGGGGAAAGCCTAGTCCTATCGAAGACTAGCATCTTCAGCATCTTCAGCGGTCTTGCAGCATTAGAAGAGTGCAGATTAGCATAATGTAAAGTAATAGTAGTGTTATCAACCTCGCCCAGAGATCCTTCCTCGACTCCCTGCGAGAAAGCAATCCCAGAGCCATACTATCCAGTTATCATCTCAAGTGTCAGGTTCTAGTTGTATTGATCGGGATACAACTCCGAGTGTCCGTTACCGTAGGACAGGCTATCGATAGATGTTTTCTTCCCTGCAGGGGTGGACCAACTTACGCACCACGCTCGATTAACTCCGATCGGATACACTTTACTGGGTCATGCCCGGCCTCGGCCAAATGATACGCCGCAACCCGACCGAATACTTAACAGAGAGGTCAGCACGCAGGACTAACCTGTGCCCCCAGGGGGTCTTGGGCCATCGCCCCGGACGCTCCTGCATATTGCGTACACCGCCGGTGAGCAGACCTAGCAACCCCTTAATACAAGCGCGGTTGCGTTCCCAGTCCAACACAGCATGTGCCGCTCAGTTATTGACGTCTATTAAGCTTCGGCTGAAGTATACGACACAGAACGCCCATACTATGCCCACCTGATGGTTAGTGCTATCAGGCCAGAGGCCCTCTCGGATCAAATATCCAATTCGTTAGTGAATTGGGGTTGCGGTGACAAGCAGAGACTCACGATCGATGTGACCCCGTCGCCCCATCTCGAGGACTTGCGGCAAGGGCTAAGAATGCCCGGCCACGCCTCGTAGTTATCTCGCGGGCACTTTCCAGGTCAACCCGACTCCACAACATTCTCATCATATACTCGTACGGGTACCCCTCAGGGCCGACCCGTCTTTAGTAACATGGTTCAGTGTAAAGTCATAGTATCCACAGTAACCGTGTGTCCAACACCAAAGGGGAAACCTGAGGAATCACCCTCGATGGGTTCCCGCTCGATGTATCCGTCAAGGTGAACTAAGGAGGAATCACCCTCGAGGTCCACTCTTGAGGAGTTGCACGACAGCATCGTTACCGGGAGTGGTGAAGGAGGAATCACCCTCGATGATAACCACCGATGAACTAACCTACAAGGTTAACATCAGAAGTATTGACGAGGTATCACCCTCGGCACTCGATTGTAACCCAGTAGTGTCGAGCAACTAAGGGGGAAGTAATGTGCGGTGCCGGGGCCTGGTCTTCGATCCCGTTGATCGGGTCTTCTGGTAATCCAGCGGGGCAGTCGGGACAAAGTGGGGGTCTCTGATAGGTCTCTACCCAGCCTATACTAAACAGTTTAGGATGAGCAGGTAGGTAACAACAGCAGGTTACAATAAATAGGCTATGCAGCAGAAATAGGATAACAGTAACAACAGCAACATCTAATGCAAGCATAAGAGAGAGAAGAATAGGCGATATCGGTGTGCTCAAAAGGGGGGTGCTTGCCTGGAAGCTCTGCGTCAAAGATCTGGTCGTCAACTGCGTAGTCGTACTCCGGAGCTGCGTCGGCCTCGGGGTCTACATCGGTGTCGGGGTCTAACGAGAGAGAAGAGGGGGAGGAAACAGATAAATACATAGCAAACATATGCAACACGGAGCATGTTATGCTATGGTGTAGTACAGGGTTGCCTAAAAGTATGTCTAAGTCATTAATTCGTTTATTTATGCGGGACCCAAATGTCGTTCACACAGGGGGTGGCCACGTCAGCGTTGACTGGGTCAACGGGGGCCCGCGGGACCCGCAGTCAGTGGCACAGAGGCGGGGCCCACCGGCGCCAGGTCAGCGCGGCGGCCGGAGCGACGCCGGCGACCAAATACGCGGTGGCCGATCGCCGAAGAGCGTCGGAAATTCGCCACAGGGCACCGTTGCGCGTGGTTTTGCTTGCGTTCGAACGAGTGAGAAGAGCCGGGTCCAACGCGGGTGGTCTCTGGGTCGGAGATGGCCGGAGACGACGGCGGCGAGCGGTGGAGCGGATGCCGGAGTTCGGGCGTCGACGGATTCGGCGGTATACAGCACGGCGGGGCCCTACGCGCGTGCTGAGCACGACCTCGAGCTCGAACGAGCTCAACGGTGAGCGGGGCCACAGCAATGAGCTCGACGGCGGCGCTGTGTTCGGCCATAAGTGGAGCGGTGAGCTACGGGCGCGGCAGGTCAAGGGAGAAGAGGGAGGAGATGACGGAGCTCACCGAGCGGCACGCAAGTTGGCCCTTGGAGGATTAGGAGCTGCAGAGGCGTCGCCGGAGCTGGTGAAGAGCGGCGGCGACTGGAGAAGGGAACGGAGGAGGCCCGGTGCTGCAGCGCCTCCGAGCTCCAGCTGAGGCCACCAAACGACGAAGAGGACGATGGCGGACCTCTACGGCATCACGACGGGTCGAGGCGATGATGGTGGCCGCGGTGGCGACAGAGAACGGCGGCGAGGGCGCTCGGCCTCGACGGATCTGGTGGGGAGAGAGGGAGGAGCAAGCGAGGGGAGAGGGGAAGAAATGACGGAGAAGGACCAGGGGGAGGAACGGGGCCGGGTCCTTATCCCCTCGACGAGCCGCGGCGTCGGTGGATGTCGCGATGTCAACGCGCGAGCGCTCGTCCATGGCGGCGGCGACACGCAGGGGAGAGAAAGAGGGAGATGGGCTGGTGGGCTGGGTTCAGGGCACTGTGCACTTAGGCCCAGTGCACATTGCCTTTTTTTTTTCTGTTTCTGCTTTTCTTTTTACAGCAGGGCTTTTGCAATATTTTGAGCTATCAATTGATGTTGCAAAAATGTGAAACTTGCTCACATAAATGCTTTGCAATATCCAGCATTGCCACAAAAAGTTATGGGGCATTTTGGAACCCATTTGAATTTATTCAAAAATGAATAGGGCATTTTAGGTGCTGTTTTGGTTCTGCTAAAATGCTTTAGCCCATTTAGGATTGATGATGATGTTGTGTTCCTTAACTGCAAATAGTTTTGGATTATTTGCTAAAAGGTGAACATTTTTCCAACAGGTTTTGAGCAACTTCATTTGCACTTTTGAATTTGAGTTGATTTTCAGAGAAGGATTTGAACTGAAGCTTTAACCAATGTGACTAGACACTGCAAATGAAAATGACTTGGGATTATTAGCAGATGATCACAGTGGTTATTACACAAGGGTGTTACAAATTCTCCTCCTCTAAAAGAAATTCTCGTCCCGAGAATTCAGGAGGTAGAAGGAAAGAGGTCGGGATATTCTTCCCGACGATGATCCTCGCGTTCCCAAGTGGCTTCATCTTCAGCGTGATTCGACCACTGCACTTTCAGGAACTTGGTCGTCTTTTGACGAGTCCGACGTTCAGCTTCATCGAGAATACGGATCGGATGCTCCTTATAAGAAAGGTCATCCTGCAATTCGATCATTTCTTGATCCACTGCTCGGTGCGGAGATTCCTTGAAGCAACGGCGAAGTTGCGACTCGTGGAAGACGTCGTGGATATGAGAGAATTGCGGCAGCAACTCCAATTTATATGCCACCTGTCCACGTCTGGCAACAATGCGAATGGGGCCAATGTAGCGTGGAGCTAGCTTGTCCTTGATTCCGAAACGACGAGTGCCCTTCATTGGAGTGACACACAGATAAGCTTGATCACCGGGCTGATAGGTCAAACCTCATCGTTTGCGATCATAGTTGCTCTTCTGGCGGTCTTGAGCCGCCTTGAGATTTTCTCGGACAATGCGGACTTGTTCTTCGGCGTGTTGGATAATGTCCGGTCCCACGAGTGGTCGTTCCCCAGTTTCTGACCAATTCAGAGGGGTTCACACTTACGTCCATAAAGTACTTCGAAGGGGGCCATTTTCAATCTGGCTTCATAGCTGTTGTTAAAAGAGAATTCGGCATACGGGAGAGATTCTTCCCATTTCTTACCAAATGATATAACACAAGCCCGAAGCATATCTTCACGCACTTGATTTACTCGCTCGACTTGGCCTTGGGATTGGGGATGATAAGCTGAACTCCAGGTAATGTGAGTTCCCATAGCTTTTTGGAAACTTTCCCAGAACTTGGAGGTGAAAAGACCGCCACGGTCCGAACTGATCTCCTTCGGAATACCGTGGAGTGAAACAATTCTGGAGATATAAAGCTCTGCTAACTGGCTAGCAGTGATAGTCTCCTTGACAGGCAGAAAGGGTGCAACCTTAGAAAGTTGGTCGATGACGACAAGAATAGCATCGTGACCCTTCTGTGACTTGGGAAGGCCAGTAATGAAATCCATTTGCACTTTATCCCATTTCCACAAAGGAATAGGAAGTGGTTGAAGAATTCCAGCAGGCTTCTGATGTTCTGCTTTAACGCGACGACAAACATCACATTCAGCAACATATTGAACAATATCCTGCTTCATCTTAGACCACCAGTACCTCTGACGAAGATCGCGATACATCTTGGTGCTACCCGGATGAATAGACAGCGGTGTATCATGTGCCTCCTTCATGACCTTGTCAGTCATTAGCTTGAAGCGAGGTACGACAATGCGGTCTCTGAAATACAAGGTTCCATCTTCAAACAGCGAGAAATCACACAAAGTCAAGTGCATAGGATACTTCGGAATTAAGTATGTACATGAGAGTCAGGTTCCGATCCTGTGGAGCTGTGGAGGGGTGTCGATCAAAAGTAGGGAGAACGGTGGCATCTTACCGGTCACGACAACAATTTAAGCAGTGTAATAGATACTTATCAGTAGCCAATTAAGACATACAGATCCATACACAGAGTCGGGTACATGCGAATAGCATAACGGCGCAAATTTAAAAGCTAGATATGCTAGGCGGCGCAGGCACGCGGTAAGGAAGTACACCACGCGACATAGCAAAGGCTACATCAACGTCGGGAAGAACCATTGAAACGGGGTAACTGCAAGTGCGGACGACGAATTCTCGTCACGGAAAGATCCTGCTCTCCATGTGCACTCTGATGCAGAATCCGGTCTCGAGCTGGAAGAAGAGGTCCACGTGCGGGTGTGTGACCTCCAACAGCAGGCCAATCAATACCAGTATACATCTGAGTCCTGCGCAGGTAAAGGATGTGTTTCGGATGTATCCCTGCATGAACAGCTGGTAGCAACTATGTCATAGTATCGTAGAGACGTGCTCGAGTGGCAAACAACTCGATGGCAAGAGCCCGAACCATGCGATCCAGAGCCTGAGTGCACTGAATCAGAACCTGTGGGTCGTAACGACGAGGCTCGTACGGGGCACAGATAGCTGTGTAGTATCCAGTAGCATCTCCAGCAGGGGCATACGGAATGTATCGGAACTCAGAGGCATCCAAGCTAGTGCTGTGCTCTCCTCGGAGACGTGCGACAGCAGAATAGGCGGCATCATGGACTGCCATCTCAATCGTCATGCCGATACCATGGAAAAGATGCAGCTCAGTGTCTGAGTCATCTTGCTGATCATAGATACGAACATCAGTATGGTACTGCTCCTGGTTGAACTCGCGATAATCCTCGTAGACCATGTACTCGGGGTACCAGCGTTAGCCCAGTCTGGTCAGGAGGACTATCAGGACAGCTGGAAAACTAGGGGCATCACGAGCCCAAGTGCGAAGCACAAGCTGCGTCGTAGGGCGTAGTGGAAACAAACGATCCATCTGAAACAGAGGAAATCCAGGATTGTCAAAAGACAATGAGAATTATAATACAACTCGGAGAGAAAGGTTAAACAAACTAATGGAAAGGGAAATGATTATCAGACTAATCAGATCAATGGTAAGGAATTAACAACATAGATATCCAGCTCTCCGGGTAAACGAGATTTACGAGATCCTAAGTGTCGGCGTTAGTAAAATTTTAACCCGAAAGGAAGAGAGATCAGAGTCCCAGAGTATAGACGAGGAATAAAAGATACTAATACCACCCAGTTGGCGACGTGGGCCCGTAAGCCACACAGCCAAGTTAGTAAAACAGTTTTTGACTACTAGACTCAACTTCGGCCAAGGAGTTGGAAAGGGGGATTCCTAGAGGTAGTCGGCTCTGATACCAACCTGTGACGACCCCGGCTTAATCATGCACTAACCATACACGCAAATGCACACGATCAAGCCTAAGGACTCACTTGAAGATATCACAACACAACTCTAAAACATAAATAAAGTCATACAAGCTTTATATTACAAGCCCGGGGCCTCGAGGGCTCGAATACATAAGCTCGCATACAAGCGTCGGCGGAAGCATCAGATATCTGAGTACAGATATAAAAAGAAAGACAGAATAAGCCTTTAAGAAGGCGGGGCAAAAGAAAACACTACGATCGAAAGGCGCAGGCCTCCTGCCTGGGACCCTCTGAACCTACTCCTGGTCGTCGGACGGCTCCTCGTAGTAGTACTCGCCAGAAGGGTAGTAGTATTAGTAGCCGTCAGCGGGGGCAGCTGGCTCAGTGGCTCCGTCATCTGGTGCATCAAACGGATATGGGGAGAAAAAGAAAGCAAAGCAACCGTGAGTACTCATCAGAAGTACTCAGCAAGCAAGGATCTACACTACATATGCAACATTTTCAAAGGAAGGCTGTATATGTGGACTGGGCTGCAGAAATGCCAGAATAGAGGGGAAAGCCTAGTCCTATCGAAGACTAGCATCTTCAGCATCTTCAGCGGTCTTGCAGCATTAGAAGAGTGCAGATTAGCATAATGTAAAGTAATAGTACTGTTATCAACCTCGCCTAGAGATCCTTCCTCGACTCCCTGCGAGAAAGCAATCCCAGAGCCATACTATCCAGTTGTCATCTCAAGTGTCAGGTTCTAGTTGTATCGATCGGGATACAACTCCGAGTGTCCTTTACCGTAGGACAGGCTATCGATAGATGTTTTCTTCCCTGCAGGGGTGCACCAACTTACCCACCACGCTCGATTAACTCCGGTCGGACACACTATACTGGGTCATGCCCGGCCTCGGCCAAACGATATGCCGCAACCCGACCGAATACTTAACAAAGAGGTCAGCATGCCGGACTAACCTATGCCCCCAGGGGGTCTTGGGCCATCGCCCCGGACGCTCCTGCACGTTGCGTACACCGCCGGTGAGCAGACCTAGAACCCCTTAATACAAGCGCGGTTGCGTTCCCAGTCCAACCCAGCGTGTGCAGCTCAGTTGCTGACGTCTATTAAGCTTCGGCTGAAGTATACGACGCAGAACACCCATACTATGCCCACGTGATGGTTAGTGCTATCAGGCCAGAGGCCCTCTCGGATCAAATATCCAAATCGTTAGTGAATTGGGGTTGCGGTAACGAGCAGAGACTCACGATCGATGTGACCCCGTCGCCCCATCTCGAGGACTTGCGGCAAGGCCTAAGAATGCTCGGCCACGCCTCGTAGTTATCTCGCGGGCACCTTCCAGGTCAACCCGACTCCACATCATTCTCATCACATACTCGTGCGGGTACCCCTCAGGGCCGACCCGTCTTTAGTAACATGGTTTAGTGTAAAGTCATAGTGTCCACAGTAACCGTGTGTCCAACACCAAATGGGAAACATGAGGAATCACCCTCGATGGGTTCTCGCTCGATGTATCCGTCAAGGTGAACTAAGGAGGAATCACCCTCGAGGTCCACTCTTTAGGAGTTGCACGACAGTGTCGTTACCTGGAGTGGTGAAGGAGGAATCACCCTCGATGATCACAACCGATGAACTAACCTACAAGGTTAACATCAGAAGTGCTGACGAGGTATCACCCTCAGCACTCGATAGTAACCCAGTAGTGTCGAGCAACTAAGGGGGAAGTAATGTGCGGTGCCGGGGCCTGGTCTTCGATCCCGTTGATCGGGTCTTCTGGTAATCTAGCGGGGCAGTCGGGACAAAGTGGGGGTCTCTGATAGGTCTCTACCCAGCCTATACTAAATAGTTTAGGATGAGCAGGTATGTAACAACAGCAGGTTACAATAAACAAGCTATGCAGCAGAAATAGGATAACAGTAACAACAGCAACTTCTAATGCAAGCATAAGAGAGAGAAGAATAGGCGTTATCGGTATGCTCAAAAGGGGGGTGCTTGCCTGGAAGCTCTGCATCAAATATCTGGTCGTCAGCTGCGTAGTCGTACTCCGGAGCTGCGTCAGCCTCGGGGACTACGTCGGTGTCGGGGTCTAACGAGAGAGAAGAGGGGGAGAAAACAGATAAATACATAGCAAACATATGCAACACGGAGCATGTTATGCTATGGTGCAGTGCAGGGTTGCCTAAAATTATGTCTAAATCATTTTAGTTATTTTAGGATGAAAGTTGGATTTATTATCCGGTGTATATGCACGATTCATCTACCGGAAACGAAAGGAAAGTTGCGGGTTCACCTACGTAGAGGGTTCCGACATAGAAAAAGATGACACGATCAAATTCGTCTCGTCGTTCTGATCAACTTTCATGTAGAAAGTTTTTCGATCTGAGCTACGGTTTAATTACTATGAATTTTTGAAAATTATAACATTTTCTGGAATTTTGTAAATTAACAGAAATTAATTATGACGTCAGCAGGACGTGGGAATGACGTCACCAGTCATCAGCTGTAACACCCCTGTGTAATAACCACTGTGATCATCTGCTAATAATGCCAAGTCACTTTCATTTGCAAAGCTTGATCATATTGGTTAAACAAATCAATTCAAATTTCTCTCTGAAAATCAATTCAAATTCAAGTGCAAAATAAAGTTGCTCAAAACTTGATGGAAAAATGTTCAACTTATAGCAAATAATCCAAAACAAATGTTGATAAGGAACACAACATCATCATCAACCACAGAATGGGCCTAAGCATTTAAAACAATGCCAAAACAGCACTTTAAATGCCTTTTCATTTTTGAAAAATCCAAATAAAATCATATTTTGCCCAAACCAGTTTTTGGTGGTAGGTAATATTGAACTGTAATATTTGAGCCAAGTCTCACATTTTACAAAAGTGTAGACGTGGCCTAACATTTAACAAAACAGAGATGAAACAAAGAAACAGAAAAAGAAATAAGAAAAGGCTTAAACTACTGCTGGGGACTGGGCCTAAGTGCACAGTGCATCGACCCAGCCCACCAGGCCCATCTCCCTCTCTCTCCATCGCGCTGTCGCCGCCGCCTTGGACGAGCGTGCGCGCGCCGGCAGCGCATCGACAGCGCGACGTACACCGACGCCGCGGCTCGTCGAGGGGATAAGGACCCGGCCCCGTTCCTCTCCCCTGGTCCTTCTCCGTCATTTCTCCCCCTCTCCCCTCGCTCGCTCCTCCCCTCTCTCCCACTAGATCCGTCGAGGCCGAGCGCCCTCGCCGCCGTTCTCTGTCGCCAACGCGGCCACTGTCATCGCCTCGAACCGTCGTGATGCCGTAGAGGTCCGCCATCGTCCTCCTCGTCGTTTGGTGGCCTCAGCTGGAGCTCGGAGGCGCTGCAGCACCGGGCCTCCTCCGTTTCCTTCTCCAGTCGCCGCCGCTCTTCACCGGCTCCGGCGACGCCTCTGCAGCTCCTAATCCTCCAAGGGCCAACTTGCAGGCCGCTCGGTGAGCTCCGTCATCTCCTCCCTCTTCTCCCTTGACCTGACGCGCCCGTAGCTCGCCGCTCCGCTTATGGCCGAACACAATGCCGCCGTCGAGCTCATTGCCGTGGCCCCGCTCACCGTTGAGCTCGTTTGAGCTCGAGGTCGTGCTCAGCACGCGCGTAGGGCCCCATCGCGCTAGCTAGCTCGCTTCGCCGCGCTGTATACCACCGAATCCGTCGACGCCCGAACTCCGACGACCGCTCCGCCGCTCGTCGCCGTCGTCTCCGGCCATCTCCGGCCCGGAGACCACCCGCGTTGGACGCGGCTCTGCTCACTTGTTCGAACGCAAGCAAAACCACGCGCAACGGAGCCCTGTGGCGAATTTCCGACGCACTCCGGCGATCGGCCGCAGCGTATTTGGTCGCCGGCGTCGCTCCGGCCGCCGCGCTGACCTTGCGCCAGTGGGCCCCGCCTCTGTGCCACTAACTGCGGGCCCCGCGGGCCCCCGTTGACCCGTTGACCCAGTCAACGCTGACGTGGCCACCCCCTGTGTGAATGACATGTGGGTCCCGCATAAATAAACGAATTAAAATAAATAAGTAAACTGTTAATTAGTTAATTAGAATACTAATGTCTCACTGACAGGCTGGGCCCACCCCACTAATTAACTATGTTAGATTAGTTTAACCCTCTGTTAAACCCAGAGAGGCTGACAGGTGGGTCCCACCTGTCAGTTTGACCTGATCAGCTGGTCAGCCGACTGCTGACGCCAGCATGACATCATCCTGACATCATATACCTTTTCTGGAATTTTTGTTAATTTAAATAGTTTTAGAAAAAGCAATAATCTTCGAAAATTCGTAGAAAATAAACCGTAGCTCGGATCGAAAAACTTTCTACATGAAAATTGATCAGAACGACGAAGACGAATCTGATCGTGTCGTCTGTTTCCATGTCGGAACCCTCTACGTAGGTGAACCCGCATCTTTCCTTCCGTTTCCAGTAGATGAATAGTGCATATACACCGTTTAATAAATCCAACTTAAATCCTAAAATAACTAAAATGACTTAGAGATATCTTTAGGCAACCCTGCACTGCATCCTAGGCATAGCATGCTCTGTGTTGCATTATTGCTGTGTATTTATTTGTTTCCTCCCCCTCTTCTCTCTCGTTAGACCCCGACACCGACGTACTCCCGGAGGCCGATGCAGCTCCGGAGGTCGACTACGCCCCTGACGACCAGACACTTGCCGCAGAGCTTCCAAGCAAGCACCCTCCTTTTGAGCATACCGATATCGCCTATTCTCCTCTCTCTTATGCTTGCATTAGAAGTTACTGCTGCTGTTGTTATCCTATTTCTGCTGCATAGCCTGATTATTGTAACCTGCTATTGTTACCTACCTGCTTATCCTAAACTGTTTAGTATAGGTTGGGTAGAGACCCATCAGAGACCCCACTTTACCCCGACTGCCCCGCTGGATTATCAGAAGACCCGATCAACGGGATCGAAGACCAGGCCCCGGCACCGCACATCACTTCCCTCTTAGTTGCTCGACACTACTGGGTTACTATCGAGTGCCGAGGGTGATACCTCATCAGCACTTCTGATGATAACCTTGTAGGTTAGTTAATCGGTCATGGTCAGCGAGGGTGATGCCTCCTACACCACCCCCGATAACGACGTCGTCCTGCAACTTCTCGAGTGTGGACCTCGAGGGTGATTCCTCCTTCATTCACCTTGACGATAACATCAGGTGGAATTCCATCGAGGGTGATTCCTCAGGGTTCCCTTGGTATTAGACACACGGTTACTATGGTTACTATGACTTTACACTGAACCATGTTACTAAAGACGGGTCGGCCCTGAGGGGTACCCGCGCGAGCTTAATTGCGAGAGATGTGGAGTCGGGTGGACCTGGATGGTGCCCGAGAGCTGAACACGAGGCGTGGCCGGGCATTCTTAGCCCTTGCCGCAAGTCCTCGAGACGGGGCAACGGGGTCACATCTTTCGTGAGTCTCTGCTTGTTACCGCACTACCAACACACTAACGGTTTGGATATTTGATCCGAGGGGCCTCTGGCTTGATAGCACTAACCATCACGTGGGCATAGTATGGGCATTCTGCGTCGTATACTTCAGCCGGAGCTTAATAGACGCCAGCGACTGAGCGGCGCGCGCCGAATGCGAATGGTTAAGCCCGCGCTTGTATTAAGGGGGCTAGGTCTGCTTTCGGCCGCCTGACGGAACGTGCAGGAGTTCCCGGGGCGATGGCCCAAGACCCCTGGGGGCATAGGTTTAGTCTGGCATGCGGACCTCTCTGTTAAGTTTTCGGTCGGGTTGCGACGTATCGTTTGGTCGAGGCCGGGCATGACCCAGAAAAGTGTGTCCGGCCGGAGTTAAGCGAGCGTGGTGGGTAAGTTGGTGCACCCCTGTAGGGAAGAACTAATCTATCGATAGCCTGTCCTACGGTAACGGACACTCGGAGTTGTATCCCGATCGGTACAACTAGAACTGGACACTTGAGATGATAACTGGATAGTATGGCTCTGGGATTGCTTTCTCGCAGGGTGTCGAGAAATGATCTCTGGGCGAGGTTGATAACATTACTACTAGTTTTTTTACATTATGTTAATCTGCACTCTTCTAGAGCTGCAAGATCGATGAAGATACTGAAGATGCTAGTCTTCGATAGGACTAGGCTTTCCTCTCTATTCTGGCATTTCTGCAGCCCAGTCCACATATACAGCCTCCTTTGATAATGTTGCATATGTAGTGTAGATCCTTGCTTGCTGAGTACTTCGGATGAGTACTCACGGTTGCTTTGCTTTCTTTTTCTCCCCATATCCGTTTGATGCAACCAGATGACGGAGCCCCTGAGACCGCTGCCCCCGTTGACGATTATGGCTACTACTACTACTACCCTCCCGGCGAGTACTACTACGAGGAGCCGACCGACGACCAGGAGTAGGTTCGGAGGGTCCCAGGCAGGAGGCCTGCGCCTTTCGATCCTAGTGTTTTTCTTTTGCCCCGCCTTTTTAAAGGCTTGTTCTGTCTTTCTTTTTATATCTGTACCCAGATATCTGATGCTTCCGCTGACACTTGTACGCCATCGAGCTATGTATTCGAGCCCTCGAGGCCCTGGCTTGTAATATAAAGCTTGTATGACTTTATTTATGTTTTAGAGTTGTGTTGTGATATCTTCAAGTGAGTCCTTAGGCTTGATCGTGTGCATTTACGTGTATAGTTAGTGCACGATTAAGCCGGGGTCATCACATCAGCCGCACTGACCAGGTCAAACCTGACTAGTGGGCCCCACATGTTAGTCTCTGTTAGGACTAACAGTAGATTAACTAGCTAACAGGGTTAATCAGGGGAGTGGGCCCAGCCTGTCAGTGAGAGATTAGTATTCTACTTAACTAATTAACTAATTAACAGTTTACTTATTTATTTTAATTCATTTATTTATGCGGGACCCACATGTCATTCACACAGGGGGTGGCCACCTCAGCGTTGACTGGGTCAACGGGTCAACGGGGGCCCGCGGGGCCCGCAGTCAGTGGCACAGAGGCGGGGTCCACTGGCGCCAGGTCAGCGCGGTGGCCGGAGCGACGCCGGCGACCAAATACGCGGCGGCCGATCGCCGGAGCGCGTCGGAAATTCGCCACAGGGCACCGTTGCACGTGGTTTTGCTTGCGTTCGAACGAATGAGCAGAGCCGCGTCCAACGCGGGTGGTCTCCGGGCCGGAGATGGCCGGAGATGACGGCGGCGAGCGGCGGAGCGGACGCCGGAGTTCGGGCGTCGACGGATTCGGTGAAGAGCGGCGGGGCCCTACGCGCGTGCTGAGCACGACCTCGAGCTCGAACAAGCTCAACGGTGAGCGGGGCCACGGCAATGAGCTCGACGGCGGCGCTGTGTTCGGCCATAAGCGGAGCGGCGAGCTACGCGCACGGCAGGTCAAGGGAGAAGAGGGAGGAGATGACGGAGCTCACCGAGCGGCACGCAAGTTGGCCCTTGGAGGATTAGGAGCTGCAGAGGCGTCGCCGGAGCCGGTGAAGAGCGGCGGCGACCGGAGAAGGGAACGAAGGAGGCCCAGTGCTGCAGCGCCTCCGAGCTCGAGCTGAGGCCACCAAACGACGAAGAGGACGATGGCGGACCTCTATGGCATCACGGCGGGTCGAGGCGATGACGGTGGCCGCGGTGGCGACCGAGAACGGCGGCGAGGGCGCTCGGCCTCGACGGATCTGGTGGGGAGAGAGGGGAGGAGCGAGCGAGGGGAGAGGGGGAGAAATGACCGAGAAGGACCAGGGGAGGAACGGGGCCGGGTCCTTATCCCCTCGACGAGCCGCGGCGTCGGTGGATGTCGCGCTGGCGGCGCGCGAGCGCTCGTCCATGGCGGCGGCGACACGCAGGGGAGAGAAAGAGGGAGATGGGCTGGGTGGGCTGGCGTTCAGGGCACTGTGCACTTAGGCCTAGTGCACAGTGCCTCTTTTTTTTCTGTTTCTGCTTTTCTTTTTACAGCAGGGCTTTTGCAATATTTTGAGCTATCAATTTATGTTGCAAAAATATGAAACTTGCTCACGTAAATGCTTTGCAATATCCAGCATTGCGACAAAAAGTTTTGGGGCATTTTTGGAACCCATTTGAATTTATTCAAAAATGAATAGGGCATTTTAGGTGCTGTTTTGGTTCTGCTAAAATGCTTTAGCCCATTTAGGATTGATGATGATGTTGTGTTCCTTAACAACAAATAGTTTTGGATTATTTGCTAAAAGGTGAACATTTTTCCAACAGGTTTTGAGCAACTTCATTTGCACTTTTGAATTTGAGTTGATTTTCAGAGAAGGATTTGAACTGAAGCTTTAACCAATGTGACTAGACACTGCAAATGAAAATGACTTGGCATTATTAGCAGATGATCACAGTGGTTATTACACAGGGGTGTTACACTATGAGGATGCTTGCATACGGAGCTCCCGGTGATTCACTCGACGACTATGGGCGCATGGCCGAGTCCACGACCATTGAGTGTTTCTACAAGTTCTGTAGGGCAGTGGTGGCAGTGTTTGGACCGCAATACTTGCGATCACCCAATGCTGAGACACTGCTCGGATCCTAGCACAGAATGCAGCAAGAGGATTTCCTGGGATGCTTGGAAGCATCGACTGCATGCATTGAAAATGGAAAAACTGTCCATTTGCTTGGCAGGGGATGTACAAAGGCGCAAAAGGCGGTTGCAGTGTGGTACTTGAGGCAGTGGCCACACAGGACCTTTGAATTTGGCACTCCTTCTTTGGTATGCCAGGAACTCACAATGATATCAACGTGCTGCAGTGCTCCCCTGTCTTTGCCAAGCTTGTTGAAGGTCATTCTCCTCCAGTGAACTTCGAGGTCAATGGGCGGCACTACAACAAGGGATACTAACTAGCAGATGGCATCTATCCGAGATGGTCCACATTTGTGAAGACTATCTCAAGCCCTGTGCCAGGAGGCAAGAACTCTCACTTTGCAAAGGTTCAGGAGGCTTGCAGGAAGGATGTCGAGTGGGCATTTAGTGTGCTCCAATCTCGATTTGCTGTTGTCCGGTACCCCGCTCAGACCTGGTCGAAAGATCAAATGTTGGAGATCATGACTTGCTGTGTCATCTTGCACAACATGATCATAGACAGCGAGCAGGAAGAGCCAGTGTTTGACACTGAACCATATTACAGGCAGGGTCCTCTTGCCCAAGTTGATCACCAGCTGCCGGCAACCTGGACCGTCTTCCTCAATATGCGTCCGAAGATCCGAGACCCACAGGTGCATCAACAACTGCAGCAGGATCTGGTGGAGCACCTATGGAGGCTCAAGGGCAACGCCTAGCTCGACGTGTAATGAAATATGAGTTTTTATTTGTTGAACTATATAATTTGTATTGAACTATTTGTTGTTGAACTATTTGCTGAACTATTTGATTTCTATTGATTTTCTATGATGAACTATGTGTTAAAAAATAACTTCTGTTAAATTTGCGCCGAAGCACGGCGAATATGGGCCGATTTGCGCCGTTAGCGGGCCGATTTTACGCCGAAAATGGGCTGAAAAGCGGGCAAATAGCGGGCAAACTTGAGCCGATATCGGCGCCTGAGGGCGACCTGGGGACGGCGGCTGGGAACCCAATCACCCCCAAGGCGATTTTTGCGCCGGTTTGTCCCCAGGCGGCGATTTTTCAAGCCCCCAGGGGGGAGGGGGGGCAACGGCTGGAGATGCTCTAACCCTACGAAGGGACGCATCATATCGTGGGGGCGTGGGAGCACTTCGAACGCTTGCCAGAGGCAAACCGCACACTGTTTACAAGAAGGATAAATAATAGAATTAGTTTAAATTGTAACAAAAATCAGGCGATGAAGAGCGGGCTCCGCCTCTTCGCGTGGACCTGCGCGCGATCGTCGTCGTGGGGGGAAGTCGATCGGTCGACACTCGCTCTCATGCCAACCAGCCGGTGCTCGATCGGTGGTCACGGTGACGTGACGAGTGTTTCGGCCGTTGAGGCGCATTAACGGATCGAAATCGAACCCGCACGCACGCGCCGCGTGCTCTGCCGGGGCGGCGTGGTGACGTGACGGGGGAGATCGCGAGCGGCAGCAGAGCAGGGCCTCGTGGCCGACGCCGGCCGGGGTCGGGGCCGCCTCCGACAGCGGCGCAGAAGCATTCGCATTTAACGCCCGGCACAGGAGGGGATGGGGGATATCGAGGCAGCAGCGGCAGCGGCAGCGAAGTCTCTCTCTCCTCTCCGCGATGTGCTGCCCGCTGCCACCGTCGTACCGTCGTCGCCATCATTGCCTTGCCTGCCGTTTCGCCCCCCGCCCGAGCCATCATTGCGTGACGCGCTACTACTACATGCCTGCCCCGGTCGATCGATCGGGCCGGCCGGCCGGCCCCAACCATTCCCATCGTCACTGTGGCAGTGCATGCATGGCACCGTGCAATCCTCGCTTCCAAAGCATCATTGTCGAGTACGTACGCAAGTTAAGCATCCCACCATGAGGTCTACAGCGCGTCTCTACAGCACGTACTATACGTACACTGGGTTTACGTGTTAACCCGTTCGTCCACATGGATTCAATGACCTAATGGTGGCATGGCAAGTTAGATAAAATGAAGAGCCAAAAAACGGCACTGTAGGTAGCGTGTGCGGGAGACCAGCTACGTGTCGCTAGAGCCAGAGGAACGCCCCCTCACGTCGCCTCCTCCTGGGCGACGCCAGGTACCCCCGAACCCTAGCGCCGTAGGCCTCTCCTCGCGCCTCCCTCTGCCGCCGCTGCCGCCTGCATGGGCCGCGGTGGCGGCGGGCCTGGCGCCGAAGGCACCTGGGCGGGTGGATGCGGCAAGATCTCATCTGAGGCGGCAGGGGCGGCCCCTCTCGTGCGATCCGAAGGCGGCGGCTGGGGCGGCGATCCCATGCCGTGTGGCGGTGGCCGAAGCGCCATAAGCCAGCGGAGCGGCGGCCCTGTGGACGGCGGCGATGGCAGCGCCCCATCTGACGAGGTGGCTGATCTGTGCGGAGATGGTGACGGCGGCGACTGCGGATCCAACGCCCCGATCGGATCCGCCGCGGGATGGCCTTCCGCCGACCGGCGGCGCGTGGAGGGACCGGTGAGGAGATGTCGGATCTCCGCCGGATTACCGACGACGGCGTTCGTCTTCGTGGCGAGGCTCCACTCGGTTCCAGCCAGCCGCGAGATCGGGACGACGTGGCTTCCGGTGAAAATCGCGCCTGACTGCGGTCATGGCGGACGATGGCGGCGTCTCGGACGTCGTTCCCTTCTCGAGGCATCGTCGTTGCAGGTCACGTCAACCTGATCGGAAGGTTCCGGGGGAAACCCTAGATCTGGGTCTACCGGATCGGACGATGGCGACGTTTTCCATGTCGTTCTCCCTCCTGGGGGCATCGTTTTGGAGCAAGTGCTGGCTGTAGGGGACAGGAGGAGGAGCGGCGTGGCATCTGACACGCCGACAACAGCGGGTCTCAGCAGCATGGAGCAGCGGGGTCTCGCCGGCTGGCGTGTGATGATGGACGAGCGCAGGATGGGGGCGTTGTCTGGCGTCGTGGTGGCGTCGACGGCAGCTAGACCGGGCAAGGTTGATGCAGCAGTACAGCACTAAAGATGGATTGGTGGCAGGTGGCTGCGGCGACCTCATACCCGGCAGGCGTCCTGGTTGAGGAGTGCGCCGGACTGGTGGTACCCCATACCCGGCAGGCGTCCTGATTGGGACCTCAAGTCTTAAATGTTAGGTTTGGCTGCGAGGTCTGATTGGCATTAGGCCCAGATTTTCAGCGCCACTTCATCAACTGAATAGGAGTAGCGACAGATGTTGACTAGACGGTGGCTTTAGTCTTCTGTTGTATGACTTTGTAAAGTCTTGTGTGAATAATTAATAAAGTGGTCGCATGCATCGTAAAGATGCAGAGGCCCGGGGTTATCCTCCTTTAAAAAAAAATAGAGCCAGAGGAACGCGACTGTGCTGGTATATGTGCCTGTACGTATACGTGCCGCCATGAATGCAGGGAGATGCGCAATGAATGTCTCCTGCAGAACGAACGACATTTCTGGGAGGCCTGATGACCCGACGCTGCCATCTCTCTCTCTCTCCCCGGTGCTGCTAGGGGTCCTGCAACATGCATTCTGCCTCATCGAACGGCCACCTCCCAAAATTCAGAGGGCTGCGTCCGGAGAGAGAAGGAAACAACAGTGGGACGATGAGGGATGATCAAAAGCAAATGCCATGTACACTCAAACTGGCACCGGTCAACGGAGCATACAGTGGTGTAATCAGCTGCATGACTCAAGCGCGCGCCAGCTTTGTGGCGTGTGGCATGGCCTCCACTGCTCACCGCTGCATGCCACGACGCACGATCCCGCCATGCCATGGAGCACACTGCACACACCAACGCTAGTTCGCTGTTTTGCATGATCATAACTGTAGCTATATGCATCTAGGCTCACTAGCGCGGCGTTGGCGGTTGGAGTAATTACCAGCTGCATACTCATGCACTCTAGTAGAACATCTTCCCAAATAAACCTACCGGTTAGGAGTCGCCATCTTAGCTCAGTACCATGATCTTCTCAGGGATTCACCGTGAGAAAAGATCGCCATCCACACTGACCACTGCCCCGTCTCACGATGTGACCTCTCCAGGCGTCCATTGACCTCACATCACATCACCTCACAGCCTAGGGATCGGGTGTAGGCTGCGAAAATCTTCTCCCATGGATCTCTTCAGAGAGAGAGAGGGAGAGGGGGGCCAGAGAGTGCAGCGGCCGGCCTTTAGTTACTCCCACAGCCCTACAAAGCTAGCCTACGAGTAGCGGTTCCTCTTCCCCGGCCACGCGCGCGCAGTTTGCCTCCGGTGCAAGCAAAAGCAAAGCCAGCTGCAGCATCGTCGCAGGCTCGCAGCGCAGGAATTGAAGAGAAGCGCTGGTGCTCTACGAGTAAATGCTTGCTTTATTAGACACTCACGTCTACTACTACTACTTGATCGATCGATCCATCCACCTGACCAGTCCTGCAGAGGATCCATGCAATGATGCAGCATATTTCACCACAGACAAGCGCGCGCGCATGCACCGCAGGCCCTAGCTACCTTAGCTCATTACGTACGTACCATAGCATGCCATGTCCAATCGTATGTATGTGTAGCCTTCCTAGGTCACAGCCAGACACAAGTCAACCCAAAGATACTAGTACTAGAGCTACTACTGATCTACTGTAATCTCAAACAGATTCAGCAAAACCTGCAAGGTCAGCTCAACCAGTAACCAGGGCAGGCCATCCTACTTACATGCATGCCTTTCTTTTTATTATGTATTTTTTATATCTATTTAGCCCAATTTTGAAACAAATACTTTCTTCGGAATTTCATTGCGAGTCTAAGGCGAGAGAGGCGTTTTGGATCTCGGCCTCCATGAAGGATGAATTTTTAAAAAATTCAAAACTCAAAAAATTTGGATTCAAATTTTTTTTGTACGAGTAAACAAGGATGTGGGGTGTATGTGTGTAAAATTTCAGGATGAAATACATTGAAATGCGACCTGTACAAAAAAGACAAATTCATGGCTGAGAAGATGAATAGTATCATGTGTTAAAAAGCCCTAAATTTTTTTGCACAGCCCTCATTTCAACGTATTTCGTCCCGAAAATTTACACAATTGTTCATTATGCATTCATCTCTATCAGTATTTTTTTTTCAGATTTTTTAATGTAAAATAATGAATTTCGAACTTTGCATTTGGAGGCGTCCATGGAGCTCGGCCTCCAAAAGCAATTTCTAGTCAAAGGCCTACTTTGATTTACAGAAATTATGTAGGAATTTTAAAAGATAACTTGTATTGAAAATTTCTTTGGAGCCTCCCTCATATTTCGAAGAGAAAAAACATTAGCTTGGACATAATGAAGAGTCACATCCTATGAATCAAATATGACATCTTTTTCGGTACAGGAATTGACGTGTATGTCTTCTCACCTCGTATGATTTCCATACTCCCATGATATTCCAATCCTATGAAACAAAGGAGGCTCAACTGATTGAACCCTTGCATAATTATGGGGATGCATAGTGAGTCGAACCAATCGTCAAAAACCGGCACGAGACCATTTGATCCACCACACATATTTCTATACATAATTAAGGGAGAGGTCCGATCAAGTGGTAGCAGTCAAGGACAAACACCATGCATGGATGCAGCGGTACAGCAAAACACAAAAAGGAGAAAGAAGCAAAGTAAACATATGCATTCATGCCAAATAGACTAGTAAATCAATTAACACTCTCGCGATCAAGATAGGTAATAATTCAGGTCGTTGCACAGCCACCTAGGTCTTCAACATGGTGAATCTTTTTCCTCATCAGCCACCTATAAAACATTGGCAAATATCAAAATGAGGTCAAAGATAGTTCCTCCGCTTTTGATGTATGAATAACTGATCAATTATTTAGTTATCGCTTGTACTATATTCTGGAGTATACTTGTTCTACTTGTTAGAAGAGGGAAATGTTACTGCCCAACTGTACGTAGTGAGCGTTTGATAAGTTTATACAGAATGAAATGGACGGATTATTTCCACTTTTTGTCATAGTAGAAGACGGGCTTAATGCCCAAACTGCTGAAATTGGAGTGCATCACTGTTGAATATGACAACACAACGCAACTGTATCAGCAGTTCAGCGCCAAACTGTTCATGATCAGCTACTTATCACTGGTACAAACAGTTTTCTCCTTCTTCGAAGCAACACTGGAAAGATCAATGCTAATTTAATTATTATTCGCGCCATTTTAGCTCATTCTTGTTGCACTTAATTTTTCTTACCGCTTACACTTAATTTGAAAAGGAGATGCACGCACAATACTAGTAGACATGAAACATCAGTAATTTTCCCCACAGGTGAGGTGTTTAGGTCGCAGTGGTAGCTGGCTAGCTAGTAGATAGCTAGCTCTACCTGCTGATAGTGCCCATGAGGCCATGACTTAGAAATTTAGAATACCTTACGAATGACGGTACTCCACTAGCTATAGCTACTTAGCTAGTTGAAACTAAGCATGCATGCTGGAGCACTATCAAGAGGTAAGTATGAAACATATTTTTGTTTCCACATTGATCGACCAAGAGCACCATATTTTTTGCGTGCATTCACGCGTGACGTGCATGTGCTCCTACTAACCAAATGCTGAAGATATGTTCACCACAAGAGTGTGCATGGACACTAACAATAATAACCAGAGTAAAAGATAAACAGTGCGCCAAGGCCTGATTAATGGCTGCGCGCGCACACGTAACGAATCATCAACATTACTACAAAGAAATCGGGCAGCCAATCATCAACATTAATTGGGTTCCAACGCATCATTGCACACAGTAAAATAACCAAAGAACCGTGATGATTTACTCAAGATTAGAAATGCGTGGAAGAACATGGCCAGAATACGGTCAGAGAGTGTAGTTAATGCCGCACCTGACCTGACAGAGGGCAGCCGCTCGGTTACTGCCCGGCGCCGCCCCTCTCATCGCTGCCGGCGATGCCGGGCTTCAGGAACGGCGAGCCACCGAGCATGCCGAGACCAGGCACCGACCCTGCACCGGTCATCGCGGCCGCCGAGTACCCGAACTCGTAGCTGCCGTTCAGCCCCAGCCTCGCGATGGGCTCGGCCGCCTCGTAGCTCCTGGACAGCATCTGCACGGCGGCGAACTGCTGGTCTTGCCCGAAGCCTGTCATGCCGCCCACGGAGCCGAGCGCCGCGGAGTGCCCGACGTTGATGAAGCTCGCCACGCCGTTCGGCACCGCGCTGCCGATGAACTCCGCCATCGCCTGCGACCCGTTCGGCCCCGCCGCCGACTGAAACAAGGATCACAGTCAAACACCGCCAACAAATGTATGTGCATCAGCGCATGAGCGATCGACGAGTGTGATGCAAATGCAATGAACCCTCACCTGGTATTTGGAGAGCTCGTACTTGGCGCGGGCGAGGTCCTGCTGGAGCTGGCGGAGGTTGCGCTGGAGGATGGAGATGACGGCGACGCAGCCGTAGACGGGGTCGCGGAGGCGCATGTCGGCCTCGTAGGCGAGGGAGTTCACGGCGTCCTCGCGCTGGTACGGGTGGAGCTCGTTCAGCAGCTTGGTCACGTTGCTGGCGCCGAAGACGCGGTGCACGTGCACGAACTTCTGCGGGTTGTCCGGCGGGAAGTAGGGCGCGAACACGCAGTCCGGCTGGCACTTGCGGCGGAGGAACTTGCACGCCGCGCACGGCGACCCCGTGCCGCACACCCCGCCGGCGCCGTTGCCCCCCGCCGATGAGGCGGCCAAGGTGATCACCGATCCGCCCGGCGCCGGCAACGACGACGCCGACGACGAGGCCATCCTTCGCGCCTACTGAAAGAAAAGGAAGCACGAAAGGTGAGAAGGCTCTCGTGTCGTGTGTTCTTCTTCCATGAAATCTGTACGTTGTCAGGAAGCTAGATGCAAGCATAGAACAGAGGAAGCAG
Source organism: Thinopyrum elongatum (assembly GCA_011799875.1). Taxonomy (NCBI): domain Eukaryota; kingdom Viridiplantae; phylum Streptophyta; class Magnoliopsida; order Poales; family Poaceae; genus Thinopyrum; species Thinopyrum elongatum. Next base: position 522,832,272 of record CM022299.1, read on the forward strand.
CGTATAACCAGAAAGAATCCGTGATTTTATTCTCTTGCCAAATAATCCATGAAAAACGAAGGATGCCTAAAAAGCACAAGAAAATATACCAAATATGCACTCGCATCTCCTATAAATTAGAAGGGAACAAATACATGGCAAGAAATCAGAATAGAATTTGTTTCCTTTTGAGCAGAAATGCCAAGAAAACTCTGGGCATGTGCCTTTCTTGGATCAATGGCAGGAAGCGTAGTTAACTGGGACCAAGAAGAGAAAGGAAAAGAGACTACAAAAAGCAAGGGGAGAGAGATAGACCGAGTGGATAAAAGAAAGGAGGAGAAGGTATCGGATCCGACGCCGGCGGTGGATGGCTGCCTACGTACGTACGCACGTACCCTTTTTGCACGATCTTTCTCCGCTATCTCCGCGCGCCGCCGCCGCCTCTTGCTGCTCACCGCCCTCCTCGCCTCCCTCTCCGGCCTCCCGACTGTTGCTCCTCCTTTTAGACGGAGCTTGCTTCTTTCTCCTCCCTGCTGATTTACCCTGTGGAGGTGTCTGTTCCGGAAGGAGAGGGAGAAGTGAGGAGGTTAGGGACAGGCCACCGAAAGATGGTGAGGTGCGTGGTATATGTTGCGAGGAAGGGGGAGGAGAAGCGGAGAGGGGATGGATGTTGGCTTGGGATGGGAGGTTAAATGAATGGAATTTGATATCTGTGTTCTTTATTGGATGGGTAGATATTAAGAGAGAGAGAGAGAGAGAGAGAGAGAGAGAGAGAGTGGAATGAAAGAATACTGATTGGACCTCCGAGGTCAGTGTGATCATCTACTCAATCGTATCCATGATCATTATGTTTTGTGTAAAATTTCAGTTCATGGGAAATACATTGATGTGCAGCACGGAAGCATGTGCCTCTGGGAGAAATATATTTTTAAGTGTAAAATGTTAAAAACTGTGCAAATCAAAATTTAGTTTAACTTTTCATGAAAATATTACTACCTCCATACGTCTTATATTTAGGAATGGAGGTAGTATTAACCTGTTCTCACATAATTTGGGTGCATGGTTTTTATTCCTAAGCACTTGATATTTTATTGCCGTAAAGTTAATTATTTTCATGAAACTTTGGAATCTTCTATTTCGACATAGTTACAATCACTACCTATTTTTCTGAGACATACAATAAAAAATGCCACATAAGCAAGTCATGCATGCAAGTCATAAATTAGATTGTTTTTGCATTACTCTCTATGCATGAAGCGCAGCACATCATCAATTCATGCATGATAGTCATAAGTTATTTTTAAAAATAGAATTTGTATTGACAACATGTGTTGGGCGATTGCAGCATACTTATGTAGTTCACCCTTCATATTTTGTTAGAAACGACATTCTTTTAACTTAAATTCATTTTTTCCCTATTTATACTCTTCATACTTTTTTAAGTTTTTAAGCTTACATTAGTTTTGGATGTTTTTAGCAACTTTTATGCATTTATTTTAGTACAAACAATTACACTTTAAAGTGATCATCTGCTCAACTTTTATTTTTATTTTAGCAATGAAACTCTTACACGTGGGGCAACATCTAGTACAAACATTTACATGTATACATATTGATAGATATACATACACACTTTAAAGTGTATTTAAATTTATTGTTCAATTCAAAAGCACCATCATACGGGAACAATTTTGTTGCACCCTTCTATTATACTTACTAATTGACTTGCACACCTTCATATTTGATCTATCAATAAATTTCTAGTTAATGTAACCCGTATGAAAATCACAACAAAAGATTTAAAAAATATTAATATCATGCCATGACCTAACCATACTAGTGCGTACTAGACATAGAACTGACATATCTATAAATATCACAAGTACGACAAACACATGTACCAGCAAAGAGGATTAGCAATTCATGCCATCTAGTTGGGAAGGTCAAGGTCGTGGTGCCAAAAAGATTCAAAGTATATATTGTGGACCATCTATCTACTGAACGTCAATTGAAGATAGATATCAACTTGCCAATTAAAGAGGTGGTTTTAATTTAGTTGTTGATTGTTGGTATAAATTTGCATATGCACATCTCAAAAAATTGCACAATGTTCTCTACTCATTTGCTACAAGGTATACGGTCCTCCCTCTAGGGTTCTTGAAGCTTAAACCCTAGTCATTAAGTGGCGGTCCGTTAATGCTATCCAATAAGATGGAGAAGTTGCATCTAGGGTGGTGCCAAGTATAAGCAATGGGAAGGCAACGATGTCAGATTATGCCATGGCTATTGATTTGACAAAAGATAAATAAATGAAAAATTAGATCGAAGATAATATGCATCGTTCTAATCTAGACCGGCCATGTCACCATTGAGAAGAGACTTCAAACCGGAGAAAATTCGATGGGTGAAAATATTGAAAGTATTGCGTTCGTCATGTCAAGCAATAATTTACCAATAGATCGGGTGCACCAATAGCAGTTCAAGGGGTCATATGGAATTCAGAGGCGGGTGAAGAAGTGATTTGGGACGATTAGAACATTACATTTACATAAGGATGAAGTATTGTGTGCATAGATATACTATAAAGAGAGTGTATTTCTTGCTCCTAAGCACCATGGAGCCCTATTTTTGAAAAAAATATCAAAAACTATACTTTAAAGTTTCAATTTTATTTGAACAAACTAAACATGAACATTGAGATGTTTACTAAATTTCTATAAAGTTTCATTGTCAAATACGCTTTGGTGTAAGTTGTATAGAAACAAAAACCGTAGACTTTATAGTGAATAATGCATGTGCTAGAAAGGCATGGGGTTTTTTTGTAGCTTGAACCACAACATATTTCGTCATGTAAATTATGGAGATGTATTATACATCCCGGGTTCATGTGTAAATTTTTCAGACTATTTAGAAACTTCAAAATATGGTTTTTGTAATTAAAAATCCGGCTCCATGAAGCTCGAGATTCAAAAGCATTTTCCGAGAAATAGCAGTTACTACATGTGTAGTTGTACAAAATAATAGCTGTAAACTCTATTTTTCAGTTACTGCTTAGGTAGATGGGCATTCGTCTTTCTTTCTATTTTTTCTATTTTGCGGGAAGCATTACCCTTTTTTCTATGAGAAGATTGGGCTTGAGTAAGCATACTAGTAGCAAATGTACTCCCTCCGACCCATATTAATTGTCACTGATTTAGTATAACGACAATTGTTATCTATTTCTTTAAATAAAAATTATAAAGATCCATGCATGGCAATGGCAATGCCCTTCATTCACACGGCAAAGAGCATGTCCAGAACGAACAACAGCACTTGGCCCACCGGCCGGGCGGGACCGGGCCGTTTTTAATACCAGTAGCACGAGCCAGAAACGCGGGCCAGCGCCCTCCTCCTCCTCGCGCGCTGCCAAGCCAATAACAGCAGCCCAGGGCAGCCATGCCCACAAGACAGACGATTCAAATATTGAATGCAGGAATGTAACGGTGCATGATTGAGCACTTGGGGTTGGGTCCGGTCCGGTCCTCGTCCCAGGACAGGACCCTTCCCATTCAATACCGTGATGGCCACAACTCACGCTTCCACAACTCTCATCATGACTAGGTTAGTCACCTCGCAGGTGCTGCCCAAGTTAATTAAGGACGACCCCATCTCATAACATGGATATCTTTAAGCTTAAATCATCATTAAGGTACGGCTGGGCAATTGGGCCGACGCCGACTGCTTATTTTGTACTGGTCCGTGATGGGAGCGCGCGGGTACACTGATAGAGCTTGCCAAATCATCACTTGATCAGCTAGCTAGCAGCAAGTAGGAGTGGCGCCGGGAGGGTGGCTGGACCGCTTGGCGGGTGGCCGGCTGCCAATTCTAGCTCGGCAATCAATTCGATCGGGTGGTTCGTGTTTCCTCCCGCATGATCCAATTCTTAGTCGAGATCGGTGTCATCATCATATAGTGGTACTAGAGGGAGGGATAATCTTTGCAGCACTGCAACATGGTCAGTACTGTGGTATTTTATCCACTGCACGCCTGGCCGGCCGGTGCCGCGGTTAAGCCCTTCAGTTTCTTACTTGCACGTTTGGTTTCCACGGGCGTGGTGGCACCTGGTCGATGGTAATCCTACGAGGAGAGGGGTAGAAATTTTACACGCGCGGGGAGACGGTTGGGTTGAGGTGATGGGCGGCGCGCGCGCGGGGTGTGTCGGTGACCCGGAAAACCATGGAGGTAGCGGACGGGGAGAAAGAGCGTGGGCGATGCCGGTGGCCGCCGAGTTGCATGTGCCTTCCGACGGGTAGGATGGGATTGCATGCCGGTGACCACACTACAACACGGCTGAGCATTAAGGGCGTTTTCTACAAGGCATTTTTTTAAATGCCTTGGATTGACTTTCTTGGAGGCGTTCTGGAAAAGTGCCTTCAAAACTCTTACTTTCCAAGGCACTTACGAAGAATGCCTCAGATAATGCTCGGTTGAAGCCATTCTAAAATCGCCTTAATATAAATGGAGGCGTTTTCAGAAAACGCCGTATAACATGAAAGCATAGGAGGCTTATTGGAAAATGCTAGCACGATTTGAAGGCATTCTGCAGGTGAAACGCCTCGCAATCACGGTTACAAAGAGACCCAACCATTTGTAAAATATTCAATATATAGCCTTCCACTTCACCTCACAGCGTTCAAATATTATATAAAGCCGCCTCCTATCTAAGTCAACTAGCTATCATCGATCTGGTGGCCTGCCTTGATACTGCTAGCCCCGAGGTCTCCAGTTCGAGTCACGGTTGCTAGTATTTTTATCAGCGAACTGGGTTTTTTTTTTCTTTCATATCTGCGTGAGCCGTTCTGTAGCAAAGTAGTCATTCTTTTGTCCCATACTGCTTAGCGAGATGAAGTGTAGCCTGTTTAAAAGGGGGGCCATGCGATAAGCCTTGTGAATTCTTCTAAACAGGTAAATTGGTTCGTGTACGTTAGAGATAGACTAGGCAGGGTCTTGTTTTGCTTGCGACAGACATTAAAACAAAGACGATGGGACCCGGCCATAATCGTGTCCCCCGGCACACAACAAGCAGGGCAGAGAGAGACGGGTCCGCATAATCATGGGTTTACCGTATAATTTTCCCAGTCTAGCTTCGGAGGCATTCTCGAGAAACGCCGAGAAAGAGCTTTGGAGGCATATTTGAAATCGCCTCAAGAGATGTGACCATCGGAGGCATTCTCGAGAAAGGTCTTTCCGTTTTTTTAGAAGTGCCACCATAGTTCTTTGAAGGCGTTTTGGGAGCTTTCCAAGGCATTTTTTAACGCCTTGTAATATCTACTGTGTTGTAGTGCCACCGGATGGGATTGGCGAGTAGCCTCGCTTCTGACGGTTAGTTTTAAGTAGCCTTTTAGCATTATTAGATCGATCATGTGTGCAGCACTGGCTAAATCAATCAGTCGCAGTATCCAACCAGAGACAAGTGATGTGCTTATTAATTCCTAGAGCCGGCGGTGCAACAGGGGAACCGAACCATTTCGTCGTTTGACTCGTCGAAAGGCGAATCGATCGAGTGTGAGATGATGTGAAGAAACGCCTTTCGATCGCCGCAGCATATACCTACCGGCCCCATCGACGGAGGTATGGATCGGTCCATCGAGTTGTCAACGTCCAAGGCTCCAAGCAGGCGCAGGGGAGTTATGCGTAACACTGATCCTCCCACTCTGTCTGCCTGCTTCCGTGCTCCGTGCTGTGCCTTGCTTGGGCCACCTCGCTCTCTCGTCTCATCCGGAGCAAATGCAATCGACCGACTATCCCTTTCCCTCGTCATTCTTGGGATCCGCGCCCGCCCTTGATGCCTGCACCGTCCTGCCGGCCGTGTCTGCGAGTGACACTGTCTGTACCGCGTACGTGGTGCGCACCCCCGTGTACGTGGTACAGTACTCCAATTCCTAGTACTCCTTTTTTTTTTTTGAAATTCAACTCCTTGTTTAACCATTAGTTAGAATCGTGGCATCATTTACAATGAGAGGGATTACGGCCCCTGGCCCATCGCCCATCCAAACGTTTGAAGGAGAGTATCTAGCTAGCCTTGCTACCTAGCTCATGTAGCCATGGGCAACCTGATTTACTCTCTCTATTACAAAGCTCATGCTAGATAATATGCTTCAAGGCCAAGGACATGAAATAGGAGTCGTCAAAAAAGGGGCTTGCTATCTTGAGTATACTAGTCAATGTGTACGTGCAATGAATGTTAATTTGAAAGTATATTAAGTGCATGCGAATATTAAGTAGAATATTATTTATGATTAACACTATATTTGACATGAAATTAACTGCACGCTAAACGTGTTGAGTGCTCGACATTGAAGCAGTCTAGATCGTTGGATTGACATGATTTGATGACCGAGATTAATTGAATCGGTCCCTTTGGAACTTTTTATATTGATATAGATATAGAAGTATTACCATCATGCACTACCGATCGATGGCCCAGGCATGGGCGCAGGAGTGAGAACGATATGGACGGGAACGCGACCAGGGGCCGAAACCAACGAAGGCGGGTCCATGTAGCACGTACGAGGGGCCAGGAGAGGAGGGATGGGGGGACAAAACGGAAGGAAGGCGAGCCAAGAGAATGAGGGAGTAATTGCGTCGCGCCTACTCGGTCGTCCTCTCATTCCCCCCCCACTCGGCCGTCCCGCCTCGGGATGTGAGATCAGAATGAATGCGACGCCGGCCCAACTATGTGCAGCGTCGCGCGCAGGCCGCCAGACCCGTCCCCATCGGCGCCTCGCCTCGCCTTGGAGCCATGTGCGTTCGTCTCCCTCCCTCCCTCCCTGGGCCATGCCATGCCGCTCCATGCCACGCCTCTCTCTCTCTCTCTCTCTCTCTCTCTCTCTCTCTCTCTCTCTCTCCCCCTGCTGCCTGCACCCCCGTGCTTTCAGTTCTCGCATTCCCCGGCGGAAAAGCTCAGCCCACTCTGCACCCCTTCCGATCGGACGAGAGGCCACTGTTGCGTCCCCGATCCGATCGTTCATTCACTCCGTGTTGGTGAAAAGAAAACCCTGCTGCAAACTCTCCCTCTCACTCCTCCGTTCTGTCTGCCGAGCTCAGAGCGGTGCGCTGTTCATGGACGGGTGCGGGGAGCAGGAGGAGATTAATGGCGGCAGTGTAGCTGCGGTCGTAGGGCAGACAGACAGGCTGACTCGAAGCGACGGGTCCTTTCCTGGCTAATTTTCGTGTTTTGATCTTTTCCTATATTATTTCGGGATCTGATCCTCATTGGAAAAAAATTCGGGATCTGACCATTTTCTTACCGCCAGACATCTTGACGGTAGGGGATAACAGCCTACTGCCAAGGGGCTTGGCGGTAGGGTTCCTGCCTACCGCCAAGGCGTCTGGCGGTAGGCCCTGGGCACGCTCTGTGTTGAAAACTTAAATTTTTTTGGCGGTAGGGTGTCCAATCCTACCGCCAAGGGGCATGGCGGTAGGTTATTATACCCTACCGCCAAGATGCCTGGCGGTAAGAAAAGGGTCAGATCCCGATTTTTTTTCCAATGAAGATCAGATCCCGAAATAGTATACGAAAAGGGTCAAAACACGGAAATCAGCCTCCTCTCCTCCCTCAAGAATTGTGGCCAGTACGCGAGAATGCGTCTGTGTGTGTAGGAGGTGTACACGCGCGGCGCAGCGAGCGCATGCCTGCCATCCTTCCTGCCTGCCTGCCTGCTGGCTGCGATGAGGAGGGCATGGAGTCGTAAATGCATACCGGCCGGGAAGACTGCACCTCGGAGTCCACGTTTTGACACTACTTCTCGGTATGCTCCGCCTGCTGATGATGGATCGATCGATGCCGATGCTGCGTCCTGCATGGCATGGTTGACCTGTCCTGTTGAACGGACGAGCAACGTCTACACTGGCCTGTCCTTCCTGTAGTCGTATCACCAACGATACGATGCTGCTTTGACCAACTTTGTGTCTTGTATATCGATTAAAGCTTTCGTTCTGTGTGACGCATTGAGCGCTGCTACACAGTTGCTCTCCTTTGCCTATCTGCTAATCTAGCATGCAACTCGGCCATGCATAAGCGGCACGACTCGAGTCAAGTTGGCACGAGCAGCCGCCCAACTTGGTGAATCTGTCTATCTATCTGCATGGCAAGATTAGATAGATGGAATGTTCATCAGTTCAAAAAAGATGGAATGCTCATACAAATAGCTTTTGCAAGCTGCTCTGCTAACCATACGACACCGGTATAGGTCGTGTCCAGTGAACTTACGCGTGATTACATACAAGTCCTGTGGCCCTGTCGATCTGGTGGGAGCCGGGAAAGCGCGGCCCGATCGTCAAACGAGTGCGTACGAGTTTATCATCAACTGAATCTTTTTTTTTCTTTTTTGAAAAAAAAAATTCAGTTGATGCCCCGGCGCTGGCATAAAAGTTAACCCTTTTTTTTCCCTGAGAATTGGCGTTATAACCTAGCCACAGAAGATTGGGACTGTACTAATATTTTTTTTTCTTCGAGACGAGAGGGGATTGAGACTGTAACACGACGTGGCCTAGCGCGCCAACGACACGGGCCCGACTAACGTCTGCGAAAACCGCGAGAAGAAAGTGGGCCGAGCAGGGCTGAACTGGTATGACCACAAGGCCGTAACTAGTTGGGCCTTTTGCTTTCACTTGAGAAAATGCAAGGAGATTGTTTTTTCTGCAGTCTATATATGTGTTGGATGCTTGTATTTTTTTATTTTTTGTGACGGGTAAAAGACTTTATTTCTCAATAATAGACATGCCGTTTACAAGACAATGAGAAATAAAATCTGGAATCACAGATTCCCAAGAACTACTAGAAGATGTACTAATAAAAGAATTCATTGCTAACTCATCTGCCACTTGATTTGCCTCACGGCAGCAATGCTTGAAAGAAATGCTCCCGAACTCCAACGCTAGCTGTTTACAATCGGCCACTATTGCCACATGAGGACCCAAATCAAAATCCAGGGATTTCAAGGTGTTCACAGCAAATAAGCAATCTGATTCAACCTCGACTGAATTGCACCCCATGCTGGCCGCTAGAAAAACTAGATGATGCCCTGCGCGTTGCTGCGGAAATTTGTCTATGGATTTTCAGAGTAACATCGACATCTAAGAAGCAAATAATATCAATCCATAAATGGTAGATTTCTTATATAAGAAATGACTGAAATTTATTGTTAGTACAACTATGTACCATATGACAAAGCCGTAGCAGTTTGCAGCAGAACCATGTACTGCATGGTAAAACTATAGCAGCCTGTAGCATGTACATTATTCTTATTACACGATATATTTGTTGTTGTTTGTAGGTGTGCCTTCTTTAGTTACTACACTTGGATATATGGTATCCCATTCTTTTCATACTCGACAATGTATCCAATGGATGATAATGGATGGTCACCAGATAGTTGCTTAGCGATGTGTCGAGGCTTGGACTCCTGTTTGGAAGTTATAAACGTCGGGTCTTTTGTGCCCTTCATCTTTGCAATTGCATCCGTGTATTTCTTCTGAGCTTCTTCTATTGAAACGGTGGTAGAACATGGCAAATTACCTTTTGCATAATTGGGTGGCGTCCTTGAGAAGATAGGAGTATGTTGTCAATTAGGGTAAGAAGTGGAATGAAAATATATACCATACTAATTTCAGTAGGAGTACCTGTTGCTTTGGTTGTTCATTTGTTTTGGTTGCCAAGCCGTGGTTGAAAAGATAAGTGGTAAGCTGAAAATGCAACTGGATGATGTTAATATAGATGTGTGTGTTGTAGTAGTAAGCTGTTTTTCTGCTTACCCCATGAGGATAAAAAAAAATGCACTCATACTTGCTGCTGACGAAATGAAGTTAAATAAAATGCAGACGTACTTTGATGCTAGCTCCTACAAACTAAATAGATGGTGTACATCCATGATTTTCTATAGGATAAAGAGGGACAGTTTAATACATAAACAAAAAGGAAAATTGTGATAATGTCAGAATAATTAAGAAAGATGTTCAAATAAATGGTAGTACTAAAAATTCATAATCTTCTTGTGCTGCTTCAAGTCTGTGTTTTCAGTATACCAAACTAATGACAGAGGAGGACGTAGGAGAGGTTATAATACACCAGGGAAACCAAGTGGATTGATTCCATTGAATCATTATTTTATTTTGGGATAATTAGTTTTCTACCCTTAGTTGTGTACCCCTCGTCAGGATTGCCACTAGTTTCTGAAACACGTGGTCTTGCCCAACCCACTTTGGTCGTCTTGTGCTTTTGCCCTTTGACCGTTTGACCATCACTTTGAAAACTTCATAACTAATCCATACTAAATCAGAAAAATACAAATAAGATACCAAAATGTTTGGAAAAACATCACCTGTATGTCAATGTCACTTGCATTCATGACAAAAGTGTTGGTAAGTGCCCATCTGAGTTTTGGCTCTTATGATACCACCATGAACAGTAAAATCTAAAAAAATTCATTTTTTTTTAAAGAAGTTGGTGGCAAAGAATGACAAATGTTTTAAGTGCTTGCCAAGTTTCATCAGGGAATGACATTTGTGGAATTCATGGCAAAAAAAAAAATCTATTTTCGAGTGTTGATTGTTTTTTTGCCCCGACTTCCACGAATGTCATTTCCTAATGAAACTTGGCAAGCACTTAAAACAATTTTCATTCTTTGCCACCAACATTTTTTTAATTTATTTTTATTTTACTGTTCATGGTGGTATCATAAGAGCTAAATCTAGGATGGCCACTTACCAACACTTTTTTCATGAATGCAAGTGACATTGGCATACATGTGATGTTTATCCAAACATTTTGGTATCTTATTTGCATTTTTCTGATTTAGTATGAATTAGTTATGAAGTTTTCAAAGTGATGGTCAAAGGGCAAAAGCACAAGACGACCAAAGTGGGTTGGGCAAGACCGCGTGTTTTCAGAAACTAGGGGCAATCCTGACGAGGGGGACACAACTAAGGTATAAAACCAATTATCCCTTTTATTTTCCCATGCTAGCCAACTTGGCATCAGGCAGCCTAACATATGTTTCTTCTTTAGTACTAATATTGTCACATTTCACTGTTACCCTGCTAAAGGTGAATGTATACATCTTGCAGAAGGTAAAAAAGTTCTATGAGCCAAGCGAGTTAAGCCCTAGTTTTACCTTTCTAAATCTGTGGTTGCATCTATTTTCCCTCGTTTACACATCTCTCATTTTTTTATCAGTTTCACTTATGTAACATTTACAGTAAAATATAAACCATATGGATAATTCATACTGTTAGAGATAAAACTTGAAGCAAGGACACGTGTAGACCCGCCAAGTGACTATTATTTCCAAGATATACATATAGTCTTTCAGGCTAGTGGAACCTTCACATGTATATTTGTTGTATGTAGTTATATCTCATGATATGTCAATATGAAGATTAATTCATCTTTGTCTCCCAAATTATGGATATAGTTCCTAATGTTTGCTGGATATGAAGAAGAGCTGCTAGTCTGCGGCTTGAATGAACTGCATCTTTTAATTGTTCTCAGCTATGTGACTTGGCTGAACCAACTGATTAGTGATCTCTCTCTATATATACCACTCAAATTGCATGTGAGACAAATATTTGTAGCAAAAGTTAAATTTCATAGATGTAGCAAGAAACCAATGACAACTTGTCATAGAAACATACAGGAAAAATCAACTAACTGACACAATGTGGTGGTATATCAAAACATAGAAAAAATATGAGTAAAACTTCTGTACAACATCCACATCGCATCAAGCTTTGCATCGCCAAGACATGAAAATTTTAGACCAAAAGTTTGTTATGTTTCGTACAGTAGCCAGATCGCATCAAACTTTTCATCAACCAAGATATGAAATTTGCAAGATAAGAATAGCAAAACCAAGCACGAAAATCACATGATGCGGTTCTAGGATTCAGAATCCAGACATGTAGCACGCGGGGCGGAATCAGCGGACACCTCGACGATAAGCCTGCGATGAGAACCCGGGGAGGGGAGGCGACTCAGGAGCAGGATGAATCTGTGAATGGGATGGGAAGGGATCAACTCCACTGCTTAAAAGGGAGAGCCACTGGGTCGATTACTCTTCATGAGGGCGGAGCAATAAATCCATCTGTTTCTTCTTTTGACATGAATCCATCCGTTTCTGCTGAATGAGTGGTGCGAGTCCGTTTCATGTGCATTTGTGGCATTGAGGTGGAAGGGAAGATAAATGAATTTGATGGAGTTAATGCTCATCTGTCGAGCAGCGGAAGGGCTGGCGGCGGTTACCGGCAGGGGCCGTTGGGCTTGGCGGCGTAAGGTTACCTGAGGTGGCTGGCCGGGAGGAGCAGCGATCATGGTGGCTGTGCTGGGAGAGGGTGAGCTGTGGCAGCGGAATCCATGGTGGCAACGGCTGGATGACGCATCTCTGGTGAGGTTGCCCGCCGGGGACCGATGGCGGTGACGGCGGAGGAGTTAGCCGCGACGGCTGGGTGGGGGCAAGCACGTGTGGTGACAGCTGCTGGTAGAGCATGAGGGGCCACAATAGCTGGCTGGGGAAGGGTAGGTGGTGGCACATCGCCGGAAGGGATGTTGGCAGCGGCGGCTTCACGGAAGGTTTTTTTAGGCAAGGTTCAGTCTTGAACGATGGATAGCCATGGGCTTCCAATGGGCTGGAAAAGAACGAATTGGTATGGGTGGAAAAGAATGGTACGCCCAGCCCAAAAAATGGAGTCGGAGGCCAGCAGCGAGCGGTAGGCTGGAAAAGAACGAATGGGCATGTTCACTTAGCGGTGGTAGCTCTTAGTAATTTTGTCAACCTTTGATCCAACAACTGTAGACTCCTCAACTTTACAGAATCAACGGTTATAACAATTGGAGTGACGTGGCTTCATGAGAAGGCGGGAAAGTCATCTAGTGGGGTGCCCCCATTTAGATATAGAAGATACCGTCCCTAATAGTAGCAAGTTCAGCAGCATCAACGTCTTGTATATGTGGGATAAACCAATTTGCAGCAGCAATAAAATCTCCTTTGTCATCACGAGCTATGGCTCCAGAAGTACCTGACAAAGTATCTCCATGAAACGATGCGTCCACATTTATTTTCACCACACCACGACTTGGCTTACTCCACATGCAATCATCCCTCCTGATTGAATGCTTGTATTTTTAGTGCAACTAGAACGCACGTCCATAGCCACACCATGGGAATGAAGTGAATTTCAATTTACAGGTACGTGAATCACTACTTATACTAAGATCGTTTAAATGTGAGCCCTTCATGCCCTTGATTGGGTGCACATCTTTTTTTTCATTGTTTCTTTGTTTTTGATATAGATTACCACTCATGCCCTTGATTGGGTGCGCATCTTTTTTTCATTGTTTCGTTGTTTTTGATATAGATTACCACTCATGCCCTTGATTGGGTGCGCATCTTTTTTCATTGTTTCTTTGTTTTTGATATAGATTACCACTCATGCCCTTGACTGGGTGCGCATCTTCGCACTCAGAACTATTAAATGAGAATTTGGCAAAATTGTACTCCCTCTGTCCGAAAAAACTTGTCCCTTAAATGGATGTATCTAGCACTAACTTGGTGCTAGATACATCCATTTGAGGGACAAACTTTTTTGGACGGAGGGAGTATAAACGAAACGTGTTGCAGTTGCAACTTTGTTTTGCAATGGTGCATTGATGACTCGCCTTAAGATCTCATTGCATGTTTCTCGACATCTTGAACCATTACCAGCAGGTTCCGACAGATGCAATGCCCCAATCTAGGGTCATATTCAGAATATCAGGCACATAACCCTTCATTGAAACCATCGTCATCGCAGTGCTGGTCACATTGGTCGTTCATGCATTTACGATCAGTGTAGGTCTTGCTAGGCTACCTGCAAGCCCACACACGCTCGCCTTCATATCCTATAGTGAAAATAAGCATAACATTTTGCATATCAACATGACAAAAAATATAACACCATTAAATTACTATCTACATTATTTAATTATTTTGGGAAAGGCTTACCATGAAGCAACGGGAGTGTCACAAGCAGTAGCAAGCACACAAAAGTCCTCTTGACCGTGAGGATCTCCATTTTTTCGAAAAGGGGTGCTTTATTACTTAAAATACCGTGAGGATCTCCATGTCTCCGGAAACAAGCAATCAAGAAAGGAAAATATGGAAATCAAATATGTTAACCTGGTAGTGCCACTCATTCTTTCTTATAGCCATGGATGATGGAACCTCACCAAAAACAAAAACAAACCTCATATTTATCTCAATGACGCAATTGTATATATCTAGATGATGCAAAGATGTGTTGCAAATTGCTAAAGACGCCCTAATGCATGATATAAAATACAACATAGGTTGCGTGCGTGTTGTCCGGGGGTGGGGGTGGGGGGGGGGGGGGTGAGGTAACACATGATGTTCCTATACTTCTCAAAATGGTGCATTTGTTGCTTAGATGGAGCCTTACAAAAAGGAATATAAAATGTCACATTTATCTAGATGATGCAATTGCGTATATATGGATGATGCAACAATGTGTTGTACATTAAAAAGACACTCCGAGGTGATAAAAAGTACACCCTAGGTTGTTGATGCAAGGGTGTTTTGTTGGTATGAGGTATGGCTTGATGCCTTAAAGCAATCGGGAAGTTTGCTGCTCTGTTTCATGGGAGGCTGCCTTCCATCGCAATCGATGCGCTACGGACGCTCTTTCGCCTGGACTGTGATCTCGCGACGGCAGTTGAGGAGGCATTGGTGTCTCATGGAGGCGCGGGCGCTCTGGACCACACGGAAGACGAGGAAGTGCAGCCGGCGGCCGATCGATGTTGTTTAGGCTGCTGTTTGCCAGGGCTCTGTTAGTTTCTCATGTTAGTTACAATTTGCATGTTCTGGGTGAAGGAAATGTGCCCTAGAGGCAATAATGAAGTTTTTATTTTATATTTCCTTATTCATGATAAAGGTTTATTATTCATGCTAGAATTGTATTGATCGGAAACTTAAATACATGTGTGAATACATAAACAAATACCGTGTCCCTAGTGAGCCTCTACTAGACTAGCTCGTTGATCAAAGATGGTTAAGATTTCCTAACCATGGACATGTGTTGTCATTTGATAACGGGATCACATCATTAGGAGAATGATGTGATGGACAAGACCCATCCGTTAACTTAGCATATTGATCGTTCAGTTTATTGCTATTGCTTTCTTCATGTCAAATACATATTCCTTCGACTATGAGATTATGCAACTCCCGGATACCGGAGGAATACCTTGTGTTCTATCAAATGTCACAACGTAACTAGGTGATCATAAAGATGCTCTACAGGTATCTCCGAAGGTGTTTGTTGAGTTGGCATAGATCGAGATTAGGATTTGTCACTCTGAGTATCGGAGAGGTATCTCTGGGCCCTCTCGGTAATACACATCATAAGAAGCCTTGCAAGCAAAGTGACTAATGAGTTAGTTACAGGATGATGTATTATGGAACGAGTAAAGAGACTTGCCGGTAACGAGATTGAAATAGGTATGAAGATACCGACGATCGAATCTCGAGCAAGTAACATACCGATAGACAAAGGGAATTACGTATGTTGTCATAACGGTTCGACCGATAAAGATCTTCGTAGAATATGTAGGAGCCAATATGGGCATCCAGGTTCCGCTATTGGTTATTGACCGGAGAAGTGTCTCGGTCATGTCTACATAGTTCTAGAACCCGTAGGGTCCGCACGCTTAACGTTCATTGACGATATAGTGTTATACGAGTTATATGATTTGGTGACCGAATGTTGTTTGGAGTTCCGGATGAGATCACGGACATGACGAGGAGTCTGGAAATGGTCGAGAGGTAAAGATTGATATATAGAACGATTGTATTCGGACACCGGAATAGTTTCGGAGTGCACCGGGTACTCATCGGGTCACTGGAAGGGGTTCCGGGCACCCCCGGTAGGTGTTATGGGCCTAATGGGCCAAGGGAGGGACAGACCAGCCCATAGGGGGCTGGTGCGCCCCTCTCCCTGGCCGGCCGGCCCTAGGTAAGGAAAGGGGGAGGGCTAGCCCCTCCTGCCTTCCCCTTCTCATGGGAGAAAGGAAAAAGGGGGGCGCCTCCCCCCTGCCTTTCCCCCGCACCTAAACATGGCAGGGGGGCGCCACTTGGGAGGAGACCCCAAGTAGGATTCGGCCTACTTGGGGCACCCTCCTAGCTGCTCCCTCCTCCCCCCACCTATATATATGTGGGAAGGGGGGCGCCTAGCACACCAGAACATTGTCTTAGCCGTGTGCGGCGCCCCCTCCACCGTTTACACCCCCGGTCATATTTTCGTAGTGCTTAGGCGAAGCCCTACGGAGATAGCTTCACCATCACCGTCACCACGCTGTCGTGCTACCGAAACTCATCCACTACCTCACCGTCTTGCTGGATCAAGAAGGCGGAGGACGTCATCGAGCTGAACGTGTGCTGAACGCGGAGGTGCCGTACGTTCGATGCTCGATCGGTTGGAACGTGAAGAAGTTCGACTACATCAACCGCGTTGTCAAACGCTTCCGCTTACGGTCTACGAGGGTACATAGACACACTCTCCTCTCTCGTTGCTATGCATCTCCTTGATAGATCTTGCGTGTGCATAGATTTTTTTTTTTGTTTTCCATGCAACGTTTACCAACAGTGGCATCGTGAGCCAGGTCTATGCGTAGATGATATGCATGAGTAGAACACAAAGAGTTGTGGGCGGTATAGTCATACTGCTTACCACCAATGTCTTATTTTGATTCGGCGGTATTGTGGGATGAAGCGGCCCGGACCAACCTTACTGTCCACGCACATGAGACCGGTTCCACCGACTGACATGCAACTAGGTTTGCATAAAAGGTGGCTGGCGGGTGTCTGTTTCTCCTACTTTAGTTGAATCGAATTTGACTGCGGCCGGTCCTTGAAGAAGGTTAAAACAGCAAACTTGATAAATCACCGTTGTGGTTTTTGCCGTCGGTAAGAACGGTTCTTGCTAGAAGCCCGTAGTAGCCACGTAAAACTTGCAACAACAAAGTAGAGGACGTCTAACTTATTTTTGCAGGGCATGTTGTGATGTGATATGGTCAAGACATGATGTGATATACGTTATTGTATGAGATGATCATGTTTTGTAATTTATCGGCAATCGGCAGGAGCCTTATGTTTGTCTCTTTATTGTATGAAATGCATACGCCATGTAATTGCTTTACTTTATCACTATGCGTTAGCGATAGTTGTAGAAGCAATAGTTGGCGATACGACCCCGACGCAACGATGGAGATCAAGGTGTCGAGCCGGTGACGATGGAGATCAAGATGATGCTTTGGAGATGGAGATCAAAAGCACAAGATGATGATGGCCATATCATGTCACATATTTTGATTGCATATAATGTTTATCTTTTATGTATCTTATTTTGCTTAGAACGACGGTAGCATTATAAGATGATCCCTTCACTAAATTTCAAGATAAAAGTGTTCTCCCCGAGTATGCACCGTTGCCAAAGTTCGTCGTTTCAAAGCACCACGTGATGATCAGGTGTGATAGACTCTATGTTCACATACAACGGGTGTAAGACAGTTTTGCACATGCAGAATACTTGGGTTAAATTTGACGAGCCTAGCATGTACAGACATGGTCTCGGAACACTGGAGACTGAAAGGTCGAACGTGAATCATATAGTAGATATGATCAACATAGATATGTTCACCATTGATGACTACCCCATCTCACGTGATGATCGGACATTGGTTAGTTGATTTGGATCATGTATCACTTAGATGACTTGAGGGATGTTTATTTAAGTGGGAGTTCATTAGTAATTTGATTAATTGAACTTAATTTATCATGAACTTAGTCTTATAGTTTTGCATATCTATGTTGTAGATCAATGGCCCGAGCTACCGTTCCCCTAAATTTTAATGCGTTCCTAGAGAAAGCTAAGTTGAAAGATGATGGTAGCAACTACACGGACTGGGTCTGTAACTTGAGGATTATCCTCATTGCTGCACAGAAGAATTATCTCCATGATGCACCGCTAGGTGAAAGGCCTGCTGCAGGAGCTGAAGCTGATGTTATGAACGTCTGGCAGGCTCAATCTGATGACTACTCTATAGTTCAGTGTGCCATGCTTTACGGCTTAGAACTGGGACTTCAAAGACGTTTTGAACGTCATGGAGCATATGAGATTTTCTAGGAGTTGAAGTTAATATTTCAAGAAAATGCCCGGGTTGAGAGATATGGAGTCTCCAACAAGTTCTATAGCTGCAAGATGGAGGAGAACAGTTCTGTCAGTGAACACATACTCAAAATGTCTGGGTATTATAATCACTTGACTCAGCTAGGAGTTGATCTTTCAGTTGATTGTGTTATTGACAGAGTTCTTCAATCACTGCCACCAAGCTACAAAGGCTTTGTGATGAACTATAATATGCAAGGGATGAACAAAACAATTCCCGAGCTCTTCGCAATGTTTAAGGCCGCGGACGTAGAAATCAAGAAGGAGCATCAAGTGTTGATGGTTAACAAGACCACTAGTTTCCAGGAAAAGGGCAAGGGAAAGAAAGGGAACTTCAAGAAGAATGGCAAGCAAGTTGCCACTCCCGGG
Organism: Thinopyrum elongatum; assembly: GCA_011799875.1. NCBI lineage: Eukaryota > Viridiplantae > Streptophyta > Magnoliopsida > Poales > Poaceae > Thinopyrum > Thinopyrum elongatum. The sequence continues at coordinate 522,850,875 of CM022299.1, forward strand.
AAGAAGCCCAAAGCTAGACCCAAGCCTGAAACTGAGTGCTTCTACTGCAAAGGGACTGGTCACTGGAAGCGGAACTGCCCCAAATACTTGGCGGATAAGAAGGATGGCAAAGTGAACAAAGGTATATTTGATATACATGTTATTGATGTGTACCTTACTAATGCTCGTAGCAGCGCCTGGGTATTTGATACTGGTTCGGTTGCTCATATTTGTAACTCGAAACAGGAGCTGCGAAATAAACGAAGATTGGCTAAGGACGAGGTGATGATGCGCGTCGGAAATGGTTCCAAGGTCGATGTGATCGCCGTCGGCACGCTACCTCTACATCTACCTTTGGGATTAGTTTTAGACCTAAATAATTGTTATTTGGTGCCCGCGTTGAGCACGAACATTATATCTGGATCTTGTTTATTGCGAGACGGTTATTCATTTAAGTCAGAGAATAATGATTGTTCTATTTATATGAATAATATCTTTTATGGTCATGCACCCTTGAAGAGTGGTCTATTCTTGTTGCATCTTGATAGTAGTGATACACATATTCATAATATTGATGCCAAAAGATGCAAAGTTGATAATGATAGTGCAACATACTTGTGGCACTGCCGTTTAGGTCATATTGGTGTAAAGCGCATGAAGAAACTCCATGCAGATGGACTTTTGGAATCACTTGATTATGAATCATTTGATACTTGCGAACCATGCCTCATGGGCAAGATGACTAAAACTCCGTTCTCCGGAACAATGGAGCGAGCTAATGACTTATTGAAAATAACACATACCGATGTATGCGGTCTGATGAGTGTTGAAGCACGCGGCGGGTATCGTTATTTTCTGACCTTCACAGATGATTTGAGTAGATATGGGTATGTCTACTTGATGAAACATAAGTCTGAAACATTTGAAAAGTTCAAAGAATTTCAGAGTGAAGTGGAGAATCATCGTAACAAGAAAATATAGTTTCTACAATCTGATCGCGGAGGCGAATATTTGAGTTATGAGTTTGGCCTTCATTTAAAACAATGTGGAATAGTTTCACAACTCACGCCACCTGGAACACCACAACGTAATGGTGTGTTCGAACGTCGTAACCGTACTTTATTGGATATGGTGCGTTCTATGAAGTCTCTTACCGATTTACCACAATCGTTTTGGGGTTATGCATTAGAGACAGCTGCATTCACGTTAAATAGGGCACCGTCTAAATCCGTTAAGACGACACCGTATGAACTGTGGTTTGGCAAGAAACCTAAGCTGTCGTTTCTTAAAGTTTGGGGTTGCGACACTTATGTCAAAAGGCTTCAGCCTGATAAGCTTGAACCCAAATCGGAGAAGTGCATCTTCATAGGATACCCTAAGGAAACAATTGGGTACACCTTCTACCACAAATCCGAAGGCAAGATCTTTGTTGCCAAGAATGTAACCTTTCTAGAGAAGGAGTTTCTCTTGAAAGAAGTGAGTGGGAGGAAAGTAGAACTTGATGAGGTAATTGTACCTTCTCTCGAATTGAAGAGTAGAACATCACAAAAAACTGTTCCCGTGATGCCTACACCAACTACAGAGGAAGCTAATGATAATGATCATGAAACTTCAGATCAAGTTACTACTGAACCTCGTAGGTCAACCAGAGCACGATCCACACTAGAGTGGTACGGTAATCCTGTCCTGGAAGTCATGTTACTAGACCAAGGCGAACCTACAAACTATGAAGAAGCTATGATGAGCCCAGATTCCGATAAATGGCTTGAGGCCATGAAATCTGAGATATGATCCATGTATGAGAACAAAGTGTGGACTTTGGTGGACTTGCCTGATGATCGGCAAGCCATTGAGAATAAATGGATCTTCAAGAAGAAGACAGACACTGATGGTAATGCCACCATCTACAAAGCTCGACTTGTCGCAAAAGGTTTTCGACAAGTTCAAGGGGTTGACTACGATGAGACCTTCTCACCCGTAGCAATGCTTAAGTCAGTCCGAATCATGTTAGCAATTGCCGCATTTTATAATTATGAAATCTGGCAAATAGACGTCAAAACTGCTTTCCTTAATGGATTTCTTTAAGAAGAGTTGTATATGATGCAACCAGAAGGTTTTGTCGATCCTAAAGGTGCTAACAAAGTGTGCAAGCTCCAGCGATCCATCTATGGATTGGTGCAAGCATCTCGGAGTTGGAATATACGCTTTGATGAGGTGATCAAAGCATATGGTTTTATACAGACTTACAGTGAAGCCTGTATTTACAAGAAAGTGAGTGGGAGCTCTGTAGCATTTCTGATATTATATGTGGATGACATATTATTGGTTGGAAATGATATAGAATTTCTGGATAGCATAAAAGGATACTTGAATAAGAATTTTTCAATGAAAGACCTCGGTGAAGCTGCTTATATATTGGGCATCAAGATCTATAGGGATAGATCGAGACGCTTAATAGGACTTTCACAAAGCACATACCTTGATAAATTTTTGAAGAAGTTCAAAATGGATTAGTCAAAGAAAGGGTTCTTGCCGGTGTTACAAGGTGTGAAATTGAGTCAGACTCAAAGCCCGAGCACTGCAGAAGATAGAGAGAGAATGAAAGTCATTCCTTATGCCTCAGCCATAGGTTCTATCATGTATGCTATGCTGTGTACCAGACCTGATGTCTGCCTTGCCATAAGTTTGGCAGGGAGGTACCAAAGTAAACCAGGAGTGGATCACTGGACAGCGGTCAAGAACATCCTGAAGTGCCTGAAAAGGACCAAGGATATGTTTCTCGTTTATGGAGGTGACGAAGAGCTCATCGTAAAGGGTTACATCGATGCTAGCTTCGACACTGATCCGGATGACTCTAAGTCACAAACCGGATACGTTTTTATATTGAATGGTGGAGCTGTCAGTTGGTGCAGTTCCAAGCAGAGCGTCGTGGTAGGATCTACGTGTGAAGCGGAGTACATAGCTGCTTCGGAAGCAGCACATGAAGGAGTTCATATCCGATCTGGATATAATACCTAGTGCATCGGGTCCAATGAAAATCTTTTGTGACAACACTGGAGCAATTGCCTTGGCGAAGGAATCCAGGTTTCACAAGAGAACCAAACACATCAAGAGACGCTTCAACTCCATTCGTGAAAAGGTCAAGGATGGGGACATAGAAGTTTGCAAAATACATACGGATCTGAATGTAGCAGACCCGTTGACAAAGCCTCTTCCGCGAGCAAAACGTGATCAGCACCAAGACTCCATGGGTGTTAGATTCATTACAATGTAATCTAGATTACTGACTCTAGTGCAAGTGGGAGACTGAAGGAAATATGCCCTAGAGGTAATAATAAAGTTGTTATTTTACATTTCCTTATTCATGATAAAGGTTTATTATTCATGCTAGAATTGTATTGATTGGAAACTTAAATACATGTGTGAATACATAAACAAATACCGTGTCCCTAGTGAGCCTCTACTAGACTAGCTCGTTGATCAAAGATGGTTAAGGTTTCCTAACCATGGACATGTGTTGTCATTTGATAACGGGATCATATCATTAGGAGAATGATGTGATGGACAAGACCCATCCGTTAGCTTAGTATATTGATCGTTCAGTTTATTGCTATTGCTTTCTTCATGTCAAATACATATTCCTTCGACTATGAGATTATGCAACTCCCGGATACCGGAGGAATACCTTGTCCGCTATCAAACATCACAACGTAACTGGGTGATCATAAAGATGCTCTACAGGTATCTCCGAAGGTGTTTGTTGAGTTGGCATAGATCGAGATTAGGATTTGTCACTCCGAGTATCGGAGAGGTATCTCTGGGCCCTCTCGGTAATACACATCATAAGAAGCCTTGCAAGCAATGTGACTAATGAATTAGTTACAGGATGATGTATTACGGAACGAGTAAAGAGACTTGTCAGTAACGAGATTGAACTAGGTATGAAGATACCGACGATCGAATCTCGGGCAAGTAACATACCGATAGACAAAGGGAATTACGTATGTTGTCATAACGGTTTGACCGATAAAGATCTTCGTAGAATATGTAGGAGCCAATATGGGCATCTAGGTTCCGCTATTGGTTATTGACCGGAGAGGTGTCTTGGTCATGTCTACATAGTTCTCAAACCCGTAGGGTCCGCACGCTTAACGTTCGTTGATGATATAGTGTTATATGAGTTATATGATTTGGTGAACCAATGTTGTTCGGAGTCCCGGATGAGATCACGGACATGACAAGGAGTCTCGAAATGGTCTAGAGGTAAAGATTGATATATAGGACGATGGTATTCGGACACCGGAATAGTTTCGGAGTGCACCGGGTACTCATCGGGTCACCGGAAGGGGTTCCGGGCACCCCCGGTAGGTGTTATGGGCCTAATGGGCCAAGGGAGGGACATACCAGCCCACAGGGGGCTGGTGCGCCCCTCTCCCTGGCCGGCCGACCCTAGGGAAGGAAAGGGGGGGGGGCTAGCCCCTCCCGCCTTCCCCTTCTCATGGGAGAAAGGAAAAGGGGGGCACCTCCCTCCCCTGCCTTTCCCCCGCACCTAAACATGGCAGGGGGGCGCCACTTGGGAGGAGACCCCAAGTAGGATTCAGCCTACTTGGGGCGCCCTCCTAGCTGCTCCCTCCTCCCCCCACCTATATATATGTGGGAAGGGGGGCGCCTAGCACACCAGAACATTGTCTTAGCCGTGTGCGGCGCCCCGCTCCACCGTTTACACCCCTGGTCATATTTTCGTAGTCCTTAGGCGAAGCCCTGCGGAGATAGCTTCACCATCACCATCACCACGCCATCGTGCTGCCGGAACTCATCCACTACCCCACCGTCTTGCTGGATCAAGAAGGCGGAGGACGTCATCGAGCTGAACGTGTGCTGAACGCGGAGGTGACGTACGTTCGGTGCTCGATCGGTTGGAACGCGAAGAAGTTCGACTACATCAACCGCGTTGTCAAACGCTTCCGCTTACGGTCTACGAGGGTACGTAGACACACTCTCCTCTCTCATTGCTATGCATCTCCTTGATAGATCTTGCGTGTGCGTATAATTTTTTTTGTTTTCCATGCAACGTTTACCAACACTGGGCACCTGTTTGCCCTTGTAGTCTTGTTTCAAAGAGTTCCAGTGCTGCTATTTGCTGGGCTGCTCTCCTATTAGCTAAGTGTCCGCTTCAGAGTCTGAAGCTTGTATCCAATTCTTCCATTGCCATTTCAACATTACTTATTTGTCTCTGGAGCAATTATGGCCTTGCTACATTCCGTTGCATCTCCTGCCCAGGTGGCCTACCAAGGTTATTTTTATCCTTTGCTATCTTTCTGGTAAAGAGGGACCAGAGACTTGCTTGTTCTCAATGGTGATGCAGAACTTTAATATGCTCAGCTGGAATGTGCCCAGTCGCCTCCGCGGGTGTTTGAGGAGTCGGATTTGCCAAGTCGGGCTGTAGATGCTCTTACTCCATCTGGTGTCTTGGGAAGTATGGCGCGAGCGTAATAGACACCTGTTCCAGCAGGCGGAGCTGCCTAAAGTGGCCCTTGTGCATCTCTACTATTAAAGGGCAATCTGCCGTCGTCGTCGTCGTGATGGTTCAACCAGCATCCCTGGTCCTCCCGCACGATGCTCCTCCCGCACAATTAAAAGTCACACCAGAGCAATAATTTTTTTTAAAGAAAAAGGGCATGTCCTCCCACCTTCTCCACTCCACGTCGAGGTCTCTTTCTCTCCTGGAAACGAACCACCCTGTGCCCCCATCTCCGCGACCACACCAGCGCGGCGCCTCCCTTTCCATCCGGCACTCTCTTGTCCATGACCAGCCCAGTGCCTCCCTCTATCCAATCCCCCTTACCACCAACTGTCTGCCGCCCTATCCATGAACCTTTCGCCATTCATGCGAGGCGGATAGGGCCGGGACCAGCACCGCGCCTGCATAGGGTCAGGGTGGTATGACAGCAGCCGACGCCTCCCTCTCCACCCGCCACCGGTGATAACTCAGACGATGCATACCGATAATGGTTGCCCCATCCCTTTTCCTTCCTCCCTTGACCTCCTCTCGCTTCTCACCGCCGCTCCTCCTCCTCTCGTGATGGCACCGGCCTATGTGCCACAATCCACATGGAAGACGGGGCAACGTTACCAGATGCATACACAATTCGTATGAAGGGAGCCCTCATTGCTTCGTCGCTGATTCAATTGGAATCACCACCGCTGTTGGTGAAGGCACGTACAAACTGCAGTTTTTTTTCCTATCTACACCTAATAATAAAGGGGCAATTTTTTCTAGCGGTATGTCACCGAAATTGCCCCCAGTTGCAAAATATTACCCATCGATGTCACAAGTGATAAAAAAGTTTCACATAGGGGAATCCCCGCCTGGCCCGGCCCATGTAGTATGAACTTTCTATACTGCGCTCTGCGCGCTGGGACAAGACACAACACGCCTGTTTGGGCCGACCCATGTGCAGGCGGCCTATTTTTTAAATTTCATTTTTTTCATTTTTCTTTTCCGTCTTCGTTTTTTCTACATTAAATAAATTGGATAAAAAATTTCAATTTTTTTTAAAAAATGTGAATTTTGAACTAAAATGTATAATAATTCATAAATGTCTGGGGATTCAGAAAATGTTCATGATTTAAAAAAATGTTTGCATATTCAAAAAATGTTCGCAATTTTGAAAAAAAATGTTGATGATTTTTTTTAAAAAAGTTTGTGTATTAAAAATGTTAATGAAATAGAACAAAATTTCACCAATTCTAAAAATGTTCATGAATTGAAAAGTATCCTAAAAATAAAAAAGTGATCGTGACTTACAAAATAGTTTATTGATTCATAAAACGATTGCTTGTTGAAAAAAATGATCATGCATTTCAAAAAAGTTCATGAATTTCAAAATTTATTCCACCAATTTCCAAAAAAGTGTTCTTCAATTCTACAAATGTTCGCCTATTCAAGAAAAATGTTTTACTTTTTTTCACAATTTAAAGAAAATGTTTGCAAATAGTATAAAATGTTCATGAATTCAAAAAATGTTCATAATTTTAGAAAATGTTTGATAATATGTAAAAATGTTCATGATTTCAGATGTGTTCAAGAGTTTTCAAAAATGTTCATGATTCATGAAAATGAGAGTGATAGTGTATCTCGGTGATGCAGCAAAATGTGGTCATGGCCATTGGAGATTATGATTTTTTTTCTCCCGTTGCAACGTACGTGCCGTTTTGCTATTATCCTTATTTGTGTTCTCGTCCCTTCCTCTGGACTCGTGCAAATTCCAGACATACGGCTGTTTTGTTTGTTTTGACACGGGTTCATCTCCTAAGATTGGTGGTGTACAAGCCAGCGGCGTTGGCATGCTCCCGCCTGTAGGTCATAGATGCGAAGAAGGCCCGGCTGTCTAGCAGCAGGACACGGTATTTCCCAATCCCAAATTCCACTCTCCTTTCTTTATTTTTTGTTGTTGGATGATCCAGATTGGGGATTGGTAGCACTTAGAAAATGAAGAACAATGGAGGAATTAATCTTGCTTGATGTCTCACGCATCATGCATGTCATATGTTCGAAGAAATTCTTGGGAGAAGCACTAATGGCATGGGGATCATAACATAGTGTTGGACTGTCAGCCTAAGATTTTCTCAAATTTCTACCATTTTCTATTTATGTGAATATGGAAGTGTATTGAGGAATTTGGTGGAAGGGCATCAGTGTTTATTTGAACAAGCTTAAAATAAGATATACATGCAAAAATACCATATCTTGGTTCTTTTACTTCTACATCATCTGTTAATTGCTAAATACAATATACGTTTGATCTATGCACCATATTGGCCGGGTTGGGTGTGGCGTTTCCGCCTCTGGAGCATAGAAGAGGCGAGTGTGCCATCTTTCAATGTAATCAATGGAGGTTCTCCGCCTCTGGAGCACAGGAGAGGCGAGTGTGCCTTCTTTCAATGTAATCAATGGAGGTTCTCCCGCTGGAAACAAGCTTGCCATGCAGGTAATATGCTTGTAGATCATGAATGGAATTTCTCAGAGCATGTCACGGATAATATGTGATGATTCTCAAATAATTGTTGTACACGAGTTCATGATTCTCTCAATTGGTGCTTCCTCGTTCAGGGAGACCATGAAGATGGAATTGAGGTTTGACAATGTATCTGTACATCAGAATATGCGGTTGGAATGATGATATATTTTATATACAGAGCATAATCAAGTATGATCAAGATGCCACAAATCGTTGGGGATGAAGATGGCTCTGTACCTTACATTGTGGTAAGACCTACATGTTTCTCTGGTGCTATATATTATAAATAGCACAAGTTCTTCATATGTATCAAATAGTTCTAGGGGACCCTGGTGGCAGGCTGAGTGCAAAACATAATATGTTTATCTTTCAAGAAATAAAGTAGAATCTTCACAGCATGGAGCAGTTTATGGATTATGATTTTCTGAGTACAACTATTTTTTTTGGTTTGCACAACTTGTAACAATGAACCTTGACTGTTTTCGGTTGACTTATGCTGAAGATATGCATGAACCTGAATGCTCATATATGTTTTGTTTTTATTGTAAACTCATGTAGGAAAATAAAGAGGGTCTTGAACTCTTGAAGCCAGCTATAGCTAAGGCTGGCTACACTGGAAAAGTAATATATTTTTCTTCAGTCTTACTTACGTCATGATTCAACGCTTGTATACAATTGAGTTTTTTGACATGTGGACCAGTGGCAGCCTTGCACATGGTCATTTGTATGAATGTCGTTGCCTCTTAATTTTATAGTGATAAGGATCAGACTTATGAGCCCTGATTTTGTTGCTTATCCAACAGCAGGTGTGGTTTGTGTAGCACTATTACACACATTTGTCTGGTTAAAGTATTTTACTGTCTTGCGAAGCATGGTGTGAGAGAAGAGAATACGTGTCGTTCTATGTTTTATCACATTAAGTATTTGGGCTATTACCTTTTGTTTTAAAATTGGCAAGTATGTGGTGCTATCCTATGTAATTAATTTAAGCAAGGTGGTAGGTATAAGTAACTAGCAAAAAGTTGCTTTATAAATTTATATAAGATTTTCATATGTCATTAAGTTAAGCAAGGGGTACGTATAAGTAACTACTAACTAGCAAAAGAGTTGCTTTATATATTTAGGGCCTCTTTGATTCAAAGGATTTTCATAGGATTTTCGAAGGATTAGAACCCTTAGGAATTTTTCCCGCGTTGATCGTTTGATTCACAGGATTGAATCCCATAGGATTTTTTTCCAATGGATTCATTTGTACTACATTTCATGGGAATTCTAGCATCCACTCCAACCTCTTGGAAGAAATCCTTTGTTTTTCCTGTGATACAATCAAACAAACTCAAATCCTATAGGAATCCAATGGGCATGTCATTTCAATCCTACATTTTTCCTATTCCTGTGTTTTTGCAATCCTGCGAATCAAAGAGGCCATTACTAGTAAGTTTGCACGTGCAACGCATGCTATAATCTTAGGAAAGAAATTTCTCATTACCATCTTAATATACATGATTTCTGATCTTCCTTATATACTTCCAATTTTGGACGAATGATGGGCAGGAATTATGTTTAAAAAACAACTTGTAACACAGGACAATACAATGTGATAATCACGCTTCAGTCGTAACGGGCGAAGAATGATTACCAGTATATCTACATCTCAAGACTAATAAGAAACAATGAAAATGTAGTCAAGATGGTCAACAAACTAACCTTCTTTTACATTGAATCTTTGGTATAATCACAGTAATACGAATCAATGACTTTGAGCTTGTCAAATGGACGCTTCTCCCTTAGTTCTTCATGTTAATTCGATACTTGAATTGTTGCCTTTGCTACCTGCAGATAGGAGCTGTTTAGCTACATACCGAGACAACGCAAGATATATATATATATATATATATATATATATATATATATATATATATATATATATATATATATATATATATATATATATATATATATATATATACCTCCATTCCAAAGCTCTAGATTTCAGTGTTGATACAATCTTGCTGCTATGGTTACTCTAGTGGGCATGTAAACAGGATATATGACAAGCCCGAGACATCTAATAAAGACCGGGGGAGTAACATTCTTCTCGATATGAATTTGCCATACTACATACTTGTCATAACTTTGACATGTAATAGTTGATAGCTTTGCGAATCTGAGTTTGATGTTGAAAGAAACTTAAAATTAGCAAGACACACTAGTCTTCATTAAGATACACTTTTCCTAGAAAACTTATTTTCATAATATCATTTGATGTCCATCTTGTTTTTGAGACGGCAGATAGGCCCCATTGCTACATAGCAGTTTACAAAGGTTCAAGAGCAATTATGTGAGGGAGGGTGGATTAAATAGAACACATCCATTTGTTATGCTTCCTTTGTCTTCCAAGCTATATTTACATACATAATACCACTACGGCTTCTGTCAACCTAAAACAACATAATGTTCAGTCGTGTTGCAGAGCAGATCTACACAAACATCATGACGGCCACAAGAAAAATTCCAGTAAAAACTGGCCTCGATGGTTGATATGTATTCTATTCTCTCTGCAACCTGAAAATCATCTGATCATGCCAGACACATTAGAGTACTATAAAAAAAGTGCATGAAAGGACTCAACATATATGTTTGAGCTAAAAGAAAGAAAATGCATAAACACATTGATAGAAAAATGCTAATCCACCGAACAAGGGACAAGGGAAGAATGAGGTTGACAGAGGATCGCTCACCATTTGTTTCCTGGTAGATCCATGCATACACAAGAAAAAAATGAATGAATTTCATAGAAAAAAAAGAAATAAAACAAATAGGAGAATCCAGGATAGTTGAAAGTTGAAACGAAGAAAAAGGATATCTCTGAACTTGGTCATGTGGCAACACCACTAAACACAATATTAAATGATATTGTGATCTATACCTCAAACGCCTCAAATGCCTTGAACTTGATCTATACCTCAAACACAATATTAAGGGGATCCCGCAGCTCGGAGACAAGACCATGGCGATTCAAGCGGAGACCTACATCCCCATGGGCATTCGTCACTCAGAGCGCATCAAGAAGATGAAGGAGATGAAGACAGAGTGATGGCATGCCAGTGTCTTCAGTTAGTCTGTTAGTGTCAGTCAGTTTAGTGTTTGTAGAACTGCAGTCGGTGTTACTTTGCTGTTAAGTTATGTACTGATGAAGTTTATGTACTGCAAATGTGATGTGTTGAACCTGTTAAGTTATGTACTGCAGTTGTTAATGTAATGCAGATGGTATGCTTCTCGAAACTAGCCCGAAATGTAGCAACATCTCTGCCATATTTTATTAGCCACAAATGTAGCATAGATCAAATGCCAAACAAAAAAGTTCAACTTCCAAAGGAAGTCTTGAAATGTACATGGCCCTGTTGTAGTACTAAGTGCTTTCATAGTTCTCTGAACTTGAAGGGCATCAAATGCCTCTTTGTCCTGTTTCTATTTCTTTGTTGCTTCGCAATTGATTAGTACATGCCTATCTGAGTTTGGTGGTTAAAAACTATTCGGTTATAGGATTTTGTTAGTACATGCATGTCTAAATTTGGTTTGTACATGCCTATCTGAATGAGATAAACATTGCATTGCTTTGTACTACAAATTCATTTGCAAGACTTAGTTATATGCCTCCGTAAATTTTGTTGGGTGTTACTTCTGTGAGACAAGAATACCTTCTTTACCAATGAATTTGAATGTAGCTAGGGACTTTTTATGTAGATTTTCTAATTCCTCATTTATGTTTACTATACTAGCTATGTTAACAATACTAAAGAGATCTACAATTCCTATTTGTCATGTTTCTTTTTCTTTGTTGCTTCCCTGACCATGTGTGCATTGCCATGATGTTTAGGTGCATCATTATTTTTACATCTGGATTTGTTATGCCCTTGCCTTTTGCAACAAGTACATGTGATCTGGCCACCTACTTTGCTCATATTAGTACCCTTATGTTTTTCTCCTTCCTCTCAGCTAATACCTACATCAGCAAGTCCATTGCTGCAAGTTGACTGTAAATATTTCTTTTCTTTTTCATATTTGAAATATTTTAAAATCAAATCTATTTTTTCTCTTTCATTTATTTTGACAGTTCTAAAATTCAAAAAATGCAAGATAATATGTTCTCCTTTATAATTCACAAATTTATAAAATTTCTTTTCAGTAAATATTTCATTTATTAATTCTAATATTTCTTTTCAGTTTTCTGTTTGAAATAATTTTAAATCATATCTATTTTTTCTCTTTTATTTGTTCTGACAGTTATAAAATTCACAAATGTACAAAAAAATGTTGTGTTATATTTTTTAGAATTCTATATATTTTAGAGTGGCTTGGTGAAACTCAGGTACATGTAAGTGAGCATGTACACAAATTTAGGAGGTGATTTGAAGGACAAATAATTGACATGTGATAAATGCAAAAAATAAAATATGAATTAAAAAAATGCCCCCTACTAGCTGCATAATTCACAATACAACGGCCTGCATACGAGTAGAAACCCAATCATTTATTGGGCCAGGATGCAGGCCCGCCGGGCATGTAAATTTGCTGTTAGTAGGCCCCACGGGGCAGGGAGGGACTGGGTTAGGCAATGTGTTGCCCGCTTTAGATAGGAACTTGAGTGGGAAAGCACAACCCGGTATATAAACCGGTGAGAGCTCCCCTTGCTTGGCGAGGTGGGACTAAACTCCCACCACCCCTCGGCTGTGCCCGGCGCGCCGCTGGCTTGGGCCCAATTCGGGTGGGCCGTCCCAGGCCAGACTCACCCGCGCGCAGAACAATTTCACTTGTTAATTCTTACGTGTCTAAAAAAAACTTGTTAATTCTTACATTATTTTCTGTTTTATATTTTCTTTTATTTCACTTCTTGTTTCCAATATTTCTTTTAATTTTTATATTTAAAATATTTTAAAATCAATTCTATTTTATTTTTTTTACAGTTCTTAAATTCACAAACATACGAAAAAATGATGCGTTCTATTTCACTTATTCAATCAAATATTTCTTTTATTTTTTATATTTAAAATTTTTAAAAATCAAAAAATTCAAAATGCAAGATTATATGTTGTCTTTTATTTAACTTCTTAATTCTAATATTTCTTTTCAGTTTTCTATTTGAAATAACAATTTTAAATCATATCTATTTTTTCTCTTTTATTTCTTCTGACAGTTTTAAAATTCAAAAAATGCAAGATAATATGTTGTCTTTTATTTAACTTCTTAATTCTAATATTTCTTTTCAGTTTTCTATTTGAAATAACAATTTTAAATCATATTTATTTCTTCTGAGAAAAAAATACTATGAAAAATTTGAAATAACCATGTGCAAGCAGGACCATTCGGGTCTCCCGGAGGGCAAGTGTGAAACAGGTTTTTTTTTCTGGTTCCACCGATTGAGCCCAAACTCTGTGCACACCCTAGGATGACCATGTCAAGCATGCATGACAAGTATCGTTGATTTCCGACATTCGATGCATTTTCTAGGGTTTTCCCGGTGAAAAAACCCTAAAACACTGCCCGGACATGACGCAACGTGCGTTTTGTGTCCGAATTCATGCAGACCTTGCCTGTGGGACCACATTAGCCATGCCCACATGGTGCCAAAAGTTGGGGTCATCTCATGCATGCCTCCACATGCACCATGTGCAAGCAGGACCATTCGGGTCTCCCGGAGGGCAAGTGTGAAAGAGGTTATTTTTCCTGGTTCCACCGATTGAGCCCAAACTCTGTGCACACCCTAGGATGACTATGGCAAGCATGCATGACAAGTATCATTGATTTCTGACACTCGATGCATATTCTATGGTTTCCCCGGTGAAAAAACACTAAAGCACTGCCCGGACGTGACGCAACGTGCGTTTTGTGTCCGAATTCATGCAGACCTTGCCTGTGGGACCACATTGGCCATGCCCACATGGTGCCAAAAGTTGGGGTCATCTCATGCATGCCTCCACATGCACCATGTGCAAGCAGGACCATTCGGGTCTCCCGGAGGGCAAGTGTGAAAGAGGTTATTTTTTCTGGTTCCACCCATTGAGCCCAAACTCTGTGCACACCCTAGGATGACCATGGCAAGCATGCATGACAAGTGTTGTTGATTTCCGACACTCGATGCATATTCTACGGTTTTTCCGGTGAAAAAACCCTAAAACACTGCCCAGACGTGACGCAACGTGCGTTTTGCGTTCGAATTCATGCAGACCTTGCCTGTGGGACCACATTGGCCATGCCCACATGATGCCAAAAGTTGGGGTCATCTCATGCATGCCTCCACATGCACCATGTGCAAGCAGGACCATTCGGGTCTCCCGGAGGGCAAGTGTGAAAGAGGTTTTTTTCTTCTGGTTCCACCGGTTAAGCCCAAACTCTGTGCACACCCTAGGATGACCATGACAAGCATGTATGACAAGTATCATTGATTTCCGACACTCGATGCATTTTCTACGGTTTTTCCGGTGAAAAACCCTAAAACACTGCCCGAACGTCAGAAATCAACGAAAATTCGCATGGATGCTTGCCATGCTGCACTGAGGGTGTGGAACAAGTTTGCCATGGTGCACTGAGTGTATGCCCAATGTAGACTCTCACTTTAGGGTTTAGTGTTTTACTGTTTTTTCACATGTCGTAAATCAACAAAAATTGACATGCATGCTTGCCATAGTGCTTTGAGGGTGTGGATACAAATTGGGCTCATTTGGTATACGTTAAAAGTTCATTATTTTAAATACATGTAGTTCACAATTTGAATTATTTTTATTTCATATTTTTTAGGGTATTTTTTTCTCAGTGGAATTATATTTCTGAGGGGTAGATTAGCAATTGGTGGGATAAAAGTTGAAATGGCCCACGTCCGGAAGCCCACAGTTGTGGGTATTCCATGCACGTCGACCACGGGAAGATTCCCACATCGATCAAGTGAGTAGTTGCCATATTGTTACACTTTTTCAGGTTCGTGCTAATCCCAATCTCCCTAATCCCTCGGTGCGAGGAGCACGTACTAGCTCCCGTCAACAAAGGAAAAGAAAGATTCTTGACGTACGCTCCGAGGAAGTTACGGTGACCTAGGAGATTTTCCTCTTATATAGTTTGGATAACCTCGTGCATCTCGCCTCCTATCGCCGCGTCGACAACAGCTCGTCCCTCGCATCCGCCCTTCACGTGTTGCCACTGTTGACGAAGTACATCCACACCGCATCGTCCCCTACGTCCATCTTCATCCTACGTGCAAGTAAGTTGGCCGCCATACCCCGTTGATAGCAACATAGGTTGTCTGTATTTTAGCTAGGAGGGCGCTAGGTTTTGCAGATCTGTTGTAATTAGATGCGTTCGATTACATGCGTTCCAACCAAATGGCATAGATGAATTTGATATTTTCTTTTTTCATGTTACAATAATTTTGTTTCCCTATCCGGCTAGATCTACTTAATCTCTCATGAACTTTTAGGTCAGATTGGTTATTGTTCATCTTTGTGTTTCGTTTGTTTCTCGAGTCCATCTTGTTCTGGTCGTTGTTGCTACCGATTCCTCCTTCCCTTGGTTGCACCACTGCCATACATGAGGGGTAGTATATGTAGTTAGTTTTTATATGGACGACCCCATCAGTTGAGCCGACGGCCCATGTTACTTTCTGGCAATCTTGCATGTTTGTGCTGATCTTGCATGTTTGTTAGACGCTGATCAACTCCTTGAGTGTACCTGATTTAGTTGTAGTCAGTCAAGATTACAGTAAAACAACCTTTACCATAGTTTAAGAAAAACAATGTTGCCAAACTAGGCAAAACAGAGAAAAACTACGTTGGAAAACCGAGGTCTTTGATTACCATAGTTTAAGAAAAACAATGTTGGCAAACTAGGCCTTACTATTGCCACCCAAACGATTCAGTGCAGTTGACTAAACTGAGAAAAACTATGGTTTTTTAAAACCATAGTATTTGTTGCCCACTCATAAGAATACTGTGCTATTACAATACTTAGGTTTTTACTATTGCATTTACAAACCTCACGTTCAAGCAATTATAAATGCCTTGTATTATTCTTTTGTTTGCTGTACTATTGCATTTGTAAACAAGGCTTTTCTGTTTTCAACAGGATGGACGAACTGAATGGAGAAATTGCGTGCGCTGTTGAAAAATGGTGCAAACTGATGACCGCTCTATTTGGCGCTCAACGCGCTAGACTCGCCGAGACAACATTGCGTAGCATGATGCAGATGCCATCGATTAAGATGCGTACACTTTTGATAAGGTACATGGTTGAGATTTTTGAGCCCACCACGGGAAGATTCATTGTACAAGAGATGGTTGGTGAGGTGTCTCTCGGTGCCGTGGACGTCGAGTGCATCTTCAACTTGGACAACCAAGGACTGTCGGCATCAGACATTCTGAGTGAAGAAGGTGAGGACATAAAAGACCGGGTGCCGCCTCAATTTCTGAGTAAGTCTACAGGTAATATCGTCATCGATGATCTCATTGCGGACATCATTAAAAACAAATCCGCCGACGACGATTTCCTTCGGAAAGTAGTCCTTGTCCTGCTAGGAACAGTTCTTGCTCCCATGTTGAGCAAGATTGTCCCAAAACAGTACTACGCGTTGGTGGATGATGTCAAACGTATTTCCAAGATTAATTGGAATGCGTTCACCCTCCGTGTTCTCCTCGACTGCCTTCGCATTGTGAGGAAAGGCAAACACCTCCGTCAATGGCCGAAGGGCAATTTAGCACTCTTGCAGGTACACCTACCGGACTTAATAATAGCATTGTCAATTTTGTTAATCATTGCAAATTTATGTTATGTATACTACTAACTATAAATCTTTTTATTTATGCAGTACTTGTACTGGAAGAAGGTGCATCCTCTGGAAGGTGATTGTGTTTTCAATCCCAACTTGTCCATGCAACCTCTGATGAGGAATTAGACTGAAGCTGCAGCCAGTAGGAGAGATCGTTTTGATTATGACAACGATCGCGGTCGTGGTAACGTCAAGGTATTTCATTGCGTTCTGTCAATCTTACATATTTTGTAAGTTAATAATATGTTTGCTCTGCTTCATGAGATGTACTTGTATTTGACATGCAGGTCGAAGATAATATTACCCAAGAATATAGGGCGCAGGAGGCCAAAGTCCCAGAAGATGCTCCTTCACAGAAGGCAAAACCCAAGCCCGCCAGTGCCACCGCAAGGAAGTCCAAGGCTGCGATATCCGCAGATGAGATGATGAAGGCTATAATGAAGCGGTGCATGGAATACATACACAACTAGATGAGGCAAATCCCTGATCTAGTCACAGAGGTGACACTCCCTAACTTTTATGTTTACAATATGGTTGTAGTTACAAAACCATGCATGCATTAATTAATTTATATTTGTATCGCAGAGATTGTTGGAGAAGTTGAACAAAGAAGGTGTGATGTACAAGCCCGTGGGTGCAGAGGCATTCGGTAAAAATGATGCAGATGATGAACTGGCTTTGTTTCAGAATGGTCCGCATGAAAAAAGGAATTCATTGGGAAGGAAGACAATGTCTCTGACGCTTCTGAAGATCCGGTCATTGATCTGACGCAGCCAGAGGAAGATGTTGCGTAGCAGAAAACCGTAGATGAGGAAGTATGTTTTGATATTATTATGTTGTATTTCCTTGTTTAATCTTTTTAGTGTTCGTGAAGTAAACCTAACAAAATTTTTGTGCCAACCAGAAAACCCCAGCTAAGAAAAATGTTCAGAATGGTGCTTCACCTATGAAGCCTAATGATGAAATTGGTGCAACACCGGAGAACCCTTGGATCGTTGGTAATTCTTCTCAAGCAGGTTCATCCGACATAGACATTATTGCAACTTCTGTCACCAAGTTCATGGCTAAGGCAAAACCAACAAAGGCTGCAACAAATGGGAAGGAAGACAACGTTACGTCGGGGAAGCGGAAGCGGACCGTTCCCAAGAAATTTGAATCCCCATATGCACTTGACAAGCCGAGCAGGCGTGCCACCCGCGGTACTCGACCCTCCGGTACTACTACCGCGAGTAGAGGTACCGTTACTACCTTTCTTATTGCGTTTTTTAGTTCTAGTGCATGTATTCACCATTCTTGACGTTCATATTTTTTCATGCAGCTTTGGTTTATGACAACGAAGTGCCGGAGGTTGTGGCAGATGAGTTAACGCCGGAACTAATTGATGCAGCTGTTTCATTTGTGGAACTAGCTTCCAAGAGCGAGAAGAACATGAAAAAAAGAGTTTACTACAATGCTTGTGGCAACGCTCTGAGTTCGGAAAGGCTTCGACCGGTACTGCAACATAAATGGCTGTCGGATGATGTAAGTACTATTTACATGTCCTATTATTTCATTGAATAATATATGTGTCAAGTTTGAATATGTAATGTCGTTATATTGTATGCATGTCATTGATGCTTATCTGGAACACTTGGCGTTGCGCGTTGGTCATGATCGCCACCTCTGTCCAGCATGGAGGTCCAAATACCTTGTAGATCGTGCTTTGGCATGGGACAATCCAGTGCCGTCGAGCTGCAACATGGATAGTGCGATTGCAAAAGCTGGAGCAGTTGCTAGAGTTCTGTAAGAGTATACTGTGCGTGATAAGGTACGTTAAGTTATAACTTGATCAATGCATGGCATTTGAAGAGGCATTTCATGTAAATACACAACGTTTTCTTACACTGTAGACGTATATCCTGTTGAATATTGGCAATACACACTAGATGACCGTGGTAATGCACATGCGGAAGAAACAATTCCAAGTTCTGGATTCGCTCTATCCTCTTGAGCTGTCAATCGAGACTGTTGAAGCACTGGTACTCTCACCAACATTGCTAGTATTGTTCGTGCAAATTGTTTTATGGTTCTCAATTGACATTTCCCTTTTTACAGCGGCTCGCTATAGCACAGGATATGCTAGAGGCAAACCGTATTACACCCGGGAAATATCCAGACGTGACAAAGTGGCCTATCAAAGAATACGACATGCCACAACAAGAAGACGGGTGAGTTAATGATACATCATTATGTAATAACAACACACATGTGCATATGGAGTGTGACTAATGTTTAAATGTATATTAGGAACTCTTGTAGCCTTTTTGTGATTGAATGTCTGGAGCATTGGGACGGGGACCGAATGACGCGCCAATTTTCCCAGGTTGGTAGTTATCTATATTTGTAGTCTAGGTACTATGTACATATAACTACTGGAATTGATTTCACCTTCATGTGAAAATTTGCAGGACTCAGTGAACGCAAGGAGAAGACGTTTCATCGCCGAGTTGGTTTTGTCGCCTACGAACACAATGGAATGCATGAAAAACAAAATTCGCGACATCGCAAAGAAAAGATGTGCGTGAACACTTCATAGATGATGGAAGATTCAAGTTTGAGTGCTTCGATTTTACTCATTTAGCAGATTTCAGGACCATGAATAAATTTGCTTTTATACAATTTATGTAATAAAGAGGTTACCTCGAATATTGTGTGGATTTTTTGTTGCTTATGCATACATGTGTATGTGTAATGCCGTGGCACAATTTGATCGTAAGAATATAATTATTTTGCTTCACTTAACAGTTGATCTTGCTAAATATTTTTCGTAAATGCACATTTTATTTTGTTTGAAAATTGGTACTTTTTTTCTACATTTTTTTCCTACTAGTCTCAAAATGACAATCGTATGAAATATTTTTCTTTTTTTCTTTTTTTTCAGAACTACAACTCCCTCTTTATTCATTGCTGATAACACTTACATCTTTAAGTAAAAGAGGAAGAAGCTCATTAGGAGCAATTTCAATCCACTCACTACAGAATTTAGATCTAGCTAAACTTGC
Source organism: Thinopyrum elongatum (assembly GCA_011799875.1). Taxonomy (NCBI): domain Eukaryota; kingdom Viridiplantae; phylum Streptophyta; class Magnoliopsida; order Poales; family Poaceae; genus Thinopyrum; species Thinopyrum elongatum. The sequence continues at coordinate 522,870,731 of CM022299.1, forward strand.
TAATTCATGAGCAACAGTATTTGCTTCTCTAGGACATAATTCAAACCCAATTTAACTAAACTCACATGCCAAGTGGTAACAATCATCAATGGTGGCTGTTGCATTGCCCGCATACTCACCGTCCTTGTTCATAATCTCCATTAGTTCCAGGCTGTCAGAATTAACGACTAGCCTGTTACACCCTGCCAAGGAAGAGAGTTGTAAACCAAATTTAAGAGCCAATGCCTCTGTACAAACCCATTAGGTGGTTTTCTCCATCCGTTCTTCTTTACTACTGCCTTTCGGTCATATGCAATAACAAAATTTCCTGCCAATCTTTTTCAATAACAAATTTTTTCAATAACAAATTTTTTCAATATGCCACCTACTTCTTTAATACAGCAAGTCGTTTATTGCTCCTTTCCAAAAGTAAAAGGTTCATACACCAAGAATAGAGTTCAACCTCGCACGCACATTATACATGCATACATCCCAAGACAGTTGAACCAAAACACACTTTCAGAACCAAAAATGCGATAGGTCAAAACCATAGGATGCCATAATGTGAAGGCGATACTGCCACTAATTTTACGTGATTTAATTTCCTACTCACTACCTCCTGTTTAGTATAGCCTATGACCATTAGCTGATGGTCCACAAAACTGAAGCAAGTCTTCTACTCTTCTTCCTGCACCACATTTCTGCACATGATAAGAGAGAGGTTAGTTAAAGAATGATAAGGTAAAAAAAAATCGACAATGCATGCAAACACGTACTTCTTATTTAGTTTGCATTTCTTGCTGCGTTTAGTGTGTCCTAGAATTTTGCAAGCTCCGCACCGGGTTTTGATCTCATCGAACGAAAGTGGTCTACCACTTTTGGACAAAGGGCGGTTCTCATCATCCTTTGTTGCACATTTGCTTGATACTTTAATAGGATCTTGAACTGCAACTACGTTGCCTTCACCATCATCTACATATTCAACTGCCCACTTATCGAGATCAGACGTTTTTTTGCTCAAATTTTCCTTTAGCATAGCATACTCATGGCTCTTAGCTATCACGGCCTTCAAACTCTCCTCTAACTGATCCCACAATGCTGGGTGTTTGCATGCCGCATGCATAGCTTCTGATGCTAACACACTCACCTAGCTATATTTCATTCTTTCCTCTGCCCCAGTCCAACCAAATCCCAACAGATCGCTTGTGCGCCTCGCCGGCAGTCCCAACCTTGCTTCTTTCGTGAACCGAAGAAGAACTAAACACTTAGGTATTTCAGATATATTCATGTACTTCAGTACATGGAATATGTGCTTGCAAGGTAGACCCTTTCGTATCATTCTTCTACAGCTGCACCTTATAGTTTCTGCGGAATTTTCTGGTGTATATTCTACCCAAAAACGGCTCTTCCGGTTATTCTTCCAGGACACAATGAACCGATCGGAATCGTCTCCGATCATTCTATCTACAATCTCCATGCCGCCAATTTTTTTAAGATCATCTTGCAACATATAGAAGTTTGCTGGAGTGAAGACATGAGAAGCAGCTACCTCAAGTTCCCTGGAGCTAGTATCTGGCACCGGTACGGTCTGTGAGGCCGTGCAGTCAACTCGCGCCTCGTTCTCATGGATACGTACTATGGCGTTCTCATAGTGCAAAATCCACCAGGGTCATTTCACCGTCTAGGTGGAGGTGCAGGCAGGAGTTCAAACTTTCACTCCTCCGGTTGCTTTTCATGCCAAGCCAAAACCCCTCTGTCAGATATGCTGCGGCCCACAGTCTCCTCTTCTTATACATCCGCCTCATCCAAGTTACTGTTTTTTCTGACTGCCATCTTTTCGCAAACGCGTGCCATCTCTCCTCAAATGTGGCCGTGGGCGTTGTGTAGTACAGAAGAGTCCGGAACTCATTCAACGACTTGTGACTGAGGTGAATCTTCATATTTTTTTCTATATGCCATGTACATATACGGTGCCAAACATCTGGCAAGACTTCGCGAATTGCCCTGATCATCGCAGCGTCGGCATCCGTGATTACACTCTTCGGCATTTTTGACACATTGCCCTCAAAAAAGTTTGCAGCACCCACACATATGTCTCTTCGGTCTCATCCAAAACTATGGCACAACCAAAAACGTAGTCTTCCGGTTATTGTTAAGACCAACAAAAGGTATGAATGGCATAGCATAGCGATTCATCTTGTATGTGCTGTCAAATACAACCACATCACCGAAATCCTCATAGTCCTACCGAGATTGGGAGTCACACCAGAACATTCTATTCAGATGTCCATCCTTATCTAACTTTTACTCGAAAAAGAAGCTAGGATCCCTCTCTTTCCTACTAGCCATGATGCCTATGGTTGTGGCAGCATCACCTTTTGAAAGCAGCTTCCTCTTCTCCCTGGATATAAGGTTGTATATATCACGCCTCGTAAACCCAACACCACCGTACCATACATGTTTGCTGATGAAAGAATCCATAATAGTGTGAGTTCTAATCCATGCGGCTCCCATTGCTATTATCTCAGCTTTCTGGTACTCTTTGATTTTTCTGTGGGACCAAAGAAAAGGTACTTCATCCGGTCTTGCTAACATATGACTGTGCTTGTCCTCAAAACTACCAACATACCAAACCCCACGATTTTCGTCAAGCTTCAAGGCCAGGTGCGCTTTGCAGTGGCAGCGTGTCTCGGGTCTGAGCCTACGGGTGCGTCCTTCCTCGGTTAGCAACTTGCTGTCATGTTTCCCATCTCTAGAACAAACATATCGCCTATAGTTCATGTGATGTGACTCAGTTTTGCTATATCTGACCTTATCCTTTCTAATGCTGAAACCAGTATCTCTAGCATAGCTGTTGTAGAAAACGAACGCAGCTTCTAAAGACATAAAAGTCATATCTATTATCTTCCTGAACATATCCCTCTTATCATCTGCATGGGCAGTATCTTGGACATTCTCTTTCCCCTCATCTTCTGTCACCTACACAATGAAAACATAGACATGAAAACAAAATTTTGTTGTTTCACATTACTTCCATACAACATTGATTACATATATACCTCACTCTTGTTGACCGAGGACTGCGACTCCCCAGAATCAGGTGAATCTACTGATTCGTCATCAAGGCCTGTCTCCGCATCGGATTCACCGTAATAGTTGTACGCATTATGAGATCCTGAAATTAGCTGAACAATTCAACACAAACAGATAGTTAGTTATAATACAATAGCATCATCTCATACTTTGCACGGCATAAAAAATTTCGACTTCCGTACCTGACTAATGTATTCTTCATCCGAGACATCGGAATTGTTATCCTCATTATTATCATCCACGCCCATCTACAAATTTTAAATAGAGAAATATAATGAGGTCGGATGTCACTCACATTAACAAATACTACATGATAATGCCACTCACATTAACATCTTCCCCTTCGTTCGCATTCTCTGACCAATCTCCGTGCTCCGAATTTTCCTCATCTGACCAATCATCTATCCAGTCTTTTAAAAGCTCTCCGAACTCCAAATCTAAGTCTATATCAATTGACCCACTGTCCGCCATTTCCTGCAACAATTAATAAGTATCATCACACATGTAAACAATTCCAATAATGAAGTACACAACTGATAGCACACCATTAGCAACGTTAAGTAAACTACCGCAATCTAGGGCTTTCAGACCGTGCACACAACTGACGCCAAAAACCAGCGCCATTGGATCATCCCCGGTCTCCACAGCGGTCGGCAGCGATAAGGTACGTGAACCCTAGTAAGCAAGATGCCAACGACACCCGACGTGATCTATTACGATCGCGAGGAGCAGCACTACCGAAACTAGATCCGAGATAATCTGCGCCGCCGGATAGCTAGGTTTGCCGCCGCATGAAATAACGATGGAACACAACCGACGCCAACCCACACTACCTTAACCCTAGACAGAACAAACCCACATCAGCCGCCGTGATCAGTGTGTAACACTAGGAACACTACCGGAACAAGATCCGCGATAGCCTGCGCCGCCGGGTAGATAGGTTAACCACTACCACGAAAATGGCGGCAGTTCGTTAGATGCTGCCGCGAGAGAGACAAAAGCGTGAGACGGGATGCGGTACCTGGGAGCGCTGGAGGTTGACGACGGTGCCGCTGTCGGTGGAGATCGCCGCAGCCGATATTCGCAAACAACCTCAGCTAGGGAACTGCGTGAATGATGGAGTTAGTTTTGGCAGGTCCTACGTGGTCGTGGGGTCGTGCGACTTTTTTTCCGACCTATATGGTATGAGTACAAGGGGTTATACGGGGTTTGGATAAGGGCTACAATGGGCTATACGAGGCTTGGATATGGGCTACGGCGGGCCGGAGAAAAAAAACTGGCGGGGGACAAATATACCCCTCGAGCGTTGAGTTAGGGAAGGAGCAGGGAAGCAACGCTCCACCTCATGGGTGTGAGCAGTGACTCACTTGGGCTCCGGTTGCCGATTCTGCCTAAACAAAAAGGCAGTGCGCCGCCTCCGGTCCTCCTTTGCGCAATCAACGAGGACGCCAAGCTTTGGATTATCGCGGATGCTAAAAAACTAGGGTGTAATGTTGTGCGCGAGTAGTTGCCATGCCGTGTGTGTGGATCATTTGTAACACTTTAAAACTCTTCTCTTTTATTTAATGAATGAGGCATTTGCCTCTGTTTTGGGAAAAAAGACAGACCTGACGAAGTAGCGCAGCACCGCAAACCTCTGGCGTTTTGTCTTTAGGCCTTGGTGGCGCCCATCTCACATGGCCTGTGCTGCGTGCGTGTGCCCACGACTCCCCGGCGCCTCACCCATCCGCATCACCAGATCTTTGGCTACTCAATCGGATGGAATCTATTGCTACTACCTTGCTGGTAGTCCTAGTGTGTGAGTGAGGGCAGGGTCACACACCACTCCTCCGCATTGCAAGTGATCAGTGGGTGATGTGACAGGGCCTTCTGCCGTAATTCTTGGCTGAATTGAGTGAGCCTCTCGAATTGGGAAGCACTGTTTATAACATCCTTGTACACATAAAAAACTCTCGTTTACCCATATACACGTCCCAAGTTAAATTAGGACCGTCCAATGGCAAAGTGAACGTAAAAAATCTTAGTACCCCATCCGATCCATATTAATAGAGGCTGCTTTAATACAATTTTCTACTAAAGTTATATTGAAGCAACGTCAGTTAATATGGATCGGTGGGAGTATCAGTTTCCCGGGAAAATGAAAATGGAAATTGTAATAAGACGTCAAGGTCGAGCTTCGAACAGTTGCATCGATCAACCCCCACCAGCATCAGCATAAATACAGTGCCCGTACCAGGGTCTGTTGGTTCGCAACTCCAGCAAGACCAATTTCCCCGTTTTTTCTTTTGTTTTTGTGACTTATCTCCTCCCTTTGCCTCTCCTCCAACGAAAGGCGGCTAGGGTTTCTGCCTCCCGTTGGCGGCGCCGCCGATCTCACACGTCTCCTGTGGCCTTAGGATCATGGGTGCGGGGTGGATCCCGGCCCTTGCCGGCGGGAGGGCTCCGTTTTCAGGTGCTTCTTCAAATTTTGTTAGGGTTTGTGTCCTACTCAATAAGACGAGACGGTGACGGTTTCTTGAAGATGGAATAACGTTCTCCCCGTCTAGCCCCCGTCCCGATGGTGTGTCTAGCATCGTCGGAGGGCGTGTGGAGATGTGTCTCCGGCGGATCTCGCAGGATTCGGTCGGTGGTTGTCTTTGGTGGATCCGCTCGGATCCGGTCTTTGTTCGTCTTTGTTCACGTGTACTCAGGTTGGATCCTTCCGATCTAAGTTTCTCTTCATCGGTGACGGTTGCTGATCTGGTGCGTTGGCCTTATAGGGCCTTAGCACGACGACTTCCCGTCTGTCTACTACAACAAGTTGTGCCCGGCTCCGACGAAAAAGGGGCGATGACAGCGGCGCGCCTTCGACTCGCTTCAGTGTTTGTAGTCGTTGCTAGGTGGTCTATGAATATGGATGTAATTTTCATTATTTCTGATGTTCGTTGTACTGCCATGATTGGAGATGAATAGATCGACAGTTTTCTGAAAAGAAAAAAAGTCATGGATGGCACAGTGCAGTAGAGGGGCGCACAGCTGTGGGACACGGGCATGGACGGACGGACGTCTAAAAGAAAATCCATGGCCAAGCAGCAGGTCGTGGCCGCTAAAGAGGCGTGGCCAAGATACGCAGGCACACACACAGTAGCTTGTGCTGCCAGCCTGCCAACTGTTAGAATTAGAGATAAAATTATCTATTGTAATCTAACCGGACTCTATCTTCTCCATCTCTCTCGTAGCTATCTCTTTCTCTGTAACAACCGAATCCATCGATCGGTATTGTCTTGTAAGCCACGACATGGGCTGTTCCTGTCCCGAATCAATATATACAACGCGGCTCCTCTCACGAGGAGTAGGAACGCTTCCCATCTAACATGGTATACAGAGCCATCCTCTTCGATCTAGCCAAAAGCCTTCTTCCTCAATCACCATCGCCATGTCTTCCTCGGCCACCATCGTCCTCAACCTTGGAGCCCCACCAGCCGAGAAGCTCACCAAAACCAACCTCATCCTATGGAAGGCCCACGTTATGCCCGGCCTGCGAGGAGTGCAGGTCACCGGCCTCCTGGACGGATCCGATGCCGCGCCACCGAAGACGGTGCAATAGCAGCAGACAGACAAAACCATCACCACGGCACCCAATCCCCTATATGCGCAGTGGGTTTCAAAGGACCAGCAAGTCCTCAGCCACCTCCTGAATTCTCTGTCAAAGGAGATCCTCGCCCAACACTAGTAGAAAAAGGCCCATTTGTCCCGGTACATAAGGCCCAACACCTTTAGTCCCGGTTCTTATACGAACCGGGACAGATGGGGCTCCACGTGGCCGCTGGCGTCTGAGCGCCCTAGAGGAGGGCCTTTGTCCCGTTGGTAACCACCAACCGGACCAAGATCATCCACGTGTCAGCAGCTCAGGAGCTGGGGTTTTTGTTTTTTTTTAAAGGGGGGGGGGGGGGTTTGGGGGTTTTGCGGGTTTTGTAGGGTTAATTTAGGGGTTTCATATATTGTGTTAGCTAGCTAATAGCTAGAGAGAAGTGTCCTCTCTTATCTCCGTGCTTGGTCGACGCTACGTACTATACGTATAGAAAGGACTCGACACGCTAGCTAGTAAGCAAATGAAGGAAACCATTAAGTACACAAGATCGTCATGAACATATACAGAAAGAAGTGATCGACCTCCTCCTTCTCCGAGAGATTGGTCGAACAACAAGTTTTCGTATATCTATCTGACGCTACTAGCTACATATATACAATATAAGATCTCTTACAATCCCTAACATTTGATGCCAAGTTCCACATGGTATTCTCCGGCTGGATTGATGACGTGGTCAAGAAAGAATCCCGCCAATTCCTATTGAATTGCTTTTATGCGATCTTGTGGTAGGAGTTCATCCCGCATCTGCCAAATCTAAGTTGAAGAAGGGAGTCAATACATATATATGAATGAAACTCAACACAAATGATGGTAATAAAATAAAATTATGAATATTATTGCTTACGCACTTCATATTGTTTTTCAGAGTAGCCCCGCTTAGAGGTCGTCGCGTTGTAGATGTACTCGCAAACGTAGTATCCACAAAAATTATTCCCGCCTTCCTGCCACAACCACTTTACGAGAAATAAAGGTCAATCAAACTGATAATCAAGCATTATAAATGGTATTGGTGAAACTAGCTAGAATTAATGGGAGATGCGCGGAACTAGCTAGTAGTACTTATTTTCGGGTGTGTAAATCGCAGCTCCCCCGGCAGTCCCGGAGCTTCTGTGGTGAACACTTTCCAAACCCTGCGAGACAAAGAAAATAATTACTTGATATCAGGAAATGACCAAAGTTGCCGATATGGTGCGATAACGATCGATTGAACTTACTTCTGGAGCATTTTAGTCATGGCCGCATACTCCTTGGGATCTTTTCGTCTTGAGTCTAAGACGGTTACTAGTCCCTGCTCAAGCTTAATCTCTAGGAGAATAAAGTGGAAGCTGCGCACGCATGCATAACTCATCAATTACATTACTATAACCTCGAGTAATAAGGGAAACCGAATATGCAGAAGACAGTAACACTCACTTGAAGTTGTAAGGAAAGAGTATTTTATCTTTGTTTTGATTTTTAAGCAACGATTGTAGCAAGTTGGCCTTGGTTTCTTTCGCATTATATGTAACCGTCCATTCATCTATGAGATTTGTGTTAATGAACCCAATATCATAGATTTGTGCATTTCTGCATTCGACGATCTTCAATCTGCATAATATAGTGAGGATAATTATATATACATGCAATGAAAGAGCTGAGCTATATATAGAGACTTAATTACAGAAGTATAGTACTTACAGACAGTAGCAAGTGATGATTATTTTATCGAGGTCCTTTTGATTGAAAAACTGGAAGAACTCCTCAAATGGAACAGACAATAGATCAATTCCAACGAGGTCGTGCTCCTCTTTAACTCTCAGCGTCAAAATATCCTTCCCAGACTTGCAGGTGTCCATGTACCACTTATGGAATCTTCGCATCATCGTTGTTAGAGGAGGATCACCAGGTCTGACGAGAGGCTTCCCGTACCGGTATTTGTGTTCGTCCACCTCCATTGTATCAAAATGTGCATCATCGGGCAGGTAATCACCAGGATTGGTACCGGGCAGCATCCCCGGCAGATTTGCGACGATATCGCTAGACACCTTGAGTGGGGGGCACGATTGGTTTTCCTGTTCGCCGAGCTGGGGAATTTTGTTCCCACTTCTTCGTTCTTGTAACCTTTTGTCACTTGAAGTAGTTCCCGACCGGCGCGCTCCTTCCACTGCCTTTTTCAGAGCACGGACATGGTTGTCATCCTGCGGAGGCGGTGGTGGTCGCTTCAGGTTCTTCAAAGTGCGCTTCAATTTCACCGGATCCATCTTCTCCTCCGGAGGTGGATTTTTCTTTGCAAAAAAGTCCTTCACTTGGGCTTGACAGATCTGCGTGTTTTCCTCCTCGGTCATCTCGTATGGTAACTTCTCTAGAGGCTTGAGAGATGGACCGAATATGTATTGCCTCCCGCCTCTGGCTGTACTGCTCGACGCCGGAGCAGCCGGAGCGGCTGCGGCTGTCTTCCTTCGTTGCTTACGAGGCGGAGAAGGAGGCGGAGTCCGACGACGCGCCGGAGCAGCCGAAGCGGTGGCGGCTGTCTTCCGCTGTTGTTGACGAGGCGGAGAAGGAGGCGGGCTGCTCGGACGCGCCGGCGCAGGCGGAGAAGGAGGCGGAGTGCCGCCATGCGCCGGAGCAGCTGGAGAAGGAGGCGGAGTGCCGCCACGCGCCGGAGCAGCCGGAGAAGGAGGCGGAGTGCCCTGATCACTCGCCAGAGGAGGAGGCGGAGTGCCCTGACTCGCCGGAGGAGGAGGCGGAGGCGTCCAGTTCGGAAGGTTGATGAGCTCCTTCCGCCATAGACATGGAGTCTTCAGAGCAAGACCCAGCTGAGTCTCCCCTTCACTGGTAGGGTGGTCAAGCTCGAGCTCGTCAAATCCCTCCGTTATTTCATCGACCATCACAACAGCATAGCCTTCTGGAATCGTAAGGCAGTGAAAAGTTGCGCCGGGTTGAGAAGGTGCAACAGAGCCGACAGCCGCCTTGACTTTGAGGTGCTGCCATTGCGCTATAAGGTGGCAATCTTGAGCCTCCGTGATAGCATCCACGCGGTAGCTGGGAGCCGTGTAGTGAGGCTGCTGAAGGAGCTCGATGGAAGCCACGCTGCTTCTCCGCTGAGATGGCGGGGTAGCTTCGGCAGGTCGCTGCCTCTGAACTAGTGCTTGTTCCTCTAGCACTCGTACCCTTGCATTCAGCTTCTGTAGTTCGGTCTGCTCCACTTTCCTCCTCCTCTCCCGGATTTTGTAACCGCCTGCGCTGGGAAACCCTTCCTTCCACGCAACGGAGCCTGCCATGCCTCGTGTTCATCCTGGTGCTCAGGATTCCCGAGGGCCTGTGTGAGCTCGTCGTTCTCTCTGTCGGGAACGAACGTCCCTTGCTGCGCTGCGGCGATATACTTCTGAAGCTTCTTGATGCGTATTTCAAGTTGCTCCTTCGTCCAACGGCACTTCCCTGTTTCAGGGTCCAAGGTTCCCCCAACCCCGAAGAACCAAGTCCTTGAATGGTCTGGCCAATTCAATGTCTCTGGTTCGACCCCTTTATCAAGCAGGTCCTTCTCAGCCTTGTCCCACAACGGCCGGGCTTTGTGGTAGCCACCTGACCCCCTGCGATGGTGATACTCCTTCTTTGCAGCATTTTTCTTGTTTGTCGCTGACATCTTCTTACTATTCTCCGATGTCTTGTGGGCCACAAATGCGGGCCAGTGATCGCTTATCTTCTCAAATCGGCCGGTGAATTCTGGAGTCTTCCCTTTGTCGACCAACGTTGATTTCAACTCATTCTTCCACCTCCTGAATAGATCTGCCATCTTCTTAAGAGCATGAGCCTTGACCAATGGCTCTATAACTGGCTTATCCGGATCCTCCTCTGGCGGTAGGGTGAAATTTGCCTTCAGCGTGGTCCAAAGATCATCTTTCTGTCTATCGTTGACAAAAGACACTTGAGTGTCTTCACTCTTAGGCTTATTCCATTGGTGGATGCTGATCGGGATCATGTCCCTAACAAGAACCCCGCACTGAGCAGAAAATGCTTCCTTGGTCCGGCTGGGTTCAATCGGTTGGCCATCGCCCTTGATTGCTGTGATCGTGAACCTTTCATCCTGGCGCAACCTTTTCTTCGGGCCTCGTCTCGTTACCGAATTTTGGCTCGATTCGGAGGGCTAGAAAAGAAGAAAGAAGAGAGTTAATATGTGTACATACCAAAACAATTAATGCATGAATTAGCTAGTCAGCACAGGCTTAATTAATATATATACCTCGCCGGACTTTGCAACATCTCCTTCCTCCGTTCGCTCACCGGAGCAGTCATCACGGTCTCCTTCTTCCACCGGCATTCCGTCACCGGAGCCATCATAATCATGTCCTTCCACCTCCATTGTTCGATTACCGGAGCCTACTTCACCCTCTCCTTCCAGACCATCGTTGTCGTTGAGAAACGACAAGACATCACCTCCGCCGAGGATTATGTCCCCCAACAACTGTTCTGCTTCGATGTCTCGGTGCTCCATAGTTTCTGCAAATATTACAACATGGCAATTAATATACAAACATGACAGATGGATATATTAGTGCAAACGTAGACCTAGCTAGCTCGACGCTTCTACGGTTTGGGGTGGCCTCGACAACGCTTCCAGGGTTTGGGGTGGCCTAGGCAACGCTTCTAGGGTTTGGGGTGGCCTCGACAACGCTTCTAGGGTTTGGATCGGACCGCCTCTCTCATGAATGTCCGACGTCCGGACCGACAAGGGATTTAACAAAATGACGCCATTCTGGATGTGCAGAAAATGGTCCATATTTTTCCTGATCTCATCTACCCTTCTATATGTCATGTTGTCTAGTGTCAAAGGATTCAAGAAAACCATGACTTCATCATTAGCCGGAAATGACAGGCGTATAATGGTACGAAGCTCTTCAAAGTTGTTTTGGAACGGAGTTCCCGATAGAATAATTCGCTTTTTGGTACAAAGTTCAGCAAGAGCCTTCCGAATAACGCTATTTGGAAGGCCTTTGCTGAAATTCGTACCAAAAGGCGAATTATTCTATCAGGAACTCCGTTCCAAAACAACTTTGAAGAGCTTCGTAGCATCATACGCCTGTTACTTCCGACTAATAATGAAGCCATGGATTTCTTCAATACTTTGACAGACAACGTGACATATAGAAGAATATATATATAGATGAGATCAGAAAAAAATTGGATCAACTTGTGCACATCCATAATGGGGGCATTCTTGATAAATCTATATATGTCAAAATTCAAACTTTGACATATGATCAAATGTTGCATATGTCAAAATTCAAACTTTGACATATGATCAAACTTTGATATATGATCAAATGTTGCATATGTCAAAATTCAGAATTTGACATATGATCAAACTTTGATATATGTCCACCGCGATATAAAATAATACATAGACTTGTTCGGGCGAGAGGGGGTTGATCGACGTCCCCCCTCATGTCGAAGTGAATGAACAACTCTGATTTTTTTTACATGTACTCCTACAACATGAAAATTTCTAAGTGATTGCCAAACTGTTTGCTAAACTTTTATGCTTCATTTATATGAAGATCAATTGTCCAATATAACTATGTTCGCGATATGAGGCATTGTACATTATCTAGATCACATGCCTCAAAATCAAAGGAAAAACTCCTCTCACAACTATCCGCGGTGCCCAACAATTTGAAATCATTCACAAATATTGATGTTGGACTCGACTAAATATGCACTCCATAGTCCAATCAAGTATATAAGTCCGCGGTGATCAAACACATACAAGTTACAAAAATTTCTATGCTCACAAAAATATAAGCCCGAGGGGAATTGAAGTTATCGGGGTTATGTTTATACAACAAATGGACATCTCATCTGAAAAAACATAACACATCTAAAAAAAATACATACATACATGGAAAAAATTGCTATGAACAAAAAAAACATCATATATGAACATTTTCTATATCCATCCATACATACATACATACATACATACATTGAAAAAAATGCTATGAACAAACACATCAGTAGTAATTATTTTTATAATGATTTGGCCTCAAAAAATTCTTTTATTAGTATTTTCAAACTCTAGAATGACCCTGTTGCACTAGAACTATTTCAAATAATTCTTTTCAAATGCCACAAATTTTTTGAGAAGTCCTCTGATGCCTATAGATCATTTTTATGCAAAAACCCACTTTGGTCATTTGAAACTTTTGAGCACAACTTCCATTTTTCAATTTTGGTCCAATCTTGGCATTGAACTACAACCCTATTTTTTCCTTACTAAATTTTTTTGAAAAAATTACACCAACTTCATGACAGTACCCACACTCCATTTCACCAAAAACCTTCTGATCCATAGTTCAAAATTTTCAAATTTCGTTCAAATGAAATTTGAACTAGATTCAAATTCCTTGCTGAAAACCTATTCTAAACCACTCCAAAAATTCTGAAATTTTGCCATCACCTTTGTCTTGCATCAGTACCTCACCACAAAAAAATTCAGAAATTTCAAAAATGCCCAAAGCCATCTAGCATTTCATCAATCACCTTCTATGCATTTCATCAATAAATTTCAGAAAATTCAGAAGGGGGGGGGAGGGGGGGCTGCTGCTGCTCTTCACTGTCCACTCCTTCTCCTCTCCTTCACGGTGTTGCTGCTGCTCTTCAATGCGTCGGGGCCGGCGGCGACCATGGAGCAGTGGCAGAGCAAGGCCGAGCTCGAGGGAGCACGCGGCGACGGGGAGCAGGGGACCATGGGAAAGGGGGGTGCTCACTGGGGGGCGGCGATGGCTGGAGGCCGGCGACGAGGACGGCGGGCTCGGGGTGGCACGCGGCGATGGGGACGAGGACGGCGGGCTCGGGGTGGCACGCGGCGACGGGGACGAGGACGACGGGGGAGAGTGCGCAGGATCGAAGAACTGAATGGAAATTTTCACAAGTGCTGCTTATATACACTAAGCATTGGTCCCGGTTCGTGGAACCAACCGGGACCAATGCCACCTTTAGTCCCGGTTCGTACCACCAACCGGGACCAATGGTCTCTTTTCAGCAGCCCAAAGGGCGGGAAACAGAGGCCTTTGGTCCCGGTTGGTGCCACCAACCGGGACTAAAGGGTGGCATTGGTCCCAGTTCGTGCCACGAACCGGTACCAATGCACCCCTTTCGTCCCGGTTGCTCGCACCAACCGGGACCAGAGGCCTTGTGTTGCCCGCGGCCAAAAGTTTAGTCCCACCTCGCTAGTTGAGAGGGGCGCGGAGTGGTTTATAAACCCCACTGTCGCTGCCCTCTCGAGCTCCTCTCAGATGCAGGCTTACAGGCCTAACGTGACACTCCGCTGCCTGTGGGCCTACTGGGCCTTCTGCGGGCCTGAATCCTGGCCCGTGGTTGGGTTTCTAGTCGTATTCAGGCCGTGGTGGCCCAGTAGGTGGCATTTTTTTCTATTTTTTTCCAATTTTTTTCTTTTTTTCTTTATTTATTTTATTTTGTTTCTACTTACAACAAAATACAAACTGTTTTTCAGTGATTCTTTTTGCTTTTAGGTAATAAAAATTATAAACTTGCTGTTACTGCCATTAGTTTTCCAATTTGAATAGTTTAAATTTGAATTCTTGGAAATTTGTGTGAATCACTAGTTTGTGATTAACTTTACTATAAAAATAGATTTTGGAGTGATTCTTTTTCCTGCTATTTAATATTACTGTGTTTTATCATTATATTCAAAAATAGTTTTTCTTATTTTAGTTTCTAAGAAAAAAAATCTTTATGATAATTCTTTTTGCTATTAAAGTTTTCTAGTTCATTCTTTTGTGTGTTCAAAATGAACCATTCAAAGCCACACCATCAATTTTCAACCCTTTCTGACTTCATCTGTTATTTTTCATGCATTTACTGATTTTTTTTGAGCTAAATGACCCTGAAATTGAAAAGCACTTCAATTGAACTCTGAAGAGGTTGAAAATTGGCATGATATCATCATTTCACCCACATAGCTTGTGCTAAAAAGTTGAGAGGGTTACAGCAAAAACTGGATGCACTTCGTGTACAAAATGGACAATCTCTTTCGAAGTATCAGGGTTTCGGACGAAAAAGGCTCATACGACCTTGTACTTCCGACTAAAATGAGCCATGATTTCTTCAATACTTTGACAGACAACGTGACTATAGAAGAATATATATATAATGAGATCAGAAAAAACTTGGATCAACTTGTGCCATCCATAATGGGGGCATTCTTGATAAATCTATATAGGTCAAAATTCAAACTTTGACATATGATCAAATGTTGCATATGTCAAATTCAAACTTTGACTATGATCAAACTTTGAATAGGATCAATGTTGCATATGTCAAAATTCAGAATTTGACATATGATCAAACTTTGATATATGTCCACCGCGATATAAAATAATACATAGACTTGTTCGGGCGAGAGGGGGTTGATCGACGTCCCCCTCATGTCGAAGTGAATGAACAACTCTGATTTTTTTACATGTACTCCTACAACATGAAAATTTCTAAGTGATTGCCAAACTGTTTTCTAAACTTTTATTGCTTCATTTATATGAGAACAATTGTCCAATATAACTGGGCGGAGTCCAAGCGCGGAGCAGCCGGACGGTGGCGGCTGTCTTCCGCTGTTGTTGACGAGGCGAGAAGGAGGCGGGCTGCTCGGACGCGCCGGCGCAGGCGGAGGAGAAGGAGGCGGAGTGCCGCCACACGCCGGAGCAGCGGGAGAAGGAGGCGAGTGCCTGATCACTCGCCAGAGGAGGAGGGGAGGGAGGCGGAGTGCCCTGACTCGCGGAGAGGGAGGCGGAGGCGTCCAGTTCGGAAGGTTGATGAGCTCCTTCCCCATAGACATGGAGTCTTCAGAGCAAGACCCAGCTGAGTCTCCCTTCACTGGTAGGGTGGTCAAGCTCGGCTCGTCAAATCCCTCCGTTATTTCATCGACCATCAAACAGATAGCCTTCTGGAATCGTAAGGCAGTGAAAAGTTGCGCCGGGTTGAGAAGGTGCAACAGAGCCGACAGCCGCCTTGACTTTGAGGTGCTGCCATTGCGCATTAAGGTGGCAATCTTGAGCCTCGTGATAGCATCCACGCGGTAGCTGGGAGCCGTGAGTGAGGCTGCTGAAGGAGCTCGATGGAAGCCACGCTGCTTCTCCGCTGAGATGGGGGGTAGTTCGGTAGCTTCGGCAGGTTGCTGCCTCTGAACTAGTGCTGTTCCTCTAGCACTCGTACCCTTGCATTCAGCTTCTGAGTTCGGTCTGCTCCACTTTCCTCCTCCTCTCCCGGTTTTGTAACCGCCTGCGCTGGGAAACCCTTCCTTCCACGCAACGGAGCCTGCCATGCCTCGTGTTCTCCTGGGTGCTCAGGATTCCGAGGGCCTGTGTGAGCTCGTCGTTCTCTCTGTCGGGAAACGAACGTCCTTGCTGCGCTGCGGCGATAACTTCTGAAGCTTCTTGAGCGTATTTCAAGTTGCCTCTTCGTCCAACGGCACTTCCCTGTTTCAGGTCCAAGGTTCCCCCAACCCGAAGAACCAAGTCCTTGAGGTCTGGCCAATTCAATGTCTCTGGTTCGACCCCTTTATCAAGCAGGTCCTTCCAGCCTTGTCCCACAACGGCCGGGCTTGGTGTAGCCACCTGACCCCTGCGATGGTGATACTCCTTTTGCAGCATTTTTCTTGTTTGTCGCTGACATCTTCTTATCTACTCCGAGTGTTTGTGGGCCACAAATGCGGGCCAGTGATCTCTATCTTCTCAAATCGGCCGTGAATTCTGGAGTCTTCCCTTTGTCGACAACTTGATTTCAACTCATTCTTCCACCTCCTGAATAGATCTGCATCTTCTTAGAAGCATGAGCCTTGACCAATGGCTCTATAACTGGCTTATCCGGATCCTCCTCTGGCGGTAGGGTGAAATTGCCTTCAGCGGTGGTCCAAAGATCACTTTTCTGTCTATCGTTGACAAAAGACACTTGAGGTGTCTTCCTCTTAGGCTTATTCCATTGGTGGATGCTGATCGGGATCATGTCCCAACAAGAACCCGCACTGAGCAGAAAATGCTTCCTTGGTCCGGCGGGTTCAATCGGTTGGCCATCGCCCTTGATTGCTGTGATCGTGAACCTTTCATCCTGGCGCAACCTTTTCTTCGGGCCTCGTCTCGTTACCGAATTTTGGCTCGATCCGGAGGGCTAGAAAAGAAGAAAAAGAGAGTAAATGTACATACCAAAACAATTAATGCATGAATTAGCTAGTCAGCACAGGCTTAATAATATATATACCTCGCCGGATTTGCAACATCTCCTTCCTCCGTTCGTCACCGGAGCAGCATCACGGTCTCCTTCTTCCACCGGCATTCCGTCACCGGAGCCATCATAATCATGTCCTTCCACTCCATTGTTCGATTACCCGGCAGCTTCACCCTCTCCTTCAGACCATCGTTGTCGTTGAGAAAGACAAGACATCACCTCCGCCGAGGATTATGTCCCCCAACAACTGTTCTGCTTCGATGTCTCGGTGCTCCATAGTTTCTGCAAATATTACAACATGGCAATTAATATACAAACATGACAGATGGATATATTAGTGCAAACGTAGACCTAGCTAGCTCGACCTTCTAGGTTTGGGGTGGCCTCGACAACGCTTCAGGGTTTGGGGTGGCCTAGGCAACGCTTCTAGGGTTTGGGGTGGCCTCGACAACGCTTCTAGGGTTTGGATCGGACCGCCTCTCTCATGAATGTCCGACGTCCGGACGACAAGGGATTTAACAAAATGACGCCATTCTGGATGTGCAGAAAATGGTCCATATTTTTCTTGATCTCATCTACCCTTCTATAGTCATGTTGTCTAGTGTCAAAGATTCAAGAAAACCATGACTTCATCATTAGCCGGAAATGAGGCGTATAATGGTACGAAGCTCTTCAAGTGTTTTGGAACGGAGTTCCCGATAGAATAATTCGCTTTTTGGTACAAAGTTCAGCAAGAGCCTTCCAAATCGCATTTGGAAGGCCTTTGCTGAAATTCGTACCAAAAGGCGATTATCTATCAGGAACTCCGTTCCAAAACAACTTTGAAGAGCTTCGTAGCATCATACGCCTGTTACTTCCACTAATATGAAGCCATGGATTTCTTCAATACTTTGACAGACAACGTGACATATAGAAGAATTATATATAGATGAGATCAGAAAAAAATTGGATCAACTGTGCACATCCATAAGGGGGCATTCTTGATAAATCTATATATGTCAAAATTCAAACTTTGACATATGATCAAATTTGACATATGATCAAATGTTGCTATGTCAAATTCAAACTTTGACATATGATCAAACTTTGATATATGATCAAAGTTGCATATGTCAAAATTCAGAATTGCATATGATCAAACTTTGATATATGTCACCGCGATATAAAATAATACATAGACTTGTTCGGGCGAGAGGGGGTTGATCGACGTCCCCCTCATGTCAAGTGAAGTGAATGAACAACTCTGATTTTTTTACATGTACTCCTACAACATGAAAATTTCTAAGTGATTGCCAAACGTTTGCTAAACTTTTATGCTTCATTTATATGAAGATCAATTGTCCAATATAACTATGTTCGCGATATGAGGCATTGTACATTATCTAGATCAATGCCTCAAAATCAAAGGAAAAACTCCTCTCACAACTATCCGCGGTGCCCACAATTGAAATCATTCACAAATATTGATGTTGGACTCGACTAAATGCACTCCTAGTCCAATCAAGTATATAAGTCCGCGGTGATCAAACACATACAAGTTACAAAAATTTCTATGCTCACAAAAATATAAGCCGAGGGGAATTGAAGTTATCGGGGTTTGTTATACAACAAATGGACATTCACTCATCATCTGAAAAAACATACACATCTAAAAAAAATACATACATACATGAAAAAATTGCTATGAACAAAAAAAACATCATATATGAACATTTTCTATATCCATCCATCAATATACATACTACATACATACATTGAAAAAAATGCTATGAACAAACACATCAGTAGTAATTATTATAATAGTTTGGCCTCAAAAATTCTTTTATTAGTATTTTCAAACTCTAGAATGACCCTGTTGCACTAGAACTATTTCAAATAATTCTTTTCAAATGCCACAAATTTTTTGAGAAGTCTCTGATGCCTATAGATCATTTTTATGCAAAAACCCACTTTGGTCATTTGAAACTTTTGAGCACAACTTCCATTTTTCAATTTTGGTCCAATCTTGGCATTGAACTACAACCCTATTTTTTCTTACTAAATTTTTTTGAAAAAATTACACCAACTTCATGACGTACCCACACTCCATTTCACCAAAACCTTCTGATCCATAGTTCAAAATTTTCAAATTTCGTTCAAATGAAATTTGAACAGATTCAAATTCCTTGCTGAAAACCTATTCAAACCACTCCAAAAATTGAAATTTTGCCATCACCTTTGTCTTGCATCAGTACCTCACCACAAAAAAATTCAGAAATTTCAAAAATGCCCAAGCCATCTAGCATTTCATCAACACCTTCTATGCATTCATCAATAAATTTCAGAAAATTCAAGAAGGGGGGGAGGGGGGGCTGCTGCTGCTCTTCACTGTCCACTCCTTCTCCTCTCCTCACGCTTGCTGCTGCTCTTCAATGCGTCGGGGCCGGGGCGACCATGGAGCAGTGGCAGAGCAAGGCCGAGCTCGGGGGAGCACGCGGCGACGGGGAGCAGGGGACCATGGGAAAGGGGGGTGCTCACTGGGGGGGGGATGGTGAGGGGGGAGGGGCGGTCGGGGTGGCACGCGGCGAGGGGAGAGACGGGGGCTGGGGGGCGCGGCGACGGGGACGAGGACGGCGGGGGGGAGAGAGCGCAGGATCGAAGAACTGAATGGAAATTTTCACAAGTGCTGCTTATATACACTAAGCATGGTCCCGGTTCGTGGAACCAACCGGGACCAATGCCACCTTTAGTCCCGGTTCGTACACCAACCGGGACCAAGGTCTCTTTTCAGCAGCCCAAAGGGCGGGAAACAGAGGCCTTTGGTCCCGGTTGGTGCCACCAACCGGGACAAAGGGTGGCATTGGTCCCGTTCGTGCCACGAACCGGTACCAATGCACCCCTTTGTCGGTTGCTGCACCAACCGGGACCAAAGGCCTTGTGTGCCCGCGGGCAAAAGTTTAGTCCCACCTCTCTAGTTGAGAGGGGCGCGGAGTGGTTTATAAACCCCACTGTCGCTGCCCTCTCGAGCTCCTCTCAGATGCAGGCTTAGGCCTACATGACACTCCGCTGCCTGTGGGCCTACTGGGCCTTTGGGGCCTGAATCCTGGCCCGTGGTGGGTTTTTCTAGTCGTATTCAGGCCGTGGTGGCCCAGTAGGTGGCATTTTTTTCTATTTTTTTCCATTTTTTTCTTTTTTTCTTATTTATTTTATTTGTTTCTACTTACAACAAAATACAAACTGTTTTTCAGTGATTCTTTTGCTTTTAGGTAATAAAAATTATAAACTTGCTGTTAGTGCCATTAGTTTTCCAATTTGAATAGTTTAAATTTGAATCTTTGAAATTTGTGTGAATCACTAGTTTGTGATTAACTTTACTATAAAAATAGATTTGGAGTGATTCTTTTCCTGCTATTTAATATTACTGTGTTTTATCATTATATTCAAAAAAGTTTTTTATTTTAGTTTCTAAAAAAAAAATCTTTATGATAATTCTTTTGATATAAAGTTTTCTAGTTCATTCTTTTTGTGTTCAAAATGAACCATTCAAGCCACATCATTCAATTTTCAACCCTTTCTGACTTCATCTGTTATTTTTCATGCATTTACTGATTTTTTTGAGCTAAATGACCATGAAATTGAAAAGCACTTCAAATGAACTCTGAAGAGGTTGAAAATTGGCATGATATGATCATTTCACCCACATAGCATGTGCTAAAAAGTTGAGAGGGTTACGGCAAAAACTGGATGCACTTCGTGTACAAAATGGACAATCTCTTTCGAAGTATCAGGGTTTCGGACGAAAACTCATCTGTTACAAAGGGATTTCATTTTTTTGAACTTATTTGAACTCCAGACTTTTTGTGTGCTCAAAATTAACCATTCAAAGCCACATCATCAATTTTCAAGCCTTTCTGACTTCATCTGTTATTTTTCATGCATTTACTGATTTTTTTAAGCTAAATGACCCTGAGATTGAAAAGCACTTCAAATGAACTCTGAAGAGGTTGAAAATTGGCATGATATCATCATTTCACCCAAATAGCATGTGCTAAAAAGTTGAGAGGGTTACGGCAAAAACTGGATGCACTTCGTGTACAAAATGGACAATCTCTTTCGAAGTATCAGGGTTTCGGACGAAAACTCATCTGTTACAAAGGGATTTCATTTTTTTGAACTTATTTGAACTCCAGACTTTTTGTGTGCTCAAAATGAACCATTCAAAGCAACATCATCAATTTTCAACCCTTTCTGAGTTCATCTGTTATTTTTCATGCATTTACTGATTTATTTGAGCTAAATGACCCTGAAATTGAAAAGCACTTCAAATGAACTCTGAAGAGGTTGAAAATTGGCATGATATCATCATTTCACCCACATAGCATGTGCTAAAAAGTTGAGAGGGTTACGGCAAAAACTGGATGCACTTCGTGTACAAAATGGACAATCTCTTTCGAAGTATCAGGGTTTCGGACGAAAACTCATCTGTTACAAAGGGATTTCATTTTTTTGAACTTATTTGAACTCCAGACTTTTTGTGTGCTCAAAATTAACCATTCAAAGCCACATCATCAATTTTCAAGCCTTTCTGACTTCATCTGTTATTTTTCATGCATTTACTGATTTTTTAAAGCTAAATGACCCTGAGATTGAAAAGCACTTCAAATGAACTCTAAAGAGGTTGAAAATTGGCATGATATCATCATTTCACCCACATAGCATGTGCTAAAAAGTTGAGAGGGTTACGGCAAAAACTAGATGCACTTCGTGTACAAAATGGACAATCGCTTTCGAAGTATCAGGGTTTCGGACGAAAACTCATCTGTTACAAAGGGATTTCATTTTTTTGAACTTATTTGAACTCCAGACTTTTTGTGTGCTCAAAATTAACCATTCAAAGCCACATCATCAATTTTCAAGCCTTTCTGACTTCATCTGTTATTTTTCATGCATTTACTGATTTTTTTAAGCTAAATGACCCTGAGATTGAAAAGCACTTCAAATGAACTCTGAAGAGGTTGAAAATTGGCATGATATCATCATTTCACCCACATAGCATGTGCTAAAAAGTTGAGAGGGTTACGGCAAAAACTGGATGCACTTCGTGTACAAAATGGACAATCTCTTTCGAAGTATCAGGGTTTCGGACGAAAACTCATCTGTTACAAAGGGATTTCATTTTTTTAACTTATTTGAACTCCAGACTTTTTGTGTGCTCAAAATGAACCATTCAAAGCCAGATCATCAATTTCAACCCTTTCTGACTTCATCTGTTATTTTACATGCATTTACTAATTTTTTGGAGCTAAATGACCCTGAAATTGAAAAGCACTTCAAATGAACTCTAAAGAAGTTGAAAATTGGCATGATATCATCATTTCACCCACATAGCATGTGCTAAAAAGTTGAGAGGGTTACGGCAAAAACTGGATGCACTTCGTGTACAAAATGGACAATCTCTTTCGAAGTATCAGGGTTTCGGACGAAAACTCATCTGTTACAAAGGGATTTCATTTTTTTGAACTTATTTGAACTCCAGACTTTTTGTGTGCTCAAAATTAACCATTCAAAGCCACATCATCAATTTTCAAGCCTTTCTGACTTCATCTGTTATTTTTCATGCATTTACTGATTTTTTTTAAGCTAAATGACCCTGAGATTGAAAAGCACTTCAAATGAACTCTGAAGAGGTTGAAAATTGGCATGATATCATCATTTCACCCACATAGCATGTGCTAAAAAGTTGAGAGGGTTACGGCAAAAACTGGATGCACTTCGTGTACAAAATGGACAATCTCTTTCGAAGTATCAGGGTTTCGGACGAAAACTCATCTGTTACAAAGGGATTTCATTTTTTTGAACTTATTTGAACTCCAGACTTTTTGTGTGCTTAAAATGAACCATTCAAAGCCACATCATCAATTTTCAACCCTTTCTGACTTCATCTGTTATTTTTCATGCATTTACTGATTTTTTTGAGCTAAATGACCCTGAAATTGAAAAGCACTTCAAATGAACTCTGAAGAGGTTGAAAATTGGCATGATATCATCATTTCACCCACATAGCATGTGCTAAAAAGTTGAGAGGGTTACGGCAAAAACTGGATGCACTTCGTGTACAAAATGGACAATCTCTTTTGAAGTATCAGGGTTTCGGACGAAAACTCATCTGTTACAAAGGGATTTCATTTTTTGAACTTATTTGAACTCCAGACTTTTTGTGTTCTCAAAATGAACCATTCAAAGCCACATCATCAATTTTCAACCCTTTCTGACTTCATATGTCTTCACTTTTTCTTCGCTTGTGTCCTTTGCTTATTGCGCCGTAACCATGGATATTCTTCATCGCTTAACAGGGTGCTTGGGTCAGCCTTGACTTTGAAGGGAGGAATTTCATGAAACTTTTCATAATCTTCAGACATGTCTGTCTTACCCTCCACTCCCACAATGTCTCTTTTCCCTGAAAGAACTATGTGGCGCTTTGGCTCATCGTATGATGTATTCGCTTCCTTATCTTTTCTTTTTCTTGGTTTGGTAGACATGTCCTTCACATAGAAAACCTGCGCCACATCATTGGCTAGGACGAATGGTTCGTCTGTGTACCCAAGATTGTTCAGATCCACTGTTGTCATTCCGTAATGTGGCTCTACCTGTACCCCGCCTCCTGAAAGATTGACCCATTTGCACTTAAACAAAGGGACCTTAAAATCATGTCCGTAGTCAAGTTCCCATATGTCCACTATGTAACCATAATATGTGTCCTTTCCCCTCTTGGTTGCTGCATCAAAGCGGACACCGCTGTTTTGGTTGGTGCTCTTTTGATCTTGGGCGATCGTGTAAAATGTATTCCCATTTATCTCGTATCCTTTGTAAGTTAATATAGTCGAAGATGGTCCCCTGGACAACGAGTACAGCTCATTAGAAACAGTGTTGTCACCTCTGAGACGTGTTTCCAACCAACTTCCGAAAGTCCTGATGTGTTCACATGTAATCCAGTCGTCACACTGCTCCGGGTGTTTGGAGCGCAGAATGTTCTTGTGTTCATCGACATACGGGGTCACCAAGGTAGAGTTCTGTAGAACTGTGTAGTGTGCTTGAGACCAAGAATGCCCGTCCCTGCATATTATTGAGTCCCCTCCTAGCGTGCCTTTTCCAGTCAGTCTCCCCTCATACCGCGATTGAGGGAGACCAATCTTCTTAAGGTCAGAAATGAAGTCAACACAAAACCCAATGACATCCTCTGTTTGATGGCCCATGGAGATGCTTCCTCCTGGCCTAGCGCGGTTACGGACATATTTCTTTAGGACTCCCATGAACCTCTCAAAGGGGAACATATTGTGTAGACATACGGGGCCCAGAATGACAATCTCGTCGACTAGATGAACTAGGACGTGCGTCATGATATTGAAGAAGGATGGTGGGAACACCAGCTCGAAACTGACAAGACATTGCGCCACATCACTCCTTAGCCTTGGTATGATTTCTGGATCGATCACCTTCTGAGAGATTGCATTGAGGAATGCACATAGCTTCACAATGGCTAATCGAACATTTTCCGGTAGAAGCCCCCTCAATGCAACCGGAAGCAGTTGCGTCATAATCACGTGGCAGTCATGAGACTTTAGGTTCTGGAACTTTTTCTCTGCCATATTTATTATTCCCTTTATATTCGATGAGAAGCCAGACGGGACCTTCATACTGAGCAGGCATTCAAAGAAGATTTCCTTCTCTTCTTTGGTAAGAGCATAGCTGGCAGGACCTTCATACTGCTTTGGAGGCATGCCGTCTTTTTCGTGCCAACGTTGCAGGTCCTCCCGTGCCTCCGGTGTATCTTTTGTCTTTCCATACACGCCCAAGAAGCCTAGCAGGTTCACGCAAAGGGTCTTTGTCACGTGCATCACGTCGATTGAAGAGCGGACCTCTAGGTCTTTCCAGTAGGGTAGGTCCCAAAATATAGATTTCTTCTTCCACATGGGAGCGCGTCCCTCAGCGTCATTCGGAACAGATAGTCCGCCGGGACTCTTTCCAAAGATTACGTGTAAATCATTGACCATAGCAAGTACGTGATCACCGGTACGCATGGCGGGCTTCTTCCGGTGATCTGCCTCGCCTTTGAAATGCTTGCCTTTCTTTCGACATTGATGGTTGGTCGGAAGAAATCGACGATGCCCCAGGTACACATTCTTCCTGCATTTGTCCAGGTATATACTTTCGGTGTCAGCTAAACAGTGCGTGCATGCGTGGTATCCCTTGTTTGTCTGTCCTGAAAGGTTACTGAGAGCAGGCCAATCATTGATGGTTACAAACAGCAATGCATGTAGGTCAAATTCCTCCTGTCTGTGCTCATCCCACACACGTACACCGTTTCCATTCCACAGCTGTAAAAGTTCTTCAACTAATGGCCTTAGGTACACATAAATGTTGTTGCCGGGTTGCTTAGGGCCTTGGATGAGTACTGGCATCATAATGAACTTCCGCTTCATGCACAGCCAAGGAGGAAGGTTATAGATACATAGAGTCACGGGCCAGGTGCTGTGATTGCTGCTCTGCTCCCCGAAAGGATTAATGCCATCCGCGCTTAAACCAAACCATACGTTCCTTGGGTCACCTGCAAACTCAGCTCGGTACTTTCTCTCGATTTTTCTCCACTGCGACCCGTCAGCGGGTGCTCTCAACTTCCCGTCTTTCTTACGGTCCTCTCTGTGCCATCGCATCAACTTGGTATGTTCTTTGTTTCTGAACAGACGTTTCAACCGTGGTATTATAGGAGCATACCACATCACCTTGGCAGGAACCCTCTTCCTGGGGGGCTCGCCGTCAACATCACCAGGGTCATCTCGTCTGATCTTATACCGCAATGCACCGCATACCGGGCATGCGTTCAAATCCTCGTACGCACCGCGGTACAGGATGCAGTCATTAGGGCATACGTGTATCTTCTGCACCTGCAATCCTGGAGGGCATACGACCTTCTTTGCTGCGTACGTACTGTCGGGCAATTCGTTATCCTTTGGAAGCTTCTTCTTCAATATTTTCAGTAGCTTCTCAAATCCTTTGTCAGGCACAGCATTCTCTGCCTTCCACTGCAGCAATTCCAGTACGGTAACGAGCTTTGTGTTGCCATCTTCGCAATTGGGGTACAACCCTTTTTGGTGATCCTCTAACATGCGATCAAATTTCAGCTTCTCCTTTGTAACACCCCCAGTGGTTAACTATAGTAATCACCCTTTTGATTATGCCATGTCATCATGATCAACAGTGCTTAATCATCATTAGTATCATATCTCTTTTCAAATTCAAATTCAAATGGAAATTAAACTGAAAGTGGAAAATAAAAGTTGTCCAACATAAAAACTAAATTGTTCATTAGATGGCAAATATTCCAGAGACCATTCTAAAATTGTAACCAACAAATTATAAAATAATTAGGTGGCACTAACATAATTAAAACAATAAGGAATAATGCATTTTAATTATTACAAAAATATTGTGAACTCAAATTGTCTCCAAACTAATTTTTGATAGTGTTAGGTAATGCCTAGTATTTATTGGAGCATTTGTTATGTTTTACAAAAACCATTTTGAGGCCTAACTATTTACTAAACTAAGAGAAGAAAATAAATAAAAGAAAAGAGAAAAAGAAAAACAGAACAGAAAAGAAAAAGAGAAAAAGACCCCCCCCGGCCCAACCAGGCCAGCCCAGCCGGCCGGCCCACCCCTGCTCTCCCCTTATTCCCCCCCCCGAACCCTAGCCCACCCCACTGCCACCCCTCGTTCCCCACTCCTCTCGCTCCTCCCCCCCCTCTCTGCCCGATCTGGATCGGGGCACGGTGCCCCGACCCCGTCGTCGACCCCCGTCGCCTCGACGCTGCCCGGCGCCGCCCCACCGTCTTCGCCGGCGCCTCCTCGTCCCCTACCTCGAACGGCCTCCTCGAGCCTCGCCGCCTCCTTCCCTGCACCGCATGTGAGGCCGGCCTCCTCTTCCCTCCTCTCTGTCGCCTGCTGCTGCGCGCGCACACGCTGCGCCCGCCGCGCCCCGCCGCGCCCCGCATCGCCATCCCGCTCGCCGGCCGCGCCCCGACCGCGCCCGCGAGCCAGTTGCTGCCCGCCGCTGCTACTGCCGCATCTGCAGCTGCTTGCTGCTGCTTCCGCCGCGCCGGTGCCACCCTTGTCCTGCTCGCTACAGCGGCCCCGCTGCCGCCCAGGTCGCCGTGACCTGCGGCCCCGCGCCGTCCTGCTCCTCGACGCATCGTCGCGCCCGCCCACCGTTACCCCGCGCCGACCGCGCCCCGCGTGCGCCCGGCCGCGCTCGCCCGAGCGCGACCGCGCCTGCTGCTGCCGCAGACACCGCTGCTGCCCTACGCGTCGTCGCCGACTACCGCCACGGCCTCCCTCGCTAGCCGCCGCCCGGTCCCACCATGCCCTGTTCGCCGGCGCGTCGCTCGGGCGATGCTGCGCCCGGGTTCGCCCCGACGGGCGCCCGCACCCGTTAGGCCCCTCTGGCCAATGACAGCCGGGGCCCACGCCCCCTTTTCTGTGAAAATAATAATAATTAAGATTAATAATTAATTAGTTAATTAATTAAGTTAATTAATCCTGTTTAATTAGTCTAATTAATTAGTTAGTTTAATTAATTAGCTAAACCCTAATTAAACCTAACAGAGTATGACAGGTGGGACCCACTGGTCCTGACGTCATGCTGACGTCATGCTGACGTCAGCAAACACTGTTTCGGATAATGTTGATTTAATAAATTAAATAAATTCCAGAAATTGTTTGAAACTTTAAAAATTAATATAAAATAATCCGTAGCTCAGATGAAAATACTTTGTACATGAAAGTTGCTCAGAACGATGAGACGAATTCGGATACGCGGTCCGTTCGTCCGTCATGCGTCCCTATCTATCCGAACATGGAACCGTCCCCCTCCGGATCGTCTGTCCGATAATTCCAAAGACCCGGGAAATATCGTCAGATATTCTCCCGCTCCGTCTGATACGTGTAGTACTACGTTAGACTACCCCTAGCACCGTGTATCGTATTTGTCATGCTTCTGTTTGCTTAGTATTTACTGTTTCCTCCCCTTTTTCTCTCTCGTTAGACGCCGACGTCGTCCCCGAGACCAACGCAGCTCCGGAGCCCGAAGACACTATTGACAACCTTGCCCTTGCCGCCGAGCAACCAGGCAAGCCCCTCCCTTTGATCATCTAGATATCGCCCATTCTATTTCTCATGCTTGCATTAGAATTGCTGTTGCTGCTGCTTTACCTATTCTGATGCATAGCCTGTTTATTGTAACCTGCTGTTGATAATTACCTGCATAACCTAAACTGCTTAGTTTAGGCTGCGTAGAGACCTATCAGTGACCCCACTTATCCCGACCGCCCCGCTTGATTATCCGAAGACCCGATCAACGGGATTGAAGATCAGGCCCCGACACCGCACATCACCCCCCTTAGTTGTAACGACACTGCAGCGTTACCACCGAGTGCCGAGGGTGATACCTCGTGTAGCACTTCTGATGTTAACTCTGTAGAGTAGCTATTCGGTCGTGGTCATCGAGGGTGATTCCTCCTTCACCGCTTCCGATAACGACACCGTCGTACAACACCTCAAGTGTGAACCCAGCGAGGGTGATTCCTCCGAGTTCACCTTGACGGATACATCGAGTGGGAATTCAACGAGGGTGATACCTCGGATTCCCCTGATGTTATGGACACACGGACACTTGGACTTTACACTGTTACTTGGATAGGCGGGTCGACCCTGAGGGGTACCCGCGTGCGCCTGAGAGGCGAGTGTTGTGAAGACGGGTGCCTGTATGGTGCCCGAGTGCTGAATACGAGGCGCGGCCGAGCATTCTTAACCCTTGCAGCAAGTCCTCGAGACGGGGCGACGGGGTCACATCTTTCGTGAGTCTCTGCTCGTTACCGCAAGCCCTAGTCCACTAACGATTTGGATATTTGATCCGAGCAGGTCTCTGGCCTGATAGCACTAACCATCACGTGGGCATAGTATGGGCGTTCTGCATCGTATGCATCAGCCGAAAGCTTTGTCAGATGTCCAGTTCAGCCTCGTGGCCGGACCGGGCCAGTACCATCCTGGACTGAAGTGGTGCTCGTCCCGACCCTGCACACACCGACCCGAAGTGCACAGGGCGATGGCCCAAGACCCCTGAGCGCTTAGGATATAGACCGACGGGGACCTCTCTGCTGAGCTGTAGGTAGGGCTGCGGTGTGTCATTTGACCGAGGCCGGGCATGACCCAGGAAAGTGTGTCCGGCTGGAGTTAATCGAGCGTGTTGGAGGCTATCCTACGGTAACGGACACTCGGAGTTGTATCCTGATTGATACAATTAGAACTGGATATCTGGATACTATGGCTCTTGGATTGTTTCTCGCAGTGAGTCGAGAAGGGATCTCCGGACGAGGTTGATGACTGTATGGCTCTGGGATTGCTTTCTCGCAGGGAGTCGAGAAAGGATCTCTGGGTGAGGTTGAGACTTAATGATACTGCTACATTATATTGTACTGTTCTACTCTCTTCTACTGCTGCAAGACCACTGAAGATGCTAGTCTTCGATAGGACTAGGCCTTCTCTCTATTCTGGCATTTCTGCAGCCCAGTCCACATATACAGCCTCCCTTTGACAATGTTGCATATGTAGTGTAGATCCTTGCTTGCTGAGTACTTCTGAGTACTCACGGTTCCTTTGTTTTCCTTTTCTCCCCACAGCTGTCCCCGCCGATGATCGCTACTACTACCCCGAGGGTGGTTACTGCTATGAGTTGACTGACGACCAGGAGTAGGATCGGAGGGTCCCAGGCAGGAGGCCTACGCCTTTCGATCGTAGTGTTTTATTTTGCCCCGCCTTTCTAAAGGCCTTTCTGTGCTTTCTTTTATATCTGTACTCAGATATCTGATGCTTCCGCTGACGCTTGTTCGCAAGCTTATGTATTCGAGCCCTCGAGGCCCCTGGCTTGTAATATAAAGCTTGTATGACTTTATTTATGTTTTAGAGTTGTGTTGTGATATCTTTCCGTGAGTCCTTAGGCTTGATCGTGTGCATTTGTGTGTATGATTAGTGCACGATCGGGCCGGGGGCGTCACAAGTTGGTATCAGAGCCGACTGACTGTAGGAACCCCCTTTTCCAACTCCTTGGCCGAAGTTGAGTCTAGTGGACCAAAAATGTTTTGCTAACTTGGCTGTGTGGCTTACGAGCCCACGTCGCCAATTGGGTGGTATTAGGATCTTTTACTCCTCGACCTATACTCTGGGACTCTGACCTCTCTTCTATTCGGGTTAAAATTTTACTAACTCCAACATCAGGTTCTCGTGATCACATCCACCCGGTGTTCTGAAATATTCCCCCCTTGCTCCAAGATTGTGGGCCAGGATCTGCTTGCAGGATCCTTTTATCGAGGGCACCCTGTGTTGTCACTTGCAGATTCCTCGCTCCAATAGTTTTTCTCCGAAGTTGATGTAGCCTTTGCTATGTCTCGTTGTGTACTTCCCTACCGCGTGCCTGCGCGCCGCCTAGTTTGTCTAGACGCGAGCGTTCCCGTGCGCGTACTATCCGTTTGAACCCAACTCTGTGCATGGATTGGTATGTCTTTGATGACTACTATTATATATCTAATGCCTATCCTGTTCTTCCCGTGTTATATCATGAATAACTCCATTCACATGCAGTTTTTCTTGCTAAACTGCCCCTGTTGATTTGGCAGGATGGCTGACGATCCTCCACCTCCACCCTATATTGCCGCCGTGATGCAACAGTTTGAACTCAACCGTCAGCAGTTTGAGCTTAACCGTCAGTTTATGACCGGAGTATTGGCTCAATTCCCAACTCAGAATGCTCAGCAACATAATGCTCCAATAACTCTGCCAGAATTTGTGCGCCTCAGTCCATCCGTTTTCCGCAACTCCACCAATCCTATGGATGCTGATGATTGGCTTCGTGACATCCTGTTTGAGATGGAATCAACTAATGTTGCTCCTGACAGTTACGTCACCTTTGCGACATTCCACCTGAAGGGCCCAGCTACTCAATGGTGGGAAAGCCACAGGGCTATGTTGCCTGCAGAGACTGTAACCACTTGGCAGGAATTTCAGTCAGCTTTTCATGCACGTTACATTCCTCAAGGTCTGATGGACCAAAAGAAGCAGGAGTTCCGCAAACTCTCACAGGGCAAAATGACTGTGGATGAATATCAGAGGAAATTCCTTGAATTATCCCGCTATGCTGCGGATGACGTCGACACTGACACTCGCAAGCAGGAGAAATTCCGTGAAGGACTGCGTACGGATATAAAACTTGCACTTGCTGTCCATGATTGCACAGAATTCGCAACGCTTGTCAGCAAATCTTTCCAAGTTGAAACAGCTCTGACTGAGTACCAGGAGTCGCTCAAGCGCACTCATGAAGCTGGCTCATCCTCGGGTCAGCCTGTTCAGAAGCGTCGAGTGTGGATCCCTCACAATGTTCATTACCGACCTGCTCCAACACCAAGGCCGTCTTATGTTGCACCTCGTCTGCCTTCACCGCCGAGACAGCTTACGGTTCATGATGGACCGCCTAATGCTATGGCTTCTCCTCAAGTTGCGCCACGTCCTCCTAATGGTCGTAAGAAGGGTTGTCGAAACCGCCGATTCAGAAACCGTAATACCATACCGTCTGCTGTTGTACTTGGCTATGCCAATCACGTCAATGCTGAAAAGGCTCAGAAGGAACCGACTATCGTGCTGGGAACACTCTCTGTGAATTCAGTACCGGCCTCTGTTCTCTTCGATTCAGGAGCATCGCATGCTTTTGTGTCCCAATAATTTGCTCAGTCACATGAGTTATACTTGGAAGAATTACCCACTCCTCTAATGGTTCAGTCCCCGAGATCCAAGTGGCAAACCACAATGCTAAGCCCTCACAACCACATCGAGATTGGAGGTCTACTTTTTCTGGTTTCTCTCATTGTACTTGGACCTTCCGACATAGACATTATTCTCGGTATGGACTGGTTGACAGCCCATAATGCTTTGATTGACTGTGCTACTAAGACAGTCCAGCTCACACACCCTTCTGGTCAGGTGATCAATTACTCAGCCCGAATAGCTCAGGATGCTGAAAGCCAGATATATGTTCTGAATGCATTGAATGCTTCACCTCTTGAAGGCATCGAGAACGTTCCAGTTGTTCGTAATTTTCAAGATGTATTTCCCGAAGAACTTCCAGGAATACCTCCTGCTAGAGCTGTTGAGTTTGTCATCGACTTGAAGCCTGGCACTACTCCTATTGTGAAGCGTCCTTATAAGATGCCTCCGCATCATCTTCTCGAGCTTAAGGAAGAAATCGACACGTCACTTAAGAAAGGTTTCATCCGCCCCAGTTCCTTTGCTTGGGGAGCACCTTCACTCTTCGTTAAGAAGAAGGATGGAACTAACCGATTGGTTCAAGATTATCGGCCCATTAACCAAGCCACAATCCAGAACAAATATCCGCTTCCCCGGATCAATGATTTGTATGATCAACTTGCCGGTTCCTCAGTATTCTCTAAGCTTGATTTGAGATTGGGATACCATCAGATCCGTGTTCGCGAAGAGGATATTCCGAAGACTGCATTTGTTACTCGTTATGGCTCCTACGAGTACACTGTCATGTCATGTGGCTTAACAAATGCTCCAGCCACATTCTCCCGTCTGATGAATTACATCTTCATGGATTACCTCGACAAATTTGTCATGGTATATCTGGATGATATTCTGGTCTATTCAAAGAATAAGGAAGAACATGCCGAACACCTCCGTCTTGTACTGGAAAGGCTCCGAGAACACCAGATGTATGCCAAATACTCCAAATGTGAATTCTGGCTTTCTGAAGTAACTTACCTTGGTCATGTGATTTCCAAAGATGGCATTGCTGTTAACCCGGAACGAGTTCAGGCTATTCTGGACTGGACTCCTCCGAAGAACGTCAAACAAGTGAGAAGTTTTCTCGGCCTTGCAAGCTATTGCCGTCGATTTGTCGAGAACTTTTCTAAGATTGCTAAGCCTTTGACTGATCTGCTTCACAAGGGCGTTAAATTTGAATGGACAGAAAAATGTCAGGAAAGTTTTCAAACACTCAAAGACAAGCTGACATCTGCCCCAGTACTATCTCCTCCAGATACCCGCAAAGACTTTGTGATTTATTGTGACGCATCCCGTGAAGGATTAGGCTGTGTCCTAATGCAAGAGCGTAAAGTGATTGCTTATGGCTCTCGTCAGTTGCGCCCACATGAAGAGAATTATCCGGTACATGATCTAGAACTAGTTGCTGTGATCTATGCATTGCAGTTGTGGCGACATTACCTTCTCGGTAATCGTTGCGAGATCTACACGGATCATAAAAGTCTGAAGTACTTGTTCACTCAACCATCTCTAAACCTCCGTCAGCAAAGATGGATGGAGGCCATTGCGGACTATGATTTGGGTATATCCTATACCCCTGGCAAGGCTAACGTGATGGCTGATGCCTTAAGCCGCAAGTCCTATTGCGACAACCTCATGGTTAGGCGAGCTCAACCTCGTCTTTTTGAAGAACTATGCAAGCTGAATCTCCGTATTATCCCACAGGGTTCTCTTAATAACCTTGTGATACAACCAGATCTTGAGAAAGCTGTTAAGGATGTGCAAGCTAAAGATGATGAAGTTGATCTGATGAAGAAAGACCTTCACCTTGTAAAGTACAGGGATTTCTCGCTGTCTGAAGATGGAACCTTGTATTTCAGAAATCGCATTGTCGTACCTCGCTTCGAGCTTATGACCGACAAGGTCATGAAGGAGACACATGATACCCCGCTGTCTATTCATCCGGGTAGCACCAAGATGTATCGTGATCTCCGTCAAAGGTACTGGTGGTCTAAAATGAAGCAGGACATTGCTCGTTATGTTGCTGAATGTGATGTTTGCCGTCGCGTTAAAGCAGAATATCAGAAACCAGCTGGAATTCTGCAACCACTTCCTATTCCTCTATGGAAATGGGATAAGGTTCAGATGGATTTCGTTACAGGACTTCCCAGGTCACAGAAGGGTCACGATGCTATTCTTGTCGTCGTCGACCAACTCTCTAAAGTTGCACACTTTCTGCCTGTCAAAGAGACTATCACTGCTAGTCAGTTAGCAGAGTTGTATATCTCCAGAATTGTTTCACTCCATGGTATTCCGGA
This sequence comes from Thinopyrum elongatum, assembly GCA_011799875.1. NCBI lineage: Eukaryota > Viridiplantae > Streptophyta > Magnoliopsida > Poales > Poaceae > Thinopyrum > Thinopyrum elongatum. Next base: position 522,904,823 of record CM022299.1, read on the forward strand.
GGAGATCAGTTCGGACCGTGGCGGTCTTTTCACTTCCAAATTCTGGGAAAGTTTCCAAACAACTATGGGAACTCATATTACCTGGAGTTCAGCTTATCATCCCCAATCCCAAGGCCAAGTCGAACGAGTCAATCGGGTTCTTGAAGAAATGCTTCGGGCTTGTGTTATTTCTTTCGCTAAGAAGTGGGAAGAATCTCTTCCGTATGCCGAATTCTCTTACAACAACAGCTATCAAGCTAGTTTGAAGATGGCCCCCTTCGAAGTACTCTATGGACGTAAGTGTCGAACCCCTCTGAACTGGTCAGAAACTGGGGAACGACCGCTCGTGGATCCGGATATTATTCAACACGCCGAAGAACAAGTCCGTATCGTCCGTGAAAACCTCAAGGCGGCTCAGGACCGCCAGAAGAGCAACTATGATCGCAAACGATGGGGTTTGACTTATCAACCTGGTGATCAAGCTTATCTGCGAGTCACTCCTATGAAGGGCACACACCGTTTCGGAATCAAGGGCAAGCTAGCTCCACGCTACATTGGTCCTTTCCGCATAATTGCTAGACGTGGACAGGTGGCATATAAATTGGAGTTGCCGCCACAATTCTCTCATATCCACGACGTCTTCCATGTGTCGCAACTTCATCAATGCTTCAAGGAATCTCCGCACCGAGCTGTGGATCACGAGGTGCTCGAATTGCAGGATGATCTTTCTTATAAGGAGCACCCGATCCGCATTCTCGATGAAGCTGAACGTCGGACCCGTCAGAAGGTTACCAAGTTCCTCAAAGTGCAGTGGTCAAATCATACTGAAGATGAAGCCACTTGGGAACGCGAGGATAATCTTCGTGCGGAATACCCCAAACTTTTTCCTTCTACTTCTTAATTCTCGGGACGAGAATTCTTGTTAGTAGAGGAGATTTGTGACACCCCTGGTGGTTAACTACAGTAATCACCCTTTTGATTATGCCATGTCATCATGATCAACAGTGCTTAATCATCATTAGTATCATATCTCTTTTCATTCAAATTCAAATGGAAATTAAACTGAAAGTGGAAAATAAAAGTTGTCCAACATAAAAACTAAATTGTTCATTAGATGGCAAATATTCCAGAGACCATTCTAAAATTGTAACCAACAAATAATAAAATAATTAGGTGGCACTAACATAATTAAAATAGTAAGGAATAATGCATTTTAATTATTATAAAAATAGTGTGAACTTAAATTGTCTCCAAACTAATTTTTGATAGTGTTAGGTAATGCCTAGTATTTATTGGAGCATTTGTTATGTTTTACAAAAACCATTTTGAGGCCTAACTATTTACTAAACTGAGAGAAGAAAATAAATAAAAGAAAAGAGAAAAAGAAAAACAGAACAGAAAAGAAAAAGAGAAAAAGACCCCCCCCGGCCCAACCAGGCCAGCCCAGCCGGCCGGCCCACCCCCGCTCTCCCCTTTATTTTCACCACCAGAACCCTAAGCCCACCCCTACTGCACCCCCGTTCCCCACTCCTCTCGCTCCTCCCCCCCCTCTCTGCCCGATCTGGATCGGGGCACGGTGCCCCGACCCCGTCGTCGATCCCCGTCGCCTCGACGCTGCCCGGCGCCGCCCCACCGTCTTCGCCGGCGCCTCCTCGTCCCCTACCTCGAACGGCCTCCTCGAGCCTCGCCGCCCCCTTCCCTGCACCGCATGTGAGGCCGGCCTCCTCTTCCCTCCTCTCTGTCGCCTGCTGCTGCGCGCGCACACGCTGCGCCCGCCGCGCCCCGCATCGCCATCCCGCTCGCCGGCCGCGCCCCGACCGCGCCCGCGAGCCAGTTGCTGCCCGCCGCTGCTACTGCCGCATCTGCAGCTGCTTGCTGCTGCTTCCGCCGCGCCGGTGCCGCTCTTGTCCTGCTCGCTACGGCGGCCCCGCGCCGACCGCGCCACGCGTGCGCCCGGCCGCGCTCGCCCGAGCGCGACCGCGCCTGCTGCTGCCGCAGACACCGCTGCTGCCCTGCGCGTCGTCGCCGCCTACCGCCGCGGCCTCCCTCACTAGCCGCCGCCCGGTCCCGCCATGCCCTGTTCGCCGGCGCGCCGCTCGGGCGATGCAGCGCCCGGGTCCGCCCCGACGGGCGCCCGCGCCCGTTAGGCCCCTCTGGCCAATGACAGCCGGGGCCCACGCCCCCTTTTCTGTGAAAAAAATAAAATAATTGCTGATGTCAGCAAACACTGTTTCGGATAATGTTGATTTAATAAATTAAATAAATTCCAGAAATTGTTTTAAACTTTAAAAATTAATATAAAATAATCCGTAGCTCAGATGAAAATATTTTGTACATGAAAGTTGCTCAGAACGACGAGACAAATTCGGATACGCGGTCCGTTTGTCCGTCACGCGTCCCTATCTATCCGAACATGGAACCGTCCCCCTCCGGATCGTTTGTCCGATAATTCCAAAGACCCGGGAAATATCGTCAGATATTCTCCCGCTCCGTCTGATACGTGTAGTACTACGTTAGACTACCCCTAGCATCGTATATCGTATTTGTCATGCTTCTGTTTGCTTAGTATTTACTGTTTCCTCCCCCTTTTCTCTCTCGTTAGACCCCGACGTCGTCCCCGAGACCGACGCAGCTCCGGAGCCCGAAGACACTATTGACAACCTTGCCCTTGCCGCCGAGCAACCAGGCAAGCCCCCTCCCTTTGATCATCTAGATATCGCCCATTCTATTTCTCATGCTTGCATTAGAATTGCTGTTGCTGCTGCTTTACCTATTCTGATGCATAGCATGTTTATTGTAACCTGCTGTTGATAATTACCTGCATAACCTAAACTGCTTAGTTTAGGCTGGGTAGAGACCTATCAGTGACCCCACTTATCCCGACCGCCCCGCTGGATTATCTGAAGACCCGATCAACGGGATTGAAGATCAGGCCCCGACACCGCACATCACCCCCCTTAGTTGTAACGACACTGCAGCGTTACCACCGAGTGCCGAGGGTGATACCTCGTGTAGCACTTCTGATGTTAACTCTGTAGAGTAGCTATTCGGTCGTGGTCATCGAGGGTGATTCCTCCTTCACCGCTTCCGATAACGACACCGTCGTACAACACCTCAAGTGTGAACCCAGCGAGGGTGATTCCTCCGAGTTCACCTTGACGGATACATCGAGTGGGAATTCAACGAGGGTGATACCTCGGATTCCCCTGATGGTATGGACACACGGACACTTGGACTTTACACTGTTACTTGGATAGGCGGGTCGACCCTGAGGGGTACCCGCGTGCGCCTGAGAGGCGAGTGTTGTGAAGACGGGTGCCTGTATGGTGCCCGAGTGCTGAATACGAGGCGCGACCGGGCATTCTTAACCCTTGCAGCAAGTCCTCGAGACGGGGTGACGGGGTCACATCTTTCGTGAGTCTCTGCTCGTTACCGCAAGCCCTAGTCCACTAACGATTTGGATATTTGATCCGAGCAGGTCTCTGGCCTGATAGCACTAACCATCATGTGGGCATAGTATGGGCGTTCTGCATCGTATGCATCAGCTGAAAGCTTTGTCAGATGTCCAGTTCAGCCTCGTGGCCGGGCCGGGCCAGTACCATCCAGGACTGAGGTGGTGCTCGTCCTGACCCTGCACACACCGACCCGGAGTGCACAGGGCGATGGCCCAAGACCCCTGAGCACTTAGGATATAGACCGACGGGGACCTCTCTGCTGAGCTGTAGGTAGGGCTGCGGTGTGTCGTTTGACCGAGCCCGGGCATGACCCAGGAAAGTGTGTCCGGCCGGAGTTAATCGAGCGTGTTGGGTAAGTTGGTGCACCCCTGCAGGGAAGAAAACTTCTATCGATAGCCTGTCCTACGGTAACGGACACTCAGAGTTGTATCCTGATTGATACAATTAGAACTGGATACCTGGATACTATGGCTCTGGGATTGTTTCTCGCAGGGAGTCGAGAAGGGATCTCCGGACGAGGTTGATGACTGTATGGCTCTGGGATTGCTTTCTCGCAGGGAGTCGAGAAAGGATCTCTGGGTGAGGTTGAGACTTAATGATACTGCTACATTATATTGTACTGTTCTACTCTCTTCTATTGCTGCAAGACCGCTGAAGATGCTAGTCTTCGATAGGACTAGGCCTTCTCTCTATTCTGGCATTTCTGCAGCCCAGTCCACATATACAACCTCCCTTTGACAATGTTGCATATGTAGTGTAGATCCTTGCTTGCTGAGTACTTCTGAGTACTCACGGTTGCTTTGTTTTCCTTTTCTCCCCATATCAGTTTGTCGCGACAAGATGACGGAGCCCCTGAGACAGCTGTCCCCGCTGACGATCGCTACTACTACCCCGAGGGTGGTTACTGGTACGAGTTGACTGACGACCAGGAGTAGGATCGGAGGGTCCCAGGCAGGAGGCCTACGCCTTTCGATCGTAGTGTTTTATTTTGCCCCGCCTTTCTAAAGGCCTTTCTGTGCTTTCTTTTATATCTGTACTGAGATATCTGATGCTTCCGCTGACGCTTGTTCGCAAGCTTATGTATTCGAGCCCTCGAGGCCCCTGGCTTGTAATATAAAGCTTGTATGACTTTATTTATGTTTTAGAGTTGTGTTGTGATATCTTTCCGTGAGTCCTTAGGCTTGATCGTGTGCATTTGCGTGCATGATTAGTGCATGATCGGGCCGGGGGCGTCACATCCTTTTCACTTTCGCACTGTCTCCTTGCATCAACAATGACCTGGCGGAGATCATCATCGGGCACATCGTCTGGTTCCTCTTGATCTTCAGCTTCCCCCGTTGCAGCATCACCATATTCAGGGGGCACATAGTTGTCATCGTCCTCTTCTTCTTCGCTGTCTTCCATCATAACCCCTATTTCTTCGTGCCTGGTCCAAACATTATAGTGTGGCATGAAACCCTTCTCAAGCAGGTGGGTGTGAAGGATTTTCCGGTCAGAGTAAGACTTCGTATTCCCACATATAGGGCATGGACAACACATAAAACCATTCTGCTTGTTTGCCTTAGCCACTTCGAGAAAATTATGCACGCCCTTAATGTACTCGGAGGTGCGTCTGTCACCGTACATCCATTGCCAGTTCATCTGCGTGCATTATATATAATTAAGTGTGTAAAAAACCATTACAAAACATCATGAATAGATAAGTGACCAAATTAATAGAAGTTCATCATCACATTAAAACCAAAGTACATACATAGTTCTCATTGAACAACATATAGCTCTCCAGAGCATCTAATTAAACCATACATTGAAACTATGTAAAACATTTCAATGCAACAACAAATGCGATCATAATCGCAACCAAGGTAACAATTGATCCAACGGTATAATGATACCAAGCCTCGGTATGAATGACATATTTTCTATACTTTCTAATCTTGAAGTGCATTGCATCCATCTTGATCTTGTGATCATCGACGACATCCGCAACATGCAACTCCAATATCATCTTCTCCTCCTCAATTTTTTTCAATTTTTCCTTCAAGTAATTGTTTTCTTCTTCAACTAAATTTGACCTCTCGACAATAGGGTCGGTTGGAATTTCCGGTTCACATACCTCCTAGATAAAAAAATCTATGTCACGTTGGTCGGCATAATTGTCATAAACAATAAATGAACCAAATAGTTATAAAATATAATATATACCACATCCGAATCATAGACAGGACGAGGGCCGGCGGGGGCGGATACCAAAACCATCGCACTATATAATAACAAACAATAATAAAAGTAAGAAAATTAGACAAGTATCTATCTAAATCATACAAGTAAGAATTTTTTTCTTTGAGAAAGAAGATAAGAACAAGAGGCTCACCACGGTTATGCCGGCGACGAGATCGGTGCGGGCGATCGACAGCGGTGAAGACGGGGACGGGACGTGATGGACCGCTAAACCTAGACAAATCTTGAGGAAAATGGAGCTTGAAGGTCGAGTTTGGAGAGGAGAAAGCTTAAGTAGTGTTGCTCGGGCATTTCATCGAACACCTCATGTGCATAGGAGGTGAGCTAGAGCACCACAAACCCCTCCCCTCGCCGGCCAGAAAAAACAGAGTAGTGGAGTGCTCTGCTCGCGGGCGAGGGGTATATATATAGGCACAACATTGGTCCCGGTTCGTGGTTGGAACCGGGACTAAAGGCCACCCTTTGGTCCCGGTTCCAGCCATGAACCGGGACCAATGGATGCGGGCCAGGAGCGAGGCCCATTGCTCCCGGTTCGTGTCTGGAACCGGGACCAAAGGGTCCAGACGAACCGGGACCACTGCCCCACGAGCCCCGGCCGGCCCCCTGGGCGCATGAACCAGGACGTATGCCCCCATGTGTCCCGGTTCCTGACTGAACCGGGACTAATGGCTGGGCTGGCCTGGACCAAAGCCCTATTTTCTACTAGTGCAAGTTGTGAGTAAGGAGACTTCTTTTGATCTTTGGACTGCTATCACTACCCTATTTGCCTCGCAGTCCCAATCCCGCATCACCAATCTGTGGATTGCCATCACCACCACGAAGAAGGGATCCATGTCCAGCACCTCCTACATAGCCCGGATGAAGAACCTGGGAGATGACCTCACTGCAGCGGGCCGGCCGGTCTCGGATCCAGAGATGGTGGATTATGTCCTTGCCGGTCTTGACAGAGACTATGATCCTGTCGTTGCGGCCATCGGTGCCGTCAAGTCCACGATCACCGTGGATGAGCTCTTCGCCCAGATCGCGGCGTTTGACCAGCGGATGGAGATGCTCGGCGATGGCCCTGACGCCGGCTTCAACTCCTCTGCGAACATGGCGTACAGGGGGCGCGGGCGCGGCTACAGCAGGGGCCGCGGGCGCGGCAACAGCAGGGGTTGCAGCCGAGGCAGGCGCCCCTCCCCAACTCCATCTGGTGGCACGGCGGCGGCGGCGGTTGCGGTCGCCCACAGCAGCAACGTCAGCAGCAGCCCCACGACTATCCGGAGTGTCAGATCTGTTACAAGCATCATCCAGGAGGTGCTCGTGACTGCTGGCATCGGTACGATGAAGATGAACATGAGGAGAAGGGGGCCAACATGGTCACTGACTCCTACGGCGTCGACACGAACTGGTATGCGGATACAGGTGCTACACACCACATCACCGGCGAACTGGACAAGCTGACGACCAGGGACAAGTATCACGGACATGACCAAGTGCACACCGCAAGCCGTTCCGATATGAAAGTTACCCATATTGGTCAATCAATTGTTCAAACCCCTACAATTTTTTTTGCATCTTAACAAAGTTCTACATGTGCCTCAAACTTCAAAGAATATTATCTCTGTTCATCGATTTAGTCTAGATAATCGTGTCCTCATTGAATTTTACCCTTATTTCTTTTTGGTCAAGGACTTGGACACGAGGAGAATCCTTCTTATGGGCAAGTGTGTGGGAGATCTTTACCCACTCATATCTTCATCATCATCATTGAATAAACAAGCGTTTGTCGCCATCAAGCCTTCATCGTCAAAGTGGCATAGTCGATTAGGTCATCCTTCATCAGTCATTGTCAAGTTTGTTCTTAGTAAAAATAAACTCCCCTATTCTCATGAGTCTAGTATCGAGTCAGTTTGTGAACCATGTCAGCAAGCTAAAAGTCATCAACTACCATATCATGTATCTACTACACCCTTACAACTTGTATTCTCAGATGTTTGGGGGCCAACTCCTACTTCAGTTGGTAGATACTCATACTATGTAAGCTTTATCGATGATTATAGCAAATTTACTTGGATCTATCTTCTTAAGAAAAGATCTGAAATGTTTCAAGTTTTCTCAAATTTTAAAAATCTTGTTGAGAGAAAACTGGACACTAAGATTATTGCTATGCAAACTGACTGGGGGGGGGGGGGGGGGTCAATACAAGAAGTTGAATTCCTTTTTTCAGCAACTTGGCATCTCTCATCATGTTTCATGTCCTCATGCACACCAACAGAATGGTCCTGCAGAAAGAAAACATTGCCATGTTGTTGAAGTTGGCCTAGCTTTACTTGCAAACGCATCTATGCCACTAAAATTTTGGGATGAAGCATTTTTGACTTCCACTTATCTCATTAACTTGCTCCCTAGCAAAGTCATCAGATTTGAGACTCTTATCACACGTATTTTTGGCACTATTCCAGGTTACAAGTCTTTGCGTGTTTTTGGTTGTGCATGCTGGCCCAACCTACGACCATATAATTCACGCAAGCTTGCATTCCGTTCCAAACGATGTGTCTTCTTGGGATATAGTCCTATTCACAAAGGAGTATAATGTCTAGATGTCTCTATTGGCAGAGTTTATATATCTCGTGTTGTCATTTTCGATGAGTCCATTTTCCCTTTTGCATCTCTTCATCCAAACGCTGGAGCCATTCTTAAGAAAGAAATCCTTCTTCTTCCTCAAAATCTTCAGAATTTTGAGCAAGGGGGCGACGATTGTACTGACCAATATGATACCTCAACCAGTTCTAGTTGTGCATCTATTCCTGTGTAGATTCATGGTGAAAGCGCAGGAGAAAATGGTGCTCAAAATAATCAGAATTTGGCACAAATGGCCCTATATTGCATGTGCTGGACGAAGAAGAGGCACGCGCGGACTATGAGGTTGATTTGGAGCAGCCTACGACGCCGCAACGTTAGGCGCCCTTGGATCGCGCACCCACCAGAGGCCAGCACCAACACACCACGTCGCCAGGTAGTGGGCCGGCTCAGCTCCCCACGTGAGGGTGGCCAACAGCGACGCCTATGGGATCTTCTGTGTTGCGCGGGGCTACAACAACAGAGTCCACCAGTACCAGCACGACCGCACAGGAGGCCACAGAGTTTGGGTCCGGATCAGCTGTGCAAAGTGGACCTAGAGGATCTGGTGCATCATCTGGATCTTCTATGGCACGATCACCTGGGCTATCTCCTGTGCAGCAACCTATATCTCCTGTTCAACCACAACCGGCGCCGATCTCACGTGTCATGACTCGTCTACAAAAAGGTATAAAAAATCCGAAAATTAGAACAGATGGTACTATACCCTATGGCATGTTATGTGTTGCAAGAGAGCCAACTAGATTGGAAGATGCACTTGGAGATTTAAAGTGGAAAAATGCAATGGATGAAAAATACTCTGCACTCATGAAAAATAAAATGTGGCACCTTGTACCTGAGCAACGAGGTAAAAATATTATTGATAGTAAATGGGTATATAGAGTCAATAAAAAGGCAGATGGCTTGATTGACAGGTATAAGGCACGTCTAGTTGCAAAAGGTTTTAAACAACGCTATGGTCTGGATTATGAGGACACCTTTAGTCCCGTTGTTAAAGCTGCAACTATTAGGCTTGTGCTAGCTATTGCTATTTCCAGGGGATGGAGCTTGAGGCAGCTAGATGTTCAGAATGCGTTTTTGCATGGTATTCTAGAAGAGGAGGTTTACATGCGACAACCACCTGGGTATGCAGATAAAAAAACACCCCACTATGTGTGCAAGCTTGATAAGGCTCTCTATGGCCTAAAACAGGCACCAAGAGCATGGTACTCTAGACTGAGCTCTCAGCTGAGGTGCCTTGGATTTGTTGCATCTAAAGCTGATACGTCACTCTTCAGTTACAACAAGGCAAACACAGTCATATTTGTTTTGATATATGTCGATGATATTATAGTTGCTGGTTCTTCACAAAGTGCTATTAATGCTCTTTTGCATGATTTAAGTTTAGAGTTTGCCTTGAAGGATCTTGGTGATCTACACTTCTTCCTAGGCATTGAAGTCAAGAAGATTCCAGATGGCATAGTACTGAACCAGGAAAAATATGCTACTGAGCTTCGAACTCGCATGGGGATGAAGGACTGTAAGCCTTCACCTACACCATTGTCCTATTCAGAAAAACTTTCAGCCTTTGAAGGGGAGTCACTCAAGGAAGAAGAAAGCGCAAGGTACAGGAGTGTTGTGGGTGCTTTACATTACTTGACACTGACAAGACCAGACATATCATTTGCTGTTAACAAGGTTTGTCAGTATCTACATGCACCTACTACTGCACACTGGACAGCTGTTAAAAGAATTGTACGATATATAAAACACACTGTAAGCCTAGGACTTCAGTTCAAACGTTCCAGCTCCACTCTTGTTAGTGCCTTTTCTGATGCTGACTGGGCAGGATGCAGTGATGACAGGAGGTCAACTGGAGGGTTTGCAATATTCTTTCACTAGTAGAAAACAGAGCTTTGGTCCAGGCGAGATAAGAGCTTTAATCCCGGTTCGGTTACGAACCGGGACCAATGGGTGCATCAGTCCCGGTTCGTGAGGCCAGGGCGCCAGCCGGGCCAGGTTCCCGGTTCGTCTGACCCCTTTGGTCCCGATTCCAGACACAAACCGGGGCCAAAGGGCCTCGCTCCTGGCGCAGCCCCTTTAGTCTCGGTTGGTGGCTGGAACCGGGACCAAAGGTCAGTATTCTGTCCCGGTTCTAGCCACCAACCGGGACTAATGAGATGCCTACATATACCCTCGCCCCTGCCCACCCTCCCCTCTGTTTTTTGGCCGTGTGGGAGGTGTGTGCATGCGCTGCTCTGTTCTCCCTTCTATGCATGCATATGAGGTGTTCGATGAAATGCCCGAGCCACACTTAAGCTTTCTCCTCTCCAAGCTCCATTTTCCCCAAGATTTGTCTAGGTTTGGCGGTGCATCAACTACACAAGTGTTCTAAAAGGTTAGCTACTTCATCCTTTCATCTCTCACTGCTAGTTTAGCTCATTTCAAATGCTCTAGAAGTAGAGTGGTTTGTGAGTTTTAGTGTAGGAGTGTATGTGGGAGTTCTTTTGATTTAGATGCACAATTTGAGCTCAAATTAACTTCTTAGAGTCTGCACATGTGTAGGGTGCCGTTCCATCCCTGTCCTCACTGTCCTCGATCTCCCGCGCCGATCTCGTCGCCGGCACCACCGTGGTGAGCCTCTTGTTCTTATCTTCTTTTTAAAAGAAAAAAATTCTTACTTGTATGATTTAGATAGATATACTTGTATAAATTTCTTACTTTTATTATTGTTTGTTATTATATAGTGCCATGGTTTTGGTATCCGCCCCCGTCGTCCCTCGTCCGGTCTATGATTCGGATGTGGTATATTATCTTTTATAACTATTTGTTTCATTTAGTGTTTATGACAATTATGACGACCAACGTGACATAGATGTTTTTATCTAGGAGGTATGTGAACCGGAAATTCCAACCGACCCCCTTGTCGAGAGGTTAAATTTAGTTGAACAAGAAAACGATTATTTGAAAGAAAAATTGAAAAGAATTGAGGAGGAGAAGATGAAATTGGAGTTGCATGTTGCCGATGTCGTCAATGTTCACAAGATCAAGATGGATGCATTGCGCTTGAAGATTAGAAAGATAAAAAAATATGCCATTGATAATAAGGCTTGGTATCATTATGCTGTTATATCAATTGTTACCTTAGTTGCGATTATGATCACATTTGTTGTTGCATTTAAATGTTTTAAATAGTTGTATGTTAGTTTCAATGTATGTTTTAATTAGATGCTCTAGAGTGCTGTATGTTGTTCTATGAGAACTATGTATGAACTTTATGTATTTATTTTTTCAGTAATAACATTTGATCACTACTGTACTTTTGTTTTAATGTGATGATGAACTTGTATTAATTTGGTCACTTCTCTATTCATGATGTTCTGTAATGGTTTTTGATACACTTAATTATATAATGCACGCAGATGAACCGGCAATGGATGTACGGTGACCGACGCACCTCCGAGTATATTGAGGGCCTGCATAATTTTCTTGAAGTGGCTGAGGCAAACAAGCATAATGGTTTTATGTATTGTCCATGCCCTATCTGTGGGAATACGAAGGATTACTCTGACTCAAAAACCCTTCACATCCACCTGCTTGAGAAGGGTTTCATGCCACACTATAATGTTTGGACCAAGCACGGAGAAAGAGGGGTTATGATGGAAGACAACGAAGAAGAAGAGGATGATGACAACTATCCCCCTGAATATGGTGATACTGCAACAGGGGAAGCTGAAGATCAAGAGGAACCAGACGATGTGCCCGATGATGATCTTCGCTGGGTCATTGTTGATGCAAAGAGACAATGCCAAATTGAAAGGGAGAAGTTGAAGTTCGATTGCATGTTAGAGGATCACAAAAAAGGGTTGTACCCAAATTGCGAAGATGACAACACAAAGCTCGGTACCACACTGGAATTGCTGCAATGGAAGGCAGACAATGGTGTATCTGACAACGGATTTGGGAAGCTACTGAAAATAATGAAGAAGAAGCTTCCAAAGGATAACGAATTGCCCGACAGTACGTACGAAGCAAAGAAGGTTCTATGCCCTCTAGGATTGGAGGTGCAGAAGATACATGCATGCCCTAATGACTGCATCCTCTACCGCGGTGAGTACGAGGATTTGAACGCATGCCCGGTATGCGGTGCATTGCGGTATAAGATCAGACGAGATGACCCTGGTGATGTTGAGGGCGAGCGCCCCAGGAAGAGGGTTCCTGCCAAGGTGATGTGGTATGCTCCTATAATACCACGATTGAAACGTCTGTTCAGAAACAAAGAGCATGCCAAGTTGATGCGATGGCACAAAGAGGACCGTAAGAAAGACGGGAAGTTGAGAGAACCCGCTGATGGGTCGCAGTGGAGAAAAATCAAGAGAAGGTGGGGGGGCTTTGCAGGTGATGCAAGAAACATATGGTTTGGTTTAAGCGCAGATGGCATTAATCCTTTTGGGGAGCAGAGCAGCAATCATAGCACCTGGCCCGTGACTCTATGTATCTATAACCTTCGTCCTTGGTTGTGCATGAAGCGGAAGTTCATTATGATGCCAGTGCTCATCCAAGGCCCTAAGCAACCCGGCAACGACATTGATGTATACTTAAGGCCATTAGTTGAAGAACTTTTACAGCTGTGGAATGGAAAAGGTGTACGTGTGTGGGATGAGCACAATCAGGAGGAATTTGACCGACATGCGTTGCTGTTTAGATGACACCGAAAGTATATATTTGGGCAAATGCAGGAAGAATGTGTACCTGGGACATCGTCGATTTCTTCCGACCAACCATCAATGTCGAAAGAAAGGCAAGCATTTCAAAGGTGAGGCAGATCACCAGAAGAAGCCCGCCCTCCGTACTGGTGATCACATACTTGATATGGTCAATGATTTACAAGTAATCTTTGGAAAGGGTCCTGGCGGACTATCTGTTCCGAATGACGCTGCGGGACGCGCACCCATGTGAAAGAAGAAATCTATATTTTGGGACCTACCATATTGGAAAGACCTAGAGGTCCGCTCTGCAATCAACGTGATGCACGTGACGAAGAATCTTTGCGTGAACTTGCTAGGCTTCTTGGGTGTGTATGGGAAGACAAAAGATACACCGGAGGCACGGGAGGACCAGCAACGTGTGTACGAAAAAGACGGCATGCATCCAAAGCAGTATGAAGGTCCTGCCAGCTATGCTCTTACCAAAGAAGAGAAGGAAATCTTCTTTGAATGCCTGCTCGGTATGAAGGTCCCGTCTGGCTTCTCGTCCAATATAAAGGGAATAATAAATATGGCAGAGAAAAAGTTCCAGAACCTAAAGTCTCATGGCTGCCACGTGATTATGACGCAACTGCTTCCGGTTGCATTGAGGGGGCTTCTACCGGAAAACGTTCGATTAGCCATTGTGAAGCTATGTGCATTCCTCAATGCAATCTCTCAGAAGGTAATCGATCTAGAAATCCTACCAAGGTTAAACAATGATTTGGTGCAATGTCTTGTCAGTTTCGAGTTGGTGTTCCCACCATCCTTCTTCAATATCATGACGCACGTCCTAGTTCATCTAGTCGACGAGATTGCCATTCTGGGCCCTGTATTTCTACACAATATGTTCCCCTTTGAGAGGTTCATGGGAGTCTTAAAGAAATATGTTTGTAACCGTGCTAGGCCAGAAGGAAGCATCTCCACGGGCCATCAAACAGAGGAGGTCATTGGGTTTTGTGTTGACTTCATTCCTGACCTTAAGCCGATTGGTCTCCCTCAATCGCGGTATGAGGGGAGACTGACTGGAAAAGGCACGCTAGGAGCGGACTCAATAATATGTAGGGACGGGCATTCTTGGGCTCAAGCACACTACACAGTTCTAAAGAATTCTACATTGGTGACCCCTTATGTCAATGAACACAAGAATATTCTGTGCTCCAAACACCCGCAGCAGTGTGACGACTGGATTACATGTGAACACATCAGGACTTTTGGCAGTTGGTTGCAAACACATCTCATGGATAACACCACTATTGCAGATGATCTGTACTCGTTGGCTGGGACACCATCTTCGACTGTATTGACTTACAAAGGGTACGAGATAAATGGGAATACATTTTACACGATCACGATTGCCCAAGATCAAAAGAGCACCAACCAAAACAGTGGTGTCCGCTTTGATGCAGCAACCAAGAGGGGAAAGGACACATATTATGGTTACATAGTGGACATATGGGAACTTGACTATGGACATGATTTTAAGGTCCCTTTGTTTCGGTGCAAATGGGTCAATCTGTCAGGAGGCGGGGTACAGGTAGACCCACAGTACAGAATGACAACAGTGGATCTGAACAATCTTGGGTACACAGACGAACCATTCGGCCTAGCCAATGATGTGGCGCAGGTTTTCTATGTGAAGGACATGTCTACCAAATCGAGAAAAAGAAAAGGTAAGGAAGCGAATACATCATACGATGAGACAAAGCGCCACATAGTTCTTTCAGGGAAAAAAAGGCATCGTGTGAGTGGAGGGCAAGACAGACATGTCTGAAGATTATAAAAAGTTTCATGAAATTCCTCCCTTCAAAGTGAAGGCTGACCCAAGCACCTTGTTAAACGATGAAGATTATCCATGGTTACGGCGCAATAAGCAAGGGACACACGCGAAGAAAAAGTAAAGGAGGATACGATGATGGCTCTGATTACGCGAAGAAAAAATGAAATGCCTTTTGTAACAGATGAGTTTTCGTTCGAAACCCTGATACTTCGAAAGAGATTGCCCATTTTGTACACGAAGTGCATCCATTTTTTGCCGTAACCCTCTCAACTTTTTAGCACATGCTATGTAGGTGAAATGATGATACCATGCCAACTTTCAACCTTTTCAGAGTTCATTTGTAGTGCTTTTCAATTTCAGGGTCATTTAGCTCAAAAAAAGATTAAATGCATGAAAAATAGAAAATGAAGTCAGAAAGGGTTGAAAATTGATGATGTGGCTTTGAATGGTGCATATTGAACGCACAAAAAGTCTAGAGTTCAAATAAGTTTAAAAAATATGAAATGCCTTTGCAACACATGAGTTTTCGTCCGAAACCCTGATACTTCGAAAGAGATTGTCTAGTTTGTACATGAAGTGCATCCAGCTTTTGCCGTAACCCTCTCAACTCTTTAGCACATGCTATGTGGGTGAAATGATGATACCATGCCAACTTTCAACTTTTTCAGAGTTCATTTATAGTGTTTTTCAATTTCAGGGTCATTTAGCTCAAAAAAAGATTAAATGCATGAAAAATAGGAAATGAAGACTGAAAGGTTTGAAAATTGATGATGTGGCTTTGAATAGTGCATATTGAACGCATAAAAAGTCTGGAATTCAAATAAGTTTAAATAATATGAAATGCCTTTGTAACACATGAGTTTTCGTCCTAAACCCTGATACTTCAAAAGAGATTGTCCAGTTTGTACAGGAAGTGCATCCATTTCTTGCCGTAACCCTCTCAACTTTTTAGCACATGCTATGTGGGTGAAATGATGATACCAAGCCAAGTTTCAACCTTTTTAGAGTTCATTTGTAGTGCTTTTCAATTTCAGGGTCATTTAGCTCAAAGAATGAACTAATAGCAAAAAGAATGAACTAGAAAACTTTTATAAAACTCTAATAGCAAAAAGAATGAACTAAAAAGAATCAATTAAAATATTTTGTTATATATGATCAACTAAAACAAAACTATAATATTCTTCAATAGCAAAAAGAATCATAAAGCTTTTATAAACTTCTAGTTATGATCAAAATAATATTAACTAAAATATATAAAATTTATGCAACTAAAATTATCAAAGTATTTTTTTGTTAAAAACTTTAATAACAAAAAGAATTTTCATAAAGTATTTTTTGTAACAAACTTTAATAACAAACTAAAAAGTTTTTATAAAACTCTAATAGCAAAAGGAATCAACTAAAAAGAATCAATAAAAAATAAAATTTATGCAACTAAAATTATATAAAATTTATGCAACTAAAATTATATAACTAAATTTAACATATGCAAAAAATAACATTAAAATTTTAAAAACATAACATATGCAAAAAATAAAAATTGCCCGCCTACTAGGCCACCACGGCCTGCATACGACTAGAAACCCAACTATACGTGGGCCAGGATGCAGGCCCGCGGGGCAAGTAGGCCCAATAGGGCACATAAGAACGTTAGGCCCAACAGGCCTGCATTAGAGAGGAGCTCGACGGGGCTATCGCAACGGGGCTTATAAACCACTGCGAGCGCCTCTCAGCAAGCGAGGTGGGACTAAACTCCCACCGCACCGCGCCAGTGCCAGCACAAGCCCTTTAGTCCCGGTTGGTGGCTCCAACCGGGGCTAAAGGCCACCCTTTAGTCCCGGTCCCAGTCACCAACCAGGACTAAAGGGCTGTGCTTCCCGCCCTTTTGCCTGGCGAAAAACACCTTTAGTCCCGGTTGGTGGCACAGACCGGGACTAAAGGGGGGCCTTTAGTCCCGGTCTGTGCCACCAACCGGGACTAAAGGGGTGGCTATATAAGCGATACTTAGCAAATTTCCAATCCCCATCTGTGCAGTTCCCCCGACGACGCCGCCAGGCTGCCCGAGCTCGCCGTCGACGCCCACGCCGTCAGACTGCTCGACCTTGCCATCGACGCCCTCGACGCCCTCTGCCCCGACGCGCGCCCTGCCCCGACGCCGGCGCCGCTCCCCGCGCCCCTGCCCTACCCCGACGCCGCCGTGCCCCTGCCCCGATGCCGCCCCCAGTGAGCCCCGCTTCCCCCGAGCCCCTGCCCTACCCCACCGCCAGCTGCTCTGCTTGCCGCGCCGCTGCCCCTGCTCTGCTTTTTTTTGTTGACAGATTTTTTTTATCCATTGATGTATGTATGGATGATGTATGTATGTATATGTAGATGTATGGATGATCCATGGATGTATGCATTGATGTATGATTTTTTTTTGTTCATAGAATTTTTTTTGTCCATTGATGTATGCTTTTTTTGTTCATAGAAAGTTTTTTTGTTCATAGAAATTTTTGTTCATGATGATCTTGCTAAAACTCATACTAAGTTCTACTTTGCCTAAATCAGGGAGAGGCAACTTTACTAAATGTTCATGATTTTTTTTGTACATAGAAATTTTTGTTCATGATGATCTTGCTAAAACTCATATTAAGTTTGAATATATGAGCAATGATGTATGGATGATCCATGGATGTATGCATATTGTTTTTCTATATCGGGGAGAGGCAACTTTACTAAATAGGCATGATGATCTTACTAAGTTTTACTTTGCCTAAATCGGGGAGAGGCAACTTTACTAAATGGGCATGATGATAATGAAATTTACTAAGGTTAATTATGGGAGAGAGGGAGTAACAACTCATATATTCAAAATTTACTCTGGTCCGCTCGCCCGACCAACTCTGGAGGCCACCCAAACCCTAGAAGAAAGAGCGTTGCCGATCTCCTACCCCCTCCCGCACTGTTGTTATGTATAATACTATTGACGTCTAATGTCAAGTTAACAAATTCTATTCCATTAAAACATAACCCCGATAACTTCGACATGAGGGGGGTCGTTAAAACATAACCCCGATAACTTCGACATGAGGGGGGGTCATTAAAACATAACCCCGATAACTTCGACATGAGGGGGGTCATTAAAACATAACCCCGATAACTTCGACATGAGGGGGAGGGGGCGTTAAAACATAACCCCGATAACTTCAACATGAGGGGGGGTCGTTAAAACATAACCCTGATAACTTCGACATGAGGGGGGACGTCGGACAAGCATGAGAGAGGCGGTCCGCAAAGTATCCTCTCCAGAAAGATATATAGGATGACTCATCCGACATGAGGGGGAGGATTCCTCGACGATGTTTGCCACTAATCCATTGCTCATATGCATATGATTCCTTGTTGTGATATTAATTCCATGTTTGCCACTAATCCATCTCTCATGTTTGTATATTGCCATGTTATAATATTTGCAGAAACTGTGGACAAAGACTTAGAAAAAGAAGAGTTGTTGGGGGATATAATCCGCGACGGAGGTGATCCCTTGTCATTTCTCAACGACACCGATGGTCAGGAAGGAGATGATGACGGCTCCGGTGATCCAACAATGGAGGAGGAAGGAGATCATGACGGCTCCGGTGACCGAATGGTGGAGGAAGGAGATCATGATCACGGCTCCGGTGACCGAACGGAGGAGGGAGCCTTAACTGTTGCAAAGTCCGGTGAGGTGTATATATATATATATATATATATATATATATATATATATATATATATATATATATATATATATAGTAATCCTATTCATCATCCAGGGTGCAGAATAAGTTATTCTTCACCCGAGGTAATCTTACGATCGCTTCATAAATAAATTACGTTTGGAATACAAATAGTTACATTCATATTGATTCACTACGTAAAATTTGGTATAAGAAAACAAAAAAATAGGTTACAAGACCAGAGATATCGCATTTTATGTATGTTTTACACTATGTTTTTACGTTCGTAATTTTACGTAACATAAAATATTTTTTACGGCAAGTATATATTTTCTTACGTTCTTTTTTTACGTATGAAATAAGACAAAATTTACAAAACCTAAAAATATGGTGCATTGACCTCAAAATAAAAGGGGGTGAAGAATAACTATTCCTCATCCAGGGTGACGAATAGCGCGACCCTATATATATATATATATATATATATATATTAAGCCTCTGCTGACTAGATGCATTAATTGTTTTGTATGTACATATATTAACGCTTCTTTCTTCTTTTAGCCCTCCGGATCGAGCCAAACTTCGGTAAGGAGATGAGGCCCGAAGAAAAGGTTGCGCCAGGATGAAAGGTTCACGATCACAGAAGTCGCTCGAGATGGCCAACCGATTGCTCCCAAATGGACCAAGGACACATTTGTACATCAGTGCGGAGCTGTTGTTAGGGACAGCGTCCCGATCAGCATCCAAGAATGGAATAAGAAGGACTCTGAAGTTTCTTATGTCCAGGATAGACTGAAAGATGATCTTTGGACCTCGCTGATGACAAATTTCAGCCGACTGCCAGAGGAGGATCCGAATAACCCAGTTATAGAGCGAAAGGTCAAGGCATTTGTTCTTAAGAAGCTGGCAGAACTATTTAAGAACTGGAAGAAAGAGTTGAACAAAAAGTTTGTCGACAAAGACGAGACTCCAGAATTCATTAGTCGATATGAGAAGATAAGAGATCACTGGCCCGCATTTGTGGCCTACAAGAAATCGGACAAGGGTAAGCAAAGGTCACTGACAAACAAGCAAAATGCTGCAAAGAAGAAGTATCACCAGACCACGGGGTCAGGTGGCTATAGCAAAGCCCGACCGTTGTGGGACAAAGCTGAGGAAGACCTGTTTGGTAAAGGGGTCCAACCAGCGACATTGCACTGGCCAGATCGGGTAAGGACTTGATTCTTCGGGGTTGGGGGAACTTTGGACCCAGAATCAGGGAAGTGTGTTTGGACGAAAGCTCAACTTGCAATACCCATCAAGAAGCTTGAGGAAGCAATCCAGGCAACGCAGGAAGGGAGGTTCCGGCCCGACAGAGAGAAGGACGAGCTGACAGAGGCCCTCGGGAATCCTGAACACCCTGGACGAACACGAGGCACTTCAGGCTCCGTTTCGTGGATGCATGGGTTTCCCGACAGCGGTGGTTATAGAAGCCGACAGAAAAAGAAGCAAGAGGAAGCAAGCGAAATGCAGAAGCTCAGTGCAAGATTAGCGAAACCAGAGGAACTTGAGAGCCAGCGAGCTACCGGCCAACCATATCAGCGGCACGAAGATCCTTTCTTTGACACTGCCCCAGAAGCTACCCCACCATCTCAGCGGAGAAGCTACGTGGCTTCCACGGAGCTCGTTCAGCCTGATTTCACGGCTCCTCGCTACCCCGTGGATAGTATCACGGAGGCTAAACATTGTGTGCTAATGGCGAAATGCCAGAACCTGACCTTGAAGGCGGCGGTCGGCTCTGTTGTACCTCCTCGAGCTGAGGGAACTTTCCATTGTCATCCGATTCCACATGGCTATGCTATTGTCATGGTGGATGAAATAATGGAGGGATTTGAGGGGCTGGAGTTTGACTACCCTACAGGTGAAGGGGATATTTTTCTGGAAAATGCTTTAAGGAGTACATGTCTAGGTAGAAAGGAGAACATCAAGCTTCCAAACTAGACGCTAACTCAGCCGGATGAGGCCCCTCAGCAGACTCCTCACAGTCCAGCTTAGCTGCCTGAGTCGTCTCCGGCGCGTGAGCTGTCTCCGCCGCCGTCTCCGGCGGAGGAGGCCCCTCAGCAGAGTCCTCTTCCTCCTCCGCCTCCTTCGGCGCGTCAGCGGACTCCGCCTCCTCCGGCGCGTCAGCGGACTCCGCCGTCTCCGGCGGAGGAGGCCCCTCAGCAGAGTCCTCTTCCTCCTCCACCTCCTCCGGCGTGTCAGCGGACTCCGCCGCCTCAGCAATGGCGGAAGAGAGCCGCCGCCGCTCCGGCGGCTAGCAGTACAACAGTGGGAAGAAATTCAAATTTGGTCCAAGCCTCAAGCCTCTTCCAAAGTTACCATATGTGAGGACTGACAAGGAAAACAAGGACATCGTGGATGCCGAAGTGAGGGCCCATTTTGAACCGAAACGTCCACCTCCGAAGGAAACAATAGATCCGGTGAAAGTGAAGCGCACTCTGGATGCCCTTAAGCGACCACCACCACCTCCGCCGCAATCACACTATGATCGCTGTATTGGAATAACATATGGTGAAGCGCGGCGGTCGGGAAGTACTACCAATGCTGCAAGATGAAGTGGGAAAAAATTCCTCAGCTCAGCGAACAGGAGAAGCAATCGTGCCCCCCGCTCAAGGTGTCTAGCGATATCGCTAATCATCCGGGGCTACTGCCCGGTACCACTCTTGGTGATTACATGGGTGATGATGTACAATTTGAAATGGCTGATGTAGTAGAGCAATTTAGATACGAGCACGGGAAGCCTCTCGTCAAACGTGATCAGCTCCCGCATCTACCAACGATGATGCGAAGATTGCATGAATGGTACTTGGAAACCTGCAGGAAGTCTGGGACCGACAGTCTGATGCTGGGAATTAAAGATGAGCACGACTTCATTGGAGTTGACCTGATGCCTGTTGAAATTGTGAAATTATTTCAGTTATTCAATCAACAGGCCCTCGACAAACAACTCATGACTTGCTACTATCTGTAAGTATTATTTCTGTAATTAAGTCTCTAGCTCAGCTCGTTCATTGCATGTATATATAATCATCCTCACTATATATATTATGCAGATTGAAGATCGTCGAATGCAAAAGAGGATAAATCTATGACATTGAGTTCATTAGCCCAAATACCGTAAATGAATGGTCGGTAAAAAAGAGAGCCGAAGATACCGAGAAAAACTTGCTAAAAGCGTTCCTTCGACATCAAAACAAAAGGGAAATACTCATTTCTTACAACTTCTAGTGAGTGTTACTGTCTTGTGCATATTCGGTTTCGCTTACTCGATGTTAAGTGTAATTGATGAGTTATGCATGCGCATGTTCCACTTTATTCTGCTATCCATAAAGCTTGACGGGGCAGTAGTAACTGTCTTAGACTCGAGACGTAAAGATCAAAAGGAGAGGGCGGACATGAGTGAAATGCTCCAGAGGTAAGTTCAATCATTATTGCACCATATCGATCGACAACTTTCGTTCAGTTCCTGATTTCAAGTAATCATTTTCTTTGCCGGGCAGGGTTTGGAAAACATTCACCGGAATGGTCCCAGGTCTGAAGAAGGAGCTGAAATTTACACAGCCCAGAGTAAGTAGTACTAGCTAGTTCCGTGCATCTCTCATTGATTCTAGTTTCATCAATACAATTATCATGCTTGATTATCAGTTTGATTGAACTCTCTTCTCGTAAAGTGCTTGTGGCAGGCACCCGGGACTAATTTATGTGGATACTACGTTTGCGAGTTCATTCACAACTCGACCCTTGAGCGGGGCTTCTCTGACGAACAATTTGAAGTACGTAAACAATATTCACAATTCTTTTTTATTACCATCATTTTTGTTGAGTTTCATTCATATATATGTATTGACCCCTTCTTTAAATTAGATCTGGCGGATGCGGGATGAACTCCTGCCACATGATCGCATACGAGCAATTCAAGAGGAATTGGCGGGATTCTTTCTTGACCACGTCATACCTAAAGACGGAGAATACCATATGGAATTGGAAATGAATCTTAGGTAGATGATGTTAGCGATTGTAAGAGATGTTATATTGTATATATGTAATAGCGTCGGATAGATATACGAAAACTTGTTGTTCGATCAAGCACGAAGAAAGAGAGGTCACTTCTCTCTATATATGTTCATGACGATGTTGTGTAATTAATGATTCCTTCATTTGCTTACTAGCTAGCGTCGAGTTCTCTCTATATGTAGTAGCTACCGTCGACCAAGCACGGAGAAAGAGAGGTCACTTCTCTCTATATGTAGTAGCTAGCTAACACAATATGAAACCCCTAAACCCTCCAAAACCCCTACCCCCCCCTTAAAAAAAACAAAAACCCCAACGCCTGCGAGCTGCTGACGCGTGGCTGCCTTTTAGTCCCGGTTCGTGTTACCAACCGGGACTAAAGGTCCTCCTGCCTGGGCGCCCCACAGCGGCCACGTGGAGCTGCTTTAGTCCCGGTTCGTAAGCCAACCGGGGCTAAAAGTAATGGGCGTTAGTCCCGATCGTTTTGTCCTGGTTGCAGAACCGGGACTAAAGGCCCTCTGAAACCGGGACTAGTGCCCTGTTTTCTACTAGTGTTTGGTCCTAATCTTATTTCTTGGAGTGCCAGGAAACAGGCTACAATGTCAAGGTCAAGTACTGAGGCTGAATATAAGTCACTAGCTAATGCAACTGCCGAGATCATTTGGGTGGAATCATTACTTAATGAGTTGGGTGTTAAGCAACACCGCACCTCATGTTTATGGTGTGATAATTTGGGAGCCACCTATCTCTCTGCTAACCCAGTGTTTCATGGCAGAACTAAACACATTGAAATTGATTTTCATTTTGTGAGAGAAAGGGTTGCAGAGAAGAAACTGGACATCAGATTTATTCCCTCCAAAGATCAGGCAGCAGATGGCTTCACTAAGGCATTGTCAATCAAACCATTTGAGGAATTCAAGACGAATCTTAATGTAGGATAGTTGAGATTAAGGGAGGGTGTTAGAAATAGAGATAAAACCATCTATTGTAATCTCAACGGACTCTATCTTCTCCCTCTCTCTCGTAGCTATCTCTTTCTCTGTAACAACTGAATCCATCGATCGGTATTGCCTTGTAAGCCACGACATGGGCTGTTCCTGTCCCGAATCAATATATACAACGCGGCTCCTCTCACGAGGAGTAGGAACGCTTCCCATCTAACATGGTATACAGAGCCATCCTCTTCGATCTAGCCAAAAGCCTTCTTCCTCAATCACCATCGCCATGTCTTCCTCGGCCACCATCATCCTCAACCTTGGAGCCCCACCAGCCGAGAAGCTCACCAAAACTAACCTCATCCTATGGAAGGCCCAGGTTATGCCCGGCCTGCGAGGAGCGCAGGTCACCGGCCTCCTGGACGGATCCGATGCCGCGCCACCGAAGACGATGCAACAGCAGCAGACAGACAAAACCATCACCATGGCACCCAATCCCCTATATGGGCAGTGGGTTTCAAAGGACCAGCAAGTCCTCAGCCACCTCCTGAATTCTCTGTCAATGGAGATCCTCGCCCAAGTTGTGAGTAAGGAGACTACTTTTGATCTTTGGACTGCTATCACTACCCTATTTGCCTCGCAGTCCCAATCCTGCATCACCAATCTGCGGATTGCCATCACCACCACGAAGAAGGGATCCATGTCCAGCACCTCCTACATAGCCCGGAGGAAGAACCTCGGAGATGAGCTCGCTGCAGCGGGCCGGCCGGTCTCGGATCCAGAGATGGTGGATTATGTCCTTGCCGGTCTTGACAGAGACTATGATCCTGTCGTTGCGGCCATCGGTGCCGTCAAGTCCACGATCACCGTGGATGAGCTCTTCGCCCAGATCGCGGCGTTTGACCAGCGGATGGAGATGCTCGGCGATGGCCCTGACGCCGGCTTCAACTCCTCTGCGAACATGACGTACAGGGGGCGCGGGCGCGGGCGCGGCTACAGCAGGGGCCGTGGGCGCGGCAACAGCAGGGGTCGCAGCCGAGGCAGGCGCCCCTCCCCAACTCCATCTGGTGGCAACGGCGGCGGCGGCGGCGATTGCGGTCGCCCACAGGAGCAACGTCAGCAGCAGCCCCGCGACTATCCGGAGTGTCAGATCTGTTACAAGCATCATCCAGGAGGTGCTCGTGACTGCTGGCATCGGTACGATGAAGATGAGCATGAGGAGAAGGGGGCCAACATGGTCACTGACTCCTACTGCGTCGACACGAACTGGTATGCGGATACAGGTGCTACACACCACATCACCGGCGAACTGGACAAGCTGACGACCAGGGACAAGTATCACGGACATGACCAAGTGCACACCGCAAGCCGTTCCGATATGAAAGTTACCCATATTGGTCATTCAATTGTTCAAACCCCTACAATTTTTTTTGCATCTTAACAAAGTTCTACATGTGCCTCAAACTTCAAAGAATATTTTCTCTGTTCATCGATTTAGTCTAGATAATCGTGTCCTCATTGAATTTTACCCTTATTTCTTTTTGGTCAAGGACTTGGACACGAGGAGAATCCTTCTTATGGGCAAGTGTGTGGGAGATCTTTACCCACTCATATCTTCATCATCATCATTGAATAAACAAGCGTTTGTCGCCATCAAGCCTTCATCGTCAAAGTGGCATAGTCGATTAGGTCATCCTTCATCAGTCATTGTCAAGTTTGTTCTTAGTAAAAATAAACTCCCCTATTCTCATGAGTCTAGTATCGAGTCAGTTTGTGAACCATGTCAGCAAGCTAAAAGTCATCAGCTACCATATCCTGTATCTACTACACCCTTACAACTTGTATTCTCAGATGTTTGGGGGCCAGCTCCTACTTCAGTTGGTAGATACTCATACTATGTAAGCTTTATCGATGATTATAGCAAATTTACTTGGATCTATCTTCTCAAGAAAAGATCTGAAATGTTTCAAGTTTTCTCAAATTTTAAAAATCTTGTTGAGAGAAAACTGGACACTAAGATTATTGATATGCAAACTGACTGGGGGGGGGGGGGGGGGGGGTGGGTGAATACAAGAAGTTGAATTCCTTTTTTCAGCAACTTGGCATCTCTCATTATGTTTCATGTCCTCGTGCACACCAACAGAATGGTCCTGCAGAAAGAAAACATTGCCATGTTGTTGAAGTTGGCCTAGCTTTACTTGCAAACGCATCTATGCCACTAAATTTTTGGGATGAAGCATTTTTGACTTCCACAGGGAGTAGGAACGCTTCCCATCTAACACCAACATGCCCGTACATACTACAAACAAGAACCGTAGTCGTGAGCATTTTTTAGCTAGACTAGAAAAATCCTCCGGTGATGCTTATGTTTTGCACGTACGCTTCAAAGTTTGAGCCTGGCTTTGGAGTCAGCAACCGGACACGTAGTACATTACATGTAATCTTCCAAAGTTGCTAGGCTCGTGTGCTGGAGCTGGGTCTGGGTCTCCCTCCGCCTTTTTCTAAACGGCAAGGCGTTGCTACCCTCTCACCATGCTTGAGCTCCATGCTTTCCTCACCCTCCAACCACCACCAGTATGCACGCACCAGTGCGTGATAACTACGACAGTGATCTGTTAGTTTGGGACTGCAAGTCTGTAATGCATGCACTGAGCACTCAGGAGGGAGGAAGAAGATGGAAAAAAGCACTGAATTCTCGGATGTGATGCCTACTTGTAGCCCCGCAGCGCTAGCCACTCGGCCCGGTCGGCGCCCGCAAGGCATGCACGTACATTCATGTCTTCCACCCACGTACGTCGTACGGCGACGTGCACGATTCTTGATTCTTCCCGACAAGCGGAGCAGCTCCTTTCTCCCGGATCCTCCTCAGTCGTCTCCCATCCCATCTTCCTCGCGAGAGCTCCTGCGCGCCAGGTTTCCTGGCCACGATCCCACCCAATTCTTGGCCGCAGCCTCCACCGGCCGTCGCCCCCTACCCAGATCAAGGATCCGCACCCAGCTTGATTGCCGCCCCACCCAACGCTCCGACCTCCATCCCTAGCGCCGCCCCGACACCCCACCGCTTATCCCAAGGAAGTACGGTGTGCGGAGTCCAGTTGCAAGTTCAACGCCCGACTCTCCTCCGCCTCCAAGGTCTACCGACCGCACTTCTACGATCACCTGCTGTCTTCGAGGAGTTCGACGTCCTCGAGCCGGCACCCTCTCCACGGCATCATCTTGCTCTGGTACGTAGCCAGCCGGTCCTCCCCTCTCCTCCGAAACCCACTTTCCCCCTTCCCAATTTCTTGATTTACCCCATTCAAGAGCCCCAAAGCCCGGGAAGGAGTATGATTTGTGTTTTTCAAGAGCAGAATTGAAACAAAGGGATTTGTTGGCTCCGGAAGAGCTATATTTGGGGCTTAGCAATTAATTAGTTCGCGCTATTTATTTTCGGTCTGGTCAATAAACTGATGCTTTTGCAATATACAAAAATATCTTATCTATTTTTGTGCTTCAGACTCCTTTCAATTTCAAATGGCCAATCATTATTTGTTTCAGAAGAGAATACTAGTAGCAAATTTTAAGATCAAAGTTTGGTGATCCAGATAAAAACTAGGGTCAGGGTCGAACAGTGTGTGTTTAGGTTAGATTGTTTAACTGTGCTAACTCAACCTTCCATGGTGTTAATTGTCCGGTGTTTCTCCTGGTTGGAGTGAATCAGCTTTACAGTGGCAGTGCCCAAGCTACTTCACAAAGAGTAGTGTGCTACACGGTCTTTCCTTCACTGCATAGTAGTTCTTAAAATAAAGATTAGATGGCCTTTCCTTCACTGCATATTTCTTCTGCTAGATAATCAATGGAGTGGGTAGAGTTGGGCCACTGATGTGGATTTTCAAAACCTTTTGAGGTTCATTTTTTTTAGTTTCTTTGATCCGATGTAGCTTGTGTAGTAAACTAATTAAGTCAAACTGTTTACTAAAAAGGATAACCAATATAGAAGATGAATGACAAAAAGGCTTGGTGCAGCAACAATCTTTGGACATTATACACTTTGATATTTTAGAGTGCATTTGTGGAATATATATCTAGAGGCTGTTTGGTTTGCTGCCTTAGCTGCCCTGCCAAAATATGGGTCGTTGACCAGGCTTCGAGGGGGCGTTTGGATTGGCTCCAAAATATTGGTACGCCAGCCCGCCTCATCTCCCTCCAGCTTGTTTTGCGCCAAATCGCTGGCCAAAACGCGGGCGCCGGAATCGTCCGCCTATTTTTTGGCGCGCCAACTGTGCCCATGATTTGGCAGGGCAAGCGAGGGAACGAACCAAACAGCCCCCTATACTCTTGATTATGGGTTGCATTTACAGATAAATACCAGTTGTCTTAATTGCTGTTAATTTGGTATTGGATCCGATTCATGGTTAAAAATGTCATGTATTGACATCAGTCACTATGAGAAGGCCTGCCATTGATCTGTACTACTTTGCAGCTTCTCAAAACAGGCTTTCGCCCCACTTTATATATAAAGCACAAATCACAGAAGTACACGGCCGAACGATACAAGATGGTGAGGTCACCCTTTTACAAAGACGATCATAAGATATCGGTAGACACAGACGCACGCGAATACGCTACCAGCTACAAGCACCGGAAGCACTAAACATTCCCACACTACGACCTAGCACACCTAAACTCCACAACAACGCCCCCAAGAGGGAAGACGGCGCAGAGCGTCGCCGCTGCCGAGGCCATATGGATAAAGGTCTTCACCCGAAGCCCAGGCACGATAAGAAGAACCACAATGACGTCTTCAAGAATAGAACGACATCCAGGGGTGTCGCCGTCATTGGTGCCGTGGCGCGGAGCTTTCGCCCGGCAACTCACCCATGCCCCAATGAGGCCGCCAAGAAGAGCGCGGCGAAGTCAGCACCCCAGATCCGGATCAGGATGCCACCCCACCGAAGAAAGGGCACGTCCGAGCTACCCATCACCACCCCTCCCGTCGTCCACACAACCCGGGAGAGGAGCCACCACCACCACAATGATGCCCGCCGGAGAGCAACCATGTGGCCGGCCATCCGGGGCCGCCACCCCGGCGTCCCTGTCGCGAGATACCGTGTGCCGCCCATGTCACAACGCACACAACCGCGGTAGAAGGAGCGACAGTCCCTGAGTCTGGGTAGGCGCCTCCACCGTAGGAGGCACCCACACCTGCGTCCCCAGCCAGTGCCAGGTGGACTGGGGGGGGACACGACTCTGAGACTACCGACGGCCGCCGGCAAACCAGCCCCTGGCAAGGCGAGTTCACACGACGCCATGTC
This sequence comes from Thinopyrum elongatum, assembly GCA_011799875.1. Lineage (NCBI taxonomy): Eukaryota > Viridiplantae > Streptophyta > Magnoliopsida > Poales > Poaceae > Thinopyrum > Thinopyrum elongatum. The sequence goes on from CM022299.1 coordinate 522,933,601, forward strand.
CATGGCCATTGACATCGATCCGCGTACCGACACACCGCAAGTCCGACCACCACCAACGAGCACTCCTCGGACAGCGCCCATCATCGCCTACCCAGAGCGGAAGCATCGACTCGTCTCGGGCCTCAAACGACATCCAGGCTGGCCCTCTTCGCGCGAACATGCGCCTTTGGCCCGAGCCCAGGAGAAGGGAGGAGCCACCATCACCCGCACCCCGCCGTCGTACGTCGCCGCCAACATGCCGACCCCATGCCGACGACCGATGCCCCCACCAAGCACCCACCATAGCTTCGGCCGGCCTGGAGCAGAGCAGAGCCCACACCAGGGGCAGCTCCCGCTGCCGGGGGCAGGCCCTGGGCCAACCGCAGTGCCGGGCGCCAGATCTGGTTGATCCAGATCGAGCCGCCATGGCCGCCACGGGCGCGAGCTGCCAGCCAGGCCAGTCCAGATCGGCACCGGCGAGCAGCCCACACACAGCCCCGCCGCCATCGCCCTCCGCCCCCTGTGCGCCGCCAAGCAACAGCCGCCGCCACCGAACCACCCGCCGCCGCATCCAACCGCCCGACCGGGCGCGCGTAGCCCCGCCACCCCGCGCCGGTCTGAGCCTACGCAGCCGCCACAGCGCCCACGCCCACCTGCGCTGCCGGCCCGGCCGTCCGAGTCGCTGCCGCCGCGCCCTGCGTGAGCGCCGCGTCCGCGATGAGCGCCGCATCCCGCGCTGCGAGTGGCCACCCGGGAGGAAGAAGACCCCGCCGCCGCCTACGCCGACCGGGCTTTGCCCGGCGGCACGCGCCGGCGGCGGCGAGGAGGGGGAGGCGAGGGTTGAGGCGGCGGCAGCGCGAGCAAGGGTTTCGCCCGCCGCTCGCGGCAGCGGGCCGGGCGAAAAAGGAAACCCCAAATTTGGGACACCAACCACGTTTAGTAACTGTGAGTAGGGAGAGGAGTTTGGGCAATGCACCTTGGGTGCAGCCGATGAATGCATTGGCATATGTATAGGGTACAGGTGAGCGCGGGGCGCGCAGAGTACATGCGCGACGTGCGCGGCGTGCGGCAGTTTGCACGGGAACGTGCTTAGCGCACGACCTGACTAGCTATGTACGTGGGTAGAAGACGAGGTTGACTGACATCCCGCCGCAGCTGCAGCATCCGGTGGTCGCATGCACAAGCTGGAACAAAATTCTTCAAACGCTGGTGTTGGGAGTCCTTTGGTCATCACGTCCGCGAACTGCTGGGTGGTGGGCACATGAAGTACACGGAGCTGACCGAGGGCCACCTTCTCGCGGACGAAGTGGATGTCCAGCTCGATGTGCTTCGTGCGTCGGTGATGGACAGGATTGGCAGCCATGTGCACGGAGGAGATGTTGTCGCAGTATACCACGGTGGCCGTGCGTAGTGGGACGTGCAGTTCACCCAGGAGCTGTCGGAGCCAGCAGCACTCCGCGACCGCGTTGGCGACGGCGCGGTACTCCGCTTCGGCACTGGAGCGAGACACAGTGGGCTGCCTCTTGGACGACCAGGAGACCAGAGCGTCGCCGAGGAACACCGCGTAGCCTGATGTCGAGCGGCGCGTGTCTGGACATCCGGCCCAGTCGGCGTCGGAGTAGGCGACAAGGTCCAGAGGCGTCGACCGTCGAAGATGGAGCCCATGGGTAGAAGAGCCGCGGACGTAGCGAAGTATGCGTTTCACCAGCGCAAGGTGTTGTTCACGCGGATCGTGCATGTGTAGACATGCCTGCTGCACAGCATAGGCCAGATCGGGCCGCGTCATGGTGAGGTATTGAAGGGCACCCACCAGGCTGCGGTACTCCGAGGGATCCGACACGGGTGCACCGGCATCACTGCTGAGCTTGTGACGAGTGTTGACGGGCGTGCTGACGGGCTTGCAAGCCGTCATGTTCGCGCGATCCAGGAGCTCCTCGGCGTACTTGCTTTGAGAGAGGAAGAAGCCGTCGGCGCTGCGGGTGACACTGATGCCGAGGAAGTAGTGCAGCGAACCGAGGTCCTTCATGGAGAACTCCGTGAAGAGGAGCTGCTGGAGCCGTTGAAGCAGAGCCAGTGTGGACGCGGTGAGCACGATGTCGTCCACGTACAGTAAGAGGTACGCGATCTCGTCAGCTTGGCGAAGCACGAACAGCGAGGGATCCGAGCGCGCGGCAATGAAGCCAACGGCGTGGAGGAAGGCGGCGAAGCGGTCGAACCAAGCACGGGGCGCTTGCCGTAGCCCGTAGAGGGACTTGTCGAGGAGGCAGACGTGGTCAGGGTGGCGTTCGTCGACGAAGCCAGCCGGTTGCTGGCAGTAGACACGCTCGGTGAGGAAGCCCTGGAGGAAGGCGTTGTTGACGTCCATTTGATGAACATGCCACTCCCGAGCAGCGGCGATGGTGAGAACTGCACGGATCGTCGCCGACTTGACGAACGGGGAGAACGTCTCGTCGAAGTCCACGCCCGGGCGCTGTGAGAAGCCGCGTACAACCCAGCGTGCCTTGTATCGCTCCAGTGTCCCATTCGCCTTGAATTTGTGGCGAAAGAGCCACTTGCCGGTGACGATGTTGGTGCCGGGCGGCCGCGGCACGAGCTTCCAGGTCTGGTTCACCATCAACGCCCTGTACTCCTTCTGCATAGCAGTTAGCCAGTGGGGATCTCGCAGCATGGTGCGGACGGTTTTGGGTATGGGTGAGATGGAAGGAGTGACGATGGCAGTGTTAGCGTCGGCATAGCGCGGGTTTGGCTGGAAGATGCCGCGCTGCGCTCGAGTGGTCATGGCGTGGGTGGGCACATGACGGCTAGGTCGAGCGGGGGGGGGCGGGGGTAACATGGGGTTCCGGTGTGGGAGAACGACCAGGATCAATTTCTATGGGAGGAGAGGGTTGTGGTGGTGAGCTCGCCGGAGCGGCGGCTGTGGTAGGGTTGGGAGATCGGCTGGCGGGAAGTGTTGTTGTGGTAGGGTTTTTGGGGGTTGGTTCGGTTGGCAGGGCAGACGATGGAGGAGCAGGATCGGCTGTGGGAAGTGAGATGGCGGGTCGCGTGCGTGGTGTGCGAGCACAACGGGGCACGTTGGGGTGGATAGGGGGTGGTGGATCGTCGTCGGCCGGCGGTGAGCGAGGGGTAGACGGCGTGGCGAAGGGGAAGTGGTGCTCGTCGAACGTGACATGGCGGGAAACGATGACTTGCCCGGTCTCGCGATTGAGACAACGGTAGCCCTTGTGATCGGGAGAGTAGCCGGGGAAGACGCAAGGGTGTGAGCGAGGGGCTAGTTTGTGCGGCACGGTAGATGCAAGGTTTGGGTAGCAAAGGCACCCGAACACACGGAGTGCATCATACGCCGGATGAGTGCCGTGGAGTAGGAAGAAAGGGGTGTGGTTGTTGCGTGCCCGACATGGGCGACGATTGAGCACGAAGGTGGCTGTGGCGAGTGCCTCGACCCAGTAGGTGTAGGGCATGGAGGCGTGGGTGAGCATGGTGCGAGCGATGTCGTTGAGTGTCAGTAGGATGCGTTCTGCATGCCCGTTCTGTGGAGAAGTGTAGGGACAAGACATGCGTAGCTGGATGCCTTCCGCAGAGAAGAACATGCGAGAGGAGCGATTGTCGAACTCGTGACCGTTGTCACTTTGGATGGTGAGAATGTTGAGATGGAAGTGGCAGCGAACGAGCGCATGAAAGTGTTTAATGGTGGGAAGGACGTCGGATTTTTGGCGTAATGGGAAGGTCCAGACAAAGTGACTATAGTCATCTAACAACACAAGATAATACTGAAACCCAGATATGCTAGTTACAGGCGACGTCCAGACATCACAGTAAACTAGTTGAAACGGAAAGAAAGATACATGGTCCGAGGACCCAAACGGTAGTCTAACGTGCTTCCCAAGCTGGCAAGCATGACACACGGACGACAGGGCACCACGGCTTGGTGTGGACGACGAGCGAAGCGTGCTGAGGAGGGAGTCATGGCCGGGGTGACCCAGCCGCTGGTGCCATGTATCGGTGGAGACGGCAGTGAGGGCATGGTGCGAGGGCGTGGACGCGGACGTGGACGTGGACACGGGGTAGAGCTCGCCATCATCATCACATCTGAGGATCACCCGCTTCGTCCTTCGTTCCTTAACAGAGAAACCACGATCATCAAACTCGACATTAACAAGGTTATCTTGAGCTAGGGCTTTGACAGAAATTAGGTTTTTGATGAGGTGGGGAGACACGAGGACGTTGCGAAGCGCGAGTGGTGCTGTGGTGGTGGGAATGGAGGTGTGGCTAGTGTGTGTAACCGCGAGCGAGGTCCCATCACCAACTGTAATGCCAGAGGAAGTATAGGGGTGGGAGACGGAGAGCATACCAGAGCTCGACGCCATGTGCGACGAGGCACCTGAGTCGAGGTACCAGTCCGCGGTGGGCGCCGGCGGCTGGGGTTGCTGGACGTGGAGGTTGTTGAGGGCCTGCACCAGCCCATGCTGATCCCACGCCGGAGCGGGTGGCGCACCGTAGAGGGGGTGCGGCGGGACGGCGCCCGGAGTCCACTGCAGCGGAGGAGCGCCAGGCGGGATCGGGTGCGGCGCGGCAGTCGGAGACGCCGCCGTGTTGTAGTAGTGGGAGACGGCGCCGGCGAACGGAGGCGAGGCCCCGGGACGAGGCCCTAGCACTCCAGCACCTGGGGCGTGGGGACGCCACGACATCGGCCAAGCATGGACCATGCCGGTCCAGGGGGTGGTGTTGGTCGCCGGCAGGGCAGGCGTGCGTGATGAAGAGCCCCCGCCGGAGTTGGAGCCACCGGTGTCGACCGCCTTGCCCTTGCCGCGGCCGCGGCCGCCACCCCCGCCGGAGTTGCGACCACCACGGTTTCCCCCCACCCCCATTGCCAGGAGAGGGAGCAGGAGTGCGCGCGGCGTGGAGGGCCGTCTCGGTGGTGATGTCCGCCGTTTGGCGGCTTTATTCAGGCAGGAGGAAGGCCCGGCAGCGGAGGAAGGACGGAAATGGCGTCTGCATGGTGAGGATGGGGATCGCGTAGCGCAGGCGCGGGTGGAGGCCGCGAAACATGTTCAGGACCTGCTCGCGATCGCCGACGGGCTCACCGAGGTCGGCGAGGCGGTCAGCGCACTCCTTGAGGCGCCCAAAGTAGTGGATGACGGAGGAGGAGCCCTGCTCGATGCGCCGGAAGTCCGTGGCGAGAAACACCGCCTGGTGCTCCTGGTCCTCCATGAACAGGGAGGTGATCGCGGCCCAGACCTCCGCCGCGGTCGCGTGCCTCTGGTGGATGAGACCGAAGATCTCCGGGCTCACGCGTGTGTAGAGCCATGAGAGGATGTGAGCGTCATCCTGGAGCCAGGCAGGATCGCGGGGACGGGGGCTGCCGGTGATGTGGTGGACGACGCCGCTCTTCTGGAACATCACCTCGAACAACGTGCGCCACTGGGAGAAATTGGGTGGCTGCAGTGTGAGGACGAGGGGGACGTGGTGGTTGATGAACACACCAGCCAGGGGGGAGAGCGGCGGTGGCTGGATGACGGACGGCCCAGCGGCGAGAGCGTCGGGGCGCACGCCAAGCGCGAGCGCTGAGGGCGTGAGGAGCACGGGTGCAGGGGCCCGAGGAGTGGCGGAGGCGGCGGCGTCAAGTGCGCCGGCGAGGGTGCGACCAGGGCGAGGAGGAGGAGGTGGGGGAGGTGGGGGATGCGTCGGCCCAGACATGGCCGGGGACAGGAGGGGTAGCAGGCAGCGGAAGCGGCGTTAGGCGCTAGAGAGGCCTGGTGTCTGATACCATGTGAGTAGGGGGAGGAGTTTGGGCAATGCACCTTGGGTGCAGCCGATGAATGCATTGGCATATGTATAGGGTACAGGTGAGCGCGGGGCACGCAGAGTACATGCGCGACGTGCGCGGCGTGCGGCAGTTTGCACGGGAACGTGCTTAGCGCACGACCTGACTAGCTATGTACTTGGGTAGAAGACGAGGTTGACTGACAGTAACTTCTGCTGGCTGTGCCCTACTTTGCAGCTTAGAGCGAGACAAAGGAGATAAGAGTTCCTATCAACATCGCATCTACTAGCTAAGATGAAGACTACACGGACGCTGCTCCTGATCCTCACCTTCCTGATGCTATCACCAGGTATTATTTCTGTGATGTGTGTTGCACTGTTGCTTCATCAACTCGACAAAGAAAACTATGGCCATGATGTGTGACTAGTTTAGTTTAGTAATGGTAAATATTTTTCAGGGACCATAATAAAGGTGTCGAGTTATTGCGCAGGAGCTATTAAACCGACGCCTTTACCGTGTGATCGTCCAGGTTGCCTGTTCGTTTGTCGCCAGGCTCTCCTTATTTGCCCTGAGTGCACTTGGACTGCTGAGTGCAGCCCCGAGGGATGCAAGTGCAATGTGTGCGGCCCTGGTGAAAAACGAAAATGAGACTGAACTACTATCTTGTGAACTAGTAGAGTGCCCGTGCGTTGCCACAGGCTTTTGAAATAGTTTACAAGAGTTACATGTTAAATTTCAAATGTATAAACAATATAACACAAACACAATTATTGAATAATTGAAGTCCATTTTTATAATGTAAATTGATAACAAAAAGAAAGACTAACGACATGTCCATGTAACAAACTGAGCGATGCTCCAACTAAACATATATTACAAAACTATCAATATCTAGACGATGCGCTTAAGAAATTCTTTCACAATATTATGAAAGTTGTCTTTAGCTTCATTTCCACGATGTTTTAGCAAGTATAATAAAAATCGCTTCCTCAACTCATACCCATCCTGCACAAACAATATATGTAGTTAGTATGAAAATTTCACGCCAAAGTTCTTAAAACATGTAATGGACAATACTCACCGGGCAAACCGGCTTGACCAATTCTTTACCGTTCCACCAGAGCATAAAATCTCCACTACCTAAAAAAACCGTATGGTTCCGTCTCCCCTCTTACGTCCCTAAGTTTCGTCGGACCTCCCACTTCCGATAACCCCACCCCGCTTCGTCCGCTGGTTCCATCTTATGTCGTGGTCTATCTCCTTAATCGCCGCCGAAATCACCAGCCCCCGTTCCCAAAATCCATCACGGGATGTCCTCGCTGCCAACTACATCTGCTCTCATCTACCCCGCCGCCCCGTCTCCCCTGAGTCCCCTCTCCCAAACCCCACGGTGAATTCAGATCCGACATTTCGGTCAAACACTGACTAATGGCCGCCATATTTTTATTGGTTTCATTATCACCCAAACAGGTAGGTTGTAAGAACAGGTGACAATATAAGTCATATTTACTGCACTTCTAGTTGTGTCATCTATCAACCATAAAGAAAAAAAGCAACAGGCGAGGGAGTCGACCACTCCTTAGTGAATCCCTCCCGCCCATGCATGTTGTCACCAAATGAAAAGCACTTTTCCCTTCGCTAGTTACAACCACCGTGTGATTTCTTCCAACAGCTGCTGCAATTATATTGTATCTGCAGAACGGACAACTTCTAATTAGCATTTGGAAACATGTCGAGAAAACATGTAATGTTGTTGGACTATTAAGTTCAAGTATGTTGGATGCTATATGTTCATGGATTTAGCAATACCATACACACCTGTTTACACAATTAAAATGAAGGGCAGTGCATACGATTCTCTTACTTTCATAGTTTAGAAACAACAGCTGGAGGTTACGCAAGAGTGTCCCCATGCCCCAGCTGCCCCTTCTGCTAGAAATAACAGTGGTAAGTAAGAAACGTAACAAAAATTAAGCATGGACTCGTATGTATACCTGCAAGTCTGCAGCCAAAAGCCTTGACACACAAGAATAACAATAACAGCGAACCTGCTCGAGTCTGGGCATACACTTGACTTCATGTGCAAATCTATTCACTATATTTTTTACCCATAAATTGCTCTTCATCATCTTCTTATTTCTCCAACAGCTATGTCTGCATGACCAATCCAAGTTCACCACCTCTGTTAATGACAGATCCAACTCACAATCCCGCTTCCACTTCCACCAACACACTTAAAATTTCGAACACTTACCGGTGCACTTGTCTTCCATAGCTCATTAAAGTGGAACCTTAATATTTACATGGTGTAATGCAACTTCTCGAACTTCATCCTGGCTCATTAACTCCACCACTCTAGCGCAAACACAAAATAATGATTATACTGTGTAGAACAAAGAACAAAAATGACTTCACATGCTAAATAATGATTCTGACAAGGACATACTGTTTTGAGAAGCTGATCAATACTCGTAAGATTTGCAGTAGGTACAGATGTTGCAGAAGTTGATGTACTTTCTGAAGCTTCCCCAAAGATATCATTGTCATTCACCAGGGCAATCAGCATAGCCTATTGAACACATTCAAATGTCACGTTCGGTATTGATAAATTCAGAATTATTTATTTACAACTCATGCAAGGTACTTTGTTCAGTTTTCCTCATATTGATAAGGAGAGGAGCATATAGTGTTACTTAAATATTTCAGTCTTAGAGCTAGTCTCACAAAAGTTATGGACTTTTTACACCATGAGACAGATACTTATTTAGAAGCTATGCGGCACGATGATTGGGTATGCGCCATAACTCACCTCACCACAAAGTTCTTCAAAGAAACTCTTTACATCTAATTGAGTAACCTGCAGAGAAAACAGGTAAATTATAATTAAACATCTGATTTGATTGCGGTGTCTTGAAATATAAAAAATGTATGATGAGAAAATGAGCAAGTGAAAGACAATACGATGTCGAAGTAGAACATGAGTGTGTACCTTCTTATCCATATTTTACAATAAACCGTTTATAGGACCATTTCTTTCTAATCCTCCATCTACGGGCCAGGAAGAATAGGATATTGTTGTTAGTATTGTGGATAAGTAGAATAGAGCTGGCAGAAGGTGAAACATCAAACAACCTACCACCAGAAGAATTTCTGGATTCACAGGTAAGATAGTTGTCTTTGAAGGCAAGACTCTAACAGGGTAGAACCCAAGCATTGTGCTACCAAGGTTAAGTGCAGCTCTAGCACCCGCTATATTAAATGTGCCATGTATCAAGCCATCAATTAACTGCTGAAAAACGTAAATGTAGCATTTGAAGATATAATAATACCTTCTGCACCGAACTCGATAAATGCAAACGTATCAGCAAATCTTTCGTCTGTCACCTAACAGATTGTCAAAATTATTAGATCTAACATGCACCCAAGAATATAGCTATGCACACTAAGACAATCGTCAATCACCCACGGTATGGTCCGGTTCAGAGACATAAACGGTTCATAAAATGTTGTCTGGCCTCCTCATTCACATAAAAAATGGATCTTAGTGCACAGGAAATAAATCTTCACCTGAGATTGAAGAAAGAAAATATGATGAGCTCACCTTAGACCTGACCTTGCCTTGAAGAGAGACGTGTCGACGGCCGAACCAATAGAATTCCAACAAAGAAATGATGCATTTTTTTATTACTAATTAAGCATCTCTGCGGTTAAAAGATCCCAGGCTCCATCTGTATTCATCGACCACGGAAAACTGAATTCATTAACTGAATCACATAAATAGAAAGCGCTTGCTCAAGGGCAGTACTTAGTACTAACTTTCCCATAATACCTAATAATAAAATCAAATAGGCATTGCACCAATGGGAATAAATTGAGAAGATGCACGCATATTAATAGGATATGGAACAAAGATGTTTACTAAATAATATTTAGGCCAAGAAAGCGGTATAACAGTATCATTTAGCCTCAATAATTAGTGTTACCATCTATTCAGAACAGTAGCCAGACAAACAAGACACTCAACACCAGGATCTACATGCCACTACGCCACCTCCTTTGTGTCTTCCAGTTGAAAATATGCCCAATAAATTATCAAACAAACAACGGATGCATAGGGAGAAGCTAATCTTATTTAGTAACAAAAGAATCACACACCCAGTTAAAAGCATTGAAGGTATAAAGTTAAGTACTGTGAGTTCGATCCTGAGTGACAATTTTTTTTGCCAAGGTGTATTAGGATAACAAAAATTGCGCAGGGAATTAACATGCGATTTGGGCTTAGGCCTTTAAGAACAGTGTATAAACGTAGCTAATAAACTGAAGTAGCACATAGGATCAATGAAATTGGTGGAGGTGAATATCCACGCCCGGTGGGTAGCATGATGTAGAGAAGTGGAAGAAGAATGTCCGTCTCCCGTATAGGTTTTAATTATCCGTGTATTCTGCAGAAAACAGTGAACATGCATGAGCTTCAAGACCATGGTTCGTACCTACTAAAGATCGATTCGAAGCAGAGGAAGAGGAAGCAGGTGCAGTATTGAAAGAACCTGAACGAACAACAAATGTTTTGGCAGCCATCGTTAGGATAGTAGGAATGCGCAGTGACGGAGCAAATCATACAGGTGGATAGCAACCAAGGGACGACAACATGGATGCTATCTTATTCCTTTCCAGGTGGATAGCAACCGTACTCGCCGGGATGCATGAATCAGCCCTATTCTTTACAACTTTATAAAAAGCTAAATTTAATTATGAAGAGAGGCTAGTAAGTAAAACTAAGTCATGACTAAACTACTGAAGGGAGAAAATGATTGTTTTTTTTTCAAAGATGAATAACCCAGTATAATAAGCAGTGGCATTGTGCAAGCATCGACAGCAATACAAATAGCAGTAGCCTCTCAATCCTTTGCTATCTCTCTAAGGGTCAGTTCTTTTGCGTGATTCTCCGAGAATCGCCCCTCTCCCCAGCTTCCCCCATAATCGCCACTTCATATATTTTTTACAATCCTAACTAATTAAGATCTAATTAGTTAGGATTGTAAAAAAAATATAGAGTGGCGATTCTGAAAGAAGCTGGGGAAGGTGTTGATTCTGCGAGAATCGCCGAAAAGAACAGGCCCTAAAGCTCTCTACTACTCTCTTTTATTCCTCTCCCAAGACCACACACGGCAGCAACAGCACGCTCAATCTCTCTTCTTCCTCCCAAAATCAGTAGCCAATCTCTCTTCTTCCTTTCAAATCGAACATCAATAGCCCATGCACCGCCAACCACCACACCTATCACCTTCCGCAACCGCTTGGTCGTAACTGCTGTTGCTAGCGGGCGTGTGTTTTCCGTGAGATAAGTAAACACAATTTTACAGAAACTGCTATAAATATCTGGTTATGGATAAAAGGAGGCAATTAAGAAACAAGATATTAGAGGTTCAAACTCATTGCATCTGTTATCTTATTAAGAAGGACGTACAAAATAGCACACAATCAGCATAACCTGAAGTTTTACATTGCAATCATGCATATGCAGAAAGCCAGAAACAAATTTCAAGGCAGCCAATTTCAAGAAAATTTGAGAAGTCATCACATACAAATTTAATTGATAAGAAATAAACTAATCAAGGCAGCCAATTTTTTTACCGAAAAGTCTGTCGGTTAATGTTCTCTTCATCCACCATGACCTACTATGTTTTCCTGCAAATTCCACAACAACAAAACTAATCTTTGTTTCTATGATGCATGCCATCGAATAGATAGCACAAATGGTCAGATTAGTCAACCGAATAGTCATCTCACGATCCAAGTGGCCAAGCCCTTCTTCCCTCTCCTCCCGCCCGGTTAATCACATGCAAGATCTTTATATATAGTTAAAAGCAGATGCATTGCTAGAACTCTTTAATCAATATAACGTTACTATGTATTTCTTTTCTCTTTATCCCTTCTTCCCTCTCCTCCCGCGCGGTTAATCTTCTCTAATTATTTGTTTTCAGTTTTCTTGTCAAGCTTCTATAAAAAAAAATCAAAATGCTCACATGAAAGAGAAAACCGATTATTTTAGAGTGGCAAAGAAAATTGAAAGATGAGACGATACCTTGATAATAATATGTGCAGATACACTTGTGCGAGTGCTTGGGTCATTGTTCAAATACATTCCCCAAATGGGCTTGCTGTTCATGGATCATAATTCAACAATTGCATTACACTTGAAATGGATTTAATCAGTCAAGAATTGTTTAATCACAAAGCATGGCCTACAGTTCGAGTAGTCTAAGGTGACGATATACGAAATTAAGAATAATATAGAGCAATTATAATGCCTTGGGTATAACATCCAAACTATCCCCAAAACTTTAAGTCTGAAAGCATGAAATGAAGTTGTGGAAGAATACGTAAACTGCATTAAGTAGACAAATTACCATCAGACTACACCGTGAATAATCCAAACATGAGACATGAACTTCAGTTTTGCAGGGAAAACCTGAGACTAAAATGATTCGTTAGTACACATGCCATTGCAAACCTAGCTAGATCCCTTCTCTGTAGTTAATGCCATCTAGACTCAAAGTAGCATTAACAGAGCAGAGCTCTAAACAGCAGGGATCCACCAAGTGGTGGTTCATATTTATACTGTATAGGATATCCACAAGGACTTCTGCAACCGTAATACTATGCAGGCAAATAAATTTTTGTTGGTTTCTGAAATCACCAGGTTATCAATATAACTACAACAGCAGCAAGTTACCAAATATCATGAATTAGAGCCAAAGGGAAACCTACTTTGCAGAAAAATCTTCAGATTCCAAGCGCTCCTTATGAGGAATAGAGGGCTTAAGAGTCCTGCTTACGTTGTATCAAAAAAGCATTAGCGACCAACCAAGTACAACAACATAAGTAAAAATATATTAGAGAGGATAAACACAAACCTTCTTTTAGCACCAGCTTGATATACTTCACTATCATCGTGAGTAGATGTGTCAGGCGAACTGCAAATACAGAAACCATGGATCAGATCATGAAACGATGAACAGATGGACACAGCACGATATCAGACGTGTATATGGATCTAGTGATCAACTTACGATCTTTTAGGACTGATTTTCTTTATTGGCCCCTTGGAGGTAGACTTTCCATCGTCACAAGAGCTTTTAGATGCACTGTAATACGAGGGTACGAATGAGAGAAATGCAAACAACAAGAATACATTAGAAATCAGAAGCACACGGTCAGTAAACTTACAACAGTTCAGGGCAGACATCGATGTTAGTGCAGTTCGCCTCGACCACGGAGGCCTGGCCAGAGACGGCCTTGGACTGGACAACCGTGGACTTGGCAGAGACGCCCTGCGGCTTCAGCAGGGTGGGATGGTCGGCCACTCCCTGCACCGGCCCCGCGGTGGGGTTTCCTGCGACGCCAGAGACGCCCTGCGCCAGCCCCAAGGTAGGGTTTCCTGCGACGCCAGAGACGCCCTGCGCGACGCCGGTGAACAGCTTCAGTTCGCCGCGTTGCCACGGGCTCTTGCGTTGTGGAACCGGCAGCATCGGCACCTCCACCAGGAGACTCGACCGTGGGGGAAAACGAGGAGAAGGCCGGGGTGAGCTCCTCCATGGAACCGGCAGCGTCGGCTGTGGCCACGGCCAGATCCGTGGAGAACGGCCATGGCCGAATCACGGAGGATCCCGCACCAGCTGCTCCGCCACGCCGTCCAGCCGCTCGCCGTTGGTCTGCGGCATCAGCTTCTTCCCCCAGAACAGGACCGACTCCACCTCCCGCTCCGCCATGGCCGCCTCCGCCGTCGCTCCGGCGGTAATGCCGTTACCCTGAGGACAGGAACAATTGGGACAGTAAGCTTTGGTTGACTCACATTTCACAATGGTAATAATAATTCAGCAGCCGTGAAGAAAATTACAGTACAAGATAAATTATTTACCTGGATGCGGATGTAGTTGGTTGCTCTGTTCTCTCCGAATGCCATTGATACGGCTTGGTCCACCTGAAAAGCACATACACCCACAGTCCTGTTTAGCCCCGCGTACGTGACGATGGTACGATTATTTTTTGACGAACCGCAGCAGGTGCTGCTTTTCATTCATTAAGAGGGAAACCACAGGTTACAGGGCAGGACCGTAATCAGGTGGCGTAACTACAAAAATGAAGGAAAAATACTAAGAACTAATTACAGATTTACAGAAACATGGTAGCTCACATGTCGACTACTCAATCCATTTCACTCCTTTGATGCCTGCGTGCAGCCAGGTTCGAAGTTCTTCAGTGATCGAATTGCATGTGCCCAGAAAATCACAAGCCCCTCTGGTTGAAGATCCTACTGTTTCTCTCTTTCCATGTCATCCACCAAATCGTCATGCACATGGAGGAGAACTCTTTGTGGCGCTGCACAGGAAGTAATTCAAGGGCTTCTAGCCACCACTCAATCAGGCAATTTACATTGAATCCTGGTCTTAGTCCAAATGGGTAATCAAATTTATACGATTATGTTCGTGCAATGAATGCTCAAGAATCAATTGGGACGTACCATGTCGGCCTGGCACGCGCCGGCGATGCGCAGGAGGCTGGAGGACGACGCGCGGGCGCCCGACCCGGCGGCGGCGGCGTTCCCGCCAAGAGACAGCACGACGAGGTCGCCGGCGCCGGCGGCGAAGGGGAACTCGCGCTTGTTGAGGAGCACGTGGGTGACGGCCACGGCCGTGGGGTTGGCCACGCCGGCGTCCGTCCCGCCAGCCGCCGCGGCGGCGCGCAGCCTGGTACGCCCGTCGAGGGACGCCACCTCGGCCGGCCCCACCCCACACGCGGCCGCGCAGACCTGCCTGAGCGGGAAGTCAAACGCCTCGGCCTCGACGGCGTCGGTGCGGGAGAAGACGAACGCCCCGCACGCGGCCGCGCAGACCTGCCAGAGCGGGAAGTCGAACGCCTCGGCCTCGACGGCGTCGGCGCGGGAGAAGGCGAACGGAGGCGATGGTGAAGTCTTGAGGAGGAGGACGGAGAGGGCATGAGGAGGGGGGGGTCAGATCGGGGATTGGGGTGAGGCGGCGGGTGCGGCTGGAGGCTGGGAGACGAGGGGTAGCTAGGGTTCGAGGGAGGGAGGGAGCCTCGTTCGTCTAATTTTTCGCGTCAAGTGCGAGGGGGCCTCGTCCCTGGTTAAATTTCGTAGGTTATTTTTCGTAGATTTTTTTTAGGACGAAAAAAAACCAGTGGAGATGGGATGAAAATTAACCGTCGGAGACTGCCAACTGAGACATTAGGAGTAGAGATATACTGTAGGATGGTGTGCGGCCCTAGTAGAAAACAAAAATGCGACTGTATTACTATCTTGTGAATATGCTGTAGGATGGTGTGCGCGTTGTGATAATTAAAACGATGTCGTATGGTTTTTATGCATGTGTATAGCCTTCTTGGTCTTATCAAGACCTTACATCTGTATATGTGTGCTCTCTATGGTTCTTTTATGAACGAAGTGCCAATGCTAGTGATGCATGCAACCATTTTCACAGAATTTATTCATTACAATTACCAAAATTTGTGAAAAAACAGAGAAAACATAGGCATAAATTGTTACTCCCTTCATTCCAAACATAGGCATAGAACAGAGGGAGTACAATTCATGCATCAAATCCTATTACTAGAATGCCCCTATATTGGCAAAGTTGTACTAAATCAGCTTCAACGACACTTATTTTGGGACGAAGGGAGTAGTTTAAAGCTTATCATTGTTATAAACTGTATCAATAAATCAACTTTCAGAAGCCCAACATAAAACACACATTCCAACAACAATTTGAGCCATAAGTTGTTTATCTACACCCGGAGCCAGTTTTTAGACATGATAGAATTAGTCGGAGGTGGTAAAATGAAAGCCACATACACCACTCGCTAGACTAGGCGAGCGGATGGGCAAGAGAATCTCTTGCTTCATTGAATTTTCATTGTAACGGCCACACTTCTTGTTGTTGCTTCAGATTTTTTTTAGTTTTTTCTCAATTAAAATATCCTGCTAGCAAAGAAATCATACAAAGATCTTAAGCTTTAATCACTACTATATATATGACCTTCTAAGAGCAACTCTAGCAAATGAGGCATATTCACAGCCTTCAAAATCGCTTCAGAGAGCGCTCCGTAATCTTTTGAGGCTGCCGAGATTGGACGCAAACTCAAATTCAGTATAACCCAAACTCTATGTTTTGTGGACCTACCTATGAGCGTCTACGTCCTTTCTTCACACAAAGATATTGCAATCTTATTCATGTTTCATTCAACATCACATAGACATTGCATTCAACGTCACATAGACACAGAACTTGCTTTCAACATCACAAAACCTAAATTGAAATTGTCCTAGAACAAGAAATTAGAAGGCGATTTTATTTTGCCGTCTTCCGCCGCTTGGAAGTGGCCTCAGATGAGGGGTGTGTGTGTGTGGTGGGGGGGAGGGGGGGGTGGATGTGGCTACTTCGACCTGCACCTTGACACGGTGTACATACCAACATGCTTCTTGGATGCGGGTGAAGGCCACAACATTTTAACCCTCCATAACTGTTGCTTCCATTTCGGCCATGGTGGCGGCCTCCACGCGGGCAAGGTACCCATGGCGGTGGGGATGCGCTCTTCCTCGATGGCCGATTCAGCCTCACACTAATAGGGAAAGTCCTAGTAGTGGCACGGGTTAAACTGCTAGTAGTAGTCTGGGTGTCTGTGCTATTACTAGCGCGCTACAGCTAACTGGATAGTAGTAGCGCGGATGCCACCCTGTGCTACCACTAATTATCTGTAGCACGTGCGTGGGACCCGCACTACTACTATTAATTTAAAAAAAAATATGCGTATTTGCGCAATATACAGCTTTTCTCGATCTCGTGTGTGCTGTCAATGACGGCGACGGTTCGATCTAGCGAAGGCAGGGGTCGCCGGAGGTGCGGACGGGCAGTAGCAGACCAGATCCAGCAGCGGCTACTGGAGAGGGACCAAATCTAGGGTAGAGCAAGGCGGCGGTGTGGGGCTCCTCTTCGCGACCAAGGTAGACAGCTCCTGGTTGTCCATGGCGGCGACCTGCACAGGAATGGCCATGGGAGGGTGAGTCAAACCAGAGGGAGAGAGGGAAAATGAGAAACGAGGGAGAGAGGAAGGAGATGGAGGGAGCAGCGGGGCTGGTCGCCGGTGGTGAGGTGCTCCGGCGAGGTGGCATGTAGGCGCGGGGGAAGACCGGCTAGCTCCTGGACGTCGGCGGTGCGAGGCGGCGACCTCTTTGGGCGCCATGAAGGAGGAGGTGCGCATGGGCAGGGGCGCCATGGGAGAGCTTAGGGAGAGGGGGGGGGAGGGACGGAAAAGATGAGGGATTCGGTGGACGAGATGTGGATTTCAGGGCTATTAGAAAACCCTGTACTTAGTTGCAGTGTGAGGTTTATACGCCACGCTACTACTATGGCCTGTCCCCGGGGCATGATGTGGACCACTTAGTAGTAGCGCGGGCTTTATACCCCGCGCTACTACTATCAACTTAGTAGCAGCGCGGGGTTTATGTCCCACTCTACTACTATGGCCTGTGTCGGGGGGCACGGTGGGGACCACTTAGTAGTAGCGCGGGATTTCTACCCAGGCTACTACTATCAACTTAGTAGCAACGCGGGGTTTATACCCCACGTTACTATTAATTAGCAGCAGAGCGTGCCAGATAACCCACACCACTACTAAGTGATTGCATATAGGGGTTTTCCTAGTAGTCATGGCGAGCTTCGGCCTCGACCCTCTCGGAATACCGCCAGACCCTCTCCTAGTACTTATGGGCGGTGTGATCCTCTTCGTTCTCGCCCGGAAAGGGTCCATGAGCGGGCCCGTTGTGACATGGCGGAGGCGAGGTCGGCACGGAGGAAGATAGGTGGTAAAGAGGAAGATGGGTGAGTGTAGCAACAATGATGGAGACATTTGGTGTATATGGCCACGAGTGGTATGCACCGACAGGAAAATGGGCACGCTCTAGCGGGAAACAGGGTGGGAAGGGGCGTGGATGGGCGATACATGTGGCATCGGCTATTAATGGGCACATTTTCCAATGAGAATCGTGGTTGCGGTACTGGTACGAACGATTGTGCTATTAGAAGGGAGAGGAAGAAAACAAATAAGTTTTCCTCCCACGCAGATTGTCGGATATGCTCCATATCATACTCGTCCAGATATGAAGGCTACGACCCATGTTTTGAAGTGCGCTCCATAATCTTGAGAGGACGAAGCCCGTTTGGCAACTCTACTAGACCCATATTTTGGGTTCTCAACTCCATAATGGTCTTTATTATGGAGCTCAGGCATGCTTGGCGACTCTGCTAGAGTTGTTTGAAGTCGTCTAGTAAGTACCATTTCTCACGGATATATGAGTCGATTGGATAGAGGAGGCACTGTTGGCAGGTGCCTTTGACGTCGGACAAATAGCCGACTGTGTTGCAGCTAGCGTAGTTGACTCCCAACAAGAACCCATTAGAATTGGAATAAGCCTTATCGTAGTTGACTCCTATATTGATTTTTGGGATTTTGCGTATCCAATTTTTACTACTGCCACTAAATACAAATACAAATGTGGCGACACTCAGGTTTGTCTACTTCCGTTCCATTTTCATCTATATCTATACTACTATATAGTTTGTGAATACGTTTGAATATGGATTTTTGGATGGACTCAATCCGACAGTCAAGAGGTGGCAAATCTGAGCGTTGTTGACTATTCAATTTCCTATCCATTACATCAGATTCCGCCATGTGTAGTATCTACAAGTTTTCGACAATTAAAAACATAGTACACCCTTGTAATTGTCACGTATACTATCTTTACAGATTTCTCATTAATTCTAAAATCTTTCATGCATGCTCCCTTGCTCCATTAGAGTTTCTTGCTTGAATAAAACTGTATCTATTTATGAAATTACTTGTGAATTTCTACTATTCGAGTGTATCCATTTGTGAGGTTACTTGTGAATTTTTACTCAAGGTGAAAAACTTCTGATATCCTTTCAGAGACTTTCAACCAAATACAGCAATACTATCTTCGTATATTTTTGAAATTTAATCCTTAAGGTCCATACAAACAATGTGTTATATACACGTCTTGGAGCACTATGCAGCTAAGGTTTTCCTTTGTGAATGAGTTTAGCTATCATTAGTAACAAATTTGAATCTTGAACTTAAGGCACATAAGATATAAGTGTCAGTTGTTTATCAACATTGTGGTGTAAAGATATCTCACAACTCACGTGCAAAGCCAATGCAACTCACTAGTCCATATAGCGGTGAATCCCTTATGCTGTATGTTTTTGTAAAAGTAACCTAGACAAAAACCTTAGCTCGAAATCCAATAGAAAATTGTAGTCATGTACAACAAGCTGCATGTATAAATGAAGCTTCAATGTTTTGGATGAGTCAATTACACCACTGATGCTAAAAGTTGGTAAGAATGGTCACTTTGGTGCTAAAATTTGCAGTATACATTGAGGTGATGCAACAACCTGGGTTAGGCGTGCAAATATAGTGCAAATCATGTTTGAATATGCCCGCGGTGCCGGTTAGGCGTGCCACGAGGACATGTGGCATGTTTTTTGTGTGAAAAGACCCTCAATATTATTTTCTCACCAAAAAGCCCCTGGCACAGGCCAAAATAGGCAGTAGTTGCCCGCATGGGTCCCATGTCAGCGGCCTACATATATTATGAGAACCAAAAAATGTCCGCTCGGGACTAGAGCCATAAACATAAAGGCAACGCGTGTGCACATGTTACCACTCCAGCCAAAGCCATTTGATGACCAATATGGATACATTTTGTTTATATCATTTTAAGCTGGCATTGTAAATTCATTTTTTTAATCAGAGTGAAAAAAGATGGCTTGGAGGCTCAAACCAGCGACCACATGAAATCTTGCACCCGAGAATACCACTCTAACCGAAGACACTACATTCCTTTAAAAGATATAAGTATTTGTTATGTATGTAAATTATAATTATGTGTTATAAATAATATACATAAAAGTAAAATAAAATATATTTAGAACAATTTCATGTAATATCAGAAAATATTCACTTATAATGTTTAAAATATACATATAAGTAAACTATGAATATTGGTGTGTTATAAATAATCCATTATAAATTAAATAACATTACTTTTGAAAATGTTATGAATTATAAAAATGTTTTATAATGTAAAATAATGCAAATATTTCTAAAATTTAATCATAAATATTATTTTAATTATAGAAATATTTCAATAATTATACACATTTTTATAACTCATAAGTATGTTGTTTAAGAAAATGTTTGTACCGTTAAACATGCATATTCATAATTTAAAATTGAAAGTGTTGATATGAATATAATCATGGCTAATATTAACATTATATAATGTTTTCTTTAATATAAGTCGCGAGTGAAAAGTATACACAAGTGCATGTTCATAAATTCTTAGTAAACATTTGTATTCAATATTTGCATAATTTAAATATGAGCTACGAGTGTATAATAATGTTTGTATTCATTAAAAAATTAAATGTTCGTATTTACTAAATAGTTTTAAATATAATCAACGAGTGTATGTTGAAATGCTTTTATTTACTAATCTCTTTTGTATGTATAATATTTATAACACAAGAAACTTCGAACATTATTTTTATTACTCACATATGTTTTACAAATATCTTTATAACTAATGCGTGCAAAATGGGCAGCACTAGCTGCAGTTCATTTAAGCCCAGCAAGCGTCTTTGGTATAATACATTACGCCTTCTTATCCATAATGAACATTAAAATGTGGAGGCTGGAGTTGGCATTTTTCGTGTTTATTTCCTCTTTGTACTGACAGGTGGGACCTGCCTATCTAGGGCTTCTACGTGACAAAAATATCCAAAGTTTTTTTTTTTTTGCAAAATAACAGGCCACATGTCCTGTCTCCGCCTTGCTGATTGCGGGCCCCACACCACGCACGCGATTTGCACCGTATTTGCACGCTTAAGCCAAGTTTTTGCACCACTTAATGTACATCGCAAGTTTTAGTACCAAAGCGACCATTCTAGAAGTTTTAGCACCATGGTGTAATTGACTCTTTTTAGATCTTAACCACATTCAATTTTGCTCATTCTTCCATCGGGTATCTAGCTTAGAACTTGCAAGACTATTTTGAAAAATGAAACAAACAAAAAAACAACAATATGATACATATTCCCAGTGGAGCTGTGAGGATTACGAGGAGACAATGCAGAATGCACTGTTACATAAGGAAATTGCGCTAGCTAGTGGAGCTACCCACAAAATATATTGTTCTCAGTCCATGCATATTTTTTGTATAAATCAAAGAGCTAATGTACACTACATGACTTTGAATAATTTTACTATCCTTTTTTTTAGAGAAACCAATGATACTATTCCATAACTAAATGTCATAAATGAACTTTTTTCTCTTCTGTCCAGTTGACGCAATATATTTACCATAATCAAAGCCAATTTAGGGGGGAAACACTAAATGTCATAAATGAACTTTTTTTCTCTTGTGTCCACTTGACACACTATATTTACCATAATCAAAGCCAATTTAGGGGAAAATACTTTTTTCTTTTCTTTTTGAAGTGAAGGTTGAACCCCCGGCCTTTGCATCATGATGATGCACACAGTCATTGCTGTTAACTACAGTATTAAACAGGGTACAAAACAAATGCAACCTCTCGATAAAACCATTACAAGAAAATATGAATAAAACATCTATAATTATGTTCAAAACAAAATTAAGGAGGCAAGAACATGGATCAATGGATCTGTATGTTATTTTCCTTCTGCCAGGTAGCTAAGCACAGCACATGCATGCCAGGTAGCTAAGCACAGTACTTCTCACAGCTGTCCGGGAACTAGAAACGCGTCGTACAACTATGCGACGGCCGGGTTACTCTGTATATGATGTTATTTGCTTGGCTTGTAAACAATGCAGAGTATACATGGTGCGGGCCGACGATCAACAATGTGCATATTTCTTTGGTACGAACATACTGATCACTTGCTTCCTTCCAATATCTTGTAAACTAGGCAGCAAGTTCAATCGAAATGTTGTAACTCCGTGCTCTCTGTTCGGTAGCTACGGTTGTTTTATCCCTCCTGCTGAAAATGTTAGAGCAACTCCAACACGCCGATTCAAATGGACGCGCGCTTTGTCCATTTTTTGTCTGTTTGGGTCGGCCGCCCGCTCGTCGTCCGCCCCGTTTTGTAATTGGGTCGGCCATGCGCCCAAGTCGCAGACCCATTTCATGTCCGCATACAAATTTTAAAAAGGTCCGCGACCATAGATCATGCCAGCGGCTATGCCATCGCCCAGAGTTCATGCCGACGTCATGCCAGCGGCCGGCATACATGCCAGCCTAAAAAAACCCACCGCACACAGTTTATGCTGGCGCACTTGCCAGCGGTCGCCACACATGCCAGCACACAAAAAGGGGCGGGAGTTCGACCACGCCATCTCGGCCTTGTTCATGCCAGCATACTTGCCGGCATAAAAAAAAGGATGACGCTCTCCGCCATAGATCACTCGTCATCGAACTTAAGCATGTCGGCCTGCATCTTCTTGAACCATGGCCTCTTCCTTGGCGACACCGTGCTCAAGTCCACCTTCATGATCTCCATCCCGTCATCATGCTAGCGAGCGCCACTTCTTTTGCCTTGGTCTTGGCATTGGCGGCCTTGATCTCGAGCATCTTGACTTGCTTCTCCGCCTCCAGCTCGAGCATCTTAGCTTGCTTCTCCGCATCGAGTTCAAGCCTCCTCCTTTGGATCCCCATGAAGGCGTTCATTTGCTCTTCCTTGTATTGCCGGCGCTTCTTCTCTCTTGTGTTCTTCTTGGTCATCATGCCCCCCAAAGTGGCATGCAAGGCAATCGACGTCACATCGCGCTTGTCCTCCTTCTTGGAGTTGGTCTTTCCCCGCGGTCGTGGCTTCTCGCTCTCTCCATGCTCCTTCATGGCTTCCTTCCCCCCACGTGCCTTGGCGGCAGCATATTGCGCCTTGAACTTCTCCTCCCCGTTGATGATCATTCAACAATGAGGTTGAAGGACCTGCCGTCATGTTGGGCCTTGAATGCCTCGAAAGCTTGGAATGCCTTCAAATGAATAGCATGCAAGCATATGGGCAAATGGACATGCAAATGGACTTGCAAGCATAATGAAAACGGATACGAAGAGGGGCGCATGTATAGCATATCCTTGAGGCCGAGGCCGCTCACGGAACGTGCTTGGATGCTCTCAAGGGTTGTACAAAATTTGTTGCACTCTTGTTGTATCACCCTCCATCGCTTCGAGATAGACACCCACCCACGCTTGCTCTCCATTTGGTAGGGCGAGAACTTCTTGCGTTCATGGTACTCACGATGAACACAAAGCCAAAAGGTAGATGCCTTTTGCTCGGCGTCGACCTTGGATCTTGTCCAATGTCCCTCCAACACTCACAAAGGAGTTTGTCCTCCCGCGGCGTGTATGCCTTTGTTCGCTTGCTTTCGTGCTTAGTGTTTGCGCCGGCTTGGTTGGCGAGCTCGTCCTTGAACAAAGGCTCCTCGTCGATGTCCACTTCATCCACTTTTTCAAGGACGTAGTCCTCCGGGAATTCGTGGTCGAGCGGGAAGGTGCTGCCCATGCCGACCTGGTCTTGCATGAAAGAGTCGTCCATGTCAGCTTGATCAAAGGTGGCGGGCATGAAGGGCGCTTGGCCGTCTTGGCTTTGGGTCTTGTTGGGATCGAAGGCAGCTGCGGCCGCACGCCTGCGGAGGCAGCGGCTCACGCACCGCCTTCAAAGATGATGTTCTCGATGATGAAACGGTTGGCCGTCTCGTCGTCACCGGTGGCCAGCATTCTGTCGAACAGGTTGCAGGCGTCAGGAAGCTTGTCGGTTGGCATCTCCCATGGGTGTTTCCTCGCCCCTTCGGAGGATGATCCATCGGCCACCGGCGTGCCGTTGAGGTCGATGGCCACGGCCGCGGGCGTGGACGGCGCCACCATGCTGACCTCCGGCGAGCATTCCCCGGAGAAGTGGGTGGCCTACGGAAAGACATGGAAGCCGGGAATCGGCTGCGTGGCAGACGCGCGCGGCAACTCTGGTAGTACCACCCGAGGAAATGCCGACGAGCCCGTGCTGGCCTCGGCCACGGCGGTGCTCACGAGCCCATGATGGCCAGGTTTAACCCTAGGTACAGCAGGGCCTCCCTCGTTGATGCGGCGACTCGGTCATTGGTTTCCTCCTGCTGTGAGGTGGCGGAGAGGGAGGCGGCGGCCGCGGCTTCGAGCTTCGCATCCTGAGCGTGCCACCGGCCCTTCCTCTTGGCCGACTGCACGGCACGCTGCTCCGGCGTCAACTACTTTTCTTGGGCGGCGCCGCAGTCTTGCGGGGCGCGCGGGGCTTGGCTTTGGCGGAGGTGAGGCCGGAGGAGGCGAGGGAGGCGAGGCCGGCGGCGGCGGCGTGGGTCGGCATGTCGTCCATGGAGAGCGGCCGGGAGCACGAGTGGGCGGGAGTTTTTTTGGAAAAATGGGGGGAAATGGTGGTGGCTGTGCCACCGACTGGCGGGTCAGGGGGTGGAGTAGACGGGTGTTGCGCGCATCCGTTGCGTGTTGTTGTTTACTGCGGATAAACGACCTATCTATTGTAAAGAAACATGCGCGTGTAAGTCAGTGTGGCCCATGTTAGCTTTCTTTTGTTTTTGTTTTTTGGAATTTGTAAAAATACGTAAATTTACAATGATAGAAATAAAAATAAAGTTCAAACATTTGTGTGTTATAAATATTATAAATACAGAAAATAACTTATCTAGCAAAATGTCCAAGTAATTTTAAATAGTATTGACGTATTCCTTTGAAAAAAATCATATAAATTAAATTGTAATTATGATTACAAATTGTTAGTTCAATTTAGAATATTAAAAATATTTGATAAATTACAATTGACAAATATTATTTTAACTGTACAAACATTTGAATTATTATATGCACATTTTTATAATTCATAAGTTTGTTCTTTAAGATTCTTTGTATAATAAATATTTAAAATTATGAAAAAATTAAATTTTAAAATGTTTTAACCAATATTTACATCTGACTATCTTTCAATTATATAGAAATTATGAATATGTGCCACGAGTGAAAGTCATCACAAGTGAATATTAATAAAAATGTGAATATTTTTAAAACTACATGAAGATTTTATAAATAAGTTATTTTTAAGTATAATATTTATAACGCACGAATATTTGGAATTTCATTTTATTACTGTGGTTATAGTTGACAAACTATTTACAAATTTCTAGAAGAGCTCACATGTACAAAATGGGCTGCACTAATTGCAGACCATCTAATAGCCACGCCGAGGATTGCGACTAGATATGTGAAATTGATTGGCGGCCTTCGGAGTCGCCCTCGAGCCATCCTGGAGGCAGTTGGAGAACAACGACCTGGGGATACAACAATTATGTGCCTACATTCCTCTGAATGTTGAAGATATTTATCTCTACTCAGACCATGAATCTCATTATATTTATCTATCTCATTAATAGCATCTACCAATTACTTTTTTTTTTGTACATGAAACCAAACATAGTTCAAGTTCCACCCTTTTAACATATTTTTTCCTCATGCCACTGATCCTTTATACTTCTACCACAATAAGCACTATTGCTTAGAAACAACATTTTCTAGATCCTCCCTTAAAAACCAGCATAATTCAAAGTTAAAGGGCTTTACAATTTTTGGTTGATTAATTCCAAAATCTAATCATAAAGGAGCATGTTCTGAATTAATCCAGGCAGTCAATGACATACCTTTTTTTCAAAAAAAAATCTATGATCAGACCCTCTATTTTAGATATGCATTTCTTTTTATGCTACTAGAACAAAACAGACTATTAAGGTGAAGAGGCCTACGCGATCACGAGTCAAGTTAGTTTGTAAACATATCATTTTTTTTTAGAATGATATCTTTTCATCTCTGTAGTGACGAAATACTTAAGTCGTTTTTCTTGAGAATGATTTGAATCTTGCCATGCATCCACATTGAGTATGACATATGGCATGTATCATACCTGAAACCTATCAGCACCTCAAGAGTTTTCCAGGACAGACATGAAAAAAAAAGATTAATCTCCGAGAAGCAAATTTCTTATCGATGCAAATCACAATTTACATCCAGAAACTCGAACGGGCATAGTATCCATTTCATTGCAAACAACCACAAGCCAACCAGCTAGTCCCTAGCTACAACCAGAACGCTACAGGAAAAAAATCTGTGATATGCTTGGATAATGGATAAGAGCTGGTGGTACAGTCGATGGTGGTCTGCAGCTCTCCCTTATGACTGTACCTGAGGCCAAACCTGGTCATGTGGAGCATGCAGCCATCACAATCACCAAAGGCATACTCATACTCCACTTCCTCACGTATCACACTCTCCACAAGGCAAAACCTGGCGTTGCCCATGTACGTGAGACGGTGAGAGTGGCATACGAGGCCGCCCGCTTCCTCTCCGGGACCTTGTGGAACATCTTCTCCTTGACGATCTTCCAGTCCGGCCGCATGGCGCCGCTGCGGGGGGCGACTTGGCAGGCGCAGACGTAGCCATCCTCGCGAAGGCCGACCCACGCGTCCAGCGTGCTGTCGTAGTAGACCTGGCCTTGGAAAGGCAAGGCCCGTTCCCCATGGAACCTCCACTCGGAGTGCCCGGTGTCGAAAGAGAAGGTACGACGCTTCATATTGTGATTGTTGAGCACAGACATGAAGATGGTGCGTCCGTCCGGGTGCACGGCGTAGGAGGTGATCCATTCATACTCCTCGAACGGCGGCGGCGAGGGCACGCTTCTCCATGACCAGCTCTTGGTACTTGAAGGATCACCTCCGGGACTTGGAGGATCCCGAGACATCACCTCGAAGGAGTGCTGCTGATCCCACTGGCGAAAACTCAGCGCATACAGCATGTCCGCGGTGGCCACGGAGGTGTGGAAGTCACCTACCAGTGGAGGGGGGAGTGGAGGGCCGACGGCGAGTCCTGTTCTCTTCGTGTCATAGACAAGTGTGGGAGCCTGACCACAGTATGGGTCGGTGACGATGACGATGTTGCTGCCCAGGACCGCGAACGTGGATTTATAAAGCTCAGGCTTCTGAACACCTCTTATTCTTACCCTCCAATCTTGCTTTGAGATCTGTGCTACATAACTAACTTACAGTACAAAAATTTCTCCTTTTTGTTCCTTCAAAACAAAACAACATATGAACTTCAAACTTTGCAGGACAACAAATCATTCTTACTACAACGTGGGAAAAAACTTTCAGATTTTTTTGTCCGACATAAATATACAAAATGAGATTTTTTGAGTAAAAAATATTAATTTTTTGTGTATATGATTCACGAAAAATTCTGAAAGTTTTTTCCCACATTCTAGTTAGAATGTTTCGTTGTTCTCCAAAGTTTCAACTTCATATGTCGTTCTATTTAGAAGAAACAAAAAAGACAAAAGTTGCTCGCACGAATCGCGATGCAAAAATGAATGACTAGATAAAGGGGTGTAGGAAAGCCTATGCTTTCTCAAATGTTAACCCCAGGACCGCAAAGCGCATTGGAAAACCAGGTGCCGGCTGTTAGAGTTAGAGATAAATATCAATTGTAATCTCAACGATCTCTCTTTTCTATCTCCCTCGTATCTATCTCTTCTCCTAGCAACAGCCTGTAACAACCTGAATCCTAGCGATCGGGTTGCAAGTCTTGTACGCCACGGCAGAGGCTATTTCTGCCTCACATCAATATATACCAACGCGGCTCCTCATCGAGGAGTAGGAACGCTTCAACCTTACATGGTATACAGAGCCAATTCTCTTCCCAATCTAGCTACGAGAACTCATCTCCATCGCCATGTTGTCTTCCTCACCAGCCGTCCTCAACCTCGGATCTCCACCAACCGAGAAGCTCACCAAGGGGAATTACCTCTTGTGGAAGGCCCAGGTTATGCCCGGCCTGCGAGGAGCGCAGGTCACGGGGCTCCTGGATGGAACCGACGCCGCGCCCCCTTCGATGGTGGAGCAGCAGCAGTCGGACAAGACCACCACAATGGTGCCAAACCCACTATACGCACCATGGCTATCAAGGGATCAACAAGTTCTTGGCTTTTTGCTGAACTCCCTCTCCAAAGAAGTCCTCGCCCAATGTGTTGGTAAGGAACACACTTATGATTTATGGACTGGCATCGCTACCCTCTTTGCATCGCAATCTCAATCCAGGATTACAAACCTGAGAATCGCCATCACCACAACGAAGAAGGGCAACATGTCCAGTACCTCCTATATCTCCAAGATGAAGAGTCTTGGGGATGAGCTCGCGGCTGCAGGACGTCCCGTTACAGATCCTGAGATGGTGGATTATGTGCTCGCTGGACTGGATCAGGATTACGATCCAGTTGTGGCGGCCATCGGCGCTGTCAAGTCTGCCATCACTGTCGACGAGCTGTTTGCTCAGATCGTCGCCTTCGACCAGCGCCTGGAGATGCTCGGTGATGGTGGTGAAGGCGGCTTCCACACGTCCGCCAATCTGGCCTACCGTGGCCGCGGCCAGTACAAGCCTCGGCGGCGTGCACGCGGCACCAGAGGTCGCGGCCAAGGGAGGCGATCTCCTTCTGCCCGAAGCGGCAGCAACAGAGGAGCACGCGGCGGTCGTCCACAACCCCAACAGCAGCAACGCCAACCGCACCGGGATTATCCTAAGTGCCAAATCTGCCTCAAGCATCATCGCGGGGGCGCCCGTGAGTGTTGGGATCGCTATGAAGAGGACGAGTACGAGGAGAAGGAGGCCAATGCTGTCACCGACTCCTACGGCATCGACACAAACTGGTACGCAGATACCGGAGCTACAAATCACATCACGGGGGAGCTTGACAAGCTAACGATCAGAGACAAGTACCGTGGGGGCGACCAAGTACACACTGCGAGTGGTTCTGGTATGGAAATTACTCATGTTGGTAGTTCAATTGTCAAAACCCCCATGAAAAATTTGCATCTAAAAAGAGTCTTATATGTGCCTGAAACATCAAAGAATCTTCTTTCTGTTCATCGCTTTACCCTTGATAATCGTGTTCTCATTGAATTCTATCCTTATTTCTTTTTGGTAAAGGATTTGGACACGAGGAGGGTACTTCTTAGGGGCAAGTGCGTGGGTGGCCTTTACCCACTCATATCTTCATCATCATCATCGTCGAATAAACAAGCCTTTGTCGCTGTCAAGCCTTCTTCAGCAAAGTGGCATAGCAGATTAGGTCATCCCTCGTCAGTTATTGTTAAGTTTGTTCTTAGTAAAAATAAACTTCCCCATAGTCATGAGTCTAGCATTGAGTCTGTGTGTGATCCATGTCAGCAAGCTAAAAGTCATCAGCTACCATACCCTATATCTACCAGCATTTCCACTGCACCCTTACAACTTGTATTCTCAGATGTTTGGGGGCCAGCTCCTAGTTCTGTTGGTAGACATTCATACTATGTAAGCTTCATTGATGATTATAGCAAATTTACTTGGATCTATCTTCTCAAGAAATGATCTGAAGTGTTTCAAGTTTTCAAAAAATTTCAAAACCTTGTTGAACGAAAACTTAACACTAAGATCATTGCCATGCAAACCGACAGGGGAGGTGAATACAAGAAATTGAACCTCTTTTTTCAACAACTTGGCATTTCACACCATGTTTCATGCCCCCATGCACACCAACAGAATGGTTCTGCCGAAAGAAAACATTGCCATGTTGTTGAAGTAGGATTAGCTCTACTAGCAAATGCATCCATGCAACTCAAATTCTTTGATGAAGCATTCTTGACTGCCACATATCTCATAAATTTGCTTCCTAGCAAAGTCATTGATTTTGATACTCCCATCACACGTCTTTTTGGCACTACTCCTGATTATAAATCGCTTCGTGTCTTTGGTTGTGCTTGCTGGCCCAACCTTCGTCCATACAATACACGCAAACTTGCTTTCCGTTCAAAGAAATGCGTATTTCTTGGCTATAGTCCCATTCATAGAGGAGTCAAGTGTCTGGATGTGTCCACAGGAAGGGTTTATATATCTCGAGATGTTGTATTCGATGAATCAGTATATCCTTTCGAATCCCTGCATCCAAATGCCGGAGCTCTCCTTAGGAAAGAAATTCTCCTCCTTCCATCCAATCTCCAAAACTTTGATCATGGGGGCGATGATTGTAATCCTACTAGTACTCGTACTGTGCTTCCTCATGTGCAGGGGCATGCAGAAAATGCGGAAGAAAATGATGCAGAAAATGATCAATTTTTTGAAGAAAACGACCCTATATTTCATGTGCCAGAACTGGACGAAGCTGGCGCCGAGCATGAGGAAGATCAGCTGTCTCCTGGAACTCCTGTGCGTCAGTTTTCCTCGGATCACGCGCACAGATACGCTCGGGATCACACGCCGGGCAGAGTTGACCCGCACCAACCAGAGGACGCCACGCCCCCGCATGCAGGTTCTACTCCGCGTCCCACGCGCGGGGCTCCCACAGCGACCGCGGCAGAAACCGCGTCGACAGCCGCATCTGGCTCGGGATCACAGTCCCACGTGCATATGCAGGGCGGCTCCCCAGGATCTTCTGCGGGCGCTAGGCTGGATGCAGTCACTCCTTCAGCCACACCGCAGGCTACGGGATCTGCTGTGCAAAGCGGGTCCAGACTTTCTTTAGGATCGTCTGCGGCTGAGTTCTCTACACCACCTCCTGTACAACGGACTGCACACCGTGTTCCACCACAACCAGCGTCACGCGTTATGACTCGACTACAAAAAGGTATACGAAATCCAAAGATTAGAACTGATGGCACTATACGATATGGCATGTTGTGTGTTACAGGAGAACCCATAAAATTAGAAGATGCACTTGAAGATCCCAAGTGGAAAAATGCAATGGATGAAGAATACATGGCACTTATGAGGAACAAGACGTGG
The DNA here is from genome assembly GCA_011799875.1 of Thinopyrum elongatum. Lineage (NCBI taxonomy): Eukaryota > Viridiplantae > Streptophyta > Magnoliopsida > Poales > Poaceae > Thinopyrum > Thinopyrum elongatum. Next base: position 522,964,315 of record CM022299.1, read on the forward strand.
CATCTTGTACCTGAGCCAAGAGGTAAAAATATTATTGATTGTAAGTGGGTTTACAGAATTAAAAAGAAGGCAGATGGCTCAATTGACAGGTATAAGGCACGGTTAGTTGTAAAGGGCTTTAAGCAACGTTACGGTTTAGACTATGAAGATACTTTTAGTCCTGTTGTTAAAGCTGCAACTATTAGGCTTGTGTTAGCTATTGCTGTTTCCAGGGGATGGAGCTTAAGACAGCTAGATGTTCAGAACGCATTTTTGCATGGTGTTCTGGAAGAGGAGGTTTACATGAGACAACCACCTGGGTATGCAGAAAAACTGGCACCTCAGTATGTTTGCAAACTTGACAAGGCACTTTATGGTTTGAAACAAGCACCGAGAGCTTGGTACTCAAGGTTAAGCTCTCAGTTAAGGCGTTTGGGTTTTGCTGCATCCAAAGCTGATACTTCACTTTTCATTTATAACAAGGCAAACACAGCTATATTTGTATTGATATATGTCGATGACATTATAGTTGCAAGTTCTTCACAAAGTGCTACTAATGCTCTCTTGCATGATCTAAGTTCAGAGTTTGCTTTGAAAGATCTGGGTGATCTACATTTTTTTCTAGGCATTGAAGTCAAGAAGATTCAAGATGGCATAGTGCTTAATCAAGAAAAATATGCCACTGAACTTCTAGTTCGCATGGGGATGAAGGATTGTAAGCCTTCACCTACACCATTATCTTCTTCAGAAAAACTTTCGGCCTTTGAAGGAGAGCCGCTTAAAGAAGAAGAAAGTACAAGGTACAGGAGTGCAGTAGGGGCTCTACAGTATCTAACATTGACAAGACCAGATATATCATTTGCTGTTAACAAGGTTTGTCAGTATCTACATGCACCTACTACTGTACATTGGACAGCTGTTAAAAGAATTGTACGGTATATAAAACATACTGCGAGCTTAGGCCTTCAGTTCAGACGTTCTAATTCCACCCTTGTCAGTGCTTTCTCTGATGCTGACTGGGCAGGATGCAGTGATGATAGAAAGTCAACTGGAGGATTTGCAGTATTCTTTGGCTCCAACCTTATTTCTTGGAGTGCCAGAAAATAAGCTACAGTGTCGAGATCAAGTACTGAGGCTGAATACAAATCACTAGCCAATGCAACTGCTGAGATCATTTGGTTAGAATCATTGCTCAATGAATTAGGAATCAAGCATCGTGTGTCATGTTTGTGGTGTGATAACTTGGGAGCCACCTTTCTCTCTGCAAATCTAGTGTTTCATGGCAGAACCAAACATATTGAGATTGACTTTCACTTTGCGCGAGAAAGGGTTGCAGAGAAGAAGTTGGACATACGGTTTATTCCTTCCAAAGATCAAGTTGCAGATGGGTTTACTAAAGCTCTACCAAGCAAACCTTTTGAGGAGTTCAAGAGAAATCTTAATATAGGATAGTTGAAATTAAGGGAGGGTGTTAGAGATAAATATCAATTGTAATCTCAACGATCTCTCTTTTCTATCTCCCTCGTATCTATCTCTTCTCCTAGCAACAGCCTGTAACAACCTGAAACCTAGCGATCGGGTTGCAAGTCTTGTACGCCACGGCAGAGGCTATTTCTGCCTCATATATCAATATATACCAACGCGGCTCCTCATCGAGGAGTAGGAACGCTTCAACCTTACACCGGCGACACCAGCCGGAGGACGGGTGGTTGGTCAAGGTCCGCATCGTCGTCGGCGGCGTCAATCTTGTGGCTGCTGAACCCATCTTCCCAGTCATCCAGTACCAGATAGAAGTGCTTCCGCTCAGGTTCAGGCCGTGACCTTTTGCAGGCGCAGTTCGCCTGCTTCTCCTGTCCCCGCTGCCGCTTAGACATCCGTGATCTCTGATCTGCTCCTCCCTCCGAGTATGTTCTTGACTATCTGCAAGCAGTAGAGGCCTAAGACTCGATTTTTATTGTGCCCGGGGCTTGAGCAAGTTGGAATCGAATTCGGAGGCAAGATTGCGCACCTGAACTTGAATAGAAGCCGGAGCCGGCCCTGAGAGGGGCGAACGGGGCGGCCGCCCCCGGCCCCCAAAAGTCAGGGGCCCCTCCCAGGTATGTGTACGTAGGGTACAGTACAGGTATATACTTCGAGCGAAAATTTTTGAAGCCAAACTCAGCGACGCCTCAGCCCCTCGCGACTCGCGTGCTAGGCCTAGGAAAGAACATAAACGCTGAACGACGCGCGCGCGTGATTCAGCTAGCGCGAGTGGCCGCACGCGGGCGTCCATCTCCACGCGAGATCGTGTCACGTGGTCGACAGTGCCGACCACCCGAAAACATAGCGGTGGGGTTTGTCGTTCCCAAATTTTGGGGAAACTCGCCCACTCAGCCTGGCCTCTCCATTCCCCTCTCCCCTCCTCACCTTCCCACGCGAGCAGAGGGAGAGAAATCCCTAGGTCGTCGGCGACTGCGGCCGGCGAGAATCGACGAGCACGATGAAAACAGGGCGACGGGAGCATGTACAAGTGACGAGATCAACGGCACCGACCCGCCCCCACCCACCACGGAGGCGAGCACCACCAGATTGGGGGTCGAGGCGCTCGTGCGGTCAGAGAAGGTGGGGCACGAACCGCCGGAGACACGAAGGACCACGGGGGAGGCGACCTAGGATGCCACGATGGGCGAGTACCTAGGTCGCCTCACCAAGCGTTCAAGTCGCCTAAGAAAAACTACACGCCCCCCAAAATCGACGGTTCTGAGCAACCAACTCGTCCATCGTGGAGTGCTAGGTCGCCTCACCAAGCATTCAAGTCGCCTACCAGCGTGTCAAACTCCATGCCATTATAAGGTTCCTGTGGGCTAGATCGCACCTCGTTCTCATCAAAACCGAACAAGCCAGCGCCACCTGTATGACCTTTATGCACCATTGCTAGGCAGAGTTGCAGTCAGGCTGAACATGGCAAGGGTGGGCGTGATAGTTTCAGTAGTTGCCGTCGCATCATACGCGCCAGTAGTAGCAGCAGCCGGAACACGAAAGCCCACACCGAGGACATCTTGGACAGGAGCAGAACACAAATCCGGCGACTTGCCCACCCCGTCGGTAGAAATGGGGACCCTTTCAGGCTGGGCTTGTGTGCAGTACAGGGGGCCACCATCACAATCAGCAAAGTCATCGGGGAGCTCATTGAGATCAAGGCCGGCCATCTGCACATTTTAGTGGACAAAATGGGGGAAGGAATTAATACGTAAGCGACATAAGTGATTTTTTTTTTCAGAAAATCACCAGGACACACCAAACTCAATGAGCAGCTTTTTACAGGATGCATGAAATTTTTGTACTACTAGTTTGTCGGTTTGTGTTTTCGTAGGCAATAAACTTCACTGCAAGCTTTGTTTGTAAGCAACTACTATAGCTTTTTTTACCAGTTTTTACTATACACAGATTACTCACACAAATACTTATGCTTCTTTTTCTGTTTGTTGTGCAGAAGCAAGGTGCAAGGCAATAGAAAGTTACAATTTAAGACAACAGTTTTTCTTTATCCAGCATCCAGATTGCAGATGATAGGGGGGAGGCAAGAACATGGGACAATTTTTTCAAGTCAGGTTCTGCAACAGTTTGGTACAGGGGGCAATTTTTGCAAGTAGTAGATCAGGGGGTAGGTACAGAGAGGGTAATCATCTAGTTCTAGAACTAAAAGAAGTTCATCGTCAAAATAATTGGAACTGCCTTGTTTACCTTTGATGTTTTCACTGGGAGAAATTTGCCTAGCTCTGGCAATTTTTTTGCCCACAATTCGTCCAGATCTTTGCCTGACCAAGAGGTGCAGACACAATGTTTTCCAGATTTATTCCCAGTATTTTTTGGCTTGATTTTTCGTGTTTTCTATTTTTTTGTTCCTTTTCTGACGGTGGGAGGAGAGGGAGACCACGTGACGGGAGGGTGGTTTGGCGGGATGTGGAAACGCGAGGGGAGGTGGACCTGCCTTTTTTAGCACATGGGTGGGGGACCGACGCGGGAGGTACTTTCCTTACCTGGCGGCCGCGAGATCAGTCCTAAACGCTGAACGACGCGCGCGCGTGATTCAGCTAGCGCGAGCGGCCGCACGCGGGCCGTCCATCTCCATGCGAGATCGTGCCACGTGGTCGACAGTGTCGACCACCCAAAAACAGAGCGGTGGGGTTTGTCGTTCCCAAATTTTGGGGAAACTCGCCCACTCAACCTGGCGTCTCCATTCCCCTCTCCCCTCCTCACCTTCTCACGCGAGCAGAGGGAGAGAAATCCCTATGTCGTCGGCGACTGCGGCCGGCGAGAATTGACGAGCGCGACAAAATCAGGGCGGCGGGAATGCGTACAAGTGACGAGGTCAACGACACCGACCCGCCCCCACCCACCGCGGAGGCGAGCACCACCAGATTGGGGGTCGAGGCGCTCGTGCGGCCAGAGAAGGTGGGGCACGGACCGCCGGAGATGCGGAGGACCACGGGGGAGGCGGCGAGTACGTCTACTGAGAAGGAAGAGAAGGTAAGCCACACGCGCCCAACCCTTTGCATTTTTCTCACACTCGCGATGGGGCAGGGTGGTTTCGCTGACGCGGCGGCGTCATCCACATCGGCGAGTGGGTTAGGGAAGGGTAGATGATGGGGGGTGGTCCTTGTAGGGAGAGAGATTCATGCGAGAGGTTTTCGTGAGCCATTGTACCCCGCGCGCCCCAATTTTTTCTCCCGATTTCTGAACAACGCAGCAGGAAACAAAGAGCAGAGAGATCCCTCCCATGGAAATGTAGGTTTTCATTTGCACAGAAGAAGTAACGTATCTGTGTCCTTGCTTAAGTTGGGGGCCAATTTCGTTTTTCTGTCAGTTATATCAGTGATTACTCAATTTGTCAACCAGGAGTAGGCAAGTTTAGCTACATTTTTTGCCCCAGAGAGGCAAGTTCACAGTACTGGGGGTCCATTTTTGGTTGTATAGGCAACTAAATCAGACAACCAACACATATGTAGGCAAAATTTCACATGGGATAGTCATTTCAGAGGAGTTTTTTTGTAGGCAATCATCTCTGCGCGTCTGTTTCCTTGTGTGCTTATGTAGGCAAAACAATTGTCGTGGATTTTGATTTTGTAGGCATTTCAATTATAATTATAGGCAATACTGCATGTTTTTTCATTTTTAATATTCTGTAGGCAATTTATATCTTCATAGGCAATTTATATCTACCTATTTATTATGATTTCTTCATACAGTTGGCTATATAGAACATTTTTTTCATCATTCGGGTAATGTTCATGTAAAATACTCCCTCCGTCCCAAAATTCTTGTCTTAGATTTGTCTAGATACGAATGTATCAAGTCACATTTTAGTATTAGATACATCCGTATCTAAACAAATCTAAGACAAGAATTTTAGGACGGAGGGAGTAGTACAGACAAATCCACATCTGAAATGTTTTTGCTTAGCAACACAGTGCAAAATACCTAATATATGTTACTCCTGTAATTCATGTGTTCATATAAGCTTATTTTCTCAGTTGGGCAACATAATATGGGGGGTTGTGGCAGGCATTATATATGTTAAGCAGTCAAATACTGTAACATACGTGCTCAACATCGCTTTTTTGTGTTTTCAGCATTTTGTGTTGGCTTTTTTAACCCAGCATGTATTTTACATGCCTATATAGGGGTTTTCTATGGCATAGCAGGCAAAAACACAGTAAACTCTTTACATACTGTTCAGCATTTTTTAGGAGCCAGCATCTGCCCAACCAGCTGTACCCATAATAGGCTGTTTTTCAAGGGAGGAAGGGGGGGCAGATCAAACTGATTTTAGGCTGATTTTTTTATCTGATCATCTGCTACTTTTTCTGACTTTAGCAACATCAGCACTTGAGGGCAAGCTCTTTACATACTTTTGTAGCAGTAGTTTTTCCAACAGTATTTGAGGAGCAAGCTTTTTATTTATTTTTTTATTTTTTACAACTTTATCAGTGACCTTTTCCTCTTTTCTTTTTGCAGGCAAGTTTTATAGTGGTTTAAGATGGAGGACTTTCCAGACCAATATGATAGCGAGGTACAGACCACATTATCCTTTTGTTCTATTTGTTTTTTCGCAACATTTTTACATGTCTTAGGCATAGAATCAGTCAATACCACCCACATGTAGGTAATTAGTTCAGTTTTTTTTTTCAGAATCAGGCAACCTCACACATTTCTCTCTCTTCCCTGCCTAAATACTTCACCTCCCTCTCTTTTTTGTGCTTCTCATGTGTGGTTTTATGTCTTCTTTTTTCTCAACAGGGAGCAGTAAGTACATGCGTCACGGTTGGGAACAATACTGGGGTTTTATAAGGTCGTAGGCGCCCTTGGAGGAAGCAGGTTTAGGAAGAAAGGAATAGAGCATCGCCCGCAAGGCTGGTTAAGCCTAACAATAGCCTGGAGCAGAAACAGAAGGATCTAATCGAAACATACTCACTGGGAGGAATACTGAAGATTAAGGCTTCAACAATGCACGTAGATCTAAGCAGATGGGTGCTATAGAGAAATTAAATGCCTAAAGTAGGACAACAGGCAAGTCTCCCCCACCCCCTATGTTTTATTTTTCTCTATCAGTAAGGGATTATGATCATTTTTTTGTCTCATATTCTTTATGCACATACACAGACAACCAGCACTAGTGCAGAATCGGGCTTTAGTCCCGGTTCGTAAGGACCTTTAGTCCCGGTTCTGCAACCGGCACTAAAGGGTGGGGACTAAAGGGCCCCCCTCCCTTTAGTCCCGGTTCAACACGAACCGGGACCAAAGGCCCACCACATGGCACGAGCCCGCGCCGGGGGCTGGGGGACCTTTAGTCCCGGTTGGTAACACCAACCGGGACTAAAGGAATTTTTTTGAATTTTTTTTAAAAAAAAATCGATTTTTTTTCTGATTTATTTGACAATTTAATCTCTAATCACCTCTCATCACTGCTCAAGTGTGGAGCACTCATTATTCCAAATCGTCTAACTACCCGGCCGGTCACCCATCCTCTCACTACTCCAGCCTGAGCATGCTTAACTTTCGAGTTCTATTCACCCTAGTTTCCAAGTCTGCACTTGTTGTTTTCCTGACAATAGTAAGCTGTCAATCCTATTAACCCTCAGGAGTTTAGCTTGAGCATGAAGTCACACGTTTCACCGTTTGAGTTTCAAACTATTATTCTAAAAAAAAATATTTAGTAACACCAATATTTCTTGAATAAGTAGTTTGACCATAGTTTGACCACAGTTTGACCAGATTTGACCAAAATTCAAAAAAACTGAAATAATTATTTAGTAACACTAATATTTCTTGAATAAGTAGTTTGACCATAGTTTGACCACAGTTTGACCTGATTTGACCAAAATTCAAAAAAACTGAAATTTGAGCATAACTTTTTTTCCTTTCAGAATTTGAGGATACTAAAAATTTGCAAAACGGCCTACGGCAGTCGAAATCGGAATCGGCTTTTCATGCTGAACATTTTGATATTTACTTTTTCATAACACTTTTTTGCAAAACACGTTGAAATTTATGTTTTTAAATTTCCCTAACTAGTAGATGTAGTAACATAACTACATCACGAAGGATTTTAATTTTTGAAGTTTTTATCATTTTCTTTTGTCTTTTTTCTCGCCTAACCATGGCACACTTAGTTGCCTTTGTCCATCCAGAAAAAGGTTGGCATCCATATGTACTAGGTCACCTCACCCGTCTATCAAGTCGCCCAAAAACACATCAAGCACCCAAAAATCAAGCAAGTCGCTTAAAAACACAACAAGCACCCAAATATCACCTGTTTTTTCCCACCCGCAAACCATAATCGCCAATCCCAGTGTGCTAGCTCGCCTAACCCGTCTAAGAACACTACACACTGAAGGAAATATGCCCTAGAGGCAATAATAAATTTGTTATTTATATTTCCTTATATCATGATAAATATTTATTATTCATGCTAGAATTGTATTAACCGGAAACTTAGTACATGTGTGAATACATAGACAAACAGGAGTGTCACTAGTATGCCTCTACTTGACTAGCTCGTTAATCAAAGATGGTTAAGTTTCCTAGCCATAGACATGAGTTGTCATTTGATGAACGGGATCACATCATTAGAGAATGATGTGATTGACAAGACCCATCCGTTAGCTTAGCACGATGATCGTTTTAGTTTGTTACTATTGCTTTCTTCATGACTTATACATGTTCCTATGACTATGAGATTATGCAACTCACGAATACCGGAGGAACACTTTGTGTGCTATCAAACGTCACAACGTAACTGGGTGATTATAAAGATGCTCTACAGGTGTCTTCGATGGTGTTTGTTGAGTTGGCATAGATCGAGATTAGGATTTGTCACTCCAATTGTCGGAGAGGTATCTCTGGGCCCTCTCGGTAATGCACATCATATGAAGCCTTGCAAGCAATGTGACTAATGAGTTAGTTACGGGATGACGCATTACAGAACGAGTAAAGAGACTTGCCGATAACGAGATTGAACTAGGTATTGAGATACCGACGATCGAATCTCGGGCAAGTAACATACCAATGACAAAAGGAACAACGTATGTTGTTATGCGGTTTGACCAATAAAGATCTTCGTAGAATATGTAGGAGCCAATATGAGCATCCAGGTTCCGCTATTGGTTATTGACCGGAGATGAGCCTCGGTCATGTCTACATAGTTCTCGAACCCGTAGGGTCCGCACGCTTAACGTTCGATGACGATCAGTATTATGAGTTTATGTGTTTGATGTACCGAAGGTTGTTCGGAGTCCCGGATGTGATCACGGACATGACGAGGAGTCTCGAAATGGTCGAGACATAAAGATTAATATATTGGAAGGCTATGTTTGGACACCGGAAAGGTTTCAGATAGGTTCGGGCATTTTCCGGAGTACCGGGGGGTTACCGGAACCCCCCCGGGGAGTCAATGGGCCTTATTGGGCCTTAGTGGAAGAGAGGAGGCGGCGGCCAGGTGGAGGGTGCGCCCCCCCCCAAGCCCAATCTAAATTGGGGTGGGGGGCCGGCCCCCCCTTTCCTTCTCCCTCTCTCCCTCTTCCTTCTTCTCCTACTCCAACTAGGGAAGGGGGGAAACCTACTCCTACTGGGAGTAGGACTCCCCCCCTTGGGCGCACCATAGAGAGGGCCGGCCCTTCCCTCCTCCACTCCTTTATATACGGGGGAGGGGGGCACCCCATAGACACACAAGTTGATTGTTTTAGCCGTGTGCGGTGCCCCCCTCCACAGATTTCCACCTCGGTCATATTGTCGTAGTGCTTAGGCGAAGCCCTGCGTCGGTAACTTCATCATCACCGTCACCACGCCGTCGTGCTGACGAAACTCTCCCTCGGCCTCAGCTGGATCTAGAGTTCGAGGGACGTCACCGAGCTGAACGTGTGCAGATCGCGGAGGTGCCGTGCGTTCGGTACTTGATCGGTTGGATCGCGAAGACGTTCGACTACATCAACCGCATTACTAAACGCTTTCGCTTTCGGTCTACAAGGGTACATGGACACACTCTCCTCGCTCGTTGCTATGCTTCTCCTAGATAGATCTTGCGTGATCGTAGGAATTTTTTTGAAATACTACGTTCCCCAACAGTGGTATCAGAGCCAGATCTATGCGTAGATGTTATATGCACGAGTAGAACACAAAGAGTTGTGGGCGATAATAGTCATACTGCTTACCAGCATGTCATACTTTGATTTGGCGGTATTGTTGGATGAAGCGGCTCAGACCGACATTACGCGTACGCTTACGCGAGACTGGTTCTACCGACGTGCTTCACACACAGGTGGCTAGTGGGTGTCAGTTTCTCCAACTTTAGTTGAATCAAGTGTGACTATGTCCGGTCCTTGTTGAAGGTTAAAACAACACACTTGACGAAAAATCGTTGTGGTTTTGATGCGTAGGTAAGAACGGTTCTTGCTCAGCCCGTAGCAGCCACGTAAAACTTGCAACAATAAAGTAGAGGACGTCTAACTTGTTTTTGCAGGGCATGCTGTGATATGATATGGTCAAGACATGATGCTATATTATTGTATGAGATGATCATGTTTTGTAACAGAGTTATCGGCAACTGGCAGGAGCCATATGGTTGTCGCTTTATTGTATGCAATGCAATCGCCATGTAATTGTTTTTACTTTATCACTAAGCGGTAGCGATAGTCGTAGAAGCAATAGTTGGCGAGACGACAACGATGCTACGATGGAGATCAAGGTGTCGCGCCGGTGACGATGGTGATCATGACGGTGCTTTGGAGATGGAGATCAAAGGCACAAGATGGTGATGGCCATATCATATCACTTATATTGATTGCATGTGATGTTTATCCTTTATGCATCTTATTTTGCTTAGTTCGGCGGTAGCATTATAAGATGATCTCTCACTAAATTTCAAGGTACAAGTGTTCTCCCTGAGTATGCACCGTTGCAAAAGTTCGTCGTGCCGAGACACCACGTGATGATCGGGTGTGATAAACTCTACGTTCACATACAACGGGTGCAAGCCAGTTTTGCACACGCAGAATATTCGGGTTAAACTTGATGAGCCTAGAATATGCAGATATGGCCTCGGAACACTGAGACCGAAAGGTCGAGCGTGAATCATATAGTAGATATGATCAACATAGTGATGTTCACCATTGTAAACTACTCCATCTCACGTGATGATCGGACATGGTTTAGTTGATTTGGATCACGTGATCACTTAGATGTTAGAGGGATGTCTATCTAAGTGGGAGTTCTTAAGTAATATGATTAATTGAACTTTAATTTATCATGAACTTAGTACCTGATAGTATTTTGCATGTCTATGTTATTGTAGATCAATGGCCCGTGCTACTGTTCCTTTGAATTTTAATGCGTTCCTAGAGAAAGCTAAGTTGAAAGATGATGGTAGCAACTACACGGACTAGGTCCGTAACTTGAGCATTATCCTCATTGCTGCACATAAGAATTACGTCCTGGAAGCACCGCTAGGTGCAAGACCCGCTGCAGGAGCAACGCTGGACGTTGTGAATGCCTGGCAGAGCAAAGCTAATGACTACTCGATAGTTCAGTGTGCCATGCTTTACGGCTTAGAACCGGGACTTCAACGACGTTTTGAACGTCATGGAGCATATGAGATGTTCCAGGAGTTGAAGTTAATATTTCAAGCAAATGCCCGGATTGAGAGATATGAAGTCTCCAATAAGTTCTGCAACTGCAAAATGGAGGAGAATAGTTCTGTCAGTGAACATATACTCAAAATGTCTGGGTATCATAATCACTTGACTCAGCTGGGAATTAATCTTCTGGTTGATAGTGTCATTGACAGAGTTCTTCAATCACTGCCACCTAGCTACAAAAGCTTTGTGATAAACTATAATATGCAAGGGATGGATAAGACAATTCCCGAGCTCTTCGCAATGCTAAAGGCTGCGGAGGTAGAAATCAAGAAGGAGCATCAAGTGTTGATGGTCAACAAGACCACCAGTTTCAAGAAAAAGGGTAAAGGGAAGAAGGGGAACTTCAAGAAGAACGGCAAGCAAGTTGCTGCTCAAGTGAAGAAGCCCAAGTCTGGACCTAAGCCTGAGACTGAGTGCTTCTACTGCAAAGGGACTGGTCACTGGAAGCAGAATTGCCCCAAGTATTTGGCGGATAAGAAGGATGGCAAGGTGAACAAAGGTATATGTGATATACATGTTATTGATGTGTACCTTACTAATGCTAGCAGTAGTACCTGGGTATTTGATACTGGTTCTGTTGCTAATATTTGCAACTCGAAACAGGGACTACGGATTAAGCGTAGATTGGCTAAGGACGAGGTGATGATGTGCGTGGGAAATGGTTCCAAAGTCGATGTGATCGCCGTCGACACGCTACCTCTACATCTACCTTCGGGATTAGTTTTAGACCTAAATAATTGTTATTTGGTGCCAGCGTTAAGCATGAACATTATATCTGGATCTTGTTTGATGCAAGACGGTTATTCATTTAAATCTGAGAATAATGGTTGTTCTATTTATATGAGTAATATATTTTATGGTCATGCACCCTTAAAGAGTGGTCTATTTTTGTTGAATCTCGATAGTAGTGATACACATATTCATAATATTGAAGCCAAAAGATGCAGAGTTGATAATGATAGTGCAACTTATTTGTGGCACTGCCGTTTGGGTCATATTGGTGTAAAGCGCATGAAGAAACTCCATACTGATGGACTTTTGGAATCACTTGATTATGAATCACTTGGTACTTACGAACCATGCCTCATGGGCAAGATGACTAAAACTCTGTTCTCCGGAACAATGGAGCGAGCAACAGATTTATTAGAAATAATACATACTGATGTATGCGGTTCGATGAATATTGAAGCTCGCGGCGGGTATCGTTATTTTCTGACCTTCACAGATGATTTGAGCAGATATGGGTATATCTACTTGATGAAACATAAGTCTGAAACATTTGAAAAGTTCAAAGAATTTCAGAATGAAGTGGAAAATCATCGTAACAAGAAAATAAAGTTTCTGCGATCTGATCGTGGAGGAGAATATTTGAGTTACGAGTTTGGTCTTCATTTGAAACAATGCGGAATAGTTTCGCAACTCACGCCACCCGGAACACCACAGCGTAATGGTGTGTCCGAACGTCGTAACCGCACTTTATTAGATATGGTGCGATCTATGATGTCTCTTACTGATTTACCGCTATCGTTTTGGGGTTATGCTTTAGAGACGGCTGCATTCACGTTAAATAGGGCACCATCTAAATCCGTTGAGATGACACCTTATGAACTATGGTTTGGCAAGAAACCCAAGTTGTCGTTTCTTAAAGTTTGGGGCTGTGATGCTTATGTGAAAAAGCTTCAACCTGATAAGCTCGAATCCAAATCGGAGAAATGTGTCTTCATAGGATACCCAAAGGAGACTGTTGGGTACACCTTCTATCACAGATCCGAAGGCAAGATATTCGTTGCTAAGAATGGATCCTTTCTAGAGAAGGAGTTTCTCTCGAAAGAAGTGAGTGGGAGGAAAGTAGAACTTGATGAGGTAATTGTACCTGCTCCCTTATTGGAAAGTAGTTCATCACAGAAATCAGTTCCAGTGATTCCTACACCAATTAGTGAGGAAGCTAATGATAATGATCATGAAACTTCAGATCAAGTTACTACCGAACCTTGTAGGTCAACCAGAGTAAGATCCGCACCAGAGTGGTACGGTAATCCTGTTCTGGAGGTCATGTTACTTGACCATGACGAACCTACGAACTATGAGGAAGCGATGATGAGCCCAGATTCCGCGAAATGGCTTGAGGCCATGAAATCTGAGATGGGATCCATGTATGAGAACAAAGTGTGGACTTTGGTTGACTTGCCCGATGATCGGCAAGCCATAGAGAATAAATGGATCTTCAAGAAGAAGACTGACGCTGACGGTAATGTTACTGTCTACAAAGCTCGACTTGTTGCGAAAGGTTTTCGACAAGTTCAAGGAGTTGACTACGATGAAACCTTCTCACCCGTAGCAATGCTTAAGTCCGTCCGAATCATGTTAACAATTGCCGCATTTTATGATTATGAAATTTGGCAAATGGATGTAAAAACTGCATTCCTGAATGGATTTCTGGAAGAAGAGTTGTATATGATGCAACCAGAAGGTTTTATCGAACCAAAAGATGCTAACAAAGTGTGCAAGCTCCAGCGATCCATTTATGGACTGGTGCAAGCATCTAGGAGTTGGAATAAACGTTTTGATAGTGTGATCAAAGCATATGGTTTTATACAGACTTTTGGAGAAGCCTGTATTTACAAGAAAGTGAGTGGGAGCTCTGTAGCATTTCTAATATTATATGTGGATGACATATTGTTGATTGGAAATGATATAGAATTTCTGGATAGCATAAAAGGATACTTGAACAAGAGTTTTTCAATGAAAGACCTCGGTGAAGCTGCTTACATATTGGGCATCAAGATCTATAGAGATACATCAAGACGCTTAATTGGACTTTCACAAAGCACATACCTTGATAAAGTTTTGAAGAAGTTCAAAATGGATCAAGCAAAGAAAGGGTTCTTGCCTGTGTTACAAGGTGTGAAGTTGAGTCAGACTCAATGCCCGACCACTGCAGAAGATAGAGAGAAAATGAAAGTCATTCCCTATGCTTCAGCCATAGGTTCTATCATGTATGCAATGCTGTGTACCAGACCTGATGTGTGCCTTGCTATTAGTTTAGCAGGGAGGTACCAAAGTAATCCAGGAGTGGATCACTGGACAGCGGTCAAGAACATCCTGAAATACCTGAAAAGGACTAAGGATATGTTTCTCGTTTATGGAGGTGAAAAAGAGCTCATCGTAAATGGTTACGTCGATGCAAGCTTTGACACTGATCCGGATGACTCTAAGTCACAAACCGGATACGTATTTATATTGAACGGTGGAGCTGTCAGTTGGTGCAGTTCTAAGCAAAGCGTCGTGGCGGGATCTACGTGTTAAGCGGAGTACATAGCTACTTCGGAAGCAGCAAATGAAGGAGTCTGGATGAAGGAGTTCATATCCGATCTAGGTCTCATACCTAATGCATCGGGTCCAATGAAAATCTTTTGTGACAATACTGGTGCAATTGCCTTGGCGAAGGAATCCAGATTTCACAAGAGAACCAAACACATCAAGAGACGCTTCAATTCCATCCACGATCAAGTCAAGGAGGGAAACATAGAGATTTGCAAGATACATACGGATCTGAATGTTGCAGACCCGTTGACTAAGCCTCTCTCACGAGCAAAACATGATCAGCACCAAGACTCCATGGGTGTTAGAATCATTACTGTGTAATCTAGATTATTGACTCTAGTGCAAGTGGGAGACTGAAGGAAATATGCCCTAGAGGCAATAATAAAGTTGTTATTTATATTTCCTTATATCATGATAAATGTTTATTATTCATGCTAGAATTGTATTAACCGGAAACTTAGTACATGTGTGAATACATAGACAAACAAGAGTGTCACTAGTATGCCTCTACTTGACTAGCTCGTTAATCAAAGATGGTTTAGTTTCCTAGCCATAGACATGAGTTGTCATTTGATGAACTAGATCACATCATTAGAGAATGATGTGATTGACAAGACCCATCCGTTAGCTTAGCACGATGATCGTTTTAGTTTGTTGCTATTGCTTTCTTCATGAATTATACATGTTCCTATGACTATGAGATTATGCAACTCCCGAATACCGGAGGAACACTTTGTGTGCTATCAAACGTCACAACGTAACTGGGTGATTATAAAGATGCTCTACAGGTGTCTCCGATGGTGTTTGTTGAGTTGGCATAGATCAAGCTTAGGATTTGTCACTCCGATTGTCAGAGAGGTATCTCTGGGCCCTCTCGGTAATGCACATCATATGAAGCCTTGCAAGCAATGTGACTAATGAGTTAGTTACGGGATGATGCATTACGGAACGAGTAAAGAGACTTGCCGGTAACGATATTGAACTAGGTATTGAGATACCGACGATCGAATCTCGGGCAAGTAACATACCGATGACAAAAGGAACAACGTATGTTGTTATGCGGTTTGACCGATAAAGATCTTCGTAGAATATGTAGGAGCCAATATGAGCATCCAGGTTCCGCTATTGGTTATTGACCGGAGATGAGTCTCGGTCATGTCTACATAGTTCTCGAACCCGTAGGGTCCGCATGCTTAACGTTCGATGACGATCGGTATTATGAGTTTATGTGTTTGATGTACCGAAGGTTGTTCGGAGTCCCGGATGTGATCACGGACATGACAAGGAGTCTCGAAATGGTCGAGACATAAAGATTGATATATTGGAAGGCTATGTTTGGACACCGGAAAGGTTTCGAATAGGTTCGGGCATTTTCCGGAGTACCGTGGGGTTACCGGAACCCCCCCCCCCCGGGGAGTCAATGGGCCTTATTGGGCCTTAGTGGAAGAGAGGAGGAGGCGGCCAGGTGGAGGGCACCCCCCCAAGCCCAATCCGAATTGGGGTGGGGGGCCGGCCCCCCCTTTCCTTCTCCCTCTCTCCCTCTTCCTTCTTCTCCTACTCCAACTAGGAAAGGGGGGAAACCTACTCCTACTGGGAGTAGGACTCCCCCCCTTGGGCGCGCCATAGAGAGGGCCGGCCCTTCCCTCCTCCACTCCTTTATATACGGGGGAGGGGGGCACCCCATAGACACACAAGTTGATTGTTTTAGCCGTGTGCGGTGCCCCCTCCACAGATTTCCACCTCGGTCATATTGTCGTAGTGCTTAGGCGAAGCCCTGCGTCGGTAACTTCATCATCACCGTCACCACGCCGTCGTGCTGACGAAACTCTCCCTCGGCCTCAGCTGGATCTAGAGTTTGAGGGACGTCACCGAGCTGAACGTGTGCAGATTGCGGAGGTGCCGTGTGTTCGGTACTTGATCGGTTGGATCGCGAAGACGTTCGACTACATCAACTGCGTTACTAAACGCTTTCGCTTTCGGTCTACAAGGGTACGTGGACACACTCTCCCCGCTCGTTGCTATGCTTCTCCTAGATAGATCTTGCGTGATCGTAGGATTTTTTTTTGAAATACTACGTTCCCCAACACACACCCCCAAAGTTACCGATTTCGGGGCGACCAACTCGCCAATCGTGGCGTGCTAGGTCGCCCCACCAGGAGTTCAAGTCGCCTAAAAAACACTACACACACCCAAAATCGCTTGTTCCGGGGCGACCAACTTGCTCATCGTGGTGTGCTAGGTCGCCTCACCCGGCGTTCAAGTCGCCTAAGAAACACTACACGCCCCAACATCGCCGGTTCCGGGGGCGACCAACTCGCCCATCGTGGCGTGCTAGGTCGCCTCCCCATGCGTTCAAGTCGCCTAAGAAACACTACACGCCCCAAAATCGCCGGTTCTGAGCAACCAACTCGCCCATCGTGGCATGCTAGGTCGCCTCAATCGGCATTCAACTCGCCTAGGAAACACTACACACCCCCAAAATCGCTGGTTTTCGGGGCGACCAATTCGCCCATCGTGGCGTGCTAGGTCGCCCCACCCGGCGTTCAAGTCGCTTAAGAAACACTACACGTCGCCAAAATCGCCGGTTCCGGGGTGACCAACTCGCCCATCATGGCGTGCTAGGTTTCCCCACCCGGCTTTCAAGTCGCCTAAAAAACACTACACGCCCCCAAAATCGTCGGTTCCGGGGCGACCATTTCGCCCGTCGTGGCGTGCTAGGTCGCCTCACGCGACATTCAAGTCACCTAGGAAACACTGCACGCCCTCCAAAATCGCCGGTTCCGAGCAACCAACTCGCCCATCGTGGCATGTTAGGTCGCCTCACCAAACGTTCAAGTCGCCTAGGAAACACTACACACCCCCAAAATTGCCAAGTTCGAGCAACCAACTCGCCCATCGTGGCGTTCTAGGTAGCCTCACCTGGGGTTCAAGTCGCCTAAAAAACACTACACCCCCCTCCCAAAAAAATTTCCGGTTCCGAGCAACCAACTCGCCCATCGTGGCGTGCTAGGTCACCTCACCCGGCGCTCAAGTCGCCTAGGAAACACTACACACCCTCCAAAATCGCCGGTTTTGAGCAATCAACTCGCCCATCGTGGCTGCCTATGTCACCTCACCAAGCGTTCAAGTCGCCTAAGAAACACTACACGCCCCTCAAAATCATCGGTTCCGAGAAACCAACTCGTCCATCATGGCATGCTTGGTCACCTCAACTGGCGTTCAAGTCGCCTAAGAAACACAACACGCCTCCAAAATCGCTGGTTCCGAGAAACCAACTCGCCCATCGTGAGGTCGCCTCACCAAGCGTTCAAGTCGCCTAAGAAAAACTACACGCCCCCAAAATCGCCGGTTTCGAGCAACCAACTCGCCCATCGTGGCGTGTTAGGTCACCTCACCAAGCGTTCAAGTCGCCTAAGAAAAACTACATGCCCCGAAAAATTGCCAGTTCTGAGGAACCAACTCGTCCATCACGATGTCCTAGGTCGCCTCAGCAAGCGTTCAAGTCGCCTAAGAAAAACTACACGTCCCCTAAAATCGCTGGTTCCAAGCAACCAACTCGCCCATCGTGGAGTGCTAGGTCGCCTCACCAAGCATTCAAGTCGCCTACCAGTGTGTCAAACTCCATGCCGACATAAGGTTCCTGTGGGCTAGATCGCACCTCGTTCTCATCAAAACCGAACAAGCCAGCGCCACCTGTATGACAAAATTTATACACAGTTCACACAGAAATTGCATTTTTCATAATATGCAATAATAAATATATAAATAGTGATATTATTTAGAAATAAATAAAAGTTCACTAAGAAAGACTGAATTAGTGGCATTGGTATTAAACTTAAAAAGCAAAAAAGTAAGTAATGAAGTTTTCAAATTAAGAATGGATTATTAGCATTGGTATTACCCTTTAAGAAGAAAAAAGTGGAAAAAAACTTGCACGCAACTTTTTGTAATATGCAAAGAATAAACATAGTGCAATTTTCATACTCCGGTGCAATTTTCGTACTCTAATATAGTTTACACACATATTGTATAGTATTTGCATGTATATATTTGAAGGAAATATGCCCTAGAGGCAATAATAAAGTTGTTATTTTATATTTCCTTATTCATGATAAAGGTTTATTATTCATGCTAGAATTGTATTGATCGGAAACTTAAATACATGTGTGAATACATAAACAAATACCATGTCCCTAGTGAGTCTCTACTAGACTAGCTCGTTGATCAAAGATGGTTAAGGTTTCCTAACCATAGACATGTGTTGTCATTTGATAACGAGATCACATCATTAGGAGAACGATGTGATGGACAAGACCCATCCGTTAGCTTAGCATATGATCGTTCAGTTTATTGCTATTGCTTTCTTAATGTCAAATACATATTCCTTCAACTATGAGATCATGCAACTCCCGGATACCGGAGGAATACCTTGTGTGCTATCAAATGTCACAACATAACTGGGTGATCATAAAGATGCTCTACAGGTATCTCTGAAGGTGTTTGTTGAGTTGGCATAGATCGAGATTATGATTTGTCAATCCGAGTATCGGAGAGGTATCTCTGGGCCCTCTCGGTAATACACATCATAAGAAGCCTTGCAAGCAAATGACTAATGAGTTAGTTACGAGATGATGTATTACAGAACGAGTAAAGAGACTTGCCGGTAACGAGATTGAACTAGGTATGAAGATACCGACGATCGAATCTCGGGCAAGTAACATACCGACAGACAAAGGGAATTACATATGTTGTCATAAAGGTTTGACCGATAAAGATCTTCATAGAATATGTAGGAACCAATGTGGGCATCCAGGTTCCGCTATTGGTTATTGACCGGAGAGGTGTCTCGGTCATGTCTACATAGTTCTCGAACCCGTAGGGTCCGCACGCTTAACGTTCGTAGACGATATAGTATTATATGAGTTTTGTATGTTGGTGATCGAATGTTGTTCGGAGTCCCGGATGAGATCACGGACATGACGAGGAGCTCCGGAATGGTCCGGAGGTAAAGATTGATATATGGGATAATAGTGTTTGGTCTCCGGAAGGGTTCCGGAATTCACCGGAAGGGGTTTCAAAAGTTTCCCGAAATGATCTGGTGTGAGAACACTTTATTTTGGCCAAGGGGTAAAGCCCACGAGGTTTTTGGAAAGTGCAAAAGGAAGTTTTGCGGAGACCAGAGGCCAGACGCCGGGAACCCTGGCGTCTGGCCCTGGAGTCCGAGAAGGACTCGTGCCTTTCGGGCAAAACCGACTTTGAGGAGGCTTTTACTCCAAGTTTCGACCCCAGGGCTCAACATATAAATAGAGGGGCAGGGCTAGCACCCAAGACACATCAAGATTCACCAAGCCGTGTGCCGGCAACCCCGTCCCCTCTAGTTTATCCTCCGTCATAGTTTCTGTTATGCTTGGCGAAGCCCTGCGGAGATTGTTCTTCATCAACACCGTCACCACGCTGTCGTGCTGCCGGAACTCATCTACTACTTCGTCTCTCTTGCTGGATCGAGAAGGCGAGGACGTCATCGAGCTGAACGTGTGCTCAACGTAGAGGTGCCGTACGTTCGGTACTTGATCGGGACGGATCATGAAGGTGTACGACTACATCAACCGCGTTGATAAACGCTTCTGCTTAGCAATCTTCAAGGGTATGAAGATGCTTTCCCCTCTCGTAGCTATGCATCTCCATGGATAGATCTTGCGTGTGCATAAAAAAAAATTGTTTTCCATGCAACGTTTCCCAACAGTGGCATCATGAGCCTGATCTATGCGTAGATGATATGCACGGGTAGAACACAAAGAGTTGTGGGCGATGATGGTCATACTGCTTACCACCAACGTCTTATTTTGATTCAGCGGTATTGTAAGATGAAGCGGCCCGGACCAACCTTACATGTCCACGTACATGAGATCGGTTTCACCGACAGACATGCAACTTGTTTTGCATAAAGGTGGCTGGCGGGTGTCTGTTTCTCCTACTTTAGTTGAATCGAATTTGACTACGGCCGATCTTTGAAGAAGGTTAAAACAGCAAACTTGATAAATCACTGTTGTGGTTTTTGCCATAGGTAAGAATGGTTCTTGCTAGAAGCCCATAGCAGCGACGTAAAACTTGCAACGACAAAGTAGAGGACGTCTAACTTGTTTTTGCAGGGCATGTTGTGATGTGATATGGTCAAGACGTGATGTCATATACGTTATTGTATGAGATGATCATGTTTTGTAATATCGACAACCGGCAGGAGCCTTTGGGTTGTCTCTTGATTATTGTATGAAATCCAATCGCCATGTAATTGCTTTACTTTATCGCTATGCGTTAGCAATAGTTGTAGAAGCAATAGTTGGTGAGATGACCCCGACACAACGATGGAGATCAAGGTGTCGAGCCGGTGACGATGGAGATCATGACGATGCTTTGGAGATGGATATCAAAAGCACAAGATGATGATGGCCATATCATGTCACATATTTTGATTGGATGTGATGTTTATCTTTATGCATCTTATTTTGCTTAGAACGGCGGTAGCATTATAAGATGATCCCTTCACTAAATTTCAAAATAAAAGTGTTCTCCCCAAGTATGCACTGTTGCCAAAGTTCGTCGTTTCGAAGCACCTCGTGATGATCGGGTGTCATAGACTCTACATTCACATACAATGGGTGTAAGACAGTTTTGCACATGCAGAATACATGGGTTAAACTTGACGAGTCTAGCATGTACAGACATGGTCTCGGAACACTGGAGACCGAAAGGTCGAACATGAGTCATATAATAGATATGATCAACATAGAGATGTTCACCATTGATGACTACCCCATCTCACGTGATGATCGGACATGGGTTAGTTGATTTGGATCATGTATCACTTAGATAACTTGAGGGATGTTTATTTAAGTGGGAGTTCATTAGTAATTTGATTAATTAAACTTAATTTATCATGAACTTAGCCTTATAGTTTTGCATATCTATGTTGTAGATCAATGGCCCGAGCTACCGTTCCCTTGAATTTTAATGCGTTCCTAGAGAAAGCTAGGTTGAAAGATGATAGTAGCAACTACACGGATTGGGTCCATAACTTGAGGATTATCCTCATTGCTGCTCAGAAGAATTATGTCCTTAATGCACCTCTAGGTGACAAGCCCGCTTCCGCTAACCTAGACGTTGAACGCGTGGCAAACGCAGTCTGATGACTACTCGATAGTTCAGTGTGCCATGCTTTATGGCCTAGAACCGGGACTTCAAAGACGTTTTGAACGTCATGGAGCATATGAGATGTTCCAAGAGTTGAAGTTAATATTTCAAGAAAATGCCCGGGTTGAGAGATATGAAGTCTCCAACAAGTTCTATAGCTGCAAGATGGAAGAGAACAGTTCTGTCAGTGAACACATACTCAAAATTTCTGGGTATCATAACCACTTGACTCAGCCGGGAGTTGATGTTCCAGTTGATAGTGTTATTGACAGAGTTCTTCAATCACTGCCACCAAGCTACAAAGGCTTCATGATGAACTATAATATGCAAGAGATGAATAAAACGATTCCTGAGCTCTTCTCAATGCTTAAGGCCGTGGAGGTAGAAATCAAGAAAGAGCATCAAGTGTTGATGGTTAACAAGACCACTAGTTTCAAGAAAAAGGGCAAGGGAAAGAAAGGGAACTTCAAGAAGAATGGCAAGCAAGTTGCCACTCCCACGAAAAGGCCCAAAGCTGGGCCCAAGCCTAAAACTGAGTGCTTCTACTGCAAATGGAATGGTCACTGGAAGCGGAACTGCCCCAAATACTTGGCGGATAAGAAGGATGGCAAAGTGAACAAAGGTATATTTGATATACATGTTATTGATGTGTACCTTACTAATGCTGGTAGCAGCGCCTGGGTATTTGATACTGGTTCGGTTGCTCATATTTGTAACTCGAAACAGGAGCTGCGGAATACTCGGCACAATATTTTTCTTTGAGTTACTATTGAAGATTTTTTTTATCATGAGAAAAGATTGTAGCTCGCAAATGATGATGGCGGTGGAGAAGGATCCATTGCGTGCTTTGCCGTGGTACCAATGCTTTACGCGTGTGCATGTCGGGCCGGCGAGTTGTGCAACGTTGATGAATTGCTATTCCAATATGAATTTGGTGAGTCAGACTGTGGTTGAAGGTTTGCACTTGCCATTAACTGAACATCTATAACCATATGAGCTTTGGTGGAAGGACAAGTTTGTCATGATCAAGCATCGTGTTGAGGTAAAATTTACTTTATCTGGATATGATGATCTGGTCATGTGTGACGTGCTTCCTATGCACATGCATGCTTGCTCTCTACTACTAGGCAGACCATGGGCAGACAAGAGACAATTAACTTACCATTCTGTTGGGGAATTTTTGTTTGTTCGGAAGGGACGATTGCTACCACTTGACTCATATACATCAGAGAAATATATGGCTGATCACAAGAAGCGAGATATTGCTCAAGCTGAATCAGAAGTAAAGAAGGTTGAAGATGCTGAAATTTTTAGGATAGTTGTTCAGCCTGCAAATAAAAATATTGTTGATGAGATTAACTCGAAACCGAGGACGGTTTCCTTTCAAGGGGGATAGGATGATGTGGCCATGAGTAATGCTAGTGTTTTCAGTGATCATGAGGCTTTGGCACTAGTCAATGATTTAGAGGCCCGAGATTTGTACATGTCAAGTTACATGAAGCTTAAAAACAAGGATGAGGAGGAGCTAATTAATGTGACATGTACGTGTGTGTATCAACCAGAATTGAGTGCTAGATATTTTACATGGGAATCGGGAGAAGCCAAAAGTAATATGAAAAGAGATTTATTTTACTTGAGCCAAGTACACGCCCATGCAAACCAAAGAAATAAGAATAAGAAAGGTGTCCATGGCAGCAACTACTACTACTTTGAGAGACCACGACCACCAGATCAATCAAGGTTGCATGCACTAAGACGTTTCTCACGTGGAAGAGCTTGTTTAAAGGAAGCAGGATGGGGGCCAGCGGCTAGAAAAACTAAATTCACGAGTGCACAAATAGTACTAGAGTCAATCGTTATTTGTAGTAGGTCATTTGGTATATCTGCTGAGATGTAAAAGGCAGAAGTTGTTTAAATTAGTAGAGGTTATATTTTATGAATAAACACGATGTGTTTTTAGGGTAAATACCCGTATCGAGTTTTGGGGGAAGCTGTCTAAAAATCCCTAAGTTTTGGAGGAAGCTTTAGAAAACCTCTGTGTTGTGATTTCTCTGCAAGGAAATTGTTTTGCGCGTAAGTACCGTCGTCGAGATTGGTTTTCTCGTGTTGAGCCGCAAGGTTCAAACCCTCTATTTCATGTACATCGCGTGCGCGGGCGAGAGGTTGCTGCTATTGGTGGTGGAGTGTCGTGAAAGATTGGGCCGCAACAACAGATCGGATCTCGCCACGAGGTTTGGTCCACATCAGGTGGTATTCAGAGCAAGGTTGTTCACGACACTATGGAGAAGATGACGAGCGCATCATCATTTAGTAAGTTAAGCTACGGATTTCAGTTGGAGGAGGAAGGCCGCTGGGCCGGGCTATTTCACACTCGTGTGGTGGTGAGAGAGAGATCATGTGCCATGACGATCGATCACATGAACTTGATCAACGCCGCAAGCATCGAGATGGTGGAGAAGCTGAATCTACCAATGACACCACGTCCACAACCATACTGTTTCCGTTGGGGTCATGGAGAGCTCACTGTCACACAACAAACCAAGGTACCATTTTTGTTGGAAAATTATTTTTGCGAGGTTTTGCGCGACGTGATTCCGGCACCGATGATTTCATGTCACTTGTTATTGGGCGAGCCATGGTTCAGAGAGCATGATGTCGCGTATGATTACAAAACACACAGATATAGAGTCAAGAGGGGTAAGAAGTGCAACCTCGTGCCAATGGGTGAGGAGCGTTTTATTTCTTGGAGGAAAGAACATCTTGAGAGGATAAAAGAGCAAGAAGAAGAAGAAAAGAAGAAGGCCCAAGTTGCTGAAATTTTTGTGGTTGTTATTCAATCGAGAGAATAAAATATTGCTTAAGAGGTCAACTCAAATCCGAGGACGGTTTTGATGCAAGGGGGAGAGGATGATATGACCAACGCTAAAGTTGTTTGTATCGACGACCACCACGATGTACAAGACGCTGGTCTGGGTCAAGTTATGGCAGCTCGGCTTGATAATATGATGCATCCTAGTGAGGAGAATATTAAGATTGAACCAGAGTCATCAGTTGGTATTGTGCAAAATACAAGGCGTGAGAGTCAAACCAGGCTAGAGACATTTATTTTAGCAGATAAACAAACGAGTACTGATCCTTGTGAGGAAGTTAGATTTTTCACGTACATGCATGGAGGATGGAGATACTATTATTCTGGGGACCAATTAATTAAAGTGGAGGATGTGTTTGCTGCACGTGTATGGTTCAGACGACGGGGGCTGGTCACAATATTTTTGTTCATATTTTTACCTCTCAAGAAACATACGAGCAAAGGAAGTTGTGCATGTCGTCAACTCTCCTTGAAGGCTATTGGCTGGGGGCCACCAGCAGCGTATACGGCCATGTGGTTATCAAGGTAGAGTCCTAGTAGATTATTCAGGCAAGTTTAAGTCGGTTTATTAAATTTGGTATATCTGCTGAGATGTAAAAGGCAGAAGTTGTTTAAATTAGTAGAGGTTATATTTTATGAATAAACACAATGTGTTTTAGGGTAAATACCCGTATCGAGTTTTGGGGAAGCTGTCTAAAAATCCCTAAGTTTTGGAAGAAGCTTTAGAAAACCTCTGTGTTGTGATTTCTCTGCATGGAAATTGTTTTGCGCGTGAGTACCGTCGTCGAGATTGGGTTTCTCGTGCTGAGCCGCAAGGTTCAAACCCTCTATTTCGTGTACATCGCGTGCGCGGGCGAGAGGTTGCTGCTATTGGTGGTGGAGTGTCGTGAAAGATCGGGCCGCAACAACAGATCGGATCTCGCCACGAGGTTCGGTCCACATCAGACGAGGTGACGATGCACATCGGGAATGGTTCCAAGGTCGATGTGATCGCCGTCGGCATGCTACCTCTACATCTACCTTCGAGATTAGTTTTAGACCTCAATAATTGTTATTTGGTGCCCACGTTGAGCATGAACATTATATCTGGATCTTGTTTATTGCGAGACGGTTATTCATTTAAATCAGAGAATAATGGTTGTTCTATTTATATGAGTAATATATTTTATGGTCATGCACCCTTGATGAATGGTCTATTCTTGTTGAATCTCGATCGTAGTGATACACATATTCATAATATTGATGCCAAAAGATGCAAAGTTGATAATGATAGTGCAACTTATTTGTGGCCCTCCGTTTAGGTCATATTGGTGTAAAGCGCATGAAGAAACTCCATGCAGATGGACTTTTGGAATAACTTGATTATGAATCATTTGATACTTGCGAACCATGCCTCATGGGCAAGATGACTAAACCTTCGTTCTCCGAAACAATGGAGCGAGCTAATGACTTATTGGAAATAATACATACCGATGTATGCAGTCCGATGAGTGTTGAAGCACGCGGTGGGTATCGTTATTTTCTGACCTTCACAGATGATTTGAGTAGGTATGGGTATATCTACTTGATAAAACACAAGTATGAAACATTTGAAAAGTTCAAAGAATTTCAGAGTGAAGTGGAGAATCATCGTAACAAGAAAATAAAGTTTCTACGATTTGATTGCGGAGGCGAATATTTGAGTTACGAGTTTGGCCTTCATTTAAAACAATGTGGAATTGTTTCACAACTCACGCCACCTGGAACACCACAGCGTAATGGTGTGTTCGAACGTCATAACCGTACTTTATTAGATATGGTGCGTTCTATGATGTCTCTTACTGATTTACCACTATCGTTTTGGGGTTATGCATTAGAGACAGCTGCATTCACGTTAAATAGGGCACCGTCTAAATCCGTTGAGATGACACCGAATGAACTATGGTTTGGCAAGAAACCTAAGTTGTCGTTTCTTAAAGTTTGGGGATGCGACGCTTATGTCAAAAGGCTTCAGCCTGATAAGCTCGAACCTAAATCAGAGAAGTGCGTCTTCAGAGCATACCCTAAAGAAACTATTGGGTACACCTTCTACCACAGATCCGAAGGCAAGATCTTTGTTGCTAAGAGTGGGTCCTTTCTAGAGAAGGAGTTTCTCTCAAAAGAAGTGAGTGGGAGGAAAGTGGAACTTGATGAGGTAATTGTACCTTCTCTCGAATTGGAGAGTAGCACATCAGAGAAATCCATTCCCGTGATGCCTACACCAACAAGAGAGGAAGCAAATGATAATGATCATGAAACTTCAGATCAAGTTACTACTAAACTTCGTAGGTCGACCAGAGCACGATCCGCACCAGAGTGGTACGGTAATCCTGTCCTGGAAGTTATGTTATTAGACCATGGCGAACCTACGAACTATGAAGAAGCTATGATGAGCCCAGATTTCGATAAATGGTTTGAGGCCATGAAATCTGAGATAGGATCCATGTATGAGAACAAAGTGTGGACTTTGGTGGACTTGCCCGACGATCGGCAAGCCATAGAGAATAAATGGATCTTCAAGAAGAAGACTGACACTGATGGTAATGTTACTGTCTACAAAGCTTGACTTGTCGCGAAAGGTTTTTAACAAGTTCAAGGAGTTGACTACGATGAGACTTTCTCACCCGTAGCGATGCTTAAGTCTGTCTGAATCATGTTGGCAATTGCCGTATTTTATGATTATGAAATCTGGCAAATGGACGTCAAAACTGCATTCCTTAATGGATTTCTTAAAGAAGAGTTGTATATGATGCAACCAGAAGGTTTTGTCGATCCTAAAGGTGCTAACAAAGTGTGCAAGCTCCAGCGATCCATCTATGGACTGGTGCAAGCATCTCGGAGTTGGAATATACGCTTTGATGAGGTGATCAAAGCATATGGTTTTATACAGACTTACGGTGAAGCCTTTATTTACAAGAAAGTGAGTGGGAGCTCTGTAGCATTTCTGATATTATATGTGGATGACATATTGTTGCTTGGAAATGATATAGAATTTCTGGATAGCATAAAAGGATACTTGAATAAGAATTTTTCAATGAAAGACCTCAGTGAAGCTTTTTATATATTGGGCATCAAGATCTATAGGGATAGATCGAGACGCTTAATAGGACTTTCACAAAGCACATACCTTGACAAAGTTTTGAAGAAGTTCAAAATGGATCAGTCAAAGAAAGGGTTCTTGCCTATGTTACAAGGTGTGAAATTGAGTCAGACCCAAAGCCCGACCACTGCAGAAGATAGAGAGAAAATGAAAGTCATTCCCTATGCCTCAGCCATAGGTTCTATCATGTATGCTATGCTGTGTACCAGACCTGATGTGTGCCTTGCCATAAGTTTGGCAGGGAGGTACCAAAGTAATCTAGGAGTGGATCACTGGACAGCGGTCAAGAACATCCTAAAGTACCTGAAAAGGACTAAGGATATGTTTCTCGTTTATGGAGGTGACGAAGAGCTCATCGTAAATGGTTACGTCGATGCTAGCTTCGACACTGATCCGGATGACTCTAAGTCACAAAACGGATACATATTTATATTGAATGGTGGAGCTGTCTGTTGGTGCAGTTCCAAGCAGAGTGTCGTGGTGGGATCTACGTGTGAAGCAGAGTACATAGCTACTTCGGAAGCAGCACATGAAGGAGTCTGGATGAAGGAGTTCATATCCAATCTGGGTGTAATACCTAGTGCATCGGGTCCAATGAAAATATTTTGTGATAACACTGGAGCAATTGCCTTGGTGAAGGAATCCAGGTTTCACAAGAGAACCAAACACATCAAGAGACGCTTGAACTCCATTCGTGAAAAGGGCAAGGATGAAGACATAGAGATTTGCAAAATACATACAGATCTGAATATAGCAGACCCGTTGACTAAGCCTCTTCCACGAGCAAAACATGACCAGCACCAAGACTCCATGGGTGTTAGATTCATTACAATGTAATCTAGATTATTGACTCTAGTGCAAGTGGGAGACTGAAGGAACTATGCCCTAGAGGCAATAATAAAGTTCTTATTTTATATTTCCTTATTCATGATAAAGGTTTATTATTCATGCTAGAATTGTATTGATCGGAAACTTAAATACACGTGTGAATACATAAACAAATACCGTGTCCCTAGTGAGCCTCTACTAGACTAGCTCGTTGATCAAAGATGGTTAAGGTTTCCTAACCATAGACATGTGTTGTCATTTGATAACGGGATCACATCATTAGGAGAATGATGTGATGGACAAGACCCATCCGTTAGCTTAGCATATGATCGTTCAGTTTATTGCTATTGCTTTCTTAATGTCAAATACATATGCCTTCAACTATGAGATCATGCAACTCCCGGATACCGGAGGAATACCTTGTGTGATATAAAAAGTCACAACGTAACTGGGTGATCATAAAGATGCTCTACAGGTATCTCCGAAGGTGTTTGTTGAGTTGGCATAGATCGAGATTAGGATTTGTCACTCTGAGTATCGGAGAGGTATCTCTGGGCCCTCTCGGTAATACACATCATAAGAAGCCTTGCAAGCAAATGACTAATGAGTTAGTTATGAGATGATGTATTACAGAACGAGTAAAGAGACTTGCCGGTAATGAGATTGAACTAGGTATGAAGATACCGACGATCGAATCTCAGGCAAGTAACATACTGACAGACAAAGGGAATTACGTATGTTGTCATAAAGGTTCGACCGATAAAGATCTTCGTAGAATATGTAGGAACCAATATGAGCATCTTGGTTCCACTATTGGTTATTGACCGGAGAGGTGTCTCGGTCATGTCTACATAGTTCTCGAACCCGTAGGATCCGCACGCTTAACGTTCGTTGACGATATAGTATTATATGAGTTATGTATGTTGGTGACCGAATGTTGTTCGGAGTCTCGGATGAGATCACGAACATGACAAGGAGCTCCGAAATGGTCCGGAGGTAAAGATTGATATATGGGATAATATTGTTTGGTCTCCGAAAGGGTTCCGGAATTCACTGGAAGGGGTTTTGGATGTTTCCCGAAATGATGTGGTGCGAGAACGCTTTATTTGGGCCAAGGGGTAAAGCCCACGAGGTTTTTGAAAAGTGCAAAAGGAAGTTTTGCGGAGACCAGAGGCCAGACGCCAGGGTCCCTGGCGTCTGGGCCCAGACGCCGGGAGCCCTGGCGTCTGGCCTTGGAGTCCGAGAAGGACTCTTGCCTTTCGGGCAAAACCAACTTTGAGGAAGCTTTTACTCCAAGTTTCGACCCGAGGGCTCAACATATAAATAGAGCGGCAGAGCTAGCACCCAAGACACATCAAGATTCACCAAGCCATGTGCCGGCAACCTCGTCCCCTCTAGTTTATCCTCTGTCATAGTTTCCGTTGTGCTTGGCGAAGCCCTGCGAAGATTGTTCTTCACCAACACCGTCACCACGCCGTCATGCTGCCGGAACTCATCTACTACTTCGCCTCTCTTGCTGGATCGAGAAGGCAAGGACGTCATCGAGCTGAATGTGTGCTGAACACGGAGGTGCCGTACGTTTGGTACTTGATCGGGACGGATCATGAAGGTGTACGACTACATCAACCGCATTGATAAACGCTTCCGCTTAGCGATCTTCAAGGGTATGAAGATGCTCTCCCCTCTCGTAGCTATGCATTTCCATGGATAGATCTTGCGTGTGTGTAAAAAAAATGTTTTCCATGCAATGTTTCCCAACAATATTACACTCACCCAAATCCCAAAAATACCTATAAAAAGGAAAAGAAAAAACATAAACAAGTACATCTCGAATGGGAGGACGGAATTGATTCCCGCAAGTCTCACTTCGCTAAGGCAATTGGCAAGGTTCAACACCTACTTTGGCTTGGTGCTCGCGATGTCCATGACGGGCAGATGATGAGCTTTTGGAATGATGTGCTGCTCAGGAATGAGCCCTTTGGTAGTAGGTTCCCTCGGCTCTTTGCCATCGCGGAAGAGTTGAGCCGAAGGTCACCCATCTTTGGGTTGGGAGCTGGCGGGACCCTTGGTTGATGCGATCTCTAGGTTCCTTGGACCTGCTAGAATGGTGCAAGCTAAAGGGTGCATTGACATTGGTGAATATTTCTGCAGGACCTGACCTAGCGAGTTGGAATCTAGAGCCATCAGGTCACTTCTGTACGGGCTCTGTTTATAGAGAGTCTCTAGAATTCTGAGGTTTGCGATGTCATGGACATTTGGAAGGCTCGTATCCCCGCAAAGAAAAGAGACCCCGGTAAGTGGCCTAGGATCATATTCCTAATGAGGATCAAGTCTGTAAACGCAATGGTCTGGGAATGGTAAATGTGTGTGATGTGGGCAAACAAAACTTGCGACCACATTCTTTTTTGGTGCATTAATGTTGTGGCACATTTTGTTTGGAGTGTGGTGCGGGAAGACACCGGTGGTTCTTGGAACCCCATGGGCTATTTTTATAAGGCCATCTTTAACGAAACCCACATCCTCTGACAGGGGGGACTGGTCCCTGGACACGGAAGCGGGAGGACGCTATCCAACCCTAACCGCATACATCCGGCCTTCCTCTTTTTTTTCAAGTCCGCACAATCAAATAGCCGCATGCAAAGGGTACAAACGTTCAAATAGTCGCATGCAGCACTAGTTCAAATTTTAAAAAGTTCAAATATTCCTTCCCAACATTGTTTTCCTCTTTCACTACCCACTGATACTCAATCAGATCTTCCTTCAGCTGCTCGTGAGTTGGTCGATGCCGAATTTGTTGATGAATTTGAATAAACTCTTCAAATGTGGCCAGATTCTGGTCCGGAAGTTGGATAGGATCACCCATGTTCTCAAATTCCAAAGCTGCGGCAGCATCGTCACCCTCATCCTCGACGATCATGTTGTGCATGATCACACAACATGTCATCACCTCCCACAAGGTTTCTGGATCCCCTTGTTTAGAAGGTACATGAACAACTGCAAAATGGGCCTGCAAAACTCCAAATGCCCTCTCGACATCCTTTCTAGATGCTTATTGTCTTTGGGCAAAGTGAACCTTTTTCTGGCCAACTGGATTTGAGATGGTGCTGACAAAGGTAGCCAATGGAGGTTAGATACCATCAACCAGATAGTAGCCCATATTGTACTCATGTCCATTGACAGTATGGTGGTAAGGAGGGGCTTTTCCTTCAGTCAGCCTCGCAAACAATGGTGATCAGTACAGCACACTGATGTCATTGTGAGAACCAGGCATGCCAAATAAAGTGTGCCAAATCTAAAGATCTTATGATGCAACTGTTTCAAGAATGATGGTGGGCTTCTTAACATGACCCTGATATTGCCCTTGTAAAGCCTTCGGGTAGTTCTTCCATTTCTAATGCATGCAGTTAAGAGATCCAAGTAAACCTAGCAACCTTCTTGCTTCTGGGATTGCCAAGAGTCTCTCGGTGTCTGCCACAGTTGATTCTCTCTAGTACTGAGGTCCAAACACCTCGACCATGGTAGTTGCAAACCTAGCCATGGAAACTTCGCATGTGCTCTTAGACATCCGTAGGTACTCATCCCACGAATCGCCGACTGTGCCATATGCAAGCATCCGGAGTGCGGCCATGCACTTCTGATAACCAGAGAAGCCAATCGTTCCCACGGTGTCCACCTCCGGGATGTAGTTGTTCGGAAACGTTGCATGGAAAACAAAAAAAAATCTACGCACACGCAATGATCTATCCATGGAGATGCATAGCAACGAGGGGGAGAGTGTGTCTACGTACCCTCATAGACCGTAAGCGGAAGCGTTTCACAACGCGGTTGATGTAGTCAAACTTTCTTCGCGATCCAACCGATCGAGTACTGAACGTACGGCACCTCCGCGTTCCGCACACGTTCAGCTTGGTGACGTCCGCGCCTTCTTGATCCAGCAAGATAGTGAGGTAGTGGATGAGTTCCGACAGCATGACGGCGTGGTGACGGTGATGGTGATGTGATCTCTGCAGGGCTTCGCCAAAGCACTACGAAAATATGACCGAGGGAGTAAACTGTGGACAGGGGCGCCGCACACGGCTAAGACAATGTTGTGTCCTTGTGTGGTGCCCCCTCCCCACATATATATAGGTGGGAGGGAGGGAGGAGCAGCCAAAGGAGGCGCCCAAGTAGGAGGAATCCTACTTGGAGTCCCTCCCAAGCCGCGCCCCCCCTTTTCCTTATTTGGAGTGCGGGGAAAGGCATGGGAGGGTGGCGCCCCCCTTTCCTTTCTCCCATGAGAGGGAAAGGCAGGAGGGGCTAGCCCTCCCCCTTTTCCTTCCCTTAGGGCCTGCTGTCCAAAGAAGGGGCACACCAGGGGCTGGTATATCCCCCCTTTTGGCCCATTAGGCCCATACACTTACCGGGGGTGTCGGAACCCCTTCCGGTGACCCGATGACTACCCGGTGCACTCCGAAACTCTTCCGGTGTCCGAATACCATCGTCCTATATATCAATCTTTACCTCTCGACCATTTCGAGACTCCTCGTCATGTCCGTGATCTCATCCGGGACTCTGAACAACATTCGGTTACCAAATCACATAACTCATATAACACTATATCGTCAACGAACGTTAAGCGTGCGGACCCTACGGGTTCGAGAACTATGTAGACATGACCGAGACACCTCTCCGGTCAATAACCAATAGCGGAACCTGGATGCCCATATTGGATCCTACATATTCTATGAAGATCTTTATCGGTCGAACCGTTATGACAACATACACAATTCCCTTTGTCCATTGGTATGTTACTTGCCCGAGATTCGATCGTCGGTATCTTCATACCTAGTTCAATCTCGTTACCGGCAAGTCTCTTTACTCATTCCGTAATACATCACCTCGTGACTAACTCCTTAGTCGTTTGCTTGCAAGCTTATGATGTGTATTACCGAGAGGGCCCAGAGATACCTCTCCGATACTCGGAGTGACAAATTCTAATCTCAATCTATGCCAACTCAACAAACACCTTCGGAGGTACCTGTAGAACATCTTTATGATCACCCAGTTACGTTGTGACGTTTGATAAAACAGAAGGTATTCCTCCGGTATCTGGGAGTTGCATAATCTCATAGTCGAAGGAATATGTATTTGACATGAAGAAAACAATAGCAATAAAACTGAACGATCATTATGCTAAGCTAACGGATGTGTCTTGTCCATCACATCATTCTCCTAATGATGTGATCCCGTTATCAAATGACAACACATGTCTATGGTTAGGAAACCTTAACCATCTTTGATCAATGAGCTAGTTTAGTAGAGGCTTACTAGGGACACGAGCTAGTTTAGTAGAGGCTTACTAGGGACCTGACGCCATGGTACAAATGAACGAAGACAGTCTTGCACATCCAAAAATGCCGGTGAAAATGGTCAGCGAATAGTGCATTGGGGGCAAAGTAGTCGGCCATCAGTGTCAAATGGCCGCGTGCCTTGTTGCGGTTGAGCACTCGATTACCCTTGATTGAGCCCTTGAAATTGAGAACATGCTCATCCGCACGCTCCGCGTCTTCAAGGACTGCCTGCATCATCGCTGTCTCATCGGAGTACTCCTACTTGTCGAACGAATCAACACACTGCTCGCATATGTACTGCAAATCGAAATCCATTGCTAGAAAGAAGAAGGGACAACTGTTTTTAGCTCCGGGGATTCATTGAACAGTTGCTGGGCATGGTGAGAATAGCAGTAGCGGATGGTACCTGGCGGGGCGGTTGGAGGACAGGGGTTGAACAGAGACAGAGGATAAGTGGGGTGGAGCCCTGCTGGAGCACTGGAGGTGACGGAGACGTAGAGTTCTGGTAGGGGTACTGTGGCGTGGTGGCCGGGGTGGTGGAGCGGCGACGAAGGCAAGAGAGAAAGAAGGAAGGAGAGAAAATGGGGAGGATGGAGTCATGGGGTTTGGGTGGGCTGTTGGGAAACGTAGTAAAAACAAAAATTTCATGCCTACGATCACCGAAGATCAATATGAAGATGCATAACGGGTTAGGATCATGATTGTTACCGTCACCAAGTTGCAGCGGAAGAAGAATGTGTCGGTGTAGATCATACTTGGATTCCCTTGAACCGTCGATGAACGATCCCTCGTACCACTGATAACCCAGAAGTATAGGGGATCACAACAGTTTTCGAGGGTGGAGTATTCAACCAAAATTTATTGATTCGACACAAGGGGAGCCAAAGAATATTTGTAAGTATTAGCAGTTGGGTTGTCAATTCAACCACACCCAGAGATTAAATATCTCCAGTAGAGTGAATCAGTAGCACAGTAGTATGATAGTTTGATAGCAGTAGTAACGATAGCAACAATAACGGTAATAGTGATAGCAATAATTTTGTAGTAGTTGTAACAGTAGCAGCAACAGTAGTAACTTAGCAAGAGCAATATGTGAAAAACTCGTAGGCATTGGATCGGTGATTCCGTTGGATAATATCCATCATATAATAGTCATAACCTAGGGCGACACAGAACTAGCTCCAATTCATCAATATAATGTAGGCATGTATTCCGTAAATAGTCATACGTGCTTATGGAAAAGAACTTGCATGACATCTTTTGTCCAACCCTCCCGTGGCAGCGGGGTCCATAAGGAAACTAAGGGATATTAAGGCCTACTTTTAATAGAGAACCAGAACAAAGCATTAACACATAGTGAATACATGAACTCCTCAAATTACGGTAGTCACCGGAAAGAATCCCAATTGTTATCACCTTGGGGTATGCGGATCATAACACGTAATAGGTGCATATAACTTGCAAAATCGGATCAAGAACATAGATATAATGGTGAAAACATAAATAGTTCAGATCTGAAATCATGGCAGTTGGGCCCTAGTGACAAGCATTAAGCATAGCAAAGTCATAGCAACATCAATCTCAGAACATAGTGGATACTAGGGATCAAGCCCTAACAAAACTAACTCGATTACATGATGAATCTCATCCAACCCATCATCGTCCTGCAAGCCTACGAAGGAATTACTCACTCCCGGTGGTGAGCATCATGAAATTGGTGATGGAGGATGGTTGATGATGATGATGGCGGCGAATCCCCCTCTCCGGAGCCCAGAACGGACTCCAGATCTGCCCTCCCGATGAAGAACAGGAGGTGGCAGCGGCTCTGTATCATGAAACATGATGAAACTTTCTCTCCTATTTATTTTCTCAGAAAATAGGAATTTATAGTATCCAGATTAGGGTCAGCGGAGCCTTGTGGGCCCCACTACCCACCAGGGCACGCCAGAGGGGGGTGGCGCGCCCTGGTGCCTAGTGGGCAGCTGGGCCCCCCCTCTAGTGGGTCTTGGTTCTAGTATTTTTCTTTTATTCCAAAATTATTCTCCAAAAAGTTTCGTCCAATTCTGAGAACTTTTATTTCTGCACAAAAACAACACCATGGTAGTTCTACTGAAAACAGCGTCAGTCCGGGTTAGTTTCATTCAAATCATGCAAATTAGAGTCCAAAACAAGAGCAAAAGTGATTGGAAAAGTAGATACGACGGAGACGTATCAACTCCCCCAAGCTTAATTCATTGCTTGTCCTCAAGCAATTCAGTTGACAAATTGAAAGTGTCAAAAAAAAACTTTTACGAACTCTTTTGTTCTTGTGTCCATATATATGCTTAAATAATACCCAGGTTTTCAGCAAAGATCATGACTAACCATGCAAACGATAACTCTTAGAAATTATATTCACTCATATCAGTGGCATAATCAACTAGCGAGCAATAATAAAGTATTTCAAATGCCAACACTTTGTCAAAACGATCATGATATAATATGACAATAATGGTATCTCGCTAGCCCTTTCTGAGACCGCAAAACATAAATGCAGAGTACCTCCAAAGTTCAAGCAGCGACTAGATATTGTAATTCATGTTAGAAGAGATCCAGTCATGATGCACCCAACATTAACTATACACAATGCATGAGAATGACAATAGTGCTCTCCGGTCTGGTGCTTGTTTGAGAAGGTGATGACTCAACAATAGAAGTAAAATAATGTAAAAGTAAATAGATAGGCCCTTCGCAGAGGGAAGCAGGGATTTGCAGAGGTGCCAGAGCTCATAGCTTAAATCAGAGATAAATATAATTTTGGGACATATACCTTTCCTGTCAATGTTACGACTAAGAGTTATCAATATCTTCCATGCTAAACACATTAGCAGCAGTTCCCAGGCGGTAAAAGTAAAAGTTTACCCCCCCTCCACCAACAAACACAAGCCATGGCTGGCCGAATCCTCGGGTGCCCTCCATACAAAAAATAGTCTGGGGGAGTTTGTTTTATTATTATTGCAATTTTGATCATGGGACTGGGCATCCCGATTACCAGCCCCGCCCATGCAAGGACGAGTGAATAAACACTCATCATGAGAATAACCCGCTTATCATGGAAGATACTGACTACCCCTTGTCACTCCATGAGCAGTACGGGCACACAAAACAGGTGTTCATTTGAAAGTTTAGAGGTGGCACATGCAAATTTACCTGGAACGGCAGAGTAATACCTCATATAGGTAGATATAGTGGACTCATCTGGAACAACTTTGGTTTAAGGATTTGGATGCACAAGCAGTATTCCCGCTTAGTACAGGCGAAGGCTAGCAAATAGGTTGAGAAGCGACCTGCTAGAGAGAGAAAACGGTCATAAACATGCGTTATGAATAATTAACATAGAATACTAGCATGAGTAGGATATATATATATATATAAACACCATGAACATAAATATCGTGGAGGCTATGTTGGTTTTGAATCAACTACATGTGTGAACATGTGCCAAGTCAAGTGATGTCTACTACGCAACTTTATTCTTGTAGACTCGTGTTGGGCCTCCAAGCGCAGAGTTTTGTAGGACAGTAGCAATTTTCCCTCAAGTGGATGACCTAAGGTTTATCAATCCGTGGGAGGCGTAGGATGAAGATGGTCTCTCTCAAACAACCCTACAACCAAATAACAAAGAGTCTCTTGTGTCCCCAACACACCAAATACAATGGTAATTTGTATAGGTGCACTAGTTCAGCGAAGAGATGGTAATAAAAGCGTAGTAATGATAGTAGATATTGGTTTTTGTAATAGGAACAATAAAAAACAGCAAGGTAGCAATTGATAAAATGAAGCACAAACAGTATTGCAATGCTTGAAAATGAGGCCTAGGGTCCGTACTTCCGCTAGTGCAATCTCTCAACAATGCTAATCTAATTGGATCATATAACCATCCCTCAAAGTGCGATGAAGAATCACTCCAAAGTTCTTATCTAGCGGAGAACATAAGAAGAAATTGTTTGTAGCTATTCTTTCCGATCGATCTATCCAAGAGTTCGTACTAAAATAACACCAAGTTATTCTTTCTGATCGATCTATCAAGAGTTCGTACTAAAATAACACCAAGTTATTCTTTCCGATCAATCTATCAAGAGTTCGTACTAAAATAACACCAAAGCAAATTCAGATTCATAATACTCAATCGAACACGAAGAACCTCAAAGAG
The DNA here is from genome assembly GCA_011799875.1 of Thinopyrum elongatum. Taxonomy (NCBI): domain Eukaryota; kingdom Viridiplantae; phylum Streptophyta; class Magnoliopsida; order Poales; family Poaceae; genus Thinopyrum; species Thinopyrum elongatum. The sequence continues at coordinate 523,002,314 of CM022299.1, forward strand.
TGCCCCAAGATTTCTACCGGAGAAACAAAAGACGAGAATGTGCATCAACCCCTATGCATAGATTACCCCAATGTCACCTCGGGAATTTACGAGTTGAGTGCCAAAACACATATCAAGTGAATCAATATAATACCCCATTGTCACCCTGAGTATTCATATGCAAGACATATATATCAAGTGCTCTCAAATCCATAAAAGTATTCAATCCGATAAAACAAAATCTCAAAGGGAAAACTCAATTCATCACAACAAGATAGAGAGGGAGAAACACCATATGATCCAACTATATTAACAAAGCCCCCGATACATCAAGATCGTGCCATCAAGAACATGAGAGAGAGAGATTAAACACATAGCTACTGGTACAAACCCCCAGCCCCGAGGGTGGACTACTCCCTCCTCATCATGGTGGCCGCCGGGATGATGAAGATGGCCACCGGTGATGATTTCCCCCTTCGGCGGAGTGCCGGAATGGGGTCTAGATTGGTTTTTCGTGGCTACAGAGACTTGCGGTGACGGAACTTCTGATCTAGGGTTACCCCTGATGGTTTCTCTATTTATAGGATTTTTGGCATTGGTTTCACGCTAAGATGGGCCTCGAGGTGAGCACAACCCACCGGGGCGCGCCTGGGCCCCCTGGCACGCCCCGGTGTCTTGTGCCCTACTCCTTCACCATTTGGTCCTTCCATGAAGCTTAGGGGGTCTCTTTTGTTCCAAAAAAAATCATCAAAAAGTTTCAGCTCATTTGGAGAACTTTCATTTCTGCACAAAAAACAACAGCACGGTAGTTCTGCTGAAAACAGCACCAGTCCGGGTTAGTTCCATGCAAATCATACCAAAACCATATAAAATTATTGTAAACATGGCATGAATACTTCATAAATTATATATATATTGGAGACGTATCATCAAGCCACTCAAAACATTCAGAGGAGGATACCATATCATCATACTACATCACAACCATTTTAATGCATGTTGACATCTAAAATAAATCATTATCCACTCCTAGCTACTTAAGCATGGCATGGGAAAATATGATCTCTAATTGTCATCATAAACATGTTTAATCATAACAAGATGTATCATGGATACTGAGTTAAACATATTTACAAAAAAAAAGTTGAGTTCATACCCGCCTTTCTTTGCCTCAGTCACTTCATCATATATCGTCATTATTGCCTTTCATTTGCATGACCGAATAATATGAAAATAATAATAGTGCAAGAGTGATGCGGACTAAGCTGGAATCTGCAAACATTTTATTCAAAGGAGAAGACATAATAATATGGGCTCATTGTTAGATCAACAATAATGCATATGAGAGCCACTCAACATTTTCATCGTGGTCTTCTCGTTAGTACGACTCAACAAAAAAAAGAATTTCAGAGAAACACACTAAAATATTTTTGGAGTTTTTAATTTTCTTGAAGAAAGCAAATTAACAAAAGAAAAGCAAAAACGAGGAAACTATTTACACGGGAAAGCTCCCAACAAGTAAAAGAAGAACGAGAAATCTTTTTGGGTTTTCTTTTAATACTACAGTTAATTAAACTAGAAAGAAAAACCAAAAAGAAGGGAGAATGTTTTTGGATTTTTCTCAAAGTTTTTCAAACATACAAGAAGAAAGTGAGAAAATAAACTAACATGGATTATACAATAAAAAGTATGAACACCGATAAATGGAATGAAATGTGTGAACATGAATTAATGTTGGTAGAAATACATGCTACCCCAAGCTTAGGCTTTTAGCCTAAGTTGGTAATCACCATCCGTAGTAGCCGTCCGGTCCCATGTGAAAGTGCTGAGGCGGAGGCACCTGAATGTCCCACTCCTGGGGCTCCTCCTCTGTCGCTGCCTGTGCATTCCCGGTAGGCGACAATGTCCGCTGGTAGAATGGTATATCCATTCCTGGCATAAGAGTCAAATAGAGCAGGTGCAGGCAACGGAATAATATCACGGGTATTTTCACTGAATACCAAGTTATAGGGAATATGGTGTGAAGGATCAGGGGCATAAATAAAGTGGTGGGCCACCATCGCCTGGTGATCCAAGTAAACTTTAGGGAATAGGTAATCATGTTGGCGTATCTGAACATTAAAGCGTCTCGCTAGGCGAATAGTAAAAATACCACCATGAATTTTTACCCTTAGTCCTATTAGTGTGCAGACGACATGCAATAATAGCCCCTAGGTTACAGGTGTGATCATTATGACGTGCATGGCGTAAAATGGCAAGGTCAGGTGCACTAAGTATACTGCCCTTCTATCTAGCAGTCAAGCATTTCGTTATGAATAGAGCAAAGTAGTGCACAGAAGGAAACTGCAAGCTAGTGGCGGTGGCTTTCGACACACATCTTTCCTCTCCCATAGTTAAGGTGCGGAGGAAACCCTCAAACTCCGCTGGTCTAGGTTCTCTTAATTCCCCATCAGAAGGAATTAAACATACCTCACAAAATTCAGTAAGTGGTATTTGGCGAGTTTCAGAATATAAATTAAACTGCACCTCAGGAGGTTCAAGCTTACTCAGGAAATGAAAATTTTGCACAAAGGAATTTGTAAGGATGTGGTGTTGGTCACACTCATTTGCGAGGAAGTTGGTCAATCCCGCATTTGCAACAAATTCCGCGAACTCTTGGTAGAATCCGGCTTTGTTCATGAAGGCATTGTGCGGCCATTCGCAAGGCCGGACCTCCGTCCTGCATGGAGTGTTGATGTCACCATCCGATGATTCCCCAGTGACTCCCTTGGCATTCCTTTTAGAGGAACTCCTTTGGAAGAAATCCATTTCCCTATGAACAAATTTTTGAAAATTTTGGACCACAAAATGATATCAATAAAACTTCACAAGATTGATAGCAACTACTCATATGGATGCCTAGAGGCTATATCAAGCATTCAAACTACTTGGAACTCAAAGAATTCAACATGCAAGCTCATTTTCATTAGCACCAAGAGTAGCTAATTACTCAAAATATAAACCACTAAAGCAAAAACTAATTGGAGCAATGGAGGAGTTACATACCAAGTAGCAATCCCCAAAACAGTTTCGAAAATGAAGCTTCGAGCAAAGAGATCGAAAATCGCGAGGTTGGCAGCAAGAACACAAGAGAGAGAGAGAGAGAGAGAGAGAGAGCTACAGGATTTTTTTCTAGAGGTAGGTGACGAAGTGAGCTAAAGGAGTGAGTGAGTGGGCGCTCGTGGGGCCCACTACCCACTAGGGTGCGCCAGGTGGGTGTGGCGCGCCCTGGTGCCTAGTGGGCACCTGGGCACCCCTGTGGTGTTTTCAGTACCAAAAATTCTCAAATATTCAGAAAAAAAAACCATGTTAAAATTTCAGGTCATTCTGAGCACTTTTATTTTTAGGTCATTTTTTATTGTACGGATAATTCAGAAAACAGGATAATCATGGCATTTTATTATATTTAACTAAAAATAATAGAAAACAAAAAGTAGGGACAGAAGGTTGTGCTTACTAAATTCATCGACGACATGCCTATCAAAAATAATCCATTAATAAGGTTGATCAAGTCTTATTAACAACCACTTTCGATTAGCATGAACCCGAAGAACCTTCGTAAAACACTAAGTTACCTCAAGGGGAATATGCATATCCCCTACAATAAGTATTTCATATTTCTTTTTAGCAGTAGGAAGAGGAAGTTGGAAGCTTTCAATAGTAATTATCGGAGTCTTTTCAATAACATTAATATTTCTTCGGAAAGTGCACTGGATGCTCATTACCATTGATATGAAAAGTGACCTTGCTTTTGTTGCAATCAATAACAACCCATGCAGTATTCAAAAAGGGTCTACCAAGGATAAGCGACATGTTGTCGTCCTCGGGCATATCAAGTATAACAAAGTCTGTTAAGATAGTAACATTTACAACAACAACGGGCACATCCTCACAAATACCGATAGGTATGGCAGTTGATTTGTCAGCCATTTGCAATGATATTTTAGTAGGTGTGAGTTAATTCAAATCAAGTCTTTTATAAAGAGAAAGGCATAAAACTAACAACGGCACCAAATCACATAAAGCAGTTTTGACATAACTTCTTTTAATGGAGCATGGTATAGTTGGTATTCCGGGATCTCCTAGTTTCTTAGGTACTCCATCCTTAAAAGAATAATTAGCAAGCATTGTGGATATTTCAGCTTCCGGTATTTTTCTTTTATTAGTGATAATGTCTTTCATGTATTTAGCATAAGGGGCCTTTTTCAAAATATCACTCAAACGAGTACGCAGAAAGACTGGCCTAAGCATTTCAGCAAAGCATTCAAATTCTTCCTCATCCTTTTTCTAAGATAGTTTAGGTGGAAAGGGCATGGGTTTCTGAACCCATGGTTCTCTTTCTTTATCATGTTTTCTAGCAACAAAGTCTCTTTTATCATAACATTTATTTTTAGCAGGTGGGTTGTTGTAACACCCCCTTGTAATAAGTACTGTGATACTCTGTTAAACTGCCAAGTCATGATCATTTGCAGTGCCAAGTCATAGGGGTTAATGATCCAATTCAAATCCACATCTGAAAATCAACTCAAATTCAAAGGTGAATTATAAAGTTGTTCAAACTCTGTTGGGAAAATGTTCATTAAATGGCCAATAATCCAGGAACATTTCTAAAACCAATATCAAAATAATTGGAGTTGGGCAAGCGACTCAAACGAGATGAAACAGCACTCAAAACAGACTATTTACATCTATTAAATTAATATCAAATTCAAATGGAATCCAAATATGTTCAAACCACTTTTTGGTGAGAGCTAATATTGCATCACAATATTGGGACCAACTCCCATAATTTTTCAAAAGTGCACAAGTGGCCTAAACATTTTGAAACAGAAAAGGGATTAAAAGAAAAAGGAAACAGAAAATAGAAAATGTAAAAGCGAGGCACTGTGCACTGGGCCTTAGTGCACAGTGCCCCGACCGCGGCCCACCTGGCCCAGCTCGCTACAGTCGTCGTCCTTCTCCGTCGCCGTGTCGCCTCGTCCATGGACGCGCGCGCTCGCTCCGGTCGCTGCTCGACAGCGCGACGCCGCGGGCGCCGCGAGAGGATAAGGGCAGGCCCGTGCCTTCCCCCTGGTCATTTGCCTCATCCCCACTCGCTCTCCTCTCCCTCCTTCCCTCCAGATCTATATCGCCGAATGCCGTCGCCGCCATGGCCGTGCCCTAAACGCGGCCACCGTCGACCCCGTGCTCCGCTAGAGCGCCCACGAGCTCCGCCACTCTCCGCTGCTTCGTCCTCAACCCTGAGCAGGAGCCCGGAGCCCCTGCAGCCGCTGGACGCCGTCGCCTCCTTCTTCTCTGGCTCCGGCGAGCGTCTCCAATTCCGGTCGCCGGGCTACGCTACTAAGCTTCCAACGGCCACCGTGCGCCTCTCGGTGAGCCTCTCCACCTCCTGTTCCTTCTTGTTGCCCTCCTGCGTAGCCGTAGCTGCCGCGCCATGGACGACCGAACGGAGCTCCGCCGGCATTGGCTTTGCCATCGGAACGGTCGCCGTTGAGCTCGTTCGAGCCCACGGTCGTGCTCGCCGTCGCGTTAGGAGTAGGACTAGCTAGCTGCTGCTGCCTGCCGTGCTTGTAGTCGCCGTCCCCATCTTCCCCCGAACTCCACCGCCGCCAAACCTCGTCGCCGGCCCAGCTCCGGTCATCCCCGGGTCCGGCAAGTGCCCCAGCTGGATGCGCGACATCGCCAGCCTCCGAACGCAAGTAGAATCACGGAGAATAGAGCTCTGTAGCGAGATTCCGGCCAACTCCGGCGACCAACCGCCGCGGGAATGGCTCGCCGGAGTTGCTCCGGTGGCCGCCGGCGTGGTCGGCCCGGGGCCACCCCTTGGGTCACTGACCCGTGGGTCCCAGGGGCCCGGCCGGCCAGTTGACCAGTCAGCCTTGCTGACTGGACCGGCCCAGCCGCTGACAGGCGGGCCCCACCTCCCTGATTAATTAATTAAAACATTTCAGAAATAAAAATAAACTAATTAACCTAATGTCTCACTGACATGTGGGGTCCACCCCCTAATTAACCCTGGTAATTAAATTAATCCACTGATTAGCCTAAACGAAGGCTGACATGTGGGTCCCACTGGACCCACATGTCATATTTGACTTAGTCAGCCGACTGTTGACTTGCTGACGTCAGCAGCACGCCATGCTGACGTCATAATTCATTTTCTGTAAATAAAAATTAATTCCAGAAATTCAAATAATCTTTAAAAATTAATAACTTTTAAACCGTAGCTCGGATCGAAAAAGTTAAAACATGAAAGTTGCTCAGAACGACGAGACGAGTCTGATCGTGCCGTCTGTTTCTCCATCGGAACCTCCTACGTAGAAGAACTCGTAACTCCGGACCCGAATCCGGCAGATGAATAGTGCACACACGTCGGATATTAAATCCTAGAATAATTCTAAAAATAACTAAAATGACTTAGATGCATATTTAGGCAACCCTGCACTGCATCATAGCATCACACGCACCGTATTGCATTTGTTTGCATTATGTTTACCAGTTTCTTCCCCCTCTTCTCTCTCGATTAGACCCCGACGTTGACGTAGCTCCCGAGGCAGACGCAGCTCAGGAGTACGGCTACGTCCCCGACGACACCACAGGCGACCTTGCCCTTGCCCCAGAGCAAACAGGCAAGCACCCCCATTTTGAGCATGCCTATATCGCCTATTCTCTTCTCTCTTATGCTTGCATTAGAACTGCTACTGCTACTGTTTTCCTAAATCTGCTGCATAGCCTGATTATTGTACCCTACTTTGTTACCTTACCGGTTATCCTAGACTGCTTAGTATAAGGTGGGTAGAGACACGACCGAGACCCCCACTTGATCCCGACTGCCCTGCTGGACATCAGAAGACCCGATCATCGGGATTGAAAACTAGACCATGGCACCGCACATCACTTCCCCTTAGTTGCCGACACTGCTGGGTTACCATCGAGTGCCGAGGGTGATACCTCGTCAGCACTTCTGATGTTAACCTTGTAGGTTAGTTACTCGGTCGTGGTAAGCGAGGGTGATTCCTTCTACACCACCCCCGATAACGACGTCGTCGCGCAACTCCTCAAGGTGGACCTCGAGGGTGATTCCTCCTTCGTTCACCTTGATGATAACATCGAGCGGGAATTCCATCGAGGGTGATTCCTCAGGGTTCCCTTCGGTGTCAGACACACAGTTACCTTGGATATTATGACTTGCACTAAACTATGATACTAAAGACGGGTCGGCCCTAAGGGGTACCCGCGCGAGCTTAACGCGAAGTGATGTGGAGTCGGGTTGACCTGGATGGTGCCATTACAGCAGAAGAAGAAGGGACGGAAAAGAAAAACCAACAAGGGTGCGAGCCAGCCGGCACCGAGTACGATCCGTGCTCAGGACGGGCCACCTTCACCTAAGGATATCTCGAGGAGGGTGCATGTGGCGGGTAGGCCGATGCTACCGACTAATATGCTCAATGCTGCAACCGGTGCTATGCGGATTCTGCATGACAGTGTTCTTTCTTTGGAGAAGCGGCGTCTCAGAGAGAATGATGTGGCATACCCGGTTTTCGTGGCCAAGGTGCCAGAGGGCAAGGGCTTTGTGGATAATTCCATCGGGGGTACGATCGTCCTGCGGTTTGATGACATCTTCGCTATGTTTAACCTTCATCCGCTGCACTACACCTTCGTTCGGCTATTTTCGCTGAGTATGGAGATGCGGATCATTAGAGACAAGACCCCGGACATCGTGATAGTCGACCCCTTCTACATGCGTGCCAAGATCTTGAGCAGCGCTGGGGACCGGCAAGTCGCGAGTTCATACCTCAAAGACGTCATTCTGGCAAACCCAGATAAGGATAACTTCCTCATGCCTTACTTTCCCGAGTAAGTCATCCCCTCACCGCCCCGTAACATATGATTTCTTAGATTTCGATCGTTCTTTTTTTTTTCTAACATTCCGTATTTTGTGCAGTGACACACATTGCACACTCATCCTCTTAAGCCCGAAATATTCCATGGCCACGTATTTCGACTCGGACCGTCAGTCAAAGAAAGACTACACAAATATCAAGAAAGTTCTTGATGATGTTCTCCCCGGCTACGCCAGATCTGGAGGCACCTTCAGCAGGCCAATTCGTAGGTACGGCAAGCACGTGTTCACCCACAATACGACGTTCCCCTGCGTCAAGCAGCCGCCTGGCGGTCAGAAGGATGCCTACTACGCCCTCCATCACATGCGGGCGATCGTACGGGACCATAATCACCTTCTGCTACCAAATAATCTCAAAGATTGGGCCGCACGCTTGTCGGCAATCCAGGACGCGGACATCAGACAAGAATTCTTTCGCATCCAGTCGGAGTTTGCGGAAATCATCCATCAAGATGTCCTTCGTACCTCGGGGCAGTTCTACCTCAGATATCAACCGTCCAACAGTGAGATAGACGGAACGCTACAAATGCAGGCTGACAACGCCCGCGATTTCATGACCATCATGACAGACGGCGGCTTCATCCACGCTCCTGTCCCATGAGTCGAGTCGAAAGTAGTGATGTGTAGTTCTGAAACATTGATTGGCTCATGTTGTAATTAAACTTTAATGAATTGTATGTCTCTTTGGTTTGGACAGTCGTTCAACTTAGATGTAATCGATGCTATTTATTAGTAGGACCATGAATCGTGCTATTAATGTCTTGCTTTTCTCTTCCGATCCTTTTGTTGTATACTTATATATTGCTTATGTATTGTCTGTTGTTTGGCTTGTGCATAGAGATGCCGTCGTATGTCGTGTACAAGGGTAAGGTTCCTGGAGTCTACGACGACTGGGAGGAGTGTCGGAGACAGGTTCACCGTTTCAGCGGTAACAGTTACAAAGGGTACACCACTAGGGCGGAGGCGGAATCTAGATACGCCCGCTATCTAGCGGGAGAGAGGAGGGAGCGTTGGAGGAACCGGATGAAGACCAGTTTCATCGCGATGATGCTCATCGTGATGACCGCAGCTCTCTTCTATGTGATGGTAGTTTAGATGATCGATATCGACTTGGAATGTGAAGACAAACTCGATACTCGCGGTCTCGAGACTTGTAATGTTTTATCTTTGTTCGGTCTTTTGAATTCGGAGACTAATATGATGAATTGTATTCGGAGACTAATCTTCTATTGTATTCGATGAATCTGCTATTGCTGTGTGCTGCTGTCTATATTCTGTCCAATAATATATTTTGTAACCTGTGCAAAAATCAGAAAAGTAAAAATAAAATAAAACCTAATATTCATACTAATGGCGCATCACCTCAAGGTGCGCCATTAGTATGCCAAAGGATACTAATGGCGCATCACTACAGAGTGCGCCATTAGTATGCCAAAGGATACTAATGGCGCATCACCCCGCAGTGCGCCATTAGTATGCCAAAGCACATGGTTAAATATGGCCCCCTGGGAGGCATACTAATGGCGCATGGTGTTCTATACTAATGGCGCACTTCGTGCTGCGCCATTAGTATACCAGATACTAATGGCGCACCAGTGGTGCGCCATTAGTAAAAAATACTAGTGGCGTGATACTAATGGCGCACCAGTAGTGCGCCATTAGTAGGCAAAACTGGTGCGCCATTAGTAGGCCTTTTCCTAGTAGTGCGTTATTATATAAAGCAAATTACCACTTTAAGTACTGTTGCAAACCCATTCAAATTTTATTTTTGCATTTTACCTACTGTATTATAACTTCTCTATGGCTTATACCACTGATACAATCGGTAGTTTCATCAAAACAAGCAAAACAATGCATCAAAAACAGAATCTGTCTTAAACAGGACAGTCTGTAGCAATCTGAACATTTACCATACTTCTGTAACTCTAAAAATTCTGAAAAATTAGGAAAAAATAAAAAATCTGTATAGAAATACCGTGCAAAGAGTTTCAGAAGCTTTTGATGTTCCAGTAAAAAATGTAAATTCACGCACTACAGCCAAAGTTTCTGTTTTTGCACTGCACATACCAAACAAGCTATCTAATCATCCTAAAGGCAAATCTTGGCACATTATTTTTATAATACAATGGATTTGTACAAGGGGATAATTCTTTTTGTTGAAAAGTTTCTGTAATCGAGATTCAGAAAGTTTCCATGGGCATGAACAAAGTTCAAGGACGTCCCCCACTTCAACGGTGTTCGTCTTTCTCACTTTCACTTTTCTTTTTGAAAAGTTTTAGGTTCCCCTCTATATTTTTTATGTTTTAAAACTTTTTAAAAGCACACAACAGAATAAAATGACTCTCTAAAACTTCTGGGTTGTCTTCCTGGCAGCGCTTTCTTTAAAGCCATTAAGCTAGACATAAAGTGCTCAAGTAATTGATCCACCCGGATCCCAAGGTATATCAAAGCCAATTTTAATTAACGATGATTTGTAATTTAGTAGTGAGCGCAAAGTAACATATATCATGCAATGACGAAGTCTAACTCTCTTCCTATGCATCGGCATGCCATAAAAGAACAATTCATGCACACAAAGTAAAGGCCAATGCTTAGTATAAACAGTTTTTTGCAATTTTATTGTATTGGAAACATAGAGAGGTGGAGATGTAGTTCCTCTCTCATAATAATTGCGAGCAGGAGCAGCAAGCACATGCATATTATACTCATCAAAATCATCATGTGTAATTGTAAAACGCAACCCATCAATATAATCCTTAATAAGCGCAAACTTCTCCAATATAGTGTAGTTGGGAGAATTCAAAAAGATAATAGGACTATCATATGTGGGTGCAATAGCAACAATTTCATTCTTAACATAAGGAACTATAGCAAGCTCATCTCCATAAGCATAATTCATATTGGCATCATGGCCACAAGCATAGCAAGCATCAAGTTCATCAAAAAGGGATATTTCAAACGAATCCAAGGGATCATAGCAATCAACATAGCATTCATCCTTCGGTAAGCATGAAGGGAAATTAAACAATGTATGAGTTGAAGAGTTACTCTCATTAGAAGGTGGGCACGGGTAGTTAATCCGCTCTTCCTCCTTTTGTTCTTCGCTCTCCTCGTCATCTTTTTCATCTAATGAACTCACAGTGTCATCATTTTATTCTTCCATAGTTTCCTCCAAAATATTAGTCTCACTACAAAAAAAAAGACACATCCGTGACATTTTGGCCAGAACGAATTTTTTTCCTGTCATGCTTATGACACTTCTATGACGATAATTGTGACCAAACCCGGTATCATCATAGATGTGGTGGGCTCCTACTTCTATGACAAAAAATCATGACAGAAGATGGGCTTTTCGTCCTGGGTGGGCCGGAGCCGCACCTGCATGACATTCTTTGGGCCGTCCATGACAGAAAAAATCGTGGTAGAAGCGAGGGCGAGGAAAATTTCGGGGAGTTCCCGGTTACGGTGGGTGTTCGGGGCCGAGCGATGCATGTAGGGATTGCGCGTTTCTCTCATACACGTACGCGCATGTGTGCGAGGCCTTGGGCTCTAACTGAACCCAAGTGAGGCGTTCGCTTACTGAACCCGAGCGATTACACTAGCTACGCGCATTACTGAACCCGAGCGATCGAGCCCTTGGCTGTTAACTGAACCCGATCGAGCGATTCCTTCGCTACTGCTGCCAACTGAACCCGAGCGATCGATCGCTGCTGCTGCTTACTGAAGCCGATCGAACCTGCTGCCTCTTGATGAACAGTGAATGTGGGCGTTGGTTGAACGAGTCGAGACGTACGTGGTTGGGGTTGGATGAACAGTTCTCGATGGGGGTTGGATGAACAGGACCCCGTGGTACTAGTAGTAGGCCGTTGCCGCTGGATGAACAGGACCCCGAGAGGAGGCCGCCATAGCCGAGCTGGTTGGGGTGGATGAACAGGACCTCGTGGAGGGCTGGTTGAATAGTAGCCGGTGGAGGGCTAGATGAACAGTAGCCCGTGGATGAACAGTAGTTGGTGGATGAACAGTAGTTGGTGGAGTCAGGAGGAAGATGCGGTGGATGAACAGTGGAGGTGAAGGAAGTCGATGGTGGGTGAACAGTAGCCCGTGGAGTCCCGTTTTGCGGTACGCCACACCCCTCCGATGAACAGGACCCCCGTTTCGACTGTAGCGCTCCAACACAAGTCTGTTTCCTCCATTTTGCGGTACGCCACACCCCTCATGATGAACAGGACCCCCGTTTCGACCATAGCGCTTCAACACAAGTCTGTTTCCTCCGTACTGTGGTACGCCACACCCCTCCCGATGAACAGGATGCCGTGACCGTAGCCAGTAGAACAGAAGGCCGTTTCCTCCGTACTGCGGCACGCCAGACCCCGTTTCGGCTGTTCCGTCCAAGCCGGTTGGCTCCCATTGAACATGATGCTTTCCGACCCAGTATGTTGCCTCCCGATGAACAGGACGCTGTTTCTCTGTTCCGACCCAGCCGGTTGGCTGCCCGATGAACAAGACGCTGTTGCTGCCGTCCGTTGCCTCTCCATGTACACGAGCCCTGGCCGTACGTATGCGCGAGTAGGCGTTTGAAACCCCGCCCGTATGTACGTACGTGGCCATATTTTTTGGCATATGGCTGTACGTACGTGTACACGGTTTAGAAGGGACTGCCTGAACTGCTACGTCAGGGGCTCTACTACTACATGTGCCGCTGCTTGCTCGGCCACGGTTCATCGTTGCAGAGAGACCGATCGACCAGTATGTACGTACATGTTCACGACCAGAATGACAACGCTACGTACGCTTCGACCAGGTGGGTCCCAACTGTCAGGGAGGATAAGGAGGCACTTCCTTGTGTGCGAAGTTATTGATGGTGGGTCCGAGCTATCAGGGGGAGGATTCCTTTTTTTTGCGCCTAATATGAAGGCACTTTCTTGCGTCCGAAGATATAGCTAGTGGGTCCCAGCTGTCAGGGGGAAAACATTTTTTTCATAAAATACAGCTAAGCCAAAATACGGAGGCCCTTCCGGTAGGTCCCTGCTGTCAGGTGGAGGAATCATTATTTTGCGCGTAATAAGTAGGCACTTCCTTGCTACGGCCATGGACCCAGCTGTCAGCCTCTCCACGTACAGTCCTCTTCTGATGTAAGTCATTCCTTGACCACGTTGACCACGCCGCACCAAGAGCACCAAGGCGGTGGATGATAGCGAGGCCTAAGAAGGGAATGACTCGGAGCCAGGGAAGACTCGGCAGTTGTTTCCCACGCGGAGGGGCGTACGAGGGTTTACTGGTTGGGCTGCAGTGTGAGGCTACCCTCGCCAAAGAATAACAGCAGGTCTGGGTGAGTACAGGGATGGCCACACCAGCGATGGGAGTAGGGTGGGGTGGTGAGGCCTGCGCGGTAGCAGAGCCGACCACGGGAGGCAGGAGCAGGTGGCACGACCGGCGCTGGTTTGGGCGGCTGGAGCAAGAAGACCAGAGGTTGAAGAAGCACTACGGCCGTTGGATGGACATCCGATGGTCACTGGAGCTAGAATCGTTCATATTGACTAAGTTAACAAAGCCCTCCGTTCGCGTCAACTTAGTAGGCCCACAAGTCAGCCTCCGACTATGGTGGGTCCCGGATAGCAAGGGGAGTATCCATTTTTTTTGTGCGTAATAAGGAGGCACTTCCTTGCGTGCGAAGATATAGCTGGTGGGTCCGAGCAGTCAGCAGGAGGAACGTTTTTTTCGCGAAATATAGAGGCCCTTCCAGTGGATCCCTGCTGTCAGGTGGAGGAATCATTATTTTGCGCGTAATAAGGAGGCACTTCCTTGCGTGCGGCCGTGGACCCAGCTGTCAGCCTCTCCACATATAGTCCTCTTTCGATGGATGTCGTCCATTGACCATGTTGACCACGCCGCGCCGAGAGCACCAGGGCAGTGGACGACGGCGAGGCCTAGGAAGGGAACGACCCGAAGCCGGGGAAGACTCGGCAGTTGTTGCCCACGCGGTGGGGAGTACGAGGGTTTACTGGTTCGGCTGCCATCGCCGGAAAATAACAGGAGGTGTGGGTGAGTAGAGTATTGGCCTGGCTAGCGATGGAGTAGGGTGGGGCGGTGCGGCCTGCGCGGCAGCATAGCCGGCCACGGGAGGAGGAAGCAGGCAGTCCCGTCGGCGCTGGTTTGAGCGGTTGGAGCATGAAGAGCAGAGATTGAAGAAGCACGGCGGCTGTTGGATGTACATCCAACAGTCACTGCTCTCGTGTGTTGACTAAGTTGGCACGGCCTTGCGTGCGCGTCAACCTTTTTTTAGAAAAGCGTACGCGTCAACCTATAGTAGGCACACAAGTTAGCCTCAAATATGTGAAAACAACATACAGCCCATCTGCCATTATTTCTAATAATTTACAGCCCATTTGCTAATTCTTAAGTATTTTTTTGGAGCCCATATTCTTTTTGTTAGCATTACAGCCCATATTGTGGCCACGGTTAAAACATTCTACGAAATTTTGCATATTTCGGTGCGGTCCGAACTGTTTTTAATCCCGAAATTTTGAGTCACATTCAAACTAATTTAAAAATAATAAATTTATATCAATTTAAAATCCAACATAATTTTCCCCGCAAAAACAATTAAATTCAAAATGTCGAAATCTTAAAAAAAACGACATTTGAAACTAATTGCCTGTTTGCTGTGTTTATAAATTTACATCCCATTTCTTACTACTTCATTTTCTGGGCAAGCGAATACATCGCTCTCGTCTTTAAATATTTGCAGCCAAGCAGGGCTGAGAAAGCAAGTAGGCCTCCGTTGGGTATTTCTTTAAAAAAAGTAGAACTAGGCTAGCCATTTTCAGCAAGAAAAAAACACAAATGGGCTCATCATGTGGTAAACATAAAATAAAACCCTGGCTAGACGGGCCACAGCCCCTGCACAGCCCCGTTGTTACCCTGATCCATCTCTAAAACTAGTATAAATAACAATTGCTTGTTTCTCAAAAAAAAGTAAATAACAACTGCGCAACCTGCTGGATCCCTGGTGTCAGCCGCTCGTTGTGTAATTCTCTCGTTTATTGACTACGTTGACAATGGCATGGGCCCCAGATGTCCAACCATTAGGAGGAACCATTTTTGGGGGCTTGTAATAACGAGGCACTTGCTTGCGTACTGCCATGACCCTGGTGGGTCCCTACTGTCATCCTCTCCACGTACAGTCATCTCCTTGTTCCTCTCGGTTGTTGACGATGTTGACAACGCCAGACAGCAGCGCACCGCACACGGCGAGCGAACCAAGGCGGAGGGCGACGGCGAGGCCTCGGATGGAACGAACAGGAGCCATGGAAGATGCGCCAGTCTAGTCACAGGCGGAGGGGAGTACAAGGGTTGACTGGTTCGGGTGCGAGTACGTGTTGGGGCTGACGTCGCCCGAGAATAATAGGATGTGTGGGGGAATAGAGGGAGGGACTGGCCAACGTTTGAGGGTACGGTAGGGCGGCAGAGGCACAGCCAGTCATGGGAGGCCGGAGCAGGCGGAACCAACGGGGTGGTTTGGTTTGGGCGGCTGGAGGAAGAAGACAAGAGATAGAAGATACACGACAGATGTTTGATGTCAATCCAACGGCTGGTAGGCAGAATCATTTGTTGACTAGTAATTAAGTCGACACCACCTTGGATAGGCTTTTTCCTCGTGGGTCCCAAATGTTAGAATCCAAATCTGTCACGGTCATGCAGCCTTTCTTATGAAAATTTATAGCCCATTTGGTGTGCTAGTTCAAAATAAGTTTGTGGGTGTTGGTGGGGGCTAATCACTTAGGTTATGTAATGCACAGTGAGCTCAAGCAGCTGGCGAGAGTGATGTTATTTCCCTTGGTTGGGATTTGTTACAATATTTCACTCTTAATTAAACAAATGGCAAGCCATTTGCCTTGTTTCAAAGAAAATATGACAGTCACAGCTGAGTTGAAAAGGGCAACAACAGCTAACTCCAGCTTACAAACTGTACAAAAGCACGAGGGTTAATTGTTCATTAGGTTTAGACAAAACCCAGATTGAAAAGGGCAACAACATCTACCTCCAGCACTGTTTTCAGTAGTCACAGTCAAATGGATCGGTCAGGTCCATAGAATGAACATCCTGGGTCGTAAAATTTACTGGATTATGACCACAAGATGTTGTAAATAGAAGCCCGGCACGTTCAGAAGCCCTTTTGTCCACCTGAAACTCCTTTTTTGCTCTTCGACATACCCATCCGTCAAAACCATGCTGCTGATAAACTTAAGCCTGATGGACAATAGTAACCTCGCAGTCAGTAAGAAGAATGTGACAAATCTAGTGTTTGCATGGTTGGCTACATATCGTTCTAGGGTTATTGTCTTCAATCGAATGTCATGAGAAGTGAGAAAATCACGGTGCTTACGAATCCACCGATTGGTTATAACTTTCTTACCCCGTCCTGTTGCCTAAATAGACATGAAGATTGAAAACAGTTAAGGTCTAAAAAAAGAGTGTCGAAAGAGCAACAATTGAACGGTTAATTCTAATACACTATATACGGGCTTCCAATGTGCGTGAAATTATCACCTTTATATACAACTTCTCCAGACATGGAAAGCATTGCAGCAAGCCAATAATCTTGTTTAGATCAAAACTATTCATTTGGATATATAAGATCTTGACAGAATCCAGCACCATTCATAGGCTATCCATGGAGAAACTCTTCATTGAGCATAGAACATAATATTAGTACAAAATGTGTACTCCAAGATGATATAGAACTTATGCGCAGGAATTTAAAATGCATCTTATGATTACAAGTGTAGATGATAATATACAGTACCTGAAGAACTGTGGAGCCAAACACCATCTTGAAATGAGCACAGAGATCATATATTACACCCAAGGTCTCCAGTTTAGGCGCAGAGACGATAGTTATTTGCGACGGTGAATAACTAGAATCATGGATCAACCTTTGAAGTGAAGGGGCATCTTCGATGATGAGCTGCCTTCCGTCAAAAGAAATTCCAATTCCTACAAGGTTAGGCGACTTTATTTGGAAACAACCGATTCTAACTGTGAATACAAGCACCAAGCACTCCAGGGCAGGGCAACTAGAGTGGATGATGATGTGCAATGAGGCCTCCGATATACAAACTCGCACAAGTGAAAGTTTTTTGAGAAATGGGATTCGAAGGTTTAGTACCAGATTGTCTGGTAGGTAGCACAGCGCAAAGGTGGCGGTGTGGAGAGAGGAGGAAAACCGCGAGATGGACATCAGTGCTGAGGGCACAAGTACATGGCGTTCGGTATCTGGTAGGTGATTTCCTGGGGAATAGTAGAACTCAAGCAGCTGTAGTTCTAAGAATTCAGGGGATTTCAGCCAGGCGTCCACCGTGCAGGGCATGCTATGCTTGCTCAGGTAGCATGACGGGATGCAGAGGCTTTGAACGGAGCCCTGGTGGGAGGAGATGATGGCTCTGGGGAGTTCAAAATCATTAAAGAGAGATAGCTGAGACAGTCGAGATTAAGGGGCGTGGCGCACCATAGAGGGCGCCACCGAGTTGAGAGGACTTGGGTGCGGCAGCAATCCTTGGTGGGGAGAAGCGAGATGATCTCCCCAAGGATGGCATCCGGGAGATCGCTGATGCGGTCCACCTGAGATTCTACAGGTTCCTGGGATCCGGTGGGGGCGGGCTCACCGCTTCTCCCCACGCTGCTGGGTGCGGGATCTACAACAGGCGTCACCGCTGGCGGGAGCCTCATCTTCTTGGCGCTGGGGTCAGCCGACTCCATTTTCCTCAAGGGCATCGCGTTGAGCTCACGGATTTGAGCAGTGTAACGAATGACGAGCCTAGTTGTAGTGCGAGTGAAGAAGAAGGGGAGCTGGGGTTTTCTGTAGGAGTGAGGTGAGGAATTTGGGGGTACGAGTGGAGCGAGCTGACGTGAGGTGGGTGGGAGTGAGGAGGAAGAAGAGCACCCAGGTTTTTTTGGGGGGCGGTGTGCTGGGTAGCGCCTCTCATTAAGTAAATATATGGGCTTTTGAATTGATTTTATTATTCACTAGGGTGGATGGGTTGTTTTGTCTTGGGCCCAGAGAAACAATTACTACTAGTACAGTGGAGACACTCTACAGCTACCCAGAAAAACAATTACTACTAGTACAGTGGATACACTACCACTTCTGGCTCCTCCGAGGTCATCGAAACATCTCCCTCTACTGAATGCCGTTTTACTTTGGTTCACCGACATGCGGGCCATGCAGCGCGCGGGCCCAAATGCCATCCACCAAATTAGAAGGTGGTATGCAGGCGGAGAGTCACCCCGGTCGTAGCGCGGCAGTAACGAGCCATCATATCACAAAACCCCACCTCCCCACAGTCTAAGTTTGACGGACGAAGCAACCATCATTTCACTCTTCGCTGAATCCCCTTCTCCCTCACCGTCTTCAAGAAAGCCAACACTCGCATCTGCCATTGTTCTTCTCTCCCAACGAAGGGAAGGTAAGCAGATCCGTGATGTTGGTATATTTTCTTTCAGGAAAAAAAAGAACTTTTGCAAAGCAGTAACCGATCCTCACTCTCTTTTTTGTTTCATTGTCATTGCGATTGTGTTTTCCTTTCAGTTGTCTCCTAGTATTCATCAGTTTCATGATGGACCAAGGAGAACCAGGCAAAGATCTGCCGATGTTGGAGCAGACGCGGGAGGCTAATCCCCACAAGACAGTGAGCTCCAAGAAGATGGAGGCAGCCACCGAGCCGACCCCAGATACGCTCACGGCCACTACTAAGATGGTCAACGCCCCGTTTGAGGTTACAGCCTCCTTGGCCCTGCAGGAGCAGTTTCCCCCCTTCGAGGATGTGTCCCCCCCCCCCGCTGAGCTGCCCAAGGTGATTTTCTTCTTTGCCGATCTCGATTGTGGTTTTTCATCTAAGTATGTGGTGATAAATAATGCAAATTTTATTAGATCGTGCCATGCTACCTTCCCTGTCATGCATACTTTTGACTCTACATAGTGGTTTAAATAACTTGTGTTTCTTATATTGGAAAGTAATTCAGAATTCGTTTCTGTTTCAATTAGAGCCCTGATGCAGACAAGGATTGTGTGGTTGTACATGTCACTCGCTATGAGGCGGATGACCTGAATATACGCACTGGGAAAACAAAGTTCTTAGGCTGTTAGATCCTGGAAGCCATTTGCACTTATACCAAAGTCGAGATGTATTCCAGCCTCACTGTTGTCAGGCGTGTTGTCCAGGGTGTACTGAAGCACAAGAAGTTCAAAGCTACTCCTTCGTTTGTGAGGCATACTATTCTTATCAAGCTTACGCAGGAAGATGATGTGGCATGCCTCCACAAACAAGTTTATGAGTGGCAAGGCCATAAGGTTATCTTCAGGAAGGTTCACAGGATTGAGTTGCTGCCGGACGTCCTCGATGATGTTCATGGCAAGGTCCGTCTTGTGTCCATCCCAAATTAGATCGAGGCATGAAATAGTTGCCCAAGCTAGTGTTTAAAAGTAGTTTGGATTGTGTCTAATTATCCGAACCTTGCCTATTATCGAGCCCTCTGGGGCTAGTACTCTGTTTGAATCCATCTATCAGAACTACTGCTACTTTTGTGTGCCCATGAATCATGTGAGAACCATCCTAATTGTTGCCGAAGCAGATGCGTCCTCACTAGTTTTTTCATGTAATATGGCATGGTAAGACATAAGTTGTCACGGTTTATCATACGAGCAGTGTGTGTTTGATGAAATAGAGTACTTGTTCGAGAACTGTGTGCCGACATATACATAGGGTACGTAAGGCTGGTTAAGTACTTGTAAACACTGTTGGTGCTACCCCACTTGTAAGCAGTTGTGCAAAACACGGCACATTGGCTCAGCTCGCATCAACACTAGAAAAGTCGGCTATCGACCAGCTAACAATCAGTAATCTGCTGTCTGACATATAAGCAACAATGTATCTTGTTACAGTGGTTCATGCAGTTAACTGAGGCCACAATGTAAATTCCAAACGTTCACACGCTAGTCCAGCGTTCATGTGGAACATTCACATTAAACTCGGCTTCATAAAATACTTGAAAAGCATAAGTTAAGCAATTTTATACATCTCAATCATTCATAGAACATAACAAACATTTACTAGTTCACAGCAAAAGACAAAGTTGTGAGAAGTTTTACAAATCAGGAAAAATCAAGCAAGGCTTCTCTGAGCAAAGGGCCTCCCTAAGCAGGTTTTAATTTCCTGGAGTTCACTCTGGTTTTTCTTGTTGCCACCATCTAGGGTTAGGTTCTCTCATTCCAGAATAACCAATTATAATTGTGTTCTCAGTTGGAATGCTGAACTGAACCATGTAGTGTACTGACCATCTGAACTTCTTGTGCAGTTCCACTAAATTTAAGCACCGCTATTTGCAGAAATAAGCAGACCACAAAGCCTCTTGTCCGCGCACCTGTCCCAAAAACCTCCGTGCAGCCGTGTGATACGTCTCCAACGTATCTATAATTTTTGATTGTTCCATGCTGTTATATTATCAATCTTGGATGTTTTATAATCATTTTATAGCAATTTTATATCATTTTTGGGACTAACCTATTGACATAGTGCCCAGTGCCAGTTGCTGTTTTTTGCTTGTTTTTTACTTCGCAGAAAATCAATACCAAACGGAGTCCAAACGCAGCAAAACTTTTTGGTCATTTTGTCTGGACCAGAAGACACAAGTTGGGCCAAGGAAGTACAAGAGGGGTGCCCCGAGGGGGGCACAACCCACCTGGGCGCGCCTGGGGGCCCAGGCGCGCCCTGGTGGGTTGTGCCCTCCTCGGTGGCCTCCCGCACCGTCTCTTTGCTCTATAAATACCCCCAATATTCCAGAAACCCTAGGGGAGTCGACGAAATACAATTCCAGCCGCCGCAAGTTCCAGAAACCACAGATCCAATCTAGACACCATCACGGAGGGGTTCATCATCCTCATTGGTGCCTCTCCGATGATGCGTGAGTAGTTCATTGTAGACCTACGGGTCCGTAGTTAGTATCTAGATGGCTTCCTCTCTCTCTTTTGATTCTTATTACAATGGTCTCCTGGGGATCTATTTGACGTAACTCTTTTTGTGGTGTGTTTGTTGGGATCCGATGAACTTTGAGTTTATGATCAGATCTATGTTTTTATCCATGAAAGTTATTTGAGTCTTTTGATCTCTTATATGCATGATTACTTATAGCCTTGTATTTCTTCTTTGAATCTTTGGTTTAGTTAGGCTGACTAGATCGATTTTTCTTGCCATGGGAAGAGGTGCTTTGTGATGGGTTCGATCTTACGGTGCTCAATCCCAGTGACAGAAGGGGAAATGACACGTATGTATCGTTGCTATTAAGGATAACAAGATGGGGTCTATTCCTACATGAATAGATCTTGTCTACATCATGTCATCGTTCTTATTGTATTACTCCATTTCTCCATGAAATTAATACACTAGATGCATGCTGGATAGCTGTCGATGTGTGGAGTAATAGTAGGAGATGCAGGCAGGAGTCGGTCTACTAATCTTGGACGTGATGCCTATATAATGATGATTTCCTGGATATCGTCATAATTATTTGGAGTTCTATCAATTGCCCAACAGTAATTTGTTTACCCACCGTATGCTATTTCTCTCGAGAGAAGCCACTAGTGAAATCTACGGCCCTCGGGTCTATTTTCCCATCATATACTTTTAGATCTATATTGATATTTGCCTTTTTATTTATTTGCATCCTTTATTTTCAGATCTATTAATCCAAAAACCCAAAAATATCTTGTTGCAATATATTGTTATTTATTTTATCTCGCGTTCCTGCGAGATCTATTTATCCGATCTACTACAAATTTATCTATCTCTTTACCCGGGAGGGATTGACAACCCCTCTTTTACGTCGGGTTGCAAGTATTTGTTCTTTGTGTGCAGGTACCATTTACGTAGTGTTGCTTGGTTCTCCTACTAGTTCAATAACCTTGGTCTCATTAGTGTGGGAAATACCTACCGTAGCTGTGCTGCATCATCCCTTCCTCTTTGGGGAAATACCAACGTAGTTTAAGCGACATCAAACGGAATTTCTGGCACCGTTGCCGGGGAGACATCATCAACATCTACCAGGTTCCTAATCACAAATCTCATCTCCTTGCAATTTACATGATTTGACATTTGCCTCTCGTTTTCATCTCCCCCACTTCACAAACATTTGCCGTTTTATTCGCCTTCTTTTTCGTTCGCCGTTTTCTCGTCAGATCTGTTTTTGAGTGCAATCTTGTTGCGTAGTCACGATGACTCAAGAGAACACCAAGTTGTGTGATTTCTCTAACACCAACAACAATGATTTTATTAGAACTCCGATTGCTCCTCCCGCCACTATTGCGGAGTCTTGTGATATTAATGCCGCTTTGTTGAATCTTGTTATGAAAGATCAATTTTCTGATACTCCTAGTGAGGATGCCGCGTCCCATCTTAACACATTCGTGGAATTATGCGATATGCAAAAGAAAAAAGATGTGGACAATGATATTGTGAAGTTGAAATTATTCCCGTTTTCTTTGCGAGATCGTGCAAAAATTTGGTTTTCTTCTTTGCCTCGCAATAGTATTAATTCTTGGGATAAGTGCAAAGATGCTTTTATTACTAAGTATTTTCCTCCCGTGAAAATTATTTCCCTTAGGACGCAAATCATGAATTTTCAGCAACTTGAGCATGAACATGTTGCGCAATCTTGGGAAAGAATGAAATTGATGCTAAGAAATTGTCCCACTCATGGTTTAAATCTTTGGATGATCATACAAAAAATTTATGCGGGATTGAATTTTATTTCTAGAAATCTTTTAGATTCCGCCGTGGGTGGTACTTTTATGGAGATTACTTTGGGTGAAGCTACTAAATTGCATGATAATATTATGGCAAATTATTCACAATTCGGTAGAAGAAATAAATTCTTTGAGTGAAAAGGTTGATGCTCTTATGAAGTTGGTTTCCAATAAAAATGCTCCTATTGATCTTAATGATGTGCCTTTGTCTACTTTGATTGAGCAAAATAGTGATGCCGTAGACGTGAATTTTGTCTCGCGAAACAATTTTAATAACAATGCTTATAGAGGTAATTTTAATCCTAGACCTTTTCGGGAAATTCCTCTAATAATTATGGTAATTCCTATGGTAATCCTTCTTATAATAATAATAGGAACACCTCTGATCTTGAGAATAATATTAAAGAATTTATCAATGCTCAAAAGAATTTTAATACTATGATAGAAGAAAAGTTGAGTAAAATTGATGATATGTCTAGAAGCATTGATAGAATTTCTCATGATATAGAAAATCTCAAGATGAAAAATTTTGTGCCTAAGGTTGAGGAATCAATTAAAGCTTTATATGTTTCTATGGATGAAAGTAAGAAAAGAACCGCTATGCTTAGCGTTAAAAGAGAATCTTTAGAAAAAGCGTTTTCTAGCAATTGCTTTCATAAAAATGATGAAGATCTTAAAGTGATTGGTGTTTCTTCTATTGATTCCTTGTTTAGTAAAATTAATATTGATGATAAAGGGACTGAAGAAGAGTCAACTTTAGCTAGAAGGAGTCCCGATAATTTGGAGGGTGAAAATCTTGTTGAGAAAATTGATAAAAGTGGGTTTGGAGAGGTCAAAACTTTAACTAGTGATGTGCCCACTCTTTTGGATTACAAAGACTTTAATTATGATAATTCCTCTTTGATTGATTGTATTTCTTTGTTTTAATCCATGATAAATTCACCCCATGCTTATAAACAAAATAAAGCTTTTACTAAACATATCGTTGATGCTATGATGAAAGCTTTGGAAGAAAAGTTGGAATTAGAGATTTCAATTCCTAGAAAATTACATGATGAATGGGAACCTACTATCAATGTCAAGATTAAAAATTATGAGTGTTTTGCTTTATGTGACTTGGGTGCTAGTGTTTCTACAATTCCGAAATCCTTATGTGATGTGCTTGGTCTTACCTATATTGAAGAATGTTCTTTAAATTTGCACTTGGCGGATTCTACTATTAAAAAGCCTATGGGAAGAATTAATGATGTTCTTATCCTTGAAAATAGGAATTATGTGCCCATAGACTTTATTGTTCTTGATATTGATTGCAATCCGTCTTGCCCAATTATTCTTGGTAGACCGTTTTTACGCACTATAGGTGCCATGATTGAAGGGAACATCAAATTCCAATTTCCTTTGAGAAAGGGTATGGAACACTTCCCTAGAACAAGAATTAAGCCACCATATGAATCAATCATGAGGGCATCTTACGGATCTAGAAATAAAGATGACAACACTTAGATCTTTGCATTATGCCTAGCTAAGGGCATAAAACTATAGCGCTTGTTGGGAGGCAACCCAATGAATAAAATTTATTTTTGTATTTTTATTTCTGTTCTTGAGTGTTTGCACAATTATGCTACAGTTATTATTGTGTTTTTTATGTTTTAATTAGTGTTAGTGCCAAGCAAAGCCTTTGGGATCATGTTGGGTGATAGTTGATTTGATCTTGTTGGAAAACAGAAACTTTTGTGTCCAGTAAAATAATTCTAGAAATTCACAGAAGTGACAAAACATTCTGAATTTTTTACACAAGATTTATATACAAATTACCTACGTTTTCCTAATTTTTTAGAATTTTTGGAGTTACAGAAGTATGAGAACAATTTGTATCTTTGCAGATTGTTCTGTTTTTGACAGATTCTGTTTCTTTGCATTGTGTGCTTATTTTGATGATTCTATGGTTTTTATTGGAGGTTATAAGCCATGGTAAAGTTAGAATACAGTAGATATAATGCAATAACAAAATTTGAATGGGTTTTCTACAGTACTTAAAGTAAAGATTAGTTTTCTTATACTAACGGATCTCACGAAGGTTTTGTTGAGTTTTGTGTGATTGAAGTTTTCAAGTTTTGGGTGAGATCACGATGGATGAAGGAATAAGGAGTAAGAAGAGCCGAAGCTTGGGGATTCCCATGGCATCCCAAGCTATTATCTAAAATAGAAGCAAGCAACTAAGCTTGGGGATGCCCGAGTGGCATCCCCTCTTTCTTCTAACGACCATCGGTATTTTACTTGGAGCTATATTTTTATTCGTCACATATCATGAGTTTTGCTTGGAGAGTCTTGTATGATTTGAGTCTTTTCTTGTTTTACTTTTTATTTTTAGTCAAGTATCCTTGCTGGACACACCTATTTGAGAGAGCCAAAATTATGCTATGATTTGTTAGAATTGCTCTCTATGCTTCACTTAAATCTTTATGAGCTATGGAATTGCTCTAGGTTGCTTACTTATATCTTTTTGAGCATGGTGTGCTTTAATATTTTGGAAGAAATGCTCTCATGCTTCACTTAGATTTATTTGAGAGTAGTAATTTTGAAGAATTTCTCTCTTGCTTCACTATATTATTTTGGGAGAAGGAAATTTTTATGCTCATGTTCTTCACTTAGATTTGTTTGAGCTATCAAAAGCAACATATGAAACTAGAACAAAGTGATAGATATTCAAGAGGGATATAATAAAAACTTTCATGAAGATCATTGGACAAAATAAATTTGATTCCTTGTAATAGTTTTGCGATATGATGATATAATATGTGAGTCATGTTGATGAGTAATTATGCTTTAGTAAGAATATTGGTGTTAAGGTTTGTGATTCCCTATGCAAGCACGAAAGTCAATAGTTATGCAATGAAATTATATACTACTTGTGGTGCATTATTCGGTGTTAGTTATGCTTAATGCTCGCTTATGAGATTTTTCATTTCTTGGTTGGATGCTTCTCAATCTTTTGCTAGCCTTCATTTGCACTAAGTATGATCACTACTTGTGCATCCAAAATCCTTAAACCAGTTTTGCCATATGAGTCCACTATACCTACCTATATGCGGTATTTTCGTGCCGTTCTAAGCAAATTTGTATGTGCCATCTCTAATTTTCAAAATAAATTTCTCTTTTGTGTGCCCGTACCGCTCATGAAACGGTAGGGGGTGGCTGATATTTTTCCATGCTAGATGTGTTATTCTCAAGATGAGTGTTTATTCACTTGTCATTGCACAAGAGTACGGCAAAGGTATTAGGATGCCCAGTCCCAAAATGAAAAATGAATTTACTTTATGTTGTCAAATAATAAATTCCTTGGAAAGTGTTGGTATGGACGGCACCCGTGGATTCGGTTAGCCGTGGAATGTGAAAGTATGGTGAAAAAAGGAATAAACTTTATTTTCTGTTTAGGAACCGCCTATGATATATCTAGCATGGAAAATATTGGGAACTACTCAATCGTTTTCGTTGACAGGAAAAGCACGCCACCCAAAATGTTTTTATCTCTATCTTTTTTGCTTTGAGCTCTGGCACCTCTACAAATCCCTACTTCCCTCTGCGAAGGGCCTTTCTATTTACTTAATGCAATTTTTATTTTATTTTTGAGTCTCCATCTTCTCTTATAAAGCACCAACTAAGGGGCACTATGATCGTACTTGAGCATTGGGTGTAGCTAATATGCGCGTGTGTTTCATGAATGGATCAATGATTGAGCATAATGGGCTAGGGATAAATTGCTTTAGTGTTGATATTTTGAAAGACATGGTTGCTTGTTGATATGCTTGAGTATTGAAATCTTCATGTCAAAACTAGACTATTGCTTTGAATCATATAAAAGTCCAAATGTCCAAGCTACAAAGAAAAGATTAGGTGATGAACATGTTAGGCAGCATTCCACATCAAAAATTCTGTTTTTTCATTTACCTACTCGAGGACGAGCAGGAATTAAGCTTGGGGATGCTGATACGTCTCCAACATATGTATAATTTTTTATTGTTCCATGCTGTTATATTATCAATCTTGGATGTTTTACAATCATTTTATAGCAACTTTATATCATTTTTTGGGACTAACCTATTGACATAGTGCCCAGTGCCAATTGCTATTTTTTGCTTTTTTTTACTTCGCAGAAAATCAATACCAAATGGAGTCCAAACGCAGCAAAACTTTTTGGTCATTTTTTCTGGACCAGAAGACACAAGTTGGGCCAAGGAAGTACCAGAGGGGTCCCTGAGGGGGGCACAACCCACCTGGTCGCGCCTGGGGGCCCAGGCGCGCCCTGGTGGGTTGTGCCCACCTCGGTGGCCTCCCGCACCTCCTCTTTGCTCTATAAATACCCCAATATTCCAGAAACCCTAGGGGAGTCGACGAAATACAATTCCAGCCGCCGCAAGTTCCAGAAACCACTGATCCAATCTAGACACCATCACGGAGGGGTTCATCATCCTCATTGGTGCCTCTCCAATGATGTGTGAGTAGTTCATTGTAGACCTATGGGTCCGTAGTTAGTAGCTAGATGGCTTCCTCTCTCTCTTTTGATTCTCAATACAATGGTCTCTTGGAGATCTATTTGATGTATCTCTTTTTACGGTGTGCTTGTTGGGATCCGATGAACTTTGAGTTTATGATCAGATCTATGTTTTTATCCATGAAAGTTATTTGAGTCTTTTGATCTCTTATATGCATGATTACTTATAGCCTTGTATTTCTTCTTTGAATCTTTGGTTTAGTTAGGCCGACTAGATCGATTTTTCTTGCCATGGGAAGAGGTGCTTTGTGATGCGTTCGATCTTACGGTGCTCAATCCCAGTGACAGAAGGGGAAATGACACGTATGTATCGTTGCTATTAAGGATAACAAGATGGGGTCTATTCCTACATGAATAGATCTTGTCTACATCATGTCATCGTTCTTATTGCATTACTCTGTTTCTCCATGAACTTAATACACTAGATGCATGCTGGATAGCGATCAATGTGTGGAGTAATAGTAGTAGATGCAGGCAGGAGTCGGTCTACTAATCTTGGACGTGATGCCTATATAATGATCATTGCCTGGATATCGTCATAATTATTTGGAGTTCTATCAGTTGCCCAACAGTAATTTGTTTACCCACCGCATGCTATTTTTCTCGAGAGAAGCCACTAGTGAAATCTATGGCCCCCGGGTCTATTTTCCCATCATATACTTTCAGATCTATATTGCTATTTGCCTTTTTATTTATTTGCATCTTTTATTTTCAGATCTATTAATCCAAAAACCCAAAAATATCTGGCTGCAATTTATTGTTATTTATTTTATCTCGCGTTCCCGCGAGATCTATTTATCCGATCTACTACAAATTTATCTATCTCTTTACCCGGAGGGATTGACAACCCCTCTTTTACGTCGGGTTGCAAGTATTTGTTCTATGTGTGCAGGTACCATTTACGTGGCGTTGCTTGGTTCTCCTACTGGTTTGATAACCTTGGTCTCATCACTGAGGGAAATACCTGCCGTAGCTGTGCTGCATCATCCATTCCTCTTTGGGGAAATACCGACGTAGTTCAAGCGACATCACCGTGCCAGCTAGTCCTCTGTCCATCCTTGAACTGGGAGAAAGTGCATTCCCGACTAGGATGCAGTTGTTTTCGCTCGTCCCTGCACTGCAATCAGGAAGTAAAACATACGAATCAGCTTCTTTTAGATTGCGTTGGTCATTCTACCTAGTTACTACCAATGTAGGAATACCTAGAATACGGGTGGTTAGATGATGACAGCTAGGAATAGCCATCTCATTTTGTGCAGTTCTACTAAAACTGAGGTGTGTACTTTTGATTGCACAAATAGAAACGATATGGAGACAGACATCCCTGTTTGCGCAAATATGAAATACGGTTATTTAAACCGTGACAGTTATTTGCAGTGGCATATGATTAACAGCAGCATCTATTGTGTTATAATTGGCACTACATTGACAGTATGAAAGTGCCATTAAGTAAGAAGTAGCATCACATCACATCAACACTGCCACTAGATTAACATGCAGAATAATAGCATTAGTATTACTGTCATGAGAGTAGCACATGGTCAGTAAATGTGTAATCAAATTTGTGCAGTTCCACTGGGATGAAGCAATGTTAGCGGTGTGAGATTTAAGTGTAACTGCTAAAACATAATTCATGGGAAATAAAGCAAGATGGAAGCACTTCATAAAATGGTGGTGGCATTGCTTCAATTTATCGACGGCACTAGACCATTACTTAATAGTGACATTAGGTGGCATTGCTTCAATTTATCAATGGCATTAGACCATTACTTAATAGTGACATTAGGTGGCATTGCTTCATGCTTCATGTGATTTTACATTAACGGTAGCGATATGGGCGTTGGGACAGCAGGGGCATAAAGTGGTGAGGCAGATGTGGTTGCCGAGAGCGGCAAACATTCAGGCAGCATGTCTGCATTTGTCCCATTTTTTATCTCCTCGGTGACATTTTCCTATGTGAGCACAGGAAATCTAGACCTGCTTGTTCTTATTTGCGTTGTCCCCCAACACCACTCACTTTCTTTCCTTTTTCAACAAGAGACAGGTCCACTTCCCCCCACCCTTCGCCATCCACCCCGCTTTCTTCGCCTTTT
Organism: Thinopyrum elongatum; assembly: GCA_011799875.1. Lineage (NCBI taxonomy): Eukaryota > Viridiplantae > Streptophyta > Magnoliopsida > Poales > Poaceae > Thinopyrum > Thinopyrum elongatum. Next base: position 523,031,677 of record CM022299.1, read on the forward strand.
CAACCAAGAGACCGGTTGGGTAGCCAGTATCTAATACTTTCCCCCGTTTCCTCTTAGAACCAAGTCCTAGATTCATGCTACAGCTTTCCCACTTTTTTCCCTATTTGAACCAACTCTTAGATTCGACTGTATGAACTAGCTTTACCTCTAATAATAGTAAAAGTCTAGGTAGCTTTGGAACAGCCGACGGAAGTAGAAAAAGATCCACACGCAGCCACGTGGGGAGCTGGGACAGTAGAGCAAGGCAGGTTTCGAAGGAATATATACCTGAGGGTCGTCGAGATGTGGCAAAGACGGCGTCGGGAGGCCGCATCTTGGCCACAATACCGTAGGGAGGAAGAAGGGGTCGGAGGCCCTCCCGAGCCGGCGCTGTCTCGAAGAGAATGGCACGGCCGCCGATCGGGACGCGCGGGCAGCTGTTGGTCTCCTCCCTCGCCGCCGACGACCGCGTGAACGATGCACCTACACCCCTGCCCCGGCTGAGGTGGTCCGGCGGGATTTGTGACCAGCCGTGAGCAGAGAGAGAGTGTGGCCACCTATGTCTTGCTTAGATCTGGAGAGCATGAGAGAGTGAAAGAGAGGAACCCTAGTAAAGCAAGAGCCGAGGCTCCTGCTTATATATATATAGTGGAGTGATTTTGTTGTAGCAGCCGTTATTAAATTGAATACGCACGAACCATTATTTTCATTTAAAGTTCAAGTAAAAACAAAACTCGATCAATAACGTGCCCCCACTTCCAGGTCGCACTATCAAATCACCGCGTCCAGGACGCACTATGTACTGTATCATTCACGTTCGGTCCCCAACCCTCCATCAAGTTGAAAACTAGACTAGTCAAAATGTCAATTGGGATGCCTCTTTGTAAACAAATGCGCTCCTAGCTTCCAAAAAAATGCGCTCCTACGTGTACCCGCGAGTGGGTGTTAGAGAACTAGTGCGTGCGTGCACCGCTTCTCTTCGTGAGAGTACAATATACTACGCCAGAGAACGTTCGCCACAAGAGTAATAGTATAAGTGTGTGACATGTGAATTAAAATAAAAGGTGTGCGACGTCTTTTATTTTTTAGAAGTTCTGAGGGTAGGGTGTGAAGAGCACATATGTGCGTGACGTCTGCCTACAGATAGACGGTGGGTGCGAGAGGACTCGGGAGAGTCGTGACTCGTGAGGGTGCGTGTGTGCGTGAGAGAGAGGGGGGCACGTATCAATGCAATGCATGTGTCCGTAAATCATATCTGACAAATGTTCACCACAAGCCGTTTCCTGACGAACGCCGTAAGAACCGTTAGATCGGCATCTGACAGTGTCAGTTTTGCCATGGCATTTAACAGAACAGCCACTCCTCCGACACACAAATCTTCCACGTGAGTGTTAGCAACTGCCATATGCTCCTCCCTCCCTTCCAAAATGTAGTGCATATAGCTTTATTGAAAATTCGAACCTCGCAAACTTTTACCGAGTTTTCGTATACCAAAATGCACATATAGAATACCCAGTATATATCATTTCATTCATCTTCGAGAGGTAACTATAAAGATGGGGGAGGAGTGTACAAAGAAAGACCGTCGTATCACCTGCAGCAATTTCAACCATCCTTTGGTGTGGAGGAATATCATAGGAACTCTATATGATATGATTTTTATAGGATTATTTCCTTTAGAGTCAATTGGTTCATAGGAATAGATTCATATACTCCACATTTCAAAGGAAAATAAACATGATATCATTTTTATAGCTTTAGAGCCACTTGGTTCATCTGAATGGATTCCTATACTCCCACAATTTCAAAGGAAAATAAACATTAGCCTAGATTCAATAGAAAAGTTCCTATGATGTGAACCAAATGACATCTCTTTTCCAATCCCTCCTCTTAGGAATTGAGATACATGTCATCTCTAGATTCAATAGAGAAGTTCCTGTGATGTGAACCAAATGACATCTCTTTTCCAATCCCTACTCATAGGAATTGAGATACATGTCATCTCTTTCCCTACAACTTCCATATATACATCTTCTATTCCTAAATTGCTAGTACAACCCACTAGCTTTTTTCATGGACATGCAACTATGGCACATGAACACGTCATGCATGCAAGTCATAAATCACACGTACTATTTTTGTACTCTATGCATGCAAGCACCACATCATCAATTCGTGCATGTTACTCATAAGTTATTTCTTGCATTAGATTTTGTATTGACAATGTATGTGTTGGTCACATGCACACATATGTAGTTCACATTCACATTTTTGTTAGAAATGTCATTCTTTTAACTGCAATTCATTTTTCTCTTTGTATTACATTTTCATTTTAAGCATACATTCACTTCCCATTAGTTATAGATGTTTTTGGAGGAACTTTTATATATTATTTTGAGTAGCAAATTTCACGTGGCCGCGAGTATATCAAAATGTGGGGCCCATGCGTCATTGCCTTTCGGTCGAACCTACGTCCACAATTTTTTGTACGTATATCTCCACTGCTCCCCGAACCCAAAATGCTGCCTCGTTCCCGTAAAACCGAGCGGCCCACCCGCATCTCCCAATGCTCCACCTTGTACAGGTGCTAAGGCTGCCATGTAGGCAAAAAATCTGATGTGGCAAGGTAATTAAGAGGAGAGAGATGAGTGTGGTGACCCTAGGAAGAAACAATGCCAAGCGCGAGAACCTAGGCAAAACACTTAAATGGAAGAAGCCCACCAATGCATGAAGAGCTTTAGTTGCAAAATAATTAAATGAAGGATGCTTAGCACCAACAAGTTAAGCACCTATGCATTGGGGGCTTTAGTTGCTAAAGTTTTTAATGTGCTTAGCACCTCATGTAAGCACCAATGCATTGGAGGATAGCCTTAATGCTTCGACTCAAACTCAATCCCTCTCCCGTTTACTACGGCGTGGCCCCGCACATCGTAGTACTCCTACAAACCCTACCCGCCGCACGCATCATCGGTTTTCTTCAAGAGGACGAGGGAGAAGCGGATTTGTAGTGGAGGCTCCTACCCTAGGGCGCCCTAGGTAGCTGCCGCACGCATCATTGGTTTTCTTTTTTCTTTATATGCTCTTGCGCCCTAGGGTGAAATGATGGTTGCTTCGTCCGTCCAGCTTAATGCGGGAAAGGTGGGGCTTTGTGATTTGACCCCTCATCACTCATTTACTACTACTGCGGCGCTACGACCGGGGTGCCTAGTCCAACCGCTGCTCCAAACTGTAATTTGGTGCATCGCACGTGGAACAAGACGGTGGATGAGCCACATGTCGGCCAAAGGGGTCCTGTAAGTGTGTCGCCATTTCGTGTGCGGACTGACCCTGCTGAGGTTGGTCATAGTGGGAGTAAGTAACATAGTGCATTCCAAGACAAGTTTGCTTATGTGGCATATAGTTAATGAGGAGAGAGGTGTTTGGAGTAACATAATATGTTACTATAACATAACGCAACCCAAAGCAAAATGAGTCTATAATGTAATAAATGCAATCATCTATGATACTACTTGTATGTTACTTTGCACTATGAAGGTAACAAAGACTAGTGTCATATGCATGACACTAGTCTAAGTTACTCCCCACTATGACTAGCCTGAGTTACTACGCCAACGCGACAGGAGCAGCCTACCACTTGGTTTTGCTCCTTGGTGAATCCCGACTATATTTATTGATCTAAAAAGATACTAGTAGTATCTAGATTAGTAAAAATGAGGTGATTTTACCGAGCGGTGGGCGGGGAAGCATGGCCTGTGATGCGGTCCCACGTGTCATGATGTACCAAGGTGATGCGCGTCCCTCTTGAGGCAGAACAATGGCAGAAGCAATACGTGGTTTTCTTGAAGGAGATGATGGAGAAGTGGATTCAACGAAGTGTGAAATAATGGTTGCTTCGTCCGTCTGGGGGAAAGGTGCGGCTTTGTGATTTGACGTCTCATTGCTCATTACTACTACTAGGGCGCTATGACTGGGGTGCATCCCCCTACTGTTCTGCACTGTTATTTGGTGCATGACACGTCGACCCGGTTGCTATATGTACCACATGACGGCGAGAGGAAGTAAAGCATTCATGAAAGCGAGCATCTCCACTCTTTTAGTACGACGGAGGAGTACAAGACACGGCTTGGTTTTTGCTGCTTCGCACGATCCATCGATACAAACCCGGATTAAAAAAGGCGAGGGCGGGTTTTTTCCCGCGCGGCAGGCAGGGGAGTTTGGCATAGTCTGTTCGAGGCAACGAGGCAGGAAGGGAAACAAGCAAATAAAGGTTGAGCGACTTAGTTTTGGGAAAATCTAATTTTACAGAGTACATAGCCTAGTGTAGCTTGCTGCAGCACGGACTCCAAGGAAATTGCTGTAAGTAGTACTACTCCTACCACTGTACTACTCCTACTACTAAAAGACATAGTATATTTCAAACAATATGATAATCTCTCTAACCAAGGTAGGGCAGTATATATCTAACGGAGGGAGTAGTAAAATTTTCTCCTCGTCCTGCGAGCCACTGCGCGCGTGGGCGAGGGAGCGGGCGTAGGCGTAGTAAGCAAGCTTCTCCTCGTCCTGCGACTCTGCGAGCCAACATACCCGTGGGTGGGGGAGAGGGCGTACTAAGCAAGCTTCTCCTCGTTCTGCGAGTTGACGGGACACATCAAAAGTAGTACTACAGAGCATCTCCACTGTATAGAGCCTTGCCTCTAAGGTAGACCCCACATGGTTTGCCTCTTATCAAATGAAAAAACCACAATGTATAGAGACTCTAACCAGCCTCTAAGATGGGCCCTAGCAGAAATTTAAAAAGTATTGATTAGCACCAAATTTGTCCAATCAGTACTATTTCTCTTGTACTTTCTTATGCTTCCTAAGGCTGACAAGTGGGACCAGATGGATTGTTACATTGTTAGAGGCAGCCTCTAAGGTTAGACGCGATGCTAGCCAATTTTTTGTTAGAGGCAGTTCATGCAATGTATAGAGGCCTGCCTCTAAGAGGAGAGAGAGGGCTTAGAGGAAACAAAAAGCATACATTGTGGATGCCCTAAGTGCCTACTTTCCGGTCTATATGACTCAATTTGAAATCTAGAATGTATCCATAATAGATGCTGAGTGGTGGAATAAATTTGTTACTTCCATAGTTCGCAAAAGTACTGAGCATGTGAGATGGTGAACGGAGGGAGTACGATACCATTAGTACTACAGTTCTTTTGGAAGGGTTGTAGTAGTCCCTCCCATTCATATGTTCACATTTCAAGCTTCAATAAAAACGCTGCATGCAAGGATTAAGAGAAACCTCAGCAATGCATGTACTCCCTCAATCCATAGGGTCTAAAATGTGTTTTGGAGGCTAACTTTGACCACACGTTAGAGCAATAATATGACATCCAACTTACACAAATCTTACCATCAAATTCGTACGTGGTCATTATACTGCTAACACATGCATGCGTTGCAATTAGTATGTACTTACATGATACAGTAGTAAACACTCACTATCTAGTAGTACTAGTACTCTAGTACACTACTACTACTATGAGGCCATCCAACTGTGTCCCGGCAGAAGACCGCGGACACCGATTATTCGTTCATATTTAAATTTGCTTTCACACAGCAAAATATCCATGAAAACAACACATGGCAAAATTTCATGACGAACGAGGGATTTGAATGTGCTAGGAGGGGTGGGGTTGGAAGGGGCTGTTTGGATCTTGCCCGGGGTAGCCAAAATATTGGCGACCCTTTTGTCCACCCGTGCCTTTGCCACCGATGAACAAGGAAGAGCTCGGGTGCTCATGCATCCTCCAGCGCGCGCGTTGGAGACGAGCTCGCACGAGCTGTGCTTTTTTTTGCCCCACCTCGCCGCCCGAGCCGGCCGCAGACCGACCGGCAACCCGCAAATTACGCCATCCAACCATAGCCGCACACATTCTGACAGCAACTCAACCAACCGGACAAAATTCATGCAAACACGGCGATATTTCATATAAACAATGACGGAATTCATATAAAATACCGGATTTTCATATAAACATGACAGATTTCATTACATTCAAATCAACTAAGCGGTGCTACTCCTGAACAGCACAGGTATAATAATACTTCCAATAATACCTAGCCTAAATGGTCGCCCGCGGATCCATTTGTCTTCCTCATGTCCGGCAGCACGATCACCAGACTGCCGGGAGCCCCGGAGGTATATGCTTCAGCGCAAAGGATGGCTCGCTTCCCCACCGCTCAACTGACATCGTTGGCTGATGCCCAAGATGGAGTCTGAAGGGGGCTTCTCCACTTTCATGGAGCCCATGTGGGGTCGACGAAGGTCCTCGTAATAGAAGGATCCGGCAAGACACCTACTGTGTTCGCCGGCGTCACCTTGGCGGTGGCCTTCATGGGACCCAAGCGGCGGCGGCCTCCCGTGTTCTACTTCTCCTCGATGATGGTGGCGGACGCGGAGGCGCTGGCCACAGACTCGTCGCTCTCCGTGCACCCGGCTTCTGTCTCTGCTTGCACGATGCGGCCGCAGGCATGGGAGTCTCGGCCACATACACGGGAGATGCGGTCGCAGACACGGGAGGCGCGGTACGAGGCGGTGGCGTTGACGGCAGCGATGACGCCCGTGCTCCCCGCCGTGCCAGCGTGGAGCAGCTCGCCGCTCCTCATCGAGCTGGCCTGGAGCGGCGAGTTGATGAACCACGCGCCGGCTTGGGGCGGCAACTGGCTCCATCGGGCGAGGGGAGGGAGTTGGATCAGCGAGCTGCATAGCTCGTATCCGGCGGGCTCGGTGGGCCACCCAGCCGGCTTGGATGCCGGATAACTACTCTTCGTAAGCCATTGTAAGAGTGAAGAAAATGGTGAAGGAGGAGACATGGGAGCAGCGGAGGTGTCCGATTCTTGGCCGGCGTCTAGCCTCGTTTAAATAGGAGATTAAATAGACGGTGGACAGGAGGAGCTCTGCCGGCGTTGCGTTTAATGCCGGCCCGGTCATGAACAGACGTGTGTCCGGAGTGGGTTTCTCGGCTTCCACACGGGTTTCATGGAGGAGTTTGAATGCGGCAAGGAGGCGTGTTCAGCCGAGCGTGCAGCGAGCGGCGCCCTCAATTCTGACGTATGACACCGCGCCGTTCTTCCACTGACGTGTGGGCTCGTTGGGTACCTGGCCTGCATGTCAGTGACCCAATGCAGGCAGCGCACGGCAGAGGAGCTTTTGGTGGGCCAGGGTGGTGAGAAGCGGGCATTTCATAAACCGATGATTGTTCATTGAGTGTGACGTCATCTAATTCATGTAGGTTGATGAGCCTACTATATAATGTAAGAGAATTTTAAAATTTTCATATACGCGTTGATAGCCCGTTCGATACGTTGTGATTCATAAAGTCCGCTGCAAACATCAATGTTCTGCTTATCACAGATAAGATTGATTAATACTCGTAACAATCCATGTCCTTAACAAAGGGTGCATGCACGTATAGGTTGAGCGTGTGTCTGCATCATGTGCTGTGTGCATGCAGGCGTGCGAGTGTTGCGTGCGTGCATGTGTACGTTTCAGTGTTGCATGCATGTGTGCGTGCGTGTGTTTGTGAGTGCATGTGATCAGTGTTGCACGCCTGCATGCGTGCGTATGTTCGTGCGAGTGTTGCGTGCGTGCATGTGTACGTGTGAGTATTGCAGGCATGCATGCGGGCATGTTTGTGCACATGTGTGATGTGTTTGTATTCACCACAGTAGCTCATGCGTGCGTGCAATTAAAACGGCCGGCTCAACATATCATCACAAGGCGACCTTGTCTGCAGTGGTTAGGGCGCGCGGGCTGTCAACCAGAGGTCTCACGACTTCGAATCCCCACCGACCACTAATTTATTACCATTTATGTCTTTCATATACGCGCTGACGGGTGGGCCCTATGGTAATGTACGCTGGTGAATGTGGACCGTTTGACTGGTCAATTGATCGTGTCATCGACAAATTATGGAGCTGTATGGTGAGCCAGTGACCGTATGATCACCATAAAATGTATTTTATTAACATAGTACAGACTCAAGCTACCATTTCTTTCTTTCATATATGCGCTGACAGGTGGGCCCCACGGTTATGTGCGCTGATGGTGAAACACTAGTTGCGCCACGTGGAACGTTTGACAAGTCAATTGATCGTGTCATCAACAAATTACAGAGTTGTACGGGTGAGCCAGTGACCGTATAATCACGACATGTATTTTTTTAACACAGTACAGACGCATGCGCTCATATATATGCGCAAACACTCACCGCTATAACCGCACACACGCACACCCTACCCCTATGAGCACCTTCGAGAGAGTGAGCCAGCATATGATCTTGAGATTTTACGAAGTCACCATAGGTGCCTCGTAGTCGAGGGGAACGTCTCCTCCCACTGAACGCACATCGCCGAAAAATACTGAAATTAATCCAGGATAAATGCGAGCACTAGGACTTTAACCCTGGTGGGCTAGGGAAACCACTGTCCCCCTAACTATCCAACCATAGGTTGCTTAGCACCACAAAATGTATATGGTGACCGTGATGAGCTTATTCTGAAGTCCAGTGACCATATCGTGCTTTCGCTTCAAATACAATGACCGTAAGTGTCATCAACAAAATACAGAGCACGCATCAAATACAATGTCCGTCAGTGTCATCAACAAAATACGGAGATGTATCATGAGCTAGATACCTTATGATCACCACGAGAATGTATACAGTGACCGTAATGAGCATATTCTGAAGTCCAGTGACCGTATAGTGCTTTCGCTTGAAATACAGTGACCGTCACGCGTGAATGTGTTAGGGGCATACTTTTAGAGGGCCGAGAGATAGTTTGTGTGCGTACGTGAAAGTGGTGTAGAGAGAGGGGGTGTCCGGTGGAGACAAAGAGAGATATGCCCTTCGTTTCTCTTTCCCGTGACTAATATTTTAGGAGAAAATATAAACATTCACAATGCAGAACAAATATTATTGGATGCACCCTGCAATTAACTTTCATGTATAACTTTGTACTATTGTATATGCTTATTTTCTTAGTGGCCGGTTGTGTGTGGGGTGTGGTGGGCACATCATTTCTAGTTGTGGTGGGTCAACGTGAGGACTCATGGGTCGGTTCCATCCTGCGCCACATAGGTTGGACCGAGACGCGTTATACGAAGACCCATGTGGAGGACTCGGCGTACAAGACGAAGCTACCAGAGTCGTGGTGGACTCTATCCCCACTGATGATAAGCCAACTATATATGATTTGTAACCCTAGGCCCCGAGTATGTTATATAAGCCCGGGGGCTACTTCGTCGATAGTATACACACACGCACAATGCCTAGTAGTCACGTGTACTTTGTACACCCCCTATCACAAATATACAGTACCAGGAGTAGGCTTTTTCCTCAACTGCAAGGGCCCGGACTTGGGTAAAACTTTGCCTCGTATTACCATCCAGCCTAACAGCCAGGGATATCCTACTGAATGATCTGATGGAATCATATCTGCCAACTACTAAGAGAGAGGTGTGGGAGGGCAATGTGTGCGAGAGAGGCCTAAAGATAATATGCGTGCGGGAGACATGTAGGCACATATATGTGCCTATAGAGGGCCAGTAGAGACCGTGCGTGTGTATATATGCATGTGAGAGAAATAGTGTTTTCCAACTGAGATTAGTGAAAAGAGTGGTACATAGTAGTAAGAAAGAGAGAGGGAGATATATAGAGAATGTGTGCGTGAGACACCCCGGGAGAGAGTGTAAGCATGTGTGAGAGAGAAATGCCGATGTATATAAAGTGTGTGCACTTATGCGTCAGATAGAGAGATATATAGTGCGTGTGTGAGAACGGGCCGAGGCATAGTGCATCTACGTGTAAAAGGTGGTTCTATGCATTAAATTAAAATATAAATGGCATTATTATTTTTGGATGAGATCATGAATTTTGCAATTTGCGTATGAACGAACATCGGTCTATCAGACACCCATACTCTATTGAATTCGAACATGTGCATGGGTTTATTTCATATTATCGATCCATAGAGTGAGAGTGGTTTGAAATCCAGACAATGCATTGCTTTTGCAAATTCATATATAAACATTAATTAGTGCACTCCATGTTGTTAGTGTCAAGCACTTTATACATTTGTCACTTACATGGATACATTCCAAATTGCTAGCTACGAAATAGAATACATGTTGAATTCAACATAAAGGAGGTTTCGAAGATTCGAATTCATAGGAAGTGCATTCATCTATTTGAATCCGAGATAATGGTATTTGTAAATCAGATCTAAAAGGGGGCATCAATCTTTGTTGTGCGTTTGAACATGCTATATATTCATGCGCATGTCTAACTATTTTTTTGCAACCAAGGAGATTATATCTGGAACCATGCATGAATTGAGGTAAGTTGCATATTTTTAATATATACTCGTGTACAATGTATATTCAAATGTACACCCTCCATTCGAAAATAATCGTAGTTTTAGGATTTTCCAGAGTCAAGATTTGTGAAGTTTGACAAATCCTGAAAGTTCAATTCAAGAGAACTGTAAACGTTAATGCTTCTGCTCCCAAATATTGAACGAAGCGCCAAATAAGCCTCTGGTCACCCGAAACCGTGCGAGACTAATGTTTGGTGGTAGAAAATTACTGTCCTGACTCTGACCCGTGTAGCCTATCGGCCCGATGTCCAAAGGTCTAAACCGGGGTAGGTTTGTAACTTCACCAAGACGCCAGTCTCAACCGCCTCCGAGAAGCATTCATACGCCGTGGGCGCCTAAACACCCATGCGCTCGGCCGAAATCTATCCCGCCCACCATTTGGGACACCTGAGATTACTGTCCTACCCCCGACCCGCAATATGTCCGAAATTTTAGATGGGGGCAAATTTTGTCACTTTCCCCAAATTTCAAACAAGCGCGTCCCAAACCGAAACATTGTTCCCCCTTAGTTCTCCCCTCCCTCCGTTTCCCCTTTCATACTCCGTGGGCGCCAAAACGCCCTCTCCACTAGCCACAAAACCCGGCCCAGCCTCCTCCGTCCTCCACCCCATCGTGCCTAATCCACCGTCGCCCTCCTCCATCACGCCGGAGCCGGTACCCCGACGTCGTCGTCCAACACAACCGCAACCGCAATGCTCTCAAGGACTTAGCAGCTGAAGCCGAGGCAGAGCTGCCTCCACGACGCTGATGCCGACGTGTGCCATACCAGAACCACTTCAACCACGCCATCCTGCGCCTCACCGCTGCCGATCCACTGTCGCAACCGTCCACCGCACCGGAGTTGTTCCCGCTACACCATCGTTTGCCGCCTCGGATCTGGTTCCCCTTCGCCGACAGACGGCCACCGCACCACACTCAACAACTTGGCCATGGGTTCGTCCAAGCCACCACCGACCTCCACAACTTCTCGTTTCCAGCAAACCACAAGAAGATCGTTGGAAAAAAAGAAGGAGGACACACCACTGCCAGCAGAAAGAGGTATTCCTCTTCCCTTATTCGTGCAAATCTTACGTCTCTGCTCACACCGTATTCATCCCACGAAAGAAACTAGTTGAGCGCTTCTTACTGCACCTTCTTCGTGATACTAAATGCACAAGGCTTCTTCCCATTTACTATTTCACCTTAGCTAGAGGTCAGTCGCCCGCCTGGATTTCAATTCAGGGTCAGTTGATTCGCAATTAAAAGAAGCAGCACCCGCTTAGGCGCGTGGAGCACCTAGTCCGCCTGTTCGCCGGGGAAGCGGCGCATCGGTGTCTATCATAGGGGTGTGGGGCGTAGGAGCTGCTTGCGCCCGATCTGGAGGTCGGCGGGGCTTGAAGTGATGGCTGGGGGACGGTGCCGAGCACGGCAGTGCGGTGAGGTCGAGAGGAGGGTGGAGGCAGGGGACTGGGCCGGTGGTCGCTGGCGTTTCGAGGAAGATAGTCAACACTGACTGGCTGGAGGTAGATGAAGGCGATCTGCCCATTCTTTGTACATCGGACGGTGCAGAAAAAATGGACTGGCCTATTTGTTTTCAGTCGACTGTTATTTTCATAGGACCACACCTTGTGGTGTGCTGGAGGAGCATCTGCATTTCCCAGCCATCCCTGTGCTCATATTTCAAAATCCTAGAATCTAGTAATTTCGTGTGCCATGCAGGTTGTAGAGCTATCATATGTCTCCCGTCATTTATTTCTCACCCACCTACTATCTGCTACTTTTACACTGTACTACTTGTGCACACACTTCACCCATACTCACACTATTGTTTTTTTATGCATGGGTATTTCAGACTCTGACGCAGTGTTGATGAATACACAAAAGAAAAGATAGAAGTCGCTCCAGTGTAATTCGAAGATAAGCACTAAGCGTTTCAGCGCTCTAAAGGGTGTAGTGTCAGCAGATGGAGACAGTAAACGTAGCTCTGCAGTTGATGATCTCAATTGCCACACATAACCATCCCAGGTGCTTGCTTTAACTTCGCGCTGTCAAATGTGGTTGCATGTTGCATATGGTGTCTAGCTTGTATTGCTTCCAATTTGCTTAAATTGCATCTGCTTACTTTACACATTATACCTTTGATAATGACATGCCTTCCTGTTTTTGATACATACTACATATGTCTATTAACCATGTTCTTACATCAAACTAATGCTCTTTTGTATCCCTCATCAATCACTTATGATGAGACAGTCACCCCAATGGGTTACTGTGAGACGCGCTACTCGTTTAAAGAGTGCAGTGTCATCCACCCCACATGATTCTCAAGAAACAGCAAGGCTAAATGAAGATAATCAACGTAGCTCTCTAGTTGATGACCGCAATTCCCCTACACCACCATTGCAGGTGCTTGCTCTTACTTGGCAATGTGATATGTGGTTGCATTTTCATATGGTGTCTACATTATAATGCTTCTAATTAGGGTAAATTGCATCTGCTTAGTTAACACATTATACGTGTGAATATGACATGCCTTCCTGTTTTTGGTACATACTACGTCTTTCTATTAACCATGTTCTTACATCAAACTACTTTTCTTGTGTATCCCTCGTCGGTCACTTCTGACGAGACACCTTCAAATTGATAGTGTAATATTGGTTGCATCTTGCATATCATTTCAAACATGTATTGCCTCTAATTTGTTGAAATGCCACTTATAATGAGACACTTCTAACTTGGTAGACTGATTTTGGTTGGATCTTTCATATGGTGTCTAGCTTGCATTGCTTTCAATTTGTTGAAATGCCTTCTGCTTAGCGTTTTTCGTACATATTCCATCCTTCTACAATGTGGTTGCCTTACATAAAAGTTGTGTTCGTCAGTATCATGCATCAACGAATTTGGAAGAGCGAATTTCATTCCTTTTTCTTGTGTGTTTACTTGACAAGGCAAAATCTAAAAGGACGAACGCACGGAATGATGGTGGTCCTCTGGAGCAACCGAAACAGATGATCTCTGCAGATTCTCCTGCTACTCCTACTGCAGTGCAAGTTCCAAATCTCATCTTCCCTACTCCACAACCCCAGGTGCTTGCTCTAACATGGCAGTGTGATATCTGGTTGCATGTTGCATATGGTGCCTAGCTTGTATTGCTCCTAATTTGTTAAATTGCATCTCCTTAGCTTACACATTATACATGTGAATATGACACGCCTTCATGTTTTTGGTACATACTTCACACCATGTTCTTACATCAAACTACTGTTCTTGTGTATCCTGCATCTATCACTTATGATGAGACAGTCACGCCCGTGGGTTAGTATGAGACGCGCTATTCTTATAAAGAGTGCAGTTTCATCCTCCCCACATGATTCTCAAGAAACAGCAAGTCTAAATGAAGATACTAAATATAGCTCTGTACTTGAAGACCGCATTTCCCCTACACCACCATCACAGGTGCTTGCTCTAACTTCGTAGTGTGATATGTGGTTGCATGTTGCATATGGTGTCTAGCTTGTAATGCTTCTAATTAGGGTAAATTGCATCTGCTTAGTTTACACATTATACCTGTGAATATGACATGCCTTCCTATTTTTGGTACATACTACATCTATCTGTTAACCATGTTCTTACATGAAACTACCTCTCTTCTGTATCCTGCATCAATCACTTACGATGAGACACCTTTATTCGTTGCATATTGCATATTATTTCTAGCCTGTTGCCATGTATTGCTTCTAATTTGGTCAAATACATTTATGAGGCCACCCTTTTAATTTGGCAGAGTGATATTGGTTTCATCTTTCATATGGTGTCTATCTTGCATTGCTTCTAACTAGTTCAAACACCTTGTGCTTAGTTTACACTTTACACATCATACATGTCAATATGTCATGCCGTCCTGTTTTTCATACATATTCCATCCTCCTATCATGTGGCTGCCTTACATGAAAGTAGTGTTCGTCAGTATCATGCATCAATGAGTTCTGAAGAGCAAATTTTATTCCTTTTTCTTGTGGGTTTGACTTGACAAGGCAAAATCAAAAAAGAGGAAGGAAAAGAGTAAGGAAGGCGATGATGGTGGTCCTCTACAGCAACGTAAATGGAGCATCTATACGGATTCTCCTCGTACTGCTAGTGCATTACAAGTTCCAAGTCTCCGCTCCCCTACTCCACCATCCCAGGTGCTTGCTCTAACTTGGCAGTGTGATATCTGGTTGCATGTTGCATATGGTGTCTAGCTTGTATTGCTTCTAACTAGTGTAAACTGCATCTGCTTAGCTTACACATGATACGTGTGAATATGACACGCCTTCCTGTTTTTGGTACATACTATATCTGTCTATCACACCATGTTCTTACATGAAACTACTCTTCTTGTGTATCCTGCATCAGTCACTTATGATGGGACACCTTTAAGTTGGCAGTGTGATATTGGTTTGCATCTTGAATATGATTTCTAGCATGTAGTGCTTCTAATTTGATGAACGCCACCTATGACGAGACAGTTTTAACTTGGCAGAGTGATATTGATTGCACCTTCCATATGGTGTCTAGCTTGCAGTGCTTCTAATTTGTTGAAGTGACTTCTGCTTAGTTACCACATCATAGGTGTGAATATGTCAAGCCGTCCAGTTTTTCGTACATATTCCATCCTCGTATCATGACTTTGCCTTTCATCAGAGTAGTGTTCATCAGTATCATGCATGAATGAGTTCTGAAGAGCAAATTTTATTCCTTTTTCTTGTCGGTTTGACCTGACAATGCAAAATCAATAAAGCGGAAGGAAATTGGTAAGGCATTAGATGATGGTGGTCCTTCCGAGCAACTGAAACGGAGGGTCTCTACAGATTCTACTCCGCCATCCTCCCAACAAAATTCGCAAGACAAAGCAAGGCTAGACAGTCAACGTAACTGTGTAGATGATGAGCACATCTCCCCTACTCCACCATCACAGGTGTTTGCTCTAACTTGGCACTATTATATGTGGTTGCATGTTGCGTATGATGTATAGCTTGTATTGCTTCTAACTTTGTTGAATTACATCTACTTACTTTACACATCATGCCTGTGAATATGACATGTGTTCCTGTTTCTAGAACA
Organism: Thinopyrum elongatum; assembly: GCA_011799875.1. Lineage (NCBI taxonomy): Eukaryota > Viridiplantae > Streptophyta > Magnoliopsida > Poales > Poaceae > Thinopyrum > Thinopyrum elongatum. The sequence continues at coordinate 523,047,160 of CM022299.1, forward strand.
TACTATATCTGATCACACCATGTTCTTACATCAGACTACTGTTCTTGCGTATCCCGCATCAGTCACTTATGATGAGGCACCTTTAAGTCGCCACTGTGATATTGGTTGCGTCTTGCATATGATTTCTAGCATGTATTGCTTCTAATTTGTTGAAATGCTAGACAGTTTGAACTTGGCAGAGTGATATTGGTTGCATCTTTCATATGGTGTCTAGCTTGCAGTGCTTCTAATTTGTTGAAATGCCTTCTGCTTAGTTACCACATCATAGGTGTGAATATGTCATGCCGTCCTGTTTTTCGTACATATTCCATCCTCGTATCTTGTGTTTACCTTTCATCCGAGTAGTTTTCATCAGTATCATGCATGAATGAGTTCTGAAGAGCGAATTTTATTCCATTTTCTTATTGGTTTGACTTCACAATGCAAAATTAATACAGCTGAAGGAAATTAGTAAGGCAGTGGATGATGGTGGTCCTTCGGAGCAACTCAAACAGAGGGTCTCTACAGATTCTACTCCGCCATCCTCCCAACAAGATTCACGAGATAACACAAGGCTGGACAGTCAACGTAGCTGTGTAGATGATGAGCACATCTTCCCTACTCCACCGTCACAGGTGCTTGCTCTAACTTGGAACTGTTATATGTGGTTGCGTGTTCCGTATGATGTCTAGTTTGTATTGCTTCTAATTTTGTTGAATTGCATCTGCGTAGCTTACAAATTATACCTGCAACAATCACTTACCCATAAGACACATTTAATTTGGGAGTGTGATGTAGGTTGCATCTTGCATTGTCTTCTACCTTGTACTGCTTCTATTTTCTTGAAATGGCACTTATGACGAGACACTTTTTACCTGGTAGAGTGATATTGGTTGCATGTTCATATGGTGCCTAGCTTTCATTTCTTCTAATTTTGTTGAAATGCCTTCTGCTTACTGTTTTTCATACATATTCCATCCTCCTATCGTGTTCGTCTGTATCATGCATCAACCAGTTATGCAGAGCTAATTTTATTCATCTTCTTGTGGTTTTGATTTAAGAAGGCAATATCAAAAAAGAGGAAGTAAAAGAGTAAGTTAGGGGATGTTGGTGGTCCTCCGGACCGACGCAAACAGAGACTCTCTAGATTTTCCACTGCTACTGCTAAAGCAGTTGAAGTCCCAAGTCTACATGATGAGTTCATCTCCCCTACTCCACCATCGTAGGTGCTTGCTCTAAGTTGACAGTGTGATAATTGGTTTCATGTTGCATATGTTGTCTAGCCTGTATTTTTTCTATTTTGATTAAATTGCACCTGCTGAGTTTATACGTTATACATGTGCATATGACATGCCTTTCTGTGTCTAGAATACACTGCATCTATCTATCATACCATGTTCTTACATCAAAGTACTATTGTTGTGTATCCCGCATCAGTCACTCATGATTGGACGCTTTTAACATGGCAGTTTGATAGTGGTTGCATCTTGCATTGATTTCTAGGTTGTACTGCTTCTAATTTTTTGAAATGTCACTTATGACAAGACACTTTTAACTTGGCAGAGTGATATTGGTTGCATCTTTCATATGGTGTCTAGCTTGCATTACTTCTATTTTCTTGAAAATCCTTCTGCTTAGTTTACACATCGTAGCTGTGAATATGTCACGCCGTCCTGTTTTTCTTACATACTCCATCCTCATACGGTTGTCTTACATGAAAGTATTGCTTGTCTATATCATGCATCAATGAGTTCTGAAGAGCGATTTTATTCTTTTGTGTTGTGGGTACGTCTTGACATGGCAAAGTCAAAAAAGAGCAAGGAAAAGAATATAGTAGGGAATGGTGTTACTCGTCGGGTGCAACGGAAAAGGATCTGCCCTCGAGATTCTGCTGGTACTTATAGTGCAGTAGAAGGTCCAAGTCCACCGGCTAAATCTACAAACACAGTATCACCTGCTCCACCAGCTACAGCATCCGCTTCAACTGTACCGGCATCTCAACGAGTTACTCGTTCGTTTGCTCCGCAACTGGCCAGTTCCCAAGCTGCCTTCACACCTAACACTACTTCCAAAGCACTGCTGACACAACAGAACTTGGCAAGATCAGATGAACCTCATGAGCATCAACACCAAGACGGTACCTGACCGAGTCAAGTTGCAGTTGCATGCTCCTTTATATGTACTCTCACAGTTTGATGTGCACTAACACTTTCCATATTCGTTGTTGAACTAGCACCATGGCGCAAGCGGAAACAGACATCAGGGATAATGCTTGACAGATTAACAAAATCTAAAGGAGGGAGAATGGAGATCCATTTTGAGGCAGGTTTAAAAAGGCCACGTGATGCTACAGAGTCAGCCAAGTTAGTATCAGAGACAGCCATTGCCGTTAGGTGTCATTCATGTATCCTCCCAATATGGATCCAGTACAGGAATGCGAAAGACGATACCCAGTTTAACACCTTCCTTGACCATTTATCCATAAGTAATGTTATTCATCGCAATTTGTAATATTGTCTTGCTTTGTCCCATACTTTCTAGCTTCCTCCTAATAAGACTCACATTCTTTTTTCAACAGATGAGGTTCAAGTTGGATCCGAAAGATGATGCAACTAAACAAGCATGCACTCATGTTTTTTAGTCTGCTCTGTGACAGTATCGGTATCACCTTAGAAAAACTCACTTTGAAGGCAAGGCTCACAATGAAATCGCCCAAACATCTCCAGTGGAATATATTACAGATGAAGACTGGACAGCCCTTGTTAAACACTGGTATGATCCAAAGTATCAGGTAGGGTATATGTATTTGATCAGATCACATATTGAACTTGTATTTACTTATGTGCCTTACAAGTGTATCTTCTTCTAGGCTAACTATTTGAAGAACAAGACCAACCGTTCTAAAGTTAAATTCCAATAGACAACAGGATCTCGTAGCTACGTTGCACACTGAGAGGCTCTTGTAAATAGCTGCTAGTTCCTTCTTTTTTCTGTGCCATATTATCATATATATATTGACTTGTTCCAAATACATAGGAAAGCCCGTGCGGACCAAAAAGAACCTGAACCGACTGCAGTGCAAATCTTCAAGGATTGCCACACTAGCAAGATGAAGGGCATGAGCACACCAGTTCAAGCCGCTGTTGTAAGTCCTTACTCCTCCAGCCTTTGAACTGCTTGTTACTATGATGTGTTCATTTAACTGCTTGGTTTGCAGCCAATGTCAGTTACTCTGTTCACTTTTATACACAGTTGTCTTAACGTATCATTTCACCTTACACGGTTTAAAAGAGATGAAGGATATTCTTTTGGTCTTGATCTGTAATCTAGTTGTGATGTTCACGTGCCCACACAATGATACAATAGCCTGTTTGTTTTATATCTGTTTGCCCATGATATGAATGATGTCATACTATGTTCATCCTACTTTAAACCATGTCTCTTTATCCTTAGATGTCAACGAATTTGAGGAAATAGACAATACAGTAGGCATTTATCCTAAGATGTCAACGAATGTGAGGAAATAGACAATACAGTAGGCATGCTACATGGACATATGTTCCGAAAGTGATTTTATTATGTAGTTGGCACTACAATACATGCTAATGTATTACAGTAGTTCACCAAAATAAGTTATGTATAAATGTGAAACCTACTTTGTTTGTTTTTGTCTCATTAGTAACTTATCTGGTACACTAGTCTACATGTTCAAACTTTCAGCAAGCTATGGAACAAATGATTGAACAGCCACAACCACCTGAAGGTGACGAGGCTACCACAGGCACAATGTCACCTCTTGCTGCAGTGCGTCAGTATCTCTCCACTAACAGTGCAAAAAGCACCTTCCTGCGTAATTCTGGGTTGGTTGTCAAGGTAACCTCGCCCAAATCGCCTACTGAACAAAATCTTCCGGCTAGACAGAGTGATATATCTGTGCTCCAGACACAAGTCCAATCCCTAATGGAGGTCATTTCGGAAACATGAATAGTGGTTGACAAATGTCGTCAAGATATGAATGGTTTTGAAACCAGACTATCAGACATTTGCTTCGTTGTTCAAGAGCAATGGCAGAAAAAAGGGGAAGATTATGCTGCTCCATCAGATTCTACAGCCTGAAACATTAGCACTCAGGTCAAATGATCTGTGCTTCTATACATCTGATGGAGCTTTTATCTGCAAGGACTGTAAACTTTATGCCAACAGGCCTTTTGTTGTATGGCTGGAATTTATTTTGTTGTGATACAACATTTATCGTGCTGCCAAAGGCTGTAGAAATTACGACGCTATTTTTGTATAGTGTAGGTAATGTATTCGGCTGAAAGCTTCGTAGGAGCCCAACGTGCCAACATTCGTCGAGCCCATTCCAATTGGGCTAAAAACGATTATGGGCCGTAATTTGCATGTAGCCCACTAAAAATATCTAGGCCTAAATCAGCATAAGCTTTCATATTTTTGGTAGGCCTGTGCCCACAGTGGGCCTTTAACAGGCCGAAACATAATTTGGGCCCACAGTAACAATAGTTCATTAACATGTGTAAATATCTCGAGCCCATAAATAACATGGGCCTTTAATAGGCCAAAAGTGAGATTGGGCCTTGATTGTGCCAAATTACCCACTAGTCATTAGCAGGCCGAAATGTATCTCAGCTCGTGGTGGCCCATTTACAATGCGGATCGTTCACAGGCCGAAATTCAGACGGGCCGTAAATGCGCCGACCTACTACATGGGCCTTTAACAGGCCGGAAGTTCGGTCGGGCTTGATTAGTATCAGTTTTATATCGGCCGTTAATAGGCCCGATGTGGCGTTGGGCCACATATGGCCCATGGATTTCGTCCGACGTTAACAGGCCAAAAATCACAACAGGCTGGAAGTGGCCCAAATCTATAGTGGGCCTCTAACAGGCCGAATGTCAGACATGGACGAATATGACCCAAATCCTTCACGGTCGTTTATGGGCTGAAAGTTTCAATGGCCAATAAATGGGCCCAAATGAAGCAGGACCTTTAACAGGTCGGAAACACACCGGGCCGTAATTCGGCCCAAATACTTAACGGACTATTAACGGGCCAGAAGTGACCATGGGCCGTGATGATGACAAGTTTAGAACGGGCCGTTGATGGGCCAATTTGACACTAGACGTACGGGCATTAACTGCGAATGGGCCGCCTACAAGCAGGCTGTTAATGGGCCAGCCCGCTAATTTTGACTGGGCCAACCTTTTTAACCTAAATCGGTTGATGTTGGGCCTTGCCACATGTCGACGTATCATAGGCGCCTCATGTCCATTGGGCGGTTGACATCTCTCCTTTAGCGGTGCTGACACGTGGTTGCTATAGCCAATGATAATTTTACACATGGAAAATCCTCATTGGTCCTAGCTGTTAACGGGTTATCGGATCCAAACCGGAACCCGATAGCTTAACGGCAACCCGTTACGGTGGATGCCACGTGTCGGTTACCCTTGACGAAAGCACTTCTATGACGCGTGATTTATCGTCATGGAAGTGGACACTTCCGTGATGATAATTTTGGTAATGTCATGGAACACTTCTACGACAGCACAGGTATGACTATCTTGATTCTGTCATAAAATCGTCATGGATGTACATGCATGACAGAAAACGTGACCTACTGTGACAAACACGTATCATCACGGAAGTGTATTTTTTTTGTAGTGTCTCTTCTTGGACAGCGGAGACTTTCTCAATAAACTCATCAATATCGGCATTATATTCATAATTCTCATAGCAATATTTAAGTATAGCATAATTTTCAGGTCTGTAAACAGCATCATCATAATTTTCACACTTTTCAAACAAAGATTCAATTTCATAAGCACCCATAAAAGCAACGAATTCTTCTATTCGTTCCACATCATAGTAATCATATATACTATTAGCATAAGAAGCCAAGATTTCATTATCATTCAATTTACATGAAAAGGGAAGGTGTGGACCCTTCATCCTAGAGCAACAAGTATAATCATATCTCAAGCATAAATTCCAAGCATACCAATGCAACATATGAATTTGATCCCATAAGAGTTTCCCTTTTTTAGTCAAGCGATAATCCCTAAAGTATTCACGTTGATCCAACGTGTCTCCTGATACGTCTCCAACGTATCTATAATTTTTTATTGTTCCATGCTATTATATTATCTGTTTTGGATGTTTTATATGCATTAATATGCTATTTTATATTATTTTTGGGACTAACCTATTAACCTAGAGCCCAGTGCCAGTTTTAGTTTTTTCCCTTGTTTTTGAGTTTTACAGAAAAGGAATATCAAACGGAGTACAAACGGAATAAAACTTTCGCGATGATTTTTCTTGGACCAGAAGACATCCACGGAGCTTGGAGAAGAAGGCAGACGAGTCCCGAGGGCTCTACAGGACATCAGGGCGCGCCCTAGGGGGGGCGCCCCCTGGCTTGTGGGCCACCCGGGAGTCCTCCAACCCTAATTCTTGCTCTATATATTCACAAATATTCCCAAACCACCAGAAGCGTCCACCAAAATACGTTTCCGCCGCCGTAACCTTCTGTTCCCGTGAGATCCCATCTTGGGGCATTTTTCGGCACCCGGCCGGAGGGGGATTCGATCACGGAGGGCTTCTACATCCACTCTATTGCCCTTCCGATGAAGCATGAGTAGTTTACCACAGACCTACGGGTCCATAGCTAGTAGCTATATGGCTTCTTCTCTCTCTTTGATCTTCAATACAATGTTCTCCTCGATGTTCTTGGAGATCTATCCGATGTAATATTCTTTTGCGGTGTGTTTGTCGAGATCCGATGAATTGTGGATTTATGATCAGATTATCTATGAATATTATTTGAATCTTCTCTGAATTCTTATATGCATGATTTGATATCTTTGTATTTCTCTTCGAATTATCGGTTTGGTTTGGCCAACTAGATTGGTTCTTCTTGCAATGGGAGAGGTGCGTAGTTTTGGGTTCAATCTTGCGGTGTCCTCGCCCAGTGACAAAGTAGGGATAGCGAGGCACGTATTGTATTGTTACCACCAAGGGTAAAAAGATGGAGTTTTCATCATATTGCTTGAGTTTATCCCTCTGCATCATGTCATCTTACTTAAGGCGTTACTCCATTCTTATGAACTTAATACTCTAGATGCATGCTGGATAGCGGTCGATGTGTGGAGTAATAGTAGTAGATGCAGGCAGGAGACGGTCTACTTGACACGGACGTGATGCCTATATTCATAATCATTGTCTTGGATATCATCATAACTTTGCGCTTTTCTATCAATTTCTCGACAGTAATTTGTTCACCCACCGTATGCTTTCTTTCAAGAGAGAAGCCTCTAGTGAAACCTATGGCCTCCGGGTCTATTTTCCATCATATATTTTCAGATCTGTAAACCAAAAACCCCAAAAATACCTTGCTGCAATTTATTTGTTTTTACTTTGTTTTACATTTTAGTAATCTTTTATATCTATCTCTATCAGATCTCATCCTTGCAAGTGACCGTGAAGGGATTGACAACCCCTTTATTGCATTGGGTGCAAGTGTTTGATTGTTTGTGCAGGTGCATAGATTGGAGACTTGCGTGTACCTCCTACTGGATTGATACCTTGGTTCTCAAACTGAGGGAAATACTTATCTCTACTTTGCTGCATCACCCTTTCCTCTTCAAGGGAAAAACCAACGCAAGCTCAAGAAGTAGCATCTCCCATTATCAAGTTGAATGGGGTTTTCTCAGGATTATCAAAGTAGTGCATAATATTTTCCACATAACGAGCATCGAGGGTTTCAGGAGGTTCCCCATCTCCATGAGTAGCAAGTACACCTAATTTTTTTGGTATTTTGTGTTCCATGTCCATAACTAAAGATAGAGAACAACTTAGAACAACAAATAAAATCTACTTAGTGATAAAGCAAACAAGCACACACGAGAATATTCACCCCACGCTATTGCTCCCCGGCAACGGCGCCAGAAAAAGGTCTTGATAACCCACAAGTATAGGGGATTAGTTGTAGCCTCTTTCGATAAGTAAGAGTGTCGAACCCAACGAGGAGCTAAAGGTAGAACAAATATTCCCTCAAGTTCTATCGACCACCGATACAACTCTATGCACGCTTAACGTTCGCTTTACCTAGAACAAGTATGAAACTAAAAGTACTTTGTAGGTGTAAAGGGATAGGTTTGCAAGATAATAAAGAACGCGTAAATAAAAACTAGGGGCTGTTTTAGATAAATAAACAATTAAGTTAGTATAGCGAGTGTGGAAAAGTGGTGGTAGGAGTTGCGGAATTGTCCCTAAGCAATTGACTACGTTACTAGACCGATAGCAAGTTTTATGTGGGAGAGGCCACTGCTAACATGTCATCCCTTACTTGGAATTCTATGCACTTATGATTGGAACTATTAGCAACCATCCGCAACTACTAACGTTCATTAAGGTAAAACCCAACCATAACATTAAGATATATTGGTCCCCCTTCAATTTCGTATGCATCAATTTCTATGCTAGGCTGAAGTTGCCGTCACCCTTGCCCTCCAATACATAGTCCTATCAACATACAACTAACCCTATGGTGTGATCCACACACGCGCTCATATGATGGGCACCAAAGGACAGCAACATAACCACAAGCAAATTAAACCTATCATAGCAATTCACCAATCACCGATAGGACAACAAAAATCTACTCAGACATCATAGGATGGCAACACATCATTGGATAATAATATGAAGCATAAAGCACCATGTTCAAGTAGAGGGTACAGCGGGTTGCGGGAGAGTGGACCGCTGTAGATAGATGGGGGAAGGTGATGGAGGTGTTGGTGAATATGACGGAGTTGTTGGAGTAGATCGTCGTCACACGATGATTGCCCCGGCGGTGTTTCGGCGCCACCGGGAGAGAGCCCCCTCCTTCTTCTTCTTCTTCCTTGTCCTCCCCCCTGATACGTCTCCGTCGTATCTACTTTTCCTAACGCTTTTCCTCTTGTTTTGGACTCTAAGTTGCATGATTTGAATGAAACTAACCCAGACTGACACTATTTTCAGTAGAACTACCATGGTGTTGTTTTTGTGCAGAACTAAAAGTTCTCAGAATGGCACGAAACTTTTTGGAGAATTTTTATGGAATAAAAGAAAAATACTGGAGCCAAGAACCATGGGAGGGGGGACCCTGGGTGGGCACAACCCACCAGGGCGCGCCCCCCCTCCTGGTGCGCCCCGGTGGGTTGTCCCCACCTGGTGGCCCCGCTGACCCTATCTCCGACGCTATAAATTCACATTTTCGGAGAAAAAAATAGGGAAGAAAGAATTATCGTGTTTCACGAGAAGGAGCCGCCGCCACCTCCTGTTCTTCATCGGGAGGCCAGATCTGGAGTCTGTTTGGGGCTCCGGAGAGGGGGGTCTTCGATCATCGTCATCACCAACCCTTCTCCATCGCCAATTCCATGATGCTCCCCACCGGGAGTGAGTAATTCCTTCGTAGGCTCGCTGGCCGGTGAGGAGTTGGATGAGATTCATCATGTAATCGAGTTATTTTTGTTAGGGCTTGATCCCTAGTATCCATTATGTTCTGAGATTGATGTTGCTATGACTTTGCCATGCTTAATGCTTGTCACTTTGGGCCCGGGTGCCATGATTTCAGATCTGAACCGTTTATGTTATCACCATTATATCTATGTTCTAGATCCGATCTTGCAAGTTATAGTCACCTATTACGTGTTATGATCTGCAAACCCCGGAGTGACAGAAGTCGGGATACTTTCTGGTGATGACCGTAGTTTGAGGATTTCATGTATTCACTATGTGTTAATGCTTTGTTCCGGTTCTCTATTAAAAGGAGGCCTTAATATCCCTTAGTTTCCTTTTGGACCCCGTTGCCACGGGAGGGTAGGACAAAAGATGACATGCAAGTTCTTTCCACAAGCACGTATGACTATTTACGGAATACATGCCTACATTATATTTATGAACTGGAGCTAGTGCCGTATCGCCCTAGGTTATGACTGTTATATGATGAATATCATCCAATGAATTCACCGATCCAATGCCTACGAATTTCTCTTATATTGTTTTTGCCAAGTTACTACTCTATCGTTACTGTTACACTTGTTACAAAATCATTGCTATCACTGTCACTGTTACTATTGCTGTTGCTATTACTATCAAAACTATCATACTACTTTGCTACTGATCACTTTGCTGCAGATAATTAATCTCCAGGTGTGGTTGAATTGACAACTCAGCTGCTAGTACTTGCAAATATTCTTTGGCTCCCCTTGTGTCGAATCAATAAATTTGGGTTGAATAGTCTACCCTCGAAAACGGTTGCGATCCCCTATACTTGTGGGTTATCAAGACCTTTTTTCTTTCGCCGTTGCTGGGGAGCATAGCTATATTTGTTGAGTCACTTGGGATTATTATCAAATTATCACTATGAAGAATCTGAAGGATACTAAAACCAAGATCGTTCCCTCTAGGACGAGGGGAGGTAAGGAACTGCCATCACACTCTGCACTTGATTCACCTTCTGTTTTGAGTAGACTTGAAACACCACCACATGTTATTAATCCTATTATGTCGCAAGTCATTGATGATGCTACTTCTGCTATGAATGATACTCATGATGATGCTAGTACCTTGCTTGATGATAATGTGCCACTAGGTGAATTTCTTAATGAACAACTTGCTAGAACTAAAGCTTTTGAGAATGCTAAAACTGATGAAATTATTGAAACTGATGAAGAGCTTGAAACTGAAAATTTTGAAACACCTATTAGATCTAGTTCTTCTAGATATGAATTGCCTAAGATACCGGAAGGTTATGTTATGGATGAGGAGACAACTAGAGACTTTCTTGCTTGTAATGATAGGGATGATCTTAAGAAATTATTATGCAAACTGAAAGAAAAATCTTTGAATGCTAGAATGAAATGTGATCCTAAGTTTGCTACTTCACCTATCTTTGTTGATGATAAGGATTATGAATTCTCTATCGACCTAGAGTTAATTACTTTGGTTGAATCTGCTCCTTTCCATGGTTATGAAACTGAAACTGTTGTGGCACACCTTACTAAGTTGAATGACATAGCCACCCTTTTTGCTCATGATGAGAAAATTTGCTATTATTATATCCTTAAGTTATTTCCGTTCTCATTAAAGGGTGATGCTAATACTTGGTATAATACTCTTGCTCCTGGTTGTGTGCGTAGTCCCCAGGATATGATTAACTATTTCTCTGAAAAATACTTTCCTGCTCATAAGAAACAAGATGCCTTACAGGAAATATTTAACTTTGTGCAAATTGAAGAAGAGAGTCTCCCAAAAGCTTGGGGGAGGCTTCTCCAATTGCTTAATGCTTTGTCTGATCATCCTCTTAAGAAAAATGAAATACTTGATATCTTCTATAATGGACTAACCGATGGTTCTAGGGATTTCCTAGATAGTTGTGCTGGTTGTGTTTTCAGGGAACGAACTGTTGAACAAGCTGAAGAATTATTGAATAACATATTGAAAAATTATGATGATTGGACTCTTCCCGAACCACCTCCTAAACCCACTCCGAAGAAGAGGGGTATCTTATATCTCAGTCCTGAAGATATGCAAGAGGCAAAGAAATGTATGAAGGAAAAAGGTATTAAAGCTGAGGATGTCAAACATTTACCTCCTACTCAAGAAATACATGGGCTTGATACACCTCCACCACCTAAGGTGGTAGAGGTAAATTCTTTAATGAAATTCAATGACAATGACAATCCTTATAATATGCATCCTAGTCAATGCCTTTATGAGTTTGATAATTACATTAGAAAGCAAGATCATTTCAATGCAAATGTTATGAAGCAATTGGAATACAACTCTGATATGATTGCTCGCTTGAGTGACTTGTTATTTAGAATTACCAATGATGTTTGAGGTGTAGGGAAGCATGCCTCTATGGTTCAAACTCAACTAGAACAAGTTGCCAAATCTAAAAAAGAATTGCTTGATGAAATGAACAATAATATCAATGATCATACTGTCAGAGTAATGACTAGAGGAGGTAGAATGACTCAGGAACCACTTTATCCCGAGGGACACCCTAAAAGAATTGAACAAGAATCTCAAACAATTAACACTGATGCACCTAGTCCTTCTAAAAAGAAAAAGAAAAATAAAAATGATAGGGAATTGCATGCCTCTAGTGAACCTGAAGTAGAAAAGCCTCCTGATAATGATAATGATGCATCTATTTCTGATGCTGAAACTCAATCTGGTAATGAACACTCACCTACTGATAATGAAAAAGATAATGATGAGGTTCATGAAGACACTCAAACAAATAATACAGAACCAGATAATGATGTTGAAATAGAACCAGTTGTTGATCTTGATAACCCACAACCTAAGAATAAAAGATATGATAAAAGAGACTTTGTTGCTAGAAAACATTTTAAGGAAAGAGAACCATGGGTTCAAAAACCTATGCCCTTTCCACCTAAATCAACTAAGAAGAAAGATGATGAAGAATTTGAACGCTTTGCAGAAATGATTAGGCCGGTCTTTTTGCGCACTCGTTTAACTGATATCTTAAAGATGGCCCCTTATGCAAAGTACATGAAAGACATCATCACCAATAAGAGAAAAATACTAGAAGCTGAAATCTCCACCATGCTTGCTAATTATTCTTTTAAGGATGGAGTACCTAAAAAACTTGGAGATCCGGGAATACCAACTACACCTTGCTCCATCAAAACAAATTATGTGAAAACTGCTTTGTGTGATTTAGGAGCTGGTGTTAGTGTTATGCCCTTCTCTTTATATAAAAGACTTGATTTGAATAAACTCACACCTACTAAAATATCTTTGCAAATGGCTGACAAATCAACTGCCATACCTACCGGCATTTGTGAGGATGTGCCCGTTGTTGTTGCAAATGTTACTATCTTAACTGACTTTGTTATACTTGAGATGCCCGACGATGACAACATGTCGATTATCCTTGGTAGACCCTTCTTGAATACTGCAAGGGCTGTTATTGATTGCAATAAAAGCAAGGTCACTTTTCATATCAATAGTAATGAGCATACGGTGCACTTTCCGAAGAAGCAATTCCAAGTGAATGGTATTAATGTTATTAAAAAGTCTCCGACAATCACTATTGGAAGTTTTCAAATCCCTTTGCCTACTATCAAAAAGAAATATGAAATGCTTATTGTTGGGGACATGCATATCCCCGTTGATATAACCTGGTGTTTTGCGAAAGTTCTTCGGTTTCATGCTAATCGAAAGTGGTTGTTAATAAGACTTGATCAACCTTATTAATGGATCATTTTTGAGAGGTATGAAGTTGATGAATTTAGTAGGCACTACTTTCTGTCCTTACTTTTATTTTCTGTTTTTCTTAGTTAAATAAAATAAAATGCCATGTTTTATCTGTTTTCTGAATTTCCCGTGCAATAAAAAATGACCCAAAAATAAAAGTTCTCAGAATGCTCTGAAAATTTAATACGATATTTTTCTGAATATTTCTGAATTTTTGATGCAAATAACATCAAAGGGGGGTGCACCAGGTAGGCACAACGCACCTGGGCGCGCCAGCAGCCCCAGGCGCGCCCTGATGGGTTGTGGTCCCCACGTGGGCCCCCTCACTTATCTCTTTATCCCATGTCATCACCTACCACCAAAAAAATCACCATTGCTCTCTCTCTCTCTCGTGTTCTTGCTCTCAAACCCGCGGATTTCGATCTTTTTGCTCAAAGCTCCGTTTCTAAAACTGTTTTGGGGGATTGCTACTTGGTACGTGACTCCTCCATTTGTCCAATTAGGTTTTGCTTTAGTGGTTTATATTTTGAATAATTAGCTACTCTTGGTGCTGCTGTAGATGAGCTTGCATGTTGAATTATTAGAGTTCTAAATAGTTTGAATGCTCAATATAGCCTCTATGCATGTTTATGAGTAGTTGCTATCAATCTTGTGAAGTTTTGTTGAGAAAAAATTTGTGGACTAAAAATTTCAGAATTTTGTTCATAGGAAAAAGATGAGTTTCTTTAGGAAGTTTGCTTCCAAGAAGAACTCCAAGGGAGTTATTGGGGAGTCGTCGGACAATGACCTCCGCACCCGGAGAATGGCGGAGGTACGGCCGTGCGAATGGCCGCACAACCCATTCATGGATGGAGCCGGAATCCGTCAAGAGTTTGCACAATTTGCTGCTAATGCCGGCCTCACCGACTTCATCGCAGTTGAGTGTGAACAGTATCATCTCCTCAAATTCCTTTTTACAAAGTTTCCATTTCATAAGTAGGAATAACCCTCCTGAGGTGCAATTTAATTTATATGCTGAAACCCGTCAGATACCACTTACTGAATTTTGTGATATTTGCTTGATCCCTTCTGACGAGGAAATAAGGGAGCCTAGGCCCGCAGAGTTCGAGGGCTTTTATCGTACTCTGTCCGTGGGAGATGAGAGAGGGGTGTCGAGTGTCACCGCCACTTGCTTGCAGTTTCCTTCTGCGCATTATTTTACTCTATTTATTGTGAACTGTTTACTTGCTAGAGAGAAGGTTGGTGCATTTAGTGCCCCCGATTTCGCTGTCTTACGTTGTGCACTACACGGCGATAACACTTATAGCTTAGGAGCTATTGTGGCATGTCGCCTTCCCCTTAACAGGTCCAAGGGTAAAATTCATGGCGGTATTTATGCTACTCGCTTAGTGAGTCACTTTAACGTTCAGATACGCCAGCATGATTATCCCTTGCCCAAGGTTTACTTAGATCGCCAGGCTATGTGTGACGCCCCCGATTCAATCGTACACTAATCATACATGCAAATGTGTACGATCAAGATCAGGGACTCATGGGAAGATATCACAACACAACTCTAGACACAAATTAAAATAATACAAGCTTTATATTACAAGCCAGGGGCCTCGAGGGCTCGAATACATAAGCTCGAATACAAACGAGTCAGCGGAAGCAACATTCTCTGAGTACAGACATAAGTTAAATAAGATCTGCCTTAAGAAGGCTAGCACAAACATCAATGATCGAAAAGGCAAGACCTCCTACCTGGGAGCCTCCTAAACTACTCCTGGTCGTCGACGGTCTCCACGTAGTAGTACGCTCCGTTGGGGTAGTAGTAGTCGTCGGCGGTACCATCTGGCTCCTGGGCTCCACCATCTAGTTGTAGCATCCGAGAAGAATGGAAAGAGGTGGAAAAAAGGGGAGCAAAGCAACCGTGAGTACTCATCCAAAGTACTCGCAAGCAAGAATCTACACTACATATGCATCGGTATCAAAGAAATGGGTAGTATCCGTGGACTAAACTGCAGAATGCGAGAATAGAGGGAAATCCTAGCCTATCGAAGACTAGCATCTTATTGAAGCCACCATCTTGCAGCATTTAGAAGAGTACAGAATAGCATATTATATTTCACAAGTTTGTTGTAACATTAGCGCCCAGAGATCCTTTCTCGACTCCCTGCGAGAAATCAATCCCGGAGCCATCATATCCTTTACATGCATCAGCATCCAGTTCTAGTTGTATCGATCGGGATACAACTCCGAGCGTCCGTTACTGTGGACACGGCTATTTGAATAGATAGAATACTTCCCTGCAGGGGTGCACAAACTTAACCAACACGCTCGATCAACTCCGGTCGGACACACCATCAGGTCATGACCGGCCTCGGCCGATCAACACGCCACAGCCCTACCTAGGCTCACCAGAGAAGCCAGCACGCCGGTCTACATCCTAAGCGTGCAGGGGTGTTGGGCCCATCACCCTTTGTACTCCTACACGTTGTGAACGTAGCCGGTGAGCAGACCTAGCTACCTCCTTAAAAAAGGCAGGTGCTTACGCAGTCCAACCCGGCGCGCGCCGCTCCATTGCTGACTTCCGTTGAGCTTTCGGCTGATACATACGACGCAGAGTGCCCATACTTATTCCCACGTGGTGGTCAGTGCGAAAAGGCCAGAGGCCTACTCGGATCAAATATCCAAACCGTTAGTGTCTTGGTAGTGCGCGGTAACGAGCAGAGACTCACGATCATGTGACCCTGTCGCCCCGTCTCGTGGACTTACGGCAAGGGCTAAGAATGCCCGGCCATGCCACGTAATTATCTCTCGGTTACCCTCCAGGTCAACCCGACTTCACATCACTCGCGGGTACCCCTCGGGGCCGACCCGATGTCATCATGGTTCTTTGGTAAGTCAAAGTAGCCGTGTGTCCAAAACAGCAAGGGGGAAACCCGAGGAATCACCCTCAATGGATTCCCACTCGATGTAACCGTCAAGGTGGACTTGGAGGAATCACCCTCGATGGTCCACACTTGAGAGGTTGCACGACAGAGTCGTTATCGGGAGTGGTGAAGGAGGAATCACCCTCGATGACCACGACCGAATAGCTACACTACAGGGTTAACATCAAAAGTGCTGACGAGGTATCACCCTCGGCACTCGATAATAACTCTACAGAGTCGTACAACTAAGGGGGGTGATCTGCAGTGTCGGGGCCTGGACGTCGATCACGTTGATCGAGTCATCGAACATAAAGCGGGGCAACTGGAACAAGGTGGGGGTCACTAATGGATCTCTAACCAACCTATACTAAGCAGTTTAGAATAAGCAGGTAAGGTATGAAAGCAGGTGACAAAAACAGGCTATGCATCAGAGTAGGATCATACAAAAAGCAGTAGCAGTTCTAATGCAAGCATAAGAGAGAAGGGAATGGGCGATATCGGAATGATCAATGGGGGGTTTGCTTGCCTGGAAGTTCTGCTGAAAAGGAAGAAGGATCGTTGGTGACATAGTCGATCACAGAGGCATCGGCAACAGTCGCAGGGTCTATCGGAGAGAAGAGGGGGAAGAAACAATAAATATAAAGCAAACAAAGCATCACAAAGCATAACATGACAAAATGTTGTGCTAGGGGTGACCTAACACAGTGCTAGGTGATACAGACGAAGAGGGAAAACATCCGGGAATGTTTTCCCAGCGTTTGGCATTTTTCAGAAAAATGAAAAGAGGGGGACGGTTCCATGTTCAGCTTGCTAGGCATGTGTGACAGATGAACGGATTGCATATTCAGATTCGTCATATTTTTCTGATTGATTTTCATATATAAATTATTTTCATCCAAGCTAGGGTTTATTTTATCTGAATTTTCAAAGATTTTAACAATATTCTGGAATTTCTGGATTTATTATTAATTCGAAAATAAATGGTTTATTGCTATGTGTACCTAGAGGGTACATAGCCTTTTAGTATGACAGTGGGGTTAGGGGGTCAACTGTTGACTGGTCAACAGGGTGTGTGGGGTCCGGTTGTCATTGCCTCATTTTTTTTATTGAGTGTTTTAACAGAGTTAACTTACTAAGAGGGTCCACTACTCAGAGACCAATTAAAATCCCTAACTACTCACTAACCTAATGCCTAAACTAACAGGCCCGCCCATAGCAGCAGCAGTAGCAGGAACCAGCAGCTAGCGGCAGCGGCAGAGCAGCGGCCGAGGCTGGTAAGCAGCAGCAGCGACAGCACTAGCAGCAAGCAGTGACAGTAGCATGAGCAGCAGCAGCGCAGGGGAGTAGCAGTGACAGAGCAGCAGCCGCGGCAGGCAGTAGCGGCCGTAGCAGAAGCATCAGACGCGGGCGCGGTGAGGAGTTAGCGAGGGCGCGCGAGGAAGGCAGCAGGGGAGTGGCCGGGGCGAGGCGAGCGCGCGTGCGCAGGCACACGCGAGCTGCAGGGGTGCGGCCAGGAGAGGTTGTGTGCCCGGGAACACGAAGGTCCGGCCATGGCGGTGGAACGGCGGCCTACGGCGACTAAAACGAAGGAAGAAAGAGGGGAATCGGACGAGGGCCTCACAGCGGTCCTCGATGACGTGCTCGGGAGGCCGGGGGAGCGCTGAGGGAGGAGATCCGGGACGGGGAAGCGGCGACCAGACCCGGGGAAGTCGCCCGATGGCGAGCACTCGGGGCCTCCTAGCTCGAGCCGATGCTCGTAGTCGAAGCAGGGGATGGTGGTGCAACTCCTGGACGCCTTGGCGCGACGAGGGGAGGTCCGCGGCCGCGGGATCGAGGAGGTGGCGGCAGTTGTGTCTCGGGCGCGAGCGAATCTGAGAGGGGGAGGGGCGAGTGAGGGGAATGGGGCACTAGGGTTAGCAGAGTGGTCGCAGGGGGTCTTGTGGGTCGCCGGGGATGTGGCGGATAGCTGGCACGTGGCCGATCCGGCCATGGACGCCGCGAGTGCGTCCAATGCGTCTCCTGTGAACAGGAGGTAGGAGGAAACCTCCTGGTGGGCTGGGCTAGCTACTGGCCTTTTGGGCCTTAATTGTACAGTAGTTAGGTTTCCTCAATTGTTTATTTTTTCTGTTTCAATTTATTCTCGGTTTTCTTTAATTCACCATTGTTTTGCACTACTTTTAAATACCAATTGAATTTTGTTCATCATGAAACTTGTTACTTAAATACTTCACAACATTTCAGAATGACCCATAAAGTTTGAGGTCAATTGGAATTGTAAAAATATTTGCTTATTATGAAAAGGCTATTTTATTTGCTGTTGGACCACTTTATAAATTCCTAGGGATTAATTGGTGGGTCAAATAAGGTTGGGTTCAACATGACAAATGATCAGGGGAATTATAGAATAACGCGAACATTTAGTTTTACTGTTTGAAGAAACAATATTTTGACTTGTCTTTTAAATTTGAATTTGAGGTCGGTTTGGAACAAAGTGATGATTAGCAAAATTTAATTATGATGAAGTGGCACCATTAATAGGAGTTTACTGTAGCATGACACCCAGGGTGTTACAAATCTCCTCCACTACAAGAAATCTCGTCCCGAGATTTAAGAGGTGGAGTAAGGGGAAAGTTCTGGTTACGGAATTCTAACGGATCTTCTCGTTCTTGGTTGCTCTCCTCGAAGAAGTTGATCCCTTTCGTTGATGTCTTCATTTCTCTACTTCAGGTCAGCATGATGAAGTCGTCATCCTTTCTTCGAAAACTCCATCGTACTTACGAAAAGGATAAGAGTTAACTTTAGAAGAATGGACCTCTACAAGGTTAATTAACCAATAGATAACACCAGGGAAGGTGGCAGAAAATAACTCTCGAATTGAAACTTAAGAAAATATCGAGAGCAAAGTAAGAAGGTATCATGAGAAGTTTTCGAGTGGGTAGGTAATCGTTTGATGCCTAAACAGAAGGTGAAAGGGGTTCAGAGCAACGAGAATAAGAATTTTGTTTGATACTAGAATAGATCGTCTTTGGAAGGTGGCTCGTGGTCAACATACGAAGCCAAGCGTGAGGAATAACTTCAGAAACAGGGTGTGTACAGGAGAGTCAGGTTTCGATCCTGTGGAACTGTGGGTTATGGGCCCACCATGTGGGTGAAAAAATAATAAGGGCATTGACATCTTGCACAGTCATGATAGCAAGGCATGTCAGAGAATAGCATGTCAGTTATGTCGGCAACAACGTTGGTACCAAGGGCGAGGGACAAAGAGAACCATTTTCCTGATTGCAGGAGCAAGGCGGACCAATAGGCAAAGTTCTCGTCCATTGGTGGTTACCGGAATGTCATCAATAATAGTAACATGGTCTTACCGACAGAGTTGTACACCGAGGTGTTTACATAAGCAGGGAATTATCACTGCTAAGATAAGTTAGATTACAGGAAAGGTTAAACAAAACATTGGAAAGGAAAATGTGACTATTAATTTAATCAGAACAATGGAAAGGAAAATGTGTTTAAACACAAATATCAGGAGTATATCCTTCCCAAGGACAAGCAGAGGATGATATCCATGACATGATAGTAAGTAGATTACCATTTAGGTAAAGGGGAGAGGAAAATCATGACGTTACCCATATCATAGTGTTTGGATAAGTGATCAAGAAACATTTAGCATTGCGCCTCCAATGTTCTTAATGATGTTCGGAGTACCGCAGTCATGCTTCGGGATAGTATTGACATGGTCATCAGGTAAAGGTCAGACCTTGGGAACACAAAGCATCCATCGGAATTTCTAGAACATCTCATGCAATTTTATCAGGAAAAAGATGAGGATGTTGCCGATGGGTTCAGCAGAAATCCATCGACATGTCAAAAGGATGTATTTCCAAAATTATATGAACAAGTTTCTGTTGGGGGAAGGCAAGGATGTTGTCGATGATAACACAAATCATTGAGGGGCAAGGATGATATTTCTCATCATGAATTCGATTGATACCCTGGAAGAGCTCAGAATGTTGATGATGATCACGACACATTTGTCGAGAGATTTAATGAAGATGTAATCGATCGACGATGACATCAAGTCAAAGGAATGATGAAGCGAAAGGTTATTGGAACCACAGGTACGACACAAACTCGAAACCAAGCTTGCTGTTCAAGGCGAAATGATATGACGAGGAAGAGCGACGTAAGCTTAGCTCATCGTCGAAGATTGTGCTCCGGGAAGAAGGATCAGGTAGCACAGTTATAATTTAGCATGGTAATGATATAGCCGATCAGGCTAGGAATTACTTGAAGGATTATTAAACTTGTAAGCAAAGAAAATTACTTTATTGAATCAGAGTGCGGAATCGATTCGCTTCTCGGTGTTCTTGAGTGACTAGTAACTCAGAACCCGAGGGAAATCTGAAATCGGTAAGAAGCAATACTAGATGAAGACTCATAGGAAGCAACACAGTTCTTTGTATTCTCGAGATACCGGAGGGTAATACTTGAAGGAAGACCAAAATAGAGGTTGCGGGGATGTATTGATCTGCAGAAGACAAGTGCTTTAACTTGTCTGAGAAATGGAATCAAGGAGAAAATATGGTCGGAACCACGATTGCAAAGGATCAATTCACAGATACCGGATGATATTATATCAAGGAAGTTATTATTACAAGAAGCTTCCATGATAGGATCTACATCGTGTCCATGGGCATGAACACAAAGTTCAAGGTCAACTCCCGCTTCTTCAATGCATAACCTCTCGTTTACTTCTCGCTTTTGACGAAGTTGTAGTGTAGAAATTTTATCCGCCGTAACACCAGTAGAGTATGACCCATAGAAATTTCTGGGTTCACACAAATTAGGGAAGGCATTGGTTCAACCCATCGGGGCATCTTAAGAACATATACCACGAACTCCAGGAGTAATTAACACAAGCTCGAAAGCAGAGCATGGTTGACAAAGCGAAGGATACAATTTACCAAAGGCATTATGTATCCGAGGAAAGGCTCACAAGGTTATTGAATATGAAGGACACTGTCGGATAAAATTCAACAAAGGATCTGGTGGTCCACAAGGGATCTGTTGTGAGCATCGGTACTCAACGAGAAGAAAAGAATGCAAGGAGATCAGATTATAGAAACAACTGACTAATTCAAAGCTCAAATGCAAAGGAATTATGATACCCAAATCAAGGGATCAGAAGCAAACACTCTGATTAAGGATGGATAAGTTGAATAGACTTAGGGGTACAATCGAAGGTAATTTGATTGGTCGAGAACAAGCTCATGTCTGGAGTGACGTCTGAGCCGGAAGATAATTTATAAGGATCAACTGATGATTGCGTGCATTCGCGCACAAGTTGAATCAATGGAATCAAAATGATAGTGACAAAGGATGCCAACAAGATTACTAGACTTATAGGATTAACCATAATGCAAGCAAGCAAGAATTTCAAGAGCAATAGGCTGCTAAAGATTTTCGGAAGATCGAATAGTATTTGAAGACTTTTGTGAAACACATGAACAACTGGGGATGAACAAATCCCCGGTAAGGGTGAGGAATTATCCATAGGGTATTCATAAGTGTAATCAGGCGACAAGGAACTGTAAGGCAGTAGGCACAAAGTATTCTCAGAACAACGAAGAGTATTTTGGGGCATCTGGTAATAACAACAGCAACTGGGGACGAAGGTATGAACGACAAGGATATATAGTTATCCATAGGGTTGACGGTGGAAGGGAGTTGCGAAAGCGATGAGCACCAGTTCTCGGGAGAACATTGCAAAGTATCTTCGGAATCTTCTGGTGAAGCAGGCGATCATCTGGAATGAGGGGCTCTCCAGGAGGAAGTAGTAACGAGAGCCTAGAGTTAGATTTAGAAGAAGAAAGAAAAAAATTAACCCGAATAGAAGAGAGATCAGAATCCCAGAGTATAGATGAGGAATAAAAGATCCTAATACCACCCATTTATGATGTGGGCCCGTAATCCACACAACAATGTTAGTAAAAGTTTTTCAAAGACTAGACTCAACTTCAGCCAAGGAGTTGGAAAGGGGGGCTACCTACAGGCAATCAGCTCTGATACCAACTTGTGACGCCCCCGATTCAATCGTACACTAATCATACACGCAAATGTGTACGATCAAGATCAGGGACTCACGGGAAGATATCACAACACAACTCTAGACACAAATTAAAATAATACAAGCTTTATATTACAAGCCAGGGGCCTCGAGGGCTCGAATACATAAGCTCAAATACAAACGAGTCAGCGAAAGCAACATTATCTGAGTACAGACATAAGTTAAATAAGATCTGCCTTAAGAAGGCTAGCACAAACATCAACGATCGAAAAGGCAAGGCCTCCTGCCTGGGAGCCTCCTAAACTACTCCTAGTCGTCGGCGGTCTCCACGTAGTAGTAGGCTCCATTGGGGTAGTAGTAGTCGTCGGCGGTACCATCT
This sequence comes from Thinopyrum elongatum, assembly GCA_011799875.1. Taxonomy (NCBI): domain Eukaryota; kingdom Viridiplantae; phylum Streptophyta; class Magnoliopsida; order Poales; family Poaceae; genus Thinopyrum; species Thinopyrum elongatum. Next base: position 523,069,788 of record CM022299.1, read on the forward strand.
GGCTCCTGGGCTCCACCATCTGGTTGCAGCATCCGAGAAGAATGGAAAGAGGTGGGAAAAAGGGGAGCAAAGCAACCGTGAGTACTCATCCAAAGTACTCGCAAGCAAGAATCTACACTACATATGCATCGGTATCAAAGAAATGGGTAGTATCTGTGCACTAAACTGCAGAATGCCAGAATAGAGGGAAAGCCTAGCCTATCGAAGACTAGCATCTTATTGAAGCCACCATCTTGCAGCATTTAGAAGAGTACAGAATAGCATATTATATTTCACAAGTATGTTGTAACATTAGCGCCCAGAGATCCTTTCTCGACTCCCTGCGAGAAAGCAATCCCGTAGCCATCATATCCTTTACATGCATCAGCATCCAGTTCTAGTTGTATCGATCGGGATACAACTCCGAGCGTCCGTTACTGTGGACACGGCTATTCGAATAGATAGAATACTTCCCTGCAGGGGTGCACAAACTTATCCAACACGCTCTATCAACTCCGGTCGGACACACCATCAGGTCATGACCGGCCTCGGCCGATCAACACGCCGCAGCCCTACCTAGGCTCACCAGAGAGGCCAGCACCCCGGTCTACATCCTAAGCGTGCAGGGGTCTTGGGCCCATCGCCCTTAGCACTCTTACACGTTGCGAACGCGGCCGGTGAGCAGACCTAGCTACCTCCTTAAAAAAGGCAGGTGCTTACGCAGTCCAACCCGGCGCGCGTCGCTCCGTTGCTGACTTCCGTTGAGCTTTCGGCTGATACATACGACGCAGAGTGCCCATACTTATTCCCGCGTGGTGGTCAGTGCAAAAAGGCCAGAGGCCTACTCGGATCAAATATCCAAACCGTTAGTGTCTTGGTAGTGCGCGGTAACGAGCAGAGACTCACGATCATGTGACCCCGTCGCCCCGTCTCGTGGACTTACGGCAAGGGCTAAGAATGCCCGGCCATGCCACGTAATTATCTCTCGGTTACCCTCCAGGTCAACCCGACTTCACATCACTCGCGGGTACCCCTCGGGGCCGACCCGATGTCATCATGGTTCTGTGGTAAGTCAAAGTAACCGTGTGTCCAAAACAGCAAGGGGGAAACCCGAGGAATCACCCTCAATGGATTCCCACTCGATGTAACCGTCAAGGTGGACTTGGAGGAATCACCCTCGATGGTCCACACTTGAGAGGTTGCACAACAGAGTCGTTATCGGGAGTGGTGAAGGAGGAATCACCCTCGATGACCACGACCGAATAGCTACACTACAGGGTTAACATCAAAAGTGCTGACGAGGTATCACCCTCGGCACTCGATAATAACTCTACAGAGTCGTACAACTAAGAGGGGTGATCTGCAGTGTCGGGGCCTGGACGTCGATCACGTTGATCGAGTCATCGAACATAAAGCGGGGCAACTGGAACAAGGTGGGGGTCACTAATGGATCTCTAACCAACCTATACTAAGCAGTTTAGAATAAGCAGGTAAGGTATGAAAGCAGGTGACAAAAACAGGCTATGCATCAGAGTAGGATCATACAAAAAGCAGTAGCAGTTCTAATGCAAGCATAAGAGAGAAGGGAATGGGCGATATCGAAATGATCAATGGGGGGTTTGCTTGCCTGGAAGTTCTGCTGAAAAGGAAGAAGGGTCGTCGGTGACATAGTCGATCACAGAGGCATCGGCAGCAGTCACAGGGTCTATCGGAGAGAAGAGGGGGAAGAAACAATAAATATAAAGCAAACAAAGCATCACAAAGCATAACATGACAAAACATTGTGCTAGGGGTGACCTAACGCAGTGCTAGGTGATACAGACGAAGAGGGAAAACATCCGGGAATGTTTTCCCAGCGTTTGGCATTTTTCGAACAAATGAAAAGAGGGGGACGATTCCATGTTTAGCATGCTAGGCACATGTGACAGATGAACGGATTGCATATTCAGATTCATCATATTTTTCTAATCGATTTTCATATATAAATTATTTTCATCCGAGCTAGGATTTATTTTATATGAATTTTCAAAGATTTTAACAATATTCTGGAATTTCTGGATTTATTATTAATTTGAAAATAAATGGTTTATTGCTATGTGTACCCAGAGGGTACCTAGCCTTTTAGTATGATAGTGGGGTCCAGGGGGTCAACTGTTGACCAGTCAAAGTTGACTGGTCAACAGGGTGTGTGGGGTCCGGTTGTCATTGCCTCATTTTTTATTGAGTGTTTTAACAGAGTTAACTTACTAAGAGGGTCCACTACTCAGAGACCAATTAAAATCTCTAACTACTCACTAACCTAATCCCTAAACTAACAGGCCCGCCCATAGCAGCAGCAGTAGCAGCAGGAACCAGCAGCTAGCGGCAGCGGCAGAGCAGCGGCCGAGGCTGGTAAGCAGCAGCAGCGACAGCACTAGCAGCAAGCAGCGATAGTAGCATGAGCAGCAGCAGCGCAGGGGAGTAGCAGCGACAGAGCAGCAGCCGCGGCAAGCAGTAGCGGTTGCAGCAGAAGCAGCAGACGCGGGCGCGGCGAGTAGTTGGCGAGGGCACGCGAGGAAGGCAACAGTGGAGTGGCCGGGGCGAGGCGAGCGCGCGCGCTCAGGCACGCGCGAGCTGTAGGGGTGCGGCCAGGAGAGGCTGTGTGCCCGAGGACACGAAGGTCCGGCCATGGCGGTGGAACAGCGGCCTACGGCGACTAAAACGAAGGAAGAAAGAGGGGAATCGAATGAGGGCCTCACAGCGGTCCTCGAAGACGTGCTCGGGAGGCCGGGGGAGCGCTGAGGGAGGAGATCTAGGACGGGGAAGCGGCGACCGGATGCGGGGAAGACGCCCAATGGCGAGCGCTCGAGGCCTCCTAGCTCGAGCCGATGCTCGTAGTCGAAGCAGGGGAAGGTGGCGCAACTCCTGGATGCCTTGGCGCGATGAGGGGAGGTCAGCGGCCACGGGATCAATGAGGTGGCGGCGGTTGTGTCTCAGGCGCGAGCGAATCTGAGAGGGGGAGGGACGAGTGAGGGGAATGGGGCACTAGGGTTAGCAGAGTGGTCGCAGGGGGTCTTGTGGGTCGCCGGGGATGTGGCGGATGGCTGGCACGGGGCCGATCCGGCCATGACGCCGCGGGCGCGTCCAACGCGTCTCCTGTGAACAGGAGGTAGGAGGAAACCTCCTGGTGGGCTGGGCTAGCTACTGGCCTTTTGGGCCTTAATTGTACAGTAGTTAGGTTTCCTCAATTGTTTATTTTTTCTGTTTCAATTTATTCTCGGTTTTCTTTAATTCACCATTGTTTTGCACTACTTTTAAATACCAACTGAATTTTGTTCATCATGAAACTTGTTACTTAAATACTTCACAACATTTCAGAATGACCCATAAAGTTTGAGGTCAATTGGAATTGTAAAAATATTTGCTTATTTTGAAAAGGCTATTTTATTTGTTGTTGGACCAATTTATAAATTCCTAGGGATTAATTGGTGGGTCAAATAAGGTTGGGTTCAACATGACAAATGATCAGGGGAATTATAGAATAATGCGAACATTTAGTTTTACTGTTTGAAGAAACAATATTTTGACTTGTCTTTTAAATTTGAATTTGAGGTCGGTTTGGAACAAAGTGATGATTAGCAAAATTTAATTATGATGAAGTGGCACCATTAATAGGAGTTTACTATTGCATGACACCCAGGGTGTTACACTATGGCACATCATCACTTTATTGATTGCGAGAACACTACTATAGATATTCCCTACAACCTGGTTTTTAGCGAGATCACCCGTGATATTATTCCGTTGCCTGCACCTGCTTTGTTTGATTCTATTGCCAGGGGCAGATACAGGATCATGCCAGATGACATCATCGCCTACCAGAATGCCCTGGCTGTTGCAGACGAGGAGCCTCAGGAGTGGGACGCTCAGGTGCCCGCTCCACAATACTTTAACGTGGGACCTGATGGCTACTTCGAGTGGTGATTACCAAGCTAGGCCAAAAGCCTAAGCTTGGGGGAGTACGTATTTCCACCGACATTACATTCATTGTTAACACATCTCATTCCTGTTGTCGGTGTCTACACTTTTTCATTGTATTATCCATGCTAAATTTATTTTCTCGTTTTCTTCTTGTGTGTTTAAAAACTTTGAGAAAATCCAAAAAAAAATGTTGTTTGCTTCTTTTCGGTTTTTCTTTCTATTTTGATTAGTTGTAGTATTAAAAGAAAACCCAAAAAGATTTCCTTGTTCTTCTTTTGCATGTTGGGAGCTTTCCCGTGTAAATAGCTTTTCTCGTTTTGTTTTTCTTTTCTTTAATTTGCTTTCTTCAAGAAAAACTAAAAACTCCAAAAACATTTCAGTGTGTTTCTCTGAAATTCTTTTCTCTTTATTGAGTCATACCAAGGAGAAGACTATGATGAAATTGTTGAGTGGCTCTCATATGCATTATTGTTGATCTAACAAAGAGCTCAAATTACCTTGTCTTCTCCTTTGAATAAAATGTTTGCAGATTCCAGCTTAGTCCACGGCACTCTTGCACTATTATTATTTTCACATCATTCGGCCGTGCAAGTGAAAGGCAATAATGACGATATTTGATGAACTTGCTGTGGCAGGGAGAAACGGGTATGAACTCAACTTGTTCTGTTTTTGTAAATATGTTTAACCTAGTATCCATGATTTAGCCTATTATGATTAAACATGTTTGCAATGACCCTTAGAGATTATAGTTTCTCATGCCATGCTTAAGTAGCTAGGAATGGATAATGATTTATCTTGGATGTCAACATTGCGTTAAAATGATTGTGATGTAGTATGATGATATGGTATCCTCCTCTGAATGTTCGAGTGGCTTGACTTGGCACATGTTCATGCATGTAGTTGAATCAAAACCAACATAGCCTCTATGATATTTATGTTCATGGTGTTTGTATCCTACTCATGCTAGTATCCAATGTTACTTATGCATAATGCATGTTCATGACCGTTTTCGCTCTCTAGCTGGCCGCTTCTCAACCTATTTGCTAGCCTTCACCTATACTAAGCGGGAATACTGCTTGTGCATCAAAATCCTGAAACCCAAGTTATTCTAGATGAGTCCACCAAACCTACCTATATGCGGTATTACCCTACCGTTCTAAGTAAATTTGCATGTGCCACCTCTAAAAACTTCAAATAAATATCCTTTTTGTGTGCCTGGATTGTTCATAGAGTGACAGGAGGTAGTCAGTATCTTCCATGCTAAGCGGGTTATTCTCATGATGAGTGTTTATTCACTCGTCCTTGCACGAGAGGGGCGGTAATAGGGATTCCCAGTCCCGAATTCAAAATTGCAAATAATTAAACAAAACTCCCCCGGGATTGTTGTTGGTATGGACGGTACCCGTGGGTTCGGTTAGCCGTGGAGTGTGTTTGTTGGTGGAGGGGGAGTAAACCTTTACTTTTTATCGCTTGGGAACCGCCACTAATGTGTTTAGCATGGAAGATACCGATAACTAATGGTCGCGAAGTAAACAAAAAGGGTGCATTTCTCAAAATTTCAATTACCTCTGTTTTAAAATTTTGAGCTCTAGCACCGCTGCAAATCACTGCTTCCCTCTGCGAAGGGACTATCTATTTACTTTTATGTTGTGTCATCACCTTCTCAAATAAGCACCAGATCCTGAGAGCACTATTGTCATCCTCATGCATTGTGTGTAGCTAATGTTGGGTGCATCATGACTAGATCTTTTCTACCATGAATTACAATGTTTAGTCGATGCTTGAACTTTGGAGGTGCTCTGCATTTATGTTTTGCGGTCTCAGAAAGGGCTAGCGAGATACCACTATTGTCATATTATATCATGGTTATTTTGACAAAGTGTTGTCATTTGAGATATCTTATTATTGCTCGCTAGTTGATTATGCCATTAATATGAGTTAATGTAATTTTTAAGAGCTATTGTCGACATGGTTAGTCATGATCTTTGCTAAAAACCTGGGTGCTACTTAAGCTTATTTATGTAAACAAGAGCAAAAGAGTTCGTAAAAGTTTTTCTTTTTCACTTTCAGTTTATCGACTGAATTGCTTGAGGACAAGCAAAGGTTTAAGCTTGGGGGAGTTGATATGTCTCCGTCGTATCTACTTTTCCTAACGCTTTTCCTCTTGTTTTGGACTCTAAGCTGCATGATTTGAATGAAACTAACCCGGACTGACGCTGTTTTCAGCAGAACTACCATGGTGTTGTTTTTGTGCAGAAATAAAAGCTCTCAGAATGGCACGAAACTTTTTGGAGATTTTTTATGGAATAAAAGAAAAATACTGGAGCCAAGAACCACGGGAGGGGGGCCCCTAGGTGGGCACAACCCACCAGGGCGTGCCCCCTCCTGGCGCGCCCAGGTGGGTTGTCCCCACCTGGTGGCCCCGCTGACCCTATCTCCGACGCTATAAATTCACACTTTCGGAGAAAAAAATAGGGGAGAAAGAATTATCACGTTTCACGAGACGGAGCCACCGCCTCCTCCTGTTCTTCATCAGGAGGCCAGATCTGGAGTCCATTTGTGGCTCCGGAGAGGGGGATCTTCGATCTTCGTCATCACCAACCCTTCTCCATCGCCAATTCCATGATGCTCCCCACCGGAAGTGAGTAATTCCTTCGTAGGCTCGCTGGTCGGTGAGGAGTTGGATGAGATTCATCATGTAATCGAGTTAGTTTTGTTAGGGCTTGATCCCTAGTATCCATTATGTTCTGAGATTGATGTTGCTATGACTTTGCCATGTTTAATGCTTGTCACTTTGGGCCCGGGTGCCATGATTTCAGATCTGAACCGTTTATGTTATCACCATTATATCTATGTTCTAGATCCGATCTTGCAAGTTATAGTCACCTATTACGTGTTATGATCTGCAAATCCCGGAGTGACAGAAGTCGGGATACTTTCCGGTGATGACCGTAGTTTGAGGAGTTCATGTATTCACTAGGTGTTAATGCTTTGTTCCGGTTCTCTATTAAAAGGAGGCCTTAATATCCCTTAGTTTCCTTTTGGACCCCGCTGCCACGGGAGGGTAGGACAAAAGATGTCATGCAACTTCTTTCCATAAGCACGTATGACTATTTACGGAATACATGCCTACATTATATTTATGAACTGGAGCTAGTGTCGTATCGCCCTAGGTTATGACTGTTATATGATGAATATCATCCAACGAATTCACCGATCCAATGCCTATGAATTTCTCTTATTTATTTTTTTTGCTAAGTTACTACTGCTATTGTTACTATTACACTTGTTACAAAATCATTGCTATCACTGTCACTGTTACTATTGTTGTTGCTATTACTACCAAAACTATCATACTACTTTGCTACTGATTACTTTGCTGCAGATAATTAATCTCTAGGTGTGGTTGAATTGACAACTTAGCTGCTAATACTTGCAAATATTCTTTGGCTCCCCTTGTGTCGAATCAATAAATTTGGGTTGAATACTCTACCCTCGAAAACTGTTGCGATCCCCTATACTTGTGGGTTATCACCCCCTAGATGGGGGGAGGGTTTCCCCTCTGGTCCTTGGCCTCCATGGCAGCGGAGGGGCGGGAGCCCCTCCGAGATTGGATCTCTTTCTCTGTTTCTTTCTGTTTCTGCCTTCCAGATTCTGGCCTTTCACCGTTTCTTAAATATCCGAAGATCCGTAACTCCAATTGGGCTGAAATTTTAACACGATTTTTATCTGGATATAAGCTTCCTTGCAGCCTAAGAACACCTCCAACCGACCTATGGGGTGGCCACAAGCCAGTCAGGTGTGCCCAGGGTAGGGGGCGCACCCCTAGGGCTTGTGGGCCCCTCGGGCATCGTCTCGCATTGATTCTTTTTCCCAAAAATCACATATATTCCAAAAAATATCTCTGTAAGTTTTTATCGCGTTTGGACTCCGTTTGATATGGATATTCTACGAAACAAAAAAACATGCAACAAACAGGAACTGGCACTGGGCACTAGATCAATATGTTAGTTCCAAAAATAATATAAAAAGTTGCCAAAAGTATATGAAAGTTGTTGAATATTGGCATGAAACAAACAAAAATTATAGATACGACGGAGATGTATCAGTGATGGAGGATGGTTGATGATGACGATGGCGGCGAATCCCCCTCTCCGGAGCCCAGAATGGACTCCAGATCTTCCCTCCCAATGAAGAACAGGAGGTGGCGGCGGCTCTGTATCGTGAAATGCGATGAAACTTTCTCTCCTATTTTTTTCTCGAGAAATAGGAATTTATAGTATCCAGATTAGGGTCAGCGGAGCCTCGTGGGCCCCACTACCCACCAGGGCATGCCAGAGGGGGGTGGCGCGGCCTGGTGCCTAGTGGGAAGCTGGGCCCCCCCTCCAATGGGTCTTGGTTCCAGTATTTTTCTTTTATTCCAAAATAATTCTCCAAAAAGTTCCGTCCAATTCCGAGAACTTTTATTTCTGCACAAAAACAACACCATGGTGGTTCTGCTGAAAACAACGTCAGTCCGGGTTAGTTTCATTCAAATCATGCAAATTAGAGTCCAAAACAAGAGCAAAAGTGTTTGGAAAAGTAGATACAATGGAGACGTATCAACCACACATGAACAGTCCCTCGAATCGAAGACCGAAAGCACGGCCTCTCTACTTGGTTGCAAGCGTGCAGCCTTTACGATCCGGCAGCGCTTCACCGTCCAGAGCTAATTGTCACCGGAGAATTAGAGGGAGGAGATTATAACCACACTGAGCTTCTAATTATGAGTACAAGAGGATTAGCCTAGCTCTAGTTAGTCAACTAGGACCAACTAAAACTAGAACTAGAGGAGGCTCCAAAACTTATATGTTCAAACGGGTGGAAATCCTCTAGTATATATAGGTTGGAGGGGAGAGGAGGGGCCCCACAAGGGGAGGAAAAGTCCCTCCCCTTTGTCTGGCCAAGGGAGGAGGAGTTGGACTCCTCGCCAACTCCAATTTGGACCCCTTCCTTAGGGAAGGAGGCACTTTCCCGCTTGGGCCTTTTTGGCCCAAGTTTCCTTCCACCTCTTGGCCTTTTTAGGCCCGTTGATATTTAAATTAAATATAAAATGTTCTAAATACTTATAGAAATTTTTATCTATACTTTGGCATCTCCGGAAACTTTTTCCACCTATATATAATTTATCGGTAATACCCGGTATTACCCGATACTCACCGAAACCCTTTCGGTGACCACGAAACGCTTCCGGATCCTCTCGGAACTATTCCGAATATTCATGAAATAATTCCACAAATATATTTTCATGACTCTCATCCTACTAACACTCAGCTTATTGTGATTGTCTTAAGATTGTGACCCCGTAGGTTCGGTAACTCACATACATGGACGAAACCATTCGTCCAATGACCGACAGCGGGACCATGGACGTCCATATTGGTTCCTGTGAGTACACGAATGATATTCGAGTGAATCTTGGTTATCATTTGATGTTCCCTTTGCTTTGTGATACTTCAAAAAGCCGGGATGCATCGATATCCTCCTAAGTCATCACCATGCTCACTATACCGAAATCCTCGTTAGTGGTTTTGTTCTTCTTTCTCGTTATTGTGTTCCGGCATCCCGTGATGAAGTCACCTATGTGTGGCCAGATGATAATTGATGCCATAACACCGAGAGGGCCCTAAGAATATCTATCCATCATCGAAGGAGCAAATCCCACTTTTGAGCTATCCGTCCACCTGTCAAACTTTCCGATAAACCTGTAAGTTGTCATTATGATCACTGTGTTACAGGTGACATTTGAGCAACCCCAATGCCCACTGTACGGTAAGAAGTGACCATGATACGCTCATGGTCTAAGGAGCAAAACCGCACGTTAACACTCTGTGTTATTACAATTGATCACAGATGATATTATCTCAATTCATAACAAACAAGTTTGGGTCTATGATCGTTCTTCCAACGTCATAATCTCAATGTTGTTTTAGGACTATCGTTACACTTAACGATATCCTAAGATCCAGAAAACGTGATCACCAACAACACTTGAGCTAGTCTTAGAGGCGAGACTAGGAACCTTTATTATATCCATTTACCATTTCACACGTGCATATGAGTTATCCACTGAATCGCATATTCCAGGATCATAGCAGTTATAGCATGAAATATAACCACTTAATTATGAGTATGAAAATATAATTATACAATATTATTGCCTATAGGGCACATTTCCAACATGGGTCGGGGGTGTTGGAATCCTACGTTTCGCGTGTTCGGACTCCCACAAAGCTCCCCCACTTTTGTCTCCGGTTTGCGGGAGAAATCGCGACCAGACCGCCCCGCAGACCGATACAAGCCTACTGGATGGCTTTCATGGTCCGGACGGACACGGGCGGTTTGCGGGTCCGCCTTGGAGATGCCCTAACCTCGTAATTGGAATCCAGGGTGGTGACCGCAAATTGGTTTGGAAAGCCTTCGCCACACTTGCATGGATGGTATGGAATGTTAGGAACAAAGCTCATTAAGCAGACTTTCTCTAACCACCTAGCTGACTTCATTTATAAAATGAAATCTCTTTAATAGTTGTGTCAGCTGTGTCAGGCCGCGGAGACGTAAGGCTAGTCATTGTGGGAGTAAGCGCATCTGCAGCCAGACTTGGCAAATTTGGCCCCTATACGTCCGTGGATGCATCCGGACGGGCCCTATATCTCGCTTCTGGCATCCACATATCTCAAATCCGGACTCTCAAATCCATGCACGTCGATCATACAAGCCAATGTCGCACTTAAATAACAAATGTTGGTATCGAAAATAAATAGTGTTTATATAAAATTTATTTTAAGTGCACAACTCAAACATCAGCTCTTTGGTTTCCATTGTGGGTCCACATATGCTACACAAGATCATTGAGTAGTGGCGCGTGCACATGATGATCTCGAACATTCTGATGCATGTGTAGAAAGTTCATAAGTTGAGCTGCATCTTGATCTTCTGGGATTTGAACTTGTTCTCCAGGCGCTTCAAAATCATTGGTTTGGGCAACACCATCACCCTCATCCTCCACAATCATATTATGCAAAATAACACAACATGTCATGAGCTGCCACAAAGTTTCTGGTTCCCACATCATTGTACCCCCACGAACAATTCCCCAACGAGCTTGAAGCACTCGGAATGCCCCCTCCACATCCTTCCTAGTTGCTTCTTACATTGTTGCAAAGTGGCTTTGTTTCCTGCCCTGTGGTTCAGATATGGTCTTCACAAACGCCGCCCACTGAGGATAGATGCCATCGACAAGATAGTATCCCATGTTGTAGTCTCGGCCGTTGACGGTGGAGTTGCACGGCGGTGATTCCCCATTGCAAAGCCTCCTGAATAACAGAAATCGTTGAAGCATATTGATGTTGTTGTGAGAACCCAGCATTTCAAAGAAAGCATGCCAAATCCATAAGTCATGTGATGACATGCTACTTGTGAGTTGCATTGGGATTTCCCCGAAGAGTAGAGGATGATGTAGTACAGTAGAGATAAGTATTTCCCTCAGCTAAGAACCAAGGTTACCAATCCAGAAGGAGAACCACGCAACGTCTCGTGAACAGCACCTACACACAAAATGACAAACACTTGCACCCAACGTAAACAAGGGTTGTCAATCCCTTGGCGGTTAATTGCAAGGATCAAATCTCATAGTGATAGATAGATAAACAAAAACACAAAATAAAATAACGTAAATAAAATTGCTGCAAGGTATTTTTGGATTTTAATATATGATAAAGATAGACCCGGTGGCCATAGTTTTCACTAAAGGCTTCTCTCTTGAACATAGCATATGGTGGGTAAACAAGTTACTGTTAGGCAATTGATAGAAAAGCGAATAATCATGACGATATCCAAGGCAATGATCATGTATATAGGCATCACGTCCGATACAAGTAGACCGACTCCTGCCTGCATCTACTACTATTACTCCACATATTGACCGCTATCCAGCATGCATCTAGAGTATTAAGTTCATAAAGAACAGAGTAACGCCTTAAGCAAGATGACATGATGTAGACAAAGTAAACTCAAGCAATATGAATAAACCCCATCTTTTTATCCTTAATGGCAATGATACAAGTACGTGTCATGTCCCTTTCTGTCACTAGGAATGAGCAATGCAAGATCGAACCCATCACAAAGCACCTCTCCCATTGCAAGATAAATCAATCTAGTTGGCCAAACCAAACGGATATATCGGAGAGAAATACAAAGCTATAATAATCATGCATATAAGAATTCAGAAAAGACTCAAATAATATTCATGGATAATCTGATCATAAACCCACAATTCATCGGATCCCAACAAACACACTGCAAAAAAAAGGATTACATCGAATAGAACTCCAAGAACATTGAGGAGAACATTGTATTGAAGATCAAAGAGAGAGAAGAAGCCATCTAGCTACTAGCTATGGACCCGTAGGTCTGTGGTAAACTACTCACGCATCATAGGAAGGGCAGCAAGGTTGATGTACAGCTCCTCCGTGATCGATTCCCCCTCCGGCAAAGTGCCAGAAAAGGCCTCCAGATGGGATCTCACGAGAACAGAAACTTGCAGTGGCGGAAAACGTATTTCGGGTGGCTCTTGTAAAGGGAATATTTGAGAATTTATAGAGGCGGAATTAGGTCAAGAGGTGCCACGAGGGGCCCACAAGCCTGAGGAGCGCCCTCCCACCCTTGGGGCGCACCTCCGGAGCTTGTCGCTCCCTCGTGGCTCGTCAGGTCTTCTCCCGAACCTTGTAGGGTCCCTTCTAGTCCAGAAAAAATTAATCCAAAGTTTTTTCTTCGTTTGGACTATGTTTGATATTAATTTCCTGAAAAGCCAAAAACAAGCAAAAAAACAGCAGCTGGCACTGGGCACTAGGTTAATAGGTTAGTCCCAAAAAATAATATATAATTGCATAATAAACATCCAAGATTGATACTATAATAGCATGGAACAATAAAAAATTATTGATACGTCAGAGACGTATCATGCCACCGCTTCTAGTATGATGGTGGCCTCTATGGTGTGACCTTGATACATTCCCCGCGAACCTTTGGGGCAGTTCTTCCATTGCCAATGCATGCAATCAATTGATCCGAGAATTCCTAGAAACCCTCTGGCCTCTCCAATAGCCAACAACTTCTCCGTGTCCTGCGCATTTGGTTCTCTCAGATACTCTGCTCCAAACACCTGCACCACGGCGCGGGAAAACTTGACAGTAGTCTACAGGCATGTGCTCTCCCCCATCCTGGCCATCTCACCAACGGCATCTGCCACAGTACCAAGTGCAAGCATCCTCAGAGCAGCCGTGCACTTCTGCTTAGCACAGAAAGAAAGTTGACCGCAACAATCCCTTGTGAGCTTGAAGTAGTCATCGTGTGCCTTCACTCCCTCCACAATGCGCAAAAACAATGGTTTCCGCATGCAAAAACAGCGACGAAACCATGGATCATCCGGGAAAGTTGGGTTCGGAGCAAAGTAGTCCTTCTGCAGTAGCCGTGCTCCGGACACCCTATCCCGATTAATCACTCTTCTCCCTTTGATTGAGCCCTTGAAGTTGAGAATATGCTGCTCCACTTGTTGGTCCATTTCCTCTTGCATGCTCATGAGCATGATCATATCCAATTCTTCGCCGGATCCGAGGAATCAAAGAACTCATCTTGAATCATTTGATCAAGCTCCGTCGGTCCATACTCCTCGTCCGACGAAGCATCAAAATTCATCGTTGTCCCTAAAAAACACAAAAAACTAGGTCGAACAATGTGTCGAACACATAGAGTGCAAGGGGGAGCTCGGGAGTTGCCGGACGTACCATTGTGGCGTCTGGGCCGGCGACAACATCCCCGGCGGCGAGGATGGTAGACAAGAGTGATGTGCCGGTGCTGGCGGCGCAGACACTCGGAATGGCTGCAGAGCGCACGCGGCGATAGAATTGCAAGACGGACGGCGTGGAGGAGGAAGAAGAGAGGAGAGAGCAAATGGGTCCAGTAGGTCCGGGGGGTGGATTTGCGATGGGGTCGGCTGTCAGGTCCGACGTGGCGGACGCGCCTGGGCGCTCCCATATCCGCCCCATATTGGGGCTTCATATGAGGGGTGCCAGTTAGCCCGGGCGTTTGAGGCCTATTTAAGGCGCCCTTCTGGGTCGCATTTCCATGACCGGGTCGTACGCGCGGGCGTTTGAGGCGGGTTTTGGGCGCCTCGTTGTAGATGCTCTAACATAGGTAGTAAGATGTTACACATATTCCACATAAGCAAAAAGACTTATGTGGCAAGTAATTAAAGAGAGAGACAAATTGAATAACATAATATGTTATCACCACACCGCTTCCCAATACAAAATGACTCTACAAAGTAATAAATGAACCTCTCTATGTTATCACATCTATGGCACTACCCTCTAGGAACCGTAGCTTTACTGGTTCCTCATTAAGCATGCGCGCAAAGGTGCCGACCTCACAGAGAATGACTCATCATGATGACAATGGCTAGGAGAGCCATGGGGGAGAACTTACTTCCGCTCGAGCATCTTTACTCAGCTCCCTCGTGCTATTCTACGTGCCCGACCCTTGTCACCATGTATCATACTTCTAGTTACTATTGTAAGGATCTCAGTTTAAGAGAGAGGTGACAAGAGAAGCCTTAGCCGCCACTAGACATCTGCCTCCACAGGCCGCCACCAGGGCGTGCCGCCGGCAAAGCCCGCGCAACACCGGCTGGTGGGGGGTCTGGATCGAGGGGGTCTGCTATGAAAATATTGAAGGGTTGTTGTGGGACGGCGAAGGAGATGTGTGCTCGAGCGACAGCCTTTATCAGGTGGTGCATGAAGAGTCGATGACAATGTTGGTGAACCCGGTTGCGGCTGAAGGGATCCAGCGCGGTAATCTTCACCAGTGGACCGTCCTGTGGATCATTGGAAGAGGGCGCTTGTGCACAGTTCTCGCCGATGGCAAACTGGACATCAGACCCGGACCTGTCGTACAACATCATAGGTGATTTTTTAGGTTTTATTTTGGGAGTCTGCATACTTTGTGTGGGGCGAGGAAATGGTGGTGTTGCCCCAGGGTATGAATAATGTTCTCCCTCCCTATCATCGTTCCATTGGAGTATTTTTCTCCACCAGAGGGCTTGTGGAGTTGTGACTCTGGGCAGGTCCTCCGCGATCCGGCTGGGTTAGGTTTCTGGTGGATCCGTCTAGACGACCAACTTTCGTGGTCTTTGTTGTCTTTGGAGTTTCTACAAGCCCTTATCGGCGTTTTTTCTTCGGGATGACAATATGCTTTCAGATCGTTGCCGTTGTCGTCTCCCGGTCTGCATCGATGACTTCCCCGCCGCTGCTTGTACAAACTCGTGGGTTTTTAAAATTTTGCTCCGATGAGGCGGGGGCAGGGGGCAGAAGCGACATCGATGAATGCATTCCTACTTCGACACCCCAATGAATGTATTTCTATTTTTTGGTAAGCAAGGATATGGCCATAGGCCTTTTCGCCACAAAAAACAAAACAAAACTCAATTTAAAGCCGGGCGACTTTCTAAAAAACTAGATCGGGATCGCACCTTGGCGCGAGGGTGCCGGTCCCAACGTTTTGGTCAACCAGGTAATGCTAAGTTAGTAGGAATTCAGGTTTAGCATATGCATTCATATAGGATAACAATAAAGTTAAAAAACATTCAATTGTGATATGAGTAAGATATAGTGATGCTTAATATCGGCATGAGATTATAAGGCAGAATCAATTTCAGTGCGTTCTGCCACAGCCTACGAATAATACTATGATTTCCGAAAGGTTTGCATCCAGAATAACTCTTAGGACCAAGAAGTACAAATGTCATACATCACCATGGTTATACAATTATACCAACAGCAAACTACATGTAATTAACTTTTATTTGGGAAATAAAGAAAGAATTAATCAAAGTCAATGTAGAAACAAAATTTGGTACTTCTCATGGAGCCAACAGAAATAGATGAAGAAGGGCAAAAGTATATGTCGACCAATACATTATCTGCCAGATAATCTTCAACTTCCCTTTGCCAAGAATTGGGCAAGTTCCTCCACGCATGGAATTCTATAAATGTGCACAGCTTCTTCATAATAAGGAAACATGGTTGTTTAAGAAAATTACCATCTACTAATTTATAGAGTGCAGCAGCATTCAGCTAATGAGACACCTTAATAGCCAACACATGCAATTGTGAATAATGAATAAGGTTGTTCCAGATTCACAAAAAAAACTGGTATACTAGTTTCTGATTTCCAGAAAACCATGGTTATTTTTAGCCTTACATTACCAAGGAAGCCTACATGGACCTACTCTGTGGGAAACCAATAATAATACAATGGGGGAATAAAACATCTTCCATAATTTCTTTTTTGTTCAAGTTTGGACAAAAAAGAAAAGAAGAATTTATAGGGACAGTGCTACCCATCTATTTCCAGCATTGTACAGAAACATCGGAACTATTGAATCAATACTGATGCCACATACAAAAAAGCATAGAAGATAGGAAACACGCCTTTGGCGCGTGGTGCCTGGCTCAACCCATGGTCCAAACCTATAAACAAAGTACATATTGTTGTGAGAATAGTTGTCGAGAATGAATCAGTTTAATGCATAGAGGCAGGAAATTGCCTTTATAGATAACATAATTGTGTCCAATACATAGCATATGTCCACACAACAACAAATGGATAGTGCAATCAGTCACACCAAATGCTCAGCAGCATTTTGGCTCCAAATGTAAACCAACATGATGGGGCATCACAAGTAGATAGGAAGTGCAGACTGCCAGGTGCCAGCCAACCCGATAGTACAACACATATTTCAGACATAAGAGATGGCACATGTATATAAACAACTAAACCATCATATGAATTTTTGAAAGGAATATGTAGGAGATTGCTTGTAATAGTAATGGTTCAGTTATTATAGAGGATTCAGATGGCGTGTCCTTCCAAATGTTGATGTCACAGAAATGGTAACACAATTTACCAAAATCAAGTCTTGTGCTTGTGAAGAGAACGATATATATTGTTCGTCTATGACATATGTTGATAGTAGTGTATCATATATCTTTGTCTGAACATCTCGCTCGCTAGCTAGGGTGTTGGACGAAGGACCTGCTGATGGTGATCACGTGCTCGCCCCGTCTCGCCGACGCGGTAGGCCCTGGCGAGCAAGCCTTGCCAGACTTGTTCCGGTGTTGTGATGTGAGGTCCTACCGACAGACATATCATGTTAGCAAAATAATTCAATGTGTTTTATTTACAGTCAGAATATAATTCATGCACCAACCTTCTCATAGCTTATTAGTACAACTCCACATGCCAGGCTAATTACTCGCCATCATAAATAAGTGGACCTCACCATTGCACTATGTCCCACATCATGGATCTTTTTTTAAACATCTTAATGTACACCTAGCATCAATTGGCCCAACAGTAGTACTGCAAATAAAAGGTGGCATTGTTAGATCATGCCCCCTATTTTTTACTATAGCCAACAAATGAGAAAATATGATAGTTCATATAGTCTTAGAGCTTAGATTAGAGTAGATTTTATTTTAGTACAGAACCACAATATGGTAGTTCATGCCAAGAGTCTAATTCAGTCACACAATGAGAGTTGATATCTATAGAGAACCACAATATTTCAATAATATAAGTAATTTGACTAGCAATGAAAATTACAGTTGCAGCCATAACAGTCTGAAGACCCATATAGACTAAAATATTTTAGTAGTACGAACAACACAAGTGGCAAAAACATTGGAATGAAATGGCTACATAGTGCTCCAATTTTTTTGAGTAGTGAATAGAGAAGGCCAGCGGGAAGCGGAAGGCAACTCTAAAACATATGAATGGAATGACCATGCACATCATTAGCCAAATAGGGACAACCAATATATATATTCAGAAGATCAAGGTAATACCAGGAAACACAAACCTACCGGCTATATGTTGGTTGTCTCTGCAATTTATCATATGAGGCATGAAGCATCACTTAAAATAAATGGTTGCACACATAAAGCAATAGAGGGTTCAGTGAGCAAGTAGATTGTGATTGTTCTGTAGATGAAACAGAGGGCTATATGTTCAACCAAATGAATCATGAGCCTACATACTATATATCAAGAACAATATCTTTAAGCACTGTGACTGCGCAAGAAATAGTTTATTAGAAAGATGATTTCTTCCTCCAAATTTTGGCCAAAGAAAATACACATAATATAAGCACATCTATATATTTGTTAGAAATTAACCTAATCAGAGCAAAGACTGGAGGAAGCTAAAACTACAAGCTAAACAAAACTACTATGCAAGTTAATACCAGTTGAAAAAGTGGGTCTGGCTAAGGAGAAAGACAAATAGATTTTGGCAGTCGCAAGGCTCGCCAGATTGGGTGGCATGCCTGGTGCAAGGTCTCCTGCCGAAGAATGTAATGATCATATGTAACCAACATGACATAAAAAGCCAAAAAGGGTGATACTACTCATTGTTGTCGCATTTGCCATACCCACGCAATCAATACTAAATCGTAAATGTAATCATAACACATCCTATCTATTTTGAAGTTGTAATGCAAAGAGAGGTTGTAGGAAACAAATTGGTTTGCAGTTACAGATATGTGCATACCAAATATCTATGGAGTTTCATCATGGACGAATGTAAAGTGAATATACATCATAGAGGTGAACACACATGATGGTGTAACACAAGATGATGAAATACCTGGCCGAACTCTTTTTTTCTAATATCCATTGGTCTAATCTTTACAGTTTAACACACTTGACTTTCGCGAACTGTCTTTAGTACTGCCAACGAGTGCAAATATATCTAGAAAGTAGAAACCACAATCACAAAGAAAAAATAGAAATCTTGAGCCCAAATATCAAAATGATCAAGAAATTTTACATAGGTACCTTGGATATAGTTGCCTATTAACAAAAGGAGGCACTGAGAGTAACCTGGTTATAATATGTGCCTGCAACCTGGAGAGATCAGTTTACAAATGAATAGGCGAATAAGGTTAACATGAATGTTTTACGGTTGAAAATTTGGAAGAACTCATTGGGTCCAAATTTGTTTTGGGGGAGTAGGCAGGCGGTACATATTTTGTGCCAGGACATATCACTTCGTGCTAAGTCTAGTAATCCAGAAAAATGAACTTTGATAGCAAGAAATGGACTCAAGGCAGAGGATCCCTACAATAATTTTACCAGGCAAAACGATGATAAGCAGAAGCAATCCAACTTGCGTTGAAATGAAAGATTGGCAATGCCTTAATACTTAAATTACGACATTCTACTTGTCACCTCCTAGTCTTGAAGCCATTGAAGCTAATCCATAGTACAACCAAGGAAGGGGAAGATGGGCATGGAGACTACTTGAAACGTGATGCGAAGGACATTTACAACTTATCTCCTGAAGCAAGACTTGGTCTTGCTAATCACACTGGTGCAAACATAACCTCGCATATCTGGTTATGCGGCGTCAGCACTTCTGATCAGCTGAGCAGGAGCAGTTTCCTTGGTCCTGTTTTAGTTTCTGCATGATTCCATTTTAAGATGAATAAGTATAACTCCCTTTCATTCTGGTAATAAATATGTCATTACCTAGTCAGTTTATACTTGTGTACAAAATTAAGGAAACATGTTAACATGCAGTGCAAAATGATATTATTAACAGGGCCTACTGGAAGTGTGTGCTATGTAACACAGTTGTATCTCTGTGGAGGATACCTCAATTTGGTCCTGCAGCACTTTGATGTAGTCTACAACAATGTCGAGCATGTCTGAAGTATTTGTTTGCTGCATATTCAAGAAGAAACTTAGTAATATGTCTGTACTACGTTGACTTCTCCCAGAGATTAGGTGCAGAAATGTAATTCTAAAATCTGAAGTAACTGGGTCCGACTCATCGACGGCTACCGAGGTTCTGAATTTTTCGCCTGACAGTGTAATACTTTTAGTTTAGGCTAGAAACTTAGAATCATTAAGTGTAATTACTTTGGTGGTGAGTAAGAGCTTCTTTTGTAATTCTAGGTGAAAATTGCATCCCTATCCGCTGAAATAATTGACAGGAATTGGCAAAAGAAAATAAAAAGAGGCAGAATTGACAGTGCCCATTACTGACAACAACAGAATAATTCAACTGATTTAGTTACCTTATCCATGTTGGGCACGAGGTATTGCAACCTTCTAAGCCTCTTGCTAATCCTTGTTCTTCTTTCCTGTATAAGCATCACAAGCAAGAAAATGATTCAGTTTAAACATCCGATCGACAGTGAGCATGCAAGGAGTAATGGTAATTTTAAGTCAAGTTGGAGTCGATAATGTCGCAGAGAAAGCTAACTTGCCCTCTCAGCGACGCTTCGCGGGTGAGTGGCGCAGCCACACTTGGCGCGGACTCTGCAGGCGACGTAGTCCTGCTGCAGCTGCAGGTAGTTGTCCATGCCGGGCATGTCCAGAGACGAGCCAAACTGAATTTGGAGCAAGGTGTTAGAAGCGTAAACAATGGCAGCACAGAGTCTGGATGAGGTATGTCAAAAACATACTACCTGGGAGTCGATGTTGCTGAAGATGGTGACCATGCCGTCGTCGACGTCGGTCATCACCTTGGCCTTCTTGTGACACCACCATCGCACGCAAAAGAGATCAGCGCATGCAAAAAAAGGATGGCGCGGACCTAACATCGCACGCCTTTCTTTCTTTGATTACACAGGACGTGTGTTGACCTCAAGAAGACCCTTTGGTGGTGTAATCCACATCTCTCTACTCTCCATATCAATAACCCGCACAATATCTTTAGCAAATGGAATCCACACGTGCTGACGGGATGGAGTTGAATCCTGATTTTTTCAACGTTCTCACTACAGGTTGAGCAACCACCAATAAGATCTAGTCTAGGGTCCTAGCAAGCGTCGTTGAGGTCCAGTACCGTCACATCAAGGGGAATGAATTCATTTAGAGGGCAGATCACGAAGGCATACTTTCTCCTTCCCCTGCCCATCTCCCTCCCCCTTCCTCCCCCTCTCCCTCCCCGCTCTCACCAAAAACAACACATCAACGATGGATCTCGGGGGAGTGATTGGTGGAGGAGGATAAATGAATCCATGAGCCGGGGGTGACGAGGGCCTTCCGCATTACCTGGGTGAAGAGGAGGGAGGCGAAGAAGCCGACGAGGAAGAAGAGGGAGCCGCAGCAGGCCACCACCGCCGCTCCTGATGGCTCAGCCACCCGTCATGGCCACAAGGGGCTGGCACAAGGAAGGGCCGGTCGCGATCTGGTCGGGAGGAGGAGGCGCGAATGAGTGGCGGCGGCGACGGCGCGATCCGCTTGGCCTCCTCCTGTCGAAGGCGCGACGGCGCGCTCCGCCGGGAATAGCAGCATGGGCTTCCTCTTCTCCTGAGGCATGACGCGCGAGCTCGACGGGGAAGCGGCGGCGCGAGCGGCAGGTCATTGACGTCGACCGCGGCGCGAGCGGAAAAGGCAGCTAGGGTTTTTGTGGGAGGGGTGGGGAAGAGAGGAGTGGGCAGGAGGGGGAGGCTAGGGTTTGGAGGGAGAGAGAGAGAGAGGTGAGGCGGGAGGAAGAGGAGAGGGGCGGCGCGAGTGCGAGAGGAGCAGGGCTAGGTTCTCTCCATGGGAGCCACTGCCTTTTATACGTCTATGCGTGAAATGACGAAAATACCCTCGATGGGGCAAGGGAATTACGCGCGGTGGCACGAAGGAGAGGAAACTATTCGTTTCTACAGTGCCTCGGGTTCGATCCAACGACCGAGGCTCTCCAGTGGCTTGATCCGACGGCCCGGATCGCATCAACCAAACGAAACGGACGGCCGGATCTCCCTGAGCTATGTGGGCGTCCGGAGGCTGGCTCGGTTCTTGTTTTAGGATGCTTCCTGTGTAACTGCTTGAATTTCACGCAAAAAAGAAGAGAGAAAAACGCAGCAACGCTAGAGGAGCACGATCCGCTAGAGATAGAATGTCAAAGGATCACCATCGGAGATTTCCTACCCGTGCGTGTACGGGATTGTTCGGGAAGCAGTGGCACCACCTGCCTCCTTTCCCAAGCAATCACCGCGCGCAGAAACAGAAAGAAACCTGAGATACGGCGAAATCCCAACCGACGCCCGGATGCTGTTTCCGCAGTCGTCGGAGGACCCCTGTTCGCTCCGTGGGCCCAGTCCACACGCAGCACTCCAGCGCGCGCACGTCGACGCTCCCGCGCCATATAAACGCACAGCCCACTGCCGTGCTGCCCACCCACAACACGAGCAAACGCAACGCCAGCCGACTCGACTCCCGCGGAGCGGAGCGAGATCAGATCGATCGATCGATCTCCGCCACTTCCCATCCCCTCACCCACACAGGCCGCCGCAACCAAACCCTAGCAGCGATCGCGCCTGCGCCGCCGCGCTAGGGCTCGTCGGCGCTCGCTCGATCGATCGATCGATGGGGACCGATCCGGCCGATCAAGCCCGCCCCGGCCGCCGCCGCCCCCCCCCGCCCCGACCTCGAGGAGGGCGAGTTCGTCGCGGACGACGACGACGGCGGCGGCCGCCCGGAGATCAAGGTGCGCCGCCTCGAGGACATCCTCGACGGGGACGCCCTGCCGTCGCCCACGCCCTCGCGCGAGGGCGACTCGGACGGCACCGTCAGCGACATGGACGCCGACGACGAGGGCCTCGCGCGGGAGCCGGGCTTCCCCTGCCCCATCTGCCGGAGGGAGTTCGCGAGCGGCAGGGCGGTGCACGGCCACATGCGCGTCCACCATCCGCACGGCGGCGGCCGCCAGGGAATCGTCGTCAGCGGTGGATGGGCCGTCACCGGCAAGCGGGGCTACGTCGGCGGCAGGTCCGTTTCCCCCCTGGAGGAGGAGGGGGAGGAAGGAGTGGGCGACTCCACGTCCATGACTACTGCGGTCGCGGAGCCCGTGATCGACGCCGCGCCCATCGCGTTCGCGAGCAGGACCAGCAGCGCCGAGCCGAATCCTCCATCCATGGACATCGTTCTTGCAGCGGACAATCCTCCCAACCAGGTCGCCGTGCGCCCATCCTGTTCACCGCAATGCGGCGCCGGGCACCAGCCCGCCGCGCCTCAGGTCGTCGTCGCCCAACCTCAGCCAGCCGTCGCCCAAGCTCATCTCGCAGCGGCGGCGCCTCCGCAACTCTTCGCCTCGCCCCCTCAGGCCGTCGCGCGTCACGTTCGGCGCGCGGCGCCGTCGTCGACTTCACGGGACGAGCAAGGCCGGTGGGTCTGCAAGGAGGAAGGGTGCTACCAGCGATTCGACTCGCACCAGGGGCTCGGCGGCCACATGGCCGCCCACAAGATGAGAAAGAACAACGAGGCCGCTGCGGCGGCAGCGGCCGCGGGGCTGAACCCGTGCCTGGCGAGCGCAAAGCCGGCGAAGCTGCACCCGTGCAAGCACTGCCCCAAGGTGTTCAACTCGGGCGTGCAGCTCGGCGGGCACATGAGGATGCACTACGAAGGCAAGGTGATAGCGAGGAGGCGCCGCGTCGAGGCTCCCGTGTCGGCGCGAGAGCTCGCGGCAGCGCTCTTCTCCGCCCAGGCGTCCCCCGAGACGTCGACCAGCGCGTCCCCGCCCGACGGGCTCGCGCTGTCCCTGTCCCCGCCGGCGGACGGGCCCGATGAGCTCGCGCTGTCCCTGTCCCTGTTCCCGCCCGCGGACGCGCCCGATGAACTCGCGCTGTCCCTGTCCCTGTCCCCGCCCGATGAGCTCGCGCTGTCCCTGTCCCCGCCCGCGCCCGCCGCCACGGAAGTAGCGCAGCCTGGCATTATCTCGCCGGCATTGTCGGGAGGATCCGAGCCGGCGCCAGCGCCGGTCGCGCCGGGCATCTTGAGGATTTTCGGCGTGAACATCGCGGTGGCGGCACCTGCTCCTGCCGCGGAGGAAGTCTCCTCCGCCGTGAGCGAGACGGATCAGAGCTCGGCGGCGTCTACCAGCATCCAGGAGTAGACTGAGGTGCTAGTAAGGAAAGGCTAGATTTGATAGGGATGCGACAGATATACTTGATAATAGTAGCATTACATACTGCATGCCGCGGACTTCACGCAGATTTTATGCCATTTTGTATCACAGTTTTAGCTCATACGGGGAAAGATACGTGGATCGTGGAGCGTAAGCACCATATACACGATCGGGTAGTGTCAGAGTTTAAGTAAGTAGCTGTTATCTGGACGGCAGAAGTAAATTGCGTCCCCTTGGGATTCAGTGTGTATATACATTGTCTTGACGCCTTCACGCAGATTCTATCCCATTTGCATCGCAGTTCCATACCGGGAAAGCTATGTGTCGATCGAGTTTTGTCAAGATTTCAGAAACAAAAGTTGTCATGTGGTCAGCTGAAACAACCTCTGCCTTCTTGAGTAATGAACATTGTATACATTGTTTACACTAGTAAGTGTGCACGTTCAACACACACTAACAGGGGAAAGAATTCTTTTCATTCACTTACTTAGTAAGAAATTATTTAAATAAAATCAGCAACTTTTTCCTTAAATCAGAAAGGCGCTTGGTAACTGCTCTTGAAAAGCTTCATAGCATATACTAGATGCATAAATGTGTGCGCTCACGTCCTTGCATGTTGGAAACAATCATCGGTTAAGTAAGAGGAAAAATGTTTACACTTTTTGTAGAGGGAAGAACATTGGGACAGTCAGCAGCCTTTCACATGATCGCTCCTAGTTTGGATTCGGAAAGAAAAGGAAGATTCATTGGAACTGAAAAGAACAATCAATCAGGCACGCTTTCAATCTATTGGCTAGAATTTGACAAAATACACTTAGTACTGCAACAATCGACGTGTCCCATCTTCTCAGGATTAAGCGCTTCAACTGAGCCGACGAAATGGAGCAAGGCGTCGTCGTTTCCGAGCATGAACCCTTGGTTATCACCAATGAACCTGCAACATCCATCACACACATTGTAAAAAAAAGGGGGAAGAGAAAATTTCCAATACAGAAAAAAAAAGAGGAGGAAGTAGACAGATCTCGAGAGAATTACCAATACAATGAGAGAAGAGAGGACAGATCTGGGCCTAGAGATGGAGTTTTGGGTTTCAATCCGCAGGCAGATGGAGGAGGTGGCTCTCGGAGGGAAGTGGTGAACTTTGGTGGAGGGAATGATGATCCCAAGAAACATGGTGGAGCATAAGGATCAAGATCCAAAAGGAAAAGAAGCTGATGTCGTGGTAACCCCCTCTCTAGAGTTGATTCAGCAGCAGCAGTGGTGGTTTGGGGCCCTGCTGGCGCAGATTGCTCAACAGGGAGTGGGGGGTTCGTCGGGGGCAAGCAGTGCTCCTTCCCATGGAAGTGGAAAAGAAGCTGAGACTGATAGGAGAAAGAGCAGTGCATTGGAAGAAAGAGGTGCTAACAGGAGGTAAGAGATGGACTCTGGTCTAGGCAGTAGACAAGGGCAGAACAATTGGGGACAAAGCAACAGAACTTGGCAGAGAGATGGTGCAGGGCAGAGCAAAAGTGGACAGAATTACAGAGTGGTGTGTAAATAAGTGCAAAGATCCTAGACATCTGACCAGGGACTGCAAGTTGCCTAATTGCATAATCTGTGGGAAAAATTCACATATCACTGAAGAGTGTGCCAGGTTGAAGCAAATGAAACCAACACCCAAGTTTGTGGGGTATGCGGCCAGGGGACTTGGGGTGCATTTGATCCAGAATTCAAAAGAGGTGGTGAGCAGTGAACAAACTAATCCTATGGCAATTGTCAACATTGTTTCTGGGGAGATAAATGAAACTCAATTTTTGGAAGGGCTCAACTAACTGGAATTGGCAGTGGAGATGCAAAAAGCAGGGAAACATGGCCTATCTTGTGAGATTTCCAAACAAAAGCAGTCTGATAGAACTACATAATTTTGGTGACTTCAATCTGTGGGGAACAAAGGCAATAATAAATGTTGACAGTTGGACCTATGACACACAAGCAATTGGAAAATTACACATTGTGTGGGTGAAATTTGGAAAGGTGCCTGAATGCTTTAGACACTTTTTTGGAATGTGTGAGGTAGCTGCCACTATTGGCCCTGTGTTAGGAATTGATATGACTACTATTCTTCAGGAAAAGGTGAGAGCTAAAGTGGGTGTGAGGGACTTTGAAAAACTGCCTAAACATACTAAAGTCACTGACAAGGAACTGATGATATATAGAATTACCATGGAGTTGGAAGAGGTGGTGGAGCAAGGATGGTATGAGGAGAAAAGGAAACATGATTCTATTGAGACTGAACAAGAATGAGCTACAGATGATATGAGGAAAAAACTGAGAATTGGGGGGATGGGTACTAGTGGAAACAAAGAAACTATTTCTCTGGGAAGTGTGGGGCTGAAACAATTTGAGGAGATGAGACAGAAGAGTGAGGAACTGTTGTTGATACAGAAGGAATACCTGGCTGAAGTGGGACTGAGGAAAAGAGTGGAAGCGAATCTGGACAAGGTCATCTTGAAAATGCAGGAAATGGAAGAAAACAAAACCAGGCAAGAAGCTTGGAGAGCTATAGAAGAAAAGAAGAGTATCAGTTCGGAAACAGAGAAGCTAAATCTGATGGAGATGATTAAGGGACAGCAAGAGTTAATTAACAGATGCATGGAGAAAATTTAAATGTGGGAAGAGAAAGATCTGACTGGTGAGGACCTTGGTGGAAAAGGTGAATATGAAGGAGAATTACCACAAGACTCTGGATTGGAAGATGTCTATGCTGAACCTGTAGATTATAATGCCAGTCAAGATTATGTGGATTCTCTGGCATTAAGTTGGGCTTCGCTAAGAAGGATGATGTTCATAGAGATATGGATAAGGATGGACCAACAAGGAGAAGTGACAGGAACTTGGACAAGAAAGATGCTAAGATTGAGGATTTAGCCAAGGAAAGGGCTGCTGAGAAAGATAACTATGGTAAGATATCTACTCTGACTAACAAAAAAATTCCTTATTTGATATGTCTTGTAAAGTAGGAGTTGATCTGGGTTGCACTATTGATATGGTGAATCAGAATCTAGACCTGATTGCCAATATGGAACAGGCTAGAAGAGATATATATCTCCAGAGCTTGAAAAATGAGAAAGAAAATAAAAAAGATAGCTCTTCAAGTCCTATTGACATTGGAGATGCTGATTACAGGAGTTGTGTTCTGAAAATGACCACTCTGATGCTGAATTAGAGTTGGATTATAATGATAATCTTAAGAAAATTTTCTCTAGCAATAAAAAACTGAGGGGTGGCTCTCCAGCCAATAGTGTTGGGAAGGATGCCATCTCCATAGGGGGGATGAAAAGGAAAAAAAGAAAAAATAATGATAGGTATGTTTTGGAATGTGAGAGGGATAGGGCAAGATATTAAGAAAAATTTCATTAGAGATACTATACAAGAAAAACAGCTGGACTTTGTTGGATTAACAGAAACTATTAGGTCTAACTTTGCTAAGAATGAATTACATAACCTTTCTGGAGGAAAAAAATTCCTTTGGGAATGGATTGCTCCCAGAGGAAAGTCTGGAGGGATTCTTGTGGGGATTAATAATGATTCCTTTGACTTGATTCAAGTTGAAAAAGGGCCATACTTTGTTAGGTTACTACTATTTGATAAAAAAGCAAAATTCAATTGGAACTTAGTTACAATCTATGGTGATGCTTAGAAAGATGGAAAAATTGCTTTCCTTGTTGAGCTCTCCAGAATTTACCAGGATAACCCTCAACCTTGTGTGATTGGGGGAGACTTCAATTTAATTAGAAACAGTTCTGAAAAAACAAATCGGGGGAGACTGATCACTTCAGTTTTGTATTCAATGCAATTATAGAGCATGCTGGTCTTAGAGACTTACCTTTGAATGGCAGAAAATACACCTGGGCCAATAATTTGCCTGAGCCTACCTTTGAAAAACTAGATAGGGTTTTGATTTGCCCTGTCTGGGAAGATAAATACCCTTTGGCGATAGTCAATGCTCTAGAAAGAGAGATCTCGGACCATACCCCTCTATTATTAGATACTGGGGAACACAAACCTTCTCAGGCTATTTTTAGGTTTGAATTGGATGTTGATGGAGGAATTTAAAGAATTTATTGAAAATAATTGGGGGATTAATTGCAAAGGATACAGTTTGGATATCTGGCAGAAAAAATTAAGAAACATGAGACAGAAGATTAAAGGATGGATTATGAATGCCAATGCTTTATATAGGAAAAGGAAAAAGGAGCTTTTAGATCAACTTGATAAGATAGATAAAAATGCTGAGCTCATGGGCCTGTGTGCACATGATAGAGAGTTATAGAAAAAATTGAGAAGAGAACTGAAAGATCTTCTCAAATTAGAAGAAATTAAATGGTTGCAGAGATACAAGGACAAAGAGATCAAAGAAGGTGACTCTAACACCAGATATTATCATGCCAAGGTAAATGGGAGAAGGAGTAAAATTATAATTCTATCATTAGAACAAGAAGGGAAAGTGATCGAAGGGGAGAAAAAAACTCATGGACTATATCACTTGATACTACAAAAAATTATTTGGACATGCAGATGTATCTGAAATCAATCTTAACATTCAGGCTCCTGAAAGTATATCCTCTCAGGAACAAGAAGCTTTACTAAAACCTTTTACTATGGAAGAAATTCACTCTGTGGTGTTTTCCATGGAGAAAAACAAAAGTCCTGGTCCTGATGGTTTTTCTGTAGATTTCTACCAACACTTCTGGGATGTGATTAAAATGGATCTGAAGGCCATATTGGATGATTTTTATAGTGGAAAATAAATCTAGCCAGACTCAGTTATGGGATCATTACATTGGTTCCTAAAACTAAAGAAGCTAAACAAATTCAGAAATTTAGGCCTATTTGCCTTCTGAATGTCAGTTTCAAAATTATTACTAAAGTCTTGATGAATAGACTTAGTAAGGTGGTTAATCCCATCATATCCCCCGTTCAAACAGCCTTTGTGAAAGGGAGATATATCATGGAAGCGGTGGTTATCCTGCATGAAGCTTTGAATTCTATCCATACTAAGAAACAAAGTGTTATGTTGTTCTAAGTGGACTTTGAGAAAGCATATGATAAAATTATATTTCCTTTTGTGCATAGAATGTTAAAACTCAAAAACTTTCCTGACAAGTGGTGTGACTGGATTATGCACACTATGAGAGGGGGTCAGGTGGGAGTTAAAGTGAATGACAGTGTGGGACCTTTTTTCAAAACTCACAAAGGGCTCAGGCAAGGAGACTCTTTATCTCCTCTGCTTTTTGATTTAGTTGTAGATGCTCTAGCCATTATTCAGGACAAAGCCAGAACAGAAGGATACATCAAAGGGGTACTTACTGATTCCCAAAAAATGGTGTGAACATGCTGAAGGAAATATGCCCTAGAGGCAATAATAAAGTTGTTAT
The DNA here is from genome assembly GCA_011799875.1 of Thinopyrum elongatum. NCBI lineage: Eukaryota > Viridiplantae > Streptophyta > Magnoliopsida > Poales > Poaceae > Thinopyrum > Thinopyrum elongatum. The sequence goes on from CM022299.1 coordinate 523,099,145, forward strand.
TTTATATTTCCTTATTCATGATAAAGGATTATTATTCATGCTAGAATTGTATTGATCGGAAACTTAAATACATGTGTGAATACATAAACAAACACCGTGTCCCTAGTAAGCCTCTACTAGACTAGCTCGTTGATCAAAGATGGTTAAGGTTTCCTAACCATGGACATGTGTTGTCATTTGATAACGGGATCACATCATTAGGAGAATGATGTGATGGACAAGACCCACTCGTTAGCTTAGCATAATGATCGTTCGGTTTATTGCTATTGCTTTCTTCATGTCAAATACTTATTCCTTCGACTATGAGATTATGCAACTCCCGGGTACCGGAGGAATACCTTGTGTGCTATCAAACGTCACAACGTAACTGGGTGATCATAAAGATGCTCTACAGGTATCTCCGAAGGTGTTTGTTGAGTTGGCATAGATCAAGATTAGGATTTGTCACTCCGAGTTTCGGAGAGGTATCTCTGGGCCCTCTCGGTAATACACATCATAAGCTTGCAAGCAAATGACTAAGGAGTTAGTTACAAAGGTGATGTATTACGGAACGAGTAAAGAGACTTGCCGGTAACGAGATTGAACTAGGTATGAAGATACCGACGATCGAATCTCGGGCAAGTAACATACCGATGGACAAAGGGAATTACGTATGTTGTCATAACGGATTCGACCGATAAAGATCTTCGTAGAATATGTAGGAGCCAATATGGGCATCCAGGTTCCGCTATTGGTTATTGACCGGAGAGGTGTCTCGGTCATGTCTACATAGTTCTCGAACCCGTAGGGTCCGCACGCTTAACGTTCGTTGATGATATAGTGTTATATGAGTTATATGATTTGGTGACCGAATGTTGTTTGGAGTCCCGGATGAGATCACAGACATGACGAGGAGTCTCAAAATGGTCGAGAGGTAAAGATTGATATATAGGACGATGGTATTCGGACACTGGAAGAGTTTCGGAGTGCACCGGGTAGCCATCGGGTCACCGGAAGGGGTTCCGGACACCCCCGGTAAGTGTATGGGCCTAATGGGCCAAAGGGGGGACAGACCAGCCCCTGGTGCGCCCCTTCTTTGGACAGCAGGCCCTAAGGGAAGGAAAGGAGGGAGGGCTAGCCCCTCCTGCCTTTCCCTCTCATGGGAGAAAGGAAAGGGGGGGCGCCACCCTCCCTTGCCTTTCCCCCGCACCTATATAAGGCAGGGGGCGTGGCTTGGGAGGGACTCCAAGTAGGATTCCTCCTACTTGGGCGCCTCCTTTGGCTGCTCCTCCCTCCCTTCCACCTATATATATGTGGGAGGGGGGCGCCTAGCAAAGACACAACATTGTCTTAGCCGTGTGCGGCGCCCCTGTCCACCGTTTACTCCCTCGGTCATATTTTTGTAGTGCTTAGGCGAAGCCCTGCGGAGATCACATCACCATCACTGTCACCACGCCATCGTGCTACCGGAACTCATCCACTACCTCGCCGTCTTGCTGGATCAAGAAGGTGGAGGACGTCACCAAGCTGAACGTGTGCAGAACGCGGAGGTGCCGTGCGTTCGGTACTAGATCGGTTGGAGCACGAAGAAAGTTCGACTACATCAACCGCGTTGTGAAACGCTTCCGCTTACGGTCTACGAGGGTATGTAGACACACTCTCCCCCTCGTTGCTATGCATCTCCATGGATAGATCATTGCGTGTGCGTAGAAATTTTTTGTTTTCCATGCAACGTTTCCCAACAAATGCTGCAGTATGCAAATGACATTATATTCTTATTACAAGATGATGAGTATAGTGCTAGAAACCTCAAATTTATCTTAACTGCATTTGAACAGATGTCAGGACTAACTATTAATTTCCATAAAAGTGAAATATATCTGTTTGGAGAAGTTAAAAACAAAAGTGCTTTATATCAAGAAATGTTCACTTGTGCTCTGGGGGGGATGCCTCTGAAATATCTTGGACTGCCTGTTTCTAATAAAAGAATTAGAAACAACATGTGGAAAAATATGACTAAAAATTTGAAAAAAGATGTGCCTGCTGGCAAGGCAGATTGCTGGTAGATTGCTTAATATACCTATATATATGATGTCCTTCTTTCTTCTACCTGCTGGAGTGAAGAAAAAAGTAGATTTCTACAGAGCCAGGATGGTGTGGCAGGCTGAGGAGGATAAAAAGAAATACCACTTAGTAAACTCGAAGACATGCTATTTTCCAAAACAGCAAGGGGGATTGGGAATCACTAATTTAGAGCTCTTTAACATTGCTCTCCTGGCTAAATGGATGTGGAAATTAGAAGATGAGGAGGGATTATGGCAAAATATCATTAAAGAAAAATATGTCAAAAACAAATGCCTATCTGGTCTTGAACACAAAAATGGAGACTCCCAGTTTTGGTCTAGTCTCATCAAGATTAAAAAATTCTTCTATCCACACATCAAGAAAAAATTGGGGATGGAAGAAACACCAGGTTCTGGAAAGATTGGTGGGTAGGAGATAAACCTCTGAAGTAGGCTTATCCTTCTTTATATTTTATAAATAATGATCATGGCATTTCTGTTGGAGATGCTATTGATGAAGGGTGGGGACTTTTTTCATTCAGAGGGGCTCTGTTTGGAGAGTCTGACCACTTATGGAAGAGCCTGAGGGGAAGATGTGAGGAAGTCTTAATGTATGGAGGAAGGGATAGGCCTATGTGGATGTTAACTGTGGATAGGAAATTCACTGTTAAATCTTTATACCTTTATCTTATCAAATCTGATGCTGGCTTTCCACAAAAATTCCTCTGGAAAACGGAAGTCCCAGCAAAAATAAAAAAAAATATGTGGCTTCTGAATAAGAAGAGCATTTTGACAAAAGATAATCTATTGAAAAGAGGGTGGAAAGGTGAGAAACACTGTGTTTTGTGTGGGAAAGAGGGGACTATTGATCATCTCTTCTTTTCCTGCTCGGTTGCCAGATTAGTTTGGAGTTTAGTTGGATGTGCTTTTGATTTAAAGCAAATCCCCACCAATTTAAAAGAATGTTTTGGTAGTTCGCTTGGTAGATTCCATAAAAATGTCAAGAAACTTGTTTTGACTGGCACTTCAGCTCTGCTTTGGGTAATCTGGATTTGCAGGAATGATATTATTTTTTATAGAAAAAAGATTAATGACCCAATGGGGATCACTAAAATGATGTGCAACTGGATTACTGATTGGGCTGTTTTGCAGAGAAAGGACCCAGAGGAAAAAATGTTGATGCTAGGAGCAAGACTCATAGAACAGGTGGCAAGTGAGATTTACCAGGCTGCTCAAGGATGTCATTTTGGAGTGACGCGACTGAAGATGTGACGGTGGTGGCTGATGATGGAAGGCGTCTTCAACTGCCTAGATGTTGTTTCCTTCTGATAAATGTCTTTTGATGTAATGTCCAGTGTTGTAATGATCATAACATTAAAAGATGTTTGCTAGGTCTAGCTTTATGGTGTATCACTCTACTCTTTGTACTTGTTATGCTGGTTTCTCTAATGGAAATCGGAGGGGAAACCCTCTTTTGCTCAAAGAAAACACACATTGTAAAATATGGCAGAGTTTTAGACAAGAAAAGAATTGAACTCTGAATAGATGATGTTATCGAAATCCTTGCTTTAGGGAGTAGAGGTTCCATGAGATGTCATCGGGGAGAAAAAAAAAGGGCAGGCTACTGTCATCAGCGGCCTTTGTGATTCACTCAGGTCTTGTCGCCGTTGGTTGCTTTCAGCAGCATGCCACTCCCACCGACAGCTCACTCCTCATCCTGTACAATCGAACCACATAGTTAGAGCATCTGCAGACGGCTTGGCCAAATCCGACCCCCTATACGTCCGCGAACGCGCCTGGGCGCGCCCGCGGACACTGATCGGGCACTCCCTAAATCCGCGTCTCCACACCCGCGTATCTCATATTCCCAACCCTATATCCATACAAATTCATGCAACTACTACGTAGATCACCAAACGATCAAAATCGACAGGAAACGGACATATAAACTGGTACCAAACGGGCATAATGCACATAAACATCACCAAACGGGCATAAGTCACACAGTTCAACGATCCGGCACATTGTAACTACATACTAGAACTAGATTATAAATAGGAGAGGGCGAGCTTCACCACTTCCTTGCAGGCCCTTTGCCCTTCCGATCGCGGGCGCTGCTGTAGGAGTCCGCGGCAGGAGGTGGGTCCACGTCGGACCCGTCGGAGGAGGAGGAATCGGAGATGACGATGTAGCCTTGCAAGTGCCGGACGGTAGTCTTGCTTGCACTTGAGCTTGGCCACCCTCGCCGCCTCCCGCTCGGATTGCTCAATGTCGAGCCGGAGCTGCTTGGCGTTGATCCTCCGGAGCCGTCGGGCCTTCGTCTCCACCTCAATAAGTGACCGACGGCACACCCACTCGAGGAGACGGTCCTCATCGTCGGGCACCGGCATCACGCGGTAGCGGCAAGCAGACTGCGCAGCCGCGTCGGACCCGCCCTCCATCTCCCTTGCCCTCTGCCTCTCACGGCGGGCGGCACGTGCCTCCGACTCCGGAGTCCGCATCCGCGGCGTCGGCGGAGCGGGCACTAGAACCCACCGCTGCCCGCACGGAGCAGCGGCTGGAGGTGGAGGCCGTCGAGCGGGAGGAGCAGATCGGGCAGGCCTCGCAGATCCGCGCGTGGGGCGGAAAGGGCAGACGTCGGCGCTGCGACGACGGGTGACAAGTGGCACCGCACCTGACCCGAAGCTACCGCCCGTATCGACCAGCGAGCGCTCGAGCGCGATACGGAGCGCTAGCTCCTCGTCGTCTCCGGAGCTGTCGTCGGAGTGGCTGCCGGTGCTGGATATGCTCGCCGGCGCTAGGGATTGGACGTATTGGGGAAATGGGAGCGTCGGGGAGCGGAGCGGAGTGAGCTGGGGTTTCTTCTGGATGGGGGATTTTGTGGGGTCGGGGTGGGCCAGCGGTGGGCCAGGCTGACGTGGCGGACGCGCCCGGGCGTGCTCAGGCCGCCTCATATCCGCCCTACATTTGGGACGGATATGAGGGGTGCCGGTTAGCCCGGGCGTTTGCGACCCGTTTAAGAGATCTGGTTGGGTCGGTTTTCTGTGACCGGTCAGTGCCGGTCGGCCTGCCCGGGCGTTTGAAACAGATATAGGGCGTCCGACTGTAGATGCTCTTAGCTTGTATGTTTCCCAACAATAGCCACCAGCATTGTTAATGGTTGCTTAAATGTAGAATTTATTTTGATAGAGAAGCCCCCATAAATGCAGAATTTAAACTACATGCATTATGTTGTACTTCCTCTGTAAAGAAATATAAGAGCGTTTACATCACTATAGATCACTAAAGTAGTGATATTAGTAGTGATGTAAACGCTCTTATATTTCTTTACGAGTGAGTATTTGCCAATTTTGCTAGCTAAACTTAGACTTAGCCAGACAATACAAAGTATGAATGCCTTAGCATCCACACTACAAGCTAATCTGGTCTTATTTTTTTGGTAATCAATACAAAAAATGATCTTTTGTACTATAAAGAGAACTTGACAGTAGCTTATGTGCAGTTGTGCTTTACAATATGAAGGGGTATGTATTCTTAAGTTGCACAGGTTTGGTTGATACCATTCACTGCTTTCTGATTTATGCGGTTTTTCTTCTAGAAATGTACATTGAAGCACTTCATAGTAGAGGGGTGCAGTATTTGATTTTCAAAGCTCTTCATACAAATGCAAGCATTGCAACAATTAATGATTAAACAACTCCACTGCCTATTACTATTAGACATCCATCTTGAGTGGAAAGGAATCAATTCGGTTTACTGAAAAACATGAAAGCAACAAGAAGTTAAAAAAATACTTGAACCAGGTTTGCTAAAGCAAGATTTGAGAAATGTGTTGCCAAATGAATAATTAGAGAGTGTAACACCAACAAGGAAATTCGTGTTCACTGGAATTCGTATGAAGAGACAACCATTAATTTAGGCTATTGATTTCAAGTGTTTAGCCTCGCAGATTTTGGTAGCCATAAAATTTGCTCATGGAAAAAAAAATTAGTAATAGTTATAGCTACTTCCAAAAAAATAGTCTTACAGACTGCAAGCAAACAAACAAGAAAATCATATTTTCCACCTAAAAGGGTAAAATTGTATTCCACCTAAAAAATAAAAGCATAGTCAAATACACTATGGTACAGTGGATCATAAGCAATAATAGAATAACCTTCGTGGTCAACTTGTTGTAAGTAGTCTTTGCCTTAATCATCGGTGTCATTGTCAGATTTTTTTTTCCAACAATTAATTCAATATACACTGTGTCACAGTTAACATCTTTGCAATCCAGGAGTACTAAGGGAAAATGATTACCATTATAAGAATAGCTCACATTTTGTCTGTATACCAACATGGTATAAAAAAACATGTCGTAAAATGATTAAAAAAACAAACACCTTATAGTTTCCTTGGAAACAAATATATCATGACTAGAACTTATAGGTTACAATCATCTATCCCGCAAAAACAAAAAAGAGGTTACAATCAGTTCATAAACCATGTATGGGCTCAAGCAAGTTATGCTACAGAACTTGCAAAAAGTAGGACTATGTGTATGTAAACCCGGGAAAATATAGGAAGTAATAATGTAATACTCCCTCCGTTCGAAAAAGTTTGTGCCTCAAATGGATGTATCTAGCACCATGGGACAAGCTTTTTCGCACGGAGGGAGTATATGATTAACAAAATTATGAGGCACTATATGCAAGCAATTCTTTAATTTGGTCTTACAATATATATATATATATATATATATATATATATATATATATATATATATCATCCAATATACTTTGACTAAAAACAAGCCAGCGCAATTCGTCAACTTAAAATGTCATAATATGTAATTTCATGTTTCAAACAAACATGTAAAGATAATCGTACCCATTAGCAAGGCTCCAACAACTGGATCAAATTGGAAAAAAATCACATGTTTAGAAGGTTCATCATCCTTCGAAGGTATTGGCAATTGCGGCATCTTCTACTCGCTCCTGATATATGATTGCTCTGTATGCATTTAGGAAAAATAGTGCTCAAGCGCCCATCAATTACCTGTTCTTGGCTTCCTGGCGCCAGACGACAAACTATCAGAACGTGAAAACACCACACCGAACGTGGGCCAGGTCCTCATCATCCCCCTCCCTGTCCGAGAATGATGCAACTAACCTAGAATCACATAATGGAACTAACCAAAACAATGTCAGCCAACACCCAGCCTTCTCTTCAAGTCTATACAGATTCCTGATTGGATGCATAGCCTGAAATTTGTTGTAATACATGCTAGTCTCCCAAAAATCAATCAACATGCCTGCTTCCAAGCACTTGTGTGTGCATATTGCTATGGCCGAAAGCACTTCGGGCGTTACTACAGGAACTAAACCTGTTTGGATAGAAAAATAAACTCTAAAATTAGTGAAGAGACTTGAGGTTAATATTTCACTTATTGTGATTAACTCTAAAAATCAGCTAGATTGATATGCACAGCAAACTGCAATCAAATTACCCAAATCAATCAATAAGCGTAAAAGGATGTGGACAGATCGATTCATCATATTTCTATGTTCTATTAGGATGTGATCCATCACAAAATTCACACATAACAAATTGAAACAATCATTAGCCAGCAAGAATCAATGAAACACTTTTGAAACAGAACAATAGTGGTAGACTAATAGGAACACACACAGTCAATTTTTGAAACAATTCCCAGATTTCGGGAACTAAAGTTGTCATGTGGTCAGCTGAAACTACCTCTGCCTTCTTGAGATCTAATGAACAGTGTATACATTGTTTATCAGTTCAATTCATGAATGATCGCGTTACAAGAAAGTATCCCAGTTTTTCTGGATGCGGGGCAACAGATAGGATGTGTTTGGTTCAAGGGACACAATAGAGTGGCTATGGGTATCCCCAACCAGCTGGACAGGGATAGCCATATTTTTTGTTTGGTTGGGTGGGTGAGGTTAACCCATATTTTGTTTGGTTTGAAGGATGAACACCGTCAGTCTCCTTTGGTCCCACATGGCTCACCCGCTGACCCTGTGGTCCCACATGGCAGCCCAACCAACCAATCACCCAGCCGGCCAGAAGGATAAACACCGTCTCCTTTCGTTTCGCTGCGGACTTCACACATCGACAAGTCCGGCACAGGCGCGCGACCGGATCGGATCCTCTGCGCCGCTCACGTCACCGGCTCCGGCACGGCTCACGTCTCGAGTGGACACGTGTCCTCTCTGCGAAGCCGTGTGTCTCTGCAGCCCGTCGCGCACCGCCGCACCGTCTTTCCTGGAGCGGCCGTCTCACCCGATCCTCCCGCCAAGCTTCTCCCGCCTCGCTTGGTGCACCGGCCTCTCGGTCCACGGGTCGCTGGAACGCGGGCCCGCGCTGCCTACTGTAAAAATGTTTCACCAGCTTTTTCCCTCCTGAACGTCTCAAAGCAAGCATCAGCAGCAGCATCGAGAAGAAGAAGAACGGCAGCTGCAGCTCCGGAGCGGCGACCGTTTCTCCGGAGAGGAAGAGCTCGAGCTCCTGTCCCTCCCTCCCGGCAGTAGGTACGTATGTGCGCGCCTCTGAGCCAGGGATTTTGAGGAGGATTGTGCTATGGGAGCTGCGAATTCCGCTTGCTCGATTTCTTGGCTGCCTGGGAGCTCACTGTAGGCCGAATAGGAGGAATCCATGGGGTGCAGAGAAGAAGAGCTAGCTAGAGGAGATCCCCGTGCTCCTAAGATTTCTGGTTCTTGCTTTGCTTGCTTGCTTGATTCTGATTACCAGTTTGCTAGGTCAGCGCTTGAGGATTTTGGGGGGTCTGGCTTTCCCCCATTCTCTCTGCCTGACCTGCCTCCAATTTCCTCAGTTCTCCGCCCGTGGAACGGCCTCTTCTTGTGATTCTGGTAGCCCTCCGCCGCGCCTGTGAATCTGGGGCTTTGCTCCTTTACATTTCTGCAGCCAGAATTCTACTGTAGCTGTGTATGTAGTACTACTGTGCAGCGAGAACAGAGCCCTGGCAGCAGAGCACTGAAGTTGAGGGACAGTCAGGAGAGCAAATGATGTTCTCTAAAAAAAATGGTAACCTATGGCCACACTGAGCAAATCCACATGTTTTTAATCACAGGGGGAAAGCAGGAAATGGACGCAGCAGGTACCTCCAAGAGAGGTCGTCGTCCTCCTAACAAGGTGGGTTCTAGGATTCTTTGTTCTTTCTAATGGCTAATACTGAGTTAGAAACGATTAGTATTTTACTGATAGGTGTTTTCCTGCTGTTAAATTTATTAAATAGCCACAGAAGCTTAAGTTCAAGCCGAAAGTGCCGTCGCGCAAGCCAAAAAAACCACCTGCACAGAAGTACACTTCTCTTCTCCTTGATTTGAGCTGCTACTGCTAGTATAATACGAGTATCTCTCAAATTTTGTTCACCTGGCATGTTACAGTTTACTACATTACCAAGCACATTCTCTGCTCTTTCAGGCCACAACTGGAAGAGACAAAACCAATTGATGAAGAGTTAATGAAGACACTGAGGGTGAGTGATTAGTCATATATTATGTCTTGGGATTGGGGTCTGATAGTACTATATAGTGGTTGTTTACTCAGGACACAATTGTTCCTTTCTGTCTGGGGCTGACTGTCTTTCGTTTTTTTCTTTTTATCAGACAGGACGAGGAGATGCAAAAACTTTGCGAGTCATAAAAGGTTGGTCAATCAGATCAGCGAAGTACACATAAAATGAGCTTTTAATCAGCAATCTTTCTTAAACATGGCAAAGCCTTGCTATAATACTATTTGTGTTCGCTTTGCAGATGAGCAATCGGAACAGAATTCCGACTCGAAGACGCTTTCTTCTGCAGCCGGAGTTAGCTTCCAAGCGGCGCAGTCAGGAAAGCAGAAGCAACCAAAAAATTCTCAGGTTTCAACCTTACTTTGTTAGAAAATAGTATACAGCTCCCTTGTCATGAGAGGCACATGACTTATGTTTGTTCTTTGGTCTGTACTTGCCTTGGCAAAAGAAGGCACTTCAAATCCCTAGGGCCTTCCCTGCCAATCCAGGTGAATTTGAGACTTCGGTTCATTCGTTCCAAACGTTTGACCAAAACATTCCACTAGGAATAATAATGGGAATGTTCATTTGTTGACAGAAAGGTTCTACGGTGATGAAGATGACGAGGACGAGGACGAAGATGATGATAATGTTGTTCGAGAAGATGATAATGATGTTGAGTTACCGGAGTCTCTCCCAAGCTCAACCGAATGTGAATCTTCCATCCATCCAGCGAAAGAGCTCAATCTGCTCGTAGGCTTCTCTGAACCCCTACACCAATTATCTTGATACTGTCAGGCACTTACATAACTCGTTCACAAATTTGGAACGACAGGAACACGACGACAAGACAAGGATGTTCTTGTTCCAGTTGCCGAAATCTCTTCCTCTGCTCAGAACACCATCCACTGTAGTTCATAGGAATGGAAGGGCCATTGTCAAGGAGGTGAAAGAAGGATACAACCTGAATGATCTGCCCGGGGGGTACATGGGCAAGATGCTCGTGTACAAGAGCGGCAAGGTCAAGATGAAGCTGGGAGATGCCGTGTTCGATGTTAGTTCATGGCCTTCGGCGATATGTTCTCTTCACGATCTAGCACGATATCAATATGTGTGGTGTTTACTGTTTAGGTTCTTCTGTCGCAGGTGAGCCCAGGCACGGAATGCGGGATGCAGCAGCACGCAGTAGCGGTGAACACTAGAAGGAAGCATTGCTGCCAGCTTGGGGAGATCGAGAAGCGGCATGTCGTCGTGACCCCGGGTGTCAACTCCCTGCTGAATGACAATAGGGACTAGTTGCAACCCGCGAACCGATCAATTCTAATAGCTTGCCAAATATGGTGTGCATATATGCTAGAATGACGTATGCGTTTTAACTGCATGATGATAAATGTAAATTTGTAGCTGTAGCCTGTAGCTGTTGGTAGCACTCGTGTCGCAGCAGTAGTCTAGAAATGCTGCTTGCAGCTGATGAGTGTTGTATCTTGAGTACCCTTGTATCTTACTAGCAGGCAGAAGGCGTGGCGTGCCTCCGCGGCCGTGTTTAAACACGTTGTTGTTTGAGTTATATCGAGGTTTTTCTTAACACCAATGAATTCTATTAATGCTAGAGGAAAACGATAGCTCCAATAATTTCTTTGTTCTCAACGCCTCCTATTTAGAGGAATTAGCTACTTCAACAAACTTTGATGTTGTCGCATGGTCATCACATTTTGTCTTTGATCTTGTTTATTTATTGAATACGGTTACATAGCAAAAACGAAATAGTTACCATATGGTGGTACAAACAATACTGGTAGTTTTTTTTAGGGGAAAATAATACTGGTAGTGTCTTTGATCTTGTTTATTTATTGAATACGGTTACATAGCAAAAACGAAAGAGTTACTGTATGGTGGTACAAACAATATTGGTAGTTTTTTTTTAGGGAAAAATAATACTGGTAGTTGGCGAAGCTAGCGTTGGTAAAAACAGCATTGGTATGGCCGTACTGGTTAGGACGGTAGGCTCCTGTCTTGTTTTAGATCATTTGGGTTCGTGGTCGTGAAAAGCAAGCACATGGACGCGGATGAATCCATTGTTGAAATTGTTTTTCCATGGCAGCGAAATGAAAATTGTTCATAGCAACATACCAGAACAACTGAACAAGTGAGGTGCCATGGCAAAACTTTTTCTAGTTGTCGTACTGAGCATCTCCAGAATTTGTTCTTGACATTCATGGCCTTTCTTCTCTGAATCCTTTCTTGTATTCATCTTTAGAATGATACTAATAGGCCTGCTTGGCTTATAGTCCAATGCATAAAGAAAAATATGTCATTGCGCATTCACATCACATATGGTATATTTTTGTAGTAGCTGCTGATTAGTCTTTTTTTAACTGAAGATACTCAAAACAGAGCAAGCACGGAAGCAGAACAAAACTAATGATAAAGGAAAAACTGCTACATTGAGGCATCGGATTTGTTACATAAAGTAATTCTTTGTGAGCAAAATAGGAAAAGAAATGACCGTGCATTGGCACTACATCTGGTACTCCCTCCGTTCGGAATTACTTGTCGCAGAAATGGATGTATCTAGACGTATTTTAGTTCTAGATACATCCATTTCAGAGACAAGTAATTCCGAACGGAGGGAGTATTTTATAAGATGATCATTTACATGGTACCAAAATATGCGAGTTTGAATAGAGTACATATGCATCAGGTAGAAGTCTGTCGGTTGAGCAGAAACAAAGGAAACTAAATAAGGTCAAACCATCGAAGTCCTCCAAGTCTAATGATCAGCGATCATGATCCATTGCATATTTCTATAGGTACCTGACGATAGAACAGTGGGTGTCAGTACTAATTTCTATAGGCATTTTGAAGCAAGAATATTCAGAGTGGACTAAGATCAATGTAAGTTTTTCCTTTTTTTTTTCCCATCTAGCTATGATAAAATGCAATCTGAAGGGCAGAAATATTAGGGGAGTACTGTTCATGAAAAATTTCATGGAGAAGCATATTCGCATAAAATTAATATTACTCATTTTTACCTAAGTTATCATTGACGAAGTGGTAATATGAAAATCAGCTTCCTATCGATACTGCACTACTGCCTACATTTTGGTGCTTCAAGAACCCATAGAAAAAGCTAGTGGTCCTTTTTTTTTTGCGGGAAGGTGCCACTTACTGAAGAACACCAGATACATCTGGAAAGTACAGCTGTCCCAGAAAAAGCGAAAAGACCCCTACAGAAAGAAAGAAAATACAACCAGGTCCAGAAGGGGCACAGCTGCCAGCGACCACGCTCGAAGATTGCAGGAACGCCGATGAACGCCAGCGCCAAGATGGATCCACCGCCGAGGGAAGACGCCCTATGCGTCGGGTAGACACCCTCGTGGATCCGAGGCCATCGCCTCGTCTGCTCCTCGCCAACCTTTTTTGCTGGGGTCTCATCACCCCGAGCCACGAGGGCCGGCCTCTCGCGGCGGCCGCTTCCAACGACGAACAAATCCAGCAAGGCAACGACGAACGGGAGCGGCAACATCGAATCTTCAAAGGAGAACAAGCCTGCACAAACCAGAAAAGCCAAACCTAGCGCTCCCCAGAACACCAGAGCACTCCTATACATGGATCCCAACGACCTCCCAACGACGCCGGAGCAAGCATCGCCGTGACGGAGCCGAGGTCGGGGAACAAAAGTCCATAGCCAGATCGCCGCCGCCGCCTCGCCGACCAAGCCCGGACAACTCGATCTCGCCGACGCGCACGAGCGGCAAGAACACCCTAACCTCGCCGCTCCAGAGGAACGGCAGGAATCTACCGTCGCCAGCCCCTCAACGCCGACCATGCAGCCGTCGTCGTGAAGAAGGCGGAGCTGGGACACACACATCCGACGCGACGCCACCGCCTCCTTCAAGACGACGCCACCAGGAACCCAAGTCCCACCCCTATTTACACCTCCCGCACGAGATCCGGGGTTCCCCCTCCCTCCCGCCGCCGGAGCGGCCGGCGGAGGGAGTGGGAACCCGCGGATTCGCCGGAGAAATCGGGGGAGAAAGACGGTCGCCTCCGGGTCGCCTCTTCTTTACTGTAGCAGAGGAGGGGAACGGGAGCGAAGCTGTTGGGAATCCCGCTGTAACAACCTTTGTTGGGCGACGAAAGCTAGTGGTCCTTTGGAAGTTCATAAATCAGCAAGAAAAGAAAATAGATACAGATTTAGAAAAGAAAACTTGTAATCTTACCTAGTTTGTATCTAAAACAATATGATAGATCTAGAGTGTAAATGTGCTGGCACTTAGCTTGTCTCAGACGTCCATCCATTTATTTATGGACCCATGAGTAAAACATGTAAGTGCCTCATAGAACTGGGAGTGGATTTACCTTGCCGTAGGAGTGGAGCTATTTATTACCAACAATATAGACAGGAGAAGAATGAAGAACAAGAGCTTACCTCATCCCAAGCATCCACCAGCAGTTTTCCGTGTGGGGCGCCGGCTGCAGGTCAGGAAATCGACGGACCCTTCCCAAGCGGTGAAAATGTTAGACCATGCCATGTGTCTTCCATGAAAGGCACCATGATTCCATGGCTCGACAACGCACTCTGCATGTTCGTTTGACTACTACAGCTGCAAGCAACATATCAGCGGCAAACATGTTTGATCCATTGGTTGTGCAACAAAACAAACATAAATAGAAGATAATCTACATAGTCCACATCGGTACATACAATTCCATCGTATTTATTCTCCTTTTTATACATAGGTACAGGTAATCCCTGCTAAAATTTTCATAACGCTCGCCATTAACCAAACACTCTTCATAATTAGAAAGTTCTTTCTCTTCTGTTTTGAGAGATAAGGTAAATTAATTATATTACTATAAACTTGAACAGAACGCATATGGAAAATCATGGGGCCGGATTTCAACAGATACAACATATATAATTAAATCCATTAAATCTTACTGCATGTGCTGCAAAAATCGACAACAATTCCTCTGCGCTGCAAAAATCGACAACAATTTACAAAATCATGTTATCTATCTGATGTGAAAGAAACAACGCGTATCCTCATTTCCTCCCGCTAATCAGTGTCCTGATTCCCAAATTTCACCAAGACCCATGTGGAAATAGTAAATAGAAGAATAAAGGCACCAGTATACCTTGCATACCTGGATGTTGCTATCCTGGGAGAGTTGCTGGCTTGCTGCCACCGGCTTGTAGCCGACTTGCTGCGTATCCGTCGATCTGGCCAGCCATAGGGAAGGTGTAGGACAGCGGCAACATCAGCTATCCTCCTCTCACAAGCAAACACAAAAAGCAGGAGGAGAGCGGGGATGGAGTGGCTCTAGACGGAGCAGGGCAGACGTTAACGATGCGACATGGTCACGACCGTGGACAACCATGTCAGATCACGATGGGCACGGGCCAGCATGGAGAAGAACCAAAACGGCCAGAGGACGTGAGGCCGAGTCTGCCGTCGGTGCAGGAGTCGCTAGAACACCAACAGCGGAGGAGGGCGCGCCCATAAAATTGCAAAGAAAGTTATTATAGCATGGAAAGAATGGAATTTCAACCAGATAAGTCAGACAGCGTTAACAAAATTTGCAACGGTCTAGAATCTCAAGTCACCATAAACATGATTCTAAAAGCACAGCGCAGGGCAATCCAATGCAGATAACACAAAAATTCCAAGTCAAGGTACTAAAATGGACAGTGTCCTTTGTATACTGTTAATTTGTGACATAACAACTTTGTCGCCTAAGACCTCGACTTTTTCTTCCGGGACTTGTTGGAACCCTTTGGTGGTTCTGGAGCCTTGGCCGAGGTGGTGGGTTTCGAAGAGGTGGCACCGGCATTGGCAGCAGACGCATCATGCTTCTCTCTACTCACAGCGCCTTGAGCACCTCTGACCTGAGCCCTCTTATCCTTCCTCTTCGGACGGTAGGTCGACCTCTCCCTCTTGGGCAGCCATCTCTCAGGATCTGGGGGTGGCCCTGGGTTCGCTGGATCATATCCTTTCGGATATTTAGGCTTCCTCTTCCTCTTCTTAGCCTTTTGCTTCTTCACTTCCTCGGGAGCATCAACCTTCATGGCTTGCTCTACATGCCTTGCACCAGATGTCTTCTCCAGGCTCTTTACGTCAATTCCCTGAAGACCCGGCAATGGTTTCAGCTGCTTCTCATATTGCTCAGCTTTCGCAAGGTCAGTGCGTGCGGACGTTGCTACTAGCCCAGCCAACGCTTCGGTGCTTCCATAGCTCTTCACAAGTTCCTCGTACAGTTGACAGGCCTCTTCATCACGCCCATGATTGAGCTTAAATGTAGCAGCCTCCCGCATGAACACATCCAACTTGTTATCTTCAGTCATGGCGTTTTTCCACCACTTGATAGCAGAATCAAGCACAGAAGCAGCGCCATTAGAGTCATTTAGACGCTCTTTTAGAGCTACCAGTGTAGCAACCGTAGCAGGCATGTGCTGGATGTCAGATATCTTTGATAGCGAATCAGCAGCAATCTGAAAATGGTTGGCATTGGCAGCAATCTGGGCAAGTGCAAGGAGGACACCTTTAGAATTATCAGGATGCTTCTCAGCATAGCGACTTAGAACTTCTTCAGCTTTCGGGACCTTCTTTTCTCTCACATGAACTGCAGCTTGAAGTAAAACAGGAAACACACTGTCTCGAAACATACCAAGCAGCCCACTGACCAACTCTTGTGCCTGAAATATACAACACACTCACTATATGTCAGTATGTACAACGAAACAAAAATAAATACGTAATAGGTCACTAGGCTAGGCTCAGAAATATAATGAAATTAGCCACAATATGTCAAATGGATGTATGTGTCCAAATACGCATGAATGAAAGGAGCCTGCCATAAGATGAGAATTTTCATATTAAATGGTTTCATTATGTTACTATTAAATAGGTTTCATTATGTTACTTGATAACCTCTGTAAGCCAATCACGCGAACAGATGCAAACATGTGCAGTTACTAAGCAGAATGAAACACTGTAAGAATAGGACGAGGATTAGTGGCTCTGAGGTGTTGTCCCCCCTGATATCATCAGCATTCGTTACTATAGGCAGATCACATTAATTGTTATAAATCATCTTTATGCTCACATACCGGCTAAATACAATCGTTAGATACGTGGTGAGATGGGGCCATTATTAAATGTTAGTTGTACTTTTAGTACAGTCTAGGACAGAACATTTATTTCGCGTCGCTTGATTTCAGTTGAGACCACTCCTCGTATCAACCGGACAGATCCAGGAAAGAAATCTAGAAAGAAGTGAAGTTGCTGTGGAGTCGGGCTAATGGGAGACACTGCTACGTATCAGAATAGGTAGTTGTTTTCGAACTAATCTCTACTGGTATCCTTATTTCTAAGATCTCAAATTTTTCAGTTTAGATTTGTACAGACTTAGTAATAATCTCTCCATGATTTGAACGAAGCAGTAGTCTTCAAGACTGCTATTTCTTCAGATCAATTGTTCCTTTGGACAAATCTACTGGTTTTGGGTCTTTGGAGGACTCCTCTGCATACTGTGCATGAGGAAGAAGATGTGCTGCATGAAGATGGTGATGCGATATCCTCTAACAACAGCACCAGATTAGATTTAGAGAAACCATGATATCAATTCGGATGCTGATGACACTAGGAGGGCCAATCTCATGGATGTAGAAATAGAGAAAAACGGTTGGGTTCGAAGGTAATATTACTTGTTCCAATTATTAATAATTCATTTGTCGTTGCTGTATTTCTAGTGGCATATTAACAAGATTGTTGTAACTAGTAAAAGGTAGGAATTACATAAAGCTATCAGGTTGTTTAATGTGTAAGACTGAACTTTAACAGGCAAAGGCATGGAGCAAAGCTGGATGAACGGGCAGCCAGTGCGAACGGATCACTGCCTTAAGAGAGTGCTTTTCGTGGATTTGCTGAAAGGAAAACTGAAGCTGTTGTTGCTCCTGCAATTGGAGTTACATTTGATTCAATTTTGGAACCTTATGATTTCTACATTCTGTACTCCTGGGAGTGTGGTTTTGGTATCAGGTATGGTACGAGCAGGAACAATGTTAAGGGTGCGAAATCAATGCAAGAATTCCTATGCAACTGCGCTGTGAGTACATTTTTGTTTCACATTTCTCCTCATTCCAATTTATATTTTTCTAATGACGGAGTTGTATATATTGTTTCAATATTTTGAGAAAGTTTCCTTTTTCGTTTTATCAGGGTAAGCCAATTAAACAAAACACATCATCTATTCGTACAGAGTGCCCTTCAATGATTAGACTACTAAGAACGGATGATAACGGTTGGTTCATATGTTAGAGGAAGGAGATGGAGTGACTTGAAATGAGGAGGAGCAGCACGGTGTAGTTAAATACAAGGGTGTGGGGCTTGCAGGTGGCAGATGGTGCAGAGAGTGGTGTCTCTGGGATTCGGGCACGTTGTGCTCAACATTCATTTATGGGAGTGGACTGGAAAAGAAAACAACATAACTCATTTTTAGGGAGCAGTTATGATTTGAGACAAGAATGTTAATTCATAGAAAACTTGGGAGCATAATTCAGTCAGAAAAGCAAGTTGGATGCAAGTTGTAGTTAAAACAAAAGTTGGTTGCAAGATTGCAGAGAACAAAACATAATGGAGAAAAGAAATGTACGTAAGATGTGAAATAAGCTGAAGATGACCAGGTGGCGATGATAATAACATTTAGCAGGATTAATGTATGTCCAAAATCCCAGGCACGTGACAGTAAATCCATTGATGTATTAGCAGACAGGAAGGATGACAGGAGTATTAATTTGCAGCTAACATGGGAGCATGGATAACTGTCCAGAGAAGTTGGGCACACGGATTTGAATGAAAATTCACTTTTTCTAACAAGAACATAACATGTGAGCTGGCAGATAAGATAACAATCCAGTGCAAAAATATAGAAAAATCAAATATCACAATCAACAAGCACATATATATTAGGGGGGGGGGGGGGGGGGGGGGACAGGATTACAGCACAGACCAGTACTTTGGTGCTACCTGGAACGCTAACCTCACATCAGATTAACAGTTAACTATGTATTAAGCAGAGAAGATCTGGGTGGGAGCTCAAGATAGGGAACGGAAGAAGAGGAGAGTGAAGATGAAAGAGTAAGTGCGGGGTGGGTGGGGTGGGCTGACCAGAGCTAGGTGAGTTAATCACGAATAGAAGCTTCTCTGCACAGAACAGCATCTATCCCACTGGTGGGACTGACGCTGCAAAAAGGACATACATATACACGGTGATATGTTTGCTACAATTAAGTGATACGGAGAACTATACACAACACGCGTACTATACATTTCAAATCTAAATGCAGGTGCATGGTGGAGATGTAGAGGGGTGCAGCATCTAGGGTCCCCTATGCAATTCCCTCCTTACTAAAAGGTTAGTGAGGCCAATGATGTTGATTTAACCAATCAAGCAGACCTTTCCACTAGTTTTCAGTGAAAAAAATATTTCTCACTGGTTCCCCAACTACAATCGATGTGACTCATGCCACTATAGCTAAAATTCAACATGAGCTCACTGAAAGAAAATATAAATGTCTCACAAGTACAGCAAATAGAAGTTCAGCGGCAGAATAGATGAAAACAAACATTAAATTTAATACAGAAATAGGTAAACAGGAAATGATCAAATATGCAAACCTGATCAATTTTATTTGCATGGAGGAGCAAAAGAACACGAGCAGAGTATAGGGCTTCTTTTTGCCTTGAAGATAACTTGAATTCAAGGCTCTCGATCAGCTGCAACTGGTTCGGCGCTGTCGACTTCTCAACAAGCCGGTCAAGTTTCCTCAGGCCATCAGCAACATCCTTTGTACCTTTTATTGAAATAAGGTTGGTTGTTGCCACGGCAAGTGACGAGGGGTCTCCTGATTTCTTGTTTATCATATTGCCATAGGTTTCCATGGCTTCTTGAGTCTGTCCTTGTAGCTGAAAATACAAACAGGAAAGTTAAGTACTTGTAGCTCAAAATAAGATAAGACGTTAATACGATTCAATAAAGTTTGGAATAGAGAGAACTGAACCAGATTTAGGTACCTGCTGTACATAAGCAAGTTGAACAGACACAGGAGCTAATTCATACTCAATCTCATCTTCTGCGTAATCTTCCACCATAAGCTCCTCTTTCCCGATTCTGCAAATAAAATAAGAAATTAAAGTATAGCCAACTGTAGGAGCTTAATAGACTGGCCAATGGCGTTGCATAACTTTCTTAGTTGAGTGGTCTATCCATAAATAGAAACCTAAGATTATGGGAAAGAGTGAAACAACTTGGAACTATGACCTAATAAGATATTTAATGATTGCCAAGCCTCTAATATTACCGGAGAATTGGTGTTCACTGGATTATCATTTCAGTGAGCGAATAGTTCACCAGAAAAATTACCTTTTCGCCAAGTCCAGCTGCTCTTTAGCTTCTGAATACTTTTTATTTTCTATCAAGGTGCAAGCCGAATTATATGCAAGCTCGAAGCTCCTAGTATCTCTGAGTGCTCTAGTGGTAAGATCAACCTTTTGCGTCTTCATGGCTGCCTGTACTTCAGAAGCCCTTCCACCAGCAACTAGAGCAGCGATGATATTTATCTTTAGATCTATTGAGTCAACCTTGAACTTCTGGAGCTTCTCATAGCTACTCATGCAATCATTCATTCTTCCTAATCGGTAATAGATCTGGGATTCCAGCTGGAGAACAGCAGCTGTTTCTTCTTGACCATTCAATATATCCAGAGCTTCTTGCAATTTGTTTTGCCTGTAGTAGCAGTATGCCTGAACATAGATATAGAAGTAGTACTTAGCACATTTGCACATATTATTATTTTATAGCCAGTGAATATAATGTCCTCGGTCTTCGAAATGTATAGAACAATTCAAATAAGAAAAAAACAATAGGAAAGTAAGGATCCCAATGTCAAAGATCAGCACTTCATTGAGAATCGAATACAATCTTAGTTCATCGACAATTCTACTTCTATCTACTCTACAAAATTGGTGAATAAAACATCAAACTAGCCATCAACTAGGCTGCATTCATTGGTGAATAAAACATCGTCACCTAATGCTTCAGACAAAGTGTGGTAGATCATAAAGCCATACGAGAAATCAAAAGAGGTGACCATGTCAAGATTTGAAAAGTGGATGGCAATTATTATCAATTATGATGCCAAAGACCATGTTTAGCATAACAGTCTGACCTAAGAAATAGTTACAGCTGCTCAGTGTCAGAACAGACAAAGAAAAGAGAATTGTATAAAGGCTCATGCAATGATGGACATTGTGTACTCATTTGGAACCTCAAATTCTAAACTGAAGTTAAGAGAAGCATAATGGAAAAAATGCTTCAGCACACATATTTAGCTTGCAGTGCCACAGGTTCTTGCCATACCCCAATCAACCTTTCACAAAACTTTCCCTTCCCTCCCCTGGAATAGTGTGCATTGCAAGTGAAGAAGTGCACGTGGATTTGATCAGTAGTATGAAACAATTTTCTCTAAGAAAAAGTAGTACGAAACAAGGCAACAATCATGCCCTATTACAAATCTCGATGGCACACTTTTGCTATGCAATGTTGTTCTACAAGAAAATACTTCATATGCAGAGTTGACAGCATAAGGTTGAACTATATTTGACACTGGAAGCTTCAAAGGTGAATTGCTTCACAAACTTTCCGTTTACTCACCCAGATCGCCAGATTTTACCTTCGGGCATAAGCACAAACAGATCTGGCTACTACTAGATCCTAAAACCGCAGCCTACTACTGATCCACGCAGTCACGAAACCAAGTCCACACACACAGATCCAGCGCAACTACCACGGGAGAGAGAGGATCAGCTCGCGTCACCTTGTAGTAGCTGAGATCGATGGGGAGGCGCTCGGCGGCGCGGATGGCCGCGAGCGCCTTGTCCGTCGCGTCGGACTTGATGTGCGCCACAACCTTGCATCGCACCGCGTCCTCGTCGCCCGGCGACGCCGCGAGAACTGCAGAATTACAGGCGTGTATGTATCAGTGTTGGGTAGGGCAGGGCACCGGGGGCGCGTAGGGGAGAGAGGGGGAGGGAGGAGGTTTGGTGCCTGCTGACCTTGGTCGGCGACCTTGACGGCCTGGGGGAACTCACCGGCCTCGATGTGGCGGTGGAGCGCCGTGAAGAGGTCCTCCACGGAGACCGGCTCCGCGGCGGCGGCGGCCGCGGCCTTAGATTTGGGCGGCATCGGGAGGTCGGGGGGAGATGGCTCACGAGGAGGGCGGAGGCTGGAGGAAAACCCCCCAGTGCGAGAAGTTGTTTATTTTTCACAAATCCGTGTCCCTTTTTGTTCTTATTTAGTAAACCGCTACTTTTGCTTCGGCCTGATTTTGAGTATAATTGGTTTGGTGCCAAAAATTAGCAATGCCAATGTTTGACATTATGCCAAATATTGACTACTACTTGGTTGGTTACCGAGTTGTCTTATCTATCTTACATAAAGTTGTCAATATTTGGCAAGTCTTGATATTGTCAATATTTGACAATTCCAACATTTGGCTACCCAAATATTGGCAGCCAACCAATCATACTCTTTGTATTTGGTTTGGGCTGTATTTTTTGTCCAGTCCTATGTCGACACGTGTCTTTGTTGTTTTTACTCGGTCCAGAATTAGCACAAAAAACGACTGTTTTTATGCTGATTTCAAGTCGAATTCCCCACCAGCTCCCCACTGCCTCTCTTGCACATTCTAACGGGCCTGGCTTGAAAATACGTATAGCGGGTTTCGATTCCCTGAGCCACTGCATATTTACGCCCACCATTGGACATACCCCACGCCCATGTTTTCGTTCTTATTTTTGGGCAGGAGACTGAACCGGACTTGGACAACTTATTTGTCAGAAAAAGAAACATAAGGCAAAATTAAAAAAATGCTATTTATTGCTGAACATTTCTGATGAAGTGAGGATAGATAAACTGACAAACTCTCTATTCGACTAGTTTGAGTAGAACTAGATAGGATAACACTGATGGCTGTCTAAAGAGAAAATGGAACGCAACATGCTGCAGTTTCAGAGCTACAAAAATGAGCAGTTGTATTCAGGAAAATGAAAGACTGCTGAGCTACAACACCAGCAGCTGTCTAAAGGGATAGATCCCCACCATGTGAGCTACAGTTTCAGGGCTAATGAAAAATGAGATGTTTGTATTGAAGAAAAAGAAAGATTAGTCATGAGCAGCATGATCAGATTACTCCATCATTTTGATCATGAAGAAGAATGACTAATGATTTAAAAAGAATAATGACAAGCAAGCTACAAAATGAAGAGTTCAACCAAGAGTACACCGGGTGTTGGTCTGAGAAACATGAAAAAAAAGAGAGCAAAAGATGAGAGACGGACTGGAAAATCCAGATCAAGCGGCTGGGGGTGATGGTGCTTGCGAACCTGAGCACCAATGCCGAGGTGTTGGCCCAAGTACCTACCCCCACCCACACCCATGTCTCTCTATGTACCTCTGGTCACAAATGAAAAGTTTGTTGATGATGGCTGCAAACCTTTCTGAAGAAAAAAGTTTGTGTATCTTAGAAACGGCTGCCCTGTTTCATGTTCCTCTGACGATCAGTGCAAACTACGCCACAAGCTAGATGTTTTGGATGTCCACTAGCAACTGTACAGAAACTAAGTGGTGGGACTGAAAATCTAAGCAAAAGCAAGCTTCTGATAAAAAGACTGAAGAGCGTTTTTCAAGAACTTACTAAAAAATGCTCAAAAGAGTTGTGAGCGTGCCAAAACTTACCTTGGCATGTAAAGAAACAGGCTTCCTCCCACTTCAATGTGGTGAAAAAGATGCCAGTGCCACTCTGCTCATGTTCGTCCTCCTCCCCACACTACCTGCAAAAATATAAAAGGATGAAAAATTAAGCTAGTCGTGTGGTACCTGGTGTGTGCCAACAAATCTGAACAATGATATGCCCAATGAAAACATAAAAGTTAACTGTGAAAGGAAACGAAAAATACAAGACATAAGCTTACAGGGAACACACAAAAATCGTTTTATTGTAGGTTCCAGTTTCCTCATTATAAAGACGAACACACACACACACACACACACACACACAACACACCAAAAGGCAGGGAGAAGATAGGGGGGTTACACATGAAAACAGAGAGGTTGCTCTCTAAAACCAACTAAGGATGATCCAAAAAGCTCACCCCCTCCCCCCTACTGAGCTAGAGCCATCTCTCAAAGGGCACTCACGACTACTATCATCTCCAAGGTGTCGCGTGTGCTGGTCTTGATTGTGATTAGCATGGCTGTACCAACCTTCAGCTCCTTTCCCATGATAAACTCCTTCCATTAGGTCCCCATGAGAAATTCCTTCCATCCCTTCTTGAAGCTAATACGATTGTCCTTCGAGGTCTTGTAAACATGCAGATTTGGCACTCCATCTGTAAAGCCACATGGTGAATAGGGAAAAAGTTTGTTAGTATACTGAATAAGAGTGACCGAACTTGAACTAAACAATGAACTTAACTTGAGGAAATTTTGCTTTATAGGGAAACATGGCTGAAAATTGATCAACTATAAAAACAAAAATGCATTGAAAGCGTTGTGAGGGGGCTCTAGGTGAAACATGAATGGAACTGATCGACTGACTGAAACTGACCAACAGACGAAATCCCGCAGGCGTTTTCGTGGGGTAGTACATAAAAATCTTGCACATATCGACAACCAGAAATATGGACAAACACAACTGGCTTCCCATTCCCCCAAATAAACTAGACTGCGTATACATAACCTAGGCTGGTCATACTCAAAATCTAAAAGAAATTGGATTGCTGGGTATACTATAAAAAATCCGAACCAAAGCATATCTAAAGAATATGTCTCCACACACTGAAAAACAACACTAGAACACGATGGCAAACAAAATTGACTATGATCAAGAAAAGGCACTATGCCTGACCAAAAAATATAAAACATGATCAAGATGATAATCTAGATTGACTACGGTAGAAGAATAAAAAATAAAAAGGGTTGCAACTTATCTGCGAGTAGCACTTCTGAAACTAAGCATCAAAAAAGAATAACAAGGTGCTTAATTTTCATGCTCAGCTTCTTGCTTGTGTGTGTAGGTTGCTTCACCGCAAAAAGAAAAATATAAGATGATGCTAAAAAACACTTGAATAACACAACTAGAAGATAAGATGTACCTTCACATCCCACACCCCCATGTAGAGTTTAATTAAATTCATGTAGCCATCATTTAGAATCAGAACGGGTGAAGAGTCACTTGCTGCTGCACATGACACGGAAAATATGAGGTGCCGAAGAAAGAAGTAGAGAGTGAAAAATAACAAAAACTAAGCGAATGGGGAGGGACTTACTGAACACAATTTATTCCTTTAGGTACTGTGTAACACCCCATGTACTTAGCAACAGTGATCACCTCAGTTAATGCCATGTCAGCAAGTTTATCAGTGCATAATCATCATTTGCATCATATTGCATTTCAACTCCTAGTTCAAACTTCAATTGAATTCAAAGTGGAAAATAAAAGTTGTTCAAACCAGAAACTAAAATGTTCATTAAATAGCAAGTAAATCAGAGACAATTCTAAAATTGTAACCAACAATTAATAACTAAATTAAGTGACTCTAACAGTGTCAAAACAGCAGTATTTAATCCCATTTAGTTTTATAAAATTGCAAATGAAATGATATGAACTCAAAACCATTTTATGGCATTAGTAGATGTTGCACTGGAGTTTTGTGGCTAGTTCACATATTTTACAAAACTAAATATGAGACCACACATTTTAGAAAAACAGAAAACAAAAGAAAAGAAACAGAAAATAAGGAAAAAGAAAAAAGAAAAAAGGCCTAAAGCTACTGTGCACTTAGGCCTACTTTCTACAGCACCGGCCCAGCCCACCCCCCGCAGCGTCTCCCACCTCGCACTGCTCCTCCTCACCTCGCTGTCGAGCACCTCGCGCGCGCAGCCCGGCCCCCCCTCCGCGCGGTCGACAGCGCGCCGCGCTCGCCGAGGAGGATAAGAGCAACTCCCCGCACCCCTCTGGCGAACCCTAGCCGCCACGTTCACCCCTTTCCCTCGTTCCCCATCCCGCACGAGCGCCGCCATGGCCGTGGTCCCGTGAAGCACGCGGCCACCGGCCCTCACCCGCCTTGCCGACGCGCTCACCAGCTCCGCCGTCGTCCCCTACGCCGCCTGCTACCTCGGGCTGGAGCTCGGAGCCCCTGTAGCGACCGCGGCGACCTCATCTTCCTCCCCGGCTCCGTCATCTTCATCGCCGGATTTCGCCGCCCTCCGACCACCACCGGCTTCACCGGGCCCTCCCAGCAACGGCAGTAAGCCCCTCCCTCTTTCCCCTCATTCCACGCGCTTGATTTCGAGCTCTGGCACCCGCTTCGCCATCGCCCGAACCGCTCCGCCGCCCGCATCATCGCCGGCGTGGCCACGACGACCATTTGGTCCCGTGCGTGCCTCCGTTGTGTTTGCCACATCGCGTAGGCCTCGCTTCGCCCTTTAGATCGCTCGAACGCGCGCTGTTTATCGATCCCGTACCTCGCCCGAAGCACCTCGCCACCGGCGAGCTCGTGGCGCTCAGCTCCGGCCACCGCAGCCCCTCGCACCGCCGCCATTCGATGCGCGACACCGAGCCGCGTCGAACGCACCCAGCCGCGGCTCCGGGAACGCTCTGTGCGCAAATCCCGATCGCCTCCCGTGCCGCGCCGCCGCGTATTTGGTCGCCGGCGTTGCTCCGGCCGTCGTGCTGACCTGTCGCCGGTGGGCCTCGCCCCTGTGTCACTGACCGCGGGCCCTAGTTGACCCAGTTGACTGGGTCAACTGCTGACTGGGTGGCCCCGTCTCTATGACATGTGGGTCCTGCGTGTTAAATGATTTAAAATAATAAAAAATCTGTTAATTAGTTAATTAATTAGTTTAAACACTAATCACCCACTGACCGCCGGGCCCCACTCGCTAATTAGGTTAGTTAGATTAAATTAACCCGGTTTAGTTAGCTCGGTCAATGACATGTGGGTCCCGCTGGACCCACCTGTCAGGTTTGACCCTGGTCAGCCGGGTTTGACCTGCTGACATCATGGTGATGTCATGCTGATGTCATCAGACACTATTCTGGATAATTCGAATTTAGATAATTAATTAATTCCAGAAAATGATTAAAACTTTAGAAAATCATATAAAATAAACCGTAACTCCGATGAAAATAATTTATATATGAAAGTCGCTCAGAATTTCGAGACGAATCCAAATACGTGGTCCGGTCATCTGTCAGATGCCCCTAGCTTCCTGAACATCGAACTTTTAGGCCGATTTCAATAAATGAATAGTGCCCAACTTTAATTAAATAAATCCAAATAAATTCCTAAATTAACTAACTCATTTATTTAGGCAGTAGAACACCTCTGCATAGCATTTAGGCATGTCATACATATTGTTTGCATTTTTGTCATGAATTTATTGTTTCTCTCCCCCTCCTTCTCTCTCGATAGACGTCGAGACCGACGACGTTGCAGCTGGGTACGACTACGCTCCAGACGAGCAGCCCATTGACGACCCCTCTTTCTTGCCAGAGCAACCAGGCAAGCCCCCCCCTTGAGCATCCAGATATCGCCCATTCCATTTCTCCTGCTTGCATTAGATTTTGCTACTGTTAAATGTTTGCTCCTATTCTGATGCATAGCCTGCTTTTGTAACCTGTTTATTGTTACCTTACCTGCCTATGTTAAACTGCTTAGTATAGGTTGGTAGTGAACCATCAGTGACCCCACCACCTTACCCTTGTTGCCCCTGCTTTATCATCGACGACTCGATCAACGTGATCGACGACCAGAGACCGACACATCACTTCACCCCCTTAGTTGTATGACTCTGCATAGTTACTATCGAGTGCCGAGGGTGATACCTCGTAACGCACTCCTGATGAATACTCTGCAGTGTAGCTGTTCGGTTGTGGTCATCGAGGGTGATTCCTCCTTCTCCACTTCCGATACGACTCTGTCGTGCAACCCCTCAGTATGAACCTCGAGGGTGATGCCTCATACGTTCACCCTGATGATTTCATCGAGTGGAACCCGCCCAGGGTGATTCCTCGGGGTTTCCCCCTTGATGTTATGACCACACAGTTACTTTGACCTTTGTTACAGGCGGGTCAACCCTGATGGGTGCCCGCAGGGGATCTATGTTGTCGGGTGTGCCGGAAGGGCACTCGAGTGTGATATTGTGGCGGAGCTTCAGAAACTTTGATTGTCTCCGTGTGTTACTAAATCAGCCTATTGGATTTGGGTGTTTGATCTGAGTGGGTCGACGTGCCCTATACACACTACCACCACGCGGGATTATGGTTTATGGGGCCCTCTACGTCGTACGTTTCTCCCGAAAGCTCTTCAGACGTCACGGTTCATCGTGCGGGCTGATTGTCGGGATTGGGCTGGATACTTCACTGACGAGTTCAGTGTCGCGCCTGCACCCCGGTCAGTCTCGCAACGCGCAGGGTGCCCAGGGCGATGGCCCAAGACCTCTGAGTGCATAGGTTAGTCCGGCGTGCTGACCTCTCTGCTGAGCCTAGGTAGGGCGCTGCTTCGTGTTGACCTCCCGAGGCCGGGCATTACCCAGCAAGTGTGTCCGGCCAGAGGTGATCGAGCGTGTTGGGTAACAGTAGTGCACCCCTGCAGGGAAGAATAATCTATCGATAGCCGGTCCTACGGTAAAGGACGCTCAGTTTGTATATCCCGATCTACTACTTGAACTGGATACTTGTTACTTAATTGAAGCTTCGGGATCGCTTTCTCGCTGGGAGTCGAGGAAGGATCTCTAAGCTGTACTTCAACATGTTTTCTTAATAAAATGCTGTTCTACTCTCTTCTATTGCTGCAAGATGGTGGCTTCGTGAAGATGTTTGAAGATGCTAGTCTTCGATAGGACTAGGCCTTCTCTCTATTCTGGCATTTCTGCAGCCCAGTCCACATATACAGCCTGTCTCCTTTGATAATGTTGCATATGTAGTGTAGATCCTTGCTTGCTAAGTACTTCGGATGAGTACTCACGGTTGCTTTGTTACTTCTTTTTCCCCCATACCCCACCTTTGATGATACATCAGACGATGGAGCCCCGGAGCCAGATGCCACCACAGGAGCTTACTACCAGGAGGGTCCAGACGGCACGTACTACTGGATCGAGCCAGCCGACCAGGAGTAGGATCGGAGGCTCCCAGGCAGGAGGCCTTCGCCTTTCGATCTAGAGTCGTTGTTTGTGCTAGCCTTCTTAAGGCAAAACTTGTCTAACTATGTCTGTACCCAGATATGATTTGTATGACTGACTTATGTATTCGGATCCTCGTGATCCCTGGTCTGTAATATTGTGGATCTCCGTTTATTTGTGTTAGAGTTGTGTTGTGATATCTTCCCGTGAGTCCCTGTGCTTGATCGTGCATGTTTGCGTGTATGATTAGTGCACGATTGAGTCGGGGGCGTCACATACTGTCTGCAAGATTAAAATAAGAGACTACAAAGAAAACCTGAAGACAAACTAAATAAGACTGAGAAAACTAAAGAGAGACTAGAGAAGAAGAAATGGAGAAGATTGAAACTAGGAACCTAAGAGACTAAGAAAGAGAGACTAGAGAAAAGGACGAGAAAATAAAGAAGAGCAAACTGATGAAATTGAGAACCAGAGAAAACAAAAACAAAAATAATGAGATACTATTTAGGGAACTAGAAAAACTGAAAAAAAATGAGGAAATAAAAGCTGATAACAC
Organism: Thinopyrum elongatum; assembly: GCA_011799875.1. Lineage (NCBI taxonomy): Eukaryota > Viridiplantae > Streptophyta > Magnoliopsida > Poales > Poaceae > Thinopyrum > Thinopyrum elongatum. The sequence goes on from CM022299.1 coordinate 523,128,510, forward strand.
ACTAATCAAATACTAAATGACAAAGACCTATGAGGACTTAATGACTAGACAGACAAGTGAAATGAAATACTAAGGAACCAGAAGATAAGACTGAAAAATAAATACATGACTCAAACTGATCGACTAGAAACATGGAAGACTAGAAACTAAGGAATGAACACACTGATATATGGATGATACACTGATGAACTAACAGAAGGAGGCAGTATTTCAAAACTAAAGAATGAAGTAACTAATTAAAGAAAAAAATGACTGGACATTTACTAAGAAATACAAAGAGGCTTAAAATCTGAAAACTAAATACATTGATGAACTAACTGGAAAAAAAACACTGAAGGAACTGGACTACCTATGATAACTAACCTACCTAACACTGACTGGGGAAACAAACTAAGGTGACTGACTGATACAATGAAGAAATAAGAGAAACAAAAATAATTAACTGAAATAAATCTCAAAAATGAAAACTCATATATGCAACTGAACAAATATATGCTAACTAACAGAACTGAATAGTCACGTTAACTGAATATGAAACTCAACCCGCTGGGGAAACACATGAATTTGAGACCCCAAAGAAATAAGAAAAGTCAGCAAGGAACATGTCACATGAATTTGAGACCCCAACCCACTGGGGTAACACTAAAACACTGAACTTACCAACCACTGTCAAAAAATTTAACATGGTCTGAACTGATCAAAAGTGCAGAACATGATGTTGAACTGACGAGAAGTGCTGCAAAACATGGTGCTGAAATAAATTGGAACCAAAAGGGGAACTACATACTGATCAACTACTGATACGTCCATTTTGCATCATGTTTTCCTACTGTTATTTATAATATGTTTATGCATAATAATGCTTTATGGAGTAATTCTAATGCCTTTTCTCTCATAATATGCAAGGTTTACACAAAGAGGGAGAATACCGGCAGCTGAAATTCTGGACCTGAAAAAGCTACGTCAGAGCTACCTATTCTGCACAACTCCAAATGAGCTGAAAATTTACGAAGAATTATTTTGGAATATATAAAAAATACTGGAGCAAATAACTACCGGAGGGGGGCCACCTGGTGACCACAAGACACCAGGGCGCGCCAGGCCCCCCAGGCACGCCCTGGTGGGTTGTGGTCAGCCCAGCCCACCTCCGATGCCCATCTTCTGGTATTTAAGGTCTTTTGACCTAGAAAAAATAAGGACAAGACTTTCGGGACGAAGCGCCGCCGTCTTGAGGTGGAACTTGGGCAGGAGCACTTTTGCCCTCCGGCGAAGCGATTCCGTCGGGGAACTTCCCTCCCGGAGGGGGAAATTGAAGCCATCGTTGATACGTCTCCAACGTATCTATAATTTTTGCTTGTTCCATGTTGTTATATTATTATTCTTGGATGTTTGACAATCATTTTATAGCAACTTTATATCATTTTTTGGGACTAACCTATTGACATAGTGCCCAGTGCCAATTGTTGTTTTTTGCTTGTTTCTACTTCGCAGAATATCAGTACCAAACGGAGTCCAAACGCAGCGAAACTTTTTGGAGAATTTTTATGGACCAGAAGGAACAACTTGGGCCAAATAAGTACCAGAGGGGTGCCTCGAGGGGGAACAACACACCTGGGCACGCCCTGGTGGGTTGTGCCCACCTCGGTGGCCTCCTGCACTGACTCTTCGCCCTATAAATACCCAGATATTCCAAAAACCCTAAGGGAGTCGACGAAACACAATTCCAGCCGCCGCAAGTTTCAGAACCACGAGATCCAATCTAGACAGGGGTTCATCATCCTCATTGGTGCCTCTCTGATGATGCGTGAGTAGTTCATTGTAGACCTATGGGTCTGTAGGCAGTAGCTAGATGGCTTCTTCTCTCTTTTTGATTCTCAATACAGTGGTCTCTTGGAGATCTATTTGATGTAACTCTTTTTGCAGTGTGTTTGTTGGGATCCGATGAACTTTGAGTTTATGATCAGATCTATATCCATGAAAGTTATTTGAGTTCTTTGATCTCTTTTATGGATGATTACTTATAGCCTCGTATTTCTTCTTCGAATCTTTGGTTTAGTTAGGCCAACTAGATCGATTTTTGTTGCCATGGGAAGAGGTGCTTTGTGATGGGTTCGATCGTGCGGTGTTCTTTCCCAGTGATAGAAGGGGAGGCAAGACACGCATGTATCGTTGCTATTAAGGGTAACAAGATGGGGGCTATTCCTACATGAATAGATCTTGTCTACATCATGTCATCGTTCTTATTGCATTAGTCCGTTTCTCCATGAACTTAATACACTAGATGCATGCTGGATAGCGGTCGATGTGTGGAGTAATAGTAGTAGATGCAGGTAGGAGTCGGTCTACTAATTTTGGACGTGATGCCTATATAATGATCATTGCCTGGATATCGTCATAATTATTTGATATTCTATCAATTGCCCAACAGTAATTTGTTTACCCACCGTATGCTATTTTCTTGAGAGAAGCCACTAGTGAAATCTACGGCCCCCGGGTCTATTCTTTATCATATCTGCTTCGAGATCTATTTTTATTTGCTTTTATTTTCAGATCTATTACACCAAAAACCCAAAATACCTTGCTGCACTTTTTTTCTATTTATTTTATTTCACGTTTTATCGAGAGCTATCTATCCAATCTATACAATTTTTATTCCGTCAACTTGACAATTTCTGGCACTGTTACCCGTAGAGGGATTGACAACCCCTCCTATCGTCGGGTTGCAAGTATTTGTTATTTGTGTGCAGGTACCGTTTATATAGTGTTGCTTGGTTCTCCTACTGGATTGATACCTTGGTTTCATAACTGAGGAAAATACCTAGCGTAGCTGTACTGCATCATCCCTTCCTCTTTGGGGAAATACCGACGTAGTTGAAGCGACATCAAAAGGAATTTCTGGCGCCGTTGCCGGGGAGACATCATCAACATCTATGAGGTTCCTAATCACAAATCTCATCTCCTTGCAATTTACATTATTTGCCATTTGCCTCTCATTTTCATCTCCCCCACTTCACAAAAATTTGCCGTTTTATTCGCCTTATTTCCGTTTGCCTTTTTCTCGTTCGATCTTTTGTTTGCTTGTGTTGCCATGTACCTTCTATTTGCTTGCATCTTCGCTTGCTAAATCTATTGATATGGATCCCCATCCACTTGCTGATCTTTTTAAAAGATCCAATCATGATGAACCAATTGCTAGTGAGTCGAGTGCACTAGATTATCTTTATGAAGTTTTGCTTGAGATTCGTGAATCTGAAAATTGTGATGAAGAAATTTATAAAGTGATTCATGATAGCTCCTTGAATGAAAAGCATGATTGCAATGATTTTACTATAAATTCTATTGATGTCAATTGTGCTAATAATATGCAAAGCTACAAGCTTGGGGATGCTAATTTTGATATGTCCACTACTTATTGCAATGATCATGATTGGGGTGATTCTTCTTATGATCTTGAAAATTTATTTAAGCCTCATGATGAATATGTTTGCGATAATATTGAAAGTGGGTTTGGAAGAGTGTCAACTCTAGGTAATAATGATCCCACTACTTTGGAGAATGATCAATCTTATGAAATTTTTGATAAAAGTGGGCTTGGAGAGGTCATGACTTTATTTGATGATCCCACTATTTTGGAAGAGTGTCAACTTTGCATGCATGTGGATCATAAAAAGAAAATTTTATTTGATAGCTATATTGTTGAATTTGATTATGATCCTACATGTAATTATTATGAGAGAGGAAAATATGGTTGTAGAAATTTTCATGTTACTAAATTGCCTCTCGTTGTGTTGAGATTGTCAATGTTTTATTCCTCTCCTTTGCATATGCTAGATAATTCTTGTCTTGATAATTTGTTTGCTTATAAAATGACTATGCATAGGAAGTATGGTAGACTTAAATGTGTTTGTCACATGTTTTATGATGCTCTCTTTGTGCTTCAATTCTTATCTTTCATGTGAGCATCAATAAAATCTTATGCCTAGCTAGGGACATAAAACGATAACGCTTGTTGGGAGGCAACCCAATGAATAAAATTTATTTTTGCCTTTTTATTTCTGTTCTTGAGTGTTTGCACAATTATGCCTCTATTATGATTGTGTTTTTTATGTTTTAATTAGTGTTTGTGCCAAGTAAAGCCTTTGGGATAGCTTTGGTGATAGTTGATTTGATCCTGTTGAAAAACAGGAACTTTTGCGTCCAGTAATATAATTGTCTAAATTCACAGAATAGACGAAAAATTCTGATTTTTTACACAAGATTTATATAAAAAAAATCTCTGTTGTCCTAATATTTCAGAATTTTTGGAGTTACAGAAGTATGATAACAATTCGCATCTTTACAGACTGTTCTATTTTTGACAGATTCTATTTTCTTTGCATTGTGTGCTTTTTTTGATGAATCTATAGATTGTATCGGGGGGTATAAGCCATGGTAAAGTTAGAATACAGTAGATATAATGCAATAACAAAATTTGAATGGGTTTTCTATAGTCCTTAAAGTAAAGATTGGTTTTCTTATACTAACGGGTCTCACGAAGGTTTTGTTAAGTTTTGTGTGATTGAAGTTTTCAAGTTTAGGGTGAGATCACGATGGATGAAGGAATAAGGAGTAAGAAAAGCCTAAGCTTGGGGATGCCCCATGGCACCCCAAGTTAATATTCAAGGATAACCAAGCAACTAAGCTTGGAGATGCCTCGGAAGGCATTCCCTCTTTCTTCTAACAACCATCGGTATTTTATGGAGCTATATTTTTATTCGTCACATATCATGAGTTTTGCTTGGAGCGTTTTGTATTATATGAGTCTTTGCTTGTTTTGCTTTTTAGTTTGTCACAAGTATCCTTTCTGGACACACCTATTTGAGAGAGCCAAAATTATGCTATGATTTGTTAGAATTGCTCTATATGCTTCACTTAATTTTTTTTAGCTATGGAATTGCTCTAGTGCTTCACTTATATCTTTTTGAGCACGGTGTGCTTTAATATTTTTTAAGAAATGCTCTCATGCTTCACTTAGATTAATTTGAGAGTTAGTAAATTTTTTAAGAAATTCTCTCATGCTTTACTTATATTATTTTGAGAGACGAAAATTTTTATGCTCACGTTCTTCACTTAGATTTGTTTGAGCTTGTCAAAAGCAATTGCAATATATGAAACTAGTCCCAAAGTGATAGATATTCAAGAGGGATATAATAAAAACTTTCATGAAGATCATTGGACAAAATAAACTTGATTCTTTGTAATAGTTTTGAGATATGATGATAGTGATATGTGAGTCATGTTGGTGAGTAATTATGCTTTAGTAAAAATATTGGTGTTAAGGTTTGTGATTCCCTATGCAAGCACGAAAGTCAATAGTTATGCAATGAAATTACATCCTACTTGTGGTGCATTATTCGGTGTTAGTTATGCTTAATGCTCGCTTATGTGATTTTTTGTTTCTTGGTTGGTTGCTTCTCAATATTTTTGCTAGCCTCCACTCGTACTAAGTAGAAATACTACTTGTGCATCCAAAATCTTTAAACCCAATTTTTCCATATGAGTCCACCATACCTACCTATATGCGGTATTCCCGTGTCGTTCTAAGCAAATTAGCATGTGCCATCTCTAATTTTCAAAATAAATTTCCTTTTTGTGTGCTCGTACTGCTCATGAAGCGGCAGGGGGTGGCCAATATTTTCCATGCTAGATGTGTTATTCTCAAGATGAGTGTTTATTCACTTGTCATTGCACAAGAGTGCGGCGCTAATAGGGATGCCCAGTCCCGAAATGAAAAGGAAATTTACTTTATGTTGTCAAATAATAAATTCCTTGGAAAGTGTTGGTATGGAGGGCACCCGTGGATACGGCTAGCTGATACGTCTCCGGCGTATCTATAATTTATGAAGTATTCATGCCATGTTTACAACAATTCTATATGATTTTGGTATGATTTGATTAGAACTAACCCGGACTGACGCTGTTTTCAGCAGAACTACCGTGGTGTCCTTTTTTGTGCAGAAATAAAAGTTCTCGGAATGGGCTGAAAATTTACGGTGATTTTTTATGGACCAAAAGAGACCCCCGAGGCATCGGAGTTGGGCCAGAAGAGTCCCGAGGCGATGGCAAGGTAGGGGGGCGTGCCCTACCCTCCCGGGAGGGTGCTCCTGCCTTGCCGCTGCCTCATGGACCCCCTTGACATGAGACCGACGCCAAAAATTCTTATAAATACCCAAACCTCCGAAAAGAACCCTAGATCGGAAGTTCCGCTGCTGCAAGCCTCTGTAGCCATGAAAAATCAATCTAGGCCCTCTCCGGCACCCTGTCGGAGGGGGCCATCATCACTAGAGGCCATGTAGGAGGAACCCGGAGGGGGCCATCATCACCATGGAGGCCAAGGACCAGAGGGAGAACCTATCCCCATCTAGGGGGGAGGCCATGGAGGAGGAAGCACAAGGGGGAGACCCTCTCCCCTCTCTCTCGGTGGCGCCAGAGTGCCACCGGGGGAATCATCGTCGCGGTGATCATCTTCATCAACATCACCATCTTCATCACCTTCCTCATTTCTTTTAAGAGGTCCACTCTCCCGCACCCCGCTGTAATCCCCTACTTGAACATGGTGCTTTATGCCACATATTATGATCCAATGATGTGTTGCCATCCTATGATGTTTTGAGTAGACTTCTTTTGTCTTTTGGGTTGATTGATGATCTAGATTGGTTTGAGTTGTATATTTTATTTTGGTGCTGTCCTATATGCCTTCCGTGCCGCGCACATGTGAAGGATTCCCGCTGTAGGGTGTTGCAATACGTTCATGATTCGCTTATAGTGGGTTGCTAGAGCGACAGAAGCTTAAACCCGAGTAAGGGGGTTGTTGCGTATGGGATAAAGGGGACTTGATACTTTAATGCTATGGTTGGGTTTTACCTTAATGATCTTTAGTAGTTGCGGATGCTTGCTAGAGTTCCAATCATAAGTGCATATGATCCAAGTAGAGAAAGTATGTTAGCTTATGCCTCTCCCTCATATGAAATTGCAATAATGATTACCGACCTTGTTAACAATTGCCTAGGATAATTCCGCACACCGATCCATCATTATTCCAAACTCGCTATTTATAATATATAGTAATATATATTCTAACTTTATGCTAACAACACCTATTTTTATATTTTAGTTCTCCGATATCATGCAAAGCTATTCTCTTTATATCCACAACGTAGTTTTATTTCTCGTTTCTAGATGGAAGCAAACGTTCGGTATACGTAGAGTCGTATCAGTGGCAGATAGGACTTGAGAGAATATAGATCTTACCTTTAGCTCCTTGTGGGTTCGACACTCCATACTTATCACTTCCACCTTTGGAAATTGCTACGATGATTCCTTGCACTTGGGGATTATCAAGCTCTTTTCTGGCGCCGTTGCCGGGGAGCAATAGCGTGGGGTTGATATTTTCGTGTATGCTTGTTTGCTTTCTTCACTAAGTAGATTTTGTTTTACCTTTTGTTTTTGTTTTCTTTAGTTGTGGGTGAAGAATACAAAAAAAAATAAAAAAAAATAAAATACAAAAAAATTACTTGCCTCTTATGCCTAAAAACTTTTTCAAAAAGAGAAGTGATTGGAAGGTTATGCATTGGAGAAGTGAGGGTCGACCTTGAACACTTGTGTTCATGCTCATGGAAACAATGTAGAATTTTTCATGGAAGTTTCTCAAAAATAATTATCCCCTTGTATATATCCATTGTATTATAAAAATAATGTGCCAAGGTTTGGCTTTAGAATGTTTAAATTGCTTGTTTGGTGTGTGCAGCAGAAAAAACAGAAACTTTTGATGTAGTGTGTGAATTTACATTTTTAACTGGAATGTGAAAAAATCCTAAAATATTTACACAGTACTGCTATGCAAACTTTTTATTTTTTCCTAATTTTTTAGAGTTTTTGGAGGTACAGAAGTATACGAAATTTTCAGATTGCTACAGACTGTCTTGTTCTTGACATATTCTGTTTTCTATGTGTTGTTCACTTATTTTGATGAATCTATGGGTTGTATCGGGGGGTATGAACCATGGTGAAGAGAATACAGTAGATATAATGCTAATATGAAATTGGAATGAGTTTACAACAGTACCTAAAGATAGTGATTTGCTTTATTATACTAACGGATCTCACAAGGTTTTTTGTTAAGTTTTGTGTGGATGAAGTGTTCGAAGATCGAGGAGTTCTCGATATGAGAAGAATAAGGAGAGGCAAGAGTTCAAGCTTGGGGATGCCCAAGTCACCCCAAGTAAATATTTCAAGGATACTCAAGCATTTAAGCTTGGGGATGCCCCGGTTGGCATCCCATCTTTCTTCTTCAACAATTATCGGTATACCTCGTTTTTGTTTTGTTCACATGATATACGTCTTTTGTGTTTTTCTTTTCCTTTATGCACCATGCTAGTATGAGATAGTCCTTCATTGATTTATAGAATGCTTCATGTGCTTCACTTAAATCTTTTGAGTATGGCTTTGTAGAATGCTCTTTGTGCTTCACTTAAATCTTTTGAGTATGAAGAATGCTTCGTGTGCTTCACTTATATATTTTGAGCTTGGATATTGGTCAATCTATATTAATTGTAGAATTCTCTATGAACTTCACTTATATATTTTAGAGTATGAATAAAATTATCATCGAAATTGGGCTTGGAAGAGTATCATTAAAATTCCATGCCTGGCTAAAAAGGCATTAAAGAAAAGCGCTTGTTGGGAGACAACCCAATATTTACCCCTACTGTTTTTGTGTGTTCTCATGATTATGATACTGTAGTAATCATGTTTTATAGCTTTTGTTTCAATAAAGTGCCAAGTAAAGCCTTTGGGATAGTGTGGTTGATAGTTGATTTGATTCTGTGCAAAAACAGAAACTTTTGCGTCCAGTAACAGAATTGTTAAAATTCATTGGAACGTGGAAAAACTCTGAGTTTTTTTAAATAGGATTGATATACGAATTTTCTATGTTTTCCTAATTTTTAAGTATTTTTAGAGTTACATAAGTATGAGAACAATTCAGATCTTAGCAGACTGTTCTGTTTTTGACAGATTCTGTTTTCAATGCATAGTTTGCTTGTTTTAGTGTTTCCATAGCTTATATTAAGTGATATAAATTGTGGAGATGATAGAGTACAGTAGGACTTATGTGGAAACAATTATGAATCTTGTCTTGACAGTACCCAAATGAATGATTTGTTTTATTATACTAACGGAGCTCATGAGTTTTCTGTTGAGTTTTGTGTGATTGAAGTTTTCAAGTTTTGGGTGAGGTGTCGATATGATGAGAATAAGGAGTGGAAAGACCCTAAGCTTGGGGATGCCCAAGGCACCCCAAGGTAATATTCAAGGAATACTCAAGTGCCTAAGCTTGGGGATGCCCCGGAAGGCATCCCCTCTTTCGTCTTCAACACTATCGGTATATGTAGGATCGGAAGTATGTCTAGAGGGGGAGATTAGACTACTTGACCAAATAAAAATCTAGCCTTTTCCCAATTTTATGTCTTGGAAGATTTTAGCAACTTAGCACAAGTCAAGCAATCAGCCTACACATGCAAGTCTAAGAGTGTAGCAGCGGAAAGTAAAACATTGCATGTGAAGGTAAATGGAAGGGTTTGGAGAAGGCAAACGCAATGTAGACACGGAGATTTTTGGCTTGGTTCCGATAGGTGGTGCTATCGTATGTCCACGTTGATGGAGACTTCAACCCACGAAGGGTAACGGCTGTGCGAGTCCACAGAGGGCTCCACCCATGAAGGGTCCACGAAGAAGCAACCTTGTCTATCCCACCATGGCCATCGCCCACGAAGGACTTGCCTCACTCGGGTAGATCTTCATGAAGTAGGCGATCTTCTTGCCCTTACAAACTCCTTGGTTCAACTCCACAATCTTGTCGGAGGCTCCCAAGTGACACCTAACCAATCTAGGAGACACCACTCTCCAAAAGGTAATAAATGGTGTGTTGATGATGAACTCCTTGCTCTTGTGCTTCAAATGATAGTCTCCCTAACACTCAACTCTCTCTCATAGATTTGGCTATGGTGAAAAGAAGATTTGAGTGGAAAGCAACTTGGGGAAAGCTAGAGATCAAGACTCTTGTGGTAGGAATGGAATGTCTTGATCTCAACACATGAGTAGGTGGTTCTCTCTTAGAAAATGAGTAGTGGAAGTGTAGGCTCGTTCTGATGGCTCTCTCTTTGATAGAGAAGGGGGTGGAGGGGTATATATAGCCTCCACACAAAATCCAACCGTTACACACATTTGACTCAACTCGGTCAGACCGAATAGAAGAACTCGGTGAGACCGATTCAATTCAAAATGTGAACGTTAGGAATCTCAGTGGGACCGATATACTCAACTCGGTGGGACCGATGTGCTAGGGTTAGGGCAAGACCTCATCTCGGTGTGACCGATTGCATGAACTCGGTGGGACCGATTTCAGCAATGAGTTAAACAGAGAGTTGGTCAGGCAAACTCGGTGGGACCGATCGCTCACTTTGGTAAGACCGAAACGTTACGAAAGGGAAACAGAGAGTTTGCATTGCGAACTCGGTGGGACCGATCGCTCATTTCGGTAAGACCGAAACATTACGAAGGGAAACAGAGAGTTTGCATTGCCATCTCGGTGAGACCGAAAGCCCAATCGGTGAGACCGAATTGATTAGGGTTTCTGGCAGTGGCTATGTCAAAGAAACTCGGTGGCGCCGGATAGATCAAATCGGTGGGACCGAGTTTGACTTTAGGTTTAGGACATATGAGGAAATGAGAAAGTGGTTGAGGGCTTTGGAGCATATCACTAAGCATTTTGAGCAAGTAGACCATTATGCAACACCTCATCCCCTTTTAATAGTATTGGCTTTTCCTATAGACTCATTGTGATCTTGGATCACTAAAATAGAAATGAAGAGTCTTGAGCTTTTGCCAATCTTTGTCCTTAGCATTTTGAGGGGTCCACATCTCTAGTCCATGCCATGCCAATCATTGAACTATCTGAAATATTTCACTTGAAAGGATATTAGTTCAATGAGCTATATGTTGTTATGAATTACCAAAACCACCCGGGGATTAGTTGCACTTTCAATCTCCCCCTTTTTGGTAATTGATGACAACATATAGATCAAAGCTTCGACAAATGATAATATAAAGAAAATACATCGTCGCTTTGAGAAGTATGTGATAAGTAAGAGCTCCCCCTAAATTTGTGCATTATTTAGAATTTGCTTTTGAATGCAAATGCACAATTGATTAGGATCATGGGGCACTCTTCCATGTCACATACATCTTGGTGGAGCGCTCAAAATGATATAATTAAACAACATGCACTCATCACCAAGGGAAACATGATTGATCATACACAAGTATATAGATATCATCATTCAAGCACACAATAAAGCATAATATGATCAAACACATGATCATAAGAGTATCTCACACATGAGCACAAATAGTAGCAAACAATCAAGTAGCAAGCAATCAAGTAGCAAGTAGCAAAAGAGGCAACAAAAGGCAAAACGCTCTCTTTCTCGAAGCCTAATGATCTATACACTTTCTCCCCCTTTGGCAACAAGTTACCAAAAAGCTCGAAAATGCATAGTGCTATGTGGCACTCTAGGCACGATCTCCGGGAGCTCCTGAAGTGGTCTTCTGGCTGGTTGCTCCGGTGTGCGTAGATGGCGTGGAGAGGAGTCCGTCTGCAAACGCTTCTGCTGATGTCTGAGGAGCTGGAGGAGTTGAGATTGGAGGTACAACAATGGCAGTTTCTGCAGGTGCTGAAAGTGTAGTCCTCGCATCACTGACTACTGGCACTGCTGAATACCTCTATGCCCTTGGCACATGCTGAAAAGTGTCGGTGGTAGGTCTATCATTCCTGTCTTCAACCTCTTCCTGGAGCTTCTCAACTGTGGTTTGAATCTTGGTGACCTTCACATCTAAATCATGAAGTTTGGTCTCAAAGATCCTTTCAAGGCTCTCTTGATTTCGAGTCAGGGTGGCCAGTCCTTTCTCTATTCTCACGCTTGCCTCAAGCAGATAAGTGAGTTGATCTTGCTTGGTCTTGAGATTGACACCTGAAGCATCTGGCATTGTTGAACTCTTTGCAGCCTTTGCTTTCTCTTGCTTCTCCTGAGCCTCTGCAGAAGTAGGATGTGCTGCATCCATGACAACCTCGTTGTCCTCAAAGTCTAGCCTCAGGGGAAGATGCTCTTTGTCAAGAAGATATGTCCCTGTCCCCATCTTGGAATTGATTAGCATCTGAATGTGAGGGGCATATCCACATGACCTTTTCTGATCTGCAGCAGTTCTCTTCACAGTTTCAACAATTAAACTCATCACCTTGAACTTCTCTGGCACATCAAACATATGAAGCAGGTTGATAGAGTGACCACGGATCATCCTATGATCTCCTGACTTGGTCAACAGAGTGTGCCTCAATATAGTCTTTATCGTGGTAAGTCTTGATAGCAGATAATAGATGGATCCAAATCTGTGAGTTGTCAAAGCAGCATCTGGAATTGGCTTATACATGTGAGCCATGGAATTGTGATCCTTTCTTGACTTGGCATACACATATGTGTCATCTTCAGCTTCTTTAGGGGCATTGATCAACTTGGCGCATTCTGCAATTGATGATTGATATCTTGTGCCTTCAGTCATCCAGATAATCTTGCCATCTGGATAGAAATGAGCAGTTGAATAGAATTGCATCACCATTTCATCATTCCACTTGGTCAGCTTTTGACCAACAAACTTGTCAACTCCGTTCATTCTGAAACTCTCATGAACTCCTGGAAAGTAATCCTCATTGTCATCAATGAATTTCCAATCAACCCATCTCATATCACTGACAATGGGCTTCTTATCCAACAGGACTGTCTCATAGAAGTCTTGTTGTTCCTTAGTATGAAAGCGATAATCAACAACTGTTCTTCTCCTTATAGCATATGGATCAGTCTGTCTCCATAATCTGAGACCTACATCCTTTCTTAACTTCATATTCTCAGCAACTGGATGATTGTCATCATGATCTAGAATCTTGGGTTTTAGCTTCCTAAGCACTTGATGTTCTTCATCTTCTTGAGCTTCAGGCACTGGGGCCTTATTCTTCTCTGCAGCTGGGATGTTTCTGGTGGATCTCTTGGATGCAGATGGTTTTGGAGCTGTCTTGGGTTTTGATGGAGCAGCCCCAGACTTGATAGCATCTCCCATGAGCTTCTGAGATTTTGGAGGTGGTGCAGCTGGCTCTTCTCCTCCTCATCATCCGACTCTCTCATCATAGATGGTCTGCCAATGACCTTGGCAATAGTCTTCTTGACTCTTTCTTTCCTGTAGCAGCCTCATCCTCTTTTGGTTTAGCAGTGAACTCCATGGTTCCTTGAGTGGAGGCTCTGGCTTTTGACATAGGCACTCTCTTAGCAGGAACTTTCACCTTCATCTTTGGCTTGGTTGCAGCAGCATACTCTTTCCTGAGCACCTTCTTCTTGGAGGTCACTTACTCCTCAACAACAAAATCCTCATCTTCCAAATCTGAGGTTCTCTTCTTCCTTTGCCTAGTAGCAGCCTTAGGCAAATTGCTTGGTGTACTTCTGCTACCTTCATCATAGCTGATGTTGGAGGGACTAGTGCCCTCACTAAGATTTACTTGCTCCTCTGACCTGTTCTGACTATCACTGATGTCTGACATCTCTGACACTGACCCTGTGAATAGATAGGTATGGGTAGAGTGGATGAGCATCACAAAGCACAGCTATTTTTGCAAAAGCATTGAGTCAAAAACTTAACTTTAGTTTTCTGCAGAAAGCATTTCGGAGCAACCGATATGACAAACTCGGTGACACCGACGCACACACAGAGTCTAAACATATAGTTTCGGTCAGACCGAAATGCAGTTCGGTGACTCCGAGATGCTAGGGTTTCACAGAGAAAGTGAACTCGGTCATGATACGTCTCCAACGTATCTACTTTTCCTAATGCTTTTCCTCTTGTTTTGGACTCTAATTTGCATGATTTGAATGAAACTAACCCCGGACTGACGCTGTTTTCAACAGAACTACCATGGTGTTGTTTTTGTGCAGAAATAAAAGTTCTCGGAATGGAACGAAACTTTGCGAGGAATTTTTATACAAAATAAGAGAATTTCCGGAGCCAAGAGCCACCTGAGGGGGGGCACCTGGGTGGGCACAACCCACCGGGGCGCGCCTGCCCCCCAAGCGCGCCCAGGTGGGTTGTCCCCACCTTGTGGCCCCGCAGACCCTAAAACTGACTCTATAAAATCCTATTTTTCCAGAAAAAAATTAGGGAGAAAGAATTATCGTGTTTCGCGATACGGAGCCGCCGCCGTCTCTTGTTCTTCATCGGGAGGCTAGATCTGGAGTCCGTTTGGGCCTCCGGAGAGGGGGATCTTCAATGTTCGTCATCACCAACCCTTCTCCATTGCCAATTCCATGATGCTCCCCACCGGGAGTGAGTAATTCTTTCGTAGGCTCGCTAGTCAGTGAGGAATTGGATGAGATTCATCATGTAATCGAGTTAGTTTTGTTAGGGCTTGATCCCTAGTATCCATTATGTTCTGAGATTGATGTTGCTATGACTTTGCCATGCTTAATGCTTGTCACTTTGGGCCCGGGTGCCATGATTTCAGATTTGAGCCGCTTATGTTATCACCATTATATCTATGTTCTAGATCCGATCTAGCAAGTTATAGTCACCTACTACGTGTTATGATTCGGCAACCCCGGAGTGACAATAGTCGGGACCACTCCCGGTGATGACCGTAGGTTGAGGAGTTCATGTATTCACCATGTGTTAATGCTTTGTTCCGGTTCTCTATTAAAAGGAGGCCTTAATATCCCTTAGTTTCCAATATGGACCCCGCTGCCACGGGAGGGTAGGACAAAAGATGTCATGCAAGTTCTTTCCATAAGCACGTATGACTATTTACGGAATACATGCCTACATTATATTTATGAACTGGAGCTAGTGCCGTATCGCCCTAGGTTATAACTGTCTCATGATGAATATCATCCAATGAATCGCCGATCCAATGCCTACGATTTTCCTACATATTGATCTTGCTAAGTTACTACTGCTGCTGTTACTATTGCACTTGCTACAATATCACTGCTATCACTGTTACCATTACTATTGCTGCTGCTACTATTATCAAAACTATCATACTACTTTGCTACTGATCACTTTGCTGCAGATAATTAATCTCCAGGTGTGGTTGAATTGACAACTCAACTGCTAATACTTACAAATATTCTTTGGCTCCCCTTGTGTCAAATCTATAAATTTGGGTTGAATACTCTACCCTCAAAAACTGTTGTGATCCCCTATACTTGTGGGTTATCAAAACCTTTTTCTGGCGCCGTTGCCGGGGAGCATAGCTATATTTGTTGAGTCAATTGGGATTATTATCAATTATTCACTATGAAGAATCTGAAGGATGCTAAGACTAAGATTTTTCCCTCTAAGACGAGGGGAGGTAAGGAACTGCCATCCAGCTCCGCTTTAGATTCACCTTCTGTTATAAGTAAACTTGCAACACCACCACATGCTATTAATTCTGATATGTCGCAAGTTATTGATGATCCTACTTCTGCTATGAATGCTTATGATGATGCTAGTACCTTGCTTGATGATGATGTGCCATTAGGTGAATTTCTTGATGAATAAATTGCTAGAGTAAGACAACATGATGTTGTTGCATCTGATGATGAGCTTGAAACTGAAAATATTGAAACACCTACTAGAACTAGCCCTCCTAGATATGAATTGCCTAAGGTACCGGAAGGTTATGTTATGAATGAGGAGACAACTAGAGATATTCTTGCTTGTAAGGATAGAGATGATCTAGAGAAATTATTATGCAAGTATAAAGAAAAGTCTCTGAATGCTAGAATGCAATATGATCCTAAGTTTGCTACCTCACCTATCTTTATTGATGATAAGGATTATGAATTCTCTATCGACCTAGAGTTAATTACTTTGGTTGAATCTGATCCTTTCCAGGGTTATGAAACTGAGACTGTTGTGGCACATCTTACTAAGTTGAATGACATAGCCACCCTTTTTACTCATGATGAGAAAACTCGCTATTACTATATTCTCAAATTATTTCCGTTCTCATTAAAAGGTGATGCTAAAGCTTGGTACAATACTCTTGCTCCTGGTTGTGTGCGTAGTCCCCAGGATATGATTTATTACTTCTCTGAAAAAAAAATCCTGCTCATAAGAAACAAGCTGCCTTACAGGAAATATTTAACTTTGTGCAAATTGAAGAAGAGAGTCTCCCACAAGCTTGGGGAGGCTTTGCCGGTTACTTAATGCTTTGCCTGATCATCCTCTTAAGAAAAATGAAATACTTGATATCTTCTATAATGGACTAACCGATGCTTCTAGGGATTTCCTAGATAGTTGTGCTGGTTGTGTTTTCAGGGAACGAACTATTGGACAAGCTGAAGAATTATTGAATAACATATTAAAAAACTATGATGATTGGACTCTTCCTGAACCACCATCTAAACCCACTCCGAAGAAGAGGGGTATTTTATATCTCAGTCCCGAAGATATGCAAGAGGCAAAGAAATCTATGAAGGAAAAAGGTATTAAAGCTGAGGATGTCAAAAATTTACCTCCTATTGAAGAAATACATGGGCTTGATACACCACCACCACCTGCGATGGTAGAGGTAAATTCTCTAATGAAATTCAATGATAATGATAATCCTCACAATATGCACCCTAGCCAATGCCTTTATGATTTTGAAAACTATATTAGAAAACAAGATCACTTCAATGCAAATGTTATGAAACAATTAAAATACAATTCTGACATGATTGCTCGCTTGAGTGACTTATTATTTAGAATCTCAAATGATGTTAGAGGTGTGGGAAAGCATGCTTCTATGGTACAAACTCAATTAGAACAAGTTGCTAAATCTCAAAGAGAATTGCTTGATGAAATGAATAACAACATACATGACTTTGCTGTTAGAGTTGCAACTAGAGGAGGTAAAATGACTCAGGAACCACTTTATCCTGAGGGACACCCAAAAAGAATCGAACAAGATTCACAAAGGAACAACACCATTGCACCTGGTCCTTCTAAAAAGAAAAAGAAAAAGAAAAATGATAGGACTTTGCATGCCTCTAGTGAACCTGAAGTAGAGAAACCTCCTGATAATGATAATGATGTTTCTATTTCTGATGCTGAAACTCAATCTGGTAATGAACATTCACCTTCTGATAATGAAAAAGGTAATGATGAGGTTCATGAAGAAACTCAAACAAATAATAAAGAACCAGACAATGATGTTGAGATAGAACCAGCTATTGATCTTGATAACCCACAACCCAAGAATGCAAGATATGATAAAAGAGACTTTGTTGCTAGAAAACACGGTAAGGAAAGAGAACCGTGGATTCAAAAACCTATGCCTTTTTCACCTAAGACAACTAAAAAGAAAGATGATGAATAATTTGAACGCTTTGCTGAAATGCTGAGGCCAGTCTTTTTGCGTACTCGCTTGACTGATATCTTGAAAATGCCTCCTTATGCAAAGTACATGAAGGATATCATCACTAATAAGAGAAAAATACTGGAAGCTAAAATCTCCACCATGCTTGCTAATTACACTTTTAAGGATGGAGTACCTAAAAAACTTGGAGATCCGGGAATACCAACTATACCTTGCTCCATCAAAAAGAATTATGTGAAAACTGCTTTATGTGATTTGGGAGCTGGTGTTAGTGTTATGCCTTTCTCTTTATATAAAAGACTTGATTTGAATAAACTCACACCTACTGAAATATCTTTGAAAATGGCTGACAAATCAACTGCCATACCTATCGGTATTTGTGAGGATGTGCCCGTTGTTGTTGATAATGCTACTATTTTGACTGACTTTGTTATACTTGAGATGCCCGAGGACGACAACATGTCGATTATCCTTGGTAGACCCTTCTTGAATACTGCAGGGGCTGTTATTGATTGCAATAAAAGCAAGGTCACTTTTCATATCAATGGTAATGAGCATACGGTGCACTTTCCGAAGAAACAATTCCAAGTGAATGGTATTAATGTTATTGAAAAATCTCCGACAATCACTATTGGAAGTTTTCAACTACCTCTACCTACTACCAAAAAGATATATGAAATGCTTATTGTTGGGGACATTCATATCCCCGTTGAGGTAACTTAGTGATTTACGAAAGTTCTTCGGTTTCATGCTAATCGAAAGTGGTTGTTAATAAGACTTGATCAACCTTATTAATGGATCATTTTTTAGAGGTATGAAGTTGATGAATTTAGTGAGCACTACCTTCTGTCCCTACCTTTTATTTTCTGTTCCTATTAGTTAAATAAAATAAAATGCCATGATTTGTCTGTTTTCTGATTTTTCCCGTGCAATAAAAAATGACCCAAAAATAAAAGTTCTCAGAATGCCCTGAAAATTTAATACGATTTTTTTCTGAATATTTAAGAATTTCTGGTGCAAATAATATTAGAGGGAGGTGCACCAGCTGGGCACAAGCCACCTGGGCGCGCCAGGACCCCCAGGCGCGCCCTGGTGGGTTGTGGTCCCCACGTGGGCCCCCTCACTTATCTCTTCATCCCACATCATCACCTACCTCCAGAAAAAATTCACCATTGCTCTTGCTCTCGTGTTCTTGCTCTCAAACCCGCGGATTTTGATCTCTTTGCTCGAAGCTTCGTTTCCGAAACTGTTTCGGGGGATTATTGCTTGGTATGTGACTCCTCCATGTGTCCAATTAGTTTTTGCTTTAGTTGTTTATATTTTGAATAATTAGCTACTCTTGGTGCTACTGTAGATGAGCTTGCATGTTGAATTCTTAGAGTTTTAAGTAGTTTGAATGCTTGCTATGGCCTCTATGCATCCCTATGAGTAGTTGTTACCAATACTGTGAAGTTTTGTTGACAAAATTTTTGTCACCCAATAAATTTTCAGAAAATTGTACGCGAATATGATGAACCTCTTTGGAAGGAGTTCTTCGAGGAGGAGATCCTCGGGGGCATCTTCTAGTGACAGCTCCGCTCGTCGGTCTTATGTTGAACCAAGTGAAAGTTCCATGCGAGATGCCGCCACCAAAACATGCTTATGGCCATGCGATGATTATATGGTGAGTGTGGGCATTAAGGAGGAATTTGAGCAATATGTTCACAATGCCGACCTCGGTCCCTACATATCAGATAAGTGCACTCAATACCACACTTTTTCATTGTATTATCCATGTTAGAATTATTTTCTTGCTTTCTTCTTGTGTGTTTGAAAAACTTTAAGAAAATCCAAAAATATATTTCTTGCTTCTTTTTTATTTTTCTTCCTAGTTTAAATTGTTGTAGTACTAAAAAGAAAACTCAAAAAGATTTATTTGTTCTTCTTTTACTTGTTGGGAGCTTTCCCGTGTAAATAGTTTTTCTCGTTTTTGCTTTTCCCTTTTTATTTGCTTTCTTTCAGAAAACCATAAACTCCAAAAATATTTCAGTGTGTTTTTCTAAACTTCTTTTCTTTTATTGAGTCATACCGAGGAGAAGACCACGATGAAAATGTTGAGTGGCTCTCATATGCATTATTGTTAATCTAACAAAGAGCCCAATTTACCTTGTCTTCTCCTTTTTGAATAAAATGTTTGCAGATTCCAACTTAGCCCACGGCACTCTTGCACTATTATTATTTTCATATCGTTCGGTCGTGCAAGTGAAAGGCAATAATGACGATATTCGATGAACTGGCCGTGGCAGAGAGAAATGGGTATGAACTCGACTTGATCTGTTTTTGTAAATATGTTTAACCTAGTATCCATGATTCAGCCCATTATGATTAAACATGTTTGCAATGACAATTAGAGATTATAGTTTCTCATGCCATGCATAAGTAGCTAGGAGTGGATAATGATTTATCTTGGATATCAACATTGCGTTAAAATGATTGTGATGAAGTATGATGATATGGTATCCTCCTCTGAATGTTCGAGTGGCTTGACTTGGCGCATGTTCATGCATGTAGTTGAATCAAAACCAACATAGCCTCTATGATATTTATGTTCATGGTGTTCATATCCTACTCATGCTAGTGTCCAATGTTACTTATGCATAATGCATGTTCATGACCGTTGTTGCTATCTAGCTGGCCGCTTCTTAACCTATTTGCTAGCCTTCACCTGTACTAAGTGGGAATTCTTCTTGTACATCCAAAACCTGAAACCCAAGTTATTCCAGATGAGTCCAGCATACCTACCTATATGCGGTATTACCCTGCCATCCTAAGTAAATTTGCATGTGCCATCTCTAATTTTCAAAATAAATTTCTCTCTTGTGTGCTCGTACCGCTCGCGAGGCGGTGAGGGGTGGCCGATATTTTTCCATGCTAGATGTGTTATTCTCACGATGAGTGTTTATTCACTTGTCATTGCACGAGAGTACGGCAAAGGTATTAGGGATGCCCAGTCCCGAAATGAAAAATGAATTTACTTTATGTTGTCAAATAATAAATTCCTTGGAAAGTGTTGGTATGGAGGGCACCCGTGGATACGGCTAGCCATGGAAAGTGAAAGAAATGGTGGAAAAAGGAATAAACTTTAATTTCTGTTTGGGAACCGCCTATGATATATCTAGCATGGAAAGTATTGGAAACTCTAAGTCATTTTCGTTGGTGGGAAAAGTATGCCTCTCAAAATGTTTTTATCTCTCAATTTAAGCTTTGAGCTCTGGCACCTCTGCAAATCACTGCTTCCCTCTGCGAAGGGACTATCTATTTACTTTTATGTTATGTCATCACCTTCTTAAATAAGCGCCAGAACCTGAGAGCACTGCTGTCATGCTTATGCATTGTGTGTAGCTAATGTTGGGTGCATCATGACTGGATCTTTTCTACCATGAATTACAATGTTTAGTCGCTGCTTGAACTTTGGAGGTGCTCTGCATTTATGTTTTGCGGTCTCAGAAAGGGCTAGCGAGATACCACTATTGTCATATTATATCATGGTTGTTTTGATAACGTGTTGCCATTTGAGATATCTTATTATTGCTCACTAGCTGATTATGTCATTGATATGAGTTAATATAATTTTTAAGAGTTATTGTCGACATGGTTAGTTATAATATTGGCTAAAAACCTGGGTGATGTTTAAGCTTATTAATGCAAACAAGAGCAAAAGAGTTCATAAAAGTTTTTTTTCACTTTCAGTTTATCAACTGAATTGCTTGAGGACAAGCAAAGGTTTAAGCTTGGGGGAGTTGATACGTCTCCAACGTATCTACTTTTTCTAACGCTTTTCCTCTTGTTTTGGACTCTAATTTGCATGATTTGAATGTAACTAACCCCGGACTGACGCTGTTTTCAGCAGAACTACCATGGTGTTGTTTTTGTGCAAAAATAAAAGTTCTCGGAATGGAACGAAACTTTGCGAGGAATTTTTATACAAAATAAGAGAATTTCCGGAGCCAAGAGCCACCTGAGGGGGGCACCTGGGTGGGCACAACCACCAAGGCGGGCCTGCCCCCCCAGGCGCGCCCAGGTGGGTTGTCCCCACCTGGTGGCCCCGCAGACCCTGAAACCGACTCTATAAAATCCTATTCTTTCAGAAAAAAACTAGGGAGAAAGAATTATCGCGTTTCGCGAGACGGAGCCGCCGCCGTCTCCTGTTCTTCATTGGGAGGCCAGATCTGGAGTCCGTTTGGGGCTCCGGAGAGGGGGATCTTCGATCTTTGTCATCACCAACCCTTCTCCATCGCCAATTCCATGATGCTCCCCACCGGGAGTGAGTAATTCCTTCGTAGGCTCGCTGGTCGGTGAGGAGTTGGATGAGATTCATCATGTAATCGAGTTAGTTTTGTTAGGGCTTGATCCCTAGTATCCATTATGTTCTGAGATTGATGTTGCTATGACTTTGCCATGCTTAATGCTTGTCACTTTGGGCCCGGGTGCCATGATTTCAGATCTAAACCGTTTATGTTATCACCATTATATCTATGTTCTAGATCCGATCTAGCAAGTTATAGTCACCTACTACGTGTTATGATCCGGCAACCCCGGGGTGACAATAGTCGGGACCACTCCCGGTGATGACCGTAGTTTGAGGAGTTCATGTATTCACCGTGTGTTAATGCTTTGTTCCGGTTCTCTATTAAAAGGAGGCCTTAATATCCCTTAGTTTCCAATATGGACCCCACTGCCACGGGAGGGTAGGACAAAAGATGTCATGCAAGTTTTTTCCATAAGCACGTATGACTATTTACGGAATACATGCCTACATTATATTTATGAATTGGAGCTAGTGCCGTATCGCCCTAGGTTATAACTGTCTCATGATGAATATCATCCAACGAATCACCGATCCAATGCCTACGATTTTCCTACATATTGATCTTGCTAAGTTACTACTGCTGCTATTACTATTTCACTTGCTACAATATCACTGCTATCACTGTTACCGTTACTATTGCTGCTGCTACTATTATCAAAACTATCATACTACTTTGCTACTGATCACTTTGCTGCAGATAATTAATCTCCAGGTGTGGTTGAATTGACAACTCAGCTGCTAATACTTACAAATATTCTTTGGCTCCCCTTGTGTCGAATCTATAAATTTGGGTTGAATACTCTACCCTCGAAAACTGTTGCGATCCCCTATACTTGTGGGTTATCAGGTCACATCGATTCGTACACTTCGGTCAGACCTAGTAGTACATGTGCAATGGCATAGGCCAAATTGGTGAGACCGAAATTTTTAGATCGGTCGGTCCAAGATGAGTTCGGCGGAAACCTAACCCTAAGTTTTTGCATCAAATCTATTCTAGAGGAAGTTTTAGGTGGATAGATTTATCTCAATCGTGGCAAGAAGCTTGGCATTGTTCTTTGTGCAAGAATCGGAGTTTAAAGAAAGCACAAAGAGATCGAGTCCGTACCCTAACTTGGTGACGAACTCGCTATGGCGACAACGGCGGTAGAGATTCCCGTTGACGGCGGCGGAGACCAGCAGCAGGAAGACGCTGGCGATGACGGAGATGATCCGGAGATCAAGGGGGCAGAAGAGCTGGGCAGGCGCGGTCGAGCGGTTCGGAGTAATTTCCAAATTTCAACCCGCGGTATATATACCTAGTCACTGTCGGTGTGACCGAGTGGAACAACTCGGTGGCACCGAGATGCAGAATCGCAAGCAGTTGCCGCAACTCGGTGAGATCGAATGGTTCTAATCGGTTGCACCGAGGTGAAAACCTAGATCAACTCAATGATTTCGGTGAGACCGGAAGGAATGAATTGGTCAGACCGAAGGTCATTAAGAGGTTTTGGAAGTTTAAGCCCTTGACAGATCGGTGGCTCCGAGTGCTCCTCACCCGGAGGGTCCGAATTCGACTTGTTCAAACTTTGTAATGTAGCATGAATAGAGTTTGAGACGAGAAAAGCATAGATAGCTAGAGGGAGTTCTTAGGCATCCTTGTCCATCCATTTGGCAAAAAGAAAAGAAATCAAACAATCAAAGCAACAAATGGATGTCCTCGAATGAAGAAAATATGCAACCAACATGCTCACACAATAAGATAGCAAATGAAATATGTGGCAAAGCATGCACAAAGGCTCTAGCATCTATCAAGCAATTGGCGATGACTAGGTCATCTATATATGAGTATATTGACTTAGGAGTCAAATGAGAACATTTGATCATAGGTCATACTCATCGTTTAAGCACAAGTGGGGTTACCACTTTTACATAAAGCATTGATGTGTTCACACCATTAGAGTTGCTTTAGCTCAATTCTTAGAGCAAAGCTCCCCCTAGATGTGATATTTCCCCTAATAGGGATGAACTAACCTTGGGTTTTGTCGATGATGACTTCATGTAGGTGTTGAAGATGTAGATGCTCAATGTTGATGTAGATCATTTGGAGCAATCCATTTGAGTGAGTTGCACTTTCAATACCTACATGGGTTAGTCCCACAAGGAACATACACGGATATCCATAGACATAGAGTGAAATACACATATGATGTTGTCCATGAAAGCATTAGGTTACCTTGTCCCTTGTCTTACCAACAAGAGGGTTTGTGACTCCTTGAACTAGTGCAAGATATGAAAGTTGATTGCACTTGTCCTCGCCAAAATGAATATGAGTGAAGTATGTTGGCGGAGTCACCCTCAAGAACTCTCTAGTTCTTCTTCTTTGGGATCCACATCAACTTGATGGGAATCCTTGGAGTTGTAGTCGTACTTGATGAAGTAGAACTTGATGTAGTCTTGGGAACCCACTTGACCAAGGCCTTTGGAGCTTCTTCAAATGAATCAATCTCTTCTTGAAGCTTGTCCTTGCCTTTTAGCTTGTGGTCTTGTGGTGGAAGATCATCTTGAGCTTGTGTTCCCTCGAAAGAAGTGGGATCATACTTCTCTTGTTGAGGAACAAACTTCGTCTTGGGGTATTGATCTTCTTCCCACTCAACTCCATTGGCATTGAACTTGCGTTCAAAACCAACATCTTGATTCTTCCGGTGCCTTCCTTGCTTGCGTACAATTTCCTCAAATTGCTTACTTCCGGCAAGGCTCTTGTAAACACCTTTCTCTATAATTCCCTTCAATAAGCTATTTTCTTGCTCAAGTGTAACTTGGCTAAGAGAATCATTAGTGGAATCAAGAGAACTACTAGAAGCAACAATATTGGATTTAACATGATTATTGTTACTACTAGAAGAAGAATCTTTCTTGCTCTTGTTGCTATATTTTACTTGTGGCATGTAAGTAGACAAGAGTAAACACTTGGCACTGTAAGAAGAACTTTTCTTACGAAGATCATCATTGATTGCTTTTAAGAACCCATGCTCTTGCTCTAGATTGAGCTTTTCAAAGCGTAGCTTCTCATGAGTCTTTAAAAGCTCTCGATGATCCTCTAAGGTAGTTTCATGAGCTAACTTAAGAGTGTTTACTTATTTAGTTAGACGCTCAATCTCCTTCTTATCATTGTCATTCGTTTCATCTTGATTAGCATGATTAATAGCAATTTCATCATAGTTTTCATCACTAGTGTTGTCAACAAGTAAATCATCATCACCTAGCAAATCATCTTCATCACTATTGAAATCAACATACTCGGGGTGTGATACCTTGGGGCCTTTAGCCATGAAGCATTTTCCAATCCCTTCATTTGGTGAGTCAAATATGTCGTAGGAGTTGGATGATACAAGTGCAAGACCGGCAACACCTTCATCTTGAGTATGTTCGAAGTCGGAGTGATAACTTCTCTCGGAGTAGTGTTCGGAGTCGGAACCGGATACCCATTCACCAACATGAGCTTGATGTCTTCATCTTGTGTAGCTCTTTGATGACTTGTCCTTCCTTTCCGAATCCTTGCTTCTACGAGAGGGTCTTTGTTCATAACGATCATCTCTACTCCTTCTCTCTCTTGGAGGTGATTCATATCTTTTACTTCTCCTTTTAGGTGAGTCTTCTCTTCTTTTGTAGGGAGCCGTACACTCATTAGAGTAGTGTCCGGGTCTTCCACAATTGTAGCAATTTTGTTCACGACTAGAAGATCTCTTATCATAGTAGGATCTTGACTTAGAACTTCTCTCTTTGCTTCAACTCTTGTAGAACTTGTTGAAGTTCTTCACCATTAGGCTCAATTCTTCATTGAAGACTTGTTTCTCACTTGATGTTGTAGGGGCATCACATGAAGCTTTGTAAGCACCACTAGACTTGTTGTGAAGCTCTTCCTTATCCTTAAGTGACATCTCATTTCGGTAAGACCGAAACATTACGAAGGGAAACAGAGAGTTTGCATTGCCATCTCGGTGAGACCGAAAGCCCAATCGGTGAGACCGAATTGATTAGGGTTTCTGGCAGTGGCTATGTCAAAGAAACTCGGTGGCACCGGATAGATCAAATCGGTGGGACCGAGTTTGACTTTAGATTTAAGACATATGAGGAAATGAGAAAGTGGTTGAGGGCTTTGGAGCATATCACTAAGCATTTTGAGAAAGTAGACCATTATGCAACACCTCATCCCCTTTTAATAGTATTGGCTTTTCCTATAGACTCAATGTGATCTTGGATCACTAAAATAGAAATGAAGAGTCTTGAGCTTTTGCCAATCTTTGTCCTTAGCATTTTGAGGGGTCCACATCTCTAGTCCATGCCATGCCAATCATTGAACTATCTGAAATATTTCACTTGAAAGGATATTAGTTCAATGAGCTATATGTTGTTATGAATTACCAAAACCACCCGGGGATTAGTTGCACTTTCGGTATACCTTACTTGGAGCTATATTTTTATTCGTCACATGATATGTGTTTTGCTTGGAGCGTATTTTCATTTTACTAGCTCTTTGAATAAAATCATTGGATTTGAAATCTTGAATGGGAGAGAGTCCTCACATGGCTAATTAACTATTGGGCTACTCATTGATCTTCACTTATATCATTTTGGGAGTAGTTTTGTCATTTACTCTCGTGCTTCACTTATATCCTATGAGTAAATGGTTGAATGAATTGAATATCATAAATCTGAAATTATATATGTTGCATATGCTTATCCCATGGGGAGTAATGAATTCACATATAAGAAGTATAGGTGGTAAAACTTATTGAAAGTTAGCAAACTCAACATTGGTCACTTGAACAATTCATGAAAGAATATTAAAGGAAGAGAGATTTCACATATAAATATAATATCTTGGACATCTTCTATGATTGTGAGCCCCATTAATTATTTTCAAACTTGAGCAAATTAGTTGAAGTTGGACAAGGAAGACAACGTAATGAGTTATGTTTGGGTATATTTGTATAGAAGTTATATTGTTATGGATCCTCCAACATGTGGTGCTTGCTTAGGATCTTTTGCTAGCCAAAAAATTGTACTAAGTAGAGATACTACTTGTGCATCCAAAAACCCTTAAACCCCATTTCATGCCATGAGTGTCCACCATATCTACCTATGGATTGAATAAGATCCTTCAAGTAAGTTGTCATCGGTGCAAAAAGCAATAAAAATTGCTCCTATATATATATGATCTTTTATTGTAAGGGAAAATAAGCGTTGTACAAACTTGTGATGGTAAAGAAATAAAAGTGACAGAGTGCATGATAAAGGTTGCTATCACAAAGGGCAATACAACATGACGTTCCTTTGCATTAAGGGTTTGCAATCCAAAATTAAAAAGCGCATGACAACCTCTACTTCCCTCTGCGAAGGGCCTATCTTTTACTTTCATGTATTTACTTTTATGCAAGAGTCAATAATTTTCCTTCCTATTTCAACCTCATTTATTCTTTAGTTGGCAAGCATCATATGGTGGGGAAAGATCCAAGCATATATGGCCATTCAAATATATTTGATCCTGAATTATTATTGTTGACCATTATCTATATGGTAAATAAGTTGGGAGGAGAAACATTAAGCCCCTATCTTTCTCTGTGTTTGATGGATGCTATTTGTTCTAAAAATATGCTTTGAGTGTTAGCAATCATGGAAGACTATATGATAGTTGAGTATGTGGAATTTGCTAAATCAAAGCTCTTACATTGACCCTTCCTGAAAATAAGATGAGTTGCAATTGTTTGGTGACCGAGAACATGGTTTGTTAGTTTTCAAGAAACTTTATGGTCTATACTTTAACATGTGAATAGCTTGTTACTTGATCATGAGAAGTTTTATGAGATGAGCTACTATTTATGATATATAATGATGCTAGAAAAAGTGTTTGGAACCACCATTTGTCGGTGTCAAAACCGGCAGATCTCGGGTAGGGGGTCCCAAGCTGTGTGTCTGAGGATCGATGGTAACAATGGACAATGGGGACACGATGTTTACCCAGGTTCGGGCCCTCTTAATGGAGGTAAAACCCTACGTCCTGCTTGATTGTATTCGATGAGTATAGGGGTTACAAGAGTTGATCTACCTCGAGATCGTAATGGGTAAACCCTAGCTGTCTAGCCTATGATTATTCTGATTGCCTCTACGGACTAAACCCTCCGGTTTATATACACACCGGAGGGGCCTAGGGTTGTATAGAGTCGGTTTACAAAAGAAGGAAATAATACATCCGGACACCAAACTTGCCGTCCACGCGTATAGGAGTCCTACCCAGACACGGGGGATGGTCTTCTGCTTTATCTTCACGGCCCATCAGTCCGGCCCATATCGAATAGACCGGACACCCGAGGAACCCCTAATCCAGGACTCCCTCAGTAGCCCCTGAACCAGTCTTCGATGACGATGAGTTCGGCACGCGGATTATCTTCGGCATTGCAAGGCGGGTTCCTTCCCCCGAAAATTTTAAGTTAGCTCCATGCATAAAGAAACTGTATCCGGCTCTGCATAATCAATACAATCCTTAGCCACGAAGGCAAGATGTCAAAATAGGAACAATGTCTTTTACTGACAACTTTTTCGGTGAAGCGTCACACTTGACTCTTTAACATTTCAAACCGTTTTCACGCCTCCCGTTTCGCGTTTCGAGGTCTAGCCTTCATTGGCACGTCTTGTCAAAATAGAGATCATGCCCGCCCATTACGTGATTCTCATTAATATGGTTTGGGTAATCCAACCGCACCTTACGCACGATTTCGTTGGGAACAGGCAAGGTTTATGGCTTGAGAAGGGGACGTTTGGTATTTTTACCGTCTATAAGAGGATAAAGATCCCTCCTTTTTCCCCACGCCTTCCTCGAGCTTCTGTCTCCCAATCTCCAAGCTCCAGCGCCCATAGCTCCAATCTCCTCCACCGATGCCACCCACCCCAGCAATGGCCGGGTCCGGCTCCAAGGGCAAGTGGGAGGCCTCCACCATCACTGAAAAGGACGTCAAGGAGCTCCAGAGCGCGGGCTATTTGTCCGCGGATATCGCGCATAGGATCCCTGAAAAAGATCAGGTCATTCCTACTCCGGAGCCCGGTGAGAGGGTCGTCTTCATCCCCCATTTCCTCCAGGGGCTAGGGTTTCCCCTCCACCCCTTCGTCCGGGGTCTTATGTTCTACTACGGGCTAGATTTCCATGATCTAGCCCCAAATTCCTTCCTTCACATATCGGCGTTTATCGTCGTGTGTGAGGATCTTCTCCGCATCCCCCCACACTTCGGCCTATGGCTCAAGGTCTTCAATCTGAAGCCAAAGTGGTCGACGGACAGCATGCGGACTGCGGCGGGGCTATGGTGAGCAAGCTCCCCAACGCCGTTTGGCCCAAAGGGGCATTTGTGGAGACGGTCAAGGTGTGGCAGCAGGAGTGGTTCTACATCACCGAACCCCGCGACACCAACTGGGCGGCCATGCCAGACTTCAGTTCCGGACCCCCCACGAGACTCACCTCATGGACCGCCAAGGGTCTTGATTGGGGGTCCAAACCGAAGGTGAAGGTGCTCCAAAAACGCATCTCCGACATGTTGGGGTGAGAACACTGGTCTCACAAACGTGATTCAAGTGATGCTTTTTCGCCGCATCCTTCCTTGCCAGCTCCGGGCCTCCCCCATGTGGGAGTTCGATCTGCAGAAGCCACGGACCCTGAAGTGCTTCTTCGGCACCACGCACGAAGATATATGGAAGCAGCTCTTCAAGGCTCAGAAAAAGTGGCCGAAGAAGAATGAAGACATCGGGCTCGACATCGAGAACCCAGCCACGGCGGTAAGCATAGCCTATCCGATCAATATTTCAGATATGATAGAAATTATATCGCCCACTTTCTTTACAGGTATGGACGGCAAAGGCGGAGCGGATCAACTGTCCGGCACCACTGCCTGAGGATCCGGCCATACCCCAGCTAACGGAGATGCTGGTCCCAGTGCCCTATCAAGCGCCGGAGAGGAAGACCAAGAAGAAGAAAGGCAAGGAGGCCAAGGGTGGCCCCCGCCATAAAGGTCCTTCGAAAATAGTGTCCAGAGAGATCGAAGCCCTCTCTTCCCATGAAGGAGATGAGGAAGAAGAGAAGGAGGAGGTGGAGAGCGACTCCCCCCGTAAGGGGAGGAAGAAGAAGAGGGTGGCCTCCGAAGACCCGGAGGAGGAGGCGCCCAAGAGAGGGAAGCTGGCCCTTCCGGACAGTTCAGACTCAGAGACCGAACTAGTCCCCAAGAAGCCACCCAGGGTGAAGCCCTTGGCCGAATCGTAAGTATCCGAAAACTTACTGTTTATCTTCGGTCTACCTGCTTCCATTATATAAGTTATTTTGTTATTTGCCTTTCAGCCCTCCCCGCGAGCTCCCGCAAACCCCATCATCGGAGGGGAACTCTCTGCCATCATGGAGGACACCGAGGTGTTGTCCCAAAGGACCTCTCTTGGCAGAGGGCGGGCGAACGAAGCCGCCGAGAAAGCGCCCGAGGTTAATACCTCGGTCGCCGAAAACCTAGGGGAGGCGACCCCTATGAAAACCGACGGTGGGGACCCCCAACCATCCGGGCCCCAACCGGACACCATTCCGGAGACCAACACGGCTCCTGGATTGGATAAGCAGCCCTCTTTGAAAGAGGGGGGAGGAGCATCAGCTCCATCGGCGACCTCCACTAATCCGGAGGTGCCCAACGCTCTGGAGGAAGCACTGCAGCGTGCTTCCACCGTGGCGGAGCACCGCACCCTGATGGGTGCGGTGGTGGAGAAGGTTCAGTCTGCTAAGAGCGGACTGAACAATGCCTTCACCAGCCTACTGACAGGCTTTGAGGTATGCGACGTAATGTTCTAAAAAACTTTTCATATAGAGGAATATACCTGTGTACATGCAGTAGCCCCTGAGGCTCTGTTCGGTTAAAAGAAACCAGATAAAGGATCCATATAGTATTCGAGAGAGTTAACCTGTTGTGCTATTATTGTAACAGGCTTCCCTGTTGGCGGCGACCGCCCAGGCCGCAGAAGTTTCCGAACTCAATCGGAAGCTTCAGGTGGCCAATGAGGAAATCGAGCGCATTAATAAGCGGTTCGATGAGACGCAAGGTATGCGTATAATGTTAAAAGTTTATTTCGATATCAGAAGTGATATGTATATTTAGAGATTAACTTATGGAATGCTTTGATTATAATCACAGCTGGCGCAGCCGAGGTCGAGACCCTCAAAAGCGCCCTTGCCCAGGCCAAAAAGGAGGCGGAGGCGAATAAGGCAGCCGCTGACAAGGCGGCTGCCGTACTAAAGACCAAGCAAGATGCCTGCCGCCAACACGAAGCTCGGGTGGCCAAAGTAGAGCAGGAGCTGAAGGATGCCATCAGCAAATGCAAAGCTTTAGAGCAGAAGACTTCGGACCAGTCGACCGAGCTCGCCAAGGCTCTCCATGATGCCAAAGAGGCGCGGATCGAGTCCCGGAGTGCTCGTGAAGAGATCCATCAGGCGAGGCAGATAGCGGCTGGTAAGGCCTTTCTTTTGCAGAGTGTCTTTGGAGATCAGAGGTATGCTTTGCTGACCCGAGTGTGGAGTTCTCCAGGCGCGTTTGCGGATCTTCCGAAGAGTGCCGTTGATGCCACACAGTACTTCCGAGCCCAGGAGGGGAACTCGACCGAGAAACTATTCTGGTCACAATTTGTCGCGCCGGAACACTCGATGCCTCTCCTGGGTGACCAACTGAAGCAGCTGTCTGAGCTGCATAGGGTGGCAGGTTTGGCCATGAAGGACTTGACAGTCTAGCTCTGGCCGGCCGAGCCAATCCCTAGTAGCTACTTCGGTTTGGTGAAGCGGCTTATCGACGCGCGGCCTCGGATTGATGCATTGAAGCGCTTGGCCTGCATAGAGGGTGCACGGATGGCCTTCGCCCGCGTCAGGATGCAATGGGCAAAGATGAAGGCCACCGAAGTGGCAACCGCAGGCCCGCCCGAAGGCAAGGACCACCGGAAGCCGGAGAGGTACTTCAATGACGTCCTAGAAGGAGCCCGAGTGATCGAGGGCCAATGCTCGAAGGATGTAATATTTGATTGAGTGTGTTCGGGTTGTACAAACAATGCGATGAACCCATGCTGTTTATATAGCTATGTTTGCGCCTTTTCTTTCAAGCGATTTTTCCTCCTGTGCGGCCGTTTATTGTTTTATTTTTGAAAATTGCCAGTCGTCGGCTTCAGCCCCCATGTAGATGCTACAGGGGTGTTCGGTGTAACACGTGAACACACTTTATCCAACGTCTTGGTCCGTAAAGGAGGTGTCAGCGTGGTGAACCAGGCAATCAGACTATGTGGCTTTATTACTTTCACTTAGCCATAGGAGTTTGACTGTGGGGCTAAGTACTAGCCCCTGGTGCATGTGCGGCTATCCGGACTACGGTGCCTTTTCCACGCGGCTGGACGAAGACCAGCCCCTCGTATAACATGGAGTAAATCGCTAACGATTGTAGTATAAGACTAAGTCACCGAATCGCCGACCAGCTCTCGCTTTATCATGACAGTCAGTTTTCGGCTTTCTCTACTGAGGTATTTGACCGGACGAACCAGAAATACAATCGCAGTAGTTCTCCCTTTACTACCTTAGTCGAACGAGCGGAACGTAAGGTGGTAAGCACAGGAGCCGGGCAACCCAACTATAGACCAAAGACATGATTTGGAGCTGATGCATATAATGCAATATTCGGGACGCCGAAGAGTACCCCATAGTAGTTCGGACTTTAAAATGTGCCGGGCCGGATACAGCCCCCGGTGTTTAAGACCAGACTAAGGCACGTGTGGCAGTCGGGCGTAGGGAGGGAAGACAGATGATAATATAAAATAGATGAGTACCAAACAAAAGTGGTGATCAACTGCTTCCTTTATGCCCTGATTAATACGTCGAGACGTGTCATTACAGATAATGCCCGAAGGCCAAGGCCATTTTACATGCCGAAAGTTTACACAAGGGAAAGGTTTATACAGGGCTTTTCTGAGAAAATAGTGGCTTGAAGGTCCTAATGATGCCCTGCTGCACGTCTGCGCCGTTTCTCCTTGGTTGGAAATCCTTTGAGAGGAGGAGTCGATGGTCGTCTATAAGAAAGGGGAACCTAGAAAGGAGTCCCTGCACAACCCTAGAGTAGGTAGGTTTTTAATGAACCTCTGGTAAAAGAGAAAGAAAAGAAAAAAGAAAGTTAAGGTCCGAATAGGGTCTAGCCGTACTATAGACCTGTTCTGCAGTATGCCTCCGGCGCTGCCCAAGGTATTTTAAGTGCGTAATTATGCACGCGCAGTACATATGCCGCAACCTCATGGGGCGATCGGCGGAGGCCGAACTGCTATTCAAGCTCCGGATTTGCCGAGCTGTCATGCTGTAATGTTGATTGGAGTCGCTTGGCGGTGTCATGGGTCTTGATGACCGATGAGCTGTTCAAGCCATTCTGTACCTCGGCTGCAAGGGCCGCGGTGTGCTCCTCAGTACGGAGGGAGCGCTCCATATTTCCATTGACTGTGATGACGCCGCACGGTCCGGGCATTTTGAGCTTCAAATAAGCATAGTGCGGGACTGCATTAAAGCGGGCGAAAGCAGTTCGTCCAAGCAATGCATGATAACCACTGCGAAAAGGGACGATATCGAAGATCAATTCTTCACTTCGAAAGTTATCTGGAGAGCCGAATACCACTTCCATTGTTAAGGAACCCGTGCAGCGGGCCTCTACGCCAGGTATCACTCCTTTAAAGGTAGTGTTGCTGGGCTTGATTCTTGACGGGTCAATACCCATCTTACGGACAGTGTCTTGGTAAATCAAGTTGAGACTGCTGCCGCCGTCCATAAGGACTCTAGTGAGATGGTATCCGTCGATGATGGGATCGAGTACCAGGGCCGCCGAACCTCCGTGACGGATACTGGTTGGGTGGTCCCTGCGATCGAAGGTGATCGGACAAGTCGACCAAGGGTTGAATTTTGGGGCGACAGGCTCTATGGCGTAGACGTCCCTCAATGCACGCTTGCGTTCCCTCTTGGGGATATGCGTGACATATATCATGTTCACTGTTTTCACCTTGGGGGGAAACTTCTTTTGTCCCCCGGTGTTCGGAGGGCGGGGTTCATCATCGTCCTCGCTTTGAGGTCCTTTCCCCTTATGTTCGGTATTTAATTTACCGGCCGGTTTAAAAACCCAGCAATTTCTGTTGGTGTGGTTGGAAGGTTTGTCAGGGGTGCCATGGATTTGACAGGGCCTATCCAGTATTTTATCCAAGTTGGACGGGCCGTCTCTATTTCCTTTGAACGACTTCTTCCGCTGATCGGGTTTAGAGCCGCTGAATCCGACGTTGACCGCCATATCCTCGGTTTCTTCATTGTTGTTCCGACGCTTATTTTTTGCTGCGTCGTGGCCTTCCATTGCCGTCCCTGGCCTCAGAGGTGCCAGGGTTGCTGGTGCTGTTGCTTCTACGAGCCAACCAGCTATCTTCGCCCGCACAGAAGCGGGTCATGAGTGCAGTGAGAGCTGCCATAGTCTTCGGCTTTTCCTGACCAAGGTGTCGGGCGAGCCATTCATCGCGGACGCTGTGTTTAAATGCCGCTAAGGCTTTGGCGTCCGGACAGTCGACAATTTGGTTCTTTTTAATTAAGAACCGAGTCCAGAGTTTGCGGGCTGACTCTCCAGGTTGCTGGACTATGTGACTCAGGTCATCAGCGTCCGGTGGCCGGACATAAGTGCCCTGAAAGTTGTCCCGAAAAGCATCCTCTAAATCCTCCCAACTGCCAATGGAGTTCTCTGGGAGGCTATTCAACCAGTGCCGTGCTAGCCCTTTTAGCTTTAGAGGAAGGTATTTAATGGCGTGGAGATCATCACCGCGAGCCATGTGAATGTGGAGAAGAAAATCTTCAATCCACACAGCGGGATCTGTCGTTCCATCGTATGCCTCGATGTTTACGGGTTTAAACCCTTCCGGAAACTGGTGCTGCATTACTTCATCGGTAAAGCACATGGGGTGTGCGGCGCCTCTATATCAGGTAACATCACGACGGAGTTCGGATGACATCTGTGTTCGGTTCTCGGCTCGAACTTGGTTATGCTTGTCGCGCCAGGCTTGATGGCCGTCGTCTCGTGTTGGAGCACGTCCCCTTGATCCGTAGATTGATCTGGTCTGGCCGGCTCTATTGTCCAGGTCCTGACGTAAGTCATACGTGTAGCCCGAGGCCGCTGCCTCTTTGCCTCTACGGTGAGGTGGAGCGGGTTGGTGTTCGGCATAATTAGCCGCTTTGTCACGTCCAGGTGGTGGTCGGTCCGGTTGATCAGCATGATTGTATCTTGACGGTATTGGCTCAAGGCTTCGTCGTCGAATTGTGGTAGTAGCCTGCATTTTGGGTAGCTCTTTGTCGGGCGCTCGAGGCCGTATTCTTCAGCAGCCAGGACCTTGGTCCATCCGTCGTTGAGTGTATCCTGTTCGGCTTGAAGCTATTGATGTTTCTTTTTCAGGCTCCTCGCAGTGGCGATGATCTGTCGCTTGAAGCGTTCTTGTTCGAGGGGTTCCTCTGGCACGATGAAATCTTCGTTACCGAGGCTAACATCCTCCTCGGAGGCCGGTACATAGTTACTATCTTTCGAATCCTCATGATCGACAAGTTCGTCGGAATTGACTTGTCCCTCTTCCCTATCATCCTGCTCAAACGCAGGGTCGACGGGGTCTTCGACATTGTCCGGAGTGTCATTATCTCCGGTGCCGGTGTTGCTGTCCTTCGCCCGACGTGATCGTGAGCGGCGCCGCTGACGCCGGCGCTTTGGTGGATCCTCGACGGGCTTGTCCTGATCTGGATCTTGAGTGCCATCGTCGTCCTGCTTCTCAGGTGTGTCCACCATGTATACATCATAGGTAGAAGTGGCCGTCCAACGCCCAGTGATAGGCGGGTTTTGACCTGGTTCGGCTCCGGCATCGTCGTCCATACCGTCGATGTCTTCGGAGGCATAGTCTAGCATGTCAGTTAGATCCTCGACAGTGGCTATTAAGTGGGTGGTGGGTGGGACGTAAAATTCCCTGCTCTCAGCCCCCAGTTTAGGCTGGTCGTAGTTCGGAGATGATACTTTCGTGATGGCGAGAGATCGCATTAGGTCCAGTGTCTCGTTTAAGAGCGAAATCCGGACGGGCGTATGATGATCTGCGGAGCTAGGTTCGGTAATAACCAATTGACCGAGCTCAATGGACGCAGACCTCGAGAGTTCGGAGTTGACGTCCAAAGGCGAGTCCGGCTCCCCGATGTCAGGAAGAGTCACGTTTGACTGTGGGTCTGCTGACAGTATAGTCGCCTCTGGGTCTCCGGCAAGAAGCTCCATAATGGGAGAGAGTCCGGCGAGGTTTAGCCTCCCGTCTTCGGACAGAGTGGTCCGCCCTGGATCTAAGGCCAGGGCAGGCACGAGAGTCGATCCTTGAGCGGAATCTGACGATGGATCCGACGGGCTTCCTTCATGTGGGTGAAGAGTGGCGGCCAAGGTCAAGAACCCTTCGAAGACCAAGTCTCCACGGATATCCGCGATGTAATTCAAGCTTCCAAACCTAATCTGGTGACCAGGGGCGTAGCTGTCGACCTGCTCAAGGTGGTCGGTCGAGTTGGCACGTAGCGTGAAGCCGCCAAACACAAAGAGTTGACCAGGGAGAAAAGCCTCCCCGGAAACAGCATCGTTATTGACAACGAGGTGAGCCATCGATTCTTCTGTCGACAACACAACGGAACTCTCAATGAAAGCACTAATGTCGGTGTCAAAACCGGTAGATCTCGGGTAGGGGGTCCCAAGCTGTGTGTCTGAGGATCAATGGTAACAATGGACAATGGGGACACGATGTTTACCCAGGTTCGGGCCCTCTTAATGGAGGTAAAACCCTACGTCCTGCTTGATTGTATTTGATGAGTATAGGGGTTACAAGAGTTGATCTACCTCGAGATCATAATGGCTAAACCCTAGCTATCTAGCCTATGATTATTCTGATTGCCTCTACAGACTAAACCTTCTGGTTTATATACACACCGGAGGGGCCTAGGGTTGTACAGAGTCGGTTTACAGAAGAAGGAAATAATACATCCGGACACCAAACTTGCCGTCCACGCATATAGGAGTCCTACCCGGACACGGGGGATGGTCTTCTGCTTTATCTTCACAGCCCATCAGTCCGGCCCATATCATATAGACCGGACACCCGAGGACCCCCTAATCCAGGACTCCCTCACCATTGATCAAATTTATGCACTATACTAGCATTCACACTTCATAAATTATTTCTTTTACCATTTACCTACTCGAGGACGAGCAGAAATTAAGCTTGGGGATGCTGATACGTCTCCGGCGTATCTATAATTTATGAAGTATTCATGCCATGTTTACAACAATTCTATATGATTTTGGTATGATTTGATTAGAACTAACCTGGATTGACGCTGTTTTTAGCAAAACTACCGTGGTGTCATTTTTTATGCAGAAATAAAAGTTCTCGGAATGGGCTGAAAATTTATGGTGATTTTTTATGGACCAAAAGAGACCCCCGAGGCATCGAAGTTGGGCCAGAAGAGTCCCGAGGCGACGGCAAGGTAGGGCGGCGCACCCTACCCCCCGGGAGGGTGCTCCTGCCTTGCCGCTGCCTCGTGGACCCCCTTGACGTGAGACCGATGCCAAAAATTCTTATAAATACCCAAATCTCCGAAAAGAACCCTAGATCGGAAGTTCCACTGCCGCAAGCCTCTGTAGCCAAGAAAAATCAATCTAGGCCCTCTTCGGCACCCTGCCGGAGGGGGCCATCATCATCGGAGGCCATGGAGGAGGAACCCAGAGGGGGCCATCATCGCCATGGAGGCCAAGGACTAGAGGGAGAACCTCTCCCCATCTAGGGGGGAGGCCATGGAGGAGGAAGCACAAGGGGGAGACCCTCTCTCCCTCTCTCTCGGTGGCGCCGGAGTGCCACCGGGGGAATCATCGCCACGGTGATCGTCTTCATCAACATCACCATCTTCATCACCTTCCTCATCTCTTTTAAGCGGTCCACTCTCCCGCACCCTGCTGTAATCCCCTACATGAACATGATTCTTTATGCCACATATTATGATCCAATGATGTGTTGCCATCCTATGATGTTTTGAGTAGACTTCTTTTGTCTTTTGGGTTGATGGATGATCTAGATTGGTTTGAGTTGTATGTTTTATTTTGGTGCTGTCCTATGGTGCCTTCCATGCCACGCACACGTGAAGGATTCCCGCTGTAGGGTGTTGCAATACGTTCATGATTCGCTTATAGTGGGTTGCTAGAGTGACAGAAGCTTAAACCCAAGTAAGGGGGTTGTTGCGTATGGGATAAAGGGGACTTGATACTTTAATGCTATGGTTGGGTTTTACCTTAATGATCTTTAGTAGTTGCTGATGCTTGCTAGAGTTTCAATCATAAGTGTATATGATCCAAGTAGAGAAAGTATGTTTGCTTATGCCTCTCCCTCATATGAAATTGCAATAATGATTACCGATCTTGTTAACAATTGCCTAGGATAATTCCGCACACCGATCCATCATTATTCCACACTCGCTATTTATAATATATAGTAATATATTCTAACTTTATGTTAACAGCACCTATTTTTATATTTTAGTTCTTCGATATCATGCAAAGCTATTCTCTTTATATCCACAACTTAGTTTTATTTCTCATTTCTAGATGGAAGCAAACGTTCGGTATATATAGAGTATCAGTGGCAGATAGGACTTGAGAGAATATTGATCTTACCTTTTAGCTCCTTGTGGGTTTGACACTCCATACTTATCACTTCCACCTTTGGAAATTGCTACGATGATTCCTTGCACTTGGGGATTATCACTAGCCATGGATTGTGAAAGAATGGTGGAAAAAGGAATAAACTTTATTTTTTGTTTGGGAACCGCCTATGATATATCTAGCATGGAAGGTGTTGGGAATTACTCAGTCGTTTTCGTTGACGGGAAAAGTATGCCTCTCAATTTTGTATCTCAATTTAAGCTTTGAGCTCTGGCACCTCTACAAATCCATACATCCCTCTATGAAGGGCCTATCTATTTAATTTATGCAATTTTTATTTTTATTTGAGTCTCCATCTTATCTTATAAAGCACCAACTAAGGGGCACTATGATCATACTTGAGCATTGGGTGTAGCTAATATGCGAGTGTGTTTCATGAATGGATCAATGATTGAGCATGATGGGCTAGGGATAACTTTCTTTAGTGTTGATATTTTGAAAGACATGGTTGCTTGTTGATATG
This sequence comes from Thinopyrum elongatum, assembly GCA_011799875.1. NCBI lineage: Eukaryota > Viridiplantae > Streptophyta > Magnoliopsida > Poales > Poaceae > Thinopyrum > Thinopyrum elongatum. The sequence continues at coordinate 523,167,611 of CM022299.1, forward strand.
CTTAAGTATTGAAATCTTCATGTATAAACCAGACTATTGCTTTGAACCATATAAAAGTCCATATGTCCATGCTGCAAAAGAAAAGAATATGTGATGAACATGTTAGGCAGCATTCCACATCAAAAAAATTATTTTTATCATTTACCTACTCGAGGACGAGTAGGAATTAAGCTTGGGGATGCTGATACGTCTCTAATGTATTTATAATTTTTGCTTGTTCCATGCTGTTATATTATCATTCTTGGATGTTTTACAATCATTTTATAGCAACTTTATATCATTTTTTGGGACTAACCTATTGACATAGTGCCCAGTGCGAGTTGCTGTTTTTTGCTTGTTTTTTACTTCGCATAATATCAGTACCAAACGGAGTCCAAACGCAGAGAAACTTTTTGGAGAATTTTTATGGACCAGAAGGAACAACATGGGCCAAAGAAGTACCAGAGGGGTGCCCCGAGGGGGGCACAACCCACCTGGGCATGCCTGGGGGCCCAGGCGCGCCCTGGTGGGTTGTGCCCACCTCGGTGGCCTCCCGCACCGCCTCTTCACCCTATAAATACCCAAATATTCCAAAAACCCTAGGGGAGTCGACGAAACACAATTCCAGCCGCCGCAAGTTCCAGAACCACGAGATCCAATCTAGACACCATCACAGAGGGGTTCATCATCCTCATTGGTGCCTGTCCGATGATGCGTGAGTAGTTCATTGTAGACCTACGGGTCCGTAGGCAGTAGTTAGATGGCTTCCTCTCTCTTTTTGATTCTCAATACAATGGTCTCTTGGAGATCTATTTGATGTAACTCTTTTTGCGGTGTGTTTGTTGGGATCCAATGAACTTTGAGTTTATGATCAGATCTATATCCATGAAAGTTATTTGAGTTCTTTGATCTCTTTTATGCATGATTACTTATAGCCTCGTATTTCTTCTTCGAATCATTGGTTTAGTTAGGCCAACTAGATCGATTTTTCTTGCCATGGGAAGAGGTGCTTTGTGATGGGTTCGATCGTGCGGTGTTCTTTCCCAGTGACAGAAGGGGCAGCAAGACACGCATGTATTGTTGCTATTAAGGATAACAAGACGGGGGCTATTCCTACATGAATAGATCTCGTCTACATCATGTCATCGTTCTTATTGCATTACTCCGTTTCTCCATCAACTTAATACACTAGATGCATGCTGGATAGTGGTTGATGTGTGGAGTAATAGTAGTAGATGCAGGCAGGAGTCGGTCTACTAATCTTGGACGTGATGCCTATATAATGATCATTGCGTGGATATCATCATAATTATTTGATGTTCTATCAACTGCCCAACAATAATTTGTTTACCCACCGTATGCTATTTTCTTGAGAGAAGCCACTGATACGTCTCCAATGTATCTATAATTTTTTATTGTTCCATGCAGTTATATTATCATTCTTGGATGTTTTACAATCATTTTATAGCAACTTTATATCATTTTTTGGGACTAACCTATTGACATAGTGCCCAGTGCCAGTTGCTATTTTTTGCTTGTTTTTTACTTCGCAGGAAATCAATACCAAACGGAGTCCAAACGCAGCGAAACTTTTTGGTGATTTTTTCTGGACCAGAGGACACAAGTTGGGCCAAGAAAGTACCTGAGGGGGGCTCCGAGGGGAGCACAACCCACCAGGGTGCGCCTGGGGGCCCAGGCGCGCATAGGTGGGTTGTGCCCACCTCAGCCGCCTCCCACACCGCCTCTTTGCTCTATAAATACCCCAATATTCCAGAAACCCTAGGGGAGTTGACGAAAAACAATTCCAGCCGCCGCAAGTTCCAGAAACCACAGAGCCAATCTAGACACCATCACGGAGGGGTTCATCATCCTCATTGGTGCCTCTCCAATGATACATGAGTAGTTCATTGTAGACCTTTGGGTCCGTAGTTAGTAGCTAGATGGCTTCCTCTCTCTTTTGATTCTCAATACAATGGTCTCTTGGAGATCTATTTGACGTAACTCTTTTTACGGTGCGTTTGCTGGGATCCGATGAACTTTGAGTTTATGATCAGATCTATCTTTTTATCCATGAAAGTTATTTGAGTATTTTGATCTCTTATATGCATGATTACTTATAGCCTCGTATTTCTTCTTCGAATCTTTGGTTAATTAGGCCAACTAGATCGATTTTTCTTGCCATGGGAAGAGGTGCTTTGTGATGGGTTCGATCTTACGGTGCTCAATCCCAGTGACAGAAGGGGAAATGACACGTATGTATCATTGCCATTAAGGATAACAAGATGGGGTCTAATTCCTACATGAATAGATCTTGTCTACATCATGTCATCGTTCTTATTGCATTACTCCGTTTCTCCATGAACTTAATACACTAGATGCATGCTGGATAGTGGTCGATGTGTGGAGTAATAGTAGTAGATGCAGGCGGGAGTCGGTCTACTAATCTTGGACGTGATGCCTATATAATGATCATTGCCTGGATATCGTCGTGATTATTTGAAGTTCTATCAATTACCCAACAGTAATTTGTTTACCCACCGTATGCTATTTTTCTCGAGAGAAGCCACTAGTGAAATCTACGGCCCCCGGGTCTATTTTCCCATCATATAGTTTCATATCTATATTGCTATTTGCCTTTTTATTTATTTGCATCTTTTATTTTCAGATCTATATTATCAAAAACCCAAAAATACCTCGCTGAATTTTATTTGCTTTTATTTGCATCTATCAATCTATTACAACTTTCTCACGTCTGTTTGCTAATTTCTGGCGCCGATACCCGAAAGGGATTGACAACCCCTTTTACACGTCGGGTTGCAAGTATTTGTTCTTTGTGTGCAGGTGCCATTCACGTAGTGTTTCGTGGTTCTCCTACTGGTTCGATAACCTTGGTCTCATCACTGAGGGAAATACCTACCGTAGCTGTGCTGCATCATCCCTTCCTCTTTGGGGAAATACCGATGTAGTTCTAGCCGCAATCAAAAGGAATTTCTGGTGCCGTTGCCGGGGAGACATCATCAACATCTACCAGGTTCCTAATCACAAATCTCATCTCCTTGCAATTTACATTATTTGCCATTTGCCTCTCGTTTTCATCTCCCCCACTTCACAAAAATTTGCCGTTTTATTCGCCTTCATTTTCGTTTGCCTTTTTCTCGTCAGATCTCATGTTTGCTTGTGTTACCATGTGCCTTCTATTTGCGTGCATATTTGCTTGCTAAAAATCTATTGATATGGATCCTCATCCACTGCCTAATCTTTTCAAAAGAACTGATTATGTTTAAACAATTGCTAGTGAGTTGAGTGCACTTGATTCTCTTTATGAAGTTTTGCTTGAGATTTGTGAATCTGAAAATTGTGATGAAGAAATTTATGAAGTGATTCATGATAGGTCCTTGAATGAAAAGCATGATTGCAATGATTTTACTATAAATTCTATTAATGTCAATTGTGCTAATAATATGCAAAACCCCAAGCTTGGGGATGCTAATTTTGATATGTCCACTACTTATTGCAATGATCATGATTGGGGTGATTCTTATTATGATCTTGAAAATTTATTTAAGCCACATGATGAATATGTTTCCGATAATATTGAAAGTGGGTTTGGAAGAGTGTCAACTCTAGGTAATAATGATCCCATTACTTTGGAGTATGTTCAATCTTATGAAATTTTTGATAAAAGTGGGCTTGGAGAGGTCATGACTTTATTTGATGATAATCCCACTATTTTGGAAGAGTGTCAACTTTGCATGCATGTGGATCATGAAGAGAATATTTTATGTGATATTTATATTGTTGAATTTGAATATGATCCCACATGTAATTATTATGAGAGAGGGAAATATGGTTGTAGAAATTTTCATGTTACTAAATTTCCTCTTGTTATGTTGAGATTGTCAATGTTTTATTCCTTTCCTTTGCATATGTTAGATATTTCTTGTCATGATAATTTGTTTGCTTATAAAATTCCTATGCATAGGAAGTATGTTAGACTTAAATGTGTTTGTCACATGTTCTATGATGCTCTCTTTGTGTTTCAATTATTATCTTTCATGTGAGCATCAACAAAACATTATGCCTAGCTAGGGGCATAGAACAATAGCGCTTGTTGGGAGGTAACCCAATGAATAAAATTTATTTTTGTCTTTTTCTTTGTGTTTTTGTGTGTTTGCACAACTATGCCACTGTTATGATTGTGTTTTTTATGTTTTAATTAGTGTTTGTACCAAGCAAAGCCTTTGGGATAGCTTTGGTGATAGTTGATTTGATCTTGTTGGAAAACAGAAACTTTTGCGTCCAGTAAAATAATTTTAAAAATTCACAGAAGCGACAAAAAATTCTGATTTTTTTTACATAAGATTGATATACAAATTTTCTATGTTGTCCTTATTTTTCAGAATTGTTCGAGTTACAGAAGTATCAGAACAATTCGTATCTTTGCAGACTATTCTGTTTTTGACAGATTCTGTTTTTTTTGCATTGTGTGCTTATTTTGATGAATCTATGGTTTGTATTGGAGGTTATAAGCCATGGTAAAGTTAGAATACAGTAGATATAATGCAATAACAAAATTTGAATGGGTTTTATACAATACTTAAAGTAAAGATTAGTTTTCTTATACTAACGGATCTCACGAAGGTTTTGTTGAGTTTTGTGTGATTGAAGTTTTCAAGTTTTGGGTGAGATCATGATGGATGAAGGAATAAGGAGTAAGAAGAGCCTAAGCTTGGGGATTCCCCATGGAACCCCAAGTTATTATCCAAAAGAGGAACAAGCAACTAAGCTTGGGGATGCCCCGAGTGACATTCCCTCTTTCTTCTAATGACCATCGTTATTTTACTTGGAGCTATATTTTTATTCGTCACATATCATGAGTTTTGCTTGGAGCGTCTTGTATGATATGAGTCTTTGCTTGTTTTGCTTTTTATTTTTAGTCATGAATCCTTGCTGGACATACCTATTTGAGAGAGCCAAAATTATGCTATGACTTGTTAGAATTGCTCTCTATGCTTCACTTAAATCTTTATGAGCTATGGAATTGCTCTAGTGCTTCACTTATATCTTTTTGAGCACGGTGTACTTTAGAAGAAATTCTCTCTTGCTTCACTTAAATTATTTTGAGAGAAGAAAATTTTATGCTCATGTTCTTCACTTATATTTGTTTGAGCTATCAAAAGCAACTTATGAAATTAGTCCCAAAGTGATAGATATTCAAGAGGGATATAATAAAAACTTTCATGAAGATGATTGGATAAAATAAACTTGATTCCTTGTAATAGTTTTGCGATATGTTGATATAATATGTGAGTCATGTTGATGAGTAATTATGCTTTAGTAAGAATATTGGTGTTAAGGTTTGTGATTCCCTATGCAAGCACGAAAGGCAATAGTTATGCAATGAAATTACATCCTACTTGTGGTGGATTATTCGGTATTAATTATGCTTAATGCTCGCTTATGAGATTTTTCGTTTCTTGGTTGGATGCTTCTCAATCTTTTGCTAGCCTTCATTTGCACTAAGTATGATCACTACTTGTGCATCCAAAATCCTTAAAACCAGTTTTGCCATATGAGTCCACTATACCTACCTATATGCGGTATTTCCGTGCTGTTCTAAGCAAATTTGTATGTGCCATCTCTAATTTCAAAATAAATTTCTCTTTTGTGTGCTCGTACCGCTCATGAAACGGTAGGGGGTGGCTGCTATTTTTCCATGCTAGATGTGTTATTCTCAAGATGAGTGTTTATTCACTTGTCATTGCACGAGAGTACGGCAAAGGTATTAGGGATGCCCAGTCCCGAAATGAAAAATGAATTTACTTTATGTTGTCAAATAATAAATTCCTTGGAAAGTGTTGGTATGGACGGCACCCGTGGATTCGGTTAGCCGTGGAATGTGAAAGTATGGTGGAAAAAGGAATAACCTTTATTTTCTATTTGGGAACCGCCTATGATATATCTAGCATGGAAAGTATTGGGAACTACTCGATCGTTTTCGTTGACAGGAAAGCATGCCACCCAAAATGTTTTATCTCTACTTTTTTCGCTTTGAGCTCTGGCACCTCTACAAATCCTTACTTCCCTCTGCGAAGGGCCTTTCTTTTACTTTACACAATTTTTATTTTATTTTGAGTCTCCATCTTCTCTTATAAAGCACCAACTAAGGGGCACTATGATCGTACTTGAGCATTGGGTGTAGCTAATATGCGAGTGTGTTTCATGAATGGATCAATGATTGAGCATAATGGGCTAGGGATAACTTGCTTTAGTGTTGATATTTTGAAAGACATGGTTGCTTGTTGATATGCTTGAGTATTGAAATCTTCATGTCAAAATTAGACTATTGCTTTGAATCATATAAAAGTCCAAATGTCCATGCTACAAAGAAAAGAATATGTGATGAACATGTTAGGCAGCATTCCACATCAAAAATTCTGTTTTTATCATTTACCTACTCAAGGACGAGCAGGAATTAAGCTTGGGGATGCTGATACGTCTCCAACGTATCTATAATTTTTGATTGTTCCATGCTGTTATATTATCATTCTTGGATGTTTTACAATCATTTTATAGCAACTTTATATCATTTTTTGGGACTAATCTATTGACATAGTGCCCAGTGCCAGTTACTGTTTTTTGCTTGTTTTTTACTTCGCAGGAAATCAATACCAAACGGAGCAAAACTTTTTGGTGACTTTTTCTGGACCAGAGGACACAAGTTGGGCCAAGAAAGTACCTGAGGGGTGCTCCGAGGGGAGCACAACCCATCAGGGCGCGCCTGGGGGCCCAGGCGCGCCCAGGTGGGTTGTGCCCACCTCGGCCGCCTCCCGCACCGCCTCTTTGCTCTATAAATACCCCAATATTCCAGAATTCCTAGGGGAGTCGACAAAAAACAATTCTAGCCGCCGCAAGTTCCAGAAACCACAGATCCAATCTAGACACCATCACGAAGGGGTTCATCATCGTCATTGGTGCCTCTCCGATGATGCGTGAGTATTTCATTGTAGACCTTCGGGTCCGTAGTTAGTAGCTAGATGGCTTCCTCTCTCTCTCTCTTTTGATTCTCAATACAATGGTCTCTTGGAGATCTATTTGATGTAACTCTTTTTGCGGTGCGTTTGTTGGGATCCGATGAACTTTGAGTTTATGATCAGATCTATCTTTTTATTCATGAAAGTTATTTGAGTCTTTTGATCTCTTATATGCATGATTACTTATAGCCTCGTATTTCTTCTTCGAATCTTTGGTTTAGTTAGGCCAACTAGATCGATTTGTCTTTCCATGGGAAGAGGTGCTTTGTGATGGGTTCGATCTTACGGTGCTCAATCCCAGTGACAGAAGGGGAAATGACACATATGTATCGTTGCCATTAAGGATAACAAGATGGGGTCTAATTCCTACATGAATAAGTCTTGTCTACATCATGTCATCGTTCTTATTGCATTACTCCGTTTCTCCATGAACTTAATACACTAGATGCATGCTGGATAGCGGTCGATGTGTGGAGTAATAGTAGTAGATGCAGGCGGGAGTCGGTCTACTAATCTTGGACGTGATGCCTATATAATGATCATTGCCTGGATATGTCATGATTATTTGAAGTTCTATCAATTGCCCAACAGTAATTTGTTTACCTACCGTATGCTATTTTTCTCGAGAGAAGCCACTAGTGAAATCTACGGCCCCCGGGTCTATTTTCCCATCATATACTTTCATATCTATATTGCTATTTGCCTTTTTATTTATTTGCATCTTTTATTTTCAGATCTATATTATCAAAAACCCCAAAATACCTCGCTGAATTTTATTTGCTTTTATTTGCATCTATCAATCTATTACAACTTTCTCACGTCTGTTTGCTAATTTCTGGCGCCGATACCCAAAAGGGATTGACAACCCCTTTTACACGTCAGGTTGCAAGTATTTGTTCTTTGTGTGCAGGTGCTGTTCACGTAGTGTTTCATGGTTCTCCTACTGGTTCGATAACCTTGGTCTTATCACTGAGGGAAATACCTACCGTAGCTGTGCTGCATCATCCCTTCCTCTTTGGGGAAATACCGATGTAGTTCTAGCCGCAATCAACCACTAGTGAAATCTACGCCCCCCGGGTCTATTCTTTATCATATTTGTTTCAAGATTTATTTTTATTCGATTTTATTTTCAGATCTATTATACCAAAACCCCAAAAATACCTTGCTGCGTTTTTTTGCTATTTAGTTTATTTCGCGTTTTATCGAGAGCTATCTATCCAATCTATACAATTTTTATCCCGTCAACTTGACAATTTCTAGCACCATTACCCATAGAGGGATTGGCAACCCCTTCTAATCGTCGGGTTGCAAGTATATATTTGTTATTTGTGTGCAGGTACCGTTTACATAGTGTTTTTTGGTTCTCCTACTGGATTGATACCTTGGTTTCATAACTGAGGAAAATACCTATCGTAGCTATGCTGCATCATCCCTTCCTCTGGGAGCGCGTCTTCTATATTACGCTTCCCGCTCCTGCCTTTTTGAACTTTCAGGTAAAACGAAGATACTTCATAACTAGAGAGGAGGCAGACTAGTATAAGAGAGCAGGGGAGGCTGCTCGCCTCCATGCTGCAGCTCTCCAAGCGGTAGCGGCCACAACTCAATACAACCCCAACTACGATTTTGGATATCCGCCAGGCCAGCCGTGGCCCTAGACCAACTTAGGCCAAAAGCCTAAGCTTGGGGGAGTACGTATCTCTCACCGACATTACATTCATGTTCCCACACTCATTCTAGTTGTCGGTGATCATACTTTTTCATTGTATTATCCATGCTAGTTTATTTTTCTTGCTTTCTTCTTGTGTGTTTGAAAAACTTTGAGAAAATCCAAAAAATTAGTTCTCGCTTCTTTTCAGTTTTTCTTTCTAGCTTATTTAGTAGTAGTATTAAAAGAAAACCCAAAAAGATTTCTCGTTCTTCTTTTTCTTGTTGGGAGCTTTCCCGTGTAAATAGTTTTTCTTGTTTCCGTTTTACTTTCTTCAGAAAAACAAAAAAACTCCAAAAATGTTTCAGTGTGTTTCTTTGAAATTCTTTTCTTTTTCTTTGGGTCGTAAGGAGAAGACAACGATGAAAATGTTGAGTGGCTCTCATATGCATTATTGTTGATCTAACAAAGAGCCCATATTACCTTGTCTTCTCCTCTGAATAAATGTTTGCAGATTCCAGCTTAGTCCAATGCACATGCACTCTTATTATTATTCACACCGTTCGGTCCTGCAAGTGAAAGGCAATAATGACGATATATGATGAAATGATTGAGATGGAGAAAAGCTGGTATGAACTCGACCTATTTTGTTTTTGTAAATATGATTAGCTCATCGTTCCTAATTCAGCCTATTATGAATGAAACATGTTTGCAATGACAATTAGAGATTATAGTTACCCATGCCATGCTTAATTAGCTAGGAGTGGATAATGGTTTGTCTTGTGTGCCAACATGCATTTAAAATGGTTGTGATGTAGTATGATTGGATGGTATCCTCCTTTGAATGATTTAAGTGACCTGACTTGGCACATGCTCACGTATGTAGTTGAATCAAAAACAACATAGCCTCCAGGATATCTATGTTCATGGTGACTTATATCCTACTCATGCTTGCATTTAATGTTGATTAATCTCAATGCATGTTTATGACTGTTGTCGCTCTCTAGTTGGTCACTCCTCAATCTTTTGCTAGCCTTCACTTGTACTAAGCGGGAATACTGCTTGTGCATCCACTTCCTTAAACCCAAAGTTGTTCCATATGAGTCCACCATACCTACCTATATGCGGTATTTACCTGCCGTTCCAAGTAAATTTGCATGTGCCAAACTCTAAACCTTCAAATAATAATTTGTTTTGTATGCCCGAATCGCTCATGTAGCGACTGGGGGCTGTCAGTATCTTCCATGCTAGGTGGGTTATTGTCACGATGAGTGTTTATTCACTTATCATTCACGAGAAAGTGGCTGGTATTCGGGATGTCCAGTTCCATGCTAAAAATCAAATCAAAATATAATAATGAAACAAAACTCCCCCAGGAATGTTGTTGGTATGGACGGTACCCGTGGATTCGGCTAGCCATGGAGTGTGATTTTTGGTGGAGGGGGAGTAAAAACTTTACCATTTAGTTTGGGAACCGCCTATAATGTATCTAGCATGGAAGAAAGTGAGATCTCTTGGTTGTTATGTTGACAGTGAAAGCATACCGCTCAAAATTATATTCATCTCTGTTTCAAAAGCTCCGAGCTCTGGCACCTCTGCAAATCCCTGCTTCCCTCTGCGAAGGGCCTATCTATCTACTTTTATTGTTGAGTCATCATCCTCTTATAAAAAGCACCAGTTAGAGAGCACCACTGTCATTTGTATGCTTTGTTATTAATTGATGTTGAGTATGAGTGTGACTGGATCTCTTTTGCCATGAATTATAATGTCTAGCCAGTCCTTGATCTTCAGGGGTGCTCTGCATTTATGTTTTGCGGTCTCAGAAAGGGCTTGCGAGATACCATTTTGTCATATTGTATCATGATTGTTTAAAAAAAAATGTTGTCATCCGAGATTCATTATTATTGCTCGCTAGTTGATTATGCCATTGATATGAGTAAATGTGATACCTAAATGTTATTGTGAATGTGGTTAGTTCATAATATTTGCTGAAAAACTGAATATTGGCTACGCATATTTGTAACAACAAGATCAAACAGAGTTTGTAAAAGTTTTTCTTTGTCACTTTCAGTTTGTCAACTAAATTGCTTGAGGACAAGCAATGGGTTAAGCTTGGGGGAGTTGATACATCTCCATCGTATCTACTTTTTCAAACTCTTTTGCCCTTATTTTGGACTCTAATTTGCATGATTTGAATGGAACTAACCCGGACTGACATTGTTTTCAGCAGAATTGCCATGGTGTTATTCTTGTGCAGAAATCAAAGTTCTCAGATTGGCCTAAAAATTTACGGAGAATTTTTGTGGAATATATAAAAAATACTGGCACAAGAAGTAACCAGAGGGGGTCCACCCAGAGGCCACAAGCCCTGGGGGCATGCCTAGAAGGCTTGTGGTCCCCCTGGACCTCCTCCGACCCTAATTCCAACTCTATAAGTACCTATTCAGGGAGAAAAAAATCAGAGAGAAGGATTCATCGCATTTTACGATACGGAGCCGCCGCCGCCTCTTGTTCTTCATCGGGAGGGCCGATCTGGAGTCCATTCGGGGCTCCGGAGAGGGGGATTCATCGCCATCATCATCATCATCAACCTTCCTCCATCACCAATTCCATGATGCTCACCGCCGGGAGTGAGTAATTCCATCGTAGGCTTGCTGGACGGTGATGGGTTATATAGGATTTATCATGTAATCGAGTTAGTTTTGTTAGGGTTTGACCCCTACTATCCACTATGTTCTGAGATTGATGTTGCTATGACTTTGCTAAGCTTAATGCTTGTCACTAGGGCCCGAGTGCCATGATTTCAGATCTGAACATATTATGTTTTCATGAATATATGTGAGTTCTTGATCCTATCTTGCAAGTCCTATTACGAGTTATGATCCGCATACCCCAAGGTGAAAATAATTGGGATTCTTTTCGGTGATTACCATAGTTTGAGGAGTTCATGTATTCACTAAGTGCTAATGCTTTGGTCCGGTTCTCTATTAAAAGGATATCCCTTAGTTTCCATTAGGACCCCGCTGCCACGGGAGGGTAGGACAAAAGATGTCATGCAAGTTCTTTTCCATAAGCACGTATGACTATATACGGAATACATGCCTACATTATATTGATGAATTGGAGCTAGTTCTGTGTCACCCTAGGTTATGACTGCTACATGATGAATATTATCCAACACAATTATCATTGCCGATCCAATGCCTACGAGCTTTTCACATATTGATCTTTGCTAAGTTACTTTCGTTGCTGCTGCTATTACAATCACTACAAAACTGCTACTGTTACTTTTGCCACTGTTCCCGTTACTTCCATATTGCTTTGCTACTAAATACTTTGCTGCAGATATTAAGTCTTTCAGGTGTGGTTGAATTGACAACTCAACTGCTAATACTCATGAATATTCTTTGGCTCCCATTGTGTCGAATCAATAAGTTTGGCATGAATACTCTACCCTCGAAAATTGTTGCGATCCCCTATACTTGTGGGTTATCATTTTCCCAAGGTTTGGAGTCCCTAGATATTTAATGACTGATGGTGGTTCACACTTTATTCATGGTGCTTTTCGTAAAATGCTTGCTAAATATGATGTAAACCATAGAATTGCCTCACCCTATCTTCCTCAATCTAGTGGTCAAGTTGAACTTAGCAATAGAGAAATAAAATTAATATTACAAAAAACTGTCAATAGGTCCAGAAAGAATTGGTCTAAGAAATTAGATGATGCACTTTGGGCTTACAGAACATCATATAAAAATCCTATGGGTATGTCTCCATATAAAATTGTTTATAGAAAAGCTTGTCATTTGCCTCTTGAGTTAGAACATAAAGCATATTAGGCAATCAAAGAACTCAATTATGATTTCAAACTTGCCGGTAAAAAGAGGTTATTTGATATTAGCTCACTGGATGAGTGGAGAACCCAAGCTTATGAAAATGCCAAACTATTCAAACAAAATGTTAAAAGGTGGCATGACAAAAGAATCCAGAAGCGGGAATTCAAAGTTGGTGAACATGTTCTTTTGTACAACTCTCATTTTAGATTCTTTGCAGGAAAACTTCTTTCCAAATGGGAAGGACCCTATATTATCGAAGAGGTTTATCGTTCTGGAGCCATTAAGATCAATAATGCCGAAGGCACTAATCCAAAGGTGGTCAATGGGCAAAGAATTAAGCACTATATCTCAGGTACGCCTATTAATGTTGAAACCAATATTATCCAAACCATGACACTGGAGGAACAACCTTCCAGAACACTCCAGAATCCTGAAAAAGAGGAGGTACATGATACGGTAAGTAAACGGACTCCGAAAAATCTGCAAAAATATTTTCTGTCAGTTTTGGAATATTAGAAAAATTAGGAAAATAAGAAACAACCAGGAAGGCAACCGAGGTGGGCATGATACACCAGGGCACGCCTGCCCTTCCTGTTGCACCCTGGTGGGTTGTGCTCCCCTAGGGAACCTTCCCGGCTCCGTTTTCCTTCCGTTTGCTTGTTTCCCAAGATAAAAATCTTTATATACCCCCCGGACGTATTGGCCACCGTATTGCGGAGAAATCATCTGTTCTTGTTTCGTGCTATTTTTCTGTCAGATCTATCAAGCCAGGCATCATGTCTTCTTCCTCCTCCAACAACATAGAAGAAGATGCTTGGTTGATGAAGATAGAACTGAAAAGAGAGGGACCAAAGGAAACCATCGAGGAGGACTGATACGTCTCCAACGTATCTATAATTTTTGTTTGTTCCATGCTATTATATTATCTGTTTTGGATGTTTTATATGCATTAGTATGCTATTTTATATTATTTTTGGGACTAACCTATTAACCTAGAGCCCACTGCCAGTTTCTGTCTTTTCCTTGTTTTTAACTTTTACAGAAAAGGAATATCAAACGGAGTCCAAACGAAATAAAACTTTATGATGACTTTTCTTGGACTAGAAAACACCTACGAGGCTTGGAGAGAGGGCCAGAAGAGTCCTGAGGAGGCCACAAGCCCTCAGGGCATGCCCCACGGGGGGCCCCTGTCTTGTGGGCCCCTCGGGAGTCCCCTAACCCTTGTTCCACCTCTATATATTCTCAAATATTCCCCAAACATCAGAAGCGTCCACCAAAATACTTTTCCACCGCCGCAAGCCTCTGTTCCCGTGAGATCCCATCTTGGGGCCTTTTCCGGCACTCTGCCGGAGGGGGATTTGATCACGGAGGGCCTCTACATCAACCTTGCTGCCCTTCCGATGAAGCATGAGTAGTTTACCACAGACCTACGGGTCCATAGCTAGTAGCTAGATGGCTTCTTCTCTCTCTTTGATCTTCAATACAATGTTCTCCTCGATGTTCTTGGAGTTCTATCTGATGTAATCTTATTTTGCGGTGTGTTTGTTGAGATCCGATGAATTGTGGATTTATGATCAGATTATCTATGAATATTATTTGAGTCTTCTCTGAACTCTTTTATGCACGATTAAGATATCTTTGTATTTCTCTTCGAACTATCGGTTTGGTTTGGCCAACTAGATTGATTTTTCTTGCAATGGGAGAGGTGCTTAGTTTTGGGTTCAATCTTGCGGTGTCCTCACCCAGTGACAAAATGGGTAGCGAGGCATGTATTGTATTGTTGCCATCAATGTTAAAAAGATGGGGTTTATGTCATATTGCTTGAGTCTATCCCTCTACATCATGTCATCTTACTTAAAGCGTTGCTCTATTCTTATGAACTTAATACTCTAGATGCAGGCAGGAGTCGGTCGATGTGTGGAGTAATAGTAGTAGATGCAAAATCATTCCGGTCTACTTGTCACGGACGTGATGCCTATATTCATGATCATTGCCTTAGATATCGTCATAACTATGCGCTTTTCTATCAATTGCTCAAAAGTAATTTGTTTACCCATCGTATGTTTTCTTTCAAGAGAGAAGCCTCTAGTGAAACCTATGGCCCCCGGGTCTATTTTCCATCATATATTTTCAGATCTATAAACCAAAAAACCCAAAAAATACCTTGCTGCAATTTATTTATATTTACTTTAGTTTGCTCTTTTATTTATCTTTTATACCTATCTCTATTAGATCGCACTCTTGTTCGTGACCGTGAAGGGATTGACAACCCCTTTTTCGCGTTGTGTGCAAGTGTTTGTTAGTTTGTGCAGGTGCATATATTGGAGACTTGCTTGTGCCTCCTACTGGATTGATACCTTGGTTCTTAACTGAGGGAAATACTTATCTCTGCTTTGCTGCATCACCCTTTCCTCTTCAAGGAAAAAATCAACGCAAGCTCAAGAAGTAGCAAGGACAAGGGCAAGGAAGCCACGGGAGATCAAGCTCAAATAGGAGGGCACGCCCTGCTGGCAAAAGAAGAAGAAGAAGATATCCTTCAACCATACTACAATCATCTCACCCCTACTGAAATTGAAGCTTTTAGGGCCTTTGAAACATTTTGTGTTCAAAATAAATATCTCACTCGTGAAAATATTCTGTTGCAAGAGCAAATCATCGCCCTCCGGAGCATCATTCGTAGATTTGAGTACCTTCTGAGCCTGAAGTGTGACACTACAGCCTTGTCATAATCACCATCATCATCTTTCCCACCAAAGGAGACTTGAGTACATGGGTATGGGCACTCCCCTTGGCTTTTGCCAAGCTTGGGGGAGATGCCCCGGTATCGTATCACCATCACTTTTATTACCTTTACCTATCTTAGTTCAATCTTTAGTTATCTCATGAATTAGTTGAATAAAAGTTTAGCATGATCTATTATCGGGTGTTAGTTTCGTGATCTATCTATCTATGTAATCGAGTGAGAGTTATACAATAAAGTTTAGTTTGAGTTTTGCTTCTTTACTTTTATGTTTCAATCAAAATAAAAGAAAATAATGAGAAACATCATATGCTAATCTTATGGTAAGTAATGGCATCACATAAGGAAAAGTATAAGTGGTAAAATTTATTGAAAGTTGACAAACATAGCATTGGTCAATGATGTAATTCATGAAAGAATTAATAAGGGAAGAGAAGATTCACGTGCAAATACACTATCTTGGACATATTTTTATGATTGTGAGCTCTCATTAAATATTATATGCCAAAATTGTTGACGTTGGACAAGGAGGACAACATAATGATTTATGCCTGTTCATATTCACATGGAAGTTATATTGTCATAGATCCTTCAACATGTGGTGCTTGCCCAATATCTTTGCTAGCCAAAAATCCGCACTAAGTAGAGATACTACTTGTGCATCCAAAAGCCCTTAAACCCAAAATCTTGTTTTGAGAGTCCACCATACCTACCTATGGATTGAGCAAGATCCTTCAAGTAAGTTGTCATCGGTGCAATAAGGCAATAAAAATTGCTTCTAAATGTGTTTGACCATTTAGTGTAAGAGAAAATTGAGCGTTGTCTGAACTTGTGATGGCAAAGTAATAAAAGCGACAGACTGCATAATAAAGGTTGCTATCATAAGAGGCAATATAACATGACATTCTTTTGCATTAAGAGATTGAGCATACAAACCAAAAAGCGCATGAAAACCTCTCCTTCCCTCTGCGAAGAGCCTATCTTTTAATTTATGTATTTACTTTTCATGCACGAGTCAAAGTATTCTTCCCCATTCCTTTTTATTTTTCTCTTTTTGCAAGCATCATGTGATGGGGAAAGATCTAGGCACATATACCCAGTTGGATATGAGTGAGCATGAGCTATTAATTTTGACATCAACCTTGAGGTGAATGAGTTGGGAGGCGAAATTATAAGCCCCTATCTTTCTATGTGTCCGGTTGAAACTTTTTGCTCATGAGTATACGGTGAGTGTTAGCAATCATAGAAGGTTAAATGATGGTTGAGTATGTGGACTTGCCAAAAGGCTACGATACGAGACCCTTCCTGAAAAGATGATGAATTGTAGTTGCAAAGTTGACTGAGAACATAGTTTGTTGGTTTTCAATAGAGTTTATGCTTTTTACTTCGATGTTGTGATGAATTGTTACTTGTTCATGAGAAGTTATATGATAAAGTTTTGTGATAAAGTTTGTTGCTGTTATAATAATAAGCATGATGCTACTATGTCTGTATTTTGTTTTTATCAACACCTCTCTCTCTCTAAGCATGTGGACATGTTTTTCGATATCGGTTTTTCGCTTGAGGATAAGTGAGGTCTAAGCTTGGGGGAGTTGATACGTCCATTTTGCATCATGTTTTCCTACTATTATTTATAATGTTTTTATGCATAATAATGCTTTATGGAGTAATTCTAATGTCTTTTCTCTCATAATATGCAAGGTTTACACAAAGAGGGAGAATACCGGCAGCTGGAATTCTGGACCTGAAAAAGCTACGTCAGAGCTACCTATTCTGCACAACTCCAAATGAGCTGAAAATTTACGAAGAATTATTTTGGAATATATAAAAAATACTGGAGCAAATAACTACCGGAGGGGGGCCACCTGGTGACCACAAGACACCAGGGCGCGTCAGGCCCCCCAGGCGCGCCCTGGTGGGTTGTGGTCAGCCCAGCCCACCTCCGGTGCCCATCTTCTGGTATTTAAGGTCTTTTGACCTAGAAAAAAAAAGAAGAAGAGGACTTTCGGGACGGAGCACCGCCGTCTCAAGGCAGAACTTGGGCAGGAGCACTTTTGCCCTCCGGCGGAGCGATTCCGCCGGGGGAACTTCCCTCCCGGAGGGGGAAATCGAAGCCATCGTCATCACCAACAACCCTCTCATCTTTGGGAGGCCACTCTCCATCAACATCTTCAACAGAACCATCTCCTCTCAAACCCTAGTTCATCTCTTGTGTTCAATCTTTGTACCGGAACCTTAGATTGGTACTTGTGGGTGACTAGTAGTGTTGATTACATCTTGTAGTTGATTACTATATGGTTTATCTGGTGGAAGATTATATATTTAGATCCATTATGCTATTTAATACCCCTCTGATCTTGAGCATGAATATCATTTGTGAGTAGTTACTTTCGTTCTTGATGTCACGGGAGAAGTCATGTTGCAACTAATCATGTGAACTTGATATGTGTTCAATATTTTGATGATATGTGTGTTGTGATTCCCTTAGTGGTGTCATGTGAACATCGAATACATGGCACTTCACCATCTTTGGGCCTAAGGGAATGCATTGTGGAGTAGTTATTAGATGTTGGGTTGCTAGAGTGATAGAAGCTTAAACCCTAGTTTATGCGCTACTTCGTAAGGGACCGATTTGGATCCAAATGTTTAATGCTATGGTTAGATTTTATCTTAATACTTTTCTCGTAGTTGTGGATGCTTGCAAGGGGGTTAATCATAAGTGGGAGGCTTGTTCAAGTAAGAACAACACCCAAGCACCGGTCCACCCACATATCAAATTATCAAAGTAGCGAACGTGAATCAAACCAACATGATGAAAGTGACTAGATGAAATTCCCGTGTGCCCTCAAGTACAATTTGCTTATTATAAGAGACCTTTTGGCCTATGCTTTGCCACAAAAGGATTGGGCTACCTTGCTGCACTTTATTTACCGTTACCGTTACTTGCTTTTACAAATTATCTTGCTATCAAACTACCTGTTACCGACAATTTCAGTGCTTGCAGAAATGACCTTGCTAAAAACTACTTGTCATTTCCTTCTGCTCCTCATTGGGCTCGACACTCTTACTTATCAAAAGGTCTACGATTGACCCCTTATACTTGTGGGTCATCAACTACCCATCCCCACACACAAAAGTCTAGCAGAGATGGTACGGGAAAGTAGTCAACTGAGAATCTATCGATCGGGTACGTTTTGGGTGGAACTCATTTTTCATCTGTGATGATCGGCTTAGCACACCGAATCAGAGAATCACAAGGGGGTTAGAGGGGAACTAGCACAATCTATCTCATGCAAAAAATAACACCCAGCCCCCGCAGCCGCAGGGCTCAGGGGACTCAACTGGACTAGTATAACCATGGAGCAGGACTAAGGGCCTATTCAGTAGCTCTCCATGCTCAGAAACTCCTCAACTCCTGAGCCACCAGCCAGCCGCTAGCTTCTTGTTAAAATATCCGGAGCCAACAACCATTCGGGTGGACAGCTTCTCATTTGTTTGCTCTAGCCTAGGCTGGTAGCCCATTTGTCTTGGATATAGCCCAGCCAAGGCGAATGGTCAGTACACGAGAGAAAAGGATGGACCAAATCGGTATGCAAGTCTCACTTGGCGGTGGCCCAACTCAGGGCCCGTTCGGCACACGGGAATTATGCAGGAATAAGTACAGGAACTGAAAACCGTAGGAAAGTCTCACAAGCATGCGTTCGGTTCGTAGGATTGGACTCCAAATTTTCCAAAGGAAAGGTGATGTTGGCTCCATTTTTATGGGAAAGAAAACATCCAGCGGAAGCTCATTTTCGAGGCGGAAGTACAAGGCAAAGTGAAGAAAAGTTAAGCTGGCCCACCATGTGCCTCTGTCGCATTACTGTATGTAGGACTCTAGAGCTGCTAGATGGAGTTACCACATGCGTTAAAACACACCGAGGAGGACAAAACCTGACCATGAGTAGCACTACTGGGCCCCTACCCCACAATACATTTGCTTTGCCTTCGTGTGCTTCACCGAACGCTCCTTCTTGAATTTTTCTTGTAGATTCTCAATCCATAGTTTTACCGGGCCATTCATATAGCATTCCTTCGCCTTCTTGTTTCCTACCATTTTTCAAGCCTTAGCTCCGAACGGGCCCTCAGTAATTATCGACAACTCCTGCTTCGCTGTTTTGGTGGAGCTCGCTTTTCCAGCTCCTCGACTCCTCGAATTTTGCACTAGAATCTTCGCCAGTTTCTCATTGACAACTCCGGGAGTTTCTCCATTCAGCCCAACTCCAGGTTTGGAGTTGAAGGAGCGAGGAGTTGGAGAGTTACCAAACAAGCCCTAAATCGTTGGAGCATGAGGGAGCTGAGCTAGAGGAACTCAGATATGAGAGGGAAAATGAGGAGGAAAATCTCACCGTGCCTTCAACCCACCAGGCGGCGAGCTCTTGCTGGTGGGAAACCTGAAGGGAGATCTCCGGCGACCTCCTCTCTGTACCACCCTCTCTCCTTCCTCCCGTAGCTCCCCGGCAACTAGCCTCCTTCTTCCCATAGTTGCTCGTCGGCAGCCTGCCGAGCTCCGTGACCTCTCAGTAGCACCTACAGCTGCTCACCGACGGGGAAGCCTTCCTCTACCCCTCCGCCTCACTCGGTCACTCCCCTCCACCAGTAGGCGGTAGGCAACGACAAAGAAAATAGGGAGCGACCCACAAACCCGAAAACACAAAAAAGTCCAAACCCAAGAACGACTCAGCACCTCCGAGCACACGCGTGCAGGACACGAGCGACGATGAGATTCACACACAATCAGATGACACAGAAAATGACCTAAGGCCAAATGAAAAACAAACGGCTTAATTTTAGTAAAAGTGTTTGCTTTTCACTGGGATTCTTTTTCGCAGAAAATCGTACGGTGTCCTGGTCTGATCAAATTCAGATTTATTTCCTGTTTTAGGTTTTGAATCTAGACATATACGTAGTATAATGCATTTGGAAGTCTGAACAATGATGGTCCCGCTACATTGTTCCGAGAGTGTGTCAATCTTCAACCCTTTCCAAATAAAAAAATTTAACAGAGAAAGTCACACAAAACGCCAAATTTTATTTAGCTCAGTAGCATCTTACAACATGAAGTACATAGCCCTGAAAAATAAAATTAGAAAGAAGAGAAACTATAGGGTAAGACAAGTTTTTGTGAGCTACTTAGGCACAACTAATATCAGGTTATGAAGCACTCCTTAGAACCTGGTGAGCAATGTTATGAGATATGCCATTGATCTCTTAATATGTGATACACCTGTGCTTGGAGATCTTGAGTAAAGGAGAAGAAATCTGCAAGAGTATTCATGATGGTCCAAGGAGTAGAAGCAGCCGAAATGCTTGTATCTGTTGTGCTTTAGCTAAGTAGAGGCAATCTGCGGGAAAGGTAGGTTGAGAAATCCGAAGCCGATGGGCAACCTGGGCTGCAATAAGAAGAGCAAGAGCTTATTCTTGTAGAGGCGAGTTAGTGATCGGAGCATAGACTTGAATCTGCATGTTTACTTTTGTTTGACCCAGAATTTTTTTAAGAAAAACTCCAATACCTGTAGGCAGATGTTTCATGAAGTAGACATGTGATTTTTATACATTTAAAAGCAGCATCACAGTAAAAATAGTCACGAGGGTATGGCCTTGTGTAGGCATTTCATTGTTTACCACATGTTTATAAGCACTATCAACAACCAGCTCGAGATCAAAAGTATGTAGTAAAGCGCTACTTTAGTCAGTCAAAGCATTTTTCGCCATGTGACTAGGGAGAGAGTTGCAACTAGCAAAGAGACAATCGATCCTAGATTTCCAAATGCGCCACATAAATTTTAAAATGTTGTGTATAGAAGCATGTGGGTGCTTCATATTAAGCATGCTAAGAATAACACTTTGCATAGTGGAATGGTTTTGAACCAAAAGATCGGATTTAATGTACCAAAGATGACCAAACCAAGCTACTCTAGCAAAATCACAGAGAAAGAAAAGATGCATTTCATTTTTCATCTTTACCACATCTACAACACAATTTAGACATGTGAACAGAAAAAAGACCATCTCTCAAACCTGTGGGGAAGTGCTTTTTGAAGAAGCCTCCAAGCAAAAGTTTAGACTCGAGGTGCCATCATCTTCTGCTTCCAGACAGATGTCGCTTGAAACTAGGTTGGTATTTCCCCAAAGAGGAAGGGATGATGCAGTACATCTATGGTAGGTATTTCCCTTAGTTGCGAAACCAAGGTATCAATCCAGTAGGAGAACCAAGCAACACTATGTAAACAGTACCTGCACACAAAAAACAAATACTTGCAACCCGACGCGTAAGAGGGGTTGTCAATCCCTCCATGGTAAAAAGATAGATAAATTTGTGGTAGATTGGATAAATAGCTCTCGATAAAACATGAAATAAAATAAGAAATAAAAAAGTGCAGCAAGGTATTTTTGGGTTTTTGGAATACTAGATCTGAATATAAAAGCGAATAAAAATAGATCTCAAAGCAAATATGATAAAGAATAGACCCGGGGGCCGTAGATTTCACTAGTGGCTTCTCTTGAGAAAATAGCACACGGTGGGTAAACAAATTACTGTTGGGAAATTGATAGAAGATCGAATAATTATGACAATATCCAAGGCAATGATCAATATATAGGCATCATGTCCAAGATTAGTAGACCGACTCCTGCCTGCATCTACTACTATTACTCTACACATCGACCGCTATCCATCATGCATCTAGTGTATTAAGTTCATGAAGAAACGGAGTAATGCAAAAAGAATGATGACATGATGTAGACGAGATCTATTCATGTAGGAATAGCCCCCATCTTGTTATCCTTAATAGCAATGATACATGCGTGTCTTGCCTGTGACGACCCCGGCTTAATCATGCACTAACCATACACGCAAATGCACACTATCAAGCCTAAGGACTCACTTGAAGATATCACAACACAACTCTAAAACATAAATAAAGTCATACAAGCTTTATATTACAAGCCAGGGGCCTCGAGGGCTCGAATACATAAGCTCGCATACAAGCGTCAGCGGAAGCATCAGATATCTGAGTACAGATATAAAATAGAAACAGAGATAAGAAGGCGGGGCAAAATAAAAGCTAAGATCGAAAGGTGCAGGTCTCCTGCCTGGGACCCTCCGAACCTACTCCTGGTCGTCGGTCAGCTCCTTGTAGTAGTACTCGCCGAGAGGGTAGTAGTAGTAGCTGTCGGCGGGGGCAGCTGGCTCCGGGGCTCTGTCGTCTGGTTGCATAAAACGGATATGAGGAGAAAAAGAGAGCAAAGCAAACGTGAGTTCTCATCCGAAATACTCAGCAAGCAAGGATCTACACTACATATGCAACATTTTCAAAGGAAGGCTGTATATGTTGACTGGGCTGCAGAAATGCCAGAATAGAGAGGAAAGCCTAGTCCTATCGAAGACTAGCATCTTCATCATCTGCAGCGGCCTTGCAGCATTAGAAGAGTGCAGAATAACATAATGTAAAGTAATAGTAGTGTCATCAACCTCGCCCGGAGATCCTTCCTCGACTCCCTGCGAGAAAGCAATCCCAGAGCCATACTATCCAGTTATCATCTCAAGTGTCAGGTTCTTGTTGTATCGATCGGGATACAACTCCGAGTGTCCGTTACCGTAGGACAGGCTATCGATAGATTGCTTCTTCCCTGCAGGGGTGCACCAACTTACCCACCACTCTCGCTTAACTCCGGCCGGACACACTTTACTAGGTCATGCCCAGCCTCGGCCAAATGATACGCCGCAACCCGACCGAATATTTAACAGAGAGGTCAGCACGCCGGACTAAACCAAGGCACCCAGGGGTCTTGGGCCATCGCCCCGGGCGCTCCTGCACGTTGCGAACACGATCGGTGAGCAGACCTAGCCCCCCTTATACAAGTGCAGGGCATTACCAGTCCAACCCAGCGCGCGCCGCTCAGTCGCTGACGTCTATTAAGTTCCGGCTGAAGTATACGACGCAGAACGCCCATACTATGTCCACGTGATGGTTAGTGCTATCAGGCCAGAGGCCCCTCGGATCAAATATCCAAACCGTTAGTGTGTTGGTAGTGCGGTAACGAGCAGAGACTCATGAAATATGTGACCCCGTCGCCCCGTCTCGAGGACTTGCGGCAAATGCTAATAATGCCCAGCCATGCCTTGTATTCAACTCTCGGGCACCCTCCAGGTCTACCCGACTCCACATCTCTCGCAATTAAGCTCGCGCGGGTACCCCTCAGGGCCGACCCGTCTTTAGTAACATGGTTCAGTATAAAGTCATAGTAACCAAAGCAACCGTGTGTCTAACACCAAGGGGGAACCCTGAGGAATCACCCTCGATGGAATTCCACCTGATGTTATCGTCAAGGTGAACGAAGGAGGAATCACCCTCGAGGTCCACTCTTGAGGAGTTGCATGAAAACGTCGTTACCGGAAGTGGAGAAAGAGGAATCACCCTCGATGGACACAACCGATGAACTAACCTACAAGGTTAACATCAGAAGTGCTGACGAGGTATCACCCTCGGCACTCGATAGTAACCCGGTAGTGTCGTACAACTAGGGGGGGTGATGTGCGGTGCCGGGGCCTGGTCTTCGATCTCGTTGATCGAGTCTTCTGATAATACAGCGGGGCAGTCGGGACAAAGTGGGGGTCTCTGATGGGTCTCTACCCAGCCTATACTAAGCAGTTTAGGATAAGCAGGTAGGTAACAATAGCAGGTTACAATAAACAGGCTATGCAGCAAAAATAGGATAACAGTAACAACAGCAACTTCTAATGCAAGCATAAGAGAGAGGAGAATAGGCGATATCGGAATGTTCAAAAGGGGGGGTGCTTGCCTGGTTGCTCTGCGGCAAAGGCAAGGTCGTCAACGGTGTCGTCGGGCTCCTGAGCTGCGTCGGTCTCGGGAACTGCATCGGTACCGGGGTCTAACGAGAGAGAAGAGGGGGAGGAAACAAATAAATACACAGCAAATAATGCAACACAGAGCATGCCATGCGTACGGTGCAGTGCAGGGTTGCCTAAAGATATGTCTAAGTCATTTTAGTTATTTTAGGATTAAAGTGAGATTTATTAACCGGTATGTATGCACTATTCATCTACCAGAAACGGGCAGAAAGTTACGGGTTCACCTATGTAGAGGGTTCCGACATAGAAACAGACGACACGATTAGATTCGTCTCGTCGTTCTGAGCAACTTTCATGTATTAAGTTTTTCGATCAGAGCTACGGTTTATTTTCTATGAATTTTCAAAGTTTTAAACTATTTTCTGAAATTCTGGAATTATCTAAAATTACAGAAAGAAATATACTGTGTCAGCATGATGTCAGCACTGCGTCAGCCAGTCAACTGAGCTGCTGAGTGGTCAAACTGACAGGTGGGGCCCACCTGTCAGCCTCTGTGGGTATAACAGTGAGTTAATTTAAACTAACAGAGTTAATTAACTAGGTGGGGCCCATCTGTCAGTGTCTTAGCTAATTAGTGGTTTAACTTAATTAAGTGCAATTAGCCGCTAACTAAAGTGCTGACACGGGGGACCCACACGTCAGTGGCAGTGGGCGCCATGTCAGCTCGTTGACCTGGTCAACTGGGTCCGTGGGACCCAGTTGCCAGTGGCTCAGGGTGGCCCACCGGTCAGTCCACGTAGGATGCCGGCACCGGAATCTCTCCGGCGAGCCCTCCGCGGCGGCAACTTCGCCGGAGAGGCTCGGGTTTCGCCTATGGGGGTCCATTTGGACCGTGGTCGGTCGCGTTCGAGAGGCAGCAAGCCCGCGCGTTGATCGGTGCCACCGGTTGGACACGGGGGTGGCCGGAATATCGCCGGCGCCGAGGCCAGCGGCGAGGCGTTTCGGTCGAGCTCGGGTGCGGGGTTTTGAGGCGATTTACGAGCGGCTACGAGTCTAAGCGATCTCCTATGGACGTCCGAAACGCGACGGACATGGAGAAAGGGCGCGGGTGGCTCTGTGCTGGCAGTTCGCCGTCGTCGGTGGCAACCGGAGTAGCAGTGCTTCGGCGGCTTTGCTCGGGCTCGGAGAAGAGCAACAGAGGGAGGGGGAGGGGGCAGAAGCTCACCGGGAGGCTACGTAAAACCGTTGGAAGTTTAGGAGCAGCAGAGTTGGATGCGGTCGCCGGAGATTCGCCGGTGGCCATAGGGAAAGGGGCTGCTCGATCCCAAAGCGTTGATGCGGCTCCGCTCGAATGTCTGGCCGTAGATGACGTGGCCGATCATGTCGGTGCTCCCAAACATGGTGCGACAGCGAGAAAGGCACGGTCGCCGTGTTGGAGCAGCGGCGCGGCGGAGGCGGCACACTAGAGAGGAGCAGGAGAGGCGAGCGAGGCGAGGGAGAGGGGAAGAGTGAATGGGGAGGCCAGGGGGATGAACGGCCTCGGCCTTATCCCCTCGCGGTCGGCGGGGCGTCGGTGGCCGACGCGCTATCGGCGCCGCACCTGCGCGCGCGCGCGTCCGGTGCGGCGGCGACACGCAGGTGAGAGAAGAGGGAGATGGGCCGGTAGGCTGGATTCGGGGCACTGTGCACTTAGGCCCAGTGCACAGTGCCTCTTTCTATTTTTCTTTTCTTTTTCAGCCTTTTTCTTTTATCAGAGGGAGTTTTGTATTATTTTGAATCTTCAAATGAATTTGCAAAAATGTGAAACTAGCTCACACCAGTGTATTGCAATATCCAACACTACCACAAAAAGTTTGGGCATTTTTGGAAACCATTTGAATTTATTCAAAAATGAATAGGGCTTTTTAGGTGCTGTTTTGGCTCTGTTAAAATGCACAGACCCATTTAGGATTGAGTTATGATGTTGTGTTCCTTAACAGCAAATAGTTTTGGATTATTTGCTATAATATGAACATTTTTCCAACATGTTTGGAGCAACTTCATTTTGCACTTTGAATTTGAGTTGAATTTCAGAGAAGGATTTGATTTGAATCTTTAACCAATGTGACTAGGCACTGCAAATGAAAGTGACTTGGCATTATTAGCAGATGATAATGGTGGCTATTACACAGGGGTGTTACAATTCTCCTGCTCTAAAAGAAATTCTCGTCCTGAGAATTTAGGAGGTAGAAGGAAAGAGGTCGGGATATTCTTCCTGAAGATGATCCTCGCGTTCCCAAGTGGCTTCATCTTCAGAATGATTCGACCACTGCACCTTAAGGAACTTGGTCGTCTTCTGACGAGTTCGACGTTCAGCTTCGTCGAGGATGCGGATGGGATGCTCCTTATAAGAAAGATCATCTTGCAATTTGAGCATTTCATGATCCACTGCTCGGTGCGCAGATTCCTTGAAGCATTTACGAAGTTGCGACACATGGAAGACGTCGTGGATATGAGAGAATTGCGGCGGCAACTCCAATTTATATGCCACTTGTCCACATCTGGCAACAATGCGAAAGGGGCCGATGTAGCGTGGAGCTAGCTTGCCCTTGATTCCGAAACGACGAGTGCCCTTCATGGGAGTGACACGCAAATAAGCTTGATCACTTGGTTGATAGGTCAAACCCCATCGTTTGCGATCATAGTTGCTCTTCTGGCGGTCCTGAGCCGCCTTGAGATTTTCTCGGATAATGCGGACTTGTTCTTCGGCGTGTTGAATAATATCCGGTCCCACGAGTGGCCATTCCCCAGTTTCTGACCAATTCAGAGGGGTTCAACACTTACGTCCGTAAAGCACTTCGAAGGGGGCCATTTTCAAGCTGGCTTGATAACTGTTGTTATAAGAGAATTCGGCATACGGGAGAGATTCTTCCCACTTCTTGCCGAAACAAATAACACAAGCCCGAAGCATATCTTCAAGCACTTGATTTACTCGTTCGACTTGGCCTTGGGACTGGGGGTGATATGCTGAACTCCAGGTAATATGAGTTCCCATAGCTTGTTGGAAACTTTCCCAGAACTTGGAGGTGAAAAGACTGCCATGGTCCGAACTGATCTCCTTTGAAATACCGTGGAGTGAAACAATTCTGGAGATATAAAGCTCTGCTAACTGGCTAGCAGTGATAGTCTCCTTGACAGGCAGAATGTGTGCAACTTTAGAGAGTTGGTCGACGACGACAAGAATAGCATCGTGACCCTTCTGTGACTTGGGAAGGCCAGTAATGAAATCTATTTGTACTTTATCCCATTTCCATAAAGGAATGGGGAGCGATTGGAGAATTCCAGCAGGCTTCTGATGTTCTACTTTCACACGATGGCATACATCACATTCAACAACATATCGAGCAATGTCCTGCTTCATTCTAGACCACCAGTACCTTTGTCGGAGATCACGATACATCTTGGTGCTACCCGGATGGATAGACAGCGGTGTATCATGTGCCTCCTTCATGACTTTGTCAGTCATAAGTTCGAAGCGAGGTACCACAATGCGGTCTCTGAAATACAAGGTTCCATCTGAGTAACCGAGAAATCAGTGTATTTCTCGAGGTGAAGCTCTTTCTTCATCAGATCTACTTCAGCATCTTTAGCTTGCGCACGCTTAACAACCTTTTCAAGATCTGGCTGCACGACAAGGTTATTAAGAGAACCCTGCGGAATGATTCGAAGGTTCATCTTGCGCAGTTCTTCATAAAGATGGGGTTGAGCTTGCTTAACCATGAGGTTGTTGCAATAGGACTTGCGGCTCAAGGCATCAGCCATCACATTAGCCTTGCCAGGGGTATAAGAAATACCACAGTCATAGTCCGTGATTGTTTCCAACCATCGCTGTTGATGGAGATTAAGATCCGGCTGGGTAAAGAAATACTTCAGACTCTGATGATTGGTATAAATCTCACACCGATTACCAAGGAGGTAGTGTCGCCACTGTTTCAAAGCATAGATCACAGCAGCAAGTTTAAGATCATGCACTGGATAGTTTTCTTCATGAGGACGCAATTGTCGCGAAGCATATGCAATTACTTTTCGTTCTTGCATTAGGACGTAGCCTAATCCTTGACGAGAAGCATCGCAATATATCACAAAGTCCTTGCGAGAATCCGGAGGAGCAAGCACTGGAGCAGAAGTAAGCTTGTCCTTCGGGGTCTGGAAACTTTCCTGACATTTGTCTGTCCTCTCAAACTTAACGCCTTTGTGGAGCAGGTTAGTCAGGGGCTTGGCAATCTTGGAAAGGTTCTCGATGAATCAGCGGAAATAACTTGCAAGGCCGAGAAAACTTCTCACTTGCTTGGCATTCTTCGGAGGAGTCCAGTCAAGGATAGCCTGAACAGCGATACCATCCTGGGAAATCACATGTCCAAGGTGAGTTACTTCGGAAAGCCAGAATTCACATTTAGAGTACTTGGCATACAACTCGAAGCCTTTCCAGGACAAGGCGAAGATGTTCAGCATGTTCTTCCTTATTCTTCGAATATACCAGAATATCATCCAGATAGACCACGACGAACTTGTCGAGGTAATCCATGAAGATATAATTCATTAGGCGGGAGAACGTAGCTGGAGCATTAGTTAGGCCGAATAACATGACGGTGTATTCATAGGAGCCATAGCGAGTAACGAAGGCAGTCTTCGGAATATCCTCTTCACGAACACGGATCTAGTGATAACCCAACCTCAAGTCAAGTTTAGAAAACACCGATGATCCAGCAAGTTGATCATATAAGTCATTGATCCGAGGAAGCGGATATTTATTCTGGATGGTTGCCTGGTTGATAGGACGGTAATCTTGGACCAACCTATTCGTACCATCTTTCTTCTTGACAAAGAGAGAAGGTGCTCCCCAGGCAGAGGACTAGGGCAGATGAAACCTTTCTTAAGTGACTTGTCAATTTCTTCCTTAAGTTCGAGAAGGTGGTGCGGAGGCATCTTATATGGTCGCTTCGCAATAGGAGTTGTGCCAGGCTTCAAATCGATAACAAACTCGACAGCTCTAGCAGGGGGTATTCCTGGAAGTTCTTCTGGAAAAACATCCTGGAAGTCACAGACGACTGGAATGTTTTCGATCCCCTCAAGCGGAGAAGCGTTTAACGCATTCAAGGCATAAATCTGAGCCTCGGCATTTTGAGTGATATGAGCATGATAATGCAATAACCCAGCTGTTGGGTGCCTGAGATGTACAACTTTGGTGGCACAATTGATTGACGCATAGTGAGCCTTCAACCAATCCATTCCCAGGATAAGATCAAATTTTGAATTATTCAGGATAATGGGGAAGGCCTGAAAATTCCTCCCTTCAATCACAACATTGACTTCAGGGCTAAACATGGAGGCTTGGCACTGACCAGCGGGAGTGTTTACCGCTAATGGATGGTGCAACTTCTCATATTTAATGCCATGCATGAATGCGAAATGTTCAGACATGAATGAATGCGATGCTCCTGAATCAAATAAAACAGAAGCTGGTACTGAATTAACAGGAAGTGTACCCATCACAGTTTCTGGTTGATCCTGAGCTTCAGCCATGTTGAGGTGATAGTTCTATCCACGACCATAAGAAGGTCTGGCATTGTTGTTACGCTGCTGAGGAATTCCACGGCCATTACCACGGCCAGCAGGAAGAGGCACTAGCTGATTCTGACTCTGAGAACAGTCTCTGGCACGGTGACCTGGCTGGCCACACTTGAAGCAGAGTCCACTGTCTGGACGTGGTGCAGGAGCTCGAGGTGGTGGAGCTCGAAGAGGCTGCCTCGGTGGTGGAGGAGGCAGTCGAGGTGCAGCATAAGCAGGCATGTACACTGGAGCTGTTGGGCGGTACATGCTGTGAGGAATCCATATACGATGCTTCTGAGAAGATGAGCCCGAAGATGAGCCCGCTTCATGGGTGCATCTGGTTGCTTCCTTATGATTCTTCAGGCCAGTCTCGACCATAATAGCCTTGTTCACCAAGGTGGCGAAGTCGGGAAAATCTTGGACTAGCAAAGCTAGCTGAATGTCATGGTGTAACCCTTCACGGAACTTCTCCTGCCTACGAGCATCAGTGGGGATGTCTTCTTTAGCGTAGCGAGATAAGTCAAGGAACTCTCGCTGGTAGACTTCTACAGTCTTGTTGCCTTGAACGAGGCTACGGAACTCGGCCCTCTTCCGATCCATAACTCCTTGAGGAATATACCGGGCACGAAAAGCAGCCTTGAATTCCACCCAGGTGACAACAATTCCAGGAGGTAGGGTCTGTCTGTGAGTTGCCCACCATTGTGCTGTGGGTCCCTTCAGGAAGTATGTCGCGAAAGTGACATAGCTGATAGGAGGAACATCAGCTGACTCCATCTCATAGAAGATGTCACATAGCCAATCATCGGCATCCAGCGGGTTAACTGCGTTGCGGAACGTCACTGGGTTGAGACGCACAAACTCGGGCAACGTAATTGAAGCTGGCTGCTGGTTGGCATTGGGACGAGGGAACCGATCCATAATCCCAGTCATGAACTGACGGTTGAGTTCGAATTGTTGCATCATAGCTGCCATATAGTCAGGCGGTGGTGGCGGTGGTGGATTGTTATCAGCCATCCTGCTAAATTCAACAGGGGTAGTTTAGCAAAAGCTATCGCGAGTGTTTAGCGACAAGCATGATGTAACACGACAATAATTAAGTAGTGTAACAGATGCTTAACAGTAGTCAATTAAGACATACAAATCCATACACAGTGTCGGTTACAAACAGACAGCATAACGGCGCAAATTTGAAAGCTAGATATGGTAGATGGTGCGCAGGCACGCGGTAAGGAAGTACACAATGAGACATAGCAAAGGCTACATCAACGTCGGAGAAACTGATGGAGCGAGGATTCTGCAAGTGACAACACAGGGTGCCCTCGATAAAAGGATCCTGTAAGCAGAAACTGGTCCACAATCTCGAAGCAAGGGGGTAATTTCAGAACTCCGGGTGAATGTAATCACGAGAACCTAATGTTGGAGTTAGTAAAATCTTTAACCCGAAGAGAAGAGAGATCAGAGTCCCAGATTATAGACGAGGAATAAAAGATCCTAATACCACCCAATTGGCGACGTGGGCCCGTAAGCCACACATCCAAGTTAGTAAAACAGTTTTGGACCACTAGACTCAATTTCGTCCAAGGAGTTGGAAAGGGGGGTTCCTAGAGGCAGTCGGCTCTGATACCAACCTGTGACGACCCCGGCTTAATCATGCACTAACCATACACGCAAATGCACACGATCAAGCATAAGGACTCACTTGAAGATATCACAACACAACTCTAAAACATAAATAAAGTCATACAAGCTTTATATTACAAGCCAGGGGCCTCGAGGGCTCGAATACATAAGCTCGCATACAAGCGTCAGCGAAAGCATCAGATATCTGAGTATAGATATAAAACAAAAACAGAGATAAGCCTTTAAGAAGGTGGGACAAAATAAAAGCTAAGATCGAAAGGCGCAGGCCTCCTGCCTGGGACCCTCCGAACCTACTCCTGGTCGTCGGTCGTCTCCTCGTAGTAGTACTCGCCGGGAGGGTAGTAGTAGGAGCCGTCGGCGGGGGCAGCTGGCTCTGGGGCTTCGTCGTCTGGTTGCACCAAACGGATATGGGGAGAAAAAGAAAGCAAAGCAAACGTGAGTACTCATCCGAAATACTCAGCAAGCAAGGATCTACACTACATATGCAACATTTTCAAAGGAAGGCTGTATATGTGGGCTGGGCTGCAGAAATGCCAGAATAGAGAGGAAAGCCTAGTCCTATCGAAGACTAGCATCTTCATCATCTGCAGTGGTCTTGCAGCATTAGAAGAGTGCAGAATAACATAATGTAAAGTAATAGTATGTCATCAACCTCGCCCAGAGATCCTTCCTCGACTCGACTCCCTGCGAGAAAGCAATCCCAGAGCCATACTATCCAGTTATCATCTCAAGTGTCAGGTTCTAGTTGTATCGATCGGGATACAACTCCGAGTGTCCGTTACCATAGGACAGGCTATCGATAGATTGCTTCTTCCCTGCAGGGGTGCACCAATTACCCACCACGCTCGCTTAACTCCGGCTGGACACACTTTACTGGGTCATGCCCGGCCTCGGCCAAATGATATGCCGCAACCTGACCGAATACTTAACAGAGAGGTCAGCACGCCGGACTAAACCTAGGCACCCAGGGGTCTTGGGCCATCTCCCCGGGCGATCCTGCACGTTGCGAACGCGGCCGGTGAGCAGACCTAGCCCCCCTTATATATAAGTGCAGGGCATTACCAGTCCAACCAAGCATGCGTCGCTCAGTCGCTGACGTCTATTAAACTCCGGCTGAAGTATACGACGCAGAACGCCCATACTATGCCCACGTGATGGTTAGTGCTATCAGGCCAGAGGCCCCTCGGATCAAATATCCAAACCGTTAGTGTGTTGGTAGTGCGGTAACGAGCAGAGACTCACAAAAGATGTGACCCCGTCGCCCCGTCTCGAGGACTTGTGGCAAGGGCTAAGAATGCGCGGCCACGCCTTGTATTCAACTCTCGGGCACCCTCCAGGTCCACCCGACTCCACATCTCTCGCAATTAAGCTTGCGCGGGTACCCCTCAGGGCCGACCCGTCTTTAGTAACATGGTTCAATATAAAGTCTTAGTAACCAAAGCAACCGTGTGTCTAACACCAATGGGGAACCCTGAGGAATCACCCTCTATGGAATTCCACCTGATGTTATCGTCAAGGTGAACGAAGGAGGAATCACCCTCGAGGTCCACTCTTGAGGAGTTGCATGACAACATCGTTACCGGAAGTGGAGAAAGAGGAATCACCCTCGATGAACACAACCGATGAACTAACCTACAAGGTTAACATCAGAAGTGCTGACGAGGTATCACCCTCGGCACTCGATAGTAACCCGGTAGTGTCGTACAACTAGGGGGATGATGTGCGATGCCGGGGCCTGGTCTTCGATCCCGTTGATCGGGTCTTCTGATAATCCAGCGGGGCAGTCGGGACAAAGTGGGGGTCTCTGATGGGTCTCTACCCAGCCTATACTAAGCAGTTTAGGATAAGCAGGTAGGTAACAGTAGCAGGTTACAATAAACAGGCTATGCAGTAGAAATAGGATAACAGTAACAGCAGCAACTTCTAATGCAAGCATAAGAGAGAGGAGAATAGGCGATATCGGAATGTTCAAAAGGGGGGTGCTTGCCTAGTTGCTCTGCGGCAAAGGCAAGGTCGTCAACGGTGTCGTCGAGCTCCAGAGCTGCGTCGGTCTCGGGAACTGCATCGGTACCGGGGTCTAACGAGAGAGAAGAGGGGGAGGAAACAAATAAATACACAACAAACAATGTAACACAGAGCATGCCATGCCTACGGTGCAGTGCAGGGTTGCCTAAAGATATGTCTAAGTCATTTTAGTTATTTTAGGATTAAAGTGAGATTTATTAACCGGTATGTATGCACTATTCATCTACCGGAAACGGGCGGAAAGTTACGAGTTCACCTACGTAGAGGGTTCCAACATAGAAATAGACAACATGATCAAATTCGTCTCGTCGTTCTGAGCAACTTTCATGTATTAAGTTTTTCGATCAGAGCTACGGTTTATTTTCTACGAATTTTCAAAGTTTTAAACTATTTTCTAAAATTCTGGAATTATCTAAAATAATAGAAAGAAATATACTGCGTCAGCATGATGTCAGCACTGCATCAGCCAGTCAACTGAGCTGCTGAGTGGTCAAACTGACAGGTGGGGCCCACGTGTCAGCCTATGTGGGTATAACAGTGAGTTAATTTAAACTAACCGAGTTAATTAACTAGGTGGGGCCCATCTGTCAGTGTCTTAGCTAATTAGTGGTTTAACTTAATTAAGTGCAATTAGCCGCTAACTAATGTGCTGACACGGGGGACCCACACGTTAGTGGAAGTGGGCGCCACGTCAGCTCGTTGACCTGGTCAACTGGGTCCATGGGACCCAGTTGCCAGTGGCTCAGGGTGGCCCACCGGTCAGTCCACGTAGGACGCCGGTGCCGGAATCTCTCCGGCGAGCCCTCCGTGGCGGCAACTTCGCCGGAGAGGCTTGGGTTTCGCCTATGGGGGTCCATTTGGACCGCGGCCGGTCGCGTTCAAGAGGCAGCAAGCCCGCGCGTCGATCGGTGCCACCGGTTGGACGCGGGGGTGGCCGGAACATCGCCGGCGTCGCGGCCAGCAGTGAGGCGTTTCGGTCGAGCTCAAGCGCAGGGTTTTGAGGCGATTTACGAGCGGCTACGCATCTAAGCGATCTCCTGCGGACGTCCGAAACGCGACGGACATGGAGAAAGGGCACGGGTGGCTCTGCGCTGGCAGTTCACCGTCGGCGGCGGCAACCGGAGTAGCGGTACTGTGGCGGCTTCGCTCGGGCTTGGGGAAGAGCAATAGAGGGAGGGGGAGGGGGCAGAAACTCACCGGGAGGCTACGTAAAGCGGTTGAAAGTTTAGGAGCAGCAGAGTTGGACGCGGTCGCCGGAGATTCACCGGTGGCCATAGGGAAAGGGGCAACTCGATCCTGGAGCGTTGATGTGGCTCCGCTCGAATGTCTGGCCGTAGATGACGTGGTCGATCGTGACGGTGCTCCCAGACATGGTGCGACGGCGAGAAAGGCACGGTCGCCGTGTTGGAGCAGCGGCGCAGCGGAGGCGGCACACTGGAGAGGAGCAGGAGAGGCGAGCGAGGCGAGGGAGAGGGGGAGAGTGAATGGGGAGGCCAGGGGGGATGAACGGCCTCAGCCTTATCCCCTCGCGGTCGACGGGGCGTCAGTGGCCGACGCGCAGTCGGCGCCGCACCGGCGCGCGCGCGCGGCCAAGGCAGCGGCGACACGCAGGTGAGAGAAGAGGGAGATGGGCCGGTGGGCTGGATTCGGGGCACTGTGCACTTAGGCCCAGTGCACAGTGCCTCTTTCTATTTTTCTTTTCTGTTTCAGCCTTTTTCTTTTATCAGAGGGAGTTTTGTATTATTTTGAATCTTCAAATGAATTTGCAAAAATGTGAAACTAGCTCACACCAGTGTATTGCAATATCCAACACTGCCACAAAAAGTTTGGCCATTTTTGGAAATCATTTGAATTTATTCAAAAATGAATAGGGCTTTTTAGGTGCTATTTTGGCTCTATTAAAATGCACAGACCCATTTAGGATTGATGATGATGTTGTGTTCCTTAACAGCAAATAGTTTTGGATTATTTGCTATAATATGAACATTTTTCCAACATGTTTGGAGCAACTTCATTTTGCACTTTGAATTTGAGTTGAATTTCAGAGAAGGATTTGATTTGAATCTTTAACCAATGTGACTAGGCACTGCAAATGAAAGTGACTTGGCATTATTAGCAGATGATCACGGTGGCTATTACACAGGGGTGTTACATTGCCGCCCCTTCTGTCCTTGGGAAAGAACACCGCAAGATCGAACCCATCACAAAGCACCTCTTCCCATGGCAAGAAAAATCGATCTAGTTGGCCTAATTAAACCAAAGATTCGAAGAAGGAATATGAGGCTATAAATAATCATGCATATAAGTGATCAAAGAAAACTCAAACAATATTCATGGATATAGATCTGATCATAAACCCAAAGTTCATCAGATCCCAACAAACACACCGCAAAAAGAGTTACATCAAATAGATCTCCAAGAGACCATTGTATTGAGAATCAAAAGAGAGAGAGGAAGACATCTAGCTACTGCCTACAGACCCGTAGGTCTATGGTGAACTACTCACGCATCATCGGAGAGGCACCAATGAGGATGATGAACCCCTCCGTGATGGTGTCTAGATTGGATCTCGTGGTTCTGGAACTTGCGGCGGCTGGAATTGTGTTTCGTCGACTCCCCTAGGGTTTCTGGAATATTTGGGAATTTATAGGGTGAAGAGGCAGTGCGGGAGGTCACCGAGGTGGGCACAACCCACCTGGGCACGCTGGGGCCTCCTGGCGCGCCCAGGTGTCTTGTGCTCACCTCGGGCCTCCCCTCTTGTACTTCTTTGGCCCACTGGGTGTCTTCTGGTCCAGAAAAAATCTCCAAAAAGTTTCGCTGCGTTTGGACTCCGTTTGATATGGATATCCTGTGAAGTAAAAAACAGGCAAAAACAGCAATTGGCACTGGGCACTATGTCAATAGGTTAGTCGCAAAAAATGATATAAAGTTGCTACAAAATGATCGTAAAACATCCAAGAATGATAATATAACAACATGGAACAAGCAAAAATTATAGATAAGTTGGAGACGTATCAACATCCCCAAGCTTAATTCCTACTCGTCCTCGAGTAGGTAAATGATAAAAACAGAATTTTGGATGTGGAATGTTGCCTAACATGTTCATCACATATTCTTTTCTTTTGTAGCATGGACATTTGGACTTTTATATGGTTTAAAGCAATAGTCTAGTTTTTACATGAAGATTTCAATACTCAAGCATATCAACAAGCAACCTTGTCTTTCAAAATATCAACACTAAAGAAAGTTTTCCCCAGCCCATCATGCTCAATCATTTATCCATTCATGAAACACACTCGCATATTAGCTACATCCAATGCTCAAGTATGATCATAGTGCTCCCTAGTTGGTGCTTTATAAGAGAAGATGGAGACTCAAATAAAAAAATAAAAATTGCATAAAGTAAATAGATAGGCCCTTCGCAGAGGGAAGTAGGGATTTGTAGAGGTGCCAGAGCTCAATGCTTAAATTGAGAGATAATTTTTTTTTGACAGACATACTTTTCCCATCAACGAAAACGACCGAGTAATTCCCAACACTTTCCATGCTAGATATATCATAGGCGGTTCCCAAGCAGAAAATAAAGTTTATTCCTTTTTCCACCATACTTTCACACTCCATGGCTAGCCGTATCCACGGGTACCGTCCATACCAACACTTTCCAAGGAATTTATTATTTGACAACATAAAGTAAATTTCTTTTTCATTTCGGGACTGGGCATCCCTATTACCGCCGTACTCTTGTGCAATGACAAGTGAATAAACACTCATCTTTAGAATAACACATCTAGCATGGAAAATATTGGCCACCCCCTGACGCTTCATGAGCGGTACGAGCACACAAAAAGGAAATTCATTTTAAAAATTAGAGATGGCACATACAAATTTGCTTAGAATGACATGGAAATACCGCATATAGGTAGGTATGGTGGACTCATATGGCAAAACTGGGTTTAAAGATTTTGGATGCACAAGTAGTATTTCTACTTAGTACAAGTGGATGCTAGCAAAAAGATTGAGAAGCAACGAACCAAGAAACAAAAAATCACATAAGCGAGCATTAAGCATAACTAACACCGAATAATGCACCACAAGTAGGATGTAATTTCATTGCATAACTATTAACTTTCGTGCTTGCATAGGGAATCACAAACCTTAACACCAATATTCTTACTAAAGAATAATTACTCACCAACATGACTCACATATCACTATCATCATATCTCAAAACTATTACAAAGAATCAAGTTTACTTTGTCCAATGATCTTCATGAAAGTTTTTATAATATCCCTCTTGAATATCTATCACTTTGGGACTAGTTTCATATATTGCAATTGCTTTTGACAAGCTCAAACAAATTTAAGTGAAGAACATGAGCATAAATTTTTTCGTCTCTCAAAATAATATAAGTGAAGCATGAGAGAATTTCTTCAAAAAT
Organism: Thinopyrum elongatum; assembly: GCA_011799875.1. Classification (NCBI taxonomy): domain Eukaryota; kingdom Viridiplantae; phylum Streptophyta; class Magnoliopsida; order Poales; family Poaceae; genus Thinopyrum; species Thinopyrum elongatum. The sequence continues at coordinate 523,205,393 of CM022299.1, forward strand.
TTACTAACTCTCAAATAGATCTAAGTGAAGCATGAGAGAATTTCTTAAAAAATATTAAAGCACACCGTGCTCAAAAAGATATAAGTGAAGCACTAGAGCAATTCCATAGCTCAATTTTTTTAAGTGAAGCATATAGAGCAATTCTAGCAAATCATAGCATAATTTTGGATTTCTCAAATAGGTGTGTCCAGCAAGGATACTTGTGAAAAAATAAAAAGAAAAACAAGCAAATACTCATATAATACAAGACGCTCCAAGCAAAACTCATGATATGTGACGAATAAAAATATAGCTCCAAGTAAAATACCGATGGTCGTTAGAAGAAAGAGGGGATGCCTTCCGGGGCATCCCCAAGCTTATTTGCTTGGTTCTCCTTGAATATTAACTTGGGTTGCCATGGAGCATCCCCAAGCTTAGGCTCTTTTCACTCCATATTCCTTCATCCATCGCGATCTCACCCAAAACTTGAAAACTTCAATCACACAAAACTTAACAAAACCTTTGTGAGATCCGTTAGTATAAGAAAACTAATCTTTACTTTAAGTACTGTTGCAAACCCATTCAAATTTTGTTATTGCATTATATCTACTATATTCTAACTTTCCCATGGCTTATACCACCCGATACAATCCATAGATTCATCAAAATAAGCACACAATGCAAAGAAAACAGAATATGTCAAAAACAGAACAGTCTGTAAAGATATGAATTGTTCTCATACTTATGTAATTCTAAAAATTCTGAAAAATTATGAAACCAGAGTAAATTTGCATATAAATCTTGTGTAAAAACTTCAGAATTTTTCGTCACTTCTGTGAATTTAAACAATTCTGTTACTGGACGCAAAAGTTTCTGTTTTTCAACAGGATCAAATCAACTATCACCAAAGCTATCCCAAAGGATTTACTTGGAACAATTACTAATTAAAACATAAAAAACACAATCATAACAGAGGAATAATTGTTCAAACACTCAAGAATAGAAAGAAAAGGCAAAAATAAATTTTATTCATTGGGTTGCCTCCCAACAAGCGCTATCATTTTATGCCCTAGCTGGGCATAATGCATAGATTCAAGTATTGTCATCTTTAGTTTTTGATCCATAGGATGCCCTCATGATTGATTCATATGGTGGGTTAATTCTTGTTCTAGGGAAATGTTCCATCCCCTTTCTAAGTGGAAATTGAAATTTAATATTGCCTTCTTTCATATCAATCACGACACCAATAGTGCGTAAAAACGGTCTACCAAGTATAATTGGACAAGATGGATTGCAATCAATATCAAGAACAATAAAATCTATGGGCACATAATTTCCATTTGCAAGAATAAGAACATCATTAATTCTTCCCAAAGGCTTTTTAATAGTAGAATCCACCAAGTGCAAATTAAGAGAACATTCTTCAATATCGGTAAGACAAAGCACATCACATAAAGATTTCGGAATTGTGGAAACACTAGCACCCAAATCACATAAAGCAAAACACTCATAATTTTTAATCTTGACTTTAATGGTAGGTTCCCATTCATCATATAATTTTCTAGTAATTGAAATCTCTAACTCCAATTTTTCTTCTATAGCTTTCATCATGGCATCAACGATATGTTTAGTAAAAGCTTTTTTTTGTTCATAAGCATGGGGTGAATTTATCATGGATTGCAACAAATAAATACATTCAATCAAAGAGCAATTATCATAATTAAAGTCTTTGTAATCCAAAAGAGTGGGCACATCACTAGTTAAAGTTTTGACCTCTCCAAACCCACTTTTATCAATTTCATCAAGATTTTCACCCTCCAGCTTATCGGGACACCCTCTAACTAAATTTGACTCTTCTTCAGTCCCTTTATCATCAATTTTAATTTTACTAAACAAGGAATCAATAGAAGAAACACCAATCACTTTAAGATCTTCATCATTTTTATGAAAGCAATCACTAGAAAAAGCTCGTTCTAAAAATTCTCTTTTAGCTCTAAGCATAGCGGTTCTTTTCTTACTTTCATCCATAGAAACATATAAAGCTTTAATTGATTCATCAACCTTGGCTACAAAAGTTTTCAACTTGAGATTTTCTACATCGTGAGAAATTCTATCAATACTTCTAGACATATCATCAATCTTATTCAACTTTTCTTCTATCATAGTATTGAAAACTTTTTGAGCATTGATAAATTCTTTAATATTATTCTCAAGATCAGAGGGGTTCCTATTATTATTATAAGAAGAATTACCATAGGATTTACCATAATTATTAGAGGAATTTCCAGGAAAAGGCCTAGGATTAAAGTTACCTCTATAATCATTGTTATTAAAATTCTTTCGCGAGACAAAATTCACATCTACGGGATCACTATTTTGCCCAATCAAAGTAGACAAAGGCACATCATTAAGATCAATAGGAGCACTTTTATTAGCAACCAATTTCATAAGAGCATCAACTTTTTCACTCAAAGTACTAATTTCTTCAACCGAATTAACTTTTTTACTAGTAGGTGCTCTTTCGATATGCCATTGTGAATAATTTGCCATAATATTATCAAGCAATTTAGTAGCTTCACCCAAATTAATTTCCATAAAAGTACCACCCGCGGTGGAATCTAAAAGATTTCTAGAAACAAAGTTCAATCCCGCATAAAAATTGTGTATGATCATCCAAAGATTTAAACCATGAGTAGGACAATTTCTTAGCATCAACTTCATTCTTTCCCAATATTGTGCAACATGTTCATGCTCAAGTTGCTTAAAATTCATCATTTGAGTTCTAAGGGAAATAATTTTTGCGGGCGAAAAATACTTAGTAACAAAAGCATCTTTGCACTTATCCCAAGAATCGATACTATTGCGAGGCAAAGAAGAAAACCAAATTTTTGCACAATCCCTCAAAGAGAAAGGAAATAATTTCAACTTCACAATATCATTGTCCACATATTTTTTCTTTTGCATATCACACAATTCTACAAATGTGTTTAGATGGGACGCGGCATCCTCATTAGGAGTACCGTAAAATTGCTCTTTCATAACAAGATTCAACAAAGCGGCATTAATATCACAAGATTCCGCACTAGTGGTGGGAGGAGCAATCGGAGTGCTAATAAAATCATTATTATTGGTATTGGAAAAATCACACAACTTGGTGTTTTCTTGAGACACCGTGACTACGCAAACAAAAAACAGATCTGACGAGAAAAAGGCGAACGAAAAAGAGGGCGAATAAAATGGAAATTTTTTGTGAAGTGGGGGACATGAAAACGAGAGGCAAATGGCAAATAATGTAAATTGCAAGGAGATGAGATTTGTGATTAGGAACCTGATAGATGTTGATGATGTCTCCCCGGTAACGGTGCCAGAAATTCCTTTTGGTGTCACTTGAAACTGCGTTGGTATTTTCCCAAAGAGGAAGGGATGATGCAGTACAACTACAGTAGGTATTTCCCTCAGTTGTGAAACCAAGGTATCAATCCAGTAGGAGAACCAAGTAACACTATGTAAACGGTACCTGCACACAAAGAACAAATACTTGCAATCCGACGCGTAACAGGGGTTGTCAATCCCTCAATGGTAAAAAGCTAGATAAATTTGTGGTAGATTGGATAAATAGCTCTCGATAAAACATGAAATAAAATAAGTAATAAAAAGTGCAGCAAGGTATTTTGGGTTTTTAGAATAATAGATCTGAAAATAAAAGCGAATAAAAATAGATCTCAAAGCAAATATGATAAAGAATAGACCCCGGGGCTGTAGATTTCACTAGTGGCTTCTCTCAAGAAAATAGCACACGGTGGGTAAACAAATTACTGTTGGGAAATTGATAGAAGATCGAATAATTATGACAATATCCAAGGCAATGATCAATATATAGGCATCACGTCCAAGATTAGTAGACCGACTCCTGCCTGCATCTACTACTATTACTCTACACATCGACCGCTATCCAGCATGCATCTAGTGTATTAAGTTCATGAAGAAACGGAGTAATGCAATAAGAACGATGACATGATGTAGACAAGATCTATTCATGTAGGAATAGCCCCCATCTTGTTATCCTTAATAGCAATGTTACATGTGTGTCTTGCTGCCCCTTCTATCATTGGGAAAGAACACCGCAAGATTGAACCCATCACAAAGCACCTCTTCCCATGGCAAGAAAAATCGATCTAGTTGGCCTAACTAAACCAAAGATTCAAAGAATAAATACGAGGCTATAAATAATCATGCATATAAGAGATCAAAGAAACTCAAATAATATTCATGGATATAGATCTGATCATAAACTCAAAGTTCATCGGATCCCAACAAACACACCGCAAAAAGAGTTACATCAAATAGATCTCCAAGAGACCATTGTATTGAGAATCAAAAGAGAGAGAGGAAGCCATCTAGCTACTGCCTACGGACCCGTAGGTCTATGGTGAACTACTCACGCATCATCGAAGAGGCACCAATGAGGATGATGAACCCCTCCGTGATGGTGTCTAGATTGAATCTCGTGGTTCTGGAACTTGCGGTGGCTGGAATTGTGTTTCGTCGACTCCCCTAGGGTTTCTGGAATATTTGGGAATTTATAGGGTGAAGAGGTGGTGCGGGAGGTCACCGAGGTGGGCACAACCCACCTGGGCGCGCCTGGGCCTCCTGGCGCGCCCAGGTGTCTTCTGCTCACCTCGGGCCTCCCCGCTGGTACTTTTTTGGCCCACTGGGTGTCTTCTGGTTTAGAAAAAATCTCCAAAATTTTTTTGCTGCATTTGGACTCCGTTGGATATGGATATTTTGTGAAGTAAAAAACAAGCAAAAAACAACAACTGGCACTGGGCACTATGTCAATAGGTTAGTCCCAAAAAATGATATAAAATTTGTTGGGGAACGTTGCATGGAAAACAAAAAAATTCTACGCACATGCAAGATCTATCCGTGGAGATGCATAGCTACGAGAGGGGGAGAGCATCTACATACCCTTGTAGATCGCTAAGCGGAAGCGTTTATCACGCGGTTGATGTATTCGTACTCTTTGCGATCCGATCACGATCCAACCGATCTAGTGCCGAACGGACGACACCTCCGAGTTTAGCACATGTGCGGCTTGATGATGTCTCCTCCTTCTTAATCCAGCAAGCGGGAGAGGAGAAGTAGATGGGATCACAACCAACATGACGGCGTGGTGGTGATGGTGGTGGTGGTGCACCGACAGCGTTTCGCTAAGCGTCGCCGGGACGAGGCGGTGGAACTACGGAGTAACGGGAGAGAGAGGGGCGCCAAGGGCTTGGTGTGTACTCTTGGGGAGCCCCCTACCCTCTATATATAGGTGGAGGGGCGTGGTAAACAGCCCCTCCAAGCCCTAGGGTGCAGCTTAGGGGGAGAGGACTTGGACTCCAAGTCCAATCCTATTCCTACTAGGACTCCTTCCTTTTTTGCCTTCCCTAGCCACATGGGCTTTTGAGGACTTGGTGCGCCTAGCCCAATAAGGCCAGGGCGCCTCCCCGCAGCCCATGCTAGCTCTTGGGTGATGGTGGACCCACTTGTGGACTTTCGGACCCCTCCGGAATCCTCCGGAACCTTCTGGAAGATTCCGGTACAATAACGAAAAAACCGCACCTTTTTCTAGAACCCAAAATATGACTTCCCATATATAAATCTTTACCTATCGACCATTCCGAGACTCTTCGTGATGTCTGGGATCTCATCCGGGACTCCGAACAACACTTGGTTACCACTCATCAAATATCCCAATACTACTCTAGCGTCAATGAACGTTAAGCGTGCGACCCTGCGGGTTCGGGAATTATGTAGTCATGACCGAGACACCTCTCCGGTCAATAACCAATAGCGGGACCTGGATGCCCATATTGATTCCTACATATTCCATGAAGATATTTTATCGGTTGAACCTTTATGACAACATACGTAATTCCCTTTGGTCTGTCAATATTTTACTTGCCCGAGATTCGATCGTCGGTATCTTCATACCTAGTTCAATCTCGTTACCGGCAAGTCTCTTTACTCGTTCCGTAATACATCATCTTGTAACTAACTCCTTATTCACTTTGCTTCCAAGCTTCTTGTGATGCTATATTACCGAGAGGGCCTAGAGATACCTCTCCGATACACGGAGTGACAAATCCCAATCTCGATCCATGCCAACTCAACAGACACCTTCGGAGATACCTGTAGAGCATCTTTATGATCACCCAGTTACGTTGTGACGTTTGATAGCACACAAGGTATTCATCCGGAGTCCGGGAGTTGCATGATCTCATGGTCGAAGAAACATGTATTTGACATTAAGAAAGCAGTAGCAATAAACTAAACGATCATATGCTATGCTAACGGTTGGTTCTTGTCCATCACATCATTCGCCTAATGATGTGATCCCGTTATCAAGTGACAACACATGTCTATGGTTAGGAAACCTTAACCATCTTTTGATCAACAAGCTAGTCTAGTAGAGGCTCACTAGGGACACGGTATTTGTTTATGTATTCACACATGTATTTAAGTTTTCGGTCAATACAATTCTAGCATGAATAATAAACCATTATCATGAATAAGGAAATATAATAATAACAACTTCATTATTGCCTCTAGGGCATATTTCCATCAGTCTCCCACTTGCACTAGAGTCAATAATCTAGTTCACATCGCCATGTGATTAACACCCATAGTTCACATCGCCATGTGACTAACACCCAATGAGTTTACTAGAGTCAATAATCTAGTTCACATCGCCATGTGATTAACACCCAAAGAGTACAAAGGTGTGATCATGTTTTTCTTGTGAAAGAGGTTTAGTCAACGGGTCTGCCACATTCAGATCCGTATGTATTTTGCAAATTTCTATGTCTACAATGCTCCGCATGTAGCTACTCTAGCTAATTGCTCCCACGTTCAATACGTATCCAGATTGAGACTCAGAGTCATCCAGATCGGTGTCAAAGCTTGCATCGACGTAACCCTTTACGATGAACTCTTCATCACCTCCATAACCTAGAATCATTTCCTTAGTCATCTTTAAGGATAATTTTGACTGTTGTCCAGTGATCCACTTCTGGATCACTATTGTACCCCCTTGCCAGACTCATGGCAGGGCACACAACAGGTCTGGTACACAGCATGACATACTTTATAGAACCTAAGGCAGAGGCATAGGTGTGACGCCCCCGATTCAATCATACACTAATCATACACGCAAACGTGTACGATCAAGATCAGGGACTCACGGGAAGATATCACAACACAACTCTAAACACAAATAAGTCATACAAGCATCATATTACAAGCCAGGGGCCTCGAGGGCTCGAATACAAGTGCTCGAACAAAAACGAGTCAGCAAGCAACAATATCTGAGTACAGACATAAGTTAAACAAGGTGCCATAAGATGGCTAGCACAAACTGGGATACAGATCGAAGAGGCACAGACCTCCTGCCTGGGATCCTCCTAAACTACTCCTCGAAGCCGAACTCCACGTAGAAACATCCTCGGGATCCTCTGGCTCCTGGACTCCATCATATGATCGCAATAACCGGGAAAAGGGGAAAAGGAAGTAGCAAAGCAACCGTGAGTACTCATCCAAAGTACTCGCAAGCAAGGATCTACACTACATATGCATTGGTATCATTGAAATGGGTAGTATCTGTGGACTGAACTGCAGAATGCCAGAATAAGAGGGGGAGAAGCTAGTCCTATCGAAGACTACGCTTCTGGCAGCCTCCATCTTGAAGCATATAGAAGAGAGTAGCTGGTAAGTTAACCAAGTATCATCGCATAGCATAACCCTACCCGACTATCCTCTCCTCATCACCCTGTGAGAGAGCGATCACCGGGTTGTCTCTGGAACTTATCTGGGTGTGTTTTATTAAGTATCCGATTCTAGTTGTCATGAGGTCAGAATACAACTCCGGGTCGTCCTATTACCGTGGGCACGGCTATTCGAATAGATCAATCTTCCCTGCAAGGGTACACCACATTACCCGACACGCTCGATCCCTCTGGCCGGGCACACTTTCCTGGGTCACATCCGGCCTCGGGCGATCAACACGTCGCAGCCCTACCTAGGCCCAACGGAGAGGTCAGCACGCCGGTCTAAATCCTAAGCACGCAGGGGTCTTGGGCCCATCGCCCTTTGCACTCTTGCACATTGCGAAGGCGGCAGGTGAGCAGACCTAGCAACCTCCATTACAAAGGAAGTTGCGTTACGTGGTCCAACCCGGCGCGCACCGCTCAGTCGCTGACGTCTGGTATGCTTCAGCTGATACTACGACACCGGTTGCCCATATCTTGTCCCACGTGGCAGTTAGTGCGTATAAGGCCAACGACCAACTGAGATCAAATACCCAATCTCGTTAAGCGTGTTATTTGAAGTATCCACGGACGCCGACCAGGACCAGGCCCACCTATCTCCTAGGTGGTCACAACCTGCCCTGTCGCTCCGCCACAAAGAATCACCCGGGGGGCCGCCGGGAACCCAGGCCCATCACAACCTGGATGGAACTGCCTGCCCCTTCAGCCCCCATGCCGTGAACCACTCGCAGGTACTCTACAAGCCGACCCGACTTTAGTCACATCATGTATCATGTATAATAGTGTAGTATGTATAAAACCGTGATGACCTCCCGAAGTGATCACGGCCCGATAGTATATCATGGCAGACGAACAAGAATGTAGGGCCACTGATGGAATACTAGCATCCTATACTAAGCATTTAGGGTAGCAGGTAAAGGTATCAACAATTGTAGCAACAATGACAGGCTATGCAACAGATTAGGAGCTATCAAATCAACAACAGCAGCAAACCTAATGCAAGAATAAGAGAGAAGAGAGTGGGCGATATCTGGTTGATCAAGGGGGGTTTGCTTGCCTGGAAGCTCGACAGAGAAGGACAGGTCGTCAACACCGTAGTCGATCGGGACAACAGAGGCGTCAGTCTCGAAGTCTACCGGAGAGAAGAGGAGGAAGAAACAATGAATACAATGCAAACAGATGCATGATGATGCATGTCATGACAATAAGTGGTGCTAGGTGTGCCCTAACGCGGTACTAGGCGATACTGGCGAAGGGGGGAAAACATCCGGGAAAGTATTCCCAGTGTTTGGCATTTTTGGACAAACAAACTGGAGGGGGATGGTTGCATGTTCGCTATGTTAGGGACGTGTGGCAGACGAACGAACTACGCATCCATATTCGTCTCGTCGTTCTGAGCAACTTTCATGTACAAAGTATTTTAATTCGAGTTACGGATTATTTTATATTAATTTTCAAAGTTTTAATCATTTTCTAAATTATTTTAATAAAAAATGAAATATTACAATAGCATTACGTCAGCATGACATCACTGGTCAACCCAGCTGGTCCAGGTCAAACCTGACCAGTGGGGCCCACCTGTCATTCACAATGGGTTAACATAAACTAAATTAAACTAATCTGGAGTTAATTTAGGGAATGGGCCCCACTTGTCAATGACTATTTAGTCTAACCAATTAAGTTAATTATTTTAATGAACCTATTTAGCTAAAACAGAGGGGGAAGGGGCCCATCAGTCAGTGACTGGGACCGACCCAGTCAGCTGCTGACCGGGGTCAACGCGGTCATGCGGGGCCAGGGGCCCCACTAGCAGTGACCTAGGTGGGCCCCAGCGGCAGGCCACATCGGCGTGGCGGCGGTGGGAGCTCCGATGAGCCCCTTTTATGGTGGAGCACCCCGGGCTTCGTCGGAAAACGGCAACGGGCCACCATTTGGCACGGGGCCGGCTGCGTTCGAACATGCGGATGAAGCCGCATCCAGTGGTGGCGGAGACGTGGCCGGAGGTGGCCGGAAGTGATGGCGGCGAGCACACCGGCGGACGGCCAAAGTCGGGCGGGAGAGCAAACCGCGATGCAGGGCACGGCAGGGCGAGCTAGCGGCACGAGCGGCACCAGGGGGCTCCCCTCAGCACGACCGTGAGCCCAGCGGGGCGTGGCAACGACGACGGCGATGACAGCGCGCAGCACGGCGGACCCGAGCTTCGGCGAGCATGGCAGCATGGGTTAGGGGATGGGCGTGAGCACAGAGAGAGATGGGAAAGAGAGGAGGGCTCACACTGAGCCTGCAGATGTGCTCAGTGGGCGTGGGGAAGGTGCGGGGTAGCCGGAATCGACGGCGATGGCGGTGGCGGCCGAGGAGGGAGAAGTTGGTGCGGGCGTCGATGAGGTGGCCTCCCGTCTCCGATCTAGTGGCGAGGTAGTCGAGGAAGACGCCGGCGGAGCTGATGGACACGGCGGTGCGGTGCGGTGAGGACGGTGGCCGCGGCTATGCGACGGCCACGGCCATGGGAGCGTTCGGATGGGGCGGAGCTGAGGAGGGGAGGTGGAGCGAGGGTAAGTGGGGAGGGGAACCCGAGGAGGCACGGGCGTGGCGTTCTTATCCACCCGCCGTCGACGGCGAGGTGGTCGGGGTCGACCTGACCCGGCCCGGCACGCTCGCTCTGTTCGGGCGCGGTCTGAGGAACATCGCGCGAGGGGGGGGGGAGAAGACGACAAGGGGGAACGGGGGAGTGGGCCGGCTCGGGTGGGTCGCAGCCCAGGTGGGCAGGGGCTTCGGCCTGCTTACTTTATTTTATTTTTTTGCTTTTGTTTTCTTTTAAAACTTTTCTGTTTTCTTTATTCTAGCTTAGCAAAATAGTTTTACAAAATATAAACCTTGCTCCTAAATTAGCATAACAACATAGGACACTGCCACAAAAAGTTTGGTGACTAAATAAACTAGAATAATATTTGTTTATTATTTAAAAGCATTTGAATAATTGTTTTTGCTACTATTTCATTCATTTTAGAGCATTCAACCACCTTTTAAAAATGTTGGCTCTCCACCAATATTATCTAGGGACTATTTGTCACACATATAACATTTTAGTTTTATTGTTTGAAAACTTTTATTGTTTGCCTTGATTTTGAATTTGAATTTGAACCGGTTTCGAATCGACGCGAGTTTATTAACAGTAACTGAGGTGACATGGCATCATTATCAGAGGTTCACTGTAGCTTAATTATCCGGGCGTCACAATTCTCCTCCACTACAAGAAATCTCGTCCCGATATTTAAGAGGTGGAGTAAGGGAGAAAGTTCTGGTTACGAAATTCTAACGAATCTTCTCGGTCTTGGTTGCTCTTCTTGAAGAAGTTGATCCCTTGAGTTGATGTCTTTATTTCTCTGCTTTAGGGCATCTTGACGAAGTTGTCATTCTTTCTTCGGGAACTCCATCGTACTTACGAATAGGAAAAGGGGCAGCTCGACAACGATAGAAGGCTATAAGGGGTAATCATCGGGGGGTATCCCATGAATGATCACATGAGTATCTCTCGAATTGGTCAAATGAAACACATCGAGAGCCAAGCAAGAAGGTACAGTAAGAAGTTTCAAGCAGTTAGACAATCATTCGATGTCTGAAACAGGGCATGAAAGGGGTTCAGAGTAGCGGGAATAGGTATCGTGTCTGATACCAGAATAGATCATCTCTAGGAAGTTGGCACGTGAACTACATACGGAGTCAAACGTGAGGAATAACTTTGGCAATAGGGGTGTACAACAGAGTCAGGTTTCGATCCTGTGGAACTGTGGGTTATGGGCCCACCATGTGGGTTAAAAAGTAGGAAGGGCGATGTCATCTTGCACGATCAGGATAGCAAGGCATGTCGGAGAATAGACTGTCAGTTATGTTGGCAACAACATCGGTACCAAGGGTGAGGGACGAAGAGAACCATTTTCCTGCTCGTTGAACGAGGCGGAACAATAGGCAAAGTTCTCGTCCATCGGTGGTTACCAGAACGTCATCAACAAAAGTAACAGTGTCTGACTGACATAGTGGTACAACAAGGTGCTTTACCTAAGCAGGGAATTGTCACTGCTCAGCTAAGTTAAATTACAAGAAAGGTTAAACAAAACAATGGAAAGGAAAATGCGATTATTAGATTAAACAAAACAATGGAAAGGAAAATGTGTTTAAACACATATTTCAGGGGTATATCCTTCCCAAGGACAAGCAGAGCATGATATCCATGACAGGATATAACGTAGAAAACCCTTTAGGAAAGGGGAGAAAAATTTCATGACATTACCTGTTGGGAATATGACTACTGGGTATGACCCGCCCAGGAGGGGCCGGGTCATGCAACTGGCAGCTTAAGATGAAGATGGCGGTTCATAGAGCAAGATTATTGAAGGCCCAAGACCCGGGGTCGACTTGAGGCCCACGGGTATGAGCCGCCATATGTTTAACTTGTATTGTAAGGCAAGCTTAGTTAGATACCGAGCCGGACACGTTTTGTATGAGCTGACCGGGACTCTGTAAGCCACCGGGCATCAGCCTGTATATAAAGGGGTGACCCGGCGACGGGTTAACTCCAGAAACAACTCATCGAGAACTAGGTCAAGCGTATTCGCTCCCTGGTAATCGAAACAAAAGCCATACAACCTAAAGCAGGAGTAGGCTTTTACCTCGTTGAGAGGGGCCCAACCTGGGTAAACTCACTGTGTCCTTTGTCCTGTTTAACCCCTTCAAGCTAACCTAGCTGCGATGGCTCCACACCTAAGTCCTTTTGCTAGGGCATCTGCCGTGTTAAGTCCACGACAATTGGCGCCCACCGTGGGGCCAGCGCACGGTGGTTTCGAGTTCTTGAAGGGCAGCTTCGCAGGGATCAAGGGATATGCCGTGGGCCGGATAACCAAGAGTCGCCACGGCAAGATCTACATCGATGACGCAGGCTGGGGTCCCGAGGCCGATTCAATCGAGTACGGGTACCGGGTCCCCTTCGGCGGAATCCACGTCTTCATCGGCAAGATCGGCGAGTCGGAGCCTGAGCTGGACATCTGCACCAACATCATCGAGACGGCTCAGCGTGCGTGACCCGCCGAGGTTCAAGCCGCCGTGAAGCACACCTTTGTGGGGTTTGTGCATGGAGCGGGTTTGGAGGAAGGATCTGCGTCTGGTGGAGAGACGTCATCTACTCTGATGGTGAGTCCTCAATCGGTGAAACTAATTCAATGTATCAACTGCAAGACGGTGGGCTTGGGGGCTGTTCCGATGGCGATAGTATTTCGGACCCCTATGAGCCACCGAACAGGGTCGCGATCTTCATGGCTGGCACGCAACCAGTGTTGCAATCGTCAACTGTGGCAGCCATGACTTCCAGTTCAACGGCCGAAGCAACGGCTGGCGCGAGCGGTCCCATGCGCCCGCCGGCTCAAGTTTTGTCCGAGCTCTTGGACGCCTTGGCAATTGTGCTAGAGGTAGAGGTTACTTCGGAGACTCAAGCGCAGCATAAGGTGGATGTGGAGAAACTACGAGATGAGATAGCTCAAGCCAGAGTTGAGCTTAATGCTGAGAACACTAGGATGACGACAGAACGAGCCGCCCTGGACGCGGAGACGCAACGGATTCAAGCAGAGAATTTCTGGTTAACCTTGGACCAGAATGCATCTAACGTCATTTTACGAAGGAGGCACATGAGTCGGCTACCTCCGGAGTACGATGCGAGGAATATCTTTAACACACCCGGAGCCGGGCCAAGCAATCCACCTGAGGTAACCCGGGCTATTGAGGCGCCCGTGACTGGAGGGACGGCTCAGCCACGAGTCGCAGACCCGCCTCGTTTGAATTTAACCCTGCCTCAGCAGGTGCCGACACCGCCGTGTCATTTTTCTAACCCTTTGGACAACATGATTGCTGCGGCATCGCGGCTGGCGGCTCTCCCGATGCAAGGCGAGTCTCCCGCGGTGGTTGAGACCCGGAAGGCTGTGGAGCTTCTTCAAACCGTGTTGGTTCAACAGGCGGCGTATTCGTATAGCCGTGAGCGGATCCATTCAACCCCACGCCCAAGCCGGAGTTACAGCCGGCGCATTGAGTCGCCGGCGGTTTTGAGCAGTGAGCAGCACCATAACCAGCCCCGTGGGCATGACCCGCCACGCGCTGATAACCATGCTCAGGCTTTAGTGGACCAGGCCAGGGCACGTCAGGAGGCGGAGCTGGCGGCTTAGTTGGCGGCTTATCAGTAACCCCAGCATAACCCGTCCTCGTCTATAGAAGCTGGGATGACTTCTAGGACTGTGGGGGTGTCGTGCCTAGTGCCGGCCTTACGTAATGAGTGTCTGCCCAAGGATTTTAAGGGCCCTCGCAAAGTGCCCAACTACACAGCTGATCAACCTCCGAAAGCATGGATTGAGAGCTATGAGATGGCCATGGAGATGCTAGATGTCAACGACGCTGTGTGCGCCAAGTATTTCACCATGATGTTGGATGGGCCGGCTCGTACCTGGCTAAAAGGGTTACCTGCCAACTCCATCAGTTCGTGGGTGCAGTTAAAGGCGCGTTTTATTTAGAATTTCAGAGATACGTTTAAGCAACCCATGTCGATCATCGACCTTGATGCTTGCGTCCAGCTTGAGGATGAGTCAACCAATCACTGGGTTCGCCGGGTCTCGGAAGTCATTCATTCATCAGATAGCATTAATGCCGGTTCAGCAGTCCTGATTTTAGAGAAAAATTGCCGTTTCCTTCCCCTCAAACAGAAGCTGGGGCGGCTTAAGCGCCATTGCAATGATATGGGAGAACTCATGGCGGCTCTAACCAAATATGCCGACTCAGATAGTATGAAAGACCCGGCGTCTGACGAAGAGAAGGCTAGCAAGGGGAAGAAGGGCGACAATGGAAAGGGACAGCATCATAATACGGCGGGTCAAGGTAACAACGGTAAGCGCAAGCAAACTGATGGCGGTTCATATTTTGTGGCTAACACCAGCATGCAGAATAGCAGCCAGCGCCGTAAAGGGAAATCATCAATGCCCCGGTTTGGTGGGCTAAAGTTTAACCTTGAGGCAATAATGAATCAGCCTTGTCCAAAGCACGGTACTCAGGATAAGTCGGCCACTCATTTATGGAAATATTGCTTCATTATGAGGGAGTATAGAAATTCCGGTTTTTATCAGAACGGCCCGAACGGCGGATCAGGATCCGGCCCCCATGGGCCTGGTTTTGGAGGTGGCGGTTCAAACTCTGGTTTTCAAGGCCAAGGCAATCAAGGTGGTGGTAATCAGCAGTCCGGTCAAGGTAATCAGCAGCAGCAGTCTGGCTATCAGAGTAATCCGAAGCAGCTGAATAGTGGTCAGTATCATGTTTTCACAAAAAACCTATGCAAGCGAGACCAGAAGGTTCATAAACGAGCAGTGAGCACGGTTGAGCCGGTGGTCCCTCGATACTTGCGATGGTTAGAGCAGCCTATCGTATGGAGCCATGAGGATCACCCGCCCCGGGTTGACAACCCGGGTCAGCTGGCGTTGGTGGTTGCTCCACAGGTTGGTGGATACAAGTTTACAAAGGTACTTATGGACGGGGGCAGCAGTATCAATATTCTGTATTATGATACTTTTCGCTGTATGGAATTGACTGACAAAGATCTCAAGCCGTCTTCTACTGTGTTTCATGGAGTGGTGCCTGGTAAGTCGGCATATCCAGTGGGTAAGATAGCCTTGGAAGTGGCTTTTGGCGATGAGCATGATTATCGGGTTGAAACATTGACTTTTGAGGTGGTCAAGATTCAGAGCCCTTATCACGCCTTGTTTGGGCGGCCGGCTTATGCCAAGTTTATGGCGCTGCCTTGTTATGTTTATCTGCAGCTCAAAATGCCGGGTCATAAGGGCACCATCACGGTGCATGGTAACAGGAAGATAGCCCTGGAGTGTGAAGAAGGCGATGCCGCTTATGCTGAGTCTGTTTGTGCAATAGAGGAGTTGAAGTTTTACAAGGATAATGTTGACCCGGCGGATATGAGTCCCTTGAAGAAGCCAACTACAAAGCATGACCCCTTGTTGAAGTTCAAGTCAGCTGATGACACCAAGCAGGTTGACTTTGTCCCTGGCGATTCATCCCAACAGTTTATTATCAGTGCCAATCTGGATCCGAAATAGGAAAGCGCGCTCATCGAGTTCATCCGTGAGAACCGGGACATCTTCGCATGGAAGCCTTCAGACATGCCAGGTGTACCGAGGGAACTCATTGAGCACACTCTCAATATTGATCCGAAGTTTAAACCGGTCAAGCAATTTCTTTGACGTTTTAATGAAGAGAGACGCAAGGCCATTGGTGAAGAGGTGGCCCGGCTCTTGGCAGCCGGGTTTATCGTTGAAGTTTTTCATCCTGAGTGGTTGGCTAACCCGGTGCTGGTGCTTAAGAAAAATGGCACTTGGCATATGTGTGTGGATTACATGGACCTTAACAAAGCTTGTCCGGCTGATCCTTTCGCTCTCCCTCGTATTGATCAGATTATTGATGCTACGGCGGGTTGTGAGCGCCTCAGTTTTTTAGATGCTTATTCTGGTTATCATCAGATCAAGATGGCAGTTAAGGACTAGGAGAAGACAGCTTTTATCACTCCCTTTGGGGCCTTCTGCTATGTGTCTATGCCTTTTGGGCTCAAGAGTGCCCAGGCGACTTACCAGCGTTGTGTTCAGAATTGCCTCCATGATCATATTGGACGCAATGTTCATGCTTATGTGGATGATATTGTTGTGAAATCCAGGAAGAAGGAGACCTTGTTAGATGATTTAAAGGAGACCTTTGACAACCTCCGGGTCTACAAGATGATGCTTAACCCTGCCAAGTGTGTATTTGGCGTGCCGGCAGGCAAGCTCTTGGGTTTTTTGGTCTCTGAGAGAGGCATTGAAGCTAACCCGGAAAAAATCAAGGCTATCACTTCTTTGGCTAAGCCGGCATGTATTAATGATGTCCAGCGTTTGGCGGGTCGTATCGCGGCCTTAAGCCGGTTTATAAGCTACCTGGGAGAAAAGGCTATCCCCCTCTACCAGATGATGAAGAAAACGGACCACTTCGTTTGGAGTAATGCTGCTAATTAGGCGTTTGAGGCACTTAAAAAATAGTTGGCCGAGCCTTCGGTTCTCGCAACTCCTACTGACAAGGAGCCCTTGCTTTTATATGTGGCTGCTAATAACAGAGCCGTCAGTGTGGTGGTTGTTGTGGAAAGAAAGGAGCCAGGCAAGGAGTTTCCGGCTCAGAGGCCGGTTTATTATGTCAGTGAGGTGCTAATTGAATCTAAGCAGAGGTACCCACATTGGCAGAAGCTGGTTTATGGAGTGTTCATGGCTAGTTGTAAATTTAAACAATATTTCCTTGGTCATCCCATCACTGTGGTCAGCTCTGCTCCTCTGGGCGATATTATTCAAAATAGAGAAGCCACAGGCCGGGTGGCCAAGTGGGCCATTGAGCTTGGACCTCATGGTCTGAAATATATGCCCCAGACAGCCATCAAGTCTCAAGCACTTGTGGATTTCATCAATGACTGGACGGAGTTACAGATGCCAGAGGAGAAGCCTGATAATACATATTGGACTATTCATTTTGATGGATCCAGGCAGCTGGAAGGCTCGGGGGCTGGAGTCATCTTGACTTCCCCACGAGGTGATAAATTTTGTTATGTCTTAAGGTTGATGTTTCCTTGTACTAACAATGCAGCTGAGTATGAGGCCTTGCTCCATGGCCTTTGGATGGCTAAAGAGATGAATTTAAGCCGGGTCAGATGCTTTGGCGATTCAGATCTGGTGGCTCAGCAAGTCTCAGGAACTTGGGATTCCAAAGACCCGCTCATGGCGGCTTACCGTCGGGCGGTTGATGCTATTGCTGGTCATTTCAAAGGCTATCAAGTGGAGCATGTTGATCGCAGGAAAAATGAGGCGGCTGATGCGTTAAGCCGGCTGGGGTCTCAGCGTAAGCCGGTACCACCTGATGTTTTTCTGGACATTCTGAATAATCCTTCAGTTAGGTTGCCCACGGAAGAGGATCTTGCTATCCCTGACCCGGAGGCACAGTTGGTGGCGGCTCTTCACATTATCCCTGATTGGACGATGCCATATTTGGCTTATATGACCCGGGGTGAGTTACCTGAGGATGAAACTTTGGCCAGGCAGATAACCCAGCGATCTAAGTCAATGACCATTGTTAATGGTGAGTTACACCCATGCAGTGTCACAGGAGTGTTTCCGCGATGCATATCTCCTGAAGAGGGCCATGAAATTCTAAGGAAGATTCATGAAAGAGATTGTAGTCATCATGCCGGCTCTAAGTCTCTCGTAGCCAAGGCTTTTTGTCATGGATTTTATTGGCTGATGGCTCATGCTGATGCAGAGGACCTGGTTAGCAAGTGTGATGGTTGTCAGAAGTTTTCCAAACGAGCTCATGTGCCGGCTCAAGAATTGAGAATGATTCCAATCACGTGGCCGTTTGCGGTCTGGGGGATGGATATGGTTGGGCCTTTTAAGCGATCCAAGGATAAAAAGACCCACCTGTTGGTGGCAGTTGACAAATTTACAAAGTGGGTTGAGGCAGAGCCGGTCAGTAAATGTGATGTGGCCACGGCGGTTCAATTCATTAAAAAGGTGATTTTTCGCTTCGGCTACCCTCATAGCATCATAACTGATAATAGCACTAATATGTCCAAAGGTGCTATGAAAGAGTTTTGTCAACAAGAGCATATTCGTCTTGACGTCTCATCGGTGGCTCACCCCCAGTCCAATGGTCAAGCTGAAAGGGCCAATCAAGAGATCTTGAGAGGTATCAAGCCCCGGCTTATGGTCCCTTTGCAGAGGACGTCGGGTTGTTGGGTTGAGGAGTTGCCCTCAGTGCTTTGGAGTATAAATACTACCCCCAACAGATCCACGGGTTATACGCCTTTCTTCATGGTTTACGGAGCAGAGGCGGTTCTCCCCAGTGACATCCGTCATGACTCGCCCCATGTGGCGGCTTATGTTGAAGCTGATAATGAAAAAGCACATCAGGATGCTCTTGATCTCTTGGATGAGGAGCGTGACCTTGCGGCGGCTCGTTCGGCGATATACCAGCAAGATCTGCATCGCTATCATAGCCGTCGGGTTAAAACTCGAACCTTTCAAGAAGGCGATTTGGTGCTCCGGCTCATCCAGGATCAAACTGATATGCACAAGTTGTCTCCACCTTGGGAAGGGACTTTTGTGGTTAGCAAGAACTTGAACAATGGGTCATACTACCTCATTGATATTCGAGATCACAAGGACTCACGCACATCTGAGGAGGAGACCCGCCGGCCGTGGAATATTGCTCATCTTCGGCCTTATTATACCTGAGCCACTGGCTCTGGTGTTGTATATATTTTTCATCCTTGTATATATTATGATCAAGTATAATAAAGCCGGCATCCCTGATAATTCAGGGCCTCTGTCATTTCATTTCTGAGTATCTGATTCTTTATTGTCAGTTCATAAGATCACTTGGGGGCTTCTTGCTCATTGAGCATAGTTGTGACTACCCTCTTGATCCGGCTTGCACGCCTTGTTTAAAAATTATTTGGGAGCTTCCTGCTCATTGAGCATAGCTATGACTACCCTATTGATCCGGCTTACACGCCTTGATGCAAATTGCTTGGAGGCTTATTGCCCAAACTGAATGGGTACCAAAGAGAACTTGCTGCAATGAGCAGTTCAAACATAGGTACCCTGCCTTAAAGGCTCATTATTGGTCACTTGGGGGCTTATTGTTCAATGAACATAGCTTTATTGACCCTTTTGATCGGCTTGGATGCCAGGTGAAAAACACCCAAAACTCTGGGTTATCCTGCCTATATGTTTGCCACTCCGCCCAGGTTATCTGGATGACCCGCCGAACTCTTGATAGTCAATCTTATAAAGACCCTGAACTTGTCAAAGTTAAAATGGTGATTGGTCATGCGAGGCCCAGCTTACAGGTTTGAATAAAGGATTAACTCAATGGCTGTGCGGCCCTTGAATAGCACTTGATATTGAGGCTTGGCAGCCTATGAAGGCCTTGCTTTTACTTGATTTGCTATTTGTTTTTGAACTTTGTTTGGGTTCATGTTTTTGTGCCATCTTGACGTATGGCTTAAAATTGATTTAGGCCATGTAGCCTTAATCCTTATGACTCATATTTGAGTATATCTGGGGTTTTGATAACCTGGCCTGGCTTTGGACGATAAGTCGCCAGTATGCCTTGATTGAGCACTTGGAATTCTGTGTTCTCAAATTTTTTGGGCTGTTACCCTTGCTGCATATGGCATGGTAAGCCGGCAGTATGAACAAATATAACAGGTATGTTATTTGTTTACTCTATGAATATGCGAGGTTTTGATAACCCGCCCTGGTTATGGACTATACAGTCACCAGCGGCTCTTATATTGGACATCATGATCCTCCTTGGGGTAAACCGCCAGGGCACATGTTATCTACTTGTGTGCAGGGAATATGATGAATATGACTTGTATGACTGATAATATTATGAGCAGAAATGACAGATCTTTCCATATCAAGATCGGCGGTTTAAAGTTTTATCAAGATAAACATGCACGATGGCATGGCAGGTCATTGTTTTTAACTAGCCTATTACAAGGCATCATGTGGCCCAAAAGAATAATTGTTTTGATGCACACATCATCCAATGCTGTGGATGATAAACCGGCCCTTGGATCAGTTGTCTTGGCCTTGGCGTATCGAAGATTTCGGGTCATCCTGCACCGGTTCTTCTTCTTCCTCCACTGGCTGGAAATCAGGTGATGTCTAGTTGACGCCAGTTACAGCTTTGAATATAGACTCATCATCTATGAGCATGGAGGGATCAATGTCAGGAGCAAAAGTGTGCTTACGTGTTGGAGGAATCAAGTCCATGACTGGATAAACCGGCGCTTTCAATTTTTCATTTTGAGCGGTATAAGCCGCCTGATATTTGGAGAGCTCAGATTCCTCAGCCAGTTTGCTTGCGAACGGCCGTATCTCCTTGACAATTTTGGCGAAGTCTTCTGCAGTGAAGGGAGACCCATCTTCTTTTAAGCTTGGGCAGCCAGTAGCCAGCTCCTCCGGGTCAAGCTCTGCCTGCCATGCTTTGGCCCGGCTCAGGGCGGTAATGGCGCCAGCCCTGGCGGCTGACCGTTTTATTTCTTCTGCCCTTTGGGGTACAACTGACAGCTTGTCCAGAGTTTCTCTGATAAGAGTAGGTGGCTGTTTGGTATAAGAGACGGTAGCTATGGCTCGTTGCGCGCCGGTGTATAATTGTTCCACAAGAGTATAGGCGGCTTTTAGCTTCATGCGCATGTCTGAGCCAAAATGGGAAACCCTGGGGCCTGTGTTACCAAAGATATTGATAAACCGGCTGAATGGTTGTTCAACATTGATGATGAAAGATTGAGAGGCAATGTTACTTACCAAAGATGGCGGCTGTCATGCTATTGATTTAATGCTTTAAGCCGGATAATTCGTCAGTCACCGGCTTAAGGGCAGCCTCACCATCTTCTGCTCTTTTTAACAGAGCAGCCTTCTCAGTCTCCCAGCTAGTTCTTTCTGTGCTAAAATCCTTCTTCAGCGTCTCAATGTTTTCTAACGCGGCTTTCAGCTCTGACTTAGCCTTTGAAGTTTCTGATTGTTGGGACCGGATATTTTTCCTCAGATCTGCCACTTGAGATTCTTTCATATTTAATTCCGCCTACAAGATACGGCGAGTCAGCAGCAATATATGGTTATGATAATCAGCTTATTTGAAGTCCCAAGCATAATGCAAGTATTTTACTTGGCACTTGGGGGCTAATGTACATTGCTCTTTTTTTAAGACAATTCTATGATGACCCGGCTAAATTTTTACAACTATAGCCGGTTCATGGGGGCTACATATTTGGATTTTATTCATAAATATGGTGATAAGTCCCGGCTTAGCCATGATGGTTAAGCCGGCCCTTGGGGGCTACATGTGCAGAATTGAACATTATTATTTGAAGTCCCGGCTTAACTTTCAGTTTAGGCCGGCCCTTGGGGGCTACTAGTTTTGATGCGACAGTTGTACAAGTGCTATGGCATAGCTACAAGATTAAAGATGCTATTAAAGTCTACAGCATATTCAAATTCTTCATATTCAGTAGACTTGGCGGCTGACAGAGGAATATTTATATGAGAAGGTTTGATAGTACTCACCTCAAAACGCTCCTTCATGAGGTTGACCAGGCCGGCTTCGAAATCACGGCTGGTGTGAAGGCGGTTTAGATAACCCACGTGAATCTCATGAGCATTGAATTGAGCATAGTTCTCTAGATCCAATTTCCACTTGCCTTTGTCAGCAGCTGAGAATTCTTCTTTGGCGCTGTGCTTGGATAAGACAGTGGGGTTGCCTGGAGCTGTATTGTAACACCCCCTTGTAATAAGCTCTGTGACACTCTGTTAAAATTGCCAAGTCATGATCATTTGCAGTGCCAAGTCATATGGGTTAATGATCCAATTCAAATTCACATCTGAAAATCAACTCAAATTCAAAAGTGAAATATGAAGTTGAACAAACTCTGTTGGGAAAATGTTCATTGAATGGCAAATAGTCCAGGAACATTTCTAAAATCATCATCAATAAAGTTGGAGTTAGACAAGTGACTCAAACAAGATGAAACAGCACCAAAACAGGATATTTAAATCCATTTAAAATCATTTCAAACACAAATGGTTTCCAACTCTGTCCAAATCACTTTTTGGTGAGGGCTAAAATGGCACTGTAATATTTGGACTAAGTCCCACATTTTACAAAAGTGCACAAGTGTGCTAACTATTTCGAAACAGGAAATGAAATAAAGAAAAGAGAAACAAAAATAGAAAAATAAAAATGAGGCACTGTGCACTGGGACTTAGTGCACAGTGCCCCAAACCCCAGCCCAGCAGGCCCACCTCACCTCTCTCCGTCGGCATGTCGACTCCTCCCTGGCCGAGCACCCGCGCTCCGGTCGCCCGGCGACACGGCGACGCACCGGCGCCCACCGACAGAACAGGAGGCGGAGGGGGATAAGGGGGAAGCCCGAGCCATTCCCCCTGGTCTCTCCCCCACTCTCTCTTCTCTCCCTCGCTCCGCCTCTGTGTTTTCCCCTCCAGATCCAACTCCAGCCCAGCGCCGCCATCGCTGCGCTTCGCCACCGTCGTGGCCAGCGGCCTCCTCGCGTCGGCTGCCTGCGTCAGGGAGGACCGCCGTGCACCGCCACGTCTACAGTTCGCCTCCGCTAGAGCAGGGAACCACTACAGCAGCAGAATCAACACCGCCTCCTCCGTTCGGTCGCCGCCGTCTTCTTCGTCTCCGGCAACTCCTCTGCAGCTACTAAACCTCGCACCGACCACCGTGTGCTCCTACGTGAGCACTGCTGCCTTCTTCCTCTCTCCCCTAGATCTTTTTGTGGCCGTAGCCGTCTCGCCGCACTGTCGTGCTCCGGCCACCGCCTGCAGCTTCGCCGTCGCGGCCACGCTTACCGTCGAGCTCAACCGAGCTCGGTTTTGGGTCCAGCCCATCCGTGCGAGTCCAACGCGCCTCGCTGCGCTGCTAGCCGAACCCTCTAGCCCCATTTGCACCTGCGACTGAACGCTGGCGTCCGCCGCGGCTCGAAGCCAGCGAGATTCCGGCCACATCCGGCCCGGAGACCACCGCCGTTGGGTGCGCGCTGCACTGCCCGTTCGAAAGCACCCAAGCGCGCCCGAAACCGAGCCCCGTATCCGTTTTCCGACGAGCTCTGGCGAACTTCCGCCGCTGGAGAGGTCGCCGGCGCGTCTCCGGCCGCCGTGCTGGCGTGGCACCCACGTGGCACCACCTGAGCCCTTGACTGGTGGGCCCAGGGACCCCACTTTGACCTCGTTGACCAGGGTCAACGCGGCACTGTTCATCCCATCTCGCTGACGTGTGGGCCCCCGCGGCTAATTAACCTAATTAAACATTTAATTAAATAAAATTAATTAGTTTAGCCTAATGTCTCACTGACAAGTGGGGCCCACCCCCTAATCAACCCTGTGGATTAAGTTAATTCACTTTTAAGATAAACAGAGACTGACATGTGGGCCCCACATGTCAGGATTGACTCTGGTCAGTGTCTGTTGACCGCTGATGTCACAGTGACGTCATGCTGACGTCATAATTCATTTCTGTAAATAAATAAATTCCAGAAATTCAAATAAACTTTGAAAATTAATAACTTTTAAACCGTAGCTTGGATCGAAAAAGTTAAAACATGAAAGTTGCTCAGAACAACGAGCCGAGTCTGAGCATGCCGTCTGTTTCTTCATCGGAACCCCCTACGTAGAAGAACTCGTAACTCCGGACCCGTATCCGGTAGATGAATAGTGCACACACTTCGGTAAATAAATCCCAGATTAATTCTAAAAATAACTAAAATGACTTAGATGCATATTTAGGCAACCCTGCACTGCATCATAGCATCACACGCACCGTATTGCATTTGTTTGCATTATATTTACCTGTTTCTTCCCCCTCTTCTCTCTCGGTAGACCCCGACGTTGACGTAGCTCCCGAGGCAGACGCAGCTCAGGAGTACGACTACGTCCCCGACGACACCGCAGGCGACTTTGCCCTTGCCCCCAGAGAAACAGGCAAGCACCCCCATTTTAAGCATGCCTATATCGCCTATTCTCTTCTCTCTTATGCTTGCATTAGAACTGCTGCTGCTACTGTTTCCTATATCTGTTGCATAGCCTGTTTATTGTAACCTGCCTTGCTACCTTACTGGTTATCCTAGACTGCTTAGTATAGGCTGGGTAGAGACACGACAGAGACCCCCACTTGATCCCGACTGCCCTGCTGGATATCAGAAGACCCGATCATCGGGATTGAAGACCAGACCCTGGCATCGCACATCACTTCCCCTTAGTTGCCGACACTGCTGGGTTACCGTCGAGTGCCGAGGGTGATACCTCGTTAGCACTTCTGATGTTAACCTTGTAGGTTAGTTACTCGGTCGTGGTAAGCGAGGGTGATTCCTCCTACACCACCCCCGATAACGACATCGTCGCGCAGCTCCTCAAGTGTGGACCTCGAGGGTGATTCCTCCTTCGTTCACCTTGACTTTAACATCAGGTGGGGTTCCATCGAGGGTGATTCCTCAGGGCTCCCCTGGTGTCAGACACACAGATACTGTTGATTGAGTTGACTTGCACTAAACCATGATACTAAAGACGGGTCGGCCCTGAGGGGTACCCGCGCGAGCTTAATGCGAAGTGATGTGGAGTCGGGTTGACCTGGATGGTGCCAGCGAGATAACTATGAGGCATGGCCGGGCATTCTTAGCCTTGCCGCAAGTCCTCGAGACAGGGCGACGGGGTCACATCGATCATGAGTCTCTGCTCGTTTCCGCGCGCTCCTAATCCACTATGGTTTGGATATTTGATCCGAGGGGCCTCTGGCCCGATAGCACTAACCATCACGTGGGCATAGTATGGGCGTTCTGCGTCGTATACTTCAGTCGAATCTTAATAGACGTCAGCAACTGAGCGGCACACGCTGGGTTCGACTGGGAATGCAACCGTGCTTGTATTAAGGGGTTGCTAGGTCTGCTCACCGGCGGTGTACGCAACATGCAGGAGCGTCCGGGGCGATGGCCCAAGACCCCTGGGGGCATAGGTTAGTCCGGCGTGCTGACCTCTCTGTTAAGTATTTGGTCGGGTTGCGGCGTGTTGCTTAGCCGAGGCCGGGAATGACCCAGAAAAGTGTGTCCGGCCAGAGTTAGGCGAGCGTGGTGGGTAAGTTGGTGCACCCCTGCAGGGAAGAAACTTCTATCGATAGCCTGTCCTACGGTAACGGACACTCGGAGTTGTATCCCGATCGGTACAACTAGAACATGTGATGAGAACTGGATAGTACGGCTCTGGGATTGCTTTCTCGCAGGGAGTCGAGAAAGGATCTCAGGTCGAGGTTGATGATACTACTACTACTACTTTACATTATGTTCATCTGATCTCTTCTATTGCTGCAAGACTGTCGAAGATTGTTGAAGATGCTAGTCTTCGATAGGACTAGGCTTCCCCCTCTATTCTGGCATTTCTGTAGCCCAGTCCACATATACAGCCTCCTTTTGAAAATGTTGCATATGTAGTGTAGATCCTTGCTTGCTGAGTACTTCGGATGAGTACTCATGTTTGCTTTACTTTCTTTTTTCCCCATATCCCATTTGATGCCACCAGACGACGGAGCCCCTGAGCCAGACGCCCCAGCCGACGACCAGTACTACTACCCGCCTGGCGAGTACTACTACTATGTGGAGCCGTTTGATGACCAGGAGTAGGATCGGAGGGTCCAGGGCAGGAGGCCTACGCCTTTCGATCGTAGTATTTTATTTTACCCCGCCTCTATGAAGGCTTATCTCTCTCTCTATAATATATCTGTACTCAGATATCTGATGCTTCCGCTGACGCTTGTATGCCAACGAGCTATGTATTCGAGCCCTCGAGGCCCTGGCTTGTAATATAAAGCTTGTATGACTTTATTTATGTTTTAGAGTTGTGTTGTGATATCTTCAAGTGAGTCCTTAGGCTTGATCGTGCGCATTTGCGTGTATGGTTAGTGCACGATTAAGCCGGGGTCGTCACAGGTTGGTATCAGAGCCGACTGCCTCTAGGTATCCCCCTTCCCAATTCCTTGGCCGAAGTTGAGTCTAGTGGTCAAAAACTATTTTACTAACTTGGCTGTGTAGCTTACGGGCCCACGTCGCCAACTGGGTGGTATTAGGATCTTTTATTCCACGTCTTTACTCTGGGATTCTAATCTCTCATCTATTCGGGTTTAATAAAATTCACTAACACCGACATTTAGGATCTCGTTAATTCTATCCACCCGGAGAGCTTGATTCAGTGCGATTTCCCTGACTTTGATCTGATTAGTGTGATAATCATTTTCCTTTCCATTGTTTTGTTTAACCTTTCCTTCTGGGATTGGTTATACTTCTCATTATCTTATGACAACCCTGAACTTCTCTGTTTCAGATGGATCGACTGTTTCCACCGCGGCCTACGACCCAGCTTGTGCGTCGCACTTGGGCTCGTGATGCCCCTGGGTTTCCAGCTGTTCTGATCGCCCTCCTGAGTAGACTGGGTTATCGCTGGTATCCCGAGTACATGGTCTATGGGGTTTACCGCGAGTTCAACCAGGAGCAGTACTATGCTGAAGTTCGGATCTATGATCAGCAGAATGACTCGGACACCGAGCTACACCTTTTTCACGGAATAGGCATGACGATTGAGATGGTAGTACATGATGCCGCCTACTCTGCTGTCGCACGTCTCTGAGGAGAGCACAATGCTAGCTTGGATGACTCTGTGTTTCGGTACATTCCGTGTGCACCTGTTGGAGATGCTACTGGATTTTACACAGCTATCTGTGCCCCTTACGAGCCTCGTCGCTACGATCAGCGAGTTCTGATTCACTGTACTCAGGCTCTGGATCACACGGTTCGCGCTCTTGCTGTCGAGTTGTTCGCCACTCGAGCACGACTCTACGAGGCTATGACGCAGTTGCTACCAGCTGTTCATGCAGGGATACACCCGGAGCACATTCTTTACCCGAGCAGGACCGAGATACCATCAGGGATCGATTGGCCTGCTGTGGGAGGTCACACGCCTGCACGTGGACCTCTTTTTACAGTTCGAGACCGGATTCTGCATCAGAGTGCACACGGAGAGTAGGATCCAGCAAGTTGATCGATCATCGGTGTTCTCTAAACTCGACTTGAGGTTGGGTTATCACCAGATCCGTGTCCGCGAAGAGGATATTCCAAAGACTGCATTCGTTACTCGATATGGCTCCTATGAATACACTGTCATGTCATTTGCCCTGACGAATGCTCCAGCTACGTTCTCCCGTCTGATGAATTACATATTCATGGACTACTTCGACAAGTTCGTCGTGTTATATCTGGACGATATCCTAATATATTCGAAGAATAAGGAAGAACATCTTCGCCTTGTTCTGGAGAGGCTTCGAGAGCAAGTTATATGCCAAGTACTCCAAATGTGAATTCTGGCTTTCTGAGGTAACCTACCTTGGACATGTGATTTCCAAGGATGGTATTGCCGTTAACCCGGAGCGTGTTCAGGCTATCCTTAACTGGACTCCTCCGAAGAATGCCAAGCAAGTCCGAAGCTTCCTCGGTCTAGCCAGTTATTGTCGCCGATTCGTCGAGAACTTCTCCAAGATCGCCAAGCCCTTGACTAATCTGCTCCATAAAGGCGTTAAGTTTGAGTGGACAGACAAATGTCAGGAAAGCTTCCAGACCCTCAAGGTCAAGCTGACTTCTGCTCCAGTCCTTGCTCCTCCAGACTCTCGCAAAGATTTTGTGATCTTCTGCGACGCCTCTCGCCAAGGACTAGGTTGTGTCCTAATGCAAGAGCGAAGAGTAATTGCTTATGCTTCGCGACAACTGTGTCCACATGAAGAGAATTACCCAGTGCATGACCTTGAACTTGCTGCTGTGATTTATGCTTTGAATCAGTGGCGTCATTACCTCCTTGGTAATCGGTGTGAGATTTACACTGATCATCAGAGCTTGAAGTACTTATTCACTCAACCGGAACTTAATCTTCGTCAGCAGTGTTGGTTGGAAACAATCACCGATTATGACTGTGGTATTTCCTACACTCCTGGCAAAGCTAATGTGATGGCTGATGCCTTGAGCCACAAGTCTTATTGCAACAACCTCATGGTTAAACAAGCTCAACCCCAGCTGTATGAAGAATTGCGCAAGCTGAATCTCTGCATCGTCCCGCAAGGTTCTCTTAATAACCTTGCGATACAACCAGATCTTGAAAAAGGTGTCAAGATTACGCAATCTAAAGACGCTGAAATTGGTCTAATGAAGAAAGAGCTTCACCTTCAAAAGTACAGAGATTTCTCGATTGCTGAAGATGGAACCTTGTACTTCCGAGACCGCATTGTAGTACCTCGCTTCGAGCTGATGACTCACAAAGTCATGAAGGAGGCCCATGATACACCGCTATCTATCCATCCGGGTAGTACCAAGATGTATCGAGATCTTCGTCAAAGGTACTGGTGGTCTAGAATGAAGCAAGATATTGCTCGTTATGTTGCCGAGTGTGACGTTTGTCGTCGCGTGAAGGCAGAACATCAGAAACCTGCTGGAATTCTGCAACCACTTCCTATTCCTCTGTGGAAGTGGGATAAAGTGCAAATGGACTTCATTACTGGTCTTCCCAAGTCTCAGAAGGGTCACGATGCTATTCTTGTCGTCGTTGACCAACTTTCCAAGGTTGCACACTTTCTGCCAGTTAAGGAGACTATTACTGCTAGTCAGCAAACAGAGCTATATATCTCCAAAATTGTTTCACTTCATGGTATTCCCAAAGAAATCAGTTCAGACCGTGGCAGCATTTTTACTGGCCATTTCTGGGAAAGTTTCCAGAAAGCAATGGGAACTCATATTACCTGGAGTTCAGCTTATCACCCACAATCCCAAGGCCAAGTTGAGCGCGTTAATCAAGTGCTTGAAGATATGCTTCGAGCTTGTGTTATATCCTTCGGTAAGAAATGGGAGGAATCTCTCCCGTATGCCGAGTTCTCTTATAACAACAGCTATCAAGCCAGCTTGAAAATGGCCCCCTTTGAGGTTCTTTATGGCCGTAAATGTCGAACCCCTCTGAATTGGTTAGAAACTGGGGAACGACCTCTTGTTGGACCGGACATTATTCAGCATGCCGAAGAACAAGTCCGAATTGTCCGGGAGAATCTCAAAGCAGCTCAAGACCGTCAGAAGAGTAATTATGATCGTAAGCGATGGGGTGTGATCTATCAACCTGGTGATCAAGCTTATCTTCGTGTCACTCCAATGAAGGGCACCCGTTGTTTCGGAATTAAGGGCAAGCTAGCTCCTCGCTATATTGGTCCTTTCCGCATCGTGGCTAGACGTGGACAGGTGGCATATAAATTAGAGTTGCCACCGCAATTCTCCCATATTCATGATGTCTTCCACTTGTCGCAACTTCGTAAGTGCTTCAAGGAATCCCCGCACCGTGCAGTCGATCATGAGATGCTCGAGCCACAAGATGATCTTTCTTATAAGGAGCATCCGATCCGCATCCTCGACGAATCTGAACGTCGAACTCGTCAGAAGACGACCAAGTTCCTAAAAGTGCAGGGGTCGAATCACACTGAAGATGAAGCCACTTGGGAACGCGAGGATCATCTTCGGGAAGAATATCCCGGACTCTTTCCTTCTACCTCCTAAATTCTCGGGACGAGAATTTCTTTTAGAGGAGGAGAACTTGTAACACCCCCTTGTAATAAGCTCTGTGACACTCTGTTAAAATTGCCAAGTCATGATCATTTGCAGTGCCAAGTCATATGGGTTAATGATCCAATTCAAATTCACATCTGAAAATCAACTCAAATTCAAAAGTGAAATATGAAGTTGAACAAACTCTGTTGGGAAAATGTTCATTGAATGGCAAATAATCCAGGAACATTTCTAAAATCATCATCAATAAAGTTGGAGTTAGACAAGTGACTCAAACAAGATGAAACAGCACCAAAACAGGATATTTAAATCCATTTAAAATCATTTCAAACACAAATGGTTTCCAACTCTGTCCAAATCACGTTTTGGTGAGGGCTAAAATGGCACTGTAATATTTGGACTAAGTCCCACATTTTACAAAAGTGCACAAGTGTGCTAACTATTTCGAAACAGGAAATGAAATAAAGAAAAGAGAAACAAAAACAGAAAAATAAAAACGAGGCACTGTGCACTGGGCCTTAGTGCACAGTGCCCCGAACCCCGGCCCAGCAGGCCCACCTCACCTCTCTCCGTCGGCGTGTCGACTCCTCCCTGGCCGAGCGCCCGCGCTCCGGTCGCCCGGCGACACGGCGACGCACCGGCGCCCACCGACAGAACAGGAGGCGGAGGGGGATAAGGGGGAAGCCCGAGCCATTCCCCTGGTCTCTCCCCCACTCTCTCTTCTCTCCCTCTCTCCGCCTCTGTGTTTTCCCCTCCAGATCCAACTCCAGCCCAGCGCCGCCGTCATGGCCAGCGGCCTCCTCGCGTCGGCTGCCTGCGTCAGGGAGGACCGCCGTGCACCGCCACGTCTACAGTTGGCCTCCGCTGGAGCAGGGAACCACTACAGCAGCAGAATCAACGCCGCCTCCTCCGTTCGGTCACCGCCGTCTTCTTCGTCTCCGGCAACTCCTCTGCAGCTACTAAACCTCGCACCGGCCACCGTGTGCCCCTACGTGAGCACTGCTGCCTTCTTCCTCTCTCCCCTAGATCTTTTCGTGGCCGTAGCCGTCTCGCTGCACTGTCGTGCTCCGGCCACCGCCTGTAGCTTCGCCGTCGCAGCCACGCTTACCGTCGAGCTCAACCGAGCTCGATTTTGGGTCCAGCCCGTCCGTGCGAGTCCAACGCGCCTCGCTGCGCTGCTAGCCGAACCCTCTAGCCCCATTTGCACCTGCGACTGAACGCCGGCGTCCGCCGCGGCTCGAAGCCAGCGAGATTCCGGCCACCTCCGGCCCGGAGACCACCGCCGTTGGGTGCGCGCTGCACTGCCCGTTCGAAAGCACCCAAGCGCGCCCGAAACTGAGCCCCGTAGCCGTTTTCCGACGAGCTCCGGCGAACTTCCGCCGCTGGAGAGGTCGCCGTCGCATCTCCGGCCGCCGTGCTGGCGTGGCACCCACATGGCACCACCTGAGCTACTGACTGGTGGGCCCAGGGACCCCACTTTGACCTCGTTGACCAGGGTCAACGCGGCACTGTTCACCCCCTCTCGCTGACGTGTGGGCCCCTGCGGCTAATTAACCTAATTAAACATTGAATTAAATAAAATTAATTAGTTTAGCCTAATGTCTCACTGACAAGTGGGGCCCACCCCCTAATCAACCCTGTGGATTAAGTTAATTCACTGTTAAGATAAACAGAGACTGACATGTGGGCCCCACATGTCAGGATTGACTCTGGTCAGCGTCTGTTGACCGCTGACGTCACAGTGACATCATGCTGACGTCATAATTCATTTATGTAAATAAATAAATTCCAGAAATTCAAATAAACTTTAAAAATTAATAACTTTTAAACCGTAGCTCGGATCAAAAAAGTTAAAACATGAAAGTTGCTCAGAACGATGAGCCGAGTCTGATTGTGCCGTCTGTTTCTTCATCGGAACCCCCTACGTAGAAGAACTCGTAACTCCAGACCCGTATCCGGCAGATGAATAGTGCACACACTTCGGTAAATAAATCCCAGATTAATTCTAAAAATAACTAAAATGACTTAGATGCATATTTAGGCAACCCTACACTGCATCATAGCATCACACGCACCGTATTGCATTTGTTTGCATTATGTTTACTTGTTTCTTCCCCCTCTTCTCTCTCGGTAGACCCCGACGTTGACGTAGCTCCCGAGGCAGACGCAGCTCAGGAGTAGGACTATGTCCCCGACGACACCGCAGGCGACTTTGCCCTTGCCCCAGAGCAAACAGGCAAGCACCCCCATTTTGAGCATGCCTATATCGCCTATTCTCTTCTCTCTTATGCTTGCATTAGAACTGCTGCTGCTACTGTTTCCTATATCTGTTGCATAGCCTGTTTATTGTAACCTGCCTTGCTACCTTACTAGTTATCCTAGACTGCTTAGTATAGGCTGGGTAGAGACACGACGGAGACCCCCACTTGATCCCGACTGCCCTACTGGATATCAGAAGACCCGATCATCGGGATTGAAGACCAGACCCTGGCACTGCACATCACTTCCCCTTAGTTGCCGACACTGCTGGGTTACCGTCGAGTGCCGAGGGTGATACCTCGTCAGCACTTCTGATGTTAACCTTGTAGGTTAGTTACTCGGTCGTGGTAAGCGAGGGTGATTCCTCCTACACCACCCCCGATAACGACATCGTCGCGCAACTCCTCAAGTGTGGACCTCGAGGGTGATTCCTCCTTCGTTCACCTTGACTTTAACATCAGGTGGGGTTCCATCGAGGGTGATTCCTCAGGGCTCCCCTGGTGTCAGACACACAGATACTGTTGATTGAGTTGACTTGCACTAAACCATGATACTAAAGACGGGTCGGCCCTGAGGGGTACCCGCGTGAGCTTAATGCGAAGTGATGTGGAGTCGGGTTGACCTGGATGGTGCCCGCGAGATAACTACGAGGCGTGGCCGGGCATTCTTAGCCCTTGCCGCAAGTCCTCGAGACGGGGCGACGGGGTCACATCGATCGTGAGTCTCTGCTCGTTTCCGCGCGCTCCTAATCCACTACGGTTTGGATATTTGATCCGAGGGGCCTCTGGCCCGATAGCACTAACCATCACGTGGGCATAGTATGGGCGTTCTGCGTCGTATACTTCAGCCGAAGCTTAATAGACGTCAGCAACTGAGCGGCACACGCTGGGTTGGACTGGGAACGCAACCGCGCTTGTATTAAGGGGTTGCTAGGTCTGCTCATCGGCGGTGTACGCAACGTGCAGGAGCGTCCGGGGCGATGGCCCAAGACCCCTGGGGGCATAGGTTAGTCCGGCGTGCTGACCTCTCTGTTAAGTATTTGGTCGGGTTGCGGCGTGTTGCTTAGCCGAGGCCGGGCATGACCCAGAAAAGTGCGTCCGGCCAGAGTTAAGCGAGCGTGGTGGGTAAGTTGGTGCACCCCTGCAGGGAAGAAACTTTTATCGATAGCCTGTCCTACGGTAACGGACACTCGGAGTTGTATCCCGATCGGTACAACTAGAACATGTGATGAGAACTGGATAGTACGGCTCTGGGATTGCTTTCTCGCAGGGAGTCGAGAAAGGATCTCAGGTCGAGGTTGATGATACTACTACTACTACTTTACATTATGTTCATCTGATCTCTTCTATTGCTGCAAGACTGTCGAAGATTGTTGAAGATGCTAGTCTTCGATAGGACTAGGCTTCCCCCTCTATTCTGGCATTTCTGCAGCCCAGTCCACATATACAGCCTCCTTTTGAAAATGTTGCATATGTAGTGTAGATCCTTGCTTGCTGAGTACTTCGGATGAGTACTCACGTTTGCTTTACTTTCTTTTTTCCCCATATACCATTTGATGCCACCAGACGACGGAGCCCCTGAGCCAGACGCCCCAGCCGACGACCAGTACTACTACCCGCCTGGCGAGTACTACTACTACGAGGAGCCGTTTGACGACCAGGAGTAGGATCGGAGGGTCTATGGCAGGAGGCCTACGCCTTTCGATCGTAGTATTTTATTTTACCCCGCCTCTATGAAGGCTTATCTCTCTCTCTCTGTAATATATCTGTACTTAGATATCTGATGCTTCCTCTGACGCTTGTATGCCAACGAGCTATGTATTCGAGCCCTCGAGGCCTTGGCTTGTCATATAATGCTTGTATGACTTTATTTATGTTTTAGAGTTGTGTTGTGATATCTTCAAGTGAGTCCTTAGGCTTGATCGTGTGCATTTGCGTGTATGGTTAGTGCACGATTGAAAATTGGAGTACCACAGACATGCTTCGAGATAGCATCGACATGGTCTTCAAGCAAAGGTCAGACTTTGGATACACAAAGGATCCATCAGGAACACTCATAGAATAAGCCTTACAATTTCCTCATGAAAGAATGGATAACCTTGCTAATAAGGAAACTATAACAGTAGGTCCTCCGGCCAGGTGTGCTAGGCATGACATCACCTTACCAGGTCATAAAAGACCAGTGTATAACTCTTCGAAATATGTCCCAACCATTATATCTGATCGAGATTCAGATCTGATTGGTGTCAGGATCCTCAGACTCGGGATGCCTAAGAAGAAAAGGTGCAACACAAATTGACGAGATGACATTGTAAGATCCTCGGGAAATGAACTATGGAAGCGAGTTCCACAACAAGAGTTAAAATTAAACCAAGGAGAGGATGAGGAGGTGGCTGATGGACTCAGCAATAATTCATCGAGATTTCCAAAAAGATGGATTTCCACAATTATGTGAACAAGGAGATAACATTTGTCAGATCAAATGATATAATGATGTATGCTCGAGGAAAACATACACAATTAAACATTGGTTGAAAGGTGCACCTGAAATATGGGCCAAGTAGCACGATCAATGTTAGAATGGTGATTCAATAACCAATAGACTTAGAATGAAACTATCGACCATTCACTTCAAAGCAATAGGGTTGCTAGACGGTTTGAATTCACACATCATAGCTCAATTGTCGGTATTCCGGTTAGAAACAACACGGGGACCAAGAAAGAATGGTGATGGCGAGAAGTATCACTATACCAAGAATTCTTAAGAGGTGGAGCAATTCTCACAACGTCCTTGACATAATAGATGGTAATACTCCAAGGTAGAACATAGCATAAGCTGGGTAGCAAGGAGCTCCATAACATGAACAAGCTTGTGTTGGAGGGAAGGCAATAATGTTGTCGATGATATCACAAATCATCGAGGGGAAAGGATGGGATTTCTCATCAGGAATTCGATAGATATCTTGGAAGAGCTCAGAATGTTGATGATGATCATGACACATTTGTCGAGCAATTTCATGAAGATGTAATCGATCAGCGATGACATCAAGCCAAAGGAATGATGAAGCGAAAGGTTATTGGAACCAAGGGTACGACATGAACTCGAAACCATGCCTGCTGTTCAAGGCGAAATGATATGACGAGGAAGATCGACGTAAGCTTAGCTCATTGTCGAAAATTGTGCTCCGGGAAGAAGGACCAGGTAGCACAGTTAAAATTGGCATGATAATGATATAGCCGAGCAGACTAGGAATGACGTGATCGAGTACAATCTCATAAGTAAAGAGGATTACTAAGAGTTGTTTAATCGTGGTGCGGACTCAATTCAGTTATCGGTGTCCTTGAGTGTCTAACAACTCAGAACCAGGGAAAAATTGGAATTCGTGAGAATGTAATATTTGGAGAAGACTCATAATAATAAACATGGTTTTGTGATATTATCAAGATACCAGAGGGTAATACTCGAAAGTAGGACAGAATAAAGGTTGGACAGGTGCATTGATCAGTAGAAGATAAGAACTTTAACTTGTCCAAGAAAAGGAATCAAAGAATATCAATATGGCCGGAACCACGATTGCAAAAGACCAGATCCCAGATATAAGATGAACTTATACCAAGGGAATAATTAATTTAAGAGAAGCTTCCATGACAAGATCTACATCATGTCCATGGGCATGAACACAAAGTTCAAGATCGACTCCCACTTCTCCAATGCATGACCATTCATTCACTGCTCTATTAAAAATGATTTGAGTGTGAAAACCTACCTAGTGAATTACCAGAGGAGTATGGCCCATGAAAAACTTTTGGGTTCACATAGATTAAGGAAGGCATAGGTTCAACCCATCGGGGCATCTTAGAAACATATACCAAAAGCTTCGAGAGTAATTATCACCAGCTTGAAAGCAGAGCATGGTTGGCCAAATCAGAGAATAGGATTTACCAATGGCATTATGTATCAGAGAAAGAACTTATTGAGGTTTTTGTATACGAAGGACACTGTCGGATGATAATTCAACAAAGGATCTGAAGGTCCATAACGGGGCTAATGTGAGCATCGGCACATAATCAGAGGACGAAACAAAGCAAAGGCTTTGGATTATAGAAACAACTGACTAATTCAAAGCTCAAAGGCAAAGGAATTAAGATTTCCAATTCAAGGGCTCTGATTAAGGATGGATAAGTTGAGTAGGCTTAAGGGAATAATCGATGGCAATTTGATTGGTCGAGATCCAGCTCATGTTTAAAATGACGTCTGAGCCGGAAGGATGAATTATAGGATCTGATTAAGGATTGCAAGCATTCGCAACATAATGAATCAACTGACTCAAAATGATAATGACAAAGGATGCCAATTTGATTACCAGACTTATGGGATTAATCATAATGCAAGCAAGCAAGAATTTCAAGAGCAATAGGCTATTGAGGATTTTCAGAAAATCGAATAGTATTTTGAAGAATTTTGTGAAAGACATGAACAACTAGGAATGAACTAATCCTCGATAAGGGTGAGGAATTATTCGTAGGGGTAATCGTGCAGAAAAGAGCTGCAAAGCAGTAAGCACAAAGGATTCTCGGAATAGCGGGAAGTAGTTTAGGGTATCTTGTACTAACAAGAGTAATTGGGAATGAAGGTATGGACGGCAAGTGTAAGTAGGTATCCATAGGGATGTATCAGTGGTAGGGAATTGCAAACCCGACGAGCACAAGTTCTCGGGAAAACATCAGAGAGTATCTTCGGAATCCTTCGATACACAAAGCAATCATCTGAAGCGAGGGGCTCTCCGGGAGGAAGTAATTATGAGAACCTAGAGTCAAAGTTAGTAAAATCATTTAACCCGAATAGAAGAGAGATCAGAATCCCATAGTATAGACGAGGAATAAAAGATACTAATACCACCCAATGGCGACGTGGGCCCATAAGCCACACAGCCATGTTAGTAAAAGTTTTACAATGACTAGACTCAACTTTGGCCAAGGAGTGTGGAAGGGGGATTCCTATAGGCAGTCGGCTCTGATACCAACTTGTGACGCCCCGATTCAATCGTACACTAATCATACACTCAAACGTGTACGATCAAGATCAGGGACTCACGGGAACATATCACAACACAACTCTAAACACAAATTAGTCATACAAGCATCATATTACAAGCCAGGGGCCTCGAGGGCTCGAATACAAGTGCTCGAACAAAAACGAGTCAGCGGAAGCAACACTATCTGAGTACAGACATAAATTAAACAAGGTGCCATAAGATGGCTAGCACAAACTGGGATACAGATCGAAGAGGCGCAGGCCTCCTGCCTAGGATCCTCCTAAACTACTCCTCGAAGACGAACTCCACGTAGAAACATCCTCGGGATCCTCTGGCTCCTGGACTCCATCATATGATCGCAATAACCAGGAAAAGGGGAAAAGGAAGTAGCAAAGTAACCGTGAGTACTCATCCAAAGTACTCGCAAGCAAGGATCTACACTACATATGCATTGGTATCAATGAAATGGGTAGTATCTATGGACTGAACTGCAGAAGGCCAGAATAAGAGGGGGAGAAGCTAGTCCTATCGAAGACTAAGCTTCTGGCAGCCTCCATCTTGAAGCATATATAAGAGAGTAGCAGGTAAGTTAACCAAGTATCATCACATAGCATAATTCTACCCGACGATCCTCTCCTCGTCACCTTGTGAGAAAGCGATCACCGGATTGTCTCTGGAACTTATCTGGGTGTGTTTTATTAAGTATCCGATTCTAGTTGTCATGAGGTCAGAATACAACTCCGGGTCATCCTGTTACCGTGGACACGGCTATTCGAATAGATCAATCTTCCCTGCAAGGGTGCACCACATTACCCGACACGCTCGATCCCTCTAGCTGGGCACACTTTCCTGGGTCATGTCTGGCCTCGGGTGATCAACACGTCGCAGCCCTACCTAGGCCCAATAGAGCAGTCAGCATGCCGGTCTAAATCCTAAGCGCGCAGGGGTCTTGGGCCCATCGCCCTTTGCACTCCTGCATGTTGCGAACGCGGCCGGTGAGCAGACCTAGCAACCTCCATTACAAAGGAAGTTGCGTTACGCGGTCCAACCCGCCGCGCGCTGCTCAGTCGCTGACGTCTGGTATGCTTCGGCTGATACTACGACGCCGGTTGCCCATATCTTGTCCCACGTGGCGGTTAGTGCATATAAGGCCAACGACCAACTCAGATCAAATACCCAATCTCGTTAAGCATGTTATTTGAAGTATCCACGGACGCCGACTAGGACCAGGCCCACCTGTCTCCTAGGTGGTCACAACCTGCCCTGTCGCTCCGCCACAAAGAATCACTCGGGGGGCCGTCGGGAACCCAGGCCCATCACAACCTGGATGGAACCACCTGCCCCTTCAGCCCCCATGCTGTGAATCACTCGCGGGTACTCTACGAGCCGACCCGACTTTAGTCACATCATGTATCTTGTATAATAGTGTAGTATGTATAAACCCGAGATCACCTCCCGAAGTGATCACGGTCCAATAGTATAGCATGGCATACGGACAAGAATGTTGGGCCACTGATGGAATACTAGCATCCTATACTAAGCATTTAGGATAGCAGGTAAAGGTATCAACAATTGTAGCAACAATGACAGGCTATGCAACAGATTAGGAGCTATCGAATCAACAACAGTAGCAAACCTAATGCAAGAATAAGAGAGAAGAGAGTGGGCGATATCTGGTTGATCAAGGGGGGTTTGCTTGCCTGGAAGCTCGGCAGAGAAGGACGGGTCGTCAACACCGTAGTCGATCGGGGCAGCAGACGCGTCAATCTTGAAGTCTACCGGAGAGAAGAGGGGGAAGAAACAATGGATGCAATGCAAACAGATGCATGACGATGCATGTCATGACAATAAGCGGTGCTAGGTGTGCCCTAACGCGGTACTAGGCGATACTCGCGAAGGGGGGAAAACATCCGGGAAAGTATTCCCGGTGTTTGGCATTTTCGAACAGACGAAGCAGAGGGGGATGGTTTCATGTTCGCTATGCTAGGGACATGTGACAGACAAACAGACTACGTATCCGTATTTGTCTCGTCATTCCGAGCAACTTTCATGTACAAAGTATTTTCATTCGAGTTACGGATTATTTTATATTAATTTTCAAAGTTTTAATCATTTTCTAAATTATTTTAATTAAAAATGCAATATTACAACAACATTACGTCAGCATGACATCACTGGTCAACCCAGCTGGTCCAGGTCAAACCTGACCAGTGGGACCCGCCTATCATTCACAGTGGGTTAACAGAAACTAAATTAAACTAATTTGGAGTTAATTTAGGGAATGGGCCCCACATGTTAATGACTATTTAGTCTAACGAATTAAGTTAATTATTTTAATTAACCTATTTAGCTAAAACAAAGGGGGGAGGGGCCCATTAGTCAGTGACTGGGACCGGCCCAGTCAGCTACTTACCGGGGTCAATGCGGTCAAGCGGGGCCAGGGGGGCCACTAGCAGTGACCTAGGTGGGCCCCAGCGACAGGCCACATCGGCGTGGCGGTGGTGGGAGCTCCGGTGAGCCCCTTTTATGGCGGAGCGCCCCGGGCCTCGCCGGAAAACGGCAACGGGCCACCATTTGGCACGGGGCCGGCTGCGTTCGAACGTGCGGATGAAGCCGCATCCAGTGGTGGCGGAGACGTGGCCGGAGGTGGTGGCGGCGAGCACATCGGCGGACGGCCGGAGTCGGGTGGGAGAGTAAACCAGGATGTGGGGCACGGCAGGGCGAGCTAGCGGCACGAGCGGCACCAGGGGGCTCCCCTAAGCACGACTGTGAGCCTAGCGGGACGTGGCAACTACGACGGCGGCGGCAGCGCGCAGCACGACGGACCCAATCTCCGGTGAGCATGGCAGCATGGGTTAGGGGACGGGCGTGAGCGCAGAGAGAGGGGAAAGAGAGGAGGGCTCACAGTGAGCCTGCAAATGTGCTCAGTGGGCGTGGGGGAGGTGCGGGGTAGCCGGAATCGACGGCGATGGCGGCCGAGGAGGGAGAAGTTGGTGCGAGCATCGACGAGGTGGCCTCCCGTGTCCGATCCAGTGGCGAGGTAGTCAAGGAAGACGCCGGCGGAGCTGATGGACACGGCGGTGCGGTGCGGTGAGGATGGTGGCCGCGGCTATGCGACGGCCACGGCCATGGGAGCGTTCGGATGGGGCGTTGCTGAGGAGGGGAGGTGGAGCGAGAGGGTGAGCGAGGGGAAGTGGGGAGGGGAACCCGAGGAGGCACGGGCGTGGCGTTCTTATCCACCCGCCGTCGACGGCGAGGTGGTCGGGGTCGATCCGGCCCGGCGCGCTCGCTCTGTTCGGGCACGGTCTGAGGAACAGCGCGCGGGGGGAGAAGACGACAAGGAGGAACGGGGGAGTGGGCCGGCTCGGGTGGGCCGCAGCCCAGGTGGGCAGGGGCTTCGGCCTGCTTACTTTATTTTATTTTTTTGCTTTTGTTTTCTTTTAAAACTTTTCTGTTTTCTTTATTCTAGCTTAGCAAAATAGTTTTACAAAATATAACCCTTGCTCCTAAATTAGCATAACAACATAGGACACTGCCACAAAAAGTTTGGTGACTAAATAAACTAGAATAGTATTTGTTTATTATTTAAAAGCATTTGAATAATTGTTTTTGCTACTATTTGATTCATTTTAGAGCATTCAACCACCTTTTAAAAATGTTGGCTCTCCACCAATATTATCTAGGGACTATTTGTCACACATTGAACATTTTAGTTTTATTGTTTGAAAACTTTTATTGTTTGCCTTGATTTTGAATTTGAATTTGAATCGGTTTCGAATCAACGCGAGTTTATTAACAGTAACCGAGGTGATGTGGCATCATTATCAGAGGTTCAGTGTAGCTTAATTATCCGGGCGTCACAATAGGGAATGACTTTCATTCTCTCTCTTTCTTCTGCCGTGGTCGGGCTTTGAGTCTTACTCAACTTCACACCTTGCAACATAGGCAAGAACCCTTTCTTTGACTGATCCATTTTGAACTTCTTCAAAACTTTGTCAAGGTATGTGCTTTGTGAAAGTCCTATTAAGCGTCTCGATCTATCCCTATAGATCTTGATGCCTAATATATAAGCAGCTTCACCAAGGTCTTTCATTGAAAAATTCTTATTCAAGTATCCTTTTAAGCTATCCAGAAATTCTATATCATTTCCAATCAGCAATATGTCATCCACATATAATATCAGAAATGCTATAGAGCTCCCACTCACTTTCTTGTAAATACAGGCTTCTCCGTAAGTCTGTATAAAACCATATGCTTTGATCACATCATCAAAGCGTATATTCCAACTCTGAGATGCTTGCACTAGTCCATAAATGTATCGCTAGAGCTTGCACACTTTGTTAGTACCTTTAGGATCGACAAAACCTTCAGGTTGCATCATATACAACTCATCTTTAAGAAATCCGTTAAGGAATGTAGTTTTGACGTCCATTTGCCAGATTTCATAATCATAAAATGCGGCAATTGCTAACATGATTCGGACAGACTTAAGCATCGCTACAGGTGAGAAAGTCTCATCGTAGTCAACCCCTTGAACTTGTCAAAAACCTTTCGTGACAAGTCGAGCTTTGTAGACAGTGATATTACCATCAGCGTCCGTCTTCCTCTTGAAGATCCATTTATTCTCAATGGCCTGTCGATCATCGGGCAAGTCCACCAAAGTCCACACTTTGTTCTCATACATGGATCCTATCTCAGATTTCATGGCCTCAAGCCATTTTTCGGAATCTGGGCTCATCATAGCTTCTTCATAGTTCGTAGGTTCGTCGTTGTCTAACAACATGACTTACAGGACAGGATTACCATACCACTCTGGTGCGGAACGTGTTCTGGTCGACCTACGAAGTTCAGTAGTAACTTGATCCGAAGTTTCATGATCATTATCATTAGCTTCCTCTCTAGTTGGTGTAGGCATCACGAGAACGGTTTCCTCTGTGTGCTACTTTCCAATTCGAGAGAAGGTACAATTACCTCATCAAGTTCTACTTTCCTCCCACTCACTTCTTTCGAGAGAAACTCCTTCTCTAGAAATGACCCATTCTTAGCAACAAAGATCTTGCCTTCGGATCTGTGGTAGAAGGTGTACCCAATAGTTTCTTTAGGGTATCCTATGAAGACGCACTTCTCCGATTTGGGTTCGAGCTTATCAGGCTGAAGCCTTTTGACATAAGCATCGCATCCCCAAACTTTAAGAAACGATAGTTTAGGTTTCTTGCCAAACCATAGTTCATACGGTGTCATCTCAACGGATTTAGACGGTGCCCTATTTAACGTGAATGCGGCTGTCTCTAATGCATAACCCCAAAATGATAAAGGCAAATCAGTAAGAGACATCATAGAATGCACCATATCTAATAAAGTACGGTTACGACATTCGGACACACCATTACGCTGTGGTGTTCTGATACGTCTCCAACGTATCTATAATTTTTTATTGTTCCATGCTGTTATATTATCATTCTTGGATGTTTTACAATCATTTTATAGTCATTTTATATCATTTTTTGGTACTAACCTATTGATATAGTGCCAAGTGCCAGTTGCTGTTTTTTGCATGTTTTTTACATCTCAGGAAATCAATACCAAACGGAGTTCAAACACAGCGAAACTTTTTGTGGATTTTTTTTGGACCAGAAGACATCCAGTGGGCTGGAGAAGCGCCTGGGGGGTGCTCCGAGGGGAGCAAAACCCACCAGGGCGCGCCTAGAGGCCCAGGCGCGCCCTGGTGGGTTGTGCCCACCTCGGGTGCCCCCCGAACCGCCTCTTTGCTCTATAAATACCCCAATATTCCAGAAACCCTAGGGGAGTCATCGAAAATCAATTCCAGCCGCCGCAGAGTCCAGAACCACCAGATCCAATCTAGACACCATCATGGAGGGGTTCACCACTTCCATTGGTGCCTCTCCGATGATGCGTGAGTAGTTCTTTGTAGACCTACGGGTCCGTAGTTAGTAGCTAGATGGCTTCCTCTCTCTCTTGATCTTCAATACAATGGTCTCTTGGAGATCCATATGATGTAACTCTTTTTGCGGTGTGTTTGTTGGGATCCGATGAACTTTGAGTTTATGATCAGATCTATCTTTTTATCCATGAAAGTTATTTGAGTCTTCTTTGATCTCTTATATGCATGATTGCTTATAG
Source organism: Thinopyrum elongatum (assembly GCA_011799875.1). Classification (NCBI taxonomy): domain Eukaryota; kingdom Viridiplantae; phylum Streptophyta; class Magnoliopsida; order Poales; family Poaceae; genus Thinopyrum; species Thinopyrum elongatum. The sequence continues at coordinate 523,248,879 of CM022299.1, forward strand.
CCTTGTATTTCTTCTCCGATATTTGGGTTTTGTTTGGCCAACTTGATCTATTTATCTTGCAATGGGAAGAGGTGCTTTGTAGTGGGTTCGATCTTACGATGCTTGATCCCAGAGACAGAAGGGGAACCGACACGTATGTATCGTTGCTACTAAGGATAAAACGATGGGGTCTATTTCTACATAAATAGATCTTGTCTACATCATGTCATCGTTCTTATTGCATTACTACGTGTCGGGGCACGACACCTATGGGATCCCGAGAGATCCCTTTACGATTCGGCGGGGGGAGAGGTATACGCAAAGAGCAGAACCAGTGATCGACGCGGGAAGTTTTTACCCAGGTTCGGGCCGCAGATCAGCGTAAAACCCTACTCCTGCTTTATGTTCTTATTGATGTTCTTGAGCCCAGCCTTCAGGAGCGCTCGCAATGAATAGTGCGTTCAAAGAGCAGCTACGCATGCAGAATGGGCCAGAAGTTCTCCTCCTCTGTAGCAGTTGCCTTGGGCCTCCTTTTATATGCTCAAAGGGGTCTCCACAGTGGCAAAATGTATATACATTGAGGTGTAAAGTAGCTACAGGGTATCATACCTAACCCCTGACGGATTAGGACAAGCGCATTTAATGCACCATGAGGTGTCCGTTTAGGTGTCCTCACTTTCTTGGGGATGGAAAAAGGGGCCATCCCATCAGCACCGCTTAAGCTCTCCTCCACTGGCGCGTTGCCACGCATCCAGAGAAGGACCCAGAATGTCAGGCTTTGTCGCTGTGCTGGAGCGGTGGCATAGTGGCAGAATCTCGCCAGGCGCCGATCCTTGCCGGGCGCCAGGGCTTGCCGGGCGCCGAGCTTTGCTGGGAACCAAGCCTTGCCGGGCGCCGAGGCTTGCCGGGCTCTACGGGCCATCCCGGCAAGGATCTTGCCGGGGAGGCTGGCCTTCGATTTCCAGCTTTGCTTATTTGCTGACTCTCAGATCTCTGACTTGATGATTCCCTTGATGACTTAAATCGACCTCGAGCTGATCCCGGCAAGCCTTGCCGCGATGACGGCTACAACTGCCCGTGCACAAGTAAGGGGTACTAGTGGCCCAATACTTAGTACACCGACAGGAGCCCCCGGGCCTGGGCCATACATGAGTGCGAGGCGTTGTTGGGCTAGGCCCAAACAGTGCACGGGCACGCGTGGCAGGGAATTAACTGCTCGTAAAAGATCTTGTTTTACTGTGCCCCCACTACGCGCACGGAGCACGCGATGTGGGAAGTGTGCCAAAAAGGCTGCAAACTGTTTCGCGCCCACAGAGGCGCATTCATATTGGGGGATAAACAAGGTGGCCCCGCTCCTTCCCCATAAAAAGGAGAAGTCGTGGAGGCGCAAACCCATTCACCCCCCTCTTCTTTCCAATCTGGCCATCGCCATCGCCTTCCTCTGCTCGAGCTCAGAACGAAACCTTCCTTCCCTTCTGCTCGCTGCTCCCGCGCTCGTTCCGTCCTCCGGCTTCCATCTCCACAGTCGCCATGCCGCCCAAGGCCAGCAAAGGCAAGGGCACGGACAAGGAGTCGAAGGCCGAAGTTCCGGAAAGCGAACTGGTGAAGATGTGGAAGAGGCTCGTCGTCTTCCCTCCGATGCTCGACGCCAAAACCTTGAAGGGACGATACCAATGCATGTGGGCGAAGGGAACACAAGCTCACCCCACCACACGCGTAATCCCAGGTGCTAGTTCCAAAGGCGGATCGGACAGATACCCCTTCTTCACTGCGTACTTCTATTGCGGGCTCTGTCCACCTTTTTCCGATTTCTTCAACGACATCATGTATACATACGGCTTCCGCCTTCTTGATTTCACGCCGAATGCCGTATTTTGCATGTCGATCTTTGCCCATCTTCGTGAAAATTTTGCCGGCGTGATCCCCAATTCTGCTCTTTTCCGCCACTATTTCTATCCTCGAATCCAAAAAGGAGAGGCTCTCTCTGGATCTATTGCTTGGATTCCAAGGGCCTGGAACAAACAGATATACCCAGATGGAGTTTACCGCGAAAAGTGGGACGAGTGGCGGGCCGAATGGTGCAGGATCCAGGAAGCAGATCCTCATCCTTTTTGCCATCCCCGGCGACAGAGGGTGGTCCGCGGCAAGGATTGGGGCGATCTCGCCGCAGAAGACGAGAAGCTCACAATCGCCACTACCAGGATCCTCCGCTTGAAGGCTGCCGGGCTGACAATGGAGATGATCGGCTTCGACTTCCTCCGCCGCCGCATCGCCCCTCTGCAGAATAGGGGGAGGCCAGCCTGGGAGTATAAGAATGCAGCGGATGTCATGAGGCTGCGCCCCGGGCTGAACAACAACTTGACTGTTATGCAGCTCGGCGCTCTCCGCCAAAAGTTATTCCAGCGCGAAGACAAGCACCGGCTACCGGCAAGGATCATCCCCTTGTGCAACAACTCTGCACTGGGGTCGATCATTGCCTTCTTGCCAATGTTCAACGCCCACTGCCTTGACCCGACCTGGGTCGAGCCAAGCAAGGAAGAAGCGCAGAAATTCTTCGACAATCTGACGGAGAAGCCTGTCCGGCAAGAGTCAGATCTTATTCGCGCCACCACAGATCAGGAGGTAGCATACATTGCTACCAGAGTGGAGGAAGCGAATCTTGCCGCCGAGGCCGGCAGCGTTGGCTTCACAGAGTGGGAAGCCAGCGATGCAGAGGTGGTGGTGGAGGCAAAACATGCCGAGGAGAGCAAGGTTGCCGGGGAAGAAGGCGGCGTAGTCGCTGAAAGCTCATCTGACGACGACACGGCCGAAGAGGAGACGCGAGAAGAGCCCTCGCCCCCGAAGAAGACAAAGCGTGTCCTTCGGAAAGCCGCATCGGGCGTCCCGGCAAGCCAGCCTACATCGAGCGGCGAATCCCCCGGCAAGAAAGTGGCCGGCAAGACCGGACCGCGGTAGGGGGCTCGTCAACAGCCCGCGCGGCGCGTGAGACCCACACCAGCGGCCACCGCCGGAGCGGCAGGAGGGTCTCGTACAACCGTGCCAGAAGCTGCCCCGGCGCCTGCCACAGCCAAGCGGCCCAAGACCCCTCCTCCGCCTCCCCACTCAGACACCGCAACGGAGGTCGACTTCGACATCTCCGGCTTCAGTCCGGAGCGAGAGGAAGAAGAGTGAGTACCTGTCACAACTTCCACCTTCCAATCTGCATCAGTCTTACTGACTTACTTGTATTGTTTCTGCAGTGACACAGAAACCTTGCTGGAGAGGATGGCGAAGAGGTCAAGGACTTCCACGGGCGACGAGCCCACGGCAGGCTCCACTAGCGTGCCAGAGACCGTCATCGTGAGCCCGGAGTCTAGTCCTCAATGCAGCCCCCAGCGCAGCCCCCAGCACAGCCCCCAGCGTAAGTTCATTGTTCTTCTTCCGCTGGCGGGTGCCGAGGTTTTCATTCTTGTCGCTGATATATTCGGGTTTGCAGGAGAAGAACGGCAAAAAGGAGAAGATTGCCCCATCGTGCCTCCTTCATCGACCGCTCCGCCCACAAGCACATCTCCGGCAAGAGATCCTACCGACGAGCCCGTCCGGATTGAGGAGGAGCCGACAAGCACGGACTCCGGCAACCCACCCCCGACAACCGGAGTTGCCGGGAGAGGCGAAGCCACCTCTCGACAGCCCGACGCAGGTACTCGATCGCCTCAGAGTGCCAGTTATTCTTTTCCCCTTACTTCTTTATCTTTGATCACTTCAAACTTCAACCTTGATCTTATTCTGTTTTCCTCCTTCGCCCTTCAGAGTTCCCTGTGATGGAACACATGGACGTCGACGTTGTGATCGAGGAGACCGCCAGGGATGCCGCCGCCGAAGCAGACAGGATCGCTGCCAGCGAGGCCACCAAGGATGACGTTGTCGAGGCTGGTGGTGCTCTTGACGGGGAGGCCGCCAAGACAGCACAAGAGGAAACCGCCGAAGAACCTGCTGAAGGGGGCGACAGGGAGGCTGGGGACCGCACTGATAGCATTCCTGCCACAGGAGCGCCAGGCGCTACACCGGCCACAGAGCCCCCTGTCACTGGTGAGGCGGCCACTGAAGACCAGCCATCAGCATCTGAAGGCCCCTCATCCAGCAAGTACCTCAAGGTTGGCGAGAACCTGTTCATCAACTTGCCGGGGACGGCAAGCGCTGGGGCACCAGCCGAAGGAGAAGTTTTCGAAGAAATCATCGCTGCTGCCGGGCTTGAAGTTGTCGACGATCCCAACACTAGCAGCGGCAAATCTGAAGAGGATCAGCTCCTTCAGGCCATGGGCGAGAACTTCCGCAAACTCCAGGCTCTCCATCGCGCCCGGAAAGACAAGGCGGACTCCAGAATGGCAGTTGTTGAGGCGGCCGAAGCAGATTTCCAAAGGCGCGTCGCATAAATACAGATCTGGCACACCGAGGCCCTCCAAGAGTTGGTTGCCGGCCGGGAACAAGTGAGCCAGCAGTGGAATGAGATCCTCCTGAAGCAATCAGACATGGAGAAGGCGCATGATGAAGCTGTTCAAAGGATTGCTGCCGAAGATGCCCTCCTGACGGGGCGCCGCGTTGCTCTTGATGCTCGTGAGGAAGATCTCACTGCTCGTGAGCAGGCGCTCGCCGCCAAGCTTCGCAGCAAGGATGAAGACATTGAAAATCTTGTCGCGCGGCGGACCCAGGAGCTGGAGTAGAAGCACAAGCAGGCGCTCGAAGCTCTAACCGCAAGTCATGCCGGCAAGCTCAAGGAGGCCGTCGACGCTGCCGAAGCTGCAGAGGCCGCCAAGAACGAGCTGAGCGACAAAGTGAAGAGGCTGGATACAGATCTCGACGAGCATGGCAAGGAGCTCTCGACGCTCAAGGGGGACAGGGAAAAAACCCTCCACTCCTTGGCGGAGATGCAAGTCGCCCTGTCCGACAAGACCAAGCAGCTCTCCTCTGCGGCTGATGATATTGCGGTTCTGGAGCTGAAGCTGACCACGCTGCAGAAATCTCTCGAGGCCGGCAGGGCCCGTGAGAAGGCTCTACTCAAGGATCTCCAAGGAGAGAGGAACCTGCTCAAGAGCGCCGCCGCTGCCCAGAACGAGTACGAGAAGGGAGTGGAGATCTGGACTGGTCGTCTCATCGCTGCCGCGGAGAAGCTTACCGCGGAACTATCAACCATGGGCTTGTCGAACTTCAGATATTCTTCCAAGGAAAGAATATCCCCAAGCGCGAGATCGACGATGTTCTTTGAAAGCATCATCAACGCGTTGAGGACGCTCCAGTCCAGCCGGGCGACCCAACTGGCGAACGAGACTCGCCGGCTTTGCCGGGCCGTCCTTCGCAAGGTGCTGCTCAAGGTGGTGCACAGCAATCCCGGCATCGACCTCTCCAGCGCACTCGGCCACCTGCCAAAGGATGCAAATGTTGAGGCGCTTGAGAAGTGCATCGCGCCGATCCTTGAGAAGGTGGACTCCATCAAAAGGATCGAAGGCCAGCACAGGGATTGAGTGCTTCCCTTTTATTCTTGTCGCCATCATCTCATGTAAAAGACAGTTAAGTCTCGAGTTAGGACTGCGGCAACTCATGGATGTAATATAATTTAACTATGTTTAGGCTCATGCTAGCTACTTTCCTTGTCTGATTCCTTTATGTATGGAGTTCACCCTATGCTTACTGAAAAACTTGCCGGCGCGCAACCTGCCGCGAGCGCTGGGTGCGGGACTTCAGCAGCCTGCTGGAGGCGCAGCGGCCGGCAAGACTCCTTGGCGTTCTCAGTGCAGCCACTTAAATCGTTGAGTGGACTCGAAACAAAATAAGGGCGCAACTGATTACAACAAGGATTCCTTCGCGTGCAGATTTTCCATACAAGGGTTGGAATCGTCCAAGGAACTAACTTGGTAATAAAAGAAAAACTTGCTCTGAGTTTTTAGGACTTAGCTTTCTGTCTTTGTCCTTCCTCCGGCAAGCATACGATTCCGAACGTCACCAACTGGTATTCATGTCTCCCTCCCCCCCCCCCCAACAAAATTGCAGCGAGGAATCCTTCTGTCTTTAAGAAAAAGAAAGAAGAGAAAATAAAGAGATGAAACCTTGGCGGTTCGTTAGAACTTACCGGGATCAGGTGTTATACAACATCTTAGACAAACATGCATATATGAATGTGACCATGAGAATCAATAAGGAAATGTACAACACTTAATTTTATTCATCTGTGCTCAGGGTCTGCGCCTGGCTCTGTACAAAGGATCACATGCCTTGCCGGCAAGACTTGTACAAAAAGGTGGTTGCCGGGAGCCCCCGGCAACCGCGCCTTATGGATAGAACTTGCGAAGATGTTCGATATTCCAGGAATTACTTACTGGAACGCCATCCTCGGTCTCCAGGCGGACAGCACCAGGCCTGGTGACTCGTACTACCCGATAAGGGCCTTCCCACTTTGGCGTCAACTTGTTTGAATTCTTGGCGGACTGAATCCGTCGAAGAACAAGGTCGCCTTCCTCAAGGCTTCGGGCATGAACTTTGCGGCTATGATAGCGGCGCAAAGCTTGCTGGTAGCGTGCAGCTCGCACAGCAGCCTGAAGACGATTCTCCTCAAGGAGCACAGCGTTATCTTGCCACAGTTGCTCTTGCTCGAGCTCATCATAAGCGAGCACTCGAGGAGATCCGTATATGAGTTCCGTGGGGAGAACTGCTTCCGCTCCATACACTAGAGCGAAGGGCGTCTGGCCGGTGGCTCGATTTGGTGTCGTTCTGATTGACCAAAGAACCGCCGGTAACTCATCAATCCAGCATTTTCCGCACTTTTTCAGCCTGTCAAAAGTTCTGGTCCTGAGACCGCGTAGCACTTCAGCATTGGCCCTCTCCGCTTGGCCGTTGCTTCTCGAGTGAGCAACAGAGGCAAAACAAATCTTGCTGCCAAGGTCTTGGACGTACTGCATGAAGGTGCGACTTGTGAACTGCGTGTCGTTGTCGGTGATGATCCTGTTAGGCACACCGAAACGACAAACAATTCCTTTGAAGAACTTGACAGCCGACTGCGCTGTCACCTTCCTCACTGCTTCCACCTCCGGCCACTTTGTGAACTTGTCGATAGCAACGTACAAGTACTCAAAGCCCCCGGCAGCACGGGGGAAAGGGCCCAGTATGTCGAGCCCCCAGACCAAAAATGGCCAGGAGAGAGGGATTGTTTGAAGAGCTTGAGCTGGCTGATGTAATTTCTTCGAATGAAACTGGCACGCTTCACACCTGGTTACTAGTGCAGTCGCATCCTGGAGGGCGGTGGGCCAAAAGAAACCTTGCCGGAATGCTTTCCCGGCAAGCACTCTTGACCCTATGTGAGAGCCACACATGCCCCCATGTATCTCTGCCAACAGCTCTAGTCCATCCTCCCGAGGAATGCACTTCAATTTCACACCGTTTGGTCTCTTTCTGTATAGGATGTTATCGACGAACTTGTACATAACAGACCGACGGGCTACTCTCTCCGCTTCTTCCTGTTCCTCAGAGAGTTCACCTGTCTGAAGGAAATGGACGATGGGCTGCGCCCATGCTGCAGCCTGAGGCTCGACAGCTAGGACTAAAGGCATCTCCTCTGCCGGGGGGACATTTGTCTCGACAGCAAGGGCCTGAGGCCCTGCCGGAGCCTGTTGTTCCCCGGCAGGCGTGTCGATCCCGGCAACTTCCTTGCCGGCGGCTCCGGGGAGCTCTGCCGGGAAGTACTAGCCAGAGTTCAACTTTCTTCTCTTTTCTTGCCGCATCGATGGCGCCAAGGATGGTTGAGTCAATTGGAGCACAAAAGTTCCTGGTTCCACAGGCAACTTGAGGGCAGCATGCTTTGACGGGTCGTCAGCAATATTGTTCTCGGCACGAGGAACGTGCTCCATTTGGAGACCGTCAAAGCGCTCTTCCAATTTCCTCACTTCATCTACGTAGGCTTGCATCAACGGACTTTGATAGTTCTTGTTGACCTGCCTGACGACAAGCTGTGAATCACCCTTGATAATGAGCTTTTTGATACCAAGGTCTGCTGCGATCCTAAGACCGGCAAGCAAACCTTCATACTCTGCAGTGTTGTTGGTTGAACTCTCCCGGGGAAAATGCATTTGGACTACATACTTGAGGTGCTCTCCGGTGGGTGCGACAAGCAGCACACCAGCACTGGCGCCTTGCAGCGAAAAAGCCCCGTCAAAGTACATAACCCATTGCTGATTGATTTCCTTGCCGGGGAGACTTGTTTCTTGAACTTCTTCGTCTGGCGTCGGGGTCCATTCTGCAATGAACTCTGCCAAGGCCCTGCTCTGAATTGTGGAAGTACTTTCAAACTTAAGACCAAAGCTGGACAGCTCCAACGCCCACTCCACGATCCTGCCGGTTGCCTCCGGATTTTGCAAAATCCGTTGCAACAGAAAGCGAGTGACGACGGTGATCTCATGTGCTTGAAAATAATGGCGCAGCTTTCTCGAGGCCATAAGGAGGCCGAAAAGCAACTTCTGCACACCAGAATATCTTGACCTAGCCCCTTGTAAGAGGGAGCTAACAAAATAAACTGGGCGCTGCACCACCTTTTTCTTCTGCACGGGCTCTTCTGTTTGCGCAGATCCTGTCTTGCCAGGATCAACCCTTGCCGGGGAAGATCTTGCCACGTCATCTGGCGGTCCTGCCGCTGATGTTGCCTCCTCATCAGCTTTCCTCTGCGCCACCAACGCAGCACTAACCACTTGATTTGTCGCCTCCAGATACAGCAGCAACGGTTCTTGTGGTTTAGGTGCGACTAGCGTCGGCGGAGAAGAAAGGTATTTCTTCAAATCTTACAGCGCCGCCTCTGCTTCCGGGGTCCATTTCATTGGACCTGCCTTCTTCAAAATTTTGAAGAAAGGCAGGGCACGCTCAGCAGATTTGGAAATAAACCTGCTTAGAGCAGCAACACAGCCGGCAAGACGACGCACATCCTTGACGCGTCTCGGCGCTTCAATTTGCTCAATGGCTCTGATCTTGTCGGGGTTAGCTTCGATTCCCCGGCAAGATACAAAGAATCCGAGGAGCTTGCTGGAAGGAACACCGAACACGCACTTCTCAGGATTGAGCTTCAAGTTGATCTTGCGCAAGTTCGCAAATGTTTCTTCTAGGTCTTGAATGAGCGTTGCTTTATCCTTAGTTTTGACCACTATATCATCCATATATGCCTCCATATTTCTATGGAGTTGTGGCTCAAAACCAATCTGGATTGCTCTGGCAAATGTTGAACCAGCACTTTTCAACCCGAAAGGCATTCGTATAAAACAATACGTACCACATGGGGTGATAAAGGCGGTCTTCTCTTCATCTTCCTTTGCCATAAAAATCTGATGATACCCTGAATAGGCATCAAGGAAGGACAGGAGATCACAACCAGCGGTGGCATCCACAATCTGGTCGATGCGCGGCAAGGGAAAAGGATCTTTTGGACAAGCTTTATTGATATCTGTATAATCGATACAAAGCCTCCATTTCCCGTTCGCTTTCCGCACTACAACCGGATTGGCCAACCAGGTTGGATGAAGCACTCCTTTGACCAGTCCTGCCGCCTCCAGCTTCTTAATTTCTTCGGCAATGAACTCTTGCCGCTCCAAAGCCTGTTTCCTCACCCTTTGTCTTGACGGGCCGCGCATGAGGACAGACAGCAAGGTGGTGCTCAATTACTTTCCTGGGAACGCCGGGGATGTCAGACGGTTGCCATGCAAACACGTTGACATTCGCCCGCAGGAAAGCAACGAGCGCGCTTTCCTATTTGTCATCTAGGGTGGAACTTATGGTGAAAGTTCCCCTCGTTCCGTCCTCCCTGGCAGGCACCTTCTTGGTTTCCGGCGGGGCAGCCTTGGACTTCTTGTTCTTGCCGGTGGAACTCTCTAGTACGTCCTCGACGGAAGCGCAGCACTCCGAGGAGGTGCGCTTGCCGGAGTTCGCGCCAAGGTTCCTGCCGGTCTTCTTCTTCTTCCCCCCGGGAGTTCCAGCGGCAGGAGCAGATGCCTTCATGGCAGGTGCTGCAACTGCTTCCCGGTAAAGTTGGTCGGCACAGATGAGCGCATCCTTCTTATCGGAATGGATAGTGATGACGCTCAACGGCCCAGGCATCTTCAAGACGTTGTATGCATAGTGTGATGCCGCCATAAACTTAGCCAGCGCTGGCCGACCAAGGATCCCATTGTATGACATGGGGATCTTGGCGACATCAAACACCACCTTTTCGGTCCTGAAGTTAAGCTCGCTGCCAAATGTTACCGGCAGCGTGATCTTGCCCTTAGGCTGGGTTCTTCCCGGGTTGACCCCTTGAAACGTACCCGTTTCCTCGAGGTCTTCGTCGGGAATCTGAAGCTTTGTGAGCACATCTGGTGAGATTAAGTTTAGGCCGGCCCCGCCGTCAACTAACATCTTCGTCACCTTGAGGTTGCGAATTGTTGGGGAAACCAACAATGGCAAGCACCCGACCGCAGTCGTGCGATCAGGGTGATCCTCGGCGTCAAAGATGATAGGCGTGCTGGACCACTTCAGAGGCCTACATGCATCAGGGGATGGCTCTGCTGCATTAACCTCCCGCATCCACTGTTTAAGTTGGCGGTGGGAAGAATGCAGCGAGGCACCCCCATCAATGCACATAGCCTCCGTAGCCTTCTGGAATTCCTGCTCACTGGATTCGTCATCTTCTTCATCATCATCTCCTTCTTTATCTCGGCCCCGAGCGGGCCGATCCTTCTGTTGCTTGGCCTTGCCGCGGCGACCCCCTCGGCCACCGCATTTCTTGCCGGACCCCTCAGCACCATCTTGGGCCTTCTCCTTGTCTCGCCTCTCGTATTCGGCCTTCTGCTTCTCGGCAAGCTGCTCAACTTGCCGGCAGTCCTGGAGATCATGGCCCTTAGTGCGATGGATCTTGCAGTACTGCTTGCCGGAGTTCTCCGACTTGTCGGCAGCCGCCAAGGCCTGACAGGAAGGGCACCCGGCAAGATCCTTGCCGGGGTCACCAACCTTGACCTTCTTGGCGGCGCCAGGGTTGCCGGATTCCTCGACGGCAAGCACGGCCTTGCCTCCGCACTTCCAATTCCGCCGCCGGCCTTTCCTTGACGGAGCCGCGGCATCTTCTTCTTCTGAGTCGCCTGTCGCACCAACAACTTCACCGGGGAGTTTCCTCCCCTCTTCAGCTCGAGCACACTTGTCGGCCAAAGTGTAAAGCTCGGCAATACTCCTGACTTTGTTCATTGCCATCTCTTCCCGCATCCTGCGGTTACGCACGTTCTGATGGAACGCGCTAATGACAGCGGCAGGATGAACATCAGGAATATTGTACTGCACCCGGCTGAATCTCTGCATAAACTTGCGCAGGGACTCGCCCTCCTTCTGAGGGATGATGTGCAAATCACTTTCTTGGCCAGGAGCTTGGTAGCCTCCAACAAAGGCGCCAACAAACTGATGGCACAGATCTGACCAGCAAGAAATAGAATCCTCCGGCAGATGCATCAACCACGACCTGACGTTGGGTTTGAGCACTAACGGGAAGTAGTTGGCAAGTATCTTGTCATCTCGGCCCCCGGCAGCTTGCACCGCAATGGTGTAGATGCTCAGGAACTCCGAGGGATGAGTCTTGCCGTCATATTTCTCCGGGACCTCTGGCTTGAAGGTTCGGAGATGGGGCCACTGGACTTGCCGCAGCTCACGGGTAAACGCTGGAGGTCCTACCTCGTAAGGCAAGTCTCTTACGTTCCCTGGCGCGAGCTCATCGACAACCGGCCCCGCGCGCTTATCAGACTGATAGCGTACTTCCCGTCGCCGCTCGATGGTTGTTCGAGCGTCCTCCTTGCCTCGTTCCTGGAGAACCAGACGCTGATCACGGCGCATCCGTGGATCGGACGACGCCGTGGAAACTTCTTCATGGCGGTCGACTTGCTGAGTCGTCGGCCGCTGCTGACGCCGCGGAGGAGAGTGCACTGTAGTTGCACCACCTCCGGTTTTCTCTGCACCGGCTCGCGTCGGATCGATGGGCCTCCGCTGAGAGGGCCCTGCCTCTTGCGGTCCATCCTTGTTAGCGAAGCCGATAAGGCTCTGGATAGTAGCTCGCCACTCCTCCATCTTCTTCGGGGTAGGAGGAAAATCGAGGAGCAGCTGTGCACGTGCCAAGGCTTCCGCTGGCGTAGGTGGCGGCGACAAGTGCGAGGTGCGTGAGGTGCTCTGACTCCTAACCAAGTTAGAAGGAGCACCGCCACAGTCACGCGACCGTGCACCACCTTCGCCGGCAGCTTGGTGTGCATGCTGGTCCCGCGCATCTTGGGATTTATGCGCAGAAACCTTTTCGTGGGGACGCCCCGAACCACCAGCGCCATGATGTCACTCATCTCGCATGACCTGGGCAGGTTGCGAGGCTCGCGCCGGCGCGGGAGCTCCAGCAGGCGCTCTTCGATCTCTAGAGTTTGTTGTGCCACCCGTAGGCAACACAACGCCATCTCTAGATCCAGCGGCGCGCAAGTTACCACTGCCACTGCGAACGATACTGCTCGCTTGGCTTGGGTCACCAGAACGCCGCGGGGGTTCCAGTCCTCTTCCTTCTGCACCCACACCATCGCCTGTCTGCGAAGGCGCAGGCAAAACGGACCCGGACGGTTGTGCTGTCGCAATATTCTTCTTCTTGGGCGGCATGATGATGAGGATGATGAAGGAACTAGGGCGTCGACCACCAGATCAGGTTCACGCAAACCTCAATCCCCCTACCTGGCGCGCCAAAGATGTCGGGGCACGACACCTATGGGATCCCGAGAGATCCCTTTACGATTCGGCGGGGGGAGAGGTATACGCAAAGAGCAGAACCAGTGATCGACACGGGAAGTTTTTACCCAGGTTCGGGCCGCAGATCAGTGTAAAACCCTACTCCTGCTTTATGTTCTTATTGATGTTCTTGAGCCCAGCCTTCAGGAGCGCTCGCAATGAACAGTGCGTTCAAAGAGCAGCTACGCATGCAGAATGGGCCAGAAGTTCTCCTCCTCTGTAGCAGTTGCCTTGGGCCTCCTTTTATATGCTCAAAGGGGTCTCCACAGTGGCAAAATGTATATACATTGAGGTGTAAAGTAGCTACAGGGTATCATACCTAACCCCTGACGGATTAGGACAAGCGCATTTAATGCACCGTGAGGTGTCCGTTTAGGTGTCCTCACTTTCTTGGGGATGGAAAAAGGGGCCATCCCATCAGCACCGCTTAAGCTCTCCTCCACTGGCGCGTTGCCACGCATCCAGAGAAGGACCCAGAATGTCAGGCTTTGTCGCTGTGCTGGAGCGGTGGCATAGTGGCAGAATCTCGCCAGGCGCCGATCCTTGCCGGGCACCAATCCTTGCCGGGCGCCAGGGCTTGCCGGGCGACGAGCTTTGCTGGGAACCAAGCCTTGCCGGGCACCGAGGCTTGCCGGGCTCTACGGGCCATCCCGGCAAGGATCTTGCCGGGGAGGCTGGCCTTCGATTTCCAGCTTTGCTTATTTGCTGACTCTCAGATCTCTGACTTGATGATTCCCTTGATGACTTAAATCGACCTCGAGTTGATCCCGGCAAGCCTTGCCGCGATGACGGCTACAACTGCCCGTGCACAAGTAAGGGGTACTAGTGGCCCAATACTTAGTACACCGACACTACGTTTCTCCATGAACTTAATACACTAGATGCATGCTGGATAGCGGTCGATGTGTGGAGTAATAGTAGTAGATGCAGGCAGGAGTCGGTCTACTAATCTTGGACGTGATGCCTATATAATGATCATTGCCTGGATATCGTCATGATTATTTGAAGTTTTATCAATTGCCCAACAGTAATTTGTTCACCCACCGTTTGCTATTTTTCTCGAGAGAAGCCACTAGTGAAACCAACGGCCCCCGGGTCTCTTCTTTAATATATTTGCCTTTGCGATCTATTTTCCTTTGCTTTTATTTTCAGATCTATTAAACCAAAAATACAAAAATACCTTTCTGCACTTTATTTTATTTGGCGTTCGATCTATCAATATTTACAACTCTCTCATGTTCGTTTGCCAATTTCTGGCGCCGTTGCCCAAAAGGGATTGACAACCCCTTTTACACGTCGGGTTGCGAGTATTTGTTATTTGTGTGCAGGTGCTGTTTACGTAGTGTTGCTTGGTTCTCCTACTGGTTCGATAACCTTGGTTTCATCACTGAGGGAAATACCTACCACCACTGTGCTGCATCATCCCTTCCTCTTTGGGGAAATACCGATGAAGCTTCAAGCCACATCATGTTCCAGGTGGCGTGAGTTGTGAAACAATTCCACATTGCTTTAAATGAAGGCCAAAATCGTAACTCAAATATTCGTCTTCGCGATCAGATCGTAGAAACTTTATTTTCTTGTTACGATGATTCTCCACTTCACTCTGAAATTCTTTGAACTTTTCAATTGTTTTAGACTTGTGTTTCATCAAGTAGATATACCCATACCTACTCAAATCATCTGTGAAGGTCAGAAAATAACGATACTCGCCGCGTGCCTCCACACTCATCAGACCGCATACATTGGTATGTATTATTTCCAATAAGTCATTAGGTCGCTCCATTGTTCCGGAAAATAGAGTTTTAGTCATCTTACCCATGAGGCATGGTTCGCAAGCATCAAATGATTCATAATCAAGTGATTCCAAAAGTCCATCCGCATGGAGTTTCTTCATGCGCTTTATACCAATATGACCTAAACGGCAATGTCACAAGTATGTTGCACTATCATTATCAACTTTGCATCTTTTGGCATCAATATTATGAATATGTGTATCACTACGATCGAGATTCAACAAGAATAGACCATTCATCAAAGGTGCATGACCATAAAAGATATTATTCGTATAAATAGAACAACCATTATTCTGTGACTTAAATGAATAACCGTCTCGCATTAAACAAGATCCAGATATAATGTTCATGCTCAACGCTGGCACCAAATAACAATTATTTAGGTCTAAAACTAATCCCGAAGGTAGATGTAGAGGTAGCGTGCCGACGGCAATCACATCAACCTTGGAACCATTCCCGACGCGCATCGTCACCTCGTCCTTAACCAATCTTCGTTTATTCCGCAGCTCTTGTTTTGAGTTACAAATATGAGCAACCGAACCAGTATCAAATACCCAGGCGCTATTACGAGCATTGGTAAGGAACACATCAATAACTTGTATATCAAATATACCTTTGTTCACTTTGCCATCCTTCTTATCTGCCAAGTATTTGGAGCAGTTCTGCTTCCAGTGACCATTTCCTTTGCAGTAGAAGCACTCAGTTCCAGGCTTGGGTTCAGCTTTGGGCTTCTTCACGGGAGTAGCAACTTGCTTGCCATTCTTTTTGAAGTTCCCTTTCTTTCCCTTGCCCTTTTTCTTGAAACTAGTGGTCTTGTTAACCATCATCAACACTTGATGCTCCTTCTTGATTTCTACCTCTGCCGATTTCAGCATCGCGAAGAGCTCACGAATCGTTTTCATCATCCCTTGCATATTATAGTTCATCACGAAGCCTTTGTAGCTTGGTGGCAGTGACTGAAGAACTCTGTCAATAACACTCTCAACTGGAAGATCAATTCCCAGCTGAGTCAAGTGGTTATGATACCTAGACATTTTGAGTATGTGTTCACTGACAGAACTGTTCTCCTCCATCTTGCATCTAGAGAACTTGTTGGAGACTTCATATCTCTCAACCCGGGTATTAGCTTGACATATCAACTTCAGCTCTTGGAACATCTCATATGCTCCGTGACGTTCAAAACGTCTTTGAAGTCCCGGTTCTAAGCCGTAAAGCATGGCACTGAACTATTGAGTAGTCATCAGATCAAGCCTGCCAGACGTTCATAACATCTGAAGTAGCTCCTGCAGCAGGTCTGTCACTGTCGGTGCAACAAACCCTAGGTCTGTTGCCCTGACTGTGCACATGCACGAGAACAAGATCACAACAACAAGGCCGTGTCAAGATACAAGAGACCAAGATCTTCGAAGAACCAGCAGGCAGATTAAGAAGGCCAAGACCAAGACAGAGAAGCGAGACACCACCAGGAGAAAAGCCTCCCTTGCCGAGCAGGCGGACCTGGCAGGGACAAGGGCTCCCCCGGAAGGGCGCATTCAAGACGTCCCGGCAGGGCCTGCCGGGACTCAAGAGGGCAAAGACACCTCACCAAGCCATCTCACCACGACCCACGTCGTTGATCAATGCGGTGTCAAGCCGCAAAGTGACTAAGTGGCAGCCATTCACCACATGGTGGCCTCTTTCTACAGGAAATGCCTACAGATGACACCCGTCCTGCGGCGTGTCAAGCAAGCAGGCATGAAGCTGGAAAGACGAGCCCGGCAAGGCTTGCCGGGCGAGCAACGATGTGACGTTGAGCAGTGCATTTAATGCACTCTGTCAGCCTGCGGAATTAGGTATGATAGCACTGTTTGCTATCTTATCAGTGCATAATGACTGTTTTGCCACTGTGGTGACCCCTTAACCTATAAAAGGAGGCCCATGGCAACCGAAGCAAGGGTGGGAAAGTTGAACACCCTCACGCTCGTACGCGTGTAGTCACTGCCTCCCCAGGGCGAGCCTGCCAGGCAAGTGTACTACGCTCCACCACCACTTTTCCACCATCAATCCACCAAAGCAGGAGTAGGGTTTTATGCCTCGCGGCAGCCTGAACCTGGGTAAAATTGCCTGTGTGATCTCTGCCGTGCTGCCCCACGTTCTTCTGCTCTTTGTGCGACTCAACATCCCCCTGCCGAACCAGCAAGGGGCCCCTTGGCCCCATAGGTGGTCGTGGTTTCCCGCGACATCTTGGGTGCGCCAGGTAGGGGCATCGCTTGCGCGAACCTGAAAGCGTGTGCAGCACGTCATCTTCATCACCATCTTCGTCTTCGACAGCGGCGTCGGCAATGGCGCCCAAGAAGAAGCCCGGTGCTACTGCTCACCCATCCACCTCGAAGGCGCCGCCGCCCGCAGCCACCAACGCTGCGGGGGACACGGAGGTGCACGAGAGTGTGGACGCCGCTGGGGCTGTGGTCGGGGCAGGCGGCACCATCACCACTTCCCCTGCGGTCGAAGCAGGAGCAGGAGACGCCGGAGGAGAGCAACATCAACAACACCCCGATGGCCACGCTCTGCGAGGTACAGGTGAAGGGGCTACTCCATCCACACTCCTTCCCCTCGCCGACGGGCACAGCCGCAGCGATGGCGCTCGGTCCGAGGCGAATCACTGCCCTCTGGCTGCCCCCACCACAGGGGCGGCCGCATCACGTGCACCTCCCTCGGGACGAGTCGACCAGGCTGCTGCGCCTAGTGGAGCTGCTGACCCTCAAGCACCGTCACCGCGCCACCATGCCATCCAGGTGGCCACCCCGCAACAGCGGGGGCGAGATACGGTCGCTGCTGGCCCCGTCAGGAGCCGAGCGACGGCGCAAACTACGTCATCATCGCCCTTACCAAGTACTGCTACAGGGGCCATCGCGCGGGCTCAACTGCTGCTGAGGTTTCCGCCAGCGGCCGAGTAGATGGATGAATGGCGTGCCACCATCCAGAGCCTGCTCGGCTTCGCCGACGCTGGGGGCTCACAGCGAGCTAGCCCGCCACGGCCTCCCCAAGCGACGACAACGACCCGTGCTGCTGGTCGTACGGAAGGGGCCACCCCCACGGTACAATTCCCTCCACGGCAGCCAGCGCGGACGCAGCGGAATCAAGAGCCTGATGGCGTCTCGACGGCCTCTTCTGACCCTCGAGCGCATCCAGACCGCCAACGTGCCCCGGAGGACCGGCGGAGGGGAGACGCACGCGTTGTCGTTGAGCAACGCTGCGACGCCCACCGCCGGGCCAATGGGTGCGACGGTCTCGACGTCGACGAGCCTGCACTCGATACCGGCGGGTACCTACCTTTCGAGGTTGGGTGCCCTTCCTTTACTCATGAGCTGCGGCAAGTCCGTTGGCCGTCCGTCCGCACGTTCAAGCCAGAGACACCCGAGAAGTACGATGGGAGGCTAAACCCGACAGAGTTTCTGAGCATCTACACCATCGCTGTTGAAGCTGCCGGGGGAAGAGATGAGAAGGTATTCGCCAACTACTTCCCTTTGGCTCTCAAGTCCAATGTGAGGTCTTGGCTGATGCACCTGCCAGAGAACTCCATTTCATCATGGGTTGATTTGTGCCATGAGTTCATTGGCGCCTTCACTGGCAGCCATCAAGAACCAGGTCGGCCCAGCGATCTACAACTTCTTTAGCAGAAAGAAGGAGAGACTCTCCGGAAGTATTTGCACAGATTTAGCAGAGTCCATAGAAACATCCCAAATATCCATCCAGCAGCTATGATAGCTGCCTTCCAGTCCAATGTGCACAACTAGAAGATTCGTTCAAAGATGAATGTACGGTTGCCCAAGACTGTGAAGGAACTTTACACCTTGGTGGATAAGTGTGCTCGGATGGAGGAGGGAAGAAAACTACCCGGAGAGGAGGATTGCATTAATGTTGATTCAGAGGATGATGACGAGTCCACCAGTTAGAAGAAGAGCAAGAAGCGCAATAAGAAGTGCAAGGATAAGACGGTAATGTCTGTTGAAGGGTCGGGTATCCCTAGTACCGGAAAGAAGGTTAAGGCCAAAACCCCCGGTAACGAAGCTGTCGTGTGCTCTGACTGCCGGGAGGCCGCGGCCGCCGAAAAGGCCGGGAAAGGTGATGGGCCGTACTGCAAGATCCATCAGACTAAGGGCCACGACCTTCAAGAGTGTTGTCAGGTTGAACAACTTGTCAAGAGACAGAAAGCAGAATATGAGAAGCGTGACAAGGAAAAGGGACAGAATGTTGCTGGCGGTAAGGGTCGTGGCGGTGAAGTAAATCGCCCTGGCAGACCTCTTCGGAACAAAGGGAAACCTGCCAGGGATCGAGAGAAGGAAGCCTGCGGTGATGAGAGTGATGAAAGGGATGAAGAGGAAACCAGTGAGAAGGAGTTCCAGAAGGCCACTGACGCCCTGTGCATTGACGGGGGTGCGTCCCTACACGCCTCTCACCGCCAACTCAAGCGGTGGGCGCGTGAGGTTAATGCCGTGGAACCAGCGCCAGGGGCCCGAAAACCACTCAAATGGTCACACATGCCCATCATTTTTTACGAAGAGGATCATCCTGATCGCACCACCGCGGTAGGATGTTTGCCGTTGTTGGTCTCTCCAACAATTCGCAACCTCAAGGTCATGAAGATGTTGGTGGACGGCGGGGCCGGGTTGAATCTGATTTCCCCAAAGGTTATCAGCAAGCTTCAGATAGCAGAGGTTGAGTTAAAAGTCACCGGCCTGTTTCAAGGAGTTAATCCCGGCAGGAGTCATCCTAATGGAAAGATCACGTTGCCTGTGACGTTTGGGGGAGAGCTGAACTACCGGACTGAAAAGATTGTGTTTGATGTGGTTGACCTCCCCTTGCCGTACAATGGAATCCTTGGACGCCCAGCCCTGGCTAAGTTCATGGTGACATCCCACTATGCCTACAATGTCTTGAAGATGCCAGGGCTAGTTGGAGTCATTTCCGTCCCATCGGATGAGAAAGACGCAATCATTTGTATGGACAAGATGTACCGGGATGCAGTTGCGGCAGAGGCAGCGGCAGCGGCAGTTCCCGCCAAGGAGAACAGAGGGAAGGAGAAGGATAGTAAGGGCTCCGGCAAGGAATTCGGGAAGCACGCCTCTTCGGAGTGCGCTGCGCCTGTTGATGACTTGCCGGAGAGTTCCAACAGCAAGAGATCCAAGGTTACTGCTCCACAAGTGAAGAAGGTCCCGGCAGGGCTGTCTGGCGTTGATGGTACTTTCACCATCAACGCCACCCTCGATGACAAATAGGAAAGCACGCTCGTTGCCTTCCTGCGGGCGAATATCGATGTGTTTGCCTGGCAACCATCTGATATCCCCGGTGTTCTCAGGGAGGTAATCGAGCACCACCTTGCTGTCTGCCCACATGCCCGACCTGTCAAGCAGAAAGTCCGGAAGCAGGCCTTGGAGAGGCAGCAGTTCATTACAGAGGAGATCAAGAAACTTGAGGTAGCTGGTTTGGTCAGAGGAGTGCTGCATCCAACGTGGTTAGCAAATCCAGTGGTTGTCCGGAAGGCCAATGGGAAATGGAGACTTTGCATAGACTTCACAGATCTCAACAAGGCTTGCCCGAAAGACCCATTTCTCTTGCCGTGCATCGACCAGATCGTGGACTCCACTTCAGGCTGCGATTTGCTCTCCTTTTTGGATGCATATTCTGGGTATCATCAAATCTTCATGTCCAAGGAAGACGAAGAGAAGACCTCGTTCATCACCCCGTGTGGTACGTACTGTTTTATCCGCATGCCTTTCAGATTAAAGAGTGCCGGGTCTACTTTTGCAAGGGCAGTCCAGATTGGTTTTGGGCCACAGCTGCACAGAAACATTGAGGCTTATATGGATGATATTGTGGTCAAAACCAAGGACAGATCAACCCTTATCCAGGATTTGGAGGAGACATTTGCCAATTTGCGCAAGATCAACTTGAAGCTCAACCCGGAGAAGTGTGTATTTGGTGTTCCCTCCGGCAAGCTGCTCGGGTACTTTGTATCCCATCGGGGGATCGAAGCCAACCTCGATAAGATCCAAGCCATCGAACAGATCCAAGCACCAAAGATGGTCAAAGATGTAAGGCGTCTGACAGGTGCGTTGCCGCGCTAAGCAGATTCGTTTCCAAGTCTGCCGAGCGCGCCTTGGCGTTCTTCAAAATCTTGAAGAAGGCAGGGCCCATGAAGTGGACTCCAGAAGCAGATGCGGCTTTGCAAGAGTTGAAGGCCTACCTATCTTCTGTGCCCACCTTGGTTGCTCCCAAACCACAAGAGCCGTTGTTGTTATACTTGGCAGCAACCAATCAAGTGGTTAGTGCAGCCTTGGTGGCGCAGCGGGAAGTGGATGAAACAAAGAGTAAGCAAAGACCGGCAGAGTCAGATAGGGATCAGGACAGAGGTAAGCACGGCAGCAAAGACAACCCCAAGGACACGGCAAGGAAGAAAGTGGTGCAGCGCCCAGTGTACTTCGTTAGTTCCCTGCTACAGGGGGCTAGATCGAGGTACTCTGGCATGCAAAAGTTGATCTTTGGCCTCATTATGGCCTCAAGGAAACTGCACCACTACTTCCAAGCCCATGAGATCACAGTTGCCACTCGCTTCCCATTGCAAAGGATACTCCGGAACCCTGAGGCTACTGGTAGAATAGTGGAGTGGGCTTTGGAGTTATCCAATTTTGGTTTGAAGTTTGAGAGCACATCAACAATCCAGAGCAGGGCATTGGCAGAGTTTATTGTAGAATGGACGCCAACCCCTGATGAGGAAGTGCCAGAAACAGTTATCCCCGGCAAGGAGGCGCCCCAAGAATGGATTATGTATTTTGATGGTGCTTTTTCCCTACAAGGTGCAGGGGCTGGCGTGCTTCTCGTCGCTCCCTCCGGGGAACACTTGAAGTACGTCATCCAGATGCATTTTGCCTGGGAAGAGGCAACCAACAATACAGCAGAGTATGAATTGCTCCTTATCGGGCTCAGGATTGCCGCAGAATTGGGAATCAAGAAGCTGATCATTCGAGGAGACTCACAGCTTGTGGTGAGACAAGTCAACAAGGATTACCAAAGTTCATTGATGGAGGCATACGTTGAGGAAGTGAGAAGATTGGAGGAGTGCTTTGACGGGTTGCAAACAGAGCACATACCCCGTGCGGAAAATAGCATAGCTGATCACCTGTCAAAGTGTGCTGCCCAAAAGTTTCCTGTGGAACCAGGAACTTTTGTTCTCCATCTTACTCAGCCCTCCGTATCCCCAGCAAAAATGGCCCAGAAAAGGAGAAAGCTGGACTCCGGTAAGCCTCTCCCGGTAGAGCTATCCGCTCCTGGCAGGGACCCTGCCGGAAACAACTCCTCACAACCTACCGGACCGCACCCTCCAGCCGGACCCATGGTCCCTGCGAACAAGGAATGTGCCCCCGAAGTTGAGGAGGTGCCGCTAGTCCTTGTTGCCGAGCCCCAGGCTCCAACTTGGGCAAGGCACATAGTCCACTTTCTCCAAACCGGAGAACTCCCCAATGACCAAGATGAGGCTGAAAGAGTAGCCCGGAGGGCCAGTATGTACCAGTTTTCGATGACACTCTGTACAGAAGGAGGCCCAACGGTGTGAAATTGAAGTGCATCTGCCGGGAAGAAGGGAAGGAACTACTGGCTGAAATACACAAAGGCATGTGCGGCTCCCACATTGGATCAAGGGCGTTGGTTGGGAAAGCATTCCAGCAAGGATTCTATTGGTCCACAACCCTCTAAGATGCGGTTGAGCTAATCACCAAATGTGAATCCTGTCAGTTCCATTCCAAGAAAATCCACCTGCCTGCCCAAGCTCTTCATACAATCCCTTTATCATGGCCATTTTCGATATGGGGGCTCGATATCCTCGGCCCTTTCCCCCGAGCGATCGGGGGCTTTGAATTCTTGTTCATTGCTATCGACAAGTTTACAAAGTGGCCGGAAGTTGCTGCTGTGAGAAAGGTGACTGCTCAATCAGCTATCAAGTTCTTGAAAGATTTGGTGTGTCGTTTTGGAATCCCGGCAAGGATTATTACCGACAATGGCACCCAATTCACGAGCCGCGCCTTCATGCAATATGTTCATGCCCTCGGAAGCAAAATCTTGTTTGCTTCTGTCGCACATCCCAGAAGCAACAGGCAAGCTGAGAGGGCGAACGCTAAAGTGCTGCGGGGACTCAAAACAAGAACCTTTGATACGCTGCAGAAGCACGGCAGGCGGTGGATCGATGAGCTGCCGGTAGTTCTATGGTCCCTCAGAACGACACCAAATCGAGCTACCAGGCAGACTCCTTTTTCTCTGCTCTATGGGGCGGAAGCAGTTATCCCCACTGAACTCATTTATGGGTCGCCTCGAGTGCTACGACGAAGTAGCGCAAGTTTAGCACCGGCGTGATGACGCTGTGCTACTCGAGGAGAACCGTCTCCGGGCTGCTATGCGTGCTGCGCGCTATCAGCAAGCCCTATGTCGCTATCATAGCGCAGGGTTCATGCCCGGTGTTTTGAGGAAGGTGACCTTGTCCTTAGGCGCGTTCAGTCCGCCAAGGGTACAAACAAGTTGACGCCGAAGTGGGAAGGCCCTTACCGGGTAGTACGAGTCACCAGACCTGGCGCAGTCCGTCTGGAGACCGGAGATGGCATTCAATTGCAAAACTCATGGAATATTGAGCATCTCCGCAAGTTCTACCCATAAGGCGTGGCTGTCGGGCCCTGCCCGGCAACCACCCTTTTGTACAGGCCTTGCCTCAGTTGCATGTAACCCCTTGTACAAAGCCAGGCGATGATCCTGAGCACCATAGAAATAAACGAAGCGCTGAGGGGCCCCCGACCAAGTTGCATGCATGCATAAGCATTTCATGAGCATTTGCATATACATATAGATAGGATCGCATCCATTTGCATATGAATATAGATAGGATCGCATCCTGCATCATTCTCATCTGCATAAAGCTGCAGGTTCCTGCCGAGAACTCGGTTTCTGCAAGAAGATGAGGAGATGAACCAACGCTGCGATCCCCGGCGAACCAGACAGATAAGTTCTACCTCTTGTCCATAAGTGTTCTGTAAGCTAAAACTTGTGCATAAGAAAACCCCGCCACTCTTCGAAACTTAGGTGCTCCCATCCCTGGCTCGAACATTGCTTCGGCCTGGATGGTCGTAGTGGCCTTTGATGAAAAGAAGTTGGCGGGGGGCTGGCCCCTCTATTTCTTGCCGGAAGGCACAGTTCCCCGGCAATGAAGGAAGGGTACCGGCAGGATAGCCTACTGGGGAAAAATCGTTTATTTAAAATAAAGAGGCATTTCACCTCTGCGTGGACATATACATGCACGAGTTCCCGGCAAGGTTCATCTTTTTCATTAATATGCTGGTCATACAAGTACAAACCTTACAGAACACAGATATGGACTCGAGAGATTACATTATTTGAACTAAAATTTGGCAAATGCCTAAGAGTTTAAGATTGAAAAAAGATAAGTGCCCCGTGATGCCCTTTCTTGTCCCTCTCCTCCTAGGCATAGCAGTTGAAGGCGAGAAGGGCAAAAGGAGTGCCTGAGCAGAAGCCCGGGCCGTTCCCATCGGGCTCCAGGAGAGGTAGCCTGACGGGGACGGGGGAGCACCGGGGAACGCATCGATGGAGAGCACGACGGAGGCGACCCGCTAACCACCACCACCAAGGCCAGCAGGACACGGCAAGGCTAACGGAGCTGCAGCCCAAGAGGAAGCCTGTCGGGGCCTAGCTGGAAGGCTGCTGGAGGAAGCCGGGCGGCATCATCCCCACCCCTGCATCCAACTCGCCGGCAAATCACCTTGCCGGGAAGTAGAGGCAGATGCAGATGATGGTGCTGCCGCCTGATGAAGATGGTGCGGGCGACGCTCAGCCGGAGCCAGAGTCGTCGCCCTCCCGCGCACCGCCATCGTCATCACCGTCACTGTCCTCCTCGTCGCTTTCACTCGAGGAGGAGCTTTCGTCGTCGGTCGAGCTCTCCGCGCAGCACCCTAAGCGAGCTCCTGAGCGCCTGAAGATCTTGACGGAGAGCAGGCCGCTCTCCATTAATTTGAACTGGAGAACGTGCCCTTCCGAGAAACCGTGGGCACGAGCAAAGGTCTTCCAACCACGGCGGAGGTACATCACATGAGGAGCAGGGAAGTCGACATCAACCCACATGCCACCGTTCCCACAGCCCCTCATGTGCAACCTCAGAGCGCATGGCTATTCGAGCTCCATTTCCCATGCGAATGGAGTAGGGAGGCGAAGATGGCCGCATGGGGGTTTGTACAGCCTGATGATGAACTCTCGAGGGTGATCCCCGACATGGCCGTCCATTGGAGGGAGGACCACCGGCGAGGGCGCCGCTAAGGCATCGCCCCGTCCCCCTCTTCCTCGAGCACCGCGGCGACCTCAACCTCGCCCCCTCCCTCCTCCTCTCGCGGTGGGCTCCTCTATCACGGGATCAGGAGGAGGAGGGATGCGCTGTCGAGTAGAAGCCCTCGTCACCGCCACTGGAGTGCTGTCGCGCCCTCGTCCTCTCACCATGGCGAGTGGGGAAAGATTGCATGAAGGGAGAAGAGGTGTGAGTGAAAATGCACTGCTCTTCCCCCCTTTTTATAGAAGGACGGAGCGGGGGGCTAGCCTTTTGCACAGAAAACGGCCGCCCCGTTCCCCCAATACGGCCTCCCTGCACCTTCTGCGGCCCAAAGAATCAAGGCCGACCCTCTGCCCCAACCATCAACGCCTGGTTCTCGACCGAGGCACTCGTCCCCACGCTCTCCGCATCCACCACCTACCACGACCAATGCATGCGGAGCACGTGGCAGGTGCATGCGAGGCGGGGAGCAAGTGGGATGGCAGTTTCCGCCCCGTGATCGTGGGGCGTGGGCAATCCACGGGCCACAACCCAAGTTTTCCGCAGCATTACGCACGACGAGCGGGAAAACAGGAAACTGGCCCAAAGTCAAGATTAATGAAGAAGCAAAGAAGACTCCAAGAGATCAGCCTCTTCAGCGACCCTGCCTGTGCACTTATTAGGACCTACCCCGACGACGCCCGGCATCGCGATCGGGGCAGGCCCGGGGGCTTCTGTCGGTGCAACAAACCCTGGGTCTGTTGCCCTGACTATGCACAGGCACGAGAAGATACAAGAGACCAAGATCTTCGAAGAACCAGCAGGCAGATTAAGAAGGCCAAGACCAAGATAGAGAAGCGAGACACCACCAGGAGAAAAGCCTCCCTTGCCGAGCAGGCGGACCTGGCAGGGACAAGGGCTCCCCCGGAAGGGAGCATTCAAGACGTCCGGCAGGGCCTGCCGGGACTCACGAGGGCAAAGACACCTCACCAAGCCATCTCACCACGACCCACGTCGTTGATCAATGCGGTGTCAAGCCGCAAAGTGACTAAGTGGCAGCCATTCGCCACATGGCGGCCTCTTTCTATAGGAAATACCTACAGATGACACCCGTCCTGCGGTGTGTCAAGCAAGTAGGCATGAAGCTGGCAAGACGAGCCCGGCAAGGCTTGCCGGGCGAAAAACGATGTGACGTTGAGCGGTGCATTTAATGCACTCTGTCAACCTGCGGAATTAGGTATGATAGCAGTGTTTGCTATCTTATCAGTGCATAATGACTGTTTTGCCACTGTGGTGAACCCTTAACCTATAAAAGGAGGCCCATGGCAACCGAAGCAAAGGTGGGAAAGTTGAACACCCCCACGCTCGTACGCGCGTAGTCACTGCCTCCCTAGGGCGAGCATGCCGGGCAAGTGTACTACGCTCCACCACCACTTTTCCACCATCAATCTACCAAAGCAGGAGTAGGGTTTTATGCCTCGCGGCGGCCCGAACCTGGGTAAAATTGCCTGTGTGATCTCTGCCGTGCTGCCCCACGTTCTTCTGCTCTTTGTGCGACGCGACATCCCCCCTGCCGAACCAGCAAGGGGCCCCTTGGCCCCATAGGTGGCCGTGGTTTCCCGCGACAGTCACCTAGAGGTGCATCAAGGACATAATTTTTCTATGTAGCAATGAGGATAATCCTCAAGTTACGGACCCAGTCTGTGTAGTTGCTACCATCATCTTTCAACTTAGCTTTCTCTAGGAACGCATTAAAATACAAGGGAACGGTAGCACGGGCCATTGATCTAGAACATAGATATGCAAAAACTATTAAGACTAAGTTCATGATAAATTAAGTTCAATTAATCAAATTACTAATGAACTCCCACTTAAATTAACATCCCTCAAGTTATCTAAGTGATACATGATCCAAATCAACTAACCCATGTCCGATCATCACGTGAGATGGGGTAGTCATCAATGGTGAACATCTCTGTGCTGATCATATCTACTATATGACTCATGTTCGACCTTTCGGTCTCCAGTGTTCCGAGACCATGTATGTACATGCTAGGCTTGTCAAGTTTAACCCAAGTATTCTGCATGTGCAAAACTGGCTTACACCCGTTGTATGTGAACGTAGAGTCTATCACACCCGATCATCACGATGTGCTTCGAAACGACGAACTTTGGCAACGGTGCATACTCAGGGAGAACACTATTATCTTGAAATTAAGTGAAGGGATCATCTTATAATGCTACCGTCGTTCTAAGCAAAATAAGATGCATAAAGGATAAACATCACATGCAATCAAAAATATGTGACATGATATGGCCATCATTATCTTGTGCTTTTTGATCTCCATCTCCAAAGCATCGGCATGATCTCCATCGTCACCGGCACGACACCTTGATCTCCATTGTAGCATCGGGGTCATCTCGCCAACTATTGCTTCTACAACTATTGCTAACGCATAGCGATAAAGTAAAGCAATTACATGGCGCTTAGTGATTGACACACAGGTCATACAATAATTAAAGATAACCCTAAGGCTCCTGCCGGTTGTCGTACTCATCGACATGCAAGTCATGAACTTATTACAAAACATGATCATCTCATACATCAACATATATCACATCATATCTTGACCATATCACATCACAACATGCCCTGCAAAAACAAGTTAGACGTCCTCTACTTTGTTGTTGCAAGCTTTACGTGGCTGCTACGCACAACTAGCAAGAACTGTTCTTACCTACGCAAAATCACAACGGTGATTATCAAGTTTGCTGTTTTAATCTTCTTCAAGGACCGGCCGTAGTCAAATTCGATTCAACTAAAGTAGGAGAAACAGACACCCGCCTGCCACCTTTATGCAAAACAAGTGGCATGTCAGCCGGTGGAACCGGTCTCATGTGCGTGGACATGTAAGGTTGGTCCTGGCCGCTTCATCCCACAATACCGCTGAATCAAAATAAGATGTTGGTGGTAAGCAGTATGAAAATCACCGCCCACAACTCCTTTGTGTTCTACTCGTGCATATCATCTACTCATAGACCTGGCTCATGATGCCACTGTTGGGGAACGTTGCATGGAAAACAAAAAATAAATCTACGCACACGCAAGATCTATCCATGGAGATGCATAGCTACGAGAGGGGGAGAAAATCTACATACCCTTGTTGATCGCTAAGCGAAACAGTTTATCACGCGGTTGATGTAGTCATACTCTTTGCGATCCGATCACGATCCAACCGATCTAGTGCCGAACGGACGGCACCTCCGAGTTTAGCACACGTGCGGCTCGATGACGTCTCCTTCTTCTTGATCCAGCAAGCGGGAGAGGGTAAGTATATGGGATCACAACCAACACGGCGGCGTGGTGGTGATGGTGGTGGTGGAGCACCGACAACGCTTTGCTAAGCGTCGTCGGGACGAGGCGGTGGAACTACGGAGTAATGGGAGAGAGAGGGGCGCCAAGGACTTGGTGTGTACTCTTGGCGAGCCCCATCCCCTCTATATATAGGTGGAGGGGCGTGGGAAACAGCCCCTCCAAGCCCTAGGGAGCAGCTAAGGGGGAGAGGACTTGGACTCCAAGTCCAATCCTATTCCTACTAGGACTCCTTCCTTTTTTGCCTTCCCTAGCCACATGGGCTTTTGAGGACTTGGTGCGCCTAGCCCAATAAGGCCAGGGCACCTCCCCACAGCCCATGCTAGCCCTTGGGTCATGGTGGACCCACTTGTGGACTTTCGGACCCCTCCGGAATCCTCCAGAACCTTCTGGAAGCTTCCCGGTACAATACCGAAAAAACCGCACCTTTTTCCGGAACCCAAAATATGACTTCCCATATATAAATATTTACCTCTCGACCATTCCAAGACTCCTCGTGACGTCTAGGATCTCATCCGGGACTCCGAACAACATTTGGTTACCACTCATCAAATATCCCAATACTACTCTAACGTCAACGAACGTTAAGCGTGCGACCCTGCGGGTTCGGGAATTATGTAGTCATGACCGAGACATCTCTCCGGTCAATAACCAATAGCGGGACCTGGATGCCCAAATTGATTCCTACATATTCCATGAAGATCTTTTATCGGTTGAACCTTTATGACAACATACGTAATTCCCTTTATCTGTCGGTATGTTACTTGCCCGAGATTCGATCGTCGGTATCTTCATACCTAGTTCAATCTCGTTACCGGTAAGTCTCCTTACTCGTTCCGTAATACATCATCTTGTAACTAACTCCTTAGTCACTTTGCTTGCAAGCTTCTTGTGATGCTGTATTACCGAGAGGGACTAGAGACACCCCTCCGATACACGGAGTGACAAATCCCAATCTCGATCCATGCCAACTCAACAGACATCTTTGGAGATACCTGTAGAGCATCTTTCTGATCACCCAGTTACGTTGTGACGTTTGATAGCACACAAGGTATTCCTCCGGAGTCCGGGAGTTGCATGATCTCATGGTCGAAGAAACATGTATTTGACATTAAGAAAGCAGTAGCAATAAACTGAACGATCATATGCTATGCTAACGGTTGGGTCTTGTCCATCACATCATTCTCCTAATGATGTGATCCCGTTATCAAGTGACAACACATGTCTATGGTTAGGAAACCTTAACCATCTTTTGATCAACGAGCTAGTCTAGTAGAGGCTCACTAGGGACACGGTATTTGTTTATGTATTCACACATGTATTTAAGTTTTCGGTCAATACAATTCTAGCATGAATAATAAACCTTTATCATGAATAAGGAAATATAATAATAACAACTTTATTATTGCCTCTAGGGCATATTTCCATCAAAATTGCTATAAAATGATTGTAAAACATCCAAGAATGATAATATAACAGCATGGAACAAGCAAAAATTATAGATACGTTGGAGACGTATCACATACCTGTTTAAGAAGTTCGTTAACCTGCAAAGAAATCCGTGTAGGAGTATTCCTTGGATGGTTGTGAATATCCTGCAAGCATAATTTGTAAGTGGACTCGGAAGTGGATTTCCCATTTGGAGTAAGATCCCAGAAAAGAATATTAGGGCAGTCATCTTGAATAATAGTGGATTGCGTAATGGGTAGAGGCCAATGGTTCTTGAAACAAGAGTGTGGATAAGATTGTTGTTTGAGAAAAAATGTCCTGGGAGCCAAAGATCCTTGACCTGAGTAGGATAAATGAAGTCAGGGGACTGAATGATGAGATGGCTATGAAAAGTGGCCCAGGATGAACACTAAGGATTACTGCAAAGTGATATATTCCCTTAAGTAATTTGGTAGAAGGAATGAGCTATTAATTTATACTCCCTTCGTCCGGAAATACTTGTCGGAAAAATGGATGTATCTAGATGTATTTTAGTTCTAGATACATCCATTTTTATCCATTTGTCTGACAAGTATTTTCGGACGGAGGGAGTAGATCATTTTGAGAATGGAAGACCAGAAGACAATTTTTTGCGTAGTGGAAGTGGCTGTCCAAATGGATGAATTCAATTTTTTTTTTGGATTTGAGGACAAGATACTTATGGGAACTGAGAGAGCTAGCAAGCCTCCAAGCAGCAACAAGAATGAGACCTTCGTCAATGGCTTGGAGATTTCTAATACCCATCCCCTTCTTGCTTAGAGGTGCAAATATCCTTCATGCTCTAAAACAAAAGACTTCTGGTCAAATTGCTTTCCTTGATTCCTGTTCACCAAAAGTTCTTAATAATAGAAGTGAGCTTGGCAAGAACTTTTTTAGTGAACAAAATGTTTGACATATAGTAGACATGGATGGAAGAAAAAAAAACAAATTTGATGAGTTCCATTCTAGCTACATGTGAAAGCATATTGCCATTTAAGCAGAAAGCTTTGCCAAAAAAAATCAAGAACAAAGTTATATGCACGAACTCTGTTTTTAGCAGGGAGAAGGATAGGGTGCCCCAGATGAGTAAAGTTTTTATTAATATCAGGAACTGTGAAAATGCTCTTAATGTCAATAATAATAACTTGATTAACACGGGCACTAAAAATAATTGCAAATATGGACCAGTTTGGAATTTGACTTGAAATGGCATAAAAATGTTAAATAATTTGGGCCATAATGTTAGCCTCCTAAGTAGTGGCTTACCCACAAAACTAGAAGATCATCTGCAAAGAGGAGAGAGTGGACAGGGGGCAATTTGGTCCAAGCAAAATTGCCCTGAAGATGGTTAGCAACCATGGCATCATTGAGAGCAAGAGATCGGACCAGTGAAAGGAGACCCTCCACGGTTATGGGTGATGCACAAGCCTACTCTAGATCGCATGAACCCAAGCGAGGTCGACTCCATTTGATAGTTGATGAGGCACTGTATTGATTGACCCTTACAAAAGCGAGAGCAAGCCCAAACCAAGAATTGAGACCAATAGCAACTGTTGATGGAGTAAATTTATATTCTGTTAGCAAATATAATATTCCAAATAATTAAATTGCCATATACATATTCACTGTTGTTTTTTGATTTGGTTGGGTGGTATCGAGTTTTTACATGTATTCATCCTTTAGGCATTTATAAAAATATATAAAAGCTTTTTATCATAATACTAAGAAAGATGTAAGTGATTTGGGTAACTCAAATGTGCATTAAGATGAAAAGTAAATTATAATTGTAGATAACATTAATACATTTAAATTCTTGAGGACTTCACATATTTGTTATTTTCCACGAAAATCATTACATTTGTGTGTCTATGAAATAACAGTTTTGGCAATGTCAAACAGATATTTATATTGTTTGGTTTGTTTTCTTCAAGTGTTAAAGTGGTCATTTTCCATGATATATTTGCAAGTTTATTTTAAAAACAATGTGTTTTATTTGTAGTTCACAAAAAAACATTTTTTATTGTTCATTGCAAAAGCATGAGCTTTGTTGAGAAGCTATGTTGCTTTCCTCAAAATATGCAAAAGCAGCCATGTAGTGATATCTAGTGTCTTTAGTAGTACAAGACACCAAGAAGAAGGTAATTTGAGTGTGGTCAACTTAATGAGGTTTTAAAGAGTGGTAGACATTGATTGCGCGTGCAATCACCGCCTTGTGCTTTTTTAACCAAAGTGTGGGCTTAAGTGCAATTATGCGCATATTAACATCATAGTTTTGTTGTCGCTTAGAGCTTAGGCTTAAGCGCCGTCCTAAGAGCGTCTTTTTAAGTACAGAGTTTAGTCTGTGAATCATGTTTGGCTCCCAATGTCCAAACATCCCATAAATAAGATTTTTCATATTTCTTATATATCTTTAGTGTAGGATGTATAGTTCGAGTGGAAGGATTTGATAAAAAAATAGAGTTCGGTGTCATTTTCATATAGAACTTTTAATTGATCGCACCCAAATGCTCATCGTGGTGAGCATATGGACATTAATTGATCTTATATCCTGATGGAAGTGTCAGTGAAGCTTCATGTTTGAGCGGTGATCTCATGAACCACCGCGCTAGCTATAGTTTCCCCTACTTCCTTCATGAATATGGTCACCAGCTTCAACCAATTCTTTTGGAGACACCTCCAAGCAATCTGACAAGTTTCCCCTACTTCCTTCATGAATATGGTCACCACTCTTAACATAAAAAAAATGGTCACCACCTTCAACCAATTCTTTTGGAGGCACCTCCAAGCAATCTGACAAGATGACAAAATTGTTAAAAACTCAAAATATGTATTGAACGAGGTTGAACGCTTCAACGAAAACAAAAGCCTTCGAGATGTTGGGTCAATATGTTATCTTTAAACACCATCGTCGATGCCCCGGTGAAGATGCCATGCTTGTTGCGACACACCGACGTCACTGACCCAGAGGGTGACTGCCATCTAGATGAACTCCTCATGGCAAAGCGGGTTGGTGAGGAATAAGATAAACTCCTTGGTGTCGTGGCACTGAGTATAACACTTAGGTATCATGTTAGCTCCTCATAGATCAAAGCAGATGGGATCTAGCTACATGTGAGACGAAGTAATCTCTAGGTGAACTATACATATTTGAGACAGTGAGTTGTCCCATACTAATTCCATTCATGAATCCATTGTGCAATGGACTAGCTCATGCATTGCTAACCCTATATCTCGCTTACTGTGAGTTGCACAAAGCTCTCGCCTATGTACTTTCATGCATTTCCCTAAAAATATCATGCATGGGTCGCCGCCCAGTAACATTAAGTTGTCTTTTATTATACTTTGTTCTTTTATTTTTATGTCGGTATATTATGTTTTTATTTTTATTATCTTTTATTGTTTCATCTCTTTCATTGTTTCATATTTCATCTATCAAGTTTTGCATTTCCATTTCACAGTTTTATTAATTATTTGTTGAGGAGTAGATACATGATTTTGTTATGAGACAGAAGAACATTTATTTCGGAACATATGGGCCTAAAAACTCATGAACTTTTGACTTAAAGATATATGAAGATTAGTTTTACCGGCAAGTTTTCTTCTTCTAAAACACATAAACATTTATTTTGATAGACACGAATATAAATTTTCGTATATGTGAGTTCTAAACCTAGGCCAAAACGAGTGGTGCAGGTATTTTACCGAAACCTCGAAATCAAAATACAGGAAACATTTTTTTCTGCAACTCATGAACATTTTTGCACATACCAAAACATTTAAAAAAATACATGAATGCTTTTATGAAATACATAAACATCTAGGTTGACACACTTGAATATTTTTTGTCAACCCATGTATTTTGTTTTAAAATTTACTAATTACGAATTTAATGATTATAACAAATTACCAAAACAAACATTTTCTAAATATCGTATCTTTCCGGGGAAAAGGAAAAACAGGCTGTGCATGTCAACAGGCCGAATTTCTTGAGCGATGCATGGACTCTCTTTAGGAGGCAGCACCGGCGTTTGTGGGCCGGCTATGTGGGCGAGGTACTACAGCCTGCAACGCGTCCAAGTGTTTCTCAAAAAGAAAAAGAGAGAAGCAATACGCCCAGTCTTCTTTTTTTACCGCTTCCGTTCAGGGTTGGTATGAGAAACTTTTTTTTTTTTTTGGCGAGAATGGTATGAGAAACTTTGAGGCGTGCCATTCCGGTATGGCCGCTGCCTGGCGACTACCCTGGCAAGTTGGTGCTCTGTTTCTAATGGAAACAGCTGCGACCTGCGAGCCTGAGATTCCGAGAAGAGCCTACCACGTCGAGCTGATCATCCGACAGAAATTCCGACGTGCCAAAGCGAACGCATAAGGCCAACTCCAGCGCACGACTCCGAACGGACGTCCGTTTTGCCCGGATTTTATCTGTTTGGATAGAGCAATGGGGTCGTGTCCGGGCATTTTCTGGGATGTGCCGGCCGTGGCCCAATGCACGGCCGCATCCCATCTGCATACATTTTTCTTTTCAAACACACATCTTTTATTTTCATCATTGATTTTTGAATCATGAAAGCACATCACCAAATTTTGACTAGAATAGCAAGATCAAAGAAAACAAGAACCACAAGAAGACATTTTAGAAGATAACCAACTTCCATAACTGCTCCCGTAAGTTGGATTAATGCCTTCTCGATGCATTCATTGTTGATCTGCGGAGACTCGATGTTGCGTGCTTCTTTCTTCTTCGAGTCTAAAAAAGTAGACGTTGCTTCCTCGCATTTAGTTTCTTGTCTAGCCTCTATTCTAGCAACAAGTGCACTAGTCTCATCTCTAGCCTCTATTCTTGCTAAAAGTGCACGAACATTTACTAAATTGCGCTCTATCAATATATCGATGTACTCTTCTTCCCAATACCAAAAGTTGCATCCATTCTACACAATAAAAATTTAAGTTAGCACAACTAGTCAAATCCGAGAGCACAACCGAAGCTAAGTAGCACATACCCCATCGGTTGAGCACTTGATGAACACCCATCCGGAATGTTTCGGTGTTGTAGACACGCGGCGCAAGACCTTCTTTGGGCAGTGGTCGCACTTAATGAGTGACAACGGTGCGCCGACGAGCTTTTGGGCCAGCAACGAGCACGGCCGATGGCCGTTCGTGTATCTGCCAGCGAACCGCCGACGGTGTAGATCCGAGCGGCTAGAGGAGGAGTCAGTACCTGCATGCGGCATTGCGGCCTTGCCAGGGCCTCCCGACCCGGTGCCCGGCCAGTCCATGGCACACCGCGGCCTCCCTCAGCCGGGCGAGCTCAAGTCCGGTCGGATCCGCTCCAAATCCGACCGTCGGGAGCGCAAATCAGGGGGTCGTGGTTGGGTAGCTCGGGTAGTCTACGGAACTGTAGCGACCCGACCCGAATGGATCGAATCTCTGTGTTCAAGTGTCATCCCTGGATCGGTAATGCTGACACACACAGTACTTGAGGGATTTATAACAGAGTAGCAATCACACACTTATTACATCGAATGTTTCAAAAGAGAACTGATTACAATAAATATGGCTTAAGGCCATCTAAATAAGATAACAGCGGAAGGCTTGGAAGATAAGGTGAGTCCATCAACTCCAACGGCATAGCTGAGTGCACGACAACGACCTAGCACACCTTACTCTTCGTCTGAAAAGTCTGCAACATGATACGTTGCAGCCCGAAACGGGTCAGCACATGGAATATGCTGGCAATATAACACAGTAGAGCAATGAACAGAATAATTGCTAATACTACATGCATATTTGGCTGGTGGAAAAGCTC
The DNA here is from genome assembly GCA_011799875.1 of Thinopyrum elongatum. Taxonomy (NCBI): domain Eukaryota; kingdom Viridiplantae; phylum Streptophyta; class Magnoliopsida; order Poales; family Poaceae; genus Thinopyrum; species Thinopyrum elongatum. The sequence continues at coordinate 523,284,404 of CM022299.1, forward strand.
TAGGGTTATACTGTTTTGCGAAAAGCCAATTTTTCCCTACAACAAAGGAATATATTTTCTTTAACTATCATGGTGGTTGTTGAACATTGAGAAGGTAAAACCCCCTCTCAATCCCAATTAAAAGTAATCATTAATCCCAACAAATTAATTTAGAGTGATGGGATTCAATATGATGATCCAAGAACCAGATACTCAAGATGTCCATAACCGGGGACACGGCTAATCATGATTAGTTTGTACACTCTGCAGAGGTTTGTGCACTTTTCCCCACAAGACTCGATCTCCTCCGTTGGATTTCTCGCACTTCATGGTGTTTGAGAAACGGATGACCGAGACACAGTCTTTCTGAAGCATTTACTCTTTACTCTGGGTAGACAGTTACACCTACTTTCCCCTACATCTGCTAGCCTACCACTGAAAGAGGTCCTGCAACATACTCAACTATGCTAGAGCCCATAATAGCTTGTGGCTGCACATGGAAGTTTCTAGCATGAACAATCTTATGATCCCTTTGAGCCTGGGTGGCGGACCGTAGGAGGATCACACGGTATATCCCCGGGATCTCCTAGCATTCTTAAATCCATCCCATTGTACTGTCTCCCTTCCTTCTATCGGTACCAAACTAAGAAGGGATTACACAGACTCATCAAGGAGTTACAATTGCTCCATATTGCCAACCTTCTACCTCCTTTATATCCAATAGTACTTCATCCCATCATATTCTTGGGGTATCCCACATATCGAGATAAAACTCGTACTTATATTGTCCGAAGTCCACTCCGTGGAATATCATTATCTTTTCCAGAGGTCAAGTGTCCTCACAGGGTACTACCACCCTTGAAATGCACAAATTCATCCGTAGACCATATTTCTCATATCCTTGAAAATGGTCAAAATCTTTCTTCATAGAGTAACAACTCATAAAATCCAAATCAGTACCAACAATAATGCTAACTTTATTGATTCTCAAATTTTTACAATCTCCTGCATTTCCATTACAGGCCTCAACTCAATACCTCAAAAAGAATTGTTCCCACTACTACTACTATATTTCTTTTTCGACACAACTATTTAGCACAAGTCTCCTTCTCATTGGGACAATCTCTGGCAAAGTGACATGCTTCATTACAGCAGAAACATATTACTTCTGACAAGTCTCGTGGTTTCCTAGTGATTACATAGCCTCCTTGGGTCCTCGGCTTCCTTTTTGGGCATTCGCTAAAGTAGTGTCCTGAATCTTTGCACCTAAAACATATGATATGACTCAGGTCCTTCTTTGTAGAAATTTGGTTGTTCTTGGAATCCAATCTATTTCTCTTCCTGGACTTTTCCCTGCCATTCAGGGCTTCTATTTCCTGTGGGTCATACTCTACTTCTACTGTCGGAAATGCTACTAGATCCCCCTTCAGACAATTCTGGGATATGTGTCCTTCTTCTCCACATGAATAGCATGACTTGGTGCAGAGTTTAATTGGGTCTTCTTCGGGTGTGTCCTCCACCTCTTCCTTCATCACAGGTTCTTCTAAAATTTCCATGAGGGCTCCTTTCATTTCTTCTTTCTTCTGCTGGATGGTTCTTTGTACTATGGGGTAAATGTGAACTGAGCAGGGTAGTGGGTAGTCCCTTCACACAAGAAACAAGTAATCTGCCTAGTTGGGCTTTCTTCAGCTGGGTGACTCTCTTCACAATGAGGGCATTCATCCTTGTGTTCTTTATGGTTGTGTCCTATTTCTCCACAGAGCTTGCATGCACAAGGTTTCTTCATATCATTTCCATAAGGCTTCAACTTCTGGGACACAAGCCGAGACTTTAGCAGAGTCAACTTAAATTCTTTCCAAGTGGTTACTCTTTGCCATCCATTGATGGTTTGGTACATCCTCCACCAAGTAGCAGCACCTCTTTCAAAGCACTGAAGAGCATGCTGGGCCATATCCTTTCCGGCTATAGTGTTATTCTTCATGTGATCTTCCATGTTTTGAATCCATCAGTCCGTCTCCAATTGAGTCATTAGTCCAGAAAATATGAGTTCATCTCCATTCATCCTCTATTGGTTCCAAGGGTTTTTTGGGGTGAGACAAGAGAGATAGAGAGGGATACACACAATACAAACAAAGGTTTTGAAGAGACAGATTTTTATTTTGTGGCTGTCGGAAAAACATCAAACAAATGACAGCTCACAATCGTCGCATCTAACGTAGGTATAACAGGGGTTTGGTCTTCTAAAGGTCAATAAATCTTCAAAGTCGCCAAACTCTTCAAGTCTTGTTCATGTCTCCGATGGGCTTCTTCCGATCGTGCTTGACCTTCTCAAGTTCTTTTGCCAGATCATCTTTGTTGACGCGAAGTCTCTCGTGACGTCCTTTAATATTCTGGAGTTGCGTTCCAAACTTCTGGGTTTCAACATCCTTGGCAATGAATCATGGTCCTACTGTCCTTCAGTTCCTGACGAATCTCTGGTATCTCGAGGTTTTGCTCCTCCAGCTTGGCTACTTTCAGCTTCTGGGTCCTGAGTTCTTCACGAAATGCTTCCTGGACGAATAAGGCTTTCAGAAGGTCCATCTGAAAATTCTTGATGTAATACTCCAGATCCTGGCGATACACCAGCTAAGGTTTAAAACTTCATCTCTTGCTGGTAGGTGCTCCATTAGCCATTTTTTCACCCAATCCTTCAGACGAAATGTATGCTTAACTCAGCATGGTGACAATAGCCTTAGTGGGCGATAGCATCATGGATAGCTGTGTTTATGCCCATGTCTCTGCCATGAGTTATCATTCCATAGTTGATATCTCCTGTCTTAGGGTTTTCTTGACAAAACTTTGAGTTTTAACGCTCCATGTTATGGTCTCTCTGCGACACACCTTGATCCCGGGTATTGTCAGCTTCAATAGTCTGACAAGTTCCATAAGGGTAGCCTTCCTAGGTCATACCAATCTGGAAATTCTTCAGAGCCTTCAAATTATCCTAGTCTTCGGAGTCTTCAACCGTTGTAGTTTCCATTATTATAATGCACGGTAAAATCCTCTTCATTCCGAAGTGGTCTTAGTTGTCCGATATCTTGTACTTCTTGGATTGGTCTCATCAGTTGAACCTTCGAGTGGTCAAAAGGGCAAAGGGGTATAGTCTAACTAAAAGGAAATTTGATAAACCTTAGAAAAGAAGAGAGGTAAGAGATCCTTTTTGAAAATAAGTTTAGAGAAAATATTTCCTATGGGCTAGCCAGTTTCTAGGGGTCACGTCCTACAGTCAACATGTGCTCTGATACCATCTTGTAGCGACCCGACCCGAATGGATCAAAGTCTCTGTGCTTAAGTGTCATCCCTGGATCGGTATGCTGACACACACAGTACTCGAGGATTTATAACAGAGGTAAATCACATGTATAAAGTAACGTAAATACTATTACCTCAATCCATATAGCGGAAGTAACAACAAGGTTGTGGATTCCCATCAACACCAACGGCAAAGTTGAGTGTAGAAATCGTAACCCTAACGTATCACTTACTCGTCGTAAGAATCCTGCAACATGAGACGTTGCAGCCCGAAACGGGTCAGTACATTGAATATACTGGCAAGATAACACAGTAGAGCAATGAACAGAATAAATGCTATCACTACATGCATATATGGCTGGTGGAGGCTCTACGGTTAATATGTTTTGCGAAAAGCCAATTTTTCCCTACAACAAAGGAATATATTTTATTTAACTATCATGGTGGTTGTTGAACATTGAGAAGGTAAATCCCCCTCTCAATCCCAATTAAAAGTAATTATTAATCCCAACAAATTAATTTAGAGTGATGGGACTCAATATGATGATCCAAGAACCAGATACTCAAGATGTCCATAACCGGGGACACGGCTAATCATGATTAGTTTGTACACTCTGCAGAGGTTTGTGCACTTTTCCCCACAAGACTCGATCTCCTCCGTTGGATTTCTCGCACTTCATGGTGTTTGAGAAACGGATGACCGAGACACAGTCTTTCTGAAGCATTTACTCTTTACTCTGTGTAGACAGTTACACCTACTTTCCCCTACATCTGCTAGCCTACCACTGAAAGAGGTCCTGCAACATACTCAACTATGCTAGAGCCCATAATAGCTTGTGGCTGCACACGGAAGTTTCTAGCATGAATAATCTTATGATCCCTTTGAGCCTGGGTGGCGGACCGTAGGAGGATCACACGGTATATCCCCGGGATCTCCTAGGACAACACTGGTATATCCCCAGGTGCCCAAACAAGCAATCCACCCAGATGTGTATTAAAGTTGCCACCTTAAGTTGAACCATTAAAAAAAATCTCACATCTGTCATGGATACACTCAAACCCAATCCACGTCTACGAGCATAGCATGGCAACATAAGCATAGCGTAGAAGTAACTCCCAAGGGTTTGTTATTAAAAAGGGCAATAGGTTCTACCTCATCATCTACTTCCCAGTACCCACAAGTTAATCACATCCTAGTCATGCAATATTTGAGGGTCGAAACTAATGCATAAAAACTGGGTAACGAAGAAGTATGATCAATGTGTTACTTGCCTTGCTGACGATCCGCAAAACCTAGGGACTCGTAGTAGCACGCTTCGCACTCCGGAAACTCTATCGCAAACAAACAATAGCATACATAAGCAATCAAGCGAAGATGCATGGGTAGAACCCAAATGAGAAGACCTAACCAGAAAGTTCAACTGAAGAACTCTGGTTTGCAAAAAGAATCAAATCAAACGGAGCAACGAAACTCAAACTGCGAAAGAAACACGCTTCGATTACTAATCTGGACTAAAGTCAAATTTTACAGTAGCAAAAACTTGTTTAAGTTGGTTAAACAGAAAGAGGGCTTCGAGACGAAGATCTAGGCGCTTGAATCGCCTGATTCCGACAAACGAGCGAAAAGTTATACTAAAACGAAAATCGGATCAGGAATCGCGATCGAAAATAATCGCGAAAAACCCAAGAAAAAGAAAAACTAACGAACAGGCTAATGAACGAACGTTCGCTGTCTGTGGTTAACTCACGAAAACCGTTCGTTAAAACGAACATACGGACGAACGTCCGCTAAATAACTAAACCGATCTAAAAAGAATAAACCGGAATTTAAAAAAAAACGAATCTAGATCTAGGGTTTAAACAAAAACCGATCGGTTTTCTCACGAAAACCGACGGCGGCGGCGGCTACCTCCGGCGGTCGGCGGGACGGTGGCGGCGGCGAGCGGCGGCAGCGGCAGCAGCAGCGTGCGGCGGCGGCTCCGGCGGAGGGGTCGGGCGGCGGCGGCGTCCGGCAGCGGCTCCGGCGGCGGCGAGCGGCGGCAGCGGCAGCAGCAGCGTGCGGCGGCGCGGCGGCGGCGGCTCCGGCGGCGGGGCTGGTCGAGAGAGAGGGGGGCGGCTATTTAAGGGGGGGGCCGGGGCGGCTTGGGGAAGGGGCGATGGGCAGCGACGGCGGCGGCTCGGACTCCCTGGAGGAGTCCGGCTCGGGGACGAGGACGAAGGCGGCGGCGGCCTGCTGGGCCGGCTGGGCTTCGGCCTAGTTCGGTCCGGCGGAGTTTTTTTTTTTTTTAAATAATTCCGCGCAGAAAAACAAATAAAAGAAATACTAAACGGACTCCAAAATTCCCGAAATAAATTTTCCCCGTCCTCTAAAAATCTCCCGGACAAGGTAAACATTTATTTGGGACTCTAATGCAATTTTGAAAAATGCATATTTTTCTAAATTCAAATAAAATTGCAATAAAAATCCAAATAAAATATTTATTTGATTTTAATATTTTTCCTCCAATATTCCATTTATTTTGGAGAAGTCATATTATCTCCTCTCATATATTTTTAATATGAAATATTTTCGGAGAGAAAAATAATTAAACCAAATTGATCCTTGTTTCAATATTTGAGAAAATTCAAATATGAAAACGGTGAAATCCCCAACTCTCTCCGTGGTCCTTGAGTTGCTCAGGATTTCGAGGATCGCAAAATGAAATGCAATAAAATATGATATGCATGGATGACCTATGTATAACATTCCAAATTAAAAATTTGGGATGTTACAGGAACGGGGGCTGCGACAAGGGTTGGGCCGAGCGCGAGGCCGAGCTGCACAGCGGCAATGGCAGCGGCGAGGGACGAGAGTGGTGGGGGTGCGGCTGGAGTGCTCGGTGGAGAGAAGGGGAGGAGGATAGAAAAAGGGAGGCCTGTGCCACCGACGGGCGGGCCAGGGGAGGACAAGCGGGCACGGCCCGGCCGTCCGCGCGCTGTTCGTTTCACCTCAAAGACGGCCCAATGGGTCAAAAACGGACAGTAAACAGAAAAAAGTCCGTTTACGCCCGCGTGCTGGGCCGTGTGGTATGTCCGTTATGCCCAAACGGACGCACCAGACAGGACGGGTCGTGCGCTGGAGTTGGCCTAACACCTTTCCCTCTCACCGAGCACTCGCAGGTCGCAGCCCGCAGCTCGCAGTGCTAAACGAGCCGGCGGCGAAACAACGGCGGCAACCGCGGATTCCTCCCCCGCCGGTCAATAACGATCGTCTTCTCGATAGTGGAGACCAGACCACGCAAGCAAATTCTCTTCCAAAGTTCTGAGTACAGTAGCGCCTTTCTACGACGGCTGGTCCCTCGTCGTCAAGATACTAAAAAAAATTGGGTCGCACAAACATGCTGAACTGCCGATGCAGGCGCAAGCTTGAGCTTAGTCGTCTCATGAGCTGCTAGCTGCTAGCTGCTCGTGTTAGGTGGCCGGTCTGTCGCGCGGCGGCATGCCAGCTCGACCGTCAGCGAGTGCATCCGAAATGTGTTGTAAAATACGGGAGGAGGCCACTGAAACATGAGAAAAGTATGCGTTTTCCTTTTCCTCCGGATAGATTGAGGCGTGAGCCGAAAATCTCGGTCAGTTGGACTAAGCGCTGATGCCTGCTGGATGGCAACGGCGACCTGCCACTGAATTCTTGTGCGTTTAGTTATGGGCGGCCATCTACCAGGCAGCTTCCTGGCCGAGATTTTTGTTTCTGTGAGGGGCAGCTTCGTGGCCGAGATAATAACGAGGTTACTTCTCGGCCTATTATCCGGTCGACCTTGGTTGGTAGAAGCCTCGCTGTCAGCCCTGTCTTCAGACTACCCAGTAAACGCCGCCGAAGCCTACAACTGAGGAAGGTTGATCCGATGATGCCCCCTCTAGTGATCTAAAAAGTCTTATATTTGTTTACAGAGGGAGCACTTTGCAAGTTGCACGGATCAGTCCAAAACAAAAATGTGTTGATCAAGGGAAAGTGATGCAGACTGCACTTGGAAAAATGAAGATGGTCATAGAGGATAATCTCGCTTTGCTAGCATCACTTGTAGTAGCTGTTACTACTTGATAGGTACCACACAGACAAAGAGTGGCCTTGCACCGTGACCTGTTCCTGCAGAAACAGTCCTCTTGACCCCAAAGACAAAGTTCATCAGTTGAGGACGACGGAAGCACGCTGCTCTACTAGTTTTTCTCGGTAACAACGGGTTAGGTAACCTGTCAGGTCAGGTTGTCTATGACGAAACGGCCACAGGTTGAGAGCGAAGCCACCCATGAGAACATGCTTCTGTATGAAGGGATAGGATCATCTGGTATCCATGTCTGCATCCAAATACAAAGGACTCTTGAGGATAATGTGACGAACACTGGGTCAAGAAAACAAAAGGCATGTGGCCGAACAGCAGTCTTAAATGCTAGACCGGTGCTTCGGATCCGGCTAATTGATGGTAGAAGTATAGGCATGGAGCAAACCAAATACCTGAACCTGAAGAAAGGGTCTGTGTACGTACGTTTCATAATGAAAGCTCTCTTTACCTCTTTTGGGGTCGAGAATATTGACAGTACCTTGGTGAAACTTCAACGGAAATTCATGGGAGATTTCTGCAAACCTGGAGTCCTGGACGGACATATGGAAATCATGAAATATCGGAGTTTCAGACAAGTCCTAATTCAGCCCGGGTGTTACTGTCAGATAAACCGTCGTGGTGTCATGTCGCCGTGTCAGCTGCAGAGGCTTGCCGTGGCGAATCAAGCCTCCCTGGGGCTCCACCTCGGCAGCACGTCACCGCTTCTCTACCCAGATCAGACCCAAGGCGCAATTGTCTGCCTGCAGACTGATAGCCAATTGACCGATTATTAAACATTATCAACTGCTTTCAGTCTTATCCAGCGACATGGTCAGAGGCTCAGAGGCTCGTTTTCTTCAATTTAATTCGCGGGACCGTATCATCATACCAAGTTGATTGTACTTCATTCGATTTTCGCGTGCTTGTTTGCAGCGTCAATGAGGGAGTGCAATTCTTAAACGGAACCATGCATATGTTAGTTGATCGTGTTGCCAATTAAGAAGTGTCTTCTGCTGCTGTCCATGCTGCGCTGTACAACGATTAGCTGGACGATTAGTTAACAAATGCATGTGCTCTCCATTGATGCCAGGTATCAGCAATTACGTGTTTTTTGAAATTATTAGTCTTCTTTTTTCCACCTCCTGGTTCTATGATTTTTGTATGGATTCGGAATTTTATTGGAGATACATACAGGTGAAAGTGAAACGATCAAACAAATGATCATTGGCCTCGTGTTTCTGCTGAGAGATACAGGTCAAACTTGTCTAAAGAGATGAAAAGAGACGGAGTTTTCACTGGTTATCGCCAAAGCCTCGAGGAGTGCACGCCTTCCTCAAATGTGCCCGTATCCAGCTCTAGAAAAACTAACTTATCTGGGTAACGTCGAGCTGACTTTGAGACGCTATCTCGTCTCGCCACGCATCAAAACCGACCCAACAAGCAATCAAGAGGACACAGATTTTGTCTGTCACAATAATTCTGACCCTTGCAGAGTTGCAGTTGCAGTTCCCCCTATGCTCTTATTTTTGACCCGTCGCAACGGAAAGCAGTTTGCTTTTCCGAACAAGATCACGAACCTATTGCCTAAATCTGGTCCGGCATATACCAGCAAGTGCCTTGACACGAGCAACGGACGGCCTAACCACGAACCCAAAGAAGGCAAAAGAAGGAGCCGTCCGACCAAAACCGTCGGCTGGCCAGACAACCGCAGTTGGCTAATGGCCGGTCACTGATTGATTAGCACGATCGGGTAGAAGCTGGACAAAGCCGTCAACATCGGAGGTTTTCTGGCAGTCGGGCACAAGCAACCATAACCAAAGCCCAATTGCAACTCCACCACGCCACCACACGCGAGGGAGAATCCCGAGTCAAATGGCTTTTCTTTAATCTGTCGACGAGCATGCCCGCTGAAACCTACCAGAAGCCGTCGCCCGGAGCACGGGCGCAGGCGGAGCTGCACCCCCTATAAGACGAGGCCTCCCTCTCTGTCCCAAAGCTCGATTCCAAAGCTAACCAACCACCGGTCGATCGATAATGGAGGGGCTCATCCCGTTCGTCTACAAGGCCATCAAGGAGCGGCGCACCCGGAGCTACTCCAGGTGCGGCTCGGCGCGCGGCGCCGCCGTCGCGGACGAGGACGACGTCTGGGAGCAGCAGAAGCAGCAGTGGGCCGCGGCGGACGGCGCGGGGAGGGAGGCGGGGCACCGGCGGCACCGGTCGCTGGAGGAGCTGGCCGGCGAGGTGGGCTCCGTGGCGCCCGAGTGGCCGGCCCGCGGGGCGATGCGCAGGGGCAGGAGCGCCAGGATCTTCTCCTGCATCGGCGGCATGTGATGTGATCAGGCCGCCGCGACGACGCGCGGCGCGTCGGTCTGTGTACGTGCAAGCCTACGCGCGCGCGCGCGCGTGGGGGATGCGGTAGTAATTAGTGAAGTGCTTGGTTCTGCTGGTGCCCTGCTTTGCTTAGCTACTTTAGCCGTGCCTGTAAGGTAGTAAGGTTCATGGTGATTTGAAGAGTAGTGGTACGTAGAAGAGTTTGTGTAGTGCGCGCGTGTTGTGTGTACTCCAGCCAAAGTGTATATACATGGGTTTGGTGATGATGAAGATGTAAAAATGGTGATGCATGTGCGTGCTTGTTTGAGTCTGTACAAGTACAACCGATGGTCCTGTATGAATGGGCTTGTTTGCCAGCTACGTGCTGAAAATAGTAGCAACGGCGTTTGCAAGGCTCCGTGGTTTTCTTACTCGTTTATGTCATGCGCGGTGCGAACGCCGATGTGCCTTACTCGGTCCCTTGCCGCCTCCGGCCGGCATGCGCTGCGCCGGGCGGAGTGGAACTTGAGACTTTTCCGATGAAGAAGACTATCTGACAATCTGATGGATCGGAGGATGCATGGTGTCGAGAGGATTCCGTCTCAAATAAATCGTCATCACTGGATAGGCGTGGTAGTTATGGGAGTACTAGCTCGTGCTTGATGCTTCTGGTGTCCTTTTTCTAAGTACTCTATTTTTCCTAAAATATAAGCCGCGATTGACTTCGCATGTTTTTGATGCACGATTTTGACCAATAATATGTATCAAAGTACATGGATTAAACATTTTAAGATGTCATCGTTGTATTTGTCTTGCAAAATAATTTTATTTCATATGTATGCATACTAATTATATAGACAAACAATACGTGAAAATTCTAGTCAAGTTGTGCAATGAAGATCGGAAAAGACAACCGGCACCTTATATTTTGGGAAGGGAGAAGTACAATCAATGATTTGCCTTCTCCATTTTGAGAATACACCAGGGATGAATCCCCTATTCTGATTGATCTTGTAATTCAAATGAAGTCGTGAATGTGTATCGAGATTCCTCATGAGTAATATCCTATCAATTGTTCGAATTCATATTGTATACGATTGTAGGTTTTAACACTGTATATATCTTATACTTGTACCAACACATGTGCAATATATAAAGAGACGTACGCACCCCCATGGGCTGTGCGATTCCTTCAATCCTCCTAAACCTACTTTTACATGGTACGAGACTAGGTCATCCACATGTCTTCCGTCCTCCTCCTGTCGCCGCCACGACCGAAGGGCTCTTCTCTCCAACCCTAGCCGCCCTCCTTGCAGGCACCAACAATGCCCTTGTAGTCAGCACCATGGCTGGTTCCTCCAGCACCGAGCACACCTTCGGCTCCTTCATGGCCGGGGTGATTCCCTTTGCTCCTCCCCTGAGTGCTCCCGCGGTCGTCGTCTAGCTCGATCCCGTCCGCCCGCCCATGGTGGCCGAAGTGCCCACACCTGGGTTGTTCCACTTTGCCCCATTTGCTTACCATCAAGCTGTCGGCGGAGAATTTTTTTGTATTGGAGTGCGCAGGTCCTTCCTCTACTCCCTACCCACAATCTTCTCGGCTACGTCGATGGCTCGCTGCCGTGCCCCCGCCGACTGTCGTGGCAACCATGGCTGACGGCGCGCAGCACATGGTCCCCAACCAAGCACACAGTCTGGGTCCAGCAGGACCAAGCCATCCTCTGGCAAATCTCGAGGTAGGGATCGTAAGCTAAGCGTCTAGGCACGAAGGTAACAGGCACGAGAGGTTTTACCCAGGTTCGGGCTCTCTGAGGAGATAATACTCTACGTCCTACTTGTGTTTATTGCGTTGGAGTAAGTACACGATAGTATATGTGACTACCCAGAGATTGTAATTTGTCCTCTACGAGCCTAGCCCCTCGGTTTATATAGATTCCGGGGGGTCCTAGTGTTATAGTATCCTACTGGCAACGTACGAGGAAATGGAGTCTTCTACGGATCCAACTTCTTGGAGTACACGTCAAGTCTTCTGAATCATTCCGTTTATGCGTCATGGCAGCCCGATGTGGCCCACCACGGAACAGATAAGGGGGTCCTCGGCCCAGCCCAACAGGCCGGAATACGACGTGGTGAGAGGCCCCCTAGCCGGGACACCATCACCTCCTCCCAGCGGATCGATGGCGAGATGCCGAGGGTTCATGGCGAGGGGCAGAAACAGGCGGTGCGCCTCCTAGTCCCTCGATAACAGAGGAAGCGCCAGCCGGTGGCGGAACCGCATGTGCAGGGCTCTGGCGGAATCGCTCGGAGAGGGGAGATGTAGTGGGGAGATATGATGGGAAATGGAGACGGGGAGAGAGTGTCGGCGAGTGGGTGGATGAAATAGACCGAGTTGTGTTTCGTTCACCTGGTATCTACCCTCAGCGAATGAGTGTGTGCTTGCGACGTGGCTGGTAACGTGCGACAAGATTCGTGCCTTTGATCCAATCAAAATATTAGACATTGCCTAGATATCATTTCTGTAGGGAAAATTTCAGGTAAAACTAGAAAAAAACATCAGGAGAAAAAAGAAAAACGGTCCATTCCTGCAAAATGGGCCAGCCCATATATTGTCGTTAGCGGCTTGAGGGTGCGTGTTTCGCCTGTATCCTGGGCAGCGCATCAGGCAGCCGCCTGATTGAGCCGGCCCAGCGTGGACACATGCTTTCAACCCGTTTTTTCTTCCGTTTTTCCATGTTTTCTCTTTCACTTTTTAGCTTAATTTTTATAATTTTGCTTGTATTTTGAAATATTCTGAACATACGTATTATAAAAATCACCTTATATTCAAAGGTTGAAATTTTCAAATCATGCATTTAGAAAATATTAAATGTGTATAGAAAATATGTTTTGATTTTTTTAATAAAATGTACAATGCAAATGGAAAAAGGTAGTAACAAAAAAAATAAAAGTTTTGAATTTTTTAATGTTAATCATGCGTTTAAAAAATGTTAAATGAGTATAGAAAAATGATTCCGATGCATACCACAAATGTACAATGTATATGGAAAAAATAGACATAAAAATATAAGTTTTCAAAAATGTTAATCATGTATTTGGACAATGTTAAATGTGTATATAAATAATGTTCCTGATGTATACAAAAAATGTACAATGTTATGAAAAAAGTATACAATATATGTTTAAAAAAAATATTAATCATGTATTTCCAAAATGTGAAACGTGTATATAAAAATTATTCCTGCTGTATACAAAAAATGCACAGTGTGTTTTGAAGAAAGTAGGCATAAAAAAACATAAGTTATCAAAAATGTTAACCACGTATTTGAAAAATGGTAAACTTGTATATAATAAGTGTTCCTGGTGTATATGAAAATGTACAGTGTGTTTGAAAAAGCAGACATAAAATATATAAGTTATCAAAAATATTAATCATGTATTTGAAAAATGTTAAACGTGTTCCTGGTGTAAACGGAAAATGTACAAAGAAAATAAAAAAAAAAGTAAAGAAAGAAAGAAAAACAAAGGAAAGAAAAGCAATTTTTCATTTAAACCCGACAAAGAAAAGCCGGTGAAAACTGTGAAAGGACCATTCAACGGTGAGCCGAAAGCTCTGATGATGTGTTAGCCCTAGAACACGTCCATTTCGCCTCGCAGTAATATTGTTTGAACCGAGCGCGCTGTATGGATCGTGTGACCGCCGTACGTAAATGATTCCATCGGTCTGAGGGTGACAACATGGGAGGGCTCCCGCGCCGACCAGAAAGAGGGACGTGCAAATGGGCAAACAGAGGGCTCGAATCGCGCCGCGTCCGTGCCACCATGCATGCCAGCCGCGTCGCACCGAGAAGCAAGCAGCAAGGACACAGGCGGTCGCGAAGGCGAGTACTAGTAGTGCTCTGTGCTGGTCCGGCAGGCGGCAGCTGCTCGCCGCGCCCACGAGCCACGAGGGCCAGCCGGCCAGGAGGACGACGCATCATGCATGCATGCATGCAGCAGTGCCAGCCGGACGGACCCCTGACCACCACGAGCCCCCGCCCCGCTCCACGGGCAAAGCCACAGGACGGTGGTCGGTCGCGCCCGCCCACCGTCCCGGCATGGACCGCGTACGGCGCGGCGAGAGCTCCGACCCGATCGAGGCGGCTCGGGCGAGCCACACGCTCACGTACGCTTCTCTCTTTTTGTTTGTTTTAGCAGGGCCACACCCACACTGTGTCTAGTCCAGTCACTCGCTCAACAGTCACGGCATAATAAAAGAGAAACAATTTCTACTCCAGCTAGCTGTCACCCCTGCTTTCTGTGTCTGTGCATGCATGGCTGCATGCAGGTGGAGCGCTAAGCGGCCGGCGAAACGCTGCCAGATGATAATTTGAGCACCGCGTCACAAGGGGTGCTGGCTAGTCATCAGCAACTGGTAGTACTACTCCTGGTTAAGCTAGCTAGACCGACGGTCGACAGGCCCTGCGAAGGCACGGTGCGTGGTCAAATGCGTCGCGTCGCTGTCGAGGATCTCGCGTATCCCGAGGTGTATCTCACCTCACCTCGCGGCTGATCAACACTCCGGTCCGGTGCTCGTGTTGCTGGCGGGGCAGGCATGCATCCTGGGAGAATGCTCTGGTACCTACGTGAGGCCATTGATGCCCGTCCACCAACTGCGGTCTGCGGAAAGCGACCCCGAAGTTACTCCAGGTATAACCATGGGCCAGGACAGTGTAAAACGCCGCTGGTGAATGCTGCTGCTGCTTAACGGTACGAATCGTGAGGAGACGGCCGTGCGCCGCAGCCAAAAGCGGTCGCCCTCCCGTGGAGACATGCAGGAGCTACGCGCTGCACTTATTAAATGTTGCACCCAGGCAGTGAGTGGAGTGCAGCGGAGTGAGCTCATTTTCGTTGCTTTCTCCGGGCAAAGCTCCTTCCCCCTCACTCGCTCGCTCAGCCTGAAGGAGTCGCTCTTGAAGGCCTGGGCGCTAGCTTAGCTAGCTCCGGCCGGCAATGTCGGCCATTGTGCCCCCGCCGCCGGCATTCCCGCCCCCGCAGATGATGTCGTACGGCGTGGCCGAGGGGGCGGCGGCATCAAGCGGCTCGTACGGTCCGGTGATCGCCATGCTGGCCGTCCTTGCCGTGCTCGCGGCGGTGGCCGTGGCCGTGGGGCGGCTCTGCTTCGGGCGCCGCGCGCTCGGCCGGGCCGGCGGCCACGACCTGGAGGCCTGGGTGGAGCGGAAGTGCGGGCCGTGCGTGGGCGCCGGCATGCACTCCTCCGCCCCCGCCGGCGACCTGCCGAAGCAGGAGGAGGGTGACGACACGGCGGAGCTGCAGGACCAGCCGCCTGAAGGAACGGAGCGAGGGGAGTGCAGTGGCAGTGGCAGTGCTGGTCGGTCCTGAGACCAATTGGTCTTGCTGCACACTATAAATGGTTCCCTCGTTCCTCCCTTCGAATTTGTGTTCGATTTTTTCAAGTGGTAGCTAGCAATGTCTACGTAGTTCCGTATTTGGAGCCTCCGTTTTTCTCTTAAAATTCCGTGGGAGTGAGACTCGTGATGTGTGTGTTGATTTGATGACTTGGAGCCTCCAGCAAATGGAATGCGAAACAGGGCTGATTTGATGTTTGATTGATACTCAAATCGCCGTGTCTTCCGCGCAAAAACAAAAAAAATTGCCGCTTCTTATGCATGATCGGTACTGAATGCTGGAAGAGAAGGGAAACCTCAGAGGCAAAAGATAGAAAAACGATTTCATCATCTTATGAAAGGCATTTCTGTTTTGGTAGACCATTGGGGGCAGAAAGAACACTCACCGTAGGCAATTCGTAACTCTATAAATGCAAACCTTCGAGGTAGGCACCACTTGGTACTGTCACTAGTTCGGCATCAATATAGAAACCCTTTGGTATACAAGTACTCTCACTCAGTACTAGTAGTAAGAGTATCTAAACGTCCGTAACTTGCTAATTTAGACCCCTGAACGCCCGTGGACGCGTTCATCCGCGTGTACTGACCGGTCACATCTTAAATTTTGTTTCGAATGACCTGACATCTCAATTGTAGCAAACCTCAAATCCATACAAAGACATGCAACATAAACGTAAATGGTGCAACAACTTTGTCCGGCTACCACATTAGTACATTGCCATCGGACTAGCAAAATTTGGCATGTCATGTCTACATACTAACTAGAGAGAAGATAATCCACGGTTGTCCTTGCCGTTCTTCTCGTGGATGTAGCACTCGAAAACACAAAATGGATCTAGCCGGATCTGCTCGTCGCCAGAGTTGAGCGACCCATCATTGTCCTCCTTTTCCTCTTTGGGGGGAAGTCCGGCAATGGCACGGACAGCCCGATTTTGCCCTCGGGCGAGGGCGCGTGTGTTCCCCTGTTGCCGCTTCTTCAGGACGCGGGCACAGATGGGCTTCCTCCTCTGCAGCAGCACGCGTCGCTGGATCCGCCGGCGCCATGTCGACAGCGTGGCGTGCCTCGGCCACCCTTATTCTCTCCTTCCCATGGTGGACACACCGGGCCGTGTAGGACTCATACTCCGGCGGACCGGAGATGGGGAGGCTGCCAGACTACGATGATCCAGTCCCGGAGGATCCGAGCGCTCGTTGCGCTGACGCAATGGATACGCGCCGGACAGACCCCCCGTCGGTCGGGCGCAGTCCTCCCGGTAGCGGCGGAGGGCAATGCGGACGGCCATAGCCTTCTCCACCCTGCACGGAAGGACACCCCAGTAGATGGATCCGGACTGGTTGGAGTCAAATCCGCTTCCCGCCATGCCGGAGAAGGTCGAAGATCGTCGGACGGGGGCTTGGGGCGGAGTGGACTGGAGGGAAGTGGAGTGGAATGGCTAGGGTTTGGTCCGGGAAGCGGACAAGGGCGAATATATGTAGGGTTAGATGGGCCAGTGTGGGTCGGCTCCGACGTGGCGAACACGCCGGGTCGTGCCCGGGCCACCCCATATTCGCCCTAGATTTGCGCTGGATATGAGGGGTGTCGGTCAGCCTGGGCGTTTGAGGCCGGTTGGAGGTGCCCGTCTTGACCGGTCAGTGACCAGGCCGTCCGCCCGCGCGTTTGAGGAGGCTTTGAGGCGCCCGGCTGTAGATGCTCTAACTAGTGTAGAAATAGGTGGAACGTCGTGCCTCATTAGAGACGATGGCTTTGTGTTAAATATGTAGGGGCATATCCCTGGAGATGCATACATACGTGGGTTATAAGAAGAGAGAAAATGAGGAAGAGATAAATGTGATTAATTACAACACGCATAACCTTCTAACAGAATTAAAGTGCTACCGGAGATAATTCCTTAAACCTAGACGTGATAGAGTCTTATGTTTAATACCCGCCTTTAATCACAACTGCGCAAGTTGAGATTACGCTTGAGCTCTTCTATACCTTTGGTTGGCAATGCTTTTGTAAAGCCATCTACAAGCTAATCCTTGGAAGGAATGAACCTGATCTCTAACTGTTTACTGGCAACAAGTTCTCTCACAAAATGAAAATCTATCTCAGTATGCTTTGTTTTGGCATGAAATACTAGATTGACAAACAGATAAACAGCATCAAGATTATCACACCAAAGGCATGAGCTTATGGAACTCCAAGTTCCTTTAGTATAGACTAGACCCATATACTTTCAGCTGTTGCATTTGCTAACACTTTGTATTCTACTTCTGTACTTGACATGGACACAGTAGCTTGTTTCTTTGCACACCATAAAATTAAATTTGATCCATCGGTTGACCTTCCGTCATTAAAGCAGCCAACCCAATACACATCAGAGAAAACACTAACAAGGGTGAAGGAGGTCCAAAAGTCACTATGTTCTTTATATACCTCAAAATACGCTTTGTTGTTCTTCAATGAGCTGAGGTGGGTGACGGAGTCGATTCCGGCGAATATCGGGTAAGGGACCCTGAGCTAGTAGCCTAGATGCGATGGTAACAAGGACACGAGGATTTACCCATGTTCGGGCTCTCTTGAAGAGAACATACCCTACGTCATGTTTTTGTGTTTGTATTGATTCGAGATGGTGTACATTGTACAAGTTGATCTACCACGAGATTGTTGTGTGTCTACTACGAGCCCTGCCCCTTGGCTTGGGCCTAGGTTACAGATAAGTTAGCTACGTATTTTGTAACCGTATCATAGACGACCTCTAAGTCTTGGAGTATGCGCCAAGTCTTCAGGAATATTTCTTCTATGCGCTATGGGCCTCCTAGTGGTGGCCTACCTGTGAACCGCCGTGGGTGGTCCTCGGCCCGGCCCACCTGGCTGAGAGACGACACGGTGAGTGATCCCTAGTCTAGGACACCATCAGTAGCCCTTGAGCCGGTCTTCAAGTCGGGGATGCTCCTCGGCTCTTCCGAACTGTTGTTTATCTTCAGTCGTCAGTCTTGAAAGCTCGTTCAACAAATCTTCTCATCTTCGCCCTTTTGGATCGCCGAAGTGTGTCCGAAGAGTTTACACGTCGGGCATCTGAGGAGTTCTTTCTAGGTTTCCTTGGCCTTCATTAGACACATTGTTAGTTTCACGCCACACCTCAGGTTGAAGTATCTCCCGCGCAGCGGTGCCTTGGCATCGAAGAGTTCCCACGCTTGGACCAAGACGACGGTCTAGTTTTGTTCTGACAACACTTTTTTGGGATCAAGACTGGGAAGAAAACATGCTAACAATGGGAGCCCGTAGGGCGTGAGACTGTTCATGGGAGGCAACCTGGATGAGGACTTATTTCAACATATTATTCAGAAGGTATGTAAAAACATGCTGGTCCTCTCTATGCCAAAACATGTATGCCAGGTCTTATCTTTCCCTTTGGAGTTCTTGGTGGATATGGTTTTGCCTAGCTCGAAGATAGTTTTGTCGAGGTACCATACATGCATGCACGCAGCCCAAAGTTGAGATTGCACCTGGCCACGCCATAGGACAAAATTGATGTGGGTCAGTTTTCCAGACTTGAGAAGATAGGCTCGAGGATGAAGATGAGCCAAAGTAAGACACCATGGCAAAGGATTGTAGTTCTATGCTAGATAGAAGGGGCTCTGACTACCACATAGAAATAGGTGAAACGTCTTGCCTTGTTAGAGGCGACGACTTCATGATAAATACGCAGAGGCATATCCTTCTAACAGATAAAAGAGGTTAAATACAACACGCATAATCTTCTAACAGTATTAAAGTGCCATACAAGATAGCTCCTTGAACCAAGACATGATAGTCTTAGAGTCTTAGAGCATCTATAGTCGGGCACCTCAAAACCCCTCGTACGTCTGGGCGGACGGTTCGGTCAGTGATTGGTCAAAAAAATGACCCAGCTGGGCGCCTCAAACCCTCCTCAAACGCCTGGGTTGACTGGTACCCCCCCATATCCAGCCCAAATATGAGGTGGATATGGGAAGGGCCAGGCACGACCGGGTGCGTCCGCCACATCGGACCCGGCCCACGCTCGCCCACCTGACCCCACATATATCCGTCCCCATCCGCTCCTCGGACCAAACCCTGGCCACTTCACTCCACACCCCTCCACCACCCAAGCTCCCGTCCGACGATCTCCGGCCTTCTCCGGCATGGCGGGCAGCGGATCTGAGTCCTGCACCTTCAGATCCGTCGACCCCGAGCTCATCCCACGTGGCCCTCAGGAGGAGATGACCGTCCGACTTGCGCTCTGCCGCTTGATAACCCACAAGTATAGGGGATCAATTGTAACTTTTTCGATAAATAAGAGTGTCGAACCCAAAGAGGAGCTAAAGGTAGGGTTTATATTTCCTTCAAGTTCTATGAACCACCGATACAACTCTATGCACACTTAACATTCGCTTTACCTAGAACAAGTATGAACTATTTTGTAGGTGTGATAGGATAGGTTTGCAAGGATAAAACTAGATGTACTTAGCAAGAATAAAACTACGAGTAATTTGCAAGATAATATAAGTTAGTTGTTTAGTAGAAAGCTTTTTGTAACACAAGAAAGTTATTTGTCCCTAGGCAATCGATAACTAGACCGGTAATCATTATTGAAATTTTATATGAGGGAGAGGTATGAGCTAACATACTTTCCGTACTTGGATCATATACACTTATGATTGGAACTCTAGCAAGCATCCGCAACTACGAAAGATCATTAAGGTAAAACCCAAACATAGCATTAAGTATCAAGTCCTCTTTACTCCCATATGCAACAACCCCCTTACTCGGGTATAACCTTCTATCACTCTCGCCACCAACTATAAGAAAATCATGAACCTATTTCAACACCCTACAGCGGGGATCCCTCACGCTTGCGCGACACGGAGGGCACCATAGGACAGCACCAAAATAAAACATACAACTCAAACCAATCACGATCATTAATCAACCCATAGGACAAAACGGATCTACTCAAACATCATAGGATGCCAACACATTGGATAATAATATGAAGCATGAAGCACCATGTTTAAGTAGATATTATAGCGGGGAGAACAGGTGTTACACCGCTGCATAGAGGGGGAGAGAGTTGGTGCTGACGGCGGCAAAGTTGTTGGTGTAGATCGCCGTCACGATGGTTGCCCCGGTGGCGTTCCAGCGCCACCGGGAGAGAGAGGAGAGAGACCCCCTCCTCATTCTTCTTCCTTGGTCTCCCCCTAGATGGGAGGAGAGTTTACCCTCTGTTCCATGGCCGCCATGGCTTCCGGAGGGGCGAGAGCCCCTCCGAGATTGGATCTCTCTCTCTCTATTCTCTTCTGTTTCGCGCTCCTGTTTTCTGGCCTTTCACCATTTCTTAAATTCCCCGAGATCTGTAACTCCGATAGGGTTGAAATTTTAACACGATTTTCTTCTGAATATTATCTTTCTTGCTGCGAAAGAAGGGTACTAACCGCCTTACAGGAGCCCCACAAGCCTGGCAGACGTGCCTGGGGTAGGGGGGCGCGCCCCTCGAGCTTGTTGGCCCCTCGGGCATCGTCTCGCGTTGATTTTTTTTCCAAAAATCACATATATTCCAAAATAAATCTCCATAATTTTTTATCGCGTTTGGACTTTGTTTTATATGGATATTCTGTGAAACCAAAAACATGCAACTAACAGGAACTGGCACTGGGCACTGGATCAATATGTTAGTCCCAGAAATAATATAAAAAGTTGCCAAAAGTATGTGAAAGTTGTAGAATATTGGCATGAAACTATAAAAAATTATAGATACAATGGAGACGTATCAGCATCCCCAAGCTTAATTCCTGCTCGTCTTCGAGTAGGTAAATGATAAAAATGCTACCTAGCATAATCTTGATCATATAATCTAATCGTGGCATGAATATTAAGACACGAGTGATTCAAATCAATAGTTTATAATTTGATATAAAGACATCAATATTCAAGCATCCCAACAAACAATCATGTCTTTCAAAATATCAATGCTAAAGAACGTTATCCCTAGAAAATCATATAGCCCTCTCATGCTCCATCTTCTTAACATAAAGTATTTATCATGCACAACCCCGATGACAAGCCGAGCAATTGGTTCATACTTTTTAATGCGCTTCAGCTTTTTCAACCCGCACGCAATACATGAGCGCAAGCCATGGACATAGCACTATGGGGGGGGGGGAATAGAGTATGATGATAGAGATTAATATGGAGAAGACAAAAAAGAAGAAAGTCTCACATCGACGTGGCTAATCAACGGGCTATGGAGATGCCCATCAATAGATATCAATGCGAGAAGTAGTGATTGTCATGCAACGGATGCACTAAGAGCTATAAGTGTATGAAAGCTCAACATGAAACTAAGTGGGTGTGCATCCAACTTGCTTGCTTGAAGACCTCGAGCATTTGAGGAAGCCCATCATCGGAATATACATGCCAAGTTCTATAATGAAAATTCCCACTGGTATATGAAAGTGACAACATATGAGACTCTCTACTTAGAAAACATGGTGCTACTTTGAAGCACAAGTGTGGAAAGGATAGTAACATTGCCCCTTCTCTCTTTTTCTCTCGTTTTTTCTTTTTTTTTTCTCTTTTCTCTTTTTTTTGTTGGGCTCTTTTTGGCCTTTTTCTTTTTTTCTTTTTTTTTCGTCCGAAGTCTCATCCCGACTTGTGTGGGAATCATGGTCTCCATCATACATTCCTCACTGGGACATTGCTCTAATAATGAATATGATGATCATCACACTTCTATTTACTTACAACTCAAAATTACAACTCGATACTAGAACAAAATATGACTATATGAACGTCTCTGATGGTGTACCAGGATGCGCAATGATCTAGCCTGGCAAAGATACCAAAAAATGGACAAGCCATGAAAATATCATGCTAGCTATCCTATGATCATGCAAAGCAATATAACAATGAATGCTCAAGTCATGTATATGATGATGATGGAAGTTGAATGGCAATATATCTTGCAATGGCTATGGAAATGCCATAATAGGTAGCTAGGTATGGTGGCTGTTTTGAGGAAGATATAGGGAGTCTTATTTGTGATAGAGTGTATCATATCACGGGGTTTGGATGCACCGGCGAAGTTTACACCGACTCTCGAGGTGAGAAAGGGCAATGCACGGTACCGAAGAGGCTAGCAAATTGCGGAAAGGTAAGAGTGCGTATAATCCATGGACTCACATTAGTCATAAAGAACTCACATACTTATTGAGAAATTTTATTAGCCCTCGAAGCAAAGTACTACTACGCATGCCCCTAGGGGGATAGATTGGTAGGAAAATATCATCGCTCATCCCCACCGCCACTCATAAGGAAGACAATCAATAATAAATCATGCTCCAACTTCTTAGCATAACGAGAGACTATACGTGCATGCTTCGGGATCACAAACCTTAACACCAACATTCTTACTAAACCACAATCATTCACTAGTACCTCCCACATATTACCATCTCTATATCGCAAAACTATTGCAAGGAATCAAACATATCATATTCAGTGATCTGCAAGTTTTATGTAGGATTTTATGACTAACCATGTGAATGACCAATTCCTGTTGACTCTCTAAATAGATATAAGTGAAGCATGAGAGTTTAATTCTTTCTACAAAAGATTTGTCCAGGCTCAAACAAATATAAGTGAAGCAAAAGAGCATTCTACAAATGGCGGTTTTCTATGTGTAGAGAAACAGGCATCCAAACTTCAAATAATATAAGTGAAGCACATGAAGTATTCTATAAAGCCATACTCAAAAGATATAAGTGAAGTGCAAAGAGCATTCTATAAATCAACCAAGGAATATCTCATACCAGCATGGTGCATAAAAGAAAAGGGAAAAATAAACACAAAAGATGCTCCAATAATTTGCGCATATCATGTGACGAATAAAAATATAGCTCCAAATAAAATTACTGATGGTCGTTAGAAGAAAGAGGGGATGCTTTCCGGGGCATCCCCAAGCTTAGTTGCTTGGGAGTCCTTGAATATTACCTTGGGGTGCCTCGGGCATCCCCAAGCTTAGGCTCTTGCCACTCCTTATTCCTTCATCCATCGTGATCTCACTCAAAACTTGAAAACTTCAATCACACAAAACTTAACAAAACCCTCGTGAGATCCGTTAGTATAATAAAGCAAATCACTACTTTAAGTACTGTTGCAAACCCATTCATATTTTATTATTGCATTATACCTACTGTATTCTAACTTCACCATGGCTTATACCCCCGATACAATCCATAGATTCATCAAAACAAGCAAATATCGCAACAAAACAGAATCTGTAAAAAATAGAACAGTCTGTAGTAATCTGATCATTGATCATACTTATGTAACTCCAAAAATTCTAAAAAATTAGGAAAAAATAAAAAAATTCATATCAGTACCGTGTAAAAATTTCAGAAACTTTTGACATTTTAGTAAAAAATGTAAATTCACGCACTATAGCCAAAGTTTATGTTTTTGCACTGCACATACCAAACAAGCAATCTAAACATACTAAAGGCAAATCTTGGCACATTATTTTTATAATACAATGGATTTGTACAAGGGGATAATTATTTTTGTTGAAAAGTTTCTATAATTCAAGATTCACAAAGTTTTCCATAGGCATGAGCAAGGTTCAAGGAGCTCCCCCACTTCAACGGTGCTCGTCTTTCTTACTTTCACTTTTCTTTTTGAAAAGTTTTAAGTTCCCCCCTATATTTTTTGTTTTTAAGCTTTATAAAAGCACACAACAGAATAAAATGATTCTCTAAAACTTCCGGGTTGTTTCCTGGCAACGCTTTCTTTAAAGCCATTAAGCTAGGTATATAGTGCTCAAGTAATTGATCCACCCGGATGTAGTTCTTCTTTCATAATAATTGCAAGTAGGAGCAGCAAGCACATGCATATTATATTCATCAAAATCATCATGTGTAATGGTAAAACACAACCCATCAATATAATCAGTGGCGGAGCTAGCCGAAAATCACTGGAGGGACGAAACACAAATCATCAGTGTTTGGGGTGTCCAAATGCTAAAAATATTCTAATCTAAGCCTCCCTAATTTTTTTCTTCAGCAACTGATCCAAGGATGGGGGCAGCGGCCACCCCTGGCCCCAACATAGCTCCGCCGCTGAATATAATCCTTAATGAGCGCAAACTTCTCCGATATAGTGTAGTTGGGAGAGTTCAAAAAGATAATAGGACTATCATGTGTGGGTGCAATAGCAATAATTTCATTCTTAACATAAGGAACTATAGCAAGTTCATCTCCATAAGCAAAATTCAAATTGGCATCTTGGCCACAAGCATATCAAGCATCAATTTCATCAAAAAGGGATATTTCAAATGAATCCAAGGGATCATAGCAATCATCGTAGCATTCATCCTTCGGTAAGCACGAAGGGAAATTAAACAATGTATGAGTTGAAGAGTTACTCTCATTACAAGGTGGGCACGGATGATCAATCCGCTCTTCCTCCTTTTGTTCTTCGATCTCCTCCTCATCTTTTTCATCTAATGAGCTCACAGTTTCAGCAATTTCTTCTTCCATAGATTCCTGCAAAATATTAGTCTCTTCTTGGATAGCGGAGATTTTCTCAATAAATTTTCTAACATAAGGATTAGAAGTGTAGTTTTCATAGCAATATTTAAGTATGACAGAATTTTTAAATTTGTAAAGAGTAATATCATACTTTTCAATCAAAGAAGCAATTTCATAGGCACCCTTAAAAGAAACAAATTCTTTAATTTGTTCAATATCATAGTAATTATAAACACCTTTGGCATAAGAAGATAAGATTCCATTATCCCTAAGCTCACATTGGAAGGTAGGCGGCTTTTAGATTCTTCAGAACAACAAGTAAGACCATGTATTTCGCATAAATTTCAAGCATAGCAATGTAAATTATTAATATGATGCCATAAAAGTTTCTCTTTTTGAGATAAGCGGTGTCGCACAAAATAAGCATGCTCATTTAATAATTTTCCCTGAACTAAGCTAATTGGGTTTTCAGCACGAGCACAAAGGGATCGAAGATGATCCAAGTGAAAGCTTCAGCAGTATGATAGATTTTGGGTGGTTCTTCAATCATTGGTTTAGCAGGTACAACTTTTTTTTTGTGGTATTTTACGTTTCCTACCCATAACTAAAGATAGAAAACAAGGGCATAAAATAAAATCTATTTAGTGATAAAGCAAACAAGCACAGGAGAATATTCACCCCACGCTATTGCTCCCCGGCAACGGCGCCAGAAAAATGTCTTGATAACCCACAAGTATAGGGGATCAATTGTAACTTCTTCGATAAATAAGAGTGTCGAACCAAACGAGGAGCTAAAGGTAGGATTTATATTCCCTTCAAGTTCTATCGACCACCGATACAACTCTACGCACACTTAACGTTCGCTTTACCTAGAGCAAGTATGAACTGTTTTGTAGGTGTGATAGGATAGATTTGCAAGGATAAAACTAGATGTACTTAGCAAGAATAAACCCACGAGTAATTTGCAAGATAATATAAGTTAGTTGTTTAGTAGAAAGCTTTTTGTAACACAAGAAAGTTATTTGTCCCTAGGCAATCAATAACTAGACCGATAATCATTATTGCAATTTTATATGAGGGAGAGGCATGAGCTAACATACTTTCCATACTTAGATCATATGCACTTATGATTGGAACTCTAGCAAGCATCCGCAACTACCAAAGATCATTAAGGTAAAACCCAAACATAGCATTAAGTATCAAGTCCTCTTTACTCTCATACGCAACAACCCCCTTACTCGGGTATAACCTTCTATCACTCTCGCCATCCACTATAAGAGAATTATGAACGTATTGCAACACCCTACAGCGGGAATCCCTCACGCTTGCGCGACACGGATGGCACCATAGGACAACATCAAAATAAAACATATAACTCAAACCAATCACGATCATCAATCAATCCATAGGACAAAACGAATCTACTCAAACATCATAGGATGGCAACACATCATTGGACAATAATATGAAGCATGAAGCACCATGTTTAAGTAGAGATTATAGCGGGGAGAAGAGGTGTTACACCGCTGCATAGAGGGGGAGAGAGTTGGTGTTGACGGCGGCGAAATTGTTGGTGTAGATCGTTGTCACGATGGTTGCCCCGACGGTGTTTCGACGCCACCAGGAGAGAGGGGGAGAGAGCCCTCTCCTTCTTCTTCTTCCTTGGCCTCCCCCCTAGATGGGAGGAGAGTTTCCCCTCTGTTCCATGGCCACCATGGCTCCTGGAGGGGCGAGAGGCCCTCCAAGATTGGATCTCTCTCTTTGTTCTCTTCTGTTTAGCGTTCCTATTTTCTGGCCTTTCATCGTTTCTTAAATTCCGGAAGATCCGTAACTTCGATTAGGCTGAAATTTTAACACGATTTTCTTTCGGATATTATCTTTCTTGGCGCGAAAGAAGGGCACGAACCGCCTTACAGGGGCCCCACAAGCCTGGGGTAGGGGGCGCGCCTCTCGAGCTTGTGGGCCCCTCGGGAATCGTCTCCCATCGATTCTTTTTCCCAAAATCACATATATTCCAAAATAAAACTTCATAAATTTTTATCGTGTTTGGACTTCGTTTGATATGGATATTCTGCGAAACAAAAAATATGCAACAAACAGGAACTGGCACTGGGCACTGGATCAATATGTTAGTCCCAAAAATAATAAAAAAAATTGCCAAAAGTATGTGAAAGTTGTAGAATATTGGCATGAAACAATAAAAAATTACAGATACGACGGAGACGTATCACCGCTCCCGGTAGAAGGCCACCCGACGGCAGCGCTCGGATTCCTTCGTCGGGAATCCATTGTGTCCGTCCAAATGGCGCGTGGATCGCAAGGTGTGTCGCTGCTGCCTCATCGGAGGCGGTGCGGTCCGTCTGGCGTCCGAATGCTGTGACGGACGCGCAACCCCTATGTTGGTGCGCCGAGTAGGAGGGAACGCATGTGCATCATCCGCCGCAAACATGGCCCGACGTGCCCGCTGTGCGAGGCAGCGGGCGCGGGAGACGGCGGCATCCCTCGCGGCGGTGGACGTTGGTGAGGCCGAGTCGCATTCTCCGGCGCCTCGTATGATGCACCAGTCCGGGTGCCGCCACCGCGTCGTGGTGTATGTTGCCAGCTCCTCCCAGGACGGATCCATCATTGATCTCATGTCCACCGGCACCGACAGGGTTCCGGGCTCCGACGAGGAAGAGTAGGGCATGGGAGACAACGGCGCCTTGAGTCCTGTGAGTCGGGCCGTGTCCTATGTCCTACTCTACCTCGCGGAAGACCGGACCAACACTCTGACGGGCGCAGCCGGCCGTCGGACATGGGCACGGCGGAGCCGGACAAACTCCGCTTAAAATTAGTTTTATGTTGCATGTAATAGTATGGATTTGAGGTATCAAGCTGTGGAATCGATTATTTGAGGTGTGGGCAATCACTGCTGCGGACGGGTGCGCCCATGGGCATTTGAGGGATCGGATTTGCCAAATCTGGCTGTAGATGATCTTATGTTTAACAACTAGAACACATATTTAGGCCTCCTTTCGTTCATAGGATAAATTTTTCGTAGGAATAGAAAAATCGTAGGAAGTGAGATGATATGCATCTCAATTCCTGTGGAGAAAGACATGTCATTTGATGCATATGATAGGAGTTTTTTCATTCAGTCTAGCCTCAGGTTTTTTTCCTTTGAAATGCGAAGGATTTGTTCGTATCCTACATAGAAATAGGAATCCATTCACACGAACCAAAAAAATCCATATGATTTTTTCTTCAAAAATCTTATGCTACGAAATTCCTACAAAGACTTATCATCTTTTTTTCCATCTCGCCACCGTGTCGTGCAGGTTGCAGGGGTGGTGCTGGTGGTAGTACATGAAGGCGAAGATTATAATAGGAGCTAGTTAGGTTTAATTTGTTTGTTGTACTCCACTCCGTAGCAGCTAGCCTAGCACATGAGGCGCGGTCAGGCCGCCAGAGAATACAGGGTTGACCGTCCTTATCGGTCGCAATGAACAGGAATTCACCCCCACGTACGCAGACGCTCTGTTCATTCACGCATGCATGCCTTGCGCATCGGTGTCGGTCGGTGCGGCGCACGCACGCACGCACGCAGTCGGGACGGTTTCCCCAGCGAGTCCCGTGCGTCCCGGGTGGTGGGATCGTGGTCCCGCTTTGCCAGTCCGTCGTGCCATTTACCGCGCGCGCACACACCGGCGCGTGCAAGGTAGTACAGCCCTCCCTCTATGTCACTGAAGCTAGCTCTATGCTAGTACGACCGAATACTTATTTCAATACTACTACCATGCAACCTGGCTGTGCATGTCCGTATCCGTATCCGTACACGGACGTGCCGTAGTCGTACTATGCAGCAAGCTAGTAGTATGGTGGACAAAATGCGTTACTGTGCATGCAACCTGTACATTTCCGTATTGGATGCATGCATCGTCGTCGTGCATGCAACTGTTATGCCCGATACCACTACTACTACCTTCGTGTTGTTTGAGGCCCTTCTGCGGCGCCATTGCAGGCTTGCGGCGGCGTTGCCACTGCCACTGCTAGCATGCACGCAACGAGACATGCATGCAGAGATATTATTCCGGAGCGGTAGACAACACGCTGCAGAACGCCATCGGCACGGAGACAAGTTAGTTTGTACGTTTGGGAACTCGGAAAGGAATACTCCTTTGAACGCTTATTTTACCCCGGCGGTCGTACGGATGCGGTGTCTCCTTCGTCGCCGACGTGCGCGTGAATACACGACGATGTGCATGCATGCACACCCATGCAGAGCATGCCATCCCCGCCCCGTGCGCAACAAACTGTTACTAGTGCTACTTTTTTTTTTTGAGAAGAAGTTACTAGTGCTACTTTGACTACTCGTAGTTGTAGACGTACTGGTGGGCCATAGGAGACGCAGCGGACCGATAGTGTATGGACGGAGTCACCACAACTGGCACTATTGCCGATTGAAACCCATGTCTTCTGCTCCACTGTTGCCGATTGAAGCCCATGTCTTCTCCGTACGGGACTACGGGCCACTGCCATGCATTCGCCGTCTACCGTGCATGAATCGATCGATCCTCTTATACTGTTCAGAACCAGAGCCGATGCAACTACCTCGAGCACTGAGCCTGGCGGTGCAAGATTCGAATTGCCCTATAAAAAACAGTGATAGTGAGGGCCGAAGAGACCCTAGGACCCCGTTGCTGTATTTTTCTTCGACTTTTGAGAAACCTGCAGCAAAGAACGTTGCAATGAAACCTGCAGGTTTCGCTGTCGTTGCTCCTAGGCTAGGAACCTGTATTTTTTATCGTTGAGAAGATAGGACGCCGATTTTGTCAACATAGCTCCACACGCATCCTTTATAAAAATAGTAAATTCGAGAAAAAAACTAGAAAAAATCCAAAAAAAATCTGATGTTTTTTTTAATGTACATAGTCAACCGGTATAGTATGAAGTTTCATGAAGAAATCACATCCGTGGTATTTTGTGCAAAAAAGGGAGAAAATCAAAGCTATATTAAGAAACAATGTTGATGAATAGTATGGTCTCAATTGTATTTTCTTCGCTAAGAATACCATGAGATTCGATACTTCAGGAAACTTTACTCGTGAGTAGAATAGTCCACTAGGTTTGGTACACCAAAATTTCAGGTTTTTCTACTTTTTGGTATTTTTTTTAATTTACTATTCATGTGAGAACGCGTGGAACCATGTTTACCTTTGTATTTTCGAGAAGATGCAACTTTTTGGGGGGATTCAAAAAATGCAGTTAGTTTTTTTTAGAGTAACTTGCTAAGTTTTTTTCTAACACAGCACAAGCGCAGACGTACACGCACATGCACTCATCCCTATAAACGCATGCACGCACAATCGCTCTATGGACACCTTCGAGATACCGAGTCGTCACAAAATCTTGAGAAGAAAGGCATCACATATTCACAGGCGTCTTCGTAGTCGAGGCAAACGTTTTCTCCCAGTGAACAAACATCGTCAAAAAGTCTGAAATAAATCAAGAAAAATGCAAGCACCAGTGCCAAGTCTAGGACCAACTTGCTAAGCTTTATTGACCAAGGATTGATATGGACATGACTACTCAGATACGACCCGAAATATTACGAGAATATATATTTCCAGGTGATTTCAAATAATAACAATAATTTATATTATTATTTATTTAAGAAGAAAGTACAGCACTTTTCTTTATTATATGCAGAATCATACAATATTTTTACATGCCATGTGTGAAGATGAGAAGTATATGCAACAATTGGCGGACTCTAGAAGAAAATCATGCTTCCACCGAACACCATGTCACGCGCACAGGGCCATACTTCTCAAGTGTACAGGGCCTGGATCAAGATCAACCACATGGGCCATATGATTTTGGGCTGCACCAAGTGCTTCTCCTCAAACATACGAGGCCTGGAACGTATTCATCCGCATTGACTTTTAATAAATAGCCATCACCTAGTATTAGGATTAGACTTGGATTGTGTTTAGAGAAGCTTAGCTATTGCTATTTTTATCTGTCTTCGGTCGTAGACTAAAAAAAATTGTCTTAGCTCGTAGCGGTTAGTGCGACCGTCAAGACATCTTATTGGAACCCTAAATATTTCATCTTGTGAGATTTTAATCCAACTACCATATTCGTAATTTCAGATTGTTTGACTATTATTATCTTTCATGTTCTTTGATTTGACTGCAGGAAAAATTCTTCGTGGATAGGTCGATCGCTCGTTGGCTCGATCTATAACACCGTGGAGTTGGTTCACCGATTGCCATAGATACTAGTCATTCGCGGTTCTCCCTGTATGATTGGTAGCCGGGTCGTGAGGGTCAAGTCCCCAATAATCATATTTATCACCTCTCATAGAAAGACCGGGAGACCAGTTCAGATCAAGGATGTTTACATGAACTGTTGAACTTGGTAACCCATTCAACTCTGATATATACGAATTGATGAAGCCAATCGTCAAGAACGGGCTCTGAAAATACTCATGAATTGCTTTCCTCCTTGGATACCAGCTCGCCCACAAAGTGACCGTCAACTTGTGAACTCGCTATGTGGGAATGACTCGGTTACGGCAAAAAGACAATGTTTAGCGCTCGGTTCTTTGTTGGCGACCATGTGTTCCACCATTAATTTGTTGTGCAGGGCCCAAACACACCTCAACATTAGCATTCAATCAACGAGTGCCTTCAAAAATCAGTTCCGCCAGAAAGGACACAACAATTTGATGTTGCCATATTATATCCTCCAAAACATCCGCTCTAGGCAAAGATTGCCGAGCTAACCTCCAAGGAAAAACTCTAAGCTTTGAAGGTACATTAATTCTCCATAGGTTTGTCCATGCATTCTTCTCCACTTACAGGTTTGACCCACCAGCATTGCTCTCAACATACTTCTAACGATGAAGTTTTGTAGATACAATCATACAATAGGCTGACCTGACTGAGAAAGTACCCTTTGTACCATAGTTCTACGCCCAAAAATCATCAAGTGATCTAGTGCATAGAGGAATGTCAAGAAAGTCCATTCGGATATAATTCTCTTTTCACATAGCGGTTGTGCGATCAATGAGGTCACTAACTAGTTCCAGAGAATTAGCCGATAATGAAACAACCGGCTTCATGTTTGAGTCCTTTGGGGTGTGTTAATAATCCATAAAATCACATGCAACATAAACTTGACTCACGTAAACACATCTGGACCCCACACATAGTGTCCAACCACTTCATCATTCATGCAATTGGACTACAAAAAATTGGCATGCTCTACTACATCAGACGTGCCATCAGACTAACAAAAATTGGCATGTTCTACATACTAAAACTACAGAGAAAGCTCATGCACGGGTGCACTTGCCCTTGTCATTCCCCTTGCCGTCTTTGTAGTGGAAGTAGGGCCGGATCTGCTCATTGTTGGAGCTATCTGACCCGTCACTGCCTTCCTCCTCTTCTTTTGGGTGCAGTCCAGCCATGGCAAGGACTTCCCGGTTTTGCCCCCTTGCGAGGGCACGCGTCGTCCTCCTTTGCCGCTTCTCGATGATGCGGGCACGGAGGGCTTCCTCATTCAAGGGCTGCCACAGCCACTCGTGCCCTCTGCCTTGCACGACGAGCACGCCGCGCGTCCGTAATGGTCGGGCCATGAGGCATGCTGGTGTGGGCCACCGACTCGGAGCCCGACGCCGCGGGGACAGGGCGCCACCGAAGGGGTTGCGTTGCCACCCCGGAGTCGTGGTGTTGAATGGTGGTCAACGCGTCCAGTGAGGCCACGGTCACGCGCCTCGAGCCAATAGCCCCGACGGATCCAAGTGTTATTTGAGCCGACGCAATGGATTCTCACCGGATCAAGTCTGACCGCGATCGGGTGGTCTCCTCCTGGGAGCGGCACAGAGCCATGTGGACGACCATCTCCGCCTCCTCCCCGTATGGGACGAGGTCCGAGTTGACGGATCAGGAAATCTTGGAGTTGGATCCCCTGCCCGCCAAGCTGGAGAAGGTCGAATATCATAGAAAAGGAGCTTGGGGGCAGAGTGGAGTGGACTTGATAGGCTTCATCCGGGATGCAGATAGGGACGAATATATGTGGAGTCGGGTGGTCTAGTGTGGGCCAGTACCGACATGACAGATGTATCTGGGCGCGTCCGGGCCCCATATTCGGAACAGATGGGCTGGATATGAGGGTGATGGTCAGCCCGATCGTATTGGGCCTGTATGAGAGGTGCGATTGAGTCACGATTTTGTGACTGGGCACTGAGTGGGCAGTCCACCCGAACATTGTGACGCCCCTGATTCAATCGTACACTAATCATACACGCAAATGTGTACGATCAAGATCAGGGACTCGCGAGAAGATATCACAACACAACTCTAAACACAAAATAAAGTCATACAAGCTTTATATTACAGGCCAGGGGCCTCGAGGGCTCGAATACATCAGCTCGAATACAAACGAGTCAGCGGAAGCAACAATATCTGAGTACAGACATAAGTTAAACAAGTTTG
This sequence comes from Thinopyrum elongatum, assembly GCA_011799875.1. NCBI lineage: Eukaryota > Viridiplantae > Streptophyta > Magnoliopsida > Poales > Poaceae > Thinopyrum > Thinopyrum elongatum. The sequence continues at coordinate 523,317,476 of CM022299.1, forward strand.
CCTTAAGAAGGCTAGCACAAAAGCAACATAGATTGAAAAGGCAAGGCCTCCTGCCTGGGAGCCTCCTAACTACTCCTGGTCGTCGACGGTCTCCACGTAGTAGTAGGCACCCTCGGGGTAGTAGTAGTCATCGGAGGTGGCATCTGGCTCCTGGGATCCGTCATCTGATCGCAGCAATCGGGTATAGGGGAAAGGGGGAAGCAAAGCAACCGTGAGTACTCATCTAAAGTACTCGCAAGACTTACATCAGATCTAAACTAAGTATGCATCAGTATCAAAGGAATGGGCTGTATCTGTGGACTGAATTGCAGAATGGTAGAATAGAGCGGAAACCCTAGCCTATCAAAGACTAGCATATTCAAGCATCTTGCAACATTTAGGAGAGTACATAATAGCATATTATTAAGCAAGCATGTTGTAGTATTAACACCTAGAGATCCTTTCTCGACTCCCTGTGAGAAAGCGATCCCGGAGCCACATATCCAATTATTATCTCCAGTATCAAGTTCTAGTTATATAGATTAGGATACAACTCCAAGTCGTCCTGTTACCGTGGACACGGCTATTCGAATAGATAAACTTCCCTGCAGGGGTGCACCACATTACCCGATACGCTCAATCATCTCTGGCCAGACACACTTTCCTGGGTAATGCCCGGCCTCAAAAGATCAACACGTCGTAGCCCTACCTAGGCTCAACAGAGAGGCCGGCATGCCGGTCTACACCATAAGCGCTTAGGGGTCTTGGGCTCATCGCCCTTTGCACTCCTGCGCGTTGCGAACGCTGCCGAGATCAATCCTGGCCACCCGGGCGCGCGCCGCTAAACCGCTGACGTTTGGAGAGCTTCGGCTGATACATACGACGCCAGTTGCTCATAAACTTGTCCCGCGTGGCGGTTAGTGCGTGTAGGTCAACGACCAACTCAGATCAAATACCCAATCTCGTTAGTGTCTTGGGAGCGCGCGGTGACGATCAGTGCCCCTGTCACCCCATCTCGAGGACTTACGGCAAGGGCCAGGCCCAGCCCACTCCAGGGCGGCCTGCCTGCCCGGCCGTGCCTCGTAGTTATCTCGCGGGTACCCTCCAGGCCAACCCGACTTCACATCACTCTCATGGATAGCCCTCGGGGCTGACCCGTCTTTAATATAGTTCTATGTAAAGTCAAAGTACCCATGTGTCCAAAGCACCAAAGGGGAATCCGAGGAATCACCCTCGATGGACTCCACTTGATGTAATCATCAAGGTGAACTAAGGAGGAATCACCCTCGAGGTTCACACTTGATGTGTTGCGTGACAGAGTCGTATCAGGAGTGGTGAAGGAGGAATCACTCTCGAAGACCACAACCGAATAGCTACACTACAGAGTTGTTGTGGCACCCCGGCTCAGAGAAGACCGGAACGCCCCGTATTCCAGCCCAGGGATGAGTCCTCTAGAATACGGCACTGTTGGCATAGAACAAATCAGCTCTTTATTACAATGGATATGGTTACAAAGGGTACAAGGATTACATCGGCACGGCGACACTACGCCTGCCCGGGGTAGCTCTATGCTAACAGCGGAGTAACTCTCTCGGCAGCGGAACAACGACGGCAGTGATGGACTCCACTCCGCAGGGACTCTGGCTAGAACGCGTATCCTAGGTCGCAAACTCGGGATCCTCGACAAGCAAGCAATCATGGCATGACCTGCAAACTGGCATGACACGCCAGGTGAGTACTTTGAATGTACTCTCAAGCTCACAACAAACATCAGCATTAAGGCAAGACAACATCATAGCAAATAGCTACTCAAATAGATGCAGTAAGGTAAAGCATTTTTAATCCATACTCCGAATAATCTCAGGATCCGATCTGAACCTGTTCCAAGTCCAATCATGGGGTCATCCGACCACTCAACTCATAGCCATCCCATGGCTGACATATCATAAACCTGATTCCATCTGCACGACAAGTCTGACAAACTTACTCTCTTCCGGGTTGTCTTACAACCCTCAGAATACTCACAATCCACTGAGTACTTCTGATCTTACGACGAGTTCTTCCATCATTATCACTACTATGGTTGACCACCTAAAGAGGTCTGGACGGACTGTCCACTACCGTGGATACGGCTATTCGAATAGATTTTACACTCTGCACAGGTTGCGCACTTTACCCACACCATGGAGCACCTGACCTCGTGATCCCATTCGGGTGGACCAGCGTTGCTCCAACGAAACCCGCCTGACCCGTGACTCTCCCATCGTACCACCGGCGATCATCTCCCCCGGAGTCCTGCCCTGGGTGGCCCCTGTGTCACCTCGTGACACCTGCCACCGTCATGGCTAACAAACTGTCCCAAATGGGGACCTGGTACCATATAACTCAACTGGGCTCACAAGGCTATCGCCGCCTACCGGGCCAGGGTAGCGCGCACACATAACCTTTCCTGTCGGGCGGTACCGGTGAAAGAGCACGCGATCAGACCAAGTCAAGGTCGTCCCATACCGGCAAATGTGGCTGCACGGATAAGTCCGGACAGGTGACTCTGGATCAACCATGAAATATCCTATCTCCGAACAATCTCTGTCATGGCTGACACTCCGATATCATAGTAATCAAATAACCGACATGCTTAAACCACTGCTACTAACTCATCTCCACGAATTGCCGGATGAAATCCAAAATAATCATAGACAGTGATCTCGACATCATAGTATCAACAAGTGGGTAAACTACTAGTCACTAATAATCCGGTACTCAACATGGTAGTCATCTATCCAAGAATTAACTAAAGCATTGTATGATCCAAACCATTACACAAATAACTCATACTTGCTGTTAAAGTGAAGAGTTAAACTATGACATTGCAATGCAATTATGCAGATGAGAGTTGTGGCTTGCCTGGGATTGAAGGGACCATTGGGAAGGAGTGCGGAATGGTCGCGGAAGGAGTTGCCAGAAACAGTTCTCTCTCGGAGGGGGCTTTTTATGGGAAAGGGCAAAATGGTCATTTTCACAGTGTCAAAGCATTATGAAAATGATACCAACATGACGGGCTTGACGAGACGAAGAAGTGGGCTTTGGAATCACCTCGATCGGAGTTGCGGAGAAAAAGTTGTGAGGGTTTGACTGCAGAAGGACCTTGCTGTGAATAAAATTATTACATCCAGGTCCTCAGTAGTTTTTTTTTCCAGGGAAAAGAATAAAAGGGGCTGCGTCGCTGGGCCGTGCTGGGCCGAATGTGGCCAGCGCCTGGGCGCTGGCTGGGCCGCGTGGGCGCCGCTGCTCCACCTGGGCCGGCCCACCCGCACCCACCCCCACTTAAATGACGTGGCGGGGTGGTGTGTCGCTGTCGGGTGGGGTCGAGAGGAGGCGGGGTCCGCCTGGCCTGACCGTCTTCGACCTCCCGCTCGGGAGCAGTCCTGGCCGAGGGGAAGGCGCGCCCCGACGGCGACTGCCGGCGCGTTCGGCCACCATCCACGGCGTGCGACCTATCCAGACGCTCAGGAGGACGAGACGCACCCATTCCCGGCCTTGGAAGTTGCCGGGGAGCTTGGGAACAGCCGGGAAGATGGCCGCGATGGACGGCGAGTTGGCCGGAGTTGAGCTCGTGGCCACAGGCCACCGGAGGAGGAGCTGGTGGTATGGGAGGGTCCTCCGGGTTCTAGGGAATGCTATGGTGGTGGAGGGAAGAGAAGAGGAGCTTGGGACAGCTCCAATTTAGGAGGAAGTCGCCGGCGGCCATGGCGGCAAAGGCGAGCGAGGAGAGGAGCTGGAGCTCAGGCGAGTGGACGGGGGGTTCGGGAAGGACTAGGGGAGGACGGTGAAGAGCTTAGTGAGGAGGGAAGGCGCTCGGGGGCCTTATATAGCCGCGGCGACGTGGGTGGCCGAGCGCGGCCGTGGTGACACATGCACCGGCGCCCCGGAGCTTCGGGAGCACGCCTGGAGGAGGGGAGAGTGTCGGTGTCAAAACCGGCGGATCTCGGGTAGGGGGTCCCGAACTGTGCGTCTAAGGTCGATGGCAACAGGAGACGGGGGACACGGTGTTTACCCAGGTCCGGGCCCTCTCTATGGAGGTAATACCCTACGTCCTACTTGATTGATCTTGATGAATATGAGTATTACAAGAGTTGATCTACCACGAGATCGTAATGGCTAAAAACCCTAGAAGTCTAGCCTGTCTGATTATGATTGTCCCTATGGACTAAACCCTCCGGTTTATATAGACACCGGAGGGGACTAGGGTTGTACAAAGTCGGTTACAGAGAAAGGAATCTTCATATCCGAACGCCAAGCTTGCCGCCCACGCCAGGGAGAGTCCCATCAGGACACGGGAGAGAGTCTTCTGTCTTGTATCTTCATGGCCCATCAGTCCGGCCCACATTACGTAGCCTGGACGCCCGAGGACCCCTTAATCCAGGACTCCCTCAGTAGCCCCTGAACTAGGCTTCAATGACGATGTGTCCGGCGCGCAGATTGTCTTCGGCATTGCAAGGCGGGTTCCTCCTCTGAATACTCCAGAACAGACTTCGAGCATAGAAAGCGTGTCCGGCTCTGCAAAAACAAGTACCACACACAACCACAGAGAGTATAATATTTCACGAGTCCAATCTGCTGACAACTTTTTGTAACGCGACACCACGTTCCTGCACGGTCATTTATTTCGAACCGTTTTCTTTTTAGCCTCCCGCTCCATGTTTCGAGAAGCGGTTTTATTGGCACGTCTTGTCGAAGCAGAGATCATGTCCCCTTATTGCGGGATTCTAATCAATACGGGCATGGTGTTGGAAATATGCCCTAGAGGCAATAATAAAATGGTTATTATTATATTTCCTTGTTCATGATAATTGTCTGTTATTCATGCTATAATTGTGTTATCCGGAAATCGTAATACATGTGTGAATACATGGACCACAACATGTCCCTAGTAAGCCTCTAGTTGACTAGCTCGTTGATCAATAGATGGTTACGGTTTCCTGACCATGGACATTGGATGTCATTGATAACGGGATCACATCATTAGGAGAATGATGTGATGGACAAGACCCAATCCTAAGCCTAGCACTAGATCGTGTAGTTCGTTTGCTAAAGCTTTTCCAATGTCAAGTAACTTTTCCTTAGACCATGAGATTGTGCAACTCCCGGATACCGTAGGAGTGCTTTGGGTGTACCAAACGTCACAACGTAACTGGGTGGCTATAAAGGTGCACTACGGGTATCTCCGAAAGTGTCTGTTGGGTTGGCACGAATCGAGACTGGGATTTGTCACTCCGTGTGACGGAGAGGTACCTCTGGGCCCACTCGGTAGGACATCATCATAATGAGCTCAATGTGGTCAAGGAGTTGTTCACAGGATGATGTGTTACGGAATCGAGTAAAGAGACTTGCCGGTAACGAGATTGAACAAGGTATCGGTATACCGACGATCAAATCTCGGGCAAGTATCGTACCGATAGACAAAGGGAATTGCGTACGGGATTGATTGAATCCTCGACATCGTGGTTCATCCGATGAGATCATCGAGGAGCATGTGGGAGCCAACATGGGTATCCAGATCCCGCTGTTGGTTATTGACCGGAGAGTCGTCTCGGTCATGTCTGCGTGTCTCCCGAACCCGTAGGGTCTACACACTTAAGGTTCGGTGACGCTAGGGTTGTAGAGATATTAGTATGCGGTAACCCGAAAGTTGTTCGGAGTCCCGGATGAGATCCCGGACGTCACGAGGAGTTCCGGAATGGTCCGGAGGTAAAGAATTGTATATAGGAAGTCCAGTTTCGGCCACCGGGAAGGTTTCGGGGGTAATCGGTATTGTACCGGGACCACCGGAAGGGTCCCGGGGGTCCACCGGGTGGGGCCACCTATCCCGGAGGGCCCCATGGGCTGAAGTGGGAAGGGAACCAGCCCCTGGTGGGCTGGTGCGCCCCCCTATGGGCCTCCCTTGCGCCTAGGGTTGGGAACCCTAGGGGTGGGGGGCGCGCCTCCACCTGGCTTGGGGGGCAAGCCACCCCCTTGGCCGCCGCCCCTCCCCTCAGATTGGATCTGAGGGGGCCGGCCCCCTCTCCCCTTCCCCCTATAAATAGTGGAGGGGTGGGAGGGAGGACACACCCCCAGCCCCTGGCGCCTCCCTCTCCTCCCGTGACACCTCTCCCTCTCGTTGGTGCTTGGTGAAGCCCTTCCGAGATCCCGCTGCTTCCACCACCACGCCGTCGTGCTGCTGGATCCTCATCAACCTCTCCTTCCCCCTTGCTGGATCAAGAAGGAGGAGACGTCTCTCCCAACCGTACGTGTGTTGAACACGGAGGTGCCGTCCGTTCGGCGCTCGGTCATCGGTGATTTGGATCACGACGAGTACGACTCCATCAACCCCGTTCTCTTGAACGCTTCCGCTCGCGATCTACAAGGGTATGTAGATGCACTCCCCTCTCTCGTTGCTAGATGACTCCATAGTTTGATCTTGGTGATGCGTAGAAAATTTTAAAATTCTGCTACGATCCCCTACACATGGGTAACCCAACCGTCCCGTTGGTATGATTCCTTGGGAATAGGCAGGTTTTGAGGCCTAGGAGGAGGCGTTTCGATATTCATCGCCTTTATAAAGGGGCACGGACCCGTCCTTCTCCTCTACGCTTTCCCCTCCCCTCATCCTTTCCAACCTCGAGTTCTAGCACCCAAGGTTCAATTTATTTGTTTCGAGTCTCTTAGCCATGTCCGGACCCAACCTTCAAGGCCGGTGGGTGGCCTCCTCCGTCACAGAGGAGGATATCGCGACGCCCCGGGCGGCAAAATACCTGACCACGGAAATCCCCCACAGGCTCCCTGCTCAAGGGCAGGTCATTCCTACTCCCAGATCCGGCGAGAGGGTCGTATTCATCTCTCACTTCCTCCGAGGGCTAGGGTTCGCTCTCCATCCCTTCGTCCGCGGACTCATGTTCTATTACGGGCTAGATTTTCATGATCTAGCTCCGGACTCCTTTCTTCACATCTCAGCGTTCATCGTAATGTGCGAGGCCTTTCTCCGTATTCCCCCGCACTTCGGCTTATGGCTTAAGACCTTTAATATGAAGCCGAAGGTAGTCGATGGGAAGCAAGCAGAGTGCGGCAGTGCGATGGTGAGCAAACTCGCCCACACACCTTGGCCAAAAGGCTCTTTCACGAAAACCTCCAACCTATGGCAACGGGAGTGGTTTTATATCACTGAACCCCGTGGTACCAAGTGGGCAGCTACACCTGCATTCCAGCCTGGCCCTCCATTACGGCTCGCATTATGGATTAATAAGGGGCTGGACTGGGGATCAACGGACGAAGTGCAGACGCTTCAAAGCCGCATCCGGAGCCTCCTCGAGAAGGACACCGGCCTCGTCTACGTAATCCAGGTAATGCTAGTCCGCCGGGTCCTGCCGTGCTAGCGACGGCCCCTCCGCATGTGGGAGTTCAATCCGGAAGGACCACGGACTCTTCAGCACTTCTTTGGCACGACGCACAAAGGAATGTGGAAGTTATTCTTCGGGACACAAAAATAGTGGCCGGATACTACAGAGGACGTCGGCCTTGACTACAACTATCCGGATACCTCGGTAGGCCCTCGACTCCTAAACACAGCTTAGTTAAATATCTCGTAACAATATACCAAGAAAACCGTCTTCGACCAGGGCTGGATCAAGAAGGCGGAAAGAATTAGGTGTTCGGCCCCTCTTCCCGAAGACTCAGCAGATCCTGTGTTAACAAGGATGCTGGCTCCGGCGCCATACCAGGTGTTGGCGAAGGGGGACAAAGAGGAGAGCAAGAAGGCCAAAGGTGGCCTCTATTCTAGAGGTAAACCAGACACTATGTCCAGGGAGATTGGAACTCCCTCTTCCGAAGACAAAAGAGAAGGAGAAACTGACATCCCCTCTCCCGATGGGAAGAAAAGGGCCGCCTCCGAAGATTTGGAAGCAAAGGCTCCTAAACAAGGGAAGACGTCCCTGTCAGGTGGCTCGGGTTCAGAAGACGATGTTGTGGCGCAGTTCCTCCATAAGGACAAGCCTTTAGCCGAATCGTAAGTGAACAGAGGCGTCCGAAACATATCCCATTGCTTTCCGGTTACCAGGGTAACATTTAAAATATATGTTTGCAGTCCGGCATGCAGTCTTCCTCAATAGTCCTCCTCCTCGGGGGATCTTCTTCCGGAGATGATGGAAAGCGAGACGCCTCCACAGACCTTCTCGCCCGACAGGGCAGACGACTCCGAGGTGTCATCCCGGAGGATCTCTCCCGACCAACAAGCGGTGCGAGGGATAATGAAAACTATGCCCGAAGGTGATACTTCGGCCGTCCAGAGTCCGGGGCATGCGGACCCTATGAGGACCAACAATAAAGGGCCCGGACTATCTGGTCTATAGCCGGGGACGACTCTAGAGTCGGACAAACATATTCTTTCCGCGGGAGTCCGTACTCCCGCGGCCGCTCCCAGGGATCCGGGGGCGCCGGATACAATGACGGGCATGCTGCAACATGCGTCTGTTTCAGAGGAACATCGTACCTTAATGGGTACGGTTGTTAAGAGGATTCTGTCCGCGAAAAGCGGATTGAATGAATCCTTCATGAGCCTGCTAAGAGGCTTCGAGGTATGCAATGTAATATCTTTAATTGCACTTCTACGTGCAAAATGCACCTGTGTATAGATAGTAGCCCCTGAGACTCTGGTTGCCATCCGAAGGGAGGCAATCCGAGGATCAAAAAAGATATTCCCAGGAAATAATCTGATGATTTGGAACACAGGCTGTTTCATCCATGACGACTGCCCAAGCTACAGAGGTTGCAAGGCTGAAGCAGAAACTTGATGTGGCGGATGATGACCTCACGCTTATTAACAGGCGGCTCGACGAGGCGCAAGGTATGTTTTTGGGGCCGTCAGTATATGTAAGTATGATAATATGAGCATGATGCTGAAAATTGTATACTGAGATATGCATAACTGCAGATAATGCTGCCGCAGTTGAGGCCCTACGGGCTGAGCTTGCCCGAGCCAAGGAGCAAGCCAGGATGAGTGAGGTGGCTGCCAAGAAGACAGCCGCTAAGTTAAAGGCCGAACAGGCTGCTCGGTGCCAGTGCGAGGAGAGAATATCTACCATGACGCACGAGTTAAAGGATGCCAATGTTCGATGCGAATTCCTCGAGAAGGATAACAAAGCCAGAACGGTCGAACTCGGCAAGGCCTTACAAGAGGCGAGAGAAGCACGGTCCGAGTCTAGAGCGGCTCGGGAAGAAATCCGGCAAGCTGGGGAGATAGCGGCCGGTAAGCCTTTCTTATTATAGACTAAATTCGGCGATCCGAAGTATGCCCCCCTTAATCAAATGTGGAGTTCTCCAGACGCATTCTTGGACTTGCTGAAGAGTGTCTCCGATGCGGCACAGTTTTTCCAAGCGCAAGAAGGACGTGCAACGGATAAGCTTTTCTGGTCGCAATTCAGCATGTCGAAGCGTCCGCTATTGCTGAACGAACAGATGGCCTAGTGGGCCGAGCTCCACAAGATATCCGGATCTGCCATGAAGGACGTCGTGGTCCGGCTGTGGCCGACTGAGCCAATTCCGAATAGTTATTTCGGTTTGGTGCAGCGACTTGTTGATGCGGTGCCGCATATCGACGCTGTTAAGCGGTCAACGTGCATTGAGGGTGCACGGATGGCCTTTGCCCGCGTCAAGGCGTACTGGGCGAAGATGAAGGCCACCGATATTGCAGCGAAGAGTCCACCCGAGGGCCAGGACCATCACACGCCAGAGCATTATTTTGTGGACGTCCTAGAGGGTGCCCGCTTGATAGAGGGCCAGTGCTCGAAAGATATGATGTTCGAGTGAATATACCAAGTTTGTAAAAACAATATTATGGTATATTAAGGCCATATTTTTATACTTTTGCCTGAAAGTATTGGTTCCTCCTGTGCGGCCGTTCTTTGTATAATCTAAAAGTTTGCCAGTCGTCGGCTTCAGCCCCCTCGCATATAATGCGGGGGTGTTCGGAAAAGCACTTGATCACACTTTGACCCAACGTCTTGGTCCATGAAGGAGGTGTCAATGCGGCGACCTAGGCAATCGGACTATAGGGCTTTAACACTTTCAGTTAGCCATAGGAGTTTGACGGCGGGTCTACGATATAGCCCCTGGTATGTGCGCGTTTACCCGAATACGGTGCGTTACATAGGTGACCAGAAAAAACGGTCCTTCGTGTAATACAGAAAGAATCGCTAAGGATTCTGATGAGTCATCGAGTGGTTGACCAGCTCTCGCCGCATCATGACAGTAAGTTTTCGGCTTTCTCTACTGAGGTGCTCATCCAGATGAACCAGGACACAATCGCAGTAGTTCTCCCTTTACTACCCTAGCCGATATAGCGGAACGTAAGGTAGTAAGCACAGGAGCCGGACAACCCAACTATTGACCAAAGACATGATTCAGAGCTGATGCATATAAGGCCAAACTCGTGACGCCGAAGTGTGCTGAAAAGCTGTTCGGACTTGTCGGCAACTCATGTGTTGCCGTATCAAGCCCCTGGCAATTTGTGCCGAGGTGCGTTCGTGAAACAACCGAAGAAGCAAAATTCAGAACATAGAAAAAGCGAATACTGAATACAGGTTATGTTCACTAGAATCTGATTGATACGTAAAACGCAATTCTACAGATTATAACGCCCCTACCCGGGCTATTTAACATGCCGGGGGCCGAGGGTTGAGGAAAAAGGCAATTTACAGGTTTAAAATAAAGAGTGCGGTCTTACAAAAATCATTAGGACCTCCTGTCGCACGTCTGCGCTGCCTTGCCTCGGTGAAAGGGCTTCTTGGTAGAAATAGCCTTTGGTTATTTATACGAAGCTGGACTGTAGAAAGAGTCCGTAAGATGACCAGGCTTTGAATCACCTGTTGTAAAGGATAAAAAAAAGTAGTTAGAAAAAGTAAAAAGACTATGAGAGTGCAGACCGCATTGTAAGCCTGTCCGTACTGTGCCTCCGCCGATGACCATGGTATTTTAAGTGCATAATTATATATGCGCGGTATAAACTTCGCGGCTATATGGGGTGAACGATGGAGGCCGAACTGCTAATCCAGCTTTGAGATTGATTGGTCCTGTTTAGTAGAGACCGGCGGCTTGACGGCCGATGGGATACGCGGCTTAATAAAGCCGCTTTGTACTTCGGCTGCAGCAGCCATAGTACGCTCCTCTGTACGGAGGGAGCATTCCGTATTTTCGTTTTTCGTGATGACGCCGCGTGACCGGGCATCTTAAGATTGAAATAGGCGTAATGTGGGACCGCATTAAAACAAGTAAAAGCGGTACGCCTGAGTAGTGCGTGGTAGCTGCTACGGAGCGGTACAATATCGAAGGTCAAGCCTTCGCTTCTAAAGTTGTTCGGCGAGCCGAAAACGACTTCCAATGTAATTGATCCCGTGCAGCGAGCTTCTACGCCGGACACTGCACCTTTGAAGGTGGCTGTGGTGGGCTTTGATTCATGAAGGATCAATGCCCATTTTGCGGACAGTGTCTTGGTAGAGTAGATTAAGACTACTGCCGCTGTCCATAAGGACTTTCGTGAGATGGAACCCATCAATAATTGGATCGAGGATCAGAGCTGCCGAACTTTCATGACGGATACTGGCTGGGTGGTCCTTGCGATCAAAAGTGATCGGGCAGGCCGCCCATTGGTTTAATTTTGGGGTGCCTGGCTCTATGGCATTGGCGTCCTGTAGCGCGCGCTTGCGCTCTTCTGTAGGGATGTGTGTCACTTATACCATGTTGACTATTTTTACTTCGGGGGGAAATTGCTTCTGACCCCCGGTGTTCGGTTGGCGAGTTTCTTCGTCATCGCTGTCACTGGGCGGCCCCTTCCCCTTGTGTTTGGCGTTAAGCTTGCCGGCTTGTTTGAAGACCCAACAACTTCTGTTGGTGTGATTGGCTGGTTTACCAGGGGTGCCATGAATCTGGCAGGGCCGATCCAGTATCTTGTCTAAATTGGATGGTCCGTCTCTGTTTGCCTTGAATGACTTTTTCCGTTGACCGGCTTTGGAGCCGCTGAATCCGGCGTTTACCGCTGTGTCTTGCGTCCTTCATTATTATTTCGACGCTTGTGTTTCTTGCGTCGTGGCCTGCCGTTGCCGTCTCGAACTTCGAAAGTGCCCGGATCACTGGTGCTGTTGCTTCTACGAGCGAGCCAGCTATCTTCTCCCGCGCAAAAGCGGGTCATCAGAGCGGTAAGGGCTGCCATGGATTTTGGTTTTTCTTGACCAAGGTGGCGGGCAAGCCATTCGTCTCAGACGCTATGTTTAAAGGCCGCGAGGGCTTCGGCGTCCGGACATTCGACAATGTGGTTCTTTTTAATTAGGAACCTAGTCCAGAGCTTCCTGGATGATTCCCCGGGTTGCTGGATGATGTGACTTAGGTCGTCGGCGTCTGGAGGCCGGACATATGTACCCTGAAAGTTATCATGGAAGGCATCTTCCAAGTCTTCCCAGCTGCCAATGGAGTTTTCTGGGAGGCTGTTCAGCCAGTGCCGTGCTTGTCCCTTTAATTTTAGTGGGAGGTATTTGATGGCGTGGAGGTCATCACCGCGGGCCATGTGGATATGGAGAAGGAAATCTTCAATCCATACTGCGGGATCCGTTGTTCCATCGTATGATTTGATATTCATGGGTTTAAACCCTTCCGGGAATTCGTGTTCCATTACTTCATCAGTGAAGCAAAGGGGATGTGCGGCGCCTCTGTATCGGGACAAGTCACGACATAGTGCGGATGTAGTCCGTCTGCGGTTTTCGGCCCGGACGTGGTTATGCTCGGTACGTCTGGCTTCAATGCCGTCGTCGCGCGCCAGGGCATGCCCCCGCGATCCATAGATCGATCTGGACTGACCTGCTCTGTTCTCCAGGTTTTGCCGCAGGTCATATGTGTATTCCCGAGCTGTGGTGTCTTTGCCTTTACGGCGAGGTAGTATGGGCAGGTGTTCGGCTTGAGCTGCCGCTTTGTCCCGGCCTCGTGGTGGTCGGTCAGCCGCATTACGTGTTGATGGCATGGGCTCAAGTGCCTCATCGTCGAATTGGGGTAGCAATTTGTGCTTCGAGTAACTTTTAATGGGGCGCTCGAGTCCGTATTCCTCGGCTGCCAGGACATCAGTCCATCTGTCGTTGAGCAGATCTTGATCAGCTTGAAGCTGCTGCTGTTTCTTTTTCAGGCTCCTCGCAGTGGCTATTAGCCGGTGCTTAAAGCGCTCCTGCTCGACGGGTTCCTCAAGCACGATAAAGTCTTCGTCGCCGAGGCTCACCTCATCTTCGGAGAGTGGAAGATAGTTGCTGTCCTCCGAGTCTTCGTTTATGGCCTGTTCGTCAAGGCTGACTTGCCCATCTTCCCTACCGTCCTGTTCGGAAGTCGGCTCGGCGGGATCTTCTTTGTCTTCGGCATCGTCCGGAGTATTGTTTTCTCTTGTGCCGGTATTGCTGTCTTTTCCACGGCGTGATTTAGAGCGGTGCCGCTGACGTCGGCGCTTTGGCTGTGTCTCAGGAGGTTTATTCTCGACTGGATCTTTCTCGTTATCGCCGTTATTCTCTTTGGGAGTATCCACCATGTACACGTCATACGAGGAGGTGGCTGTCCAGCGGCCAGTAAACGGCGGGTTTTGGGCCTGCTCCTCTCCGGCATCGTCGTCCATACCGTCGATGTCTTCGGAGTTGTGATCGAGCATGTCGGTTAAGTCTTCGACAGTGGCAATGAAGTGGGCGGTGGGTGGGAAGCGAAATTCTCCGTCATCAGCCTCCAGTTCAAACCGGATATAATTCGGCTGTGAGTCCCCCGCTAAGGAGAGGGTTTTTAATGATTTGAGCACATCACCCAAAGGTGAGTGTCGAAAGATGTCCGCAGAGCTGAACTCGATGATCGGCACCCGATCGAGCTTGATGGGCGCGGACGTACGCGGTTCGGAACCTGTGGCCGGAGACGAATCCGAGGTTCCGGTGACACAGATCCCGTTCAAAGTTGGGTCTGTGTGCGGCTCCAACGCCGCTGAGTCTGCGGCTTCCGTGGCGGGGTTGAGCTTCCCGTCCTCGGATGGCGCAATCTGCTCTGGATCTAGGGCTAGGGCAGTTACAGGCGCTATCTCCCGGGTATGGTCCGATGACAGATTTAGGTCATGTTCATCGCGGTGGTAGGGAGCGGCTGCCATGGGCTCGAATCCGTCGAAGATCAAGTCTCCGCGGATATCAACAACGTAGTTCAAGCTTCCAAACCTGACCTGATGGCCAGGGGCGTAGCTGTCGATCTGCTCTAGATGGCCAAGCGAGTTGGCCCGCAGTATGAAGCCGCCGAATACGAAGATCTGGCCGGGGAGAAAAACCTCCCTCAAGGCCGCATCGTTGTGGATGATTGATGGAGCCATCGAGTCTTCTAGCGACGACACAACGAAACTCTCAATGAAAGCACCAATGTCGGTGTCAAAACCGGCGGATCTCAGGTAGGGGGTCCCGAAATGTGCGTCTAAGGTCGATGGTAACAGGAGACGGGGGACACGGTGTTTACCTAGGTTCGGGCCCTCTCTATGGAGGTAATACCCTACGTCCTGCTTGATTGATCTTGATGAATATGAGTATTACAAGAGTTGATCTACCACGAGATCGTAATGGCTAAAAACCCTAGAAGTCTAGCCTGTCTGATTATGAGAATGCTCTGGTAAATTTTCAGCAATTGTGGAGCAATATAAAATACAGTTGTTTCACAATGTGAAAATCTGACTAGAAACCAAGATTTGAGTCTGTGCTCACATAGATGATTGGATAGGGTTGAAACTTGGTGGAGAGTCGTGATTTGAGTATATGCATGTGCTTGCAAAATTTCAACTCATTTGGATACTCCTAGCTAGCACTTTCTTCACAAAGATTCCAGTTGCCCATAAACTTTGGAAATTAGCCAAAGGAGATTTAATATCCAAATGAAGTTGAATTTTGTCATGTGGCAATGATATGGATAGGAAAGAATTCTCAAAAAGTTTGAGACCAAGCAAGCAAATATAAATGGTACTTGCTTCTCAACTTGGCAGCTAGGGCATAATCAGAAAAGGAATATTTGTGAAATATTTTTGAACATGGCAAGGAAGGGTTTGACATATTTGTGGAAGATCTGTCCCAAACAATTTATGAGAATTATTTGGGAATTTTGGGAATGATGAAAATGTGGGTTGCTTCACAACTCAGGGCAGACAGGGTTATTCCTTTAATAGAAAAAGAAATTTTCCCAAGAAAAGAATATTGGGATTGGTCCAAGATGGAAATGGCAAGGTCTTGGGATGGTTTAGAGGTTGGAAAGCCACTAGGGAAGAAGAATGAAGGGTGATCCCTCCAGGTTTCAAGACTACCAAGCCACAGAAAAGCAAATCCGGACCAAAATCAAAAGAAAAAAATGGGCAAAATCCAGGGTGTTACAGTTGTCATTAGGAGTGCATTACGAGGTATCACCCTCGACACTCGATAGTATCTCTGCAGAGTCGTACAACTAAAGGGGGGTGAGGTGATGTGTTGGGCCCTGGACGTCGATCATGTTGATCGAATCACCTGGTAATCCAATGGGGGCAACAATGACAAGGTGAGGGGTCACCGTTGGATCACTAACCAACCTATATTAAGCATATAGGATAAGTAGGTAAGGTACAAGAGCAGGTTACAAAAGCAGGCTATGCATCAGATTAGGTGCAAACCAGTACAGTAGCAAAATCTAATGCAAGCAGGAGAGAGAATGGAATGGGCGATATCGGAATGATTAAGGGGGTTTGCTTGCCTGGAAGCTCTGCTGCAAGTGGCTGGACGTTAGAGGCGTAGTTGTACCCGGCAGCGGCGTCGGTCTCGGTGTCTACCGGAGAGAAGAGGGGGAAGAAACAATAAATATAAAGCAAACAGATGCATGATGATGCAAGACATGACCAGATGCAGTGCTAGGGGTGTTCTAACACCGTACTACATGTTGCAGACGGAGAGGGAAAACATCCGGGTGGGTTTTCCCGGTGTTTTGCATTTTCTGGACAGATGAAAGAGAGGGGAAGGTTACATGTTTAGCATGCTTGAGGCATGTGACAGATGAACGGATAGCATATTCGGATTCGTTGAATTTTTCTGAGCAATTTACATATATAAATTATTTTCATCTAACTTATAGATTATTTTATATTAATTTTCAAAGTTTTAAACATTTTCTGAAATTATTATTATTTAAATTAATTCAAAAACAGAATTAATGCGTCAGCATAACATCATACCGACGTCAGCAGTCAACCAGCCAGTTGACTGGTCAAACTGACGGCTGGGACCCACCTGTCATTCACAGTGGGGGGTTAACAGATTTAAATCTAAACTAAATTAGTTAATTAGGGCACTGGGCCCACATGTCAGTGTCTAACTAAACTAACTAATTAACTTAATTATTTCAATTATGTCATTTAGTTAATTACAGGGGGCCCCATATGTGAGCGACTGGGCGCTGCCCAGTCAGCGTTGACTGCGGTCAACTGGGACAGTCGAGCCCCTGGGGCCATTGGGAAGTGACCCAGGGGAGTGGCCCAGGTCGGCCAAGTCGGCAGCGACGCCTGTGGAGCGCTGGCGAGGGCTCCCACGGCGAAGATGCACCGGATCTCGCCGGAATCCGGCTCCGGTCACCGGATCGGTGTGTGCGTGGGTGCGTTCGTATGGGGAGAGCCCTCCGCGTCGTTTGGGGGCACTGGGTGGAGCTGGGGATGCCGGAGTAGGCGCCAGTGATGAGGTGGAGCGGCGGTAGCGTTCGGGAGCACCGCGGGGACGGCCTACGAAGCACGTGAGAGAGAGCGGGCGCGTGCGTCGGGCTCTTGGGAACCCCAGGAGCACGACGGCGACCACGGACGGGCGTGGCAGCAGCGGTAGCCACGACTGCGAGCTCCACGGTGGCACGTCATCGCAGGGAGGCTTGTTAGGGTGTGACGAGCTACTAAAGAGGGGGAGGAGCAGCGGGAGCTCACCGAGGGGCGCACGGTGGCCGGCGGGGTGATTAGTAGCGGCAGGGGCAGCGAAGCGGGGCGACGGTGCCCGTCGAAGCCGAGGAAGAAGACGTGGTCAGGGCGGTCTTGCAGGGGGGCCCGGCTCGAGCGCGTGGTCGGGGAGGGCGTAGCGGAGGCCGGCGGACCGATCTGGCACGAAGAGGCATCGAGGAGGGCGCGGTGGCCGCGGCGGTGCAGCAGCACGGTGACATCAGCGTGGCAGGTGCGAGCGGTGTCGGGGATATACCCCGCGGTATGACCCGGCCCGAAGTATGACCCGGCCGGGACTTGGTGCTTCATTGATAACCCGGCCAGACTAGGCGGCTCATTGGTGGCCCGATCGAGCTTGGCGACTCATTAATGGCCCGGTAGGCGAGTCAAACGAACGACAAGACCCAAGGGCTCAGAAGGTGTTTCATGAGGAGGCCGGCTCATGTTATGGAACCTGGTGGGCTGGCTTGATAGGAAAGGCATAAGTAATATTTCCTTTACAAAGGAAGCAAGATCTGGACTAGGATTCCACTTGTAATAGAGAATAGACTAGTCCTAATCCTACTAGGACTCTACATGTAAGCCAGCCCCTTCAGCTTATATAAGGAGGGGCAAGGCACCCCAAGAGGGACAAGTTTTTAGACAGACAGACAAGTCTAAGACAAGATCAAAGTAGGTGCTCTCGAGATAGAGGTAGCGAAACACCGCCCTTGTAACCGAGATCATCATCATTAATATCAATGAAGCAGGATGTAGGCTTTTACCTCCACTGCGAGGGGCCGAACCTGGGTAAAATTTCGCGTCTCTCGATTCCGACCAACCCCGTTCAAGCGACTACCTAGTTGCGATGGCCTCACGACTAAGTCCTCACACTAGGACATCTGCCGTGACAAAACCACGACAGGTGGCGTGGTGGATCTGAGGCGGAGGGGGAAGGCAGAGAGGACGAGGGGGGCGAGTGGGAGTGTGTGAGCGCGGGGGAGAGGACCGAGGAGGCGGGGGGTCCTTATCCCCCTCGTCGTCGATGACGAGGCGGCGTGGTCGCGACCGCGCCTTGTAGTGGTCTGGGACAGAGGAACAGGAAGGAGGGGGTCCGGTGCGGGGAGCTGTGCCGGCCAGGCTGGCTGCGGCCCAAGGGGACAAGGTCTTTGGCCTTTTCCTTTTTCTTTTTTATATTTTATATTTTCTTTTTTTGTTCCCTTTTATTTTAGTTTTATAAAATATAATCTTAGTTCCTAAATTAGTACTATTAATTAGGCTACTGCCATAATTAATTTGGAATTTTAATTAAATAGTTTGTATTTGTTTATTATTTAAAAAACATTTAAACAATTGTTTTAGCCCCTGTTTTATCTATTTTAGGGCATTTAGATACTTTATAAAATATGGGTTTCAACATCACAAATATCGAGGGATTATTTTCAACACTTTGAACATTTTAGTTTTCTTGTTTGAGAAATTTGATTTTTGACTTTAATTTGAATTTGAATCTGAATCGTGTTTGAATGCAAATGAGGATTAGCAACACTAAGAGTGATGACATGGCACCATCAACATGGGATTACTGTAGCTTAACAAACAGGGTGTTACAATTCTCCTCCACTATAGGAAATCTCGTCCCGAGATTTAGGAGGTAGAAGGAAACAAAGTGGGGTATTCATCTGGAAGACGATCCTCGCGTTCCCATGTGGCTTCATCTTCAGAATGGTTTGACCACTGGACTTTGAGAAATTTGATCGCCTTCTGACAGGTGTGACATTCAGCTTGATCGAGAATGCGGACCGGATGCTCTTTATAAGAGAGGTCTTGTTGCAATTCAAGCATTTCATGATCCACTCCTCGAATAGGGTCTTTGAAGCAGCAGCGTGATTGCTTGTATCTGCGTTGGTATTTTCCCCGAAGAGGAGGGGATGATGCAGCACAACAATGGTAAGTATTTCCCTCAGTTATGAAACCAAGGTATCAATCCAGTAGGAGGATCCACCAAACTATGTAAGCAGTACCTTCACGCAAATAACAAAAACTTGCAACCCAACGCGTAAGAGGGGTTGTCAATCCCTCCTCGGTATTGAGATAGATTAAATAGTATAAGGTTGGATAAATAGATCTGATGAAAACACAAAATAAAATAAATGAAGAAAAAGTGCAAAAAGGTATTTTTGGGTTTTTGGATAAATAGATCTGAAGCAATATGATAGAAAATAGACCCGGGGGTCGTAAGTTTCACTAGAGGGTTCTCTCGAGAAAATAGCATACGGTGGGTACACAAATTACTGTTGGGCAATTGATAGAAAAGCAAATAATTATGACGATATCCAAGACAATGAGCATGTATATAGGCATTACGTCCAAGATTAGTAAACCGAAATGATTCTGCATCTACTACTATTACTCCACACATCGACCGCTATCCAGCATGCATCTAGTGTATTAAGTTCATGAAGAAACGGAGTAATGCAATAAGAACGATGACATGATGTAGACAAGATCTATTCATGTAGGAATAGACCCCATCTTTTTATCCTTAATGGCAACGATACATGTGTGTCAGGTCTCTTTCTGTCACCGAGATTGAGCACATCAAGATCGAACCCATCACAAAGCACCTCTTCCCATGGCAAGAAAAATCAATCTAGTTGGCCAAACCAAACCAAAGTTTCGAAGAAGAAATACGAGGCTATAACAATCATGCATATAATAGTTCAACAAGGACTCAAATAATATTCATAGATAGATCTGATCATAAACTCACAATTCATCGGATCCCAACAAACACACCGCAAAAAGTCATTACATCAAATAGATCTCCAAGAACATCGAGGAGAACATTGTATTGAGAATCAAAAAGAGAGAAGAAGCCATCTGGCTACTGCCTATGGACCCGTAGGTCTGTGGTAAACTACTCACGCATCATTGGAGGAGCATCAATGTGGATGATGAACCCCTCCGTGATAGTTTCCCCCTCCAGCAAGGTGCCGGAAAAGGCCTCTAGATTGGATCTCGTGGTTCTGGAACCTGTGGCGGTGGAAACTCTGATCTCTCGACTCCCTTAGGGTTTCTGGAATATTATAGTATTTATAGAGTTGAGAGGCGGTGGAGAAGCCTCCCGTGGGCCCCACTACCCACCAGGGCGCGCTAGGGGCCTCTGGCGTGCCTTGGTGCCTAGTGGGCCCCACGGGCCTCCTGTGGTGCACTTCTTGGGATCCCCTGGTGTCTTCTGGGCAGAAAAAATTCTCCAAAAATTTTCATGGCATTTGGACTCCGTTTGGTATTGATTTTCTGCAAAGTAAAAAACAAGCAAAAACAACAACTGGCAATGGGCACTATGTCAATAGGTTAGTCCCAAAAAATGATATAAAGTTGCTATAAAATGAATATAAAACATCCAAGATTGATAATATAACATGGAACAATAAAAAAAATATAGATACGTTGGAGACGTATCACAGCAGAGCTGTGACACATGGACGATATCGTGAACCTGCGAAAGGTTCGACGACAGTTCCAACTGATACGCCACTTTTCCACGCCTTTCAAGAATAGTGAAAGGACCAATATAGTGAGGAGCTAGCTTGCCCTTGATCCCGAAGCGGTGTGCACCTTTCATCGGTGTGACTCGAAGATAAGCCTTTTCGCCAGGTTGATAGACCATATCTTTGTGATGGCGGTCATACTGACTTTTCTGCCGAGACTGAGCAGTCTTCAGATTCTCGCAAATAACACGAACTTGTTCTGCGGCATGTTGAATAATATCCAGACCGAAGAGTGACCATTCCCTAGTTTCTGACTAATTCAGAGGAGTTCGGCACTTTCGTCCATATAACACTTCGAAGGGGGCCATCTTCAGACTAGCGTGATAGCTATTGTTATAAGAGAACTCAGCATACGGGAGAGATTCCTCCCATTTCTTGCCGAAAGAAATGACATAAGCTCGAAACATGTCTTTGAGAACTTGGTTGACTCGTTCAACTTGTCCCTGAGACTGAGGGTGAAAGGCGGTGCTAAAAGACAGATGAGTTCCCATAGCTTCGTGGAAACTTGCCCAGAACCTTGAAGTGAATAGGATGCCCTGGTCTAAGCTGATTACCAACGGGATACCGTGGAGTGAAACAATTCTGGACATATAGAGAGCTGCCAGCTGACTAGCAGTGATCGTTTCTTTGACGGCCAGAAAATGTCCAACTTTGGAAAGTCGGTCAATGACGACAAGAATAGCATCATTACCTTTCTGTGATTTGGGAAAACCAGTGATGAAGTCCATTTCAACATGGTCCCATTTCCATTCAGGAATAGAAATAGGTTGCAGAGTTCCAGCAGGTCTTTGATGCTCTACTTTGATTTGACGACAAACGTCACACTCAGCAACATAGCGAGTAATGGCTTGCTTCATATTTGGCCACCAGAATCTCTAACGGATGTTTTGGTACATCTTTGTACTACCAGGATGACAGAGGTGTACCATGAGCTTCTTTCATCACCTTCTGAGTCATATCCAGGTTTTTCTCCTTACTCGAAACCACTAGGCGACTTTTGAAGAACAAAGCGCCATTATCATCAATAATGAAGAATGAGGGCTTTCCTTCTATGAGATAGCAATTTAATCTTCTCGACTTGAGAGTCATATCCCTGAATTCTCTTGATGGAGTCCAGGAGATCTGGTTCGACAACCAGGGTATTGAGGGAACCCTGGGAAACAACATGGAGGTTCATCTTTAGAAATTCCTTGTGAGGGAGAGCGAGAGCACCTGGAGGAATAATATGGAGGTTCAGCTTTCTGAATTCTTCAATAAGAAGGGGCTAAACTTTTCAAACCTCGTGGTGGTTGCAATAGGACTTGCAGCTCAAGGCATCAGCCATCAAATTAGCCTTGCCTGGGGTATAGGAAATACCCAAGTCAAAATCTGCTACGGTCTCCATCCATCTTTGCTGCCAAAGGTTCAAATCTGGCTGAGTAAACAGATACTTCAGACTTTAGTGGTCGGTGAAGATCTCGCAACGATTACCGAGAAGGTAATGTCGCCAATGTTTCAGTGCATATATGACTGCAGCAAGCTCGAGGTCATGAATTGGATAGTTCTCTTTGTGAGGGCACAACTAACGAGATGCATAAGCAATCACTCTGCGCTCTTGCATTAGGACACAACCTAATCCTTGATGTGAAGCATCACAGTAAATGACGAAATCCTTTTTTGTATCTGGAGGAGCAAGCACCGGGGCAGATGTCAGCTTCTCTTTAAGCGCCTGGAAACTTTCCTGACACATTTCTGTCCATTTGAACTTGACGCCCTTGTGAAGCAGTCTAGTCAGGGGTTTGGCAATCTTGGAGAAGCTCTCGACGAATCGACGGCAGTAGCTGGCGAGTCCGAGAAAACTTCTAACTTGTTTGACGTTCTTCGGAGGAGTCCAATCAAGAATGGCCTGAACTCGCTCTGGGTTGACGGCAATACCGTCCTTGGAGATCACATGACCAAGGTAGGTTACTTCGGGTAACCAGAATTCACACTTGGAATACTTGCCATATAGTTGATGCTCACGAAGCTTTTCCAGAACAAGACGAAGATGTTCGGCATGTTCTTCTTTGTTCTTGGAGTATACAAGAATATCATCCAGATAAACCATGACAAACTTGTCAAGGTATTCCATGAATATATAGTTCATCAGACGAGAGAATGTCGCTGGAGCATTGGTTAGACCAAAAGACATGACGATGTACTCGTATGATCCATATCAAGTAACGAATGCGGTCTTTAGAATATCCTCTTCACGAACACAGATCTGGTGATAACCCAACCTCAAGTCGAGTTTAGAGAAAACTGATGAACCAGCCAGTTGATCATATAGGTCATTGATCCGAGGAAGGGGATACTTGTTCTGAATTATAGCTTGGTTGATAGGACGATAGTGTTGGACCAAACGATTCATTCCATCCTTCTTCTTAACAAAGACAGAAGGTGCTCCCCAAGCATAGGAACTTTGACGAATGAAACCACTGCGAAGAGATTTGTCGATTTCCTCCTTAAACTCAAGGTGTTCATGAGGCGGCATTTTGTAGGGTCATTTGGCAATAGGAGTGGTGCCTGGCTTCAAGTCGACGATGAACTCGACAGCTCAAACAGGAGGTATCCCTCGGAGTTCCTCAGGAAAGACATCTTGGAATTCGTGAATGACTGGAATGTTTTCAATGCCCTCAAGTGCTGATGCATTCAACACATTCAAGGCATAAAGCCGTGCTTCGGCATTTTGAACCAGACGAGCATTATAGCTTACTATCTCATCCGAAGGGTGTAGGAGATGGACGATTTTGGTGGCGCAAATGATAGAAGCAGTATGTGCTTTCAACCAATCCATTCCCAGAATGAGGTCAATACTGGAGGATTTCAGAATAATGGGGGAGGCGTGAAATTCCAACCCTTCGATTTCAATGGTGACATTGGGGCTAACCATGGAGGTTTGACATTGGCCCGCGGGGGTGTGTACCACTACCGGAGTGTTCATCTCTTTGTATTTAATGCCTTGTGCGTATGCAAAAGCTTCTGACATGAATGAATGTGATGCTCCTGAATCAAATAAAACAGATGTTGGTACTGAATTAACAAGGAGAGTACCCATCACAGTGGCAGGCTGGTCTTGAGCTTCATACAGATCAATGTTGTTAGCCTGACCACGACCATAAGGCCTGGCATTGTTGTTGCGGGGCTGATTGTTACCACGAACATTAGAAGGCAGAGTCAGCTGGTTCTGATTCTGATAGCAGTTCCTGGCACGGTGACCTGGACGGCCACACTTGAAGCACATACCATCATTGGGATTGGGAGCAGGAGCTTAGGGTGGTACAGTTCAAAGAAGCTGCCTCGACGGTGGAGGAGGCAGACGCGGTGCAGCATAGGATGGTCTTGGAGCAGGTGAAGTTGGACGGTACATACTGTTGGGAATCCAAATCCGACGCTTCTGCGTGGGTGGGCCCGAAGATGAGCCAGCATCATGGTTGCGCCTGAGTAATCCCTGATGTTCCTGCAGACCAATCTCAAGCTGGACGCCTTGTTCACCAAGGTGGTGAAATCAGCAAAGTCATGCACAAGTAGCGCGAGCTTGATATCAGTGTGAAGTCCGTCACGAAACTTTTCCTGCCTACGAGCATCAGTAGCAATGTCTTCTTCAACATAACGGGACAAGTCAAGAAACTCCCGTTGATAAGCATCCGCAGCCTTGTTGCCCTGGGTGAGGTTGCGGAACTCGCACTTCTTCCTGTCCATGATTCCCTGAGGAATGAAGCGGGCACGAAAGGCAGCTTGGAAATCCGGCCAAGTAATGATTGTTCCAGCCAGTTGTGTGCACCTATAACTGTCCCACCATTGAGCAGCAGGGCCCTTCAGAACATATGATGCAAAGGTGACATAGCTAGCTGGGGCCACACTAGCAGACTCCAGCTCGTAAGTGATGTCGCGGAGCCAGTCATCAGCATCAAGAGGCTGAGTTGAGCTGCCGTAGATGACAGGGTTGAGGAGCACAAAGTCTTGCGGAGTCACTGAGTCTAGCTGCTGATTCATATTAGGGCGCGAAAACTGAGACATGACCCCTTCCAGGAACTTGCGATTCAACTCAAATTGTTGTATCATTCCGGCATGAATTCGGGCGATGGTGGAGCGTTGCCACCACGACCACGACCAGCGGGTCTAACCATCCAGCTAAAATTCAACAGGGGGTAGTTTAGCATTGAGCATTTGCAAAGACAAGGAATCATTCATTAGGTAACATGCACAAAGAAATAAGTGAGATAGATACTTCATAGTAGTCAATGAAGACATACATATCCATGCGCAGAGCTGGATTCAAACGGGCAACGTGGGTTCGGAAACGCACATAGCTAGACAACTAGGCAGCACGCTGGCACGCGATGGAGGGATAAAACAACGAGACATAGCAAAGGCTACATCACATCGGAGAAAACTGCTGGAGCGAGGAATCTGCAAGGGACGACGCAGGGTGCCCTCGATAAAAGGATCCTGTGGTCCGTGAACATTGTGAAGCAGATCCTGGCTCCCAATTCAAGAAAGGGGTAATACAAATCTCCGGGTGGAGGTGATCACGAGATCCTAATGTTAGAGTTACCAAAATCATTTAACCCGAGTAGAAGAGAGATCAGAGTCCTAGAGTATAGACGAGGAATAAAAGATCCTAATAGCACCTAATTGTGATGTGGGCCCGTAAGTTACACAACATTGTTAGTAAAAGTTTTTCAACATAGTAGACTCAACTTCGGCCAAGGAGTTGGAAGGGGGGTTCCTACAGGCGGTCCGCTCTGATACCAACTTGTGACGCCCCCGATTCAATCAACACTAATCATACACGCAAATGTGTATGATCATGATCAGGGACTCACGGGAATATATCACAACACAACTCTAGACACAAACTAAAGTCATACAAGCTTTATATTACAAGCCAGGGGCCTCGAGGGCTCGAATACATCAGCTCGAATACAAATGAGTCAGCGGAAGCAACAATGTCAGAGTATTGACATAAGTTAAACAAGTTTGCCTTAAGAAGGCTAGCACAAAAGCAACATAGATCGAAAAGGCAAGGCCTCCTGCCTGGGAGCCTCCTAACTACTCCTGGTCGTCGGCGGTCTCCACGTAGTAGTATGCACCCTTAGGGTAGTAGTAGTCGTCGGAGGTGGCGTCTGGCTCCTGGGATCCGTCATCTGATCGCAGCAATCGGGTATAGGGGAAAAGGGGAAGCAAAGCAACTGTGAGTACTCATCCAAAGTACTCGCAAGACTTACATCAGATATAAACTGAGTATGCATCAGTATCAAAGGAATGGGCTGTATTTGTGGACTGAACTGCAGAATGCCAGAATAGAGGGGAAAGCCTAGCCTATCGAAGCCTAGCATCTTCAAGCATCTTGCAGCATTTAGGAGAGTACATAATAGCATATTATTAAGCAATCATGTTGTAGTATTAATGCCCAAAGATCCTTTCTCGACTCCCTGCGAGAAAGCAATGCCGAAGCCATGTATCCAATTATTATCTCCTGTATCCAGTTCTAGTTATATAGATCGGGATACAACTCCAAGTCATCATGTTAACGTGGACACGACTATTCAAATAGATAAACTTCCCTGCAGGGGTGCACCACATTACCCGATATGCTCAATCATCTCTGGCCGGACACACTTTCCTGGGTAATGCTCGGCCTCGAAAGATCAGCACGTCCTAGCCCTACCTAGGCTCAACAGAGAGGTCAGCATGCCGGTCTACACCCTAAGCGCTCAGGGGTCTTGGGCCCATCGCCCTTTGCACTCCTGCGCATTGCGAACGCGGCCGGGATCAGTCCTGGCAACCTCCTTATACAAGGTAGGTTCTTACTGATACGTCTCCAACGTATCTATAATTTTTGCTTGTTCCATGTTGTTATATTATCATTCTTGGATGTTTTACAATCATTTTATAGCAACATTATATCATTTTTTGGGACTAACCTATTGACATAGTGCCCAGTGCCAGTTGCTGTTTTTTGCTTGTTTTTTTACTTCGCAGAATATCCATATCAAACGAAGTCCAAACGCAGCGAAACTTTTTGGAGATTTTTTCTGGACCAGAAGACACCCAGTGGGCCAAAGAAGTACCGGAGGGGAGGACCAAGGTGAGCACAAGACACCTGGGCACGCCAAGAGGCCCAGGCGCGCCCAGGTGGGTTGTGCCCACCTCGGTGACCTCCCGCACCGCCTCTTCGCCCTATAAATTCCCAAATATTCCAGAAATCCTAGGGGAGTCAACGAAACACAATTCCAGCACTGCAAGTTCCAGAACCACGAGATCCAATCTAGACACCATCACGGTGGGGTTCATCATCCTCATTGGTGCCTCTCCGATGATGCGTGAGTAGTTCACCATAGACCTACAGGTCCGTAGGCAGTAGCTAGATGGCTTCCTATCGCTCTTTTGATTCTCAATACAATGGTCTCTTGGAGATCTATTTGATGTAACCCTTTTTTTTGCGGTGTGTTTGTTGGGATCCGATGAACTTTGAGTTTATGATCAGATCTATATCCATGAATATTATTTGAGTCTTCTTTTGATCTCTTATATGCATGATTATTTATAGACTTGTATTTCTTCTTCGAATCTTTGGTTTAGTTAGGCCAACTAGATCGATATTTCTTGCCATAGGAAGAGGTGCTTTGTGATGGGTTTGATCTTGCGGTGTTCTTTCCCAGTGACAGAAGGGGCAGCAAGACACGCATGTATCGTTGCTATTAAGGATAATAAGATGGGGGCTATTCCTACATGAATAGATCTCATCTACATGATGTCATCGTTCTTATTGCATTACTCTGTTTCTTCATGAACTTAATACACTAGATGCATGCTGGATAGTGGTCGATGTGTGGAGTAATAGTAGTAGATGCAGGCAGGAGTTGGTCTACTAATCTTGGACATGATGCCTATATATTGATCATTGCCTTGGATATCATCATAATTATTCTATCTTCTATCAATTGCCCAACAGTAATTTGTTTAGCCAACGTGTACTATTTTCTCGAAAGAAGCCACTAGTGAAATCTACGTCCCCCGGGTCTATTCTTTATCATATTTGCTTTGAGATCTATTTTTATTCGCTTTTTTTTTCAGATCTATTATTCCAAAAACCCAAAATACCTTGCTGCACTTTTTATTACTAATTTTGTTTTGCGTTTTATCGAGAGCTATTTATCCAATCTATCACAAATATTTTCCTGTCAGCTTGCCAATTTTTGGCGCCGTTACCTAGGAGGGATTGACAACCCCTCTTACACATTGGGTTGCAAGTATTTGTTCTTTGTGTGCAGGTACCATTTACATAGCGTTGCTTGGTTCTCCTACTAGATTGATACCTTGGTTTCATAACTAAGGGAAATACCTACCATAGCTGTACTGCATCATCCCTTCCTCTTTGGGGAAATACCGACGCAATTTCAAGCGACATCAAAAGGAATTTCTGGCACCGTTGCCTGTGAGACATCATCAACATCTATCAGGTTCCTAATCATAAATCTCATCTCCTTGCAATTTACATTATTTGCCATTTGCCTCTCGTTTTTATCTCCCCCACTCCACAAAACATTGCTTTTTTGCCTTCTTTTTTGTTTGCCTTTTCCTTGTTTGATCTTCTGTTTGCTTGTGATCTCGTTTGCTATCCTTCCTTGTGTTGCCATGTGTGAGGGAGTCCTGGATTAGGGGGTCCTCGGGTGTCCGGACTATTTGATATGGGCCGGATCAATGGGCCGTGAAGATAAAACTAAAGACTATATTCCCCGTGTCCGGGTGGGACTCCTATATGCGTGGATGGCAAGTTTGGTGTCCGGATATGTTATTTCCTTCTTCTGCAAACTGACTCTGTACAACCCTAGGCCCCTCCGGTGTGTATATAAACCAGAGGGTCTTAGTCCTTAGGGGCTATCAGAATTCTCATAGGCTAGACAGCTAGGGTTTAGCCATTACGATCTCGAGGTAGATCAACTCTTGTAACCCCTGTACTCATCAAATATAATCAAGCAAGACGTAGGGTTTTACCTCCTTTAAGAGGGCCCGAACCTGGGTAAACATCGTGTCCCCATCGTCCCTTATTACCATTGATCCTCAGACGCACGGTTCGGAACTCCCTACCCGAGATCCGCCGGTTTTGACACCGACATTGGTGCTTTCATTGAGAGTTCCACTGTGTCATCGAGAGAAGGATCGATGGCTCAGCTTGTCGTCAGCAACGATGCTATTTCCGGGGAGACCTTTCTCCCTGGTCAACTCTTTGTGTTTGGCGGCTTCGCTCTGCGTGCCAATTCAACTGGTCACCTCGAGCAGATCGACAGCTATGCCCCTGGTCATCAGATCAGGTTTGGAAGCTTGAATTACATCGCGGATATCCGAGGAGACTTGGTCTTCAAAGGGTTCTCGCCCTCGGCCGCCACTCTTCATCCACATGAAGGAAACCCGTCGGATCCGTCGTCAGATTCCGCTCAAGGATCGACTCTCGTGCTTGCCCTGGCCTTAGATCCAGGGCGGACCACTCTGTCCGAAGACGGGAGGATAAACCCTGCCGGACTCTCTCCCATTATGGAGCTTCTTGCCGGAGACCCAGAGGCGACTATACTGTCAGCAGACCCATAGTCAAACGTGACTCTTCCTGACATCGGGGAACCGGACTCGCCTCTGGACGTCAACTCCGAACTCTCGAGGTCTGCGTCCATTGAGCTCGGTCAAGTGGTTATTACTGAACCTAGCTCCGCAGATCATCATACGCCCGTCCGGCTTTTGCTCTTAAATGAGACACTGGACCTAATGCGATCTCTCGCCATCACGGAAGTATCACCTCCGAACTACGACCAGCCTGAACTGGGGGCTGAGAGCAGGAAATTTTACGTCCCACCCACCACCCACTTAATAGCCATTGTCGAGGATCTAACTGACATGCTAGACTACACCTCCGAAGACATCGACGGTATGGACGACGATGCCGGAGCCGAACCAGGTCAAAACCCGCCTATCACTGGGCGTTGTACGGCAACTTCTACCTATGATGTATACATGGTGGACACATCTGAGAAGCAGGACGATGATGGCACTCAAGATCCAGATCAGGACAAGCCCGTCGATGATCCACCAAAGCGCCGGCGTCAGCGGCGCCGCTCACGATCATGTTGGGCGAAGGACAGCAACACCGGCACCAGAGATGATGACACTCCGGACAATGCCGAAGACCCCGTCGACCCTGCGTTCGAGCAGGATGATAGGGAAGAGGGACAAGTCAATTCTGACGAACTTGTCGATCATGAGGATTCGGAAGATAGTAACTATCTACCGGCCTCCGAGGAGGATGTTAGCCTCGGCAACGAAGATTTGATCATGATAGAGGAACCCCTCGAACAAGAACGCTTCAAGCGACAGCTCATCGCCACTGCGAGGAGCCTGAAAAAGAAACAGCAACAGCTTCAAGCTGAACAGGATATGCTCAACGACAGATGGACCAAGGTCCTAGCTGCCGAAGAATACGGCCTCGAGCGCCCGACAAAGAGCTACCCAAAACGCAGGCTACTACCACAATTTGACGATGAAGCCCTTGAGCCAATACCGTCAGGACACAATCATGCTGATCAACCGGACCGACCACCACATGGACGTGACAAAGCGGCTAATTATGCCGAACACCAGCCCGCGCCACCTCGCCGTAGAGGCAAAGAAGCAGCGGCTCCGGGCTACACATATGACTTACGTCAGGACCTGGACAATAGAGCCGGCCAGACCAGATCAATCTACGGATCAAGGGGACGTGCTCCAACACGAGACGACGACCATCAAGCCTGGCGCGATAAGCATAACCAAGTTCAAGCCGAGAACCGAACACGGATGTCATCCGAACTCCGTCGTGATGTTGCCCGATATAGAGGCGCCGCACACCCCATGTGCTTTACCGACGAGGTAATGCAGCACCAGTTTCCGAAAGGGTTTAAACCCATAAACATCGAGGCGTACGATGGAACGACAGATCCCGCTGTGTGGATTGAAGATTTTCTTCTCCACATTCATATGGCTCGCGGCGATGATCTCCATGCCATTAAATACCTTCCTCTAAAGCTAAAAGGGCCAGCACGGCACTAGTTGAATAGCCTCCCAGAGAACTCCATTGGCAGTTGGGAGGATTTAGAGGATGCTTTTCGGGACAACTTTCAGGGCACTTATGTCCGACCACCGGACGCTGGTGACCTGAGTCACATAGTCCAGCAACCCGGAGAGTCAGCCCGCAAACTCTGGACTCGGTTCTTAATTAAAAAGAACCAAATTGTCGACTGTCCGGACGCCGAAGCCTTAGCGGCATTTAAACACAGTGTCCGTGACGAATGGCTCGCCCGACACCTCGGTCAGGAAAAGCCGAAGACTATGGCAGCTCTCACTCCACTCATGACCCGCTTCTGTGCGGGCGAAGATAGCTGGTTGGCTCATAGAAGCAACAGCACCAGCGACCCTGGCACCTTTGAGGCCAGGGACGGCAATGGAAGGCCACGACGCAGCAAAAATAAGCGTCGGAACAACAATGAAGAAACCGAGGATACGGCGGTCAACGCCGGATTCAGCGGCTCTAAACCCGGTCAGTGGAAGAAGCCGTTCAAAGGAAATAGAGACGGCCCGTCCAACTTGGATAAAATACTAGATAGGCCCTGTCAAATCCATGGCACCCCTGACAAGCCTGCCAACCAGGACCTCAAAGCAAGGACGACGATGAACCCTGCCCTCCGAACACCGGGGAACAAAAGAAGTTTCCCCCCGAGGTGAAAACAGTGAACATGATATATGTCACGCATATCCCCAAGATAGAGCGCAAGCGCGCACTGAGGGACGTCTACGCCATAGAGCCTGTCGCCCCGAAATTCAACCCTTGGTCGGCTTGTCCGATCACCTTCGATCGCAGGGACCACCCAACCAGTATCCGTCACAGAGGTTCGGCGGCCCTGGTACTCGATCCCATCATCGACGGATACCATCTCACTTGAGTCCTTATGGACGGCGGCAGCAGTCTCAACTTGATTTACCAAGACACTGTCCGTAAGATGGGTATTGACCCGTCAAGAATCAAGCCCAGCAACACTACCTTTAAAGGAGTGATACCTGGCCTAGAGGTCTGCTGCACGGTTCCTTAACACAGGAAGTGGTATTCGGCTCTCCAGATAACTTTTGAAGTGAAGAATTAATCTTCGATATCGTCCCTTTCCGCAGTGGTTATCATGCATTGCTTGGGCGAACTGCTTTCGCCCGCTTTAATGCAGTCCCGCACTATGCTTATTTGAAGCTCAAAATGCCCGGACCACGCGGCGTCATCACAGTTAATGGAAATATGGAATGCTCCCTCTGTACGGAGGAGCACACCGTGGCCCTAGCAGCCGAGGTACAGAATGGCCTCAACAGCTCATCGGTCATCAAGACCCACGACACCGCTAAGCGAGTCCGATCAACATTACAACATGACAGCTCGGCGAATCCGGAGCTTGAATAGCAGTTCGGCCTCCGCTGATCGCCCCATAAGGTTGCGGCATACGTACCGCGTGTGCATAATTACGCACTTAAAATACCTTGGGCAGCGCCGGAGGCATACTGCGGAACAGGTCTATAGTACGGCTTGACCCTATTCGGACCTTAACTTTGTTTTTTTCTTTTTCTTTCTCTTTTACCATAGGTTCATTAAAAACCTACCTACTCTACGGTTGTACAGGGACTCCTTTCTAGGATCCCCTTTCTTATAGACGACCATCGACTCCTCCTCTCAAAGGATTTCCAACCAAGGAGAAACGGCGCAGACATGCAGCAGGGCATCATCAGGACCTTCAAGCCACTATTTTCTCAAAAAAGCCCTGTATAAACCTTTCCCTTGTGTAAACTTTCGGCATGTAAAATGACCTTGGCCTTCGGGCATTATCTGCAATGACACGTCTCGACGTATTAATCAGGGCATAAAGGAAGCAGTTGATCACCACTTTTGTTTGGCACTCATCTATTTTATATTATCATCTGTCTTCCCTCCCTACGCCCGACTGCCACACGTGCCTTAGTCCGGTCTTAAACACCGGGGGCTATATCCAGCCCAGCACATTTTAAAGTTCGAACTACTATGGGGTACTCTTCGGCGTCCCAAATATTGCAATATATGCATCGGCTTCCCAATCATGTCTTTGGTCTATAGTTGGGTTGCCCGGCTCCTATGCTTACCACCTTATGTTCCGCTCGTTCGGCTAAGGTAGTAAAGGGAGAACTACTGCGATTGTATTTCTGGTTCGTTCGGTCAAATACCTCAGTAGAGAAAGCCAAAAATTGACTTTCATGATAAAGCGAGAGCTGGTCGGCGATTCGGTGACTTAGTCTTATACCACAATCATTAGCGATTTACTCCGTGTTATACGAGGGGCTGGTCTTCGTCCAAGCCGCGTGGAAATGGCTATTCAGCCCGGATTGCCGCACACGCACAAGGGGCTAGTACTTAGCCCCACCGTCAAACTCCTATGGCTAAGTGAAAGTAATAAAGCCGCATAGTCTGATTGCCTGGTTCACCTCGCGGACACCTCCTCTACGGACCAAGACATTGGTTAAAGTGTGGTCACGCGTCACTACGAACACCCCCGTAGCGTCTATGTGGGGGCTGAAGCCGACGACTGGCAACTTTCAGAAATAAACGGCCGCACAGGAGGAAAACATTGCCTGAAACAAAAGGCGCAATACACATTACAAGCATGGGTTCATAACATAGTTTTTACAACCCAAATACATCTACTCAAATATGACGTCCTTAGAACATTGGCCCTCTACTATTCGGGCCCCTGCCAGGATGTCGTCAAAATATCTCTCCGGCCTCCGATGATCTTTGCCTTCGGGCGGGCCTGCGGTCGCCACATCGGTGGCCTTCATCTTTGCCCATTGCATCTTAACGCGGGCGAAGGCCATCCGAGCACCTTCTATGCAGGCCGAACGCTTCAATCCGAGGCAGCGCGCCGACGAGCCGCTTCACCAAACTGAAGTAGCTACTAGGAATTGGTTCGGCGGGCCAAAGTTGGACTATTAGATCCTTCATTGCCAAACCAGACACCCTATGCAGCTCCATCAGCTGCTTCATCTGGTCATTCAGGAGCACCGGGTGCTCCGGTGCGAGAAACTGCGACCAGAACAGCTTCTCGCTCGAGTTCCCCTCCCAGGCTCGAAAGAACTGTGCGGCATCGCCGGCACTCCTCGGGAGGTCCGCAAACGCGTCTGGAGAACTCCACACTCGAGTGAGCAAAGCATATCTTTGACCTCCAAAAATACTCTGCAAAGGAAAGGCCTTACCAGCCGCTATCTGCCTCGCTTGACGGATCTCTTCGCGAGCACTCCGGGACTCGCTCCGTGCCTCTTTGGCATCATGGAGAGCCTTCACAAGCTCGGACGACTGGGCCGAAGTCTTCTGCTCCAATGTCTCGCATTTGCTGATGGCATCCCTCAGCTCCTGCTCGACTTCAGCCACCCGAGCTTCGTGTTGACGGCGGGTAACTTGTTCAGCTTCTAGTTCAGCAGCTGCTTTATCAGCGGCTGCCTTGCTCGCCCCGGCTTCCTTCTTGGCCTGGGCGAGGGCGCCTTTGAGGGTCTCGACCTCGGCTGCGCCAACTATGCTCATAATCAAAGCATCCTGTGAGTTAACCTCTTAACTTACATATCACTTCTGACATGAAAAATGAATTTTTTCATCATGCGCATACCTTGCGTCTCATCGAACCGCTTGTTGATGCGGTCGAGCTCTTCATTGGCCGCTTCAAGCTTCCGATTGAGTTCGGAAACTTCTGCGGCCTGGGCGGTGGCCGCCAACAGGGAAGCCTGTTGCAACAGCAGAGTAGTATGATAACACGCCCGAGTACTATGTGGATCCTCTGTTCGGTTCTTTTCAAACCGAACAGAGCCTCAGGGGCTACTGTCTGTATACAGGTATATTCATCTAAATGAAACAAAAATGTTTAGGACATTATGTCGCATACCTCAAAGCCTGTCAGTAGGCTGGTGAAGGCTTCGTTCAGTCCGCTTTTTGCAGACTGGACCTTTTCCACCACCGCACCCATCAAGGTACGGTGCTCCTCCACGATGGAAGCACATTGCAGTGCTTCCGCTAGAGCGTTCGGCGCATCCGGATTAGCGGAGGTCACCGACGAAGCTGATGCTCCTCCCCCCTCTTTTGAAGGGGCAGCTCACCTGATCCCGGAGTCGCATTGGTCTCCGGAATGGTGTCCGGCTGGGGCCCGGATTGTTGGGGGTCCCCACTGTCGGTTGTCATAGGGGTTGCCTTCCCTATGTCTTCGGCGACCGAGGTATTAACCCCGGGCGCTTTTTCGACAGCCTCGCCCGCCCCTCCGTGGCCAGGAGAGGTCCTTCGAGATAACAGCTCGGTGTCATCCATGGTGATAGGAGAGGGGGGGCTCGTGGCGGCGTCTCGCTCTCTGCCATCTCGGGTGGCAGAGAGTTCCCCTCCGATAACGGAGTGTTCGGAAGCTCGCGTGGAGGGCTGAAAGGCACACAACGAATGGCTTATATAATGGAAACAGGAAAACCGAAAAGATGAACTGGTAAGTCTATGAATACTTACGATTCGGCCAGGGGCTTCACCCTGGGAGGTTTTTTGGAGACTAGTTCGGAATCCGAGTCCGAACTGTCAGGGAGGGTCATCTTCCCTCTTTTGGGCGCCTCCCCCTTCGGGTCTTCGGAGGCCGCCCTCTTCTTTCTCCACCCCTTAAGAGGGGAGTCGCTTTCCACTTCCTCCTCCTCTTCTTCCTCGTCTCCGTCACGGGAAGAGAGGGATTTCGTCTCTTCGGATACTGTGTCTGCAGGACCCTTATGGCGGGGGCCTCTCTTGGCCTCCTTGCCCTTAGTCTTCCTTGCCTTCCTCTCCGGCGCCTGATATTGTGCCGGGACCAGCATATCTGTTAGCTGGGGTGTGGCTGGGTTCTCAGGCAGCGGTGCCGGACAGTTGATCCGCTCCGCCTTTGCCGTCCAGCCCTGTTCAGAAGGCAGGCAATATGACTTACATTATATTCAAACTGCTGACCGGATAAGTCTTCGGAAAGGTTATGCTTACCGGTGAGGCCGGGTTCTCGATGTCGAGTCCGATGTCCTCGGTCTTCTTTGGCCATGTTTTTTGGGCCTTGAAGAGCTGCTTCCAAATATCTTCATGCGTTGTGCCGAAGAAGCTCTTCAGGGTCCGTGGCTCCTCCGGATTGAACTCCCACATGTGAGAGGCCCGGAGTTGGCAAGGAAGAGTGCGGTGGAAGAGCATCACCTGAATCACGTTTGTGAGACCGGTGTTTTTGCCTATCATGTTGGTGATACGTGTTTGCAGCATCTGCACCTCCGCTGTGGACCCCCAATCAAGGCCCTTGGCGGTCCAGGAGGTGAGCCTCGTGGGTGGTCCGGATCTGAAGTCAGGTGTGGTCGCCCAGTTGGCGTTGCGGGGTTCGGTGATGTAAAACCACTCCTGCTGCCACACCTTGACCGTCTCCACAAACGCCCCTTCGGGCCAGACGGCGTTGGGGAGCTTGCTTACCATGGCCCCGCTGCAATTTGCATGCTGGCCATCGACCACCTTCGGCGTCAAATTGAAAACCTTAAGCCATAGGCCGAAGTGTGGTGGGATGCGGAGGAGAGCCTCGCACACGACGATGAACGCCGAGATGTGGAGGAAAGAATTTGGGGCTAGATCATGGAAATCTAGCCCGTAATAGAACATGAGGCCCCGGACGAAGGGATGGAGGGCAAACCCTAGACCTCGAAGGAAATGGGGAATGAATACAACCCTCTCGCCGGGCTCCGGAGTGGGGATGACCTGATTCTTATTAGGAAGCCTGTGCGCGATATCCGCGGATAGATATCCCGCGCTCTGGAGCTCTTTGATGTCCTTCTCAGTGACGGAGGAGGCCTCCCACTTTCCCTTGGAACCGGATCCAGCCATGGCTGGGGGAGGTGGTGGCGGTGGGGAAGATTGATGTTTTGGGCGCTGGAGCTCGAAGGTGGGAAGGCATGAGCTAGAAGAAAGCGTGGGGAAAAAGGAGGAATCTTTATCCTCTTATAGGCAGTGAAACACCAAATGCCCTCCCCCCTCTCAAGCCTTAAAACTTGCCTGTTCCCAACGAGATCGTGCGAACGGCGCGGTTGGATTACCCAAACCACATTGATGTGAATCCCGTAATGGTCGAGCATGATATCTGCTTTGACAAGACGTGCCAATGAGAGCTAGGCCTCGAAACGCGAAACGGGAGGCGTGAAAACGGTTCAAAATGTTGAAGGGTCAAGTATGACACTTCGCAGAAAAGTTTTCAGACACTGTTCCTATTTTGACATCTTATCTTCGCGGCTAAGGGTAGTATAGATTATGCAGAGCCGGGTATAGTTCCTTTGTGCAGGAAGCTAACTGAAAGTATTCAGGAGAAGGAACCCGCCTTGCGATGCCGAAGATAATCCGCGCGCCGAACACATCGTCATCGAAGACTGGTTCAAGGGCTACTGAGGGAGTCCTGGATTAGGGGGTCCTCGGGTGTTCGGACTATTTGATATGGGCCGGACCGATGGGCCGTGAAGATAAAACTAAAGACTATATTCCCCGTGTCCTGGTGGGACTCCTATATGCGTGGATGGCAAGTTTGGTGTCCGGATATGTTATTTCCTTCTTCTGCAAACTGACTCTGTACAACCCTAGGCCCCTCCGGTGTGTATATAAACCGGAGGGTCTTAGTCCTTAGGGGCTATCAGAATTCTCATAGCTAGACAGCTAGGGTTTAGCCATTACGATCTCGAGGTAGATCAACTCTTGTAACCCCTATACTCATCGAATATAATCAAGCAGGACGTAGGGTTTTACCTCCTTTAAGAGGGCCCGAACCTGGGTAAACATCGTGTCCCCATCGTCCCTTATTACCATTGATCCTCAGACGCACGGTTCGGAACCCCCTACCCGAGATCCGCCGGTTTTGACACTGACAATGTGCCTTCTATTTGCTTGCATCTTCGCTTGCTAAAAACCTATTGATATGGATCATCATCCACTTGCTAATCTTTTTAAAAGATCCAATTATGATGAACCAATTGCTAGTGATTTGAGTGCACTAGATTATCTCTATGAAGTTTTGCTTGAAAATCTTGAATCTGAAAATTGTGATGAAGAAATTTATGAAGTGATTCATGATAGATCCTTGAATGAAAAGCATGATTGTAATGATTTTACTATAAATTCTATTAATGTCAATTTTGCTAATAATATGCAAACCCCCAAGCTTGGGGATGCTAATTTTGCTATGTCCACTACTTATTGCAATGATCATGATTGGGGTGATTCTTCTTATGATCTTGAAAATTTATTTAAGCCTCATGATGAATATGATATTGATAATAAATTTTTGCAATAATATTGAAAGTGGGTTTGGAAGAGCGTCAACTTTAGGTAAAAATAATCCCACGTATTTGAAGAGTGTTCAATCTTATGAAATATTTGATGAAAGTGGGTTTGGAGAGGTCATGACTTTAGTTGATGTTAATCCCACTATCTTGGAAGATTATAAAACTTTTATGCATGTGGATCATGAAGAGAAAATTTTATATGATAGCTATATTGTTGAATTTGATCCTAAATGTAATTATTATGACAGAGGAAAATATGGTTGTAGAAATTTTCATGTTACTAATTTACCTCTCGTTATGTTGAGATTGCTTTTGTTCTTTCTTCTTCCTTGCATATGCTATATATTTCTTGTCTTGATAATTTGTTTGCTTATAAAATCCCTATGCATCGAAAGTATGTTAGACTTAAATGTGTTTGTCACATGTATTATGATGCTCTCTTTGTGTTTCAATTCTTGTCTTTCATGCGAGCATCATGAAAATTATCAATGCCTAGCTAGGGGCATAAAATGATAGCGCTTGTTGGGAGGCAACCCAATGAATAAAATTTATTTATTTTGTTTTTTCTTTCTGTTCTTGAGTGTTTGCACAATTATGCCTCTGTTATGATTGTGTTTTTTATGTTTTAATTAGTGTTTGTGCCAAGTAAAGCCTTTGGGATAGCTTTGGCGATAGTTGATTTGATCCTGTTGAAAAACAGAAACTTTTGCGTCCAGTAACAAAATTG
The DNA here is from genome assembly GCA_011799875.1 of Thinopyrum elongatum. Taxonomy (NCBI): domain Eukaryota; kingdom Viridiplantae; phylum Streptophyta; class Magnoliopsida; order Poales; family Poaceae; genus Thinopyrum; species Thinopyrum elongatum. The sequence continues at coordinate 523,356,105 of CM022299.1, forward strand.
TTTAAATTCACAGAAGCGACGAAAAATTCTGAATTTTTACACAAGATTGATATACAAATTGCCTCTGTTGTCCTAATGTTTCAGAATTTTTGGAGTTACATAAGTATGAGAACAATTAGCATCTTTACAGACTGTTCTGTTTTTGACAGATTCTGTTTTCTTTGCATTGTGTGCTTATTTTGATGAATCTATGGATTGTATCGGGGGGTATAAGCCATGGGAAAGTTAGAATACAGTAGGTATAATGCAATAACAAAATTTGAATGGGTTTGCAACAGTACTTAAAGTAAAGATCGGTTTTTCTTATACTAACGGATCTCACGAAGGTTTTGTTAAGTTTTGTGTGATTGAAGTTTTCAAGTTTTGGATGAGATCGCAATGGATGAAGGAATAAGGAGTGAAAAGAGCCTAAGCTTGGGGATGCCCCATGGCACCCCAAGTTAATATTCAAGGAGAACCAAGCAACTAAGCTTGGGGATGCCCCGGAAGGCATCCCCTCTTTCTTCTAACGACCATCGGTATTTTACTTGGAACTATATTTTTATTCATCATATATCATGAGTTTTGCTTGGAGAGACTTGTATTATATGAGTCTGTGCTTTTTTTTGCTTTTTAGTTTGTCACAAGTATCCTTGCTGGACACACCTATTTGAGAGAGCCAAAATTATGCTATGATTTGTTAGAATTGCTCTGTATGCTTCACTTAAATTTTTTGAGCTATGGAATTGCTCTAGTGCTTCACTTATATCTTTTTTAGCATGGTGTGCTTTAATATTTTTGAAGAAATGCTCTCATGCTTCACTTAGATTTATTTGAGAGTTAGTAAATTTTTGAAGAAATTCTCTCATGCTTCACTTATATTATTTTGAGAGACAAAATTTTTTATGCACTTGTTCTTCACTTAAATTTGTTTGAGCTTGTCAAAAGCAATTGCAATATATGAAACTAGTCCCAAAGTGATAGATATTCAATAGGGATATAATAAAAACTGTCATGAAGATCATTGGACAAAATAAACTTGAATCTTTGTAATAGTTTTGAGATATGACGATAGTGATATGTGAGTCATGTTGGTGAGTAATTATACTTTAGTAAGAATACTGGTGTTAAGGTTTGTGATTCCCTATGCAAGCATGAAAATCAATAGTTATGCAATGAAATTACAGAAGGGGCAGCAAGACACGCATGTATCGTTGCTATTAAGGATAACAAGATGGGGGCTATTCCTACATGAATAGATCTCGTCTACATCATGTCATCGTTCTTATTGCATTACACCGTTTCTTCATGAACTTAATACACTAGATGCATGCTGGATAGCGGTCGATGTGTGGAGTAATAGTAGTAGATGCAAGCAGGAGTCGGTCTACTAATCTTGGATGTGATGCCTATATATTGATCATTGCCTTGGATATCGTCATAATTATTCGATCTTCTATCAATTGCCCAACAGTAATTTGTTTACCTACTGTGTGCTATTTTCTCGAGAGAAGCCACTAGTAAAATCTACAGCCCCCGGGTCGATTCTTTATCATATTTGCTTTGAGATCTATTTTTATTCGCTTTTACTTTCAGATCAATTATTCCAAAAACCCAAAAATACCTTGCTGCACTTTTTTATTACTTATTTTGTTTTGCGTTTTATCGAGAGCTATTTATCCAATCTATCAGAAATATTTTCCCGTCAGCTTGCCAATTTCTGGCGCCGTTACCTGGGAGGGATTGACAACCCTTCTTACGCGTTGGGTTGCAAGTATTTGTTCTTTGTGTGCAGGTACCGTTTACATAGTGTTGCTTGGTTCTCCTACTGGATTGATACCTTGGTTTCATAACTGAGGGAAATACCTACCGTAGCTGTACTGCATCATCCCTTCCTCTTCGGGGAAATACCAACGTAGTTTCAAGCGACATCACTTACATGGGCCACCCGGGCGCGCGCCGCTAAACTGCTGACATCTGGAGAACTTCGGCTGATACATAAGATGCAGGTTGCCCATAAACTTGTCCGTGTGGTGGTTAGTGCGTATAGGTCAACGACCAACTCAGATCAAATACCCAATCTCGTTAGTGTCTTGGGAGCGCGCAGTGACGATCAGTACTCCTGTCGCCCCATCTCGAGGACTTACGGCAAGGGCCAGGCCCAACCCACTCCAGGGCGCTCTGCCTGCCCGGCCATGCCTCGTAGTTATCTTGCGGGTACCCTCCAGGCCAACCCAACTTCACATCACTCTCGCGGGTACCCCTCGGGGCTGACCCATCTTTAATATAGTTCTATGGTAAAGTCAAAGTACCCGTGTGTCCAAAACACCAAAGGGAAATCCGAGGAATCACCCTCGATGGACTCCACTTGATGTAATCGTCAAGGTGAACTAAGAAGGAATCACCCTCGAGGTTCACACTTGATGTGTTGCGCGACAGAGTCGTATCAGGGGTGGTGAAGGAGGAATCACCCTCGAAGACCACGACCGAATAGCTACACTACAAAGTTGTCATTAGGAGTGCGTTACGAGGTATCACCCTTGGCACTCGATAGTAGCTCTGAAGAGTCGTACAACTAAAGGGGGGTAAGGTGATGTGTCGGGGCCTAGACGTCGATCACGTTGATCGAGTCACCTGGTAATCCAGTGGGGGCAACAGGGACAAGGTGAGGGGTCACCGTTGGATCACTAACCAACCTATACTAAGCATATAGGATAAGCAGGTAAGGTACAAGAGCAGGTTACAAAAGCAGGCTATGCATCAGATTAGGTGCAAACAAGTACAGTAGCAAAATCTAATGCAAGCAGGAGAGAGAATGGAATGGGCGACATCAGAATGATCGAGGGGGTTTGCTTGCCTGGAAGCTCAGCTGCAAGTGGCTGGACGTCAGAGGCGTAGTCGTACCAGGCAGCAGCGTCGGTCTCGGTGTCTACTGGAGAGAAGAGGGGGAAGAAACAATAAATATAAAGCAAACAGATGCATGACCATGCAAGACATGACTAGATGCAGTGCCAGGGGTGTTCTAACGCTGTACTACACGTTGCAGACGGAGAAGGAAAACATCTGAGGGGTTTTCCCGGCGTTTGGCATTTTCCAGACAGATGAAAGAGAGGTGAAGGTTCCATGTTTAGCATGGTGGAGGCATGTGACAGATGAAACAGATAACATATCGGATTTGTTGGATTTTTCTGAGCAATTTACAAATATAAATTATTTTCATCTAACTTATAGATTATTTTATATTAATTTTCAAAGTTTTAAAATTTTCTGAAATTATTATTATTTAAATTAATTCAAAAACAGAATTAATGCGTCAGCATGACGTCATACTGATGTCACCAGTCAACCAGCCAGTTGACTGGTCAAACTGACGGCTGGGACCCACCTGTCGTTGACAGTGGGGGTTAACAGATTTAAATCTAAATGAATTAGTTAATTTGGGCACTGGGCTCACATGTCAATGTCTAACTAAATTAACTAATTAACTTAATTATTTTAATTACATCATTTAGTTAATTACAGGGGGCCCATATGTCAGCGACTGGGCGCTGCACAGTCAGCGTTGACTACGGCCAACTGGGCCAGCCGGGCCACTGGGCAGTGACCCAGGGGGGGCCCCGGTCGGTCAAGCCGGCACCGGCGCCTGTGGAGCCCCGGCGAGCGCTCCCGCGGCGGAAATGCGCCTGATCTCACCGGAATCCGGCTCCGGTCACCGGATCGGTGCGTGCGTGGGTGCATTCGGACGGGGAGAGCCCGCCGCGTCGTTTGGGGGCACTGGGCGGAGCTGGGGATGCCGGAGTAAGCACCGGCGATGAGGTGGAACGGCGGCGGCGTTCGGGAGCACGACGGGGACGGCCTACGGAGCACATGAGAGAGGGCGGGCGCGTGCGTTGGGCTCCTGGGAACCCCAGGAGCACGACGGCGGCCACGGACGGGCGTGGCAGCAGCGGTAGCCACGGCTGCGAGCTCCACGACGGCCGCGCGGGCATGACGGCACGAGGAGGCGAGCTAGGGATGCGGCGAGCTACTGAAGAGGGGGGAGCAGCGGGAGCTCACCGAGGGGCGCACGATGGTTGACGGGGGGATTAGTAGCGGCAGGGCGGCGAAGCGGGGTGACGGTGCCCGTCGGAGCCGAGGAAGAAGACGTGGTCAGGGCGGTGCTGCAGGGGGCCCCGGCTTGAGCGCCTGGTCGGGGAGGGCGTAGCGGAGGCCGGCGAACCGACCTGGCACGGAGAGGCGTCGAGGAGGCCGCGGTGGCCGCGGCGGTGCAGCAGCGCGGCGTCGTCAGCGCGTCGGGTGCGGGCGGCGTGGTGGATTTGAGGCGGAGGGGGGAAGGCGGAGAGGACGAGGGGGCGAGTGGGAGTTGGTGAGCGCGGGGGAGAGGACCGAGGAGGCGGTGAGGGGTGTCCTTATCCCTCTCGTCGTCGACGGCGAGGCGGCGTGGTGGCGACCGCGCCCTGTAGCGGTCCGGGACAGAGGAACAGGAAGGGAGGTCCGGTGTGGGGAGCTGGGCCGGCCAGGCTGGCTGAGGCCCAAGGGGGCACGGGTTTTGGCCTTTTCCTTTTTCTTTTGCATTTTCTTTTTCTTTTTTATATTTTCTGTTTTCTTTTTTGTTCCCTTTTATTTTAGTTTTATAAAATATAAACCTAGTCCCTAAATTAGTATTATTAATTAGGCTACTTCCAAATTAATTAGGCACTTTAATTAAATAGTTTGTATTTGTTTAATATTTAAAAAGCATTTAAACAATTGTTTTAGTCCCGGTTTTATTTATTTTAGCTCATTTAGATACTTTATAAAATATTGGTTTCAGCATGACAAATATCCAGGTATTATTTGCAACACTCTGAACATTGTAATTTTTATGTTTGAGAAATTTAAATTTTGACTTTAATTTGAATTTGAATTTGAATCGTGTTTGAATGCAAATGAGGATTAGCAACAGTAAGAGTGATGACATGGCACCATCAACATAGGATTACTGTAGCTTAACAAACAGGGTGTTACAGACATATAGGGGGCGGTTGAAGAGTCTGACTGTAGATGCTTTTATATCATTCATCCGTGTACTTTGATTTGTGTTTTATCTATAAAACCAGGCGAAAACCTGTTTCAAGGGAATATCTCTCCCATCAATAACGGTCCTCTATGTCGGGGGACTAGACCCTAAGACAGGTTGTGTAAGAAATGGGCAGGCATATGCATGCGCTTCTCGCTGGAGGCCAAAATCATTGTTTTGACCTTCTCGCATGAGTTTAGCACGATCTGACCCCGTTTAAAAAAATTAACCCGATCTGGTATTTTTGCTACCACCATATACGTTGGCGGTAGGTATACAGAGGCTACCACCTACGGTCAACATCAATAGAGCCTGGTCCACGCTCGCCGCAGCTGCTGGTGTGGCAGAAGTAGGCCTGCGCGTTCGGTTAATTTGGTTAGTACGATTATTCGGTGAATACGGCTTCCGTACTTGGGTAAATACGACATGAACTGAGAATACGGTTCGGTTCCGTAAATACCAAATTATTTCAAAGTTGACGCAAATTTTATTATCACACACGATAAGATCAACGTTTTTGTGATTGTACCACCTAATAAAAGGAATAAAAGAAATACATGCCTAGGCTTTTTTGCGAGGAAATTACACGTTAATTTAAATCATTGAGATGAGGAAAATATATGCCTAGCCTCTACGGGGATCCTACTTGGTGCGCGGGTCAGGGTAGCGACTGCGCGCGCACCCCCCGCTTCCCGCTGCGAGCATTTGGGCCAACCAATCTTGCTTGTTTCTGGTTTTGGGAAGGTTCTAGAACTGTTTTTTTCTTCTTCTTTTCGTATTTTTTTCTTTCTCTTTTAACGTTCTTTTTTCATTTTTTTGTTATTCCTTCTTCGTTTTTCCAAATTCATGAGAATTTTCTGAAATCTGTAAAAAAATCAAATCTGTGAACATTTTTTGAAATTCAATTTTTTTTTCATAAAATCCAAAAAATGTTCACATATTAAAAAATGTTCATGATTTTTTACAAATATATTGATCACATGAAAAAATATTAATTGAATTCAAAAGAGTCTCCAATTCAAAACTTATTCATCATAAAAAAATCATATTCAAAAAAATTATTGAATTTTAAAACAATGTTAATAAAATTCAAAAAAGTTCTCAAATGCAGAATTTGTTCATCAAATTCCAAAAAGTTTCTATTGAATTTAAAAAAATATCCAATACAATACTTTTTCATAAAAATCGAGAAAATGTTCATCAAATATTCAAATTTTGTTCATCAAAATACAAAAAAGTTTCACCCAAATTTTAAAGTTGTTCATTTTTTTATAAATTCTGAACATTTTTCTAATTTGGCGAATATTTGTTTTGCATCTGTGATTTTTTTATTTGTGGACATTTTTAAATTCTTAACTTAACAAAAACGTTTTTAAGGAAGCAAAAAGACAAAAAACAAAAAAGAAGGAGCCGTGCCCCACACCTGGGCCGGCCCAAAGTCGCGCCAGCTCGCTGCCTTCTTTCTTACTCCCTCCTTTCCTGTTTATAGGGCTCAACTCAAAAATCTCACTAATCAAGGTAGATGATAAGTGGTGGAATATTTTTGGTACATTGCAAAAGTACTCAATTAATGCGCTCGATTTTCTCAAACAATTTTGCTTACCAATGCATTAATTGCAATGCATGCATGTGTGACCAATAAATAACTAAGAACTTTTACATGCCTTGATGGGTTTTCTTTTAATCCTCGCATGCAGCGATTTAATGCACCTCGATATTTGAGTGTGTGACGGAAAGCAATAGAAATGAGACTTATAAAACGAAAAAACGAAAGTTTTGAGATAAGCCCTGTAAACCGGAAAGGATGTAGTAGCGCGCAGGCAGATCCTATTGGCAATCCTTATTTAGCGCTGCAGGCACCAGTGACCTCCTATATGCCGCTCTCTGCGGCAAAGATTCGTCATCTGGCACAGGCAGGTCTCCGACTGGGCCGGCCCATGATTGTCAGCAAACATGTATTGTAGCTCCAAAACAATTCGAGCCCGCAGGGAATTCAGCCATGGATCTCGTGCTACAGATGTGGGCGTTCGATTAATATGGTTATTACGGTTCGGTTTATTCGATTTTGAAGAAATGGCAGCCGAAATAATCACACAAAATTAGCCAGAACCATATTAACCAAAATATATTTGTTCGGGTTATTCGGTTAACCGGAAAACCGAAGTGCATGCACCAATCAGAGCCACGCCTCATGAGCAGCATGCACACAAGAAGATCCATGGATAGAAATTGTATAAATACTTGCTGATACACTAGCTCATCACAATCGTTTCATGCAAAACAATACTAAAATATTCCTAGTAATAGTAGATCAAACTAATCACTAGCATGTAGTTACGTTACGTAGTGTACTAGATACTTGTATTGAGATTTGAGAGATTATAACTTGGATAAGCTAGCGGATGGCTTACGTCCGTTGCAACAAAAGGATTTGTTGCTGACTGTCGAGCGCCGACTCGCCGGAGACGGCTCCATGAGTACCTGGTCGTGCATCTAGGGTTGGATAGGAGATGGTGCCGCCTGATGAGGAGATGGACAGATGGGCGATGGCTAGGTTTCACGGACGTGTGAACGTCGGATGATTATATATTTACATTAGGTAAATCAGAGGCTGTTGTGCCGAAGGATAAATGGGCCGAAATTGCACCGAACACCGAATAGCAAACGAAATTGCCACCAAACCAAAATACCATACACCGAATAAACACACACATCGGTTCGGTTCGGTTTTCGGTTTTTGGTGTGACTGTGCCCAACCCTAGCTACAGACCACGCACTGCAACCGGCTGAGCTAGCGAGCGTTACTGATTAGTCAGCAACGTCAATCTCTAAGAACCAACCACAACGCAAATCCAAATTATTTTCGAAATTTTGAGTGCAATTTCTTTAAAAAACACTTACTATTTTGTGAAACACAACCACTTTTCAAATTTGTGAATTCTTTTTACAAAACTTAAACATTTTTTAAAAGTAGGAACATCTTTCGAAATCATGAACACTCTTTTTGAAAATGAAAACATCTTTTTGAAATCCCACAACAAAATTGGGCAAACGCAAACATTTTGTAAACTCCCGACCAAAATTTGAAAACTATAACATTTTTTAAAATTTTGTGACATTTTTTGAAATGGTAAAATTTTTAAAATTCAAAAAATTGAAACAAAAATTTATGAACAATTTTTGAAAAAGGGATTTTTGTTGAAATCCCGTAAAAAAATTGAATTCTGAATTTTTTTTAGCAGAATCATTGCAAACATTTTTTAGAAAAACGTGAACATTTTTTCTAACAAGGGAACATTTTGAATTTATGGATAAAATTTGTAAACACGACCTTTTTTGAATTTATATCATTTTTTTGAATCAAGATTTTTTTCCATATATCTGAACATTTTTATTCTAAATAAATAACTTAAAAATGTTTTTTTAAATGCTAATTTTTTTCGAATATATGAACAAAATTTAAAGGCACAATATTTTTTGAATTTTGATCATTTTCTAAAAAGCACGAACATTTTTTGAAATTTTCAAACATTTTTCTGAAAATAAAATAAACTTGACAAACATAAAAAAAGAAAAAGAAAAAGAAACATGAAAACCAAAAAAGAAAAAGAAAAAAACAGTTAAAAGCAACCAAAAAGGGATGCGGTTGTAGGTACGCTGTGTAAGCAAACGGGCCGGTCCATCGCGTCGCTTTGGCCGCTCGCCTGTGCGAAACACCAGTAGTTTGACACAACGAGTGTCAAATAGGATTTCGCGGAGCTGGATTTCGCGACGCTAGTATTACTGTTTTTGCAATCCATCGCGTGCAGCCACATTAGCTGAGCTCGGCCCATCGTAATTTTTTTACCTCTTATATTTTAAAGCGCTAAAACTCTAAATGCGTGGTCATATTCGAACAGCGACCTCCTATCTATCAGAACGCTGCCCCAACCAACTCAATCACCTCACTTTTGTACTAGTTATAGCTTTTTACTACTTTTCATCTTTGTTCTTTCTTTTTTCTTTTTTCTTGGAACGGTTTCGTTCGATTTTTTCTTTTTCTTTTTTCTTGGAACAGTTTTGTGCTTTTTTTCTCTAAATGAGAGAACATTTTCTTCAAATTCATGAAAATTTTCAAAACTGATGAACTTTTTTTCAAAATCCATGATTTTCTTTTTCAAAATCGATGATTTTTTTGCAGAATCGATGAACCTTTTTCAGAACTTTTTTTCAAGTTTGATAAAGAAATTTCAAATTTTGATGATTTTTTTTAAATTCGATAAATGATTTTTAAACTTCTATGAACTTTATCATTTTTTGTGAATTATTTCTAATTAGTATAATTTTTTTGAATATTTCTTATTTCTTTCAGTTTGTGGTTTTTGTGAATTCTTTTTCAAATTTATGTTTTCTTTATTCAAATAATTATAGTAGGTATATAATACTAGTATATGTTTAATGTTTGTACCAAATGAATGGTAAAAAATAACTCTGTTTCCACTAGTAATCATGTGACGCCCCCGATTTGACCGAACACTAATCATACACGCAAATGTGTATGATCAAGATCAGGGACTCACGGGAAGATATCCCAACACAATTCAAGACACAAATTAAAATAATACAAGGTTTATATTACAGGCCAGGGGCCTCGAGGGCTTGAATACAAAAGCTCGAATACACAAGAGTCAGTGGAAGCAACAATATCTGAGTACAGACATTAAGTTAAACAAGGTACCATAAGATGGCTAGCACAAACTGAGATACAAATCGAAAGAGGCGCAGGCCTCCTACCTGGGATCCTCCTAACTACTCCTGGTCGTCGTCGGCGGCCTGCACGTAGTAGTAGGCACCCTCGGTGAAGTAGGAGTCGTCGAAGGTGGCGTCTGGCTCCTGGGCTCCAGAATCTGGTTGCGACATCCGAGAAGAATGAAAAAAGGGGGAAAAGAGGGAGCAAAGCAAACGTGAGTACTCATCCAAAGTACTCGCAAGCAAGAATCTGCACTACATATGCATTGGTATCAATGAAATGGGTAGTGTCTGTGGACTGAACTGCAGAATGCCAGAATAAGAGGGGGATAGCTAGTCCTATCGAAGACTACGCTTCTGGCAGCCTCCATCTTGAAGCATGTAGAAGAGAGTAGCAAGTGCAGCATCAAGTAACATCGCATAGCATAATCCTACCCGGCGATCCTCCCCTCGTCGCCCTGTGGGAAAGCGATCACCGGGTTGTATCTGGCACTTGAAAGGGTGTGTTTTATTAAGTATCCAGTTCTAGTTGTCATAAGGTCAGAATACAACTCCGGGTCATCCTTTTACCGAGGGACACGGCTATTCGAATAGATAAACTTCCCTGCAGGGGTGCACCACATTACCCAACACGCTCGATCCCTCTGGCCGGACACACATTCCGGGGTCATGCCCGGCCTCGGAAGATCAACACGTCGCAGCCCTACCTAGGCCTAACAGAGAGGTCAGCACGCCGGTCTAAATCCTAAGCGCGCAGGGGTCTGGGCCCATCGCCCGTTGCACGCCTGCACGTTGCGTACGCGGCCGGTGAGCAGACCTAGCAACCTCCATTACAAAGGAAGTTGCGTTACGCGGTCCAACCCGGCGCGCGCCGGTCAGTCGCTGATGTCTAGGAGGCTTCGGCTGATACCACGACGTCGAGTGCTCATAACTGTTCCCGCGTAGCTGGTTAATGCGTATAGGCCAGTGGCCAGACTCAGATCAAATATCCAGATCTCGTTAAGCGTGTTATTTGAAGTATCCGCGGACGCCGACCAGGGACCAGGCCCACCTGTCTCCTAGGTGGTCACAACCTGCCATGTCGCTCCGCCTCAAAGAATCACGCGGGGGCTGTCGGGAACCCAGGCCCATCACAACCTGGATGGAGCCACCTGCCCCTTCAGCCCCCACATCCGAACAGTAACATAAGTAGTGTGATAGTATATAGTATATACCCATGATCACCTCCCGAGTGATCACAACCCAGTTGTATAGCATGGCAGACAGACAAGAGTGTAGGGCCACTGATGATAAACTAGCATCCTATACTAAGCATTTAGGATAGCAGGTAAGGTATCAACAACAGTAGCAACAAGGACAGGCTATGCAGCAGTATAGGATCAGACCGATGAAACAGTAACATTACTCTAATGCCAGCAGTAGAGGGAAAGAGTAGGCGATATCGGGATGAACAAGGGGGGTTGGCTTGCCTGGTTGCTCTGGCAAGAAGGAGGTGCCGTCAACACCGTAGTCGATCGGGGTAGCAGCGGCGGCGTCAGTCTCGAAGTCTAACGGAGAGAAGAGGGGGAAGAAACAATAAATACAGCGCAAACAGATGCATGACATGACAATAAACTGTGCTAGGTGTGATCTAACGCATTACTAGGCGATACTGGCGAAGGGGGAAAACATCCGGGAAAGTATTCTCGATGTTTGACGTTTTCGGACAGACGGACCGGAGGGGAACGGTTGCATATTCGCTATGTTTGAGACGTGTGGCAGACGAACGGACTGCGTATTCGGATTTGTCTCGTCGTTCTGAGCAACTTTCATGTACAAAGTATTTTCATCGGAGTTACGGTTTATTTTATATGAATTTTTAAAGTTTTAATAATATTCTGAAATTAACATATTAATATAATTCGAAAATATTTATTACGTCAGCGTGACGTCAGCGGCCAACGTGATCGTTGACCGGTCAAACTGACGTGCGGGTCCCGCCTGTCAGTGTCACATTATCCTAATTAACAGATTAGTTAGTTTAATTAGTTGATTAGGATAGCTAAACATAATTAGTTAAATTAAACAGAATTAATTAACTTAATTATTTCACTAATTAATTATTCTTATTTATTTATTTATTTTTAAATTCTTTTTCTTTTCTTTCCTTTTTGTTTTCTGGGGGTTGGGCCCCTAGTGTCATAGTCACAGGGGGGGTGGGCGCCGGCCGTCAGTGGCCCAGGGGCCATAGCGGGCGCGCGGGCTACGGCCGCGGGCGCCCGGCGAGCGCCCGAGGCCACCAGGGGAGAGCGCTCCGGCCTGGGTGGGCGCGGCCACGGCGGGTGCAGCGGCTGGTTGAGGCGAGCGCGGGGCGGCGAGCGGAGGGTGAGGCGGCAGCGTACGCGGGGAGCGACGGGCGCGGTGGTGCGGTGGCGGGGTCGTGGGCGTGAGGGCAGGGGGCCGGCCGGCGCGGGCGCGGCCAAGGGAAGGCAGGCGCGCGTGGTGAGCGGGGCGGCGGGGTATGGGCACGGCGGAGCAGCCGCAACTGCAGTGCGCGGCGAGGGGAGGTGGGAGCGCGGGCGCGCGCGCTAGCGCGAGCGGCCGCTGGCCGGGACGAGCGACGGTTACGGGGGGGAAAGGGGAGGCCGGGCCTCACCGGCGAGCAGGGGATCGGGTTTCGGCGAGGCGTGATGAAGCAGCTCTGGGAGGCGGTCGGGGACGGCCGGCGAGGTGGAGGGGTGACGGGTGACGGCGGGGCGACGAGGTCTGAGCGCGGCGAGCGGCGGCAGCGACGGGATCGGAGGGAGTGGGAGAGTGGGGGCGCGATGGCGGGAGTGAGCGGTAGGGTTAGGGTTTCTGGGGTGCGGGGGGGGGGAGGCGGGTTATCCAGCCGGGTGGGCCGGCTTGGGGTGGGCTGGCCGACTGGGCCGCCAGCTGGCTAGCTGGGCCGGTTGGCCCAACATGGGGAGGGGGGGGGGGTTGTTTCTTTTCCCTTTTACATTTTATTTTCTATTTTAAATTTTTGCTACTGTTTTCTATTAAACGGTAAAACTAAACGAGTTTTATTAGATATGAAACTTGTCTCATAAACCAAGCACATTATTTCTAGGAGTCACAAAAGGTTTGAGGCCAAAAGGAGTTGTTTAATCATTTTTAGAAATTGGAAAGGCCAATTTTAATTGCAGCTGGACCACTAAATAAATTTCCAGGGGCATTGGGAATCCAAAAGAGGTTGGTTCCAACATGACAAATAACCAGATATTATTTGCCACACTTTGAACATTTTAGTTTTTATGTTTGAAAACTTTTATTGTTTGAACCGATTTTAAATTTGAATTTAAACAGAGGTTTGAATCAACACGAGTTTATCAATAGTAATCATGGTGACATGGCAACATTAGTAAAGGTTTACTGTAGCTTAATTATCCGAGCGTCACAAATCAACAAACCGAGCGTGTTCTAGTGGTTAACGCGTGTGGGTATTCACATTGGTGTTCGGAGTTTGAATCCCACTACCCCGATTAAACGTGAACGTTTTCCTCCGCGGTTTGCTTTATCTGCAGGTTGCTGGGCCGGCTCATGAGGTGGGGCGCCAGCTACCAGTTCAGGCGCTTAATGCATCGAACAGGAGCTCCCGATTCTATTTGACACCCGCAGGCATCAAAAGGGCGAGCCTTCGCTGAAGCTTAGGCTCCCGACGCCCCAGTTTGGGCCGGTCCACGGTCGCTCAGCTTATTCCTCTCTTTTTCTTTTTTGTCTTTTTTTTTCTATTTCTTTTTTATTATTTTCTTTTTATCTTTTTCATTCTTTTTTTGTGTGTATTATATATAGTTCGTTGCTTTTTTATAAACAAATTTTTTATTGTATATTATATGGAAATGTTCACCCTGATATTAATAAAATATTCAACATTTTTCTTAAGATGTTCAATGTGCTATTAGAAAAATGTTCAGCGTATATCACAAAATGTTCAACCTGTTTTCTAAAATTGTTCAGCATATCTCACAAAATGTGCAATATGTATTTAAAAATTGTTCAGGATATATTACAAAAAGGTTCAATGTATACATAAAAATTGTTCACCGTATATTAGAAATTGTTCATGTTTTTCCATTTTTGTTCTCCTTTTCAAAATTGTTCATGTTTTAAAAGTTTTGTTCAAATTCTGAAATTTGTTCACATTTTCAAACATTGTTGCGTCTTTTACATCTGTGTCCCTAACTCGAACCTATTACTCAGATTTACTCCTAATTTCGAAGCCTGCTCAAATTTGCCCTTCTGCCGTTAAGTGACCTTATAGAAATACCCTTCCGCTCCATTTCTGTCCGGTCAAAGGGGTTTGACCGTTTACGAGGCGTTTATTGGACATTTTGTCCCTGCCTCCATGTGTCACTTACAGGTAGGACCCAGTCAGAAAAATAAAAAGGAAAAACTCTTTCTCTCACCCCTCTCTCTCACGCACTTACATGCGGGCCCCAAACAAAACAGAGAAATAAAAAAAGAAAAGGAAAAAAATCCCTCCCACCTCTCTCCCCTACCTCACGGCCTCTCTCTCTCACCTCCGGCGGCAGTCGGCTCCCCTGGACCGTGCGCTGCCACCGCTAGCTCCCTAGGCGCCGCAGCCCTGCCTCCATCCCATCCTCCCTCTCCCTTCCTCCCTCCTTGTGCAAAGCAGCACCGTTATCGCTACCTGCTTCTCCGCGCAGCCATCGTCCTCCTCGGACTCAACCTCCATGTCCAGGAGCTCCGCCAAGATCTCCTTGCCCTCCGCACAGATCGAATTGATGTGGAGCGCCTCCATTAGTCTGCGCTATTGCTGTCTTCCTTGCCTCCGACCGGCCGCCGTCTTGCCCTAATCTACCACTCCGGCGAGTGCCAACTGCCCTCCCTATTTTCCTCGGCAACCGGACTTGGCCTCGAATCTCTTGGCGCCTCCCCTCCGAGTTGCGTGCCCTTGAGCCATCCTGACCGCGAGGCCATGTTCCGCTGGTCGCCGTCATTGTGCTGGATGTCACTCCGGTCTTTCCCATTGTACGTGCTGGACGTGTGCAACACGCGGAGGCCTGCTTGACCACAGGCCACCCCTCTGCCTTGCTCCCGTGCACTGTCGTGGTCACCACCGTGCTTCCTCGCTCGGACCAGCACCGACGCGACCCGATTTTAGCCGGCCAAGCCGCTGCCAGTGGCCCCCATCGCTATGTGGGCCCCAAAATAACTAACCTATGACAAGTGGACCCAATCCCCTGTTGACCCAGTCAACTACTGACCGTTTGATCTTGACAGTGGGTCCTGCATGTTAGTGACATAAGGAGGCAGAGGCAAAATGTCCAGAAAACATCAAGTAAACGGTCAAACCCCTTGACGGGACGGAAACGGAACGGAAGGGCATTTCCATAAGGGAAACTAACTGCATAGGGGCAAATTTGAGTATGCTTCGAAATTAGAAGTAAATTTGAGTACGTGGTTCCAGTTAGGGACAGAAATGCAAATGGCCCTTCATTATTCAATTTTTTTTTTTCAAAAAACTTGTTCACATTTTTACAAGAAATGTTGAAATTTTTCAAAACAAAAATGAATCTGTTGCTGTAGCTATTACTTATAAATTAGCGCTGCATTTTAGCCGGGCACAGTTGCCAACTCGACTCGCTGCCAGCGTTGCTTTGTAGTGTGAGGTCCCGCGCGTCTATACCTCGGTTCTAGCGAGTCCGAAGGTAGATTCGCCTGAAGCGAGGCGCTAGATGGGACGGCCCAGCCGCGAGGAGGCCACAGGCTCGTTTAGTTTTATTTTTTTCATTTTCTATTTTTTTCCTTTTTTTGTACTTTCGTTTATACTTTCAAATAATCTAAATAAATATATCATCAAAACATTTTTTATTTTTTGTTAACCAAGCATTTAAAAAATGTTAAATGTGTATAGAGAAAATGTTTGTCGTGTATACAAAAGAATATATACAGCGTGTGTGAAAAAAGTTCATCATGTAATTTTAAAAAGTTAAATTCAAGCATTTGAAAAAATGTTTAACAAGTATTTGAAAAATGGTAAATTTGTATATGAAACATGTGACCATGTATTAAAAAAATGTTAAGCAAGCATTTGAAAAAAAAAACCAAATGTGTATAGAATTTTTTTGACCAAACATTAAAATAATGTAGATTTGGTATTTAAAAAATGTTAAATGTGTATAGAAGAAATGTTGACCATGTATTAAAAAAATGTAGACCTAGTATTTGAAAAATGTTACTCGAGCATTAAAAATAAATAAATACATGTGTATAGAAAAAATGTTGACCGTGTATTAAAAAATGTATATCTGGTATTTGAAAAATATTATTCAAGCATTTGAAAAAAAAGTGAAATGTGTATAGAAAAATGGTTATCATGTATTCAAAAAATGTTTGTATTGTATTTGAAAAATATTGAATGTGAATTAGAAAAATGTATTATATATACAAAAAATATGAACAAAAAAATAGTGAAAACCCGAGAGAAATCAAAAGAAAACAGATGAAAACCAGAAAGAGACAACAAAACCGAAGAAAAATGGAGAAAAAGAAAAGAAAAAAGGCAGTGAAAATCAAGAAAAGAAACAAAGAAAACCAAAGAAAAACAAAGAGAAAAAGAAAGAACATAGAAAAAATCAGTAAAAACAGAGAAACAAAGAAAGAAAAACTGGTGAAAAGGGAAAAAACCAAAACAAAAACAAAATCAAGCACACGAACATGATCACCATCCTTGTCAGGACCATGAAGGACGATCTCTGGTTCCTGGCTGTGTGGATACTCGGGCATAGGAGAACCGAGCGACTGACCGAAGCCCAAGCCATGCTTGTTTGTTGCCATCCCGAAGGAGAAGATTCTGGATGGGTGTGTTGAGGTACTCTGTGTCCTTGGGGTGAGCCTAAGAAAGAAACACAACAATGTGGTTAGTTAGACAGCAGCGTGGTTAGTTGTGATTGGCATGGTACATAGGCTTAAAACAGGTGGTTCGTTAGCTAACCGCTATGTGGCTTAAAACAATGCTCTACCTCCGAAAGGATCGAGAAGGTCTCCTGATCCCATGAAGCGCTGCTCAAGTCTCTGAGCTTGGACACAGTGATCCACCTCGCTCAGCAGTTCCTAAGGTGGTTGTAGACTTGGGTCGAGGTGACCTCCTTCCCACAAAACTTGAACACCTGTTTTGCAACAGCGTTCAAGTGCACCTCCTTGAAGCCCTTGTCAGTCCTCACCCCACTGGCTGATATTACAGATCTTGTTAAGCACGAACGTATACAGAATGGCTGCCATTTCATTGAGTTCCCCTTGCCCTCCTTCTTTTCCTTGGCGGTTGCCTTTTGAGCTGCAGCATTGGGCTGAGCCAGCACAAATGATGTAGCCACAAATGGTGGAACCATAGGAGACACCTCCAAAATATCTGAATTAGGAGGCATCTGGTTGTCGATGGGAGGCTGGGAATCCTCGACATAGGAGGTCGCGAACTGGCTCTGGGACACAGCAAGGGCCTGACTAAACTACTGCAATGCTCATGTCCTACAAGCGTAAGCATCAGCGAGAGTGGAGCACACTACACATCGACAGTAGGAACTAGCACTAAACATGGCCATTATGAACAAAGACTACATATGAACAGTATGAACAAGCACTACGACATGTACAGGCGGATGATCTAGTTCAACGCAATAGCTCAAATCATAGCAAGGAGTTCGACAAACTACCACACATACTTGCATACAAGCATACTACACATCAAGCATACTACCAATCCATCACCACTAGCTATCAATCCATGCCGACATGGAAACAACTCCTAGCATGCTTTAAATCCATGACCACTAGCTACCAGAACATCACATTCACATAGATTGGCAGTGTACAATGCTACAACATGGTCATAGATCTAACCCTACCACATGCTCATAGATCTAGCTAGAACTAGTACAGAGAAGGGAGTGATTGAACTCACAAACGCCATCGGAGTGGCTCGAAGGAGGTGTGGAACACATCGGAGAAGAGGAGGACTCGAATCGCCGCCGCCATCAACCGATGGCCGGAGAAGGAGCGTCGCTTACCTGGTCGTCGTTGTCGATCCGCGCCGAAGGGAAAGCTTGAGAGGGAGGGGAAATGGTG
Source organism: Thinopyrum elongatum (assembly GCA_011799875.1). NCBI lineage: Eukaryota > Viridiplantae > Streptophyta > Magnoliopsida > Poales > Poaceae > Thinopyrum > Thinopyrum elongatum. The sequence goes on from CM022299.1 coordinate 523,373,974, forward strand.
GCGGGAGTTTTGGCAGTAAGGTGAGGCTGCCTATATATTGTGACCGATTCGGCGGGAGGTGACGCCAATTCGTCCCGCCGCTTTTTCGGAGAGGCGCGCAAGCTCACGCCATCTCCGTGTACGCAGTAGGTCAGCTCGTGTTCCCCTCCCCTGTATCACTCAAGCCTGGCTCGCTGGAAATGACCGATTCGACCATTCCTAGCGGGCCTGGCTGGGAAGTGCTTTAAGTCCCATGCTATGCAACATTCTCATGCAGTCTGATACGTTTCCAAACACTTTTGCTCTTGTTTTGCCCTCTAATTTCATTGATTTGAGTGAAACTATCCCGGACTGAAGCTGTTTTCAACAGAACTACCATGGTGTTGTTTTTGCGCAGAAATAAAAAGTTCTGAAAATTGGACGAAACTTCACGGAGAGTTATTTTGGAATAAACATAAATTATTGGAGCCAGAAACTACCGAAGAGGGGGCAGGGGGTGGCCACATGGTCAAGTGGTGCAACCACCCCTCCTAGGTCACGCCAAGTGTCCATGTGGGCCCCCTGAGCGTCTTCTTGACTTAATTACTACGCTATAAATTTACTCTTCCTCGAAAAAAAAATAAGAGAGAAAGTGTTGGTGCAATAATTTGACTTATGTTTTGGAGTTTGTTGGCATAAACAATATGGGACTTATGTGTTTGCTAGTGCACACAGAGTAATAGGTCCCTGGAATCACGAGGAGTTTGATTCAAACGATAAAGATAATCCCCTACGTTGTAGTGAAGGTTATCACCGAAGATTATGTTGACAAGAGTGACCCCTTAAAAATTGCTGACGTGAAGCAATTGGTTCGGTGCCTGTCCGAAGGAAGTGACTGCGTCCGAGAAGAATGAAGACGAAGTGAAGACGTAGCATTTATTTCGTTGTTTCTCTTCTCTTTATTGAGTCACAGGACCACCGTACTATTAAGAGGGGTGTAGCATTCGAAACTTTGATTCTCTGATGCTAAACCCAAATCCTATGCAAGTTGCGAGAGAAATCTCTTTGTGCTCTGAGAAAATACTTGCCAGCAAGAACTATGATCTTCTTCGCTGCGAGAGATTTGTCTCAGACCGATGAGTTAGCATTACTTGTTCCGCAAGTAATGTTACCGTTGCTCTTTGAAATCTGACCGTTTAGAACATGTCGGTTGTCCATTGGCTGGATGGATGTCCAAAATGGTCGTTTCCCACCAGGGAAGGCTGCAGCTATAAATAGCCACCCCGCACCGGCTTTGTCCGGTGGCTGCTCCGTTTGATTCTGAGAAGATTGTTGAGCAACCCCCTCTCCGAGTGGTTTGAGTTTAAAATCCACCGAGAGAAAACCCCTAGATCCGAAGAATTAGATAGTGGTTCAGTGATGTGGCTTGAACTACGTCGGTATTTCCCCAAAGAGGAAGGGATGATGCAGTACAACTATGGTAGGTATTTCCCTCAGTTATGAAACCAAGGTATCAATCCAGTAGGAGAACCAAGCAACACTATGTAAACGGTACCTGCACACAAAGAACAAATACTTGCAACCCGACGCTTATGAGGGGTTGTCAATCCCTCTACGGGTAACGACGCCAGAAATTGTCAAGTTAACGGGATAAAAATTGTGTAGATTGGATAAATAGATCTCGATGAAACGCGAAATAAAATAAGTAATAAAAAAAGTGCATCAAGGTATTTTTGGGTTTTTGGAATAATAGATCTGAAAACAAAAGCGAATAAAAATAGATCTCAAAGCAAATATGATAAAGAATAGACCCGGGGGCCGTAGATTTCACTAGTGGCTTCTCTCAAGAAAATAGCATACGGTGGGTAAACAAATTACTGTTGGGCAATTGATAAAAAATCAAATAATTATGACGATATCCAAGGCAATGATCAATATATAGGCATCACGTCCAAGATTAGTAGACCGACTCCTGCCTGCATCTACTACTATTACTCCACACATCGACCTCTATCCAGCATGCATCTAGTGTATTAAGTTCATGGAGAAACGGAGTAATGCAAAAAGAACGATGACATGATGTAGACGAGACCTATTCATGTAGGAATAGCCCCCATCTTGTTATCCTTAATAGCAACGATACATGCGTGTCTTGCTGCCCCTTCTATCACTGGGAAAGAACACCGCACGATCGAACGCATCACAAAGCACCTCTTCCCATGGCAAGAAAAATCGATCTAGTTGGCCTAACTAAACCAAAGATTCGAGGAAGAAATACGAGGCTATAAATAATCATGCATATAAGATATCAAAAGAAGACTCAAATAATATTCATAGATATAGATCTGATCATAAACTCAAAGTTCATCGGATCCCAACAAACACACCGCAAAAAGGAGTTGCATCAAATAGATCTCCAAGAGACCATTGTATTGAGAATCAAAAGAGAGAGAGGAAGCTATCTAGCTACTGCCTACGGACCCGTAGGTCTATGATGAACTACTACGCATCATCGGAGAGGCACCAATGAGGATGATGAACCCCTCCGTGATGGTGTCTAGATTGGATCTCGTGGTTCTGAAACTTGCGGCGGCTGGAATTGTGTTTCGTCGCCTCCCCTAGGGGTATTTATAGGGCGAAGAAGCGGTGCGGGAGGCCACCAAGGTGGGCACAACCCACCAGGGCATGTCTGGGCTCCTGGGCGCGCCCTGGTGGGTTGTGCCCACCTCGGGCCTCCCCTCTGGCACTTCTTTGGCCCATGTGGTGTCTTCTAGTCCAAAAAAAATCTCTAACAAGTTTCGCTGCGTTTGGACTCTGTTTGGTACTGATATTCTGCGAAGTAAAAAACAAGCAAAAAATAGCAACTGGCACTGGGCACTATGTCAATAGGTTAGTCCCAAAAAATGATATAAAGTTGCTATAAAATGATTGTAAAACATCCAAGAATGATAATATAACAGCATGGAACAAGCAAAAATTATAGATACGTTGGAGACGTATCAGCATCCCCAAGCTTAATTCCTACTCGTCCTCGAGTAGGTAAATGATAAAAACAGAATTTTTGATGTGGAATGCTGCCTAACATGTTCATCACATATTCTTTTCTTTTGTAGCATGGACATTTGGACTTTTATATGGTTCAAGGAAATAGTCTAGTTTTGACATGAAGATTTCAATACTCAAGCATATCAACAAGCAACCATGTCTTTCAAAATATCAACACTAAAGAGAGTTACCCCTAGCCCATCATGCTCAATCATTGATCCATTCATGAAACACACTCGCATATTAGCTACATCCAATGCTCTAGTACAATCATAGTGCCCCTTAGTTGGTGCTTTATAAAAGAAGATGGAGACTCAAATAAAAATAAAAATTGCATAAAGTAAATAGATAGGCCCTTCGCAGAGGGAAGTAGGGATTTGTAGAGGTGCCAGAGCTCAAAGCTTAAATTGAGAGATACTTCTTTTTTGAGAGGTATACTTTTCCCGTCAACGAAACCGACCGAGTAATTCCCAACACTTTCCATGCTAGATATATCATAGGCGGTTCCCAAACAGAAAATAAAGTTTATTCCTTTTTTCACCATTCTTTCACATTCCACGGCTAGCCGTATCCACGGGTACCGCCCATACCAACACTTTCCAAGGAATTTATTATTTGACAAAGTAAATTTCTTTTTCATTTCGGGACTGGGCATCCCTATTACGGCCGCACTCTCGTGCAATGACAAGTGAATAAACACTCATCTTGAGAATAACACATCTAGCATGGAAAATATTGGCCAACCCCTGACGCTTCATGAGCGGTACGAGCACACAAAAAGGAAATTTATTTTGAAAATTAGAGATGGCACATACAAATTTGCTTATAACGACATGGAAATACCGCATATAGGTAGGTATGGTAGACTCATGTGGCAAAACTGGGTTTAAAGAATTTGGATGCACAAGTAGTATTTCTACTTAGTACAAGTGGAGGCTAGCAAATAGATTGAGAAGCAACCAACCAAGAAACGAAAAATCACATAAGAGAGCATTAAGCATAACTAACACCGAATAATGCACCACAAGTAGGATATAATTTCATTGCATAACTATTGACTTTCATGCTTGCATAGGGAATCACAAACCTTAACACCAATATTCTTACTAAAGCACAATTACTCACCAACATAACTCACATATCACTATTATCATATCTCAAAACTATTACAAAGAATCAAGTTTATTTTGTCCAATGATCTTCATGAAAGTTTTTACTATATCCCTCTTGAATATCTATCACTTTGGTACTAGTTTCATATATTGCAATTGCTTTTGACAAGCTCAAATAAATCTAAGTGAAGAACATGAGCATAAATTTTTTCGTCTCTCAAAATAATAAAAGTGAAGCATGAGAGAATTTCTTCAAAAATTTGCTAACTCTCAAATTAATCTAAGTGAAGCATGAGAGCATTTCTTAAAAAATATTAAAGCACACCGTGCTAAAAAAGATATAAGTGAAGCACTAGAGCAATTCCATAGCTCAAAAAAATAAATAAGTGAAGCATATAGAGCAATTCTAAAAAATCATAGCATAATTTTGGCTCTCTCAAATAGGTGTGTCCAGCAAGGATACTTGTGACAAAATAGAAAGCAAAACAAGCAAAAACTCATATAATACAAGACGCTCCAAGCAAAACTCATGATATGTGACGAATAAAAATATAGCTCTAAGTAAAATACCGATAGTCGTTAGAAGAAAGAGGGGATGCCTTCCGGGGCATCCCCAAGCTTAGTTGCTTGGTTCTCCTTGAATATTAACTTGGGGTGCCATGGGGCATCCCCAAGCTTGGGCTCTTTTCACTCCTTGTTCCTTCATCCATCGCGATCTCACCCAAAACTTGAAAACTTCAATCACACACAACTTAAGAAAACCTTCGTGAGATCCATTAGTATAAGAAAACCAATCTTTACTTTAAGTACTGTAGCAAACTCATTCAATTTTTTTTATTGCATTACATCTACTGTATTCTAACTTTTCCATGGCTTATACCCCCCGATACAATCCATAGATTTATCAAAATAAGCACACAATGCAAATAAAATAGAATCTGTCAAAAACAGAACAGTCTGTAAAGATGCCAATTGTTCTCATACTTATGTAACTCTAAAAATTCTGAAGAATTAGGAAAACAAAGGAAATTCGTATATAAATCTTTTTTAAAAAATTCAGAATTTTTCGTCTCTTCTGTGAATTTAAAAAATTCGGTTACTGGATGCAAAAGTTTCTATTTTTCAACAAGATCAAATCAACTATCACGAAAGCTATCCCAAAGGCTTTACTTGGCACAAATACTAATTAAAACATTAAAAACACAATCATAACAGAGAAAAAATTGTGCAAACACTCAAGAACAGAAAGAAAAATGCAAAAATAAATTGTATTCATTGGGTTGCCTCCCAACAAGCGCTATCGTTTTATGCCCCTAGCTAGGCATTGATAATTTTAATGATGCTCACATGAAAGATAATATTGGAAACACAAAGCGAGAATCATGAAACATGTGCCAAACACATTTAAGTCTAACTCTCTTCATATGCATAGGCATTTTATAAGAAAACTATTTATCAAGACGAGCAATTTCTAGCATATGCAAGAAAGAAGAAAGGAACAATAGCAATCTCAACATAACGAGAGGTAAATTAGTAACATGAAAATTTCTACAACCATATTTTCCTCTCTCATAATAATTACATGTAGGATCATAATCAAATTCAACAATATAGCTATCATATTAAATTTTCCTTTCATGATCTACATGCATAAAAGTTTTATAATCTTCCAAGATAGTGGGATTAACATCAACTAAAGTCAAGACCTCTCCAAACCAACTTTCATCAAAAATTGCATAAGATTGAACACTCTCCAAATATGTGGGATTATTTTTACCTAAAGTTGACGCTCTTCCAAACCCACTTTCAATATTATTGCAAACATTATTATCACTAACATATTCATCATGAGGCTTAAATAAATTTTCAAGATCATAAGAAGAATCACCCCAATCATGATCATTGCATTAAGTAGTGGACACAACAATATTAGCATCCCCAAGCTTGGGGTTTTGCTTATTATTAGCACAATTGACATTAATAGAATTTATAGTAAAATCATTATAATCATGCTTTTCATTCAAGGAGCTATCATGAATCACTTCATAAATTTCTTCATCACAATTTTCAGATTCACGAATCTCAAGCAAAACTTAATAAAGATAATCTAGTGCACTTAACTCACTAGCAATTGGTTCATCATGATTGGATCTTTTAAAAATATTAGCAAGTGAATGGGGATCCATATCAATAGATTTTTAGCAAGGGAAGATGCAAGCATATAGAAGGCACATGGCAACACAACCAAACAAAAGATCAAACAAGAAAAAGGCAAACGAAAAGAAGGCGAATAAAAAGGCAACTTTTGTGAAGTGGGGGAGATGAAAACAAGAGGCAAATGGAAAATAATGTAAATTGCAAGGAGATGAGATTTGTGATTAGGAACCTGATAGATGTTGATGATGTCTCCCCGGCAACGGCGCCAGAAATTCCTTTTGATGTCGCTTGAACTATGTCGGTATTTCCCCAAAGAGGAAGGGATGATGCAGTACAGCTACGGTAGCTATTTCCCTCAGTTATGAAACCATGGTATCAATCCAGTAGGAGAACCAAGCAACACTATGTAAACGGTACCTGCACAAAAAGAACAAATACTTGCAACCCGACGCTTATGAGGGGTTGTCAATCCCTCTACGGGTAACAGCGCCAGAAATTGTTAAGTTGACAGGATAAAAATTGTTCAGATTGGATAAATAGATCTCGATGAAACGCGAAATAAAATAAGTAATAAAAAAGTGCAGCAAGGTATTTTTGGGTTTTTGGAATAATAGATCTGAAAACAAAAGCGAATAAAAATATATCTCAAAGCAAATATGATAAAGAATAGACCCGGGGGCCGTAGATTTCACTAGTGGCTTCTCTCAAGAAAATAGCATACGGTGGGTAAACAAATTACTGTTGGAAAATTGATAGAAAATCGAATAATTATGATGATATCCAAGGCAATGATCAATATATAGGCATCACGTCCAAGATTAGTAGATCGACTCCTGCCTGCATCTACTACTATTACTCCACACATCGACCGTTATCCAGCATGCATTTAGTGTATTAAGTTCATGGAGAAACGGAGTAATGCAATAAGAACGATGACATGATGTAGATGAGATCTATTCATGTAGGAATAGCCCCCATCTTGTTATCCTTAATAGCAACGATACATGCGTGTCTTGCTGCCCCTTCTGTCACTGGGAAAGAACACCGCACGATCGAACCCATCACAAAGCACCTCTTCCCATGGCAAGAAAAATCGATCTAGTTGGCCTAACTAAACCAAAGATTCAATGAAGAAATACGAGGCTGTAAATAATCTTGCATATAAGAGATCAAAAGAAGACTCAAATAATATTCATGGATATAGATCTGATCATAAACTCAAAGTTCATCGGATCCCAACAAACACACCGCAAAAAGAAGTTACATCAAATAGATCTCCAAGAGACCATTGTATTGAGAATCAAAAGAGAGAGAGAAAGCCATCTAGCTACTGCCTACGGACCCGTAGGTCTATGATGAACTACTCACGCATCATTGGAGAGGCACCAATGAGGATGATGAACCCCTCCGTGATGGTGTCTAGATTGGATCTCGTGGTTCTGGAACTTGCGGCGGCTGGAATTATGTTTTGAATACTTCCCTAGGGTTTCTGGAATATTTGGAGATTTATAGGTTAAAGAGGCGGTGCGGGAGGTCACCGAGGGGGGCACAACCCCCCTGGGCGCGCCCTGGTGGGTTGTGCCCACCTCGGGCCTCCCCTCTAGCATTTCTTTGGCCCATGTGGTGTCTTCTGGTCCAATTTTTTTTTCCAAAAAGTTTCGCTACGTTTGGACTCCGTTTGGTACTGATATTCTGTGAAGTAAAAAACAAGCAAAAAATAGCAACTAGCACTAGGCACTACGTAAATAGGTTAGTCCCAAAAAATGATATAAAGTTGCTATAAAATGATTGTAAAACATCCAAGATTGATAATATAACAGCATGGAACAAGCAAAAATTATAGATATGTTGGAGACGTATCATTCAGCATCACTCGAATCTAAGACTAGTACGCTCCGCCTATTACTCTTGAGAGCTGCAAACTCTCTAGACGGTTAGGTGTCAATTTCTTCAGAGACCAAGAGTGATTGTGGTTCTCGAAGAAGACACTACTGCAGAATGCTGCTAACGCGACACTACAATCAGAGACCCTTCGACAAAACTGTGTGCGATGCATTAATCACAAACGATGATGTAAAAAAACCGTCAAAAAAGGTGCAAAACGTTTGCGATGGTGGATATATCAAACACGGTTCATATTTTATTTACGTGTGCGATGTGAGGCATACGGTTCAGTTCAATGAACTATTTGCGATGAGGCAGAACAACAGAAACGGGCAGCCAGATGAAGGCGTGTGCGATATACGGCATATAATTCACTCGGATAAACTGTTTGTGATTAGGCGGAACAACAGAAACGGGCAGCCAGATGAAGCTGTGTGCGATATACGGCATACAGTTCACTCGAATGAACTGTTTGTGATTAGGCAACACAAAAGAAACGGTCAGCCATATCAAGGTGTGTGTGCGATATACGGCATACGGTTCACTCGGATGAACTGTTTGCTTTGAGCCAAGAGAACATAAACGGTTCAATTTAACAAGATGTGTGTGATACGCGGCAAACAGGTCTGTAATCAAAAATGTGTGCGAAGACCGATAATAACACAGACAATTACTGCTAATAAGCCGTGTGTGTTGTGGGCAAACGCATGCTGGTATACAATTGTCAGCGATTGATGAAATCATCACCGACAGGTTCCCTAGTATGGTCTGTGTGCGATGTCATTGCACACAGAACAACAACATATGTACTTATAACTTATAAGGACTTGATTCCATAAACAGATTGAACATCCAATTACATAGGTGGCTAGCACACACAGGTGGCTAGTACACACATGATCTTTGCACACACCAAAGTATGTTCCAAGATGCCTAGAAAACTCAAATAATGTATAAAAAGGCAAAACGAACCCTGAATAATTTCATATTTTTAGGACGACGCTCCTATAGTTGCATGTTGCCTCTATAAAATAAATCAAGGCGGGAAGAGACAGCGTATGTCGTTTTGCACACATAGGTGACAAGTTCCCTCTCGGAACCATGAGCATTTTTGAGAGAAGCTCCGGTTTGTAAGAAGTTTATACCAAAACTTGTCCCAAATTGGACTAATTTTTACCACAGCATATTTGTGCCATGTCGTAACACCATGCCAAGTTTCATGATTTTGAGGCGAGTTTTGGATTTACAGTAATTTTAAAACCAGGTTTCTCAATGTTTACTGTCGAGTCAGCACCACCCTGGATAGGCTTTTTCCTCGTGGGTCCCAAATGACAAATCCAAATCTGTCACTACCATGCAACTTTTCTTATTAGGAATTACATCCCATTTGGTGTGCTAGCTGAAAATAAGTTTGTGGGTGCTGGTGGGCGCTAAGAACTTGCGGGTTTTGTAATGAACAAAGATCTCAAGGATCCCGCGAGAGTGATGTTCTTTCCCTATGTTGTGAATGCTTATAATATTTATGTCTTAGTTAAAGAAATGGCAAGCCATTGGCCCAGTATGAAAGAATATATGGGTCAAAGCCGAGTTGAAAAGGGCGACAATATCTAACTCCAACTTACAAACAGTACAAAAGCACAAGGATTAATTGCTCATCAGGTTTAGACGAAAGCCAGATTGAACAAGACAATGACATCTAACTCAACCAAAGTTTTCGGCAGTCACAATCAAATGGATCGGTCTGATCCATAAAATCAAGATCCCAGTACAAAAATTCTAGTGCTCCATGATGACGACAAGCTGTTGTAAATAGAAGTCGAGCACGATCAGAAGCCCTTAGGTCCACCTGAAACTTCTTTTTATGTTGTTCAACACTTGCAGCCGTGAGAAATTTCTTGTCGAAAAACTTAATCCTCATGGACAATAGTGCCCTCGCATTCAACATGAAGAATGTGACAAAGCTAGTGTTTGCATTGTTCGATGCATATTGTTCCAGCGTTACTGTCTTCAAACGAATGTCATGAGATCTGAAAAAATCCCGGTTCTTCTTGCACTATCGATTGGTTATACCTTTTTCTCCATGTGTTAGTGCCTAAATAGAGATGAAGATTGAAAATAGTTAATGTCTAAAAAAGATTATGTTGAAAGAGCAATAACTGAACGATTAATTATAGTACATTATATATGGGCTTTCAATGTGCGTGAAATCATCACCTTTATATACAAATTCTCCAGACATGGAAAGCATTGCAGCAAGGCAATAATGATGTTGAGATCAAAACATCACATACTGATATATAAGGTCTTGACAGAATCCACCACCACTGATAGGATGGACAAGTTCTTCATTGAGCATAGAACATAATATTAGCACTGAAAGTATACTCCAAGATGATACTTAACTTATGCGCACAAATGAAAAATGTAAATTACAAAAGTGTACGTGAATAATATACATTACCTCAATAGGTGTGGAGGCAAACACCATCTTTAACCAATTAAACGGATCACAAATTGCACCCAAGGTCTCCAGTTTAGGCGCAGAGACCACATTTATTTGCGAAGGTTTATAACAACAATCAAGGAGCAACCTTTGAAGTGAAGGGGCATCTTCGATGATGAGCTCCTATCCTTCAAAATGAATTCCAATGCTTACAAGGTGAGGCGACTTTATTATGAGACAAGGGATATGGATTCTTTTTCCAAAAACAAGCACCAAACGCTCCAGTGCAGGGCAACTGGAGTGGATGATGTTGTGCAGTGAGGCCACCGACAGATCAACCAACACAAGTGCAAGTTTTTTCAGCAGTGGGAGTCAAAGCATTTGTACCAGATTGTCTGCTAGATGGCACCGGGTCAAGGTGGCGGTGTGGAGAGAGGAGGAAAACCATGAGATGGGCATCGGTGGTGAGGGCACAGATGCAGCTCTTGGTGGTAACCTATCGTTGTAGTAATGGTAGAACTCAAACTGCTGGAGTTTATTGAATTGACGAGATGTCAGCCAGGCGGCCATCGTGCAGGGTATGTCCAGCAGGTAGCATGCCGGGATGCAGATGCGTTGAGCGGAGCCCTGGTGGGAGGAGATGATGGCTTCGGGGAGTTCAGAATCATCATCGACAGATAGTTGACAACAGTCGAGATTAAGAGGCGCGGCGCACCACTGAGTGTGCCACCGAGATGCGAGGACTTGTGTGCGGCAGCCATCCTTGGTGGGGAGAAGGGAGATGATCTCCCCAAGGATGGCATCCGGGAGATCGCTGATGTGGTCCGCCGAAGATTCTACTGGTTCCTCAGGTCCAGGGGGGCGTGGCCACTTCTGGCCGCGCTGCCGGGTCCAAGATCTACATCCGGTGGTGGCGCTGGTTGGAGCCTCATCTGTGTACATACCAATCTGAAAGAAAAAAATGGCAGAAACATACATGTAGGACATTCAAAATCAATTCTCAAGATCTGGAAGAAAAAAAGGCACAAACATATATGTAGGACATTCAAAATCAATTATCAAGATCTGGCCACAAATTATTAGCACGCACGCTAACCCTAGTCGGATTATTAGCAAAAACCATTTGTACAGAACAAACAATTAATCACTAACCCTATATGGATACCATTCAAACAATCAATACACTACGTGCATCTAACGGATCTTAATTACTCTGATTTCATGGACTGAGAGAACATAACCATATGATTTGTATTCCAAAAATATTAGAGAGACCGGGGGAGGGGGGGAGTAACCAGAGAAAACACATGATATGTTTGCCGCACAAATGGGTATATAGATGACTAACCGGTTTTCCGTCGGAGTCGCAGTCGTTGCCGGAGTTGCTGTTGACCTCCGGCTCCGGCTCGGGGGGGGGCAACACGATGATGGCGCCGACAAAGTCAAGGTCGTGCTGCTGCCTGTGCGAGACCTCGTCGGCGGCGACGGCAACCTCTGTGCCCAGCTTCACGCGTTGCGCGGGTGCTTCACCAGCCCCAACGTCGCCACTCCCTCCAATGGTGCGCTTCGGCGTCATCCTCATACACTCCAGAGTCCAGACGTTGGTGACCACTATGGACCGGGGGTGCGGCCGCCTATTATAGCCGGCGGCTTGGGCACGCCATTAATTAATATGGACCAGTGGGAGCAAGGCGGGCGGCGGTCAAAGGCTGTCTCGCCTCCCGGTGAGCCTGCGCGGCGGACTTCTAGCATTCCTATACCATCATTTCACACAGCTGCTCGCACGCCTCCCGGTGACACTGCGCAGCGAAAACGCCTCCCGTCAATTCACACACCTGCACGCACGCCTCCCGGGCTGCCTGCGCGGCGGACTGCTCGCGTGCATCCCATCAACTCACGCCTGCTCGCACGCCACACGGGGCACGTGGCGGCACGTATATTTTTTTTGTTTTTTGATGATTCATTCTGCCGCTTTACTGCTTAACCGAAGCATGGCATGGTCTAACGCACACGGTCCGAATAAATATTCCGTATGAGATATTGGTTGCCAGTTATTAACAATCTCCCGTTTGTAAGTAGATTATATCAAAACTTATCTCTAATTTGACGAAAAAAATACAATATCACAGTCTACTGGTGTCCATATATGATACCACGATAAGTTTCATGAATTTCAACCAAGTTTTGGATTTACTGAATTTTAAAAATCAACATTCTCAATGTTTTGAATTTTCTTTCACGCAGAAAGCATGCACCCAGGGACACACATATGATTTTGCAATCCATTTTGGTGCACACGTAGCTCAAATTTGATTTTTGCACATTAAATCCCTAGGAAATCAATCAATGTATAAAACGGGTCGAATGATCTCTGTTTTTTTCAAACTTTAACACGACACTCCTTTGGTCACATGTTCACTGCAGAAAAAGTTTGACATGCCTCAGAGTGAAGGTGGTGGTGCGGGATGTGTGTCTCTATGTGTGTGTGTGTGTGGGGGGTCCATCAGTACACTACTAGTCGCGAGCCTCCGTGACGTGGGATTATTGATCATTTTGTGAGTCATGTATATATGCCACATCAAAGTCGTGAATTGGTTATTCAAAGAATTACACAACCCTTTCATACATACATGTTCGGGCCACATGCATGCATTGATGGTCCTCTCGGACACTCCCTCATGCGGTTAGCAGCGACGTGCCCATTCGTTAGCCCGCAAAGGTTTTCAGTTTCCACCGACAACGAGAGGCATCGGACCGAAGGTGGATTCATCTTTGGCACGTGTGTTACGGTGTGGATCATGCATGGTGAGATTCCATATCAAAGTTCGGGCACGTGCGTACACATGAGTCCCTCCCACCGGCTCGAAGTGAGGGGGCTATGCATCGTGAACCTCTATGTAGTGCGTTTCCTGTTTGCGAAGCATGTGCCACGTCAAAGTTGTGCATTGGGTATTCAAACATCACACAACACACGACAACATGCACGCGGTGGTTGTCCTATGACACTCGCTCGCGTGTGACTCTCTGTGGGCCCACGAGGTCTTCGTCGATCAATTGAACGTACAACGAGAGAGAGGTTAATTTGACCAACAAGGATGGTTCTTTTTATTTGTGTTACGTATATGCACGATAGGAGTATGTAGTACATGTCAAAGAGGGGGCAACATGTATACTCTCTTTCTCTCTCTCTCTCTCTCTCTCTATATATATATATATGTCATAACCTCGCTCCATGTGGGGACTTTCCGGTTCCCGAGGCAGGTGCCACATCAAAGTTGTGCATTGGTATCCAAACATCACACAATACCATGCAGGTGGTGGTTGCCCTATAGGAACTCACTCACGTGCGGCGCTTCCATCTGTGGGCCCGCGAGGTCGTCCTCCATCACTTTGACCCAATGAGAGAGAGGCACATTTGACGAACTAGGAGGATTAATTCTTTTAGGGGTGTGTTAGGGTAGGAGTATATATATAGTACGTGTCGAAGGGGGGATGGGACCAACATATACTAGGTGTCACACATGAACCTCACTCTGTGTGGGGACTTTGCGGTTTTTGAGGCAAATGCCACATCAAAGGTTGTGCATTAGGTATATTCAAAACATCACAACCACACACCTCTCCATATATATGTTTTTGCACACATGCAAGTGATGGTGGTTGTCCTGTGGCACTCACTCACGTGGTTATCGGCGATGCTTTCCATCTGTCGGCCCGCTTGGTCCATCACTTTCACCGACAATGAGAGGTTAATTATTTTGACTTAGGAGGGGATTAATTTTTTGTTTGTCTCGCAATATAGGTCATGATGTGAGATTACTTATATAATAGCGCATGTGTACACATGGATCCATCCCGCCGGATCGAAGGGGGGGGGGCGAGCACACGACACGTCATGAACCTCTTGCTCTGTGTGGGGACCTGTGCGATTTTGAACGCATGCACCACATCAATGTTGTGCATTAGGTATTCAACACATATGCGTGCATCACGCACCTCCATAAATATGTTTGGGACACATGCATGCAATGGTGTCTTTGGACACTCTCGCTCGCTTGGTTATGGGCGGCAAGCCTATATATATTCGTGGGCCCGTGTGGACGTCCATCATTTTGACCGACGACGAGAAAGGTTACCAGGGTGGATTCTTCTTCTTTGGTTCGTGTTACCGTATAGTAGGTCGATCATTCTACGCCTAATTAAGTTTGAGCGCATGCATGCTACGCATCGTGAACCCTCGCTCGATCAGTGTGGGGATTTTACAGTTCCAAAAAGCATGGTGCCATATCAAATTTGTGCATTGCGTATTCAAACGCCACACACATCACTTCCATACACATAATTGGGCCACATGCACAGAGTGGGTTTTGTCTTCAGACAGTACTCCTTCGCGAGTTTATCAGCGACAAGCTAGCCCATTTTGCGGGGGCGTGTGGACGTCCATCACTTTGACTAACAACGAGCAAGAGAGGTTATACGATCAAGTTGGATTCTGTTTGGTCCGTGTTACAGTACGTCTTGGTGAGATGCCCTCCCCCCGATAGGAGTGTGTGTGTGTTTGGGGGGGGGGGGGGCTACTTCGCACTACCCGCAACCTCTGTGGGGTCGGGGAAGTTCGGTTATTTTGTGAGGCAGATGTGCCACATCGAAGTTGTGAATGGTAGTTAAATACCACACCACACCCTTTTCATGCATATAGTATAGGGCCACCCGCAGGTGGTTCGTATGTGGTCTCACCCATCTCCCGCCACAAACACACAATTGTGGGTCCGCACACAGTCCACCTTTGTCCGGAAGCAAAAGGGGAAGTTTGACCATATATATGATGGACTCCTATAGGTTTTGTGTTACGGTAGGGTGATATTTCAAACCTAACTATCTGGGGGCATGTATTCGTAGCTAAGATTCCCTTACCACCGACACGAAGTGGGGTTCGTAGGGGGTGGCTGACTAGCAATACTGTGCGCTTTGTGCGACAGGTGCCACATCAAAGTTGTGCATTGGGTATTCGAACATCAAACCACCCTTTTCATACATATATTTGGTCCACATGCAAGTGTGTTCGTGTTCTGACCCTTTCCCGCGTTATTCTTTTTACCAAATTTATAAACAGCACACGAGTTGGATGTAGAAACCGTCTGCGATTGGGTACGCAACAGACACGGTTCGGTCAGACTACCCGTGTGGCACGCCCGTGCCCCTGCAGTCACTCACATCATCACAGTAGATTGGGCTCCACGAGGCTTGCCTCCCGCTCTCGAAAATATCTACTGCCTCATAATCTCGAAAATATCTATCGCCTCGAAGGTTTTTTTGTTTGATAGCACACGGTTAGTATGTGTGGACCGTGTGCGATGTCTGTTACTCCCGCTCTGCTTCAATCCCTTGATTCAAATTTTCAGTAGCCCCGGCATTTTACTCCCGCCTCTGCATCCCTCGCAATCTCAAAAATATCTGCTCGCCCTTGATTCAAATTTTCAGTAGCCCCGCCTTGTTACTCCTGCCTCTGCATCCCTCGCAATCTCAAAAATATATGCTCGCCCTTGATTCAAATTTTCAGTAGCCCCGCCTTGTTACTCCCGCCTCTGCATCCCTCGCAATCTCAAAAATATCTGCTCGCCCCTGATCCAAATTTTCAGTAGCCCGGCATTTTACTCCCGCCTAGTAAAATTTTCAGTTGCCGCGGTATTTCCTCAAACACCACCTTGCCCCCGCCCTCCCTCCACACACACCACACACCACACACTCCCCAAAACCTCTGCTCACACAGACACACACCACCCCTCCCTCGCTCGAAACCATTGGTAGGTCACCGCCATCGCCACCGCCGCCGCCTCCATCCTCAACCTCTGCCTGTGTGCCGGGGAGCTCGAGGAGCCAATGGCCCAAAAGAGGTTTATCGCAGCCTTTTGCCCGAAGCCAGGGAGGTGGCCGCCAAGGTGTCCCCGTTGTCCTCCACGGGTTCTTTATCGATCCGCCGTCGCCGGTCGCCCGATCCGCCCGCCGCCGCGCCCCTACGCCGGTTCGAGGACTTTCCCGTCCTCCCTCGGGCCCGGCCACCGACGAGGTCCTACCTCAGGGTCCGACAGTGGCGGTGGGGGACGTGGGTCACCGAGATTACAGATCAGGAGACCTACACCCGCCGGTGGCTCGGAACCTTCCACACAGCCAAGCTTGCGGCCATGGAGTACGACCGTTGGCAGGTCCGCTACCACGGCGCGGCGGCTAGGCTCAATTTCCCCTTTGGCACACGTCTGGTCCACCTCGTTCCGCCGGAGCCAGGGGTGGTGAGCTCGGCTATGGCGCGGGAGGACCGCGAGGCGTGGGAGCGCCTCGAGGCCGAGGCCGCCGACGAGGCCTACATGCAAGAGCTCCGCCGGCAACACCCGGAGCTCGTGGAGGTGGAGCGAGTGATCTTTGCCGGCGCGGAGGGCGGCGAGGTTATCATGCTCTCCTCCGATGACGAGGTCAAAGGCGGCGAGGACGGCGGCGCGGAGGGCGTCGAGGTGGGCGGTGAGGACGAGGAGATCGACGTCGACGAGTGGAGGAGTGTCTTCCCCAACGACCCCGACGACGGCACCGGCCCGGACCCGGCTCGCAGCACACCGTACCAGATGAGGAAGGATTGGCTCGACCTCCACTTCGACCGAAAGTAGTTTAGTTTAGTTTAAATTTATGTTTTATGTTCGGTTATGCAAAACTATCTATGTTTATGTTTGAATGCATGCTACTTTCGGTTGAACCTGCTTTGAACATGATCAAATTGAAGTTTACAATGTTAAGTTTAGGGGATCGACTAGAAACGGCCAAAAATTGCTGCAGTATATATATATCCACTAAGGGTTTTAGTCCGTTAACTTTTAAAGGATCGGCTAGAGATGGCCTTATGCCTTGTTTATTTCCAGTTCTTCACAATGTGATGCTCTATATGTGCAACTATTTGCCATGCAGTTCAATTTCATCAATAACAGTTTCAACAATACCACTATGAATTACGATATTTGGTTGCTGTTAAGGATGTTGCAGTTAACATGCCTTTTTGTTTTTTTAACAATAACTAGTGTACCTTAGACCTGCACAATACAAGTTTGAATAACTATATTTGCTTGTTTTTAAATGTTATGCCTATTGCAGTTAACACACCTTTCCACTTCTTGTTTTGCTTAACTAGCGTGCTTAAACCTACACACTGAAGCCATCATTTGTAGATTATGTTGTCTACCATGGATATATTTGGTTGATGTTTAGCCTGTTGTGCTTAACATGCCTTTATATGTACTCATACAGGACAATATTGAGAACAACTGCTGTTTTCCATCGAGGTTAGTTTCATTGCATTTCTTATATATACTCACTGTTTAGGATATCGGTAGCTGGTACCATATAGCCTGGGGGCTGATAAGGGATTGATCGTCGAATCGGACATTTCACTGAATATATCTGTAACCCATTTATCAGTAGGTTAACAAGGGCCATATTTACTATATCTGAGGCTACATAGCAACATGCATTGTACTGAATGACTAAATATGCAATCCCAGGCTACATAGCAACAAGGAAGAGTGTTACCTTAATGTTCTGATGATGTCTAGATATACATGTAATAAGATCTTATATAATGGGATGGAGGGAGTGTTGTACTACATCATTTTGCAATTGTTGTTTAGCTTCTAATATTAACTTGGTGCTTTTAGGTACATATATCATTGCCAAAGATCCACACTTCGACCCTTTCTGTGTATGGGGCAATGAGATATTCATGAACCAGCATCAAGTGAGGAAACTGATAAAAATTATTATTAAAATGGGTCAAAAGATGCCAATCAAACTATTTGTTTACACTTTATGCAAGACAACAGTGAACTGCAGGATGGTAAGTAAGAACTTTGTAGCCTTCTTTTTACTGCCCGTAATGAGTTGTCTTAGATGACAATGTCTGAATCTTTTTCCTTTGCAGTGGATCCTGAAGCAGTTTACTCAAGATTACCTCTCAAACTACATGATTGGCGGCCGGCCATCACAAGGGGTTGGACTAGAGTCGTGCGTGCCTTCTGCATCAAGGAGAGCATAATAGGGGCATTCCGCTTCACCTTGTGCAACAACCAGAATGTCTCTCGCCTCTTTCTTTACCATCTGTAATAGTACAAGTATACGACCCTGGTTCATCATTCTTTATTTGGTGTTTATGTAATTCTTGAACATATGTACCTGTGAATCGAATAATGCATTGGTTGTTTGAACCTGATGGATATGAATAAAGCTATAGCCTACTTTCAAATTCAAATTAGGTACAATTTTAAATAGCAGCAATTAAATTAGGGTAAAATTACGCTCTGCAGGTCATTACGACGCACACGGTCTATAAATCACAGCGTGTGTGATATACATCATAATCCGACACGGTTCACGGAGAGGAAACGTGTGTAACCATGCACACAGTTGCCGTTTGCAAAGCGTGTGTGATGTCAGACAATATCACAAACGGTGCAGGAAAACTAAATGTGTGTGATTGTCGACCTATCATACATGGTTTACAATGATGAACTGTTTGTGATGTGCCAGGCATCGTAAACGTAGAGCCAGTTTGGTACGTGCCTGGAAAAATCCCGTGCGTGGAATGTGCCTGGACTGCGCCTAGAAAAATCCCATGCCTGGAATGTGTCTGGACTGCGCCTGGTTTTAGGTAAAACCACATAACTCCGACTGTGATGGCAATGCGAGCACAAACGAGTAGCAAGGATGAAGCGTTTGGGATATTCGAGATATCAGAAACAGTCTTATAGGGACAACTGTATGCATCAAGGCTCCCTATCCCCGACGGTTTCTGGGTCGTGTGGGAAGGACCCCCTATCGCAGTCACTCACTTGGCGACGGTTCAAAACGCCGTCGCGGAAAGGGGTTAAAAACCGTTTGTATAGCACCTCGCTGTACCAGTGAGAAGTCTGTAAAGGTTCGGAGATCGCCTCAAGTATCTACCACGAGTGATCGGCATTGGTGGACGAACCAATTGTCGAGGAGAATAGGGTGAAGAGAGTTTATCTTCTGTGTTAAGTCACAACCCCTCCAACCAGACGTAGTCCTTGTGCAGAAGGACGAATTGGTCTACCAAATACCTTGTCGCCATCGAGCATAACTGGTTACATCTGTTCTCCCTTGTTACTTTCAAATGTTTTCAATTATGTGATTTGTCTCGATGCATGCTCTTAGTTTCCATTCGATAGCTTGTATTCGCTTGCTGTACTCCATTTTCATTCGCTCCGCTGTTGGGTTCCAAGAGTTTTGAGATTTCTGAAAGGAATTTTAAAACTCCTATTCACCCCCCTCCCCCCCGCCTCTGGTAGACAAACTTCGTTCCTATAATTGGTATCAGAGCAAGGTACTCCTTGACTCTGCAAATTTTGGTCTAACCACCTTGGAGTTTAAGTATGTCTTCAGTGAGCTACAAGTCACATCTCAAGATTCCCATCTTTGATGGGATGGACTATCACTTCTGGAAGGAGAAGATGAAGACCCGTCACCGAGCCATTGACGATGACATGTGGAACGTGGTGCAGTTTGGATTCACGGTTGAAATACCTCAGGCCCCCACTAACGCCGAGAAGAAACTCATTCAGATGGACGCTCAAGCTAAATATGAAATTGGTGGTCATCTCTCTCGTGCTCAATTTCTTCGCTATCATCAGTGTGAAACTGCGAAGGAATTGTGGGACATTCTCGAGAAGATAAATGAGGGAGTTTCAACCCAGAAGGGAGCTCGCATTGATACTCTTCGGGTAAAATTCAATCGGTTCAAGTGAATTGGAAATGAAAGTTGTCAGCAAACTTTCGAGTGTATGAGTGACATCGCAAATGAGCTGCAAGGTCTCGGCGCCAAAGACATCACTGACCATGAAGTTGTGAAGAAACTGCTCCGATCACTTGACAGTTCATTCTACACACTAGTTCTGATGATTAGGGAATGAGCTGACTTCAAAGATCTCGACTCTGCTGATATCATGGAAAGGCTAAACACCCACGAGGAACAAGAAGAAGAGAAGAGAGATCTCTATGGTTCAAGTCATCGCAAAAGCAATGCTCTCAAGGCTGTGGCTGATTCTTCCTCTGAAGGAAATGTCAAAGAAGATTCTGATGACCTAGAAAGGATCAACAAAGATCTCGCATTGATCACGAAGAGATTCCAGTGCCTTCACAGGAAGAACCATTTTCAGAAGAAAGGATCCAACAACTCTGGCGGTTCAAAATCTTCATCAAAACCCACTGGAGATTACACCTGCTTCAAGTGCAAAAAGGTAGGACATTTCATCTCGGACTGCGCTATCTAGGAAACTGAAATCCGTGCCAGTGGAAGATATGATTCAGGAAATTATCGAGGTAAAAGCAAGAGCCAGAACTACGATTCCGATGATGAGAAGAAAATGAAGAAGTTCTTCAAGAAGAAGGACAGCTCCACCTCCAAGTCTTCGTCAAGATCTTCCTCAAGGAACCCTTCCAAGTCCTCCTCCAACCACAAGAATACCTCTCGCAAGGCCAAGGCATACATCGGCAAGGAGATGGATTCCGATGAAGAAGAATCATCTCACTCCGAAGAAGTTGATGAATCCGATGAGGATTCTGGTTCCGGCATGGTTGGGATAGCATGTGCCTCCACCCCTACGTCAAGCTTCTTCGAAAGACACTCAAGCGACAATGAAACACCTGCCTACTACTTCATGGCCAAGGCTTCGAAAGAAAAGGTATCCTCCAAACATCACAAGGTTCACTCTAGTGATCAATATTCTTCGGATGAGGATGACCATGCTAAACTGATCAAAATTGCTAATATTCAACAAAACTCTCTTGAGAAAATTGAGAAAACCCTCAGGAAATCTGAAGGGTTGTTGGTTGAGGAGATGGACAAAAATCAGTCGCTGACCGAAGAGCATTCCGCTCTCAAGTCACGAATGGATGAACTATCAACTTGTCATGATTTTCTCTTAGCTGATCACAATAGATTAACCTATGATTACCTGAAAAGGAAATAGGAACTCAAGTCGCTGAGAGAGGCTCATGAGGATTTGATTTGAGAAAACTCTCTTCTCACCCAACAACTCAAAGAGAAACCTGAAGTGTTTATACCACCTTGCTTAAAATGCCTTGAATGTAGCAATACTGAATCAAATGCTGAATCTTCTGTGAATGCTAACCCCTCTATCAAGGAAAATGGTTTTGTATCTGATGAAAATGCTAGGTTGAAGGATCTTATTCAGACATGAATGTTTTGTCATGGGAAACCATGGCCACCTATGGGGCCATGAGCCCCTTTTGGTTCGGCAGCGGGACTGAGCACGTTGCACAAAGAGCGGAGGAGCGCAGTGCAGCACGACAGAGATCACACGGGCAGTTTTTACCTAGGTTTGGGCCGCCGCGAGGAGTAAAACCCTACTCCTGCTTTGTTGGATTGATGGTGGATGGTGGTGGAAACGCAGTGCTCTTGCCCGGCAGGGTTGCCTCGGGGCGAGAGCAGCTACGCGTGTATGAGTGTACAAGGGTCCGAATCCTTTCTATGGTTGCCATGGGCCTCCTTTTATAGATCAAGGGGTCACCACAGTGGCAAATCAGTCATTGCATACTAATTAGATAGCAAACAGTGCTATCATATCTACTCTGCAAACAGAGTAGAGCGTATTAAATGCGCTGCTTAGTGTCACATCATGGCATGCCCGGCATGCCTTGCCGGGCTGTTCGGCCACCTTCTCTCCTGTCTGCAAGACATGTTGCTGGATGGGTGTCATTTGGAGGCGATTCCTGTAGGAAATGGCTGCCATGTGGCAAAAGACAGCCACTTAGTCACCTTGGGGCTTGACACCGCACCGATCGATGACTTGCGTCACTGTGAGGTGGAGCGGTGAAGCCTTGGCGGGGTGTTTTTGCCTTCGTAGGACCCGACAGGCCTGCCGGGGCGGTCTGGAGGCTTGCTTCCGGGGCAACCTTGACCACGCCAAGCTCTCCTGCCCGGCAAGGGAGGTTTTTCCCTTAGTAGTGTCTTGCTCCTTGGCTCGATTTGGTCTTCTTGATCTGCACCCTGGTTCTTTAAAGAGCTGATCTCTTGTGCTTGGTCTAGTCTTGGACGCTGCAATCTTGATCTCGGGCCTGTGCACGGTCTGGGCAACACACCTAGGGTTTGTTGCACCGACAGGAGCCCCTCGGCCTGGCTCGAACGCGCTGCCGGGCGTCGTCGGGGTAGGCCCTAACTTGTGCACAGGCGAGAGGGAAATAGCTGCTTGCCCTTTGAGATCTTCTTTGCTTGTTCATTAATCTGAGCCGAGGTCGGTTTCCGGTTCTCCCGTGTGTCGTGTAACGCCAATTGCAGTGATGGAGATAATGGGCCACAATCTACGAAGTCACCCACGTCCCTTATTCACGGGGCGGTAACTGCCACCCCACTATCTTTCCCGCTCGAAACGCCTCCGCCACGTGTATCGCATGCATTGCGCAAGGTTGGTGGCGGATGCGGAGGGCGCGGGAATGAGCGCCATGGCAGAAAGCCATGCGCCGTATATTGGCGCAGAGGGTCGGCCTTGATTCTTTGAGCCGTTAATGGCGAGGAGGGACCGGACTAGCTGAGTGGGGCGGCCACCTCTATGAAGAAAACCCAGCCCCCTACCATGCCCGCCTATAAAAAGGGGGGGAGCGGTGCGAGACATTCCTCCACACCTCCTTCCTTCTCTATTTCTGCAGTAGCCCACGTCTGTCATGGTGAGAGGTCGAGGGTCCGGCCCTCCCCAAGTGGCGACGAGAACTTCTGCTCGACAGCGTATCCCTCCTCCCTCCGAGGATGCGGGGACGAAACCAGCTACGAGAGGAGGTGGGAGAGGACGAGGTCGAGGCCGTCGTGGTGCACGGGGCCGAAGGGGATGGGGTGGCGCTCTAATTGCACCCCCGTCGGCCGCCCCTCCCCCGATGGAAGGCCACGTTGGAGACCAGCCCCTGGAGTTCGTCCTTAGGCTGTATAAACCCCACTAGGTTGCCTCCGTCTCCCCACCCCGTTCCCAAGGGCGATGGAGCTCAAATATCCGCGTGCGTTGAGACTGCACATGAGGGGCTGCGGGAATGGCATCATACTGGTGGATGTAGATTTCCCCGCCCCTCATGTCATGTACTTCCGCCATGGTTGGAAGACCTTTGCCCGCGCCCATAGCTTGTCGGAAGGGCACGTCGTGCATTTTAAGTTAATGGAGGCCGATTTCCTTTCCGTCAAGGTTTTTGGGAGTTCGGGTGCTCGCTTAGGGTGCTACGCAGAGAGCTCGACCGATGATGAAAGCTCCTCCTCGAGCGATAGTGACGACGAGGACAGTGACGGCGATGACGACAGCGTCAGCCGAGAGGGCGACGACTCTGACTCCGGCTGAGCATCAGCCACACCGTCACCATCAGGCGGCGGCACCATCATCTGCACCTGCATCTCCTCTCCGGCAACGTGATTTGCCGGGGAGTTGGATGCGGGGGTGGGGATGGTGCTCCTGGCTCCTCCAGCAGACTTCCAGCTGGACCCCGGCAGGCTTCCTCGTGGGCTGCAGTTTCGTTCGCCCTGCCGCGTCCTGCTGGCCCTGGTGGTGGCGGTTGACGGGTCGTCTCCGCCGATCTCTTCACCATCACCTTCGCCCGCGCCCTCCCACTCCCGCCAGGCTCCTCGCCAGGGGACCCGACGGGGCCAGGCCGGGCTTCTGCCCAGGCGCTCCTTTTGCCCTCTTCACCTCCTGCCGCAGTGCCTAGAAGGAGAGGGGCAAGAAAGGGCATCACGGGGCACTTATCTTTTTTCAATCTAAAATATGTAGGCACTTGCCAAACTTTAGTTCAAATTATGTAATCTCTTTTATCCATTTTTGTGTTCTGTAAGGTTTGTACTTGTTGATCCGCATATTAATGAAAAAGATAAACCTTGCCGGGCGCTTGTGCATGTAACATGTCCATGCAGAGGTAGAATGCCTCTATACGCTCAAGTAAACAAGTTTTTCTCGGTAGGCTATCTTGCCGGTACCCTCAGTTTGCTGTCGCGGAGCTAGGCTTGCCGGGCCCAAACCGTATAGTGGGACCAGCCCCCGCCAACTTTCTCGCCAAAGGACACTACACCCACCCTGACCGAAGCAACGTTCGAGTCAAGGGATGGGAGCACCTAAGTTTTGAAAGTGGCGAGGTTCCCCTATGCACAAGTTTTTACTTACAGAATGCGTATGGATAAGAGAGCGAACCTATCTGTTTGGGCTTGCCGGGGATCGCAATGTAGGCTTGTCTTCTCTTCTCCTCTTCGGGATCGAATCCACGGTAGGAGCCTGTAGTTTGATGCAGATGAAAATGATGCCTTATGCGATCTTATCTACATGAACATGTAATGCTCATGATATGCTTATGCATGCATGCAATTTGTCGGGGCCCCCCAGCGCTTCATTTATTTCTCTGTTGCTCAGGGTCTGCGCCTGGCTTTGTACAAGGGGTTACATGCAACAGAGGCAAGGCCTGTACAAAAGGGTGGCTACCGGGCAGGGCCCGACAGCCGCGCCTTACGGGTAGAACTTGCGGAGATGCTCAATGTTCCATGAGTTTTGCTATTGCATGACATCTCCAGTCTCTAGACGGATTGCGCCAGGTCTGGTAACTCGTACTACCCGGTAAGGGCCTTCCCACTTCGGCGTCAACTTGTTTGCACCCTTGGCGGACTGAACATGCCTAAGGACAAGGTCGCCTTCCTCAAAACACCAGGTATGAACCCTGTGGCTGTGATAGCAACGCAGGGCTTGCTGATAGCGTGCGGCACGCGTAGCAGCCCGAAGACGGTTCTCCTCGAGTAGCACAACGTCGTCACGTCAGTGCTGATCTTGCGCCACTTCATCATAGGCAAGCACTCGAGGTGACCCGTAAATGAGTTCCATGGGGATAACTGCTTCTACCCCATAGACTAGGGAGAAGGTAGTCTACCCGGTAGCTCGATTTGGTGTCGTTCTGAGGGACCAAAGAACCACCAGCAGCTCGTCGATCCACCGCCTGCCACACTTCTGTAGCCTATCAAATGTTCTCGTCTTGAGTCCTCGCAACACTTCACCGTTCGCCCTCTCAGCTTGTCTGTTGCTCCTTGGATGGGCCACAGAGGCAAACGAGATTTTGCTTCCGAGGGCATGAACGTATTGCATGAAGGCGCGACTCGTGAACTGGGTGTCATTGTCAGTGATGATCCGGGCAGGAACTCCAAAGCAGCACACCAATCCTTTCAAGAACTAGATAGCTGACTGAGCAGTCACCTTTCTCACGGGCTCTACTTCCGGCCACTTTGTAAACTTGTCGATTGGAACGAACAAGAATTCAAAGCCCCCGGCAGCTCGGGGGAAAGGGCCGAGGATATCGAGCCCCCAGACCGAAAATGGCCATGATAAAGGGATTGTCTGAAGAGCTTGGGCAGGCAGGTGGATATTCTTGGAATGGAACTGGCAGGCTTCACACTTGGTGACAAGCTCAACCGCATCTTGGAGGGCTGTGGGCCAGTAGAATCCTTGCCGGAAAGCTTTCCCAACCAACGCCCTTGATCCAATGTGGGAGCCGCACATACCCTTGTGTATCTCCGCCAGCAGTTCCTTTCCTCCTTCCCGGCAAATGCACTTCAATTTCACATCATTGGGCCTCCTTCTGTACAGCGTGTCGTCAACGAACTGATACATACTGGCCCTCCGGGCTACTCTTTCAGCTTCTTCTTGCTCTTCGGGAAGTTCTCCAGTTTGGAGGAAATGGACTATGTGCCATGCCCAAGGTGGAGCCTGTGGCTCGGCAACGAGGACTAACGGCACCTCCTCATTCGTGAGAGTGCAATCCTCGACCGCGGGGACCGGTGGCCTGGCGGGAGGATGCAGCTCAGCGACCGAAGGGGAGTTGTGCCCGACAAGCTTTCTGCCGGGATCCTCGGAAGGTTCTACCGGGAGAGGCTTGCCGGAGTCTAGTTTCCTCCTCTTTCTGGCCATTGTTGCCGGGGATACGGAGGGCTGAGTCAGATGGAGAACAAAAGTTCCTGGTTCCACAGGGAGCTTTTGCGCAGCGCACTTCGACAGATGATCAGCAATGCTATTTTCCGCACGGGGTACATGCTCTGTTTGCAATCCATCAAAGCGCTCCTCCAACTTCCTCACTTCCTCAACGTATGCCTCCATCAATGGACTTTGGTAATCCTTGTTGACTTGTCTCACCACAAGTTGTGAGTCTCCGCGGATGATCAGCTTCTTGATCCCCAGTTCTGTTGCAATTCTTAGCCCGGCAAGGAGCCCTTCATACTCTGCTGTATTGTTGGTAGCCTGCTCCCGGGGAAAATGCATCTGGACGACGTACTTCAGGTGCTCTCCAGTGGGAGCAACGAGAAGCACGCCAGCCCCTGCGCCTTGTAGGGAGAAGGCACCATCGAAATACGTGATCCATTCTTGGGGCGCTTCCTTGCCGGGAATAACTGTCTCCAATACCTCTTCGTCAGGGGTTGGCGTCCATTCTGCAATAAACTCTGCCAATGCTCTGTTCTGAATGGTAGATGTGCTCTCAAACTTCAAACCAAAGCTGGATAACTCCAAATCCCACTCCACTATCCTACTGGTAGCCTTAGGGTTTCGGAGTATCCATTGCAAAGGGAAACGGGTGACAACTGTGATCTCATGGGCTTGGAAGTAGTGGCGCAGTTTCCTTGAGGCCATGACAAGGCCAAAAATCAATTTTTGCATGCCAGAGTACCTGGATCTAGCCCCCTGCAACAGGGAGCTGACGAAGTGTACTGGGCGTTGCACCACTTTCTTCCTCACCGCTACCTTGGAACTGCCCCCGTTGTTCTGCTCTTCTCTGTCTTGATCTGCATCTGACCTTGCCGGGGTGTGCTCACTTCCCTCCCCGGAAGGGACACCAGCTGTACCTTCTGCTTCATCCACTTCCCGCTGCTCCATCAGTGTTGCGCTAACCACTTGATTAGTTGCCGCCAAGTATAGCAGCAACGGCTCTTGTGGTTTGGGAGCAACCAAAGTGGGCACAGAGGAAAGGTAGGCCTTTAAATCTTGTAGTGCAGCGTCTGCCTCTGGGGTCCACTCCATGGGTCCTGCCTTCTTCAAAATTTTGAAGAACGGCAAGGCTCGCTCGGCAGACTTGGAAATGAATCTGCTAAGCGCGGCAACACATCCAGTCAAACGCCTCACGTCCTTAACTGTCTTGGGTGCTTGAATTTGCTCGATAGCCTTGATCTTGTCGGGGTTGGCCTCTATCCCCCGGTGGGACACAAACAAGCCAAGTAGCTTGCCGGAAGGAACGCCAAACACACACTTCTTCGGGTTTAGCTTCAAGTTGATCTTGCGCAGATTAGCAAATGTCTCTTCTAAATCCTGAATGAGGGTTGTTCTGTCCTTGTCTTGACCACAATATCATCCATGTAAGCTTCGATGTTTTTGTGCAACTATGACTCAAAACCAACCTGGACTGCCCTCGCGAAAGTGGACCTAGCACTCTTCAACCCAAAAGGCATCCGCACAAAGCAGTATGTGCCACATGGGGTGATGAATGCGGTCTTTTCTTTGTCTTTCTTTGACATGAAGATTTGATGATATCCAGAGTAGGCATCCAGGAAGGAAAGCAGGTCACACCCGGAGGTGGAATCCACAATCTGGTCGATGCGCGGTAAGGGAAATGGGTCCTTCGGGCATGCCTTGTTCAGATCCGTAAAATCTATGCACAGCCTCCACTTCCCATTAGCCTTGTGTACCACCACAAGATTTGCTAACCACGTTGGATGCAACACTCCTCTAACCAGACCAGCTGCCTCAAGTTTCTTGAGCTCCTCGGCAATAAACTGTTGCCGCTCCAAAGCTTGCTTCTGGACCTTCTGCTTGACGGGTCGGGCATGTGGGCACACAACAAGGTGGTGCTCGATTACCTCCCTGGGAACACCGGGGATGTCAGATGGTTGCCAGGCAAACACATCAACATTCGCCTGCAGGAAGGCAACGAGCGCGCTTTTCTATTTGTCATCGAGGGTGGCGCTGATAGTGAAAGTACCATCAGCGCCAGCCAGCCCTGCCGGGACCTTTTTCACAGCGGGTGCGGCGGCCTTGAATCTCTTGCTATTGGAACTCTCCGGCAAGTCATCAACAGGCCAGCGTACCCCGAGGGGGCATGCTTCCCAGATTCCTTGCTGGTATCCCTGCTAGCCTTCTTCTTTCCATTGCTTTCCTTGGTGGGAATTGTGGCTTCAGTGGCCTCTGCCATGACTACTTCTCGGTACATCTTGTCCACGCAAATAATTGCGTCCTTCTCGTCTGATGGAATGGAAATGACGCCCACTGGCCCTGGCATCTTCAAGTTGTTGTAGGCATAGTGGGATGCCGCCATGAACTTGGCAAGAGCTGGGCGACCAAGGATTCCATTGTATGGCAGGGGGAGGTCAACCACATCAAACACGATCTTCTCAGTCCGGTAATTCAACTCTCCCCCAAATGTCACCGGCAACGTGATTTTCCCCTTAGGACGACTCCTGCTGGGGTTGATTCCTTGAAACGTACCAGTAACTTTGGGCTCTTCTTCTACTATCTGGAGTTTGCTGATGACCTTTGAAGAAATCAGACTCAACCCGGCCCCGCCATCAACCAACATCTTTGTGACTTTGAGGTTGCGAATTGTTGGTGATACCAACAACGGCAAGCACCCTACCGCGGTGGTGCGGTCAGGGTGGTCCTCTTCATCGAAGATGATGGGGGTGCGGGACCACTTGAGCGGCCTTCGAGGGTCTGCCGCTGGCTCCACGGCATTGACTTCACGCGCCCACCGTTTAAGTTGGCGGTGGGAGAAGTGCAAAGATGCACCCCCGTCAATGCACAAGGCGTCAGTGGCTTTCTGGAATTCCTGCTCGCTGGTTTCCTCTTCATCTCCTTCATCACTCTCATTGTTGCAATCCTCCTTCTCATGGCCTCTGGCGGGTTTTCCTTGATTCTGAGGAGCCTTGCCGGGGCGGCTTGCTCCGCCGCCACGGCCCTTCCCGCCAGCGCCATTCTGACCATTTTCCTTGTCACGCTTCTCATATTCAGCCCTCTGCTTCTTGACAAGCTGCTCAACCTGATGACACTCCTGGAGATCGTAGCCCTTGGTCCGATGGATCTTACAGTACGGGCCATCGCCTTTCCCAGCCTTCTCGGCAGCCGTGGCTTCCCAGCAATCAGTGCACACGGCAACTTCCTTGCAAGGTATCTCAGCCTTGGCTTTCTTGCCGGTACTAGGCATGCTCGATCCCTCAACGGTCATCACTGCTTTATCCTTGCGCCTTTTGTTGTGCTTCTTGTTCTTCTTCTTTTGACTGGTGGCCTCGTCATCATCCTCTGAATCGATGTTGATGCCACCCTGTTCTCCGGGGAGCTTCCTCCCCTCCTCTATTCGAGCACACTTATCCACCAGAGTGTAAAGCTCCTTCACAGTCTTGGGGAATCTAATGTTCATCTTGGAACGTATCCGACGATTGCGCACATTGGACTGGAACGTAGCTATCACAGCTGCCGCGTGGATGTCCGGAATATTCCTGTGGACTCGGCTAAATCTCTGCATGTATTTCCGCAGGTTCTCATCTTCCTTCTGCGGGAGAAGCTGCAAGTCGCTGGGCTGCCCTGGTTCTTGATGGCCGCCCGTGAAGGCGCCAACGAACTCATGGCACAGGTCAGCCCAGGTCGAAATGGAGTTCTCCGGCAGGTGCATCAGCCAAGACCTCACATTTGGCTTGAGTGCCAAAGGGAAGTAGTTGGCGAATACCTTCTCATCTCTTCCCCCGGCAGCTTGAACAGCGATGGTGTAGATGCTCAAGAACTCTGGCGGGTTCAGTCTCCCGTCATACTTCTCTGGTATCTCTGGCTTGAACGTGCGAGTGGACGGCTAATGGACTTGCCGCAGTTCGCGGGTGAAGGTAGGACACCCAGCCTCGAAAGGCAGGTACCCACCTTCAGCCAGTGTGGGCTCGTCAACGT
Source organism: Thinopyrum elongatum (assembly GCA_011799875.1). Lineage (NCBI taxonomy): Eukaryota > Viridiplantae > Streptophyta > Magnoliopsida > Poales > Poaceae > Thinopyrum > Thinopyrum elongatum. The sequence continues at coordinate 523,404,561 of CM022299.1, forward strand.
CGGGGCCATCACGCCTGTCGGACTGGCGGTGGGCGTCGTGGTGTCACTCGGTGGTGACATGCGCGCCTTCCCTCTGCCTGCCCTCCAGGACTCGCCGTTGGCCTTGACACGCTCGAGGGTCGGATGAAGCCATCGAGACATCGTCGGGTTCTTGGTTGTGCGGCTCCCGCGCCGGCTGCCGTGGAGGGGATTGCACCATAGGAGTGGCCCCATCCGCACGGCCAGTAGCGTGGGCCATTGTCGCTGCCTGGGGAGGCCGTGGCGGGCCAGCCCGCTGTGATCCTCCCGCCTCGGCGAAGCCAATCAGACTCTGAATGGTGGCTCTCCACTCATCCATCTGATCGGCTGTCGGTGGAAATTTCAACAGCAGCTGAGCCCACGCCATGGCCTCTGAAGCGGTGCTTGGCATGGATGTCGATGAAGACCGTAATGTCGCCCGGCTCCTGACGGTGCCGGTAGCAGTCGCGCCGTGCTCTCGTCGTCGCGAGCCGGCCGCCTGGATGGTGTGGTGACGAGGTGGAGGCGCTTGAGGGCCAGCGGCTCCGTTTACCGTAGCGGCTGGGTCAGCTCATTTCGGGGGTGGCGCATGCTCTGCAGTTGCACCCGCGGCGGGAGCGTCCGAGGAGTTGCGATTCCCCCCAGAGCGAGTACCCCCGCTGCGGCTGTGCCCCTCGGTCGGACGGAGAGGTGCGGACAGAATGATCTCTCCTCCCATACCTTGTGGGGCATGGCCGCTGGGATGTTGTTGGTACTGTCCTTCTCCGGTGCCTCCTGCTCCTGCTTCGGCCACAGGGGAGGTGGTGGCGACGCCGCCTGCGCCGACCACATCCCGCGCAGCGTCCACACCTCCAGGCGTCCCCGTAGCCCCCGCGGCGTCGACGGTCGCGTGCGGCGGGGCCTTCGAGGTGGATGGATGAGCTGCGGCACCGGGCTTCTTCTTGGGCGCCATGGACGATGGAGCCGTTGATGAAGAAGATGGCGGCGAAGATGACGCGCTACGTACGCTTCTCGGGTTCGCGCCAGCGCTTCCCCCTACCTGGTGCGCCAAAGATGTCCTGGGAAAACACGGCCACCTATGGGGCCATGAGCCCCTTTTGGTTCGGCAGGGGGACTGAGCACATTGCACAAAGAGCGGAGGAGCACAGCGTAGCACGACAGAGATCACACGGGCAGTTTTTACCCAGGTTCGGGCCGCCGCGAGGCCTAAAACCCTACTCCTGCATTGGTGGATTGATGGTGGTGGAAACGCAGTGCTCTTGCCTGGTAGGGTTGCCTCGGGGCGAGAGCAGCTACGCGCGTACGAGCGTACAAGGGTCTGAATCCTTTCTATGGTTGCCATGGGCCTCCTTTTATAGATCAAGGGGTCACCACAGTGGAAAATCAGTCATTGCGTACTTATTAGATAGCAAACAGTGCTATCATATCTACTCTGCAGACAGAGCAGAGCGCATTAAATGTGCCGCTTAGTGTCACATCATGGCCTGCCCGGCATGCCTTGCCGGGCTGTTCGGCCACCTTCTCTCCTGTCTGCATGACATGTTGCTGGACGGGTGTCATTTGGAGGCGATTCCTATAGGAAATGGCTGCCATGTGGCGAAAGACAGCCACTTAGTCACCTTGGGGCTTGACACCGCACCGATCGATGACTTGCGTCGCTGTGAGGTGGAGCGGCGAAGCATTGGCGGGGTGTTTTTGCCTTCGTAGGACCCGGCAGGCCTGCCGGGGTGGTCTTGAGGCTTGCTTCCGTGGCAACCTTGACCTCGCCAAGTTCTCCTGCCCGGCAAGGGAGGTTTTTCCCTTAGCAGTGTCTTGCTCCTTGGCTCGATTTGGTCTTCTTGATCTGCACTCTGGTTCTTCAAAGAGCTGATCTCTTGTGCTTGGTCTGGTCTTGGATGCTGCAATCTTGATCTCGGGCCTGTGCACGGTCTGGGCAACAGACCCAAGGTTTTATTGCACCAACATGTTCAAATCTCTCAAAGCGCATCAAACCCTGTGTGATGTTCTGAAGAAATCCATTCTTCACAAAAATCCCAGGAAAGAAGGTATCGGTTTCGAAAGGAAAGTGAATGATAATGGCACCTATTGGGAACCTGATCAATATCCTCGCATTATGTGGGTGCCGGCCAAGAGCAAAACGCTCGATCCAGCTTTGCTTTCGGATTATGATTCTCCTATCCTTGAATACTCTTATGATGATTCTCTGGACAACTATAAGCTGTTAAAAAACCAACGTGGTGAGGCTGTTGCTCACTATGTTGGACCAAACAGCAGGAATGGCCCCCCAAAGAAAGCTATTTGGGTGCCAAAGAAAACTATCGATGCATTGCCTATTACTCCCGTGCTAACCATGCAGGCAAAAAATGCTCATTATTTCGCTCGACAGAATGAGTACATGCGTACCTCATTCAACCACTATACTCATTCGTGTGGAAAGAATTTCAAGGCCTATTCTTTCAACTATGCTCGTACTTCTTCGAGTAATAATTATGGTTATCGAAAGAAATCATATCCTGCTTGCTCATTTGTTTCGAAGCCACCTGCAAAGATGTGGGTGGTTAAGAAAGCCTAATTCTTCTGCAGGAATATGTCTCCGGGTGTATCGAATGGATAATGGATAGTGGATGCACTAGTCATATGACCGGAGACAAGTCGTTGTTTGTCAACCCCAACTTAACTGCTTCATCTCTGAAGTACATTACTTTCGGCGACAACAACAAAGGAAAGGTAATTGGGCTAGGTAAAATTGCTATATCCAGAGACAAGTCTATTGATGATGTTTTACTTGTTCAGTCTCTTGGATTTAATCTTATGTCAGGTGGCAAGCTTTGTGATCTAGGCATGCTGGTTTTATTTTCCATATCAAAATGCATTGTCTTTATGGCCTCTAACAATTCCTTCGTCTTTGAGGGAAATAGAAAGGGTGATTTATATATTGTGGATTTCTCTAAGGGTCCCTCAATACAAACTTGTTTGCTTGCAAAAGCAACCGAAGTTTGGCTATGGCACCGAAGACTTGGTCATGCATGTATGATAAATTTGCAGACTCTAGTGAAGAAAAATCATCTTCGTGGCATTCCTGATGTAAAATTCAACAAGGATCGTCTCTGTGCTGCATGTGAGGCTGGTAAATTGTCAAGAAGCATCATTCATCAAAGACTATCATGACCACAACAAGACCTTTGGAAATTCTTCATATGGATTTATTCGGATCTCAAAACTATGCAAGTTTCGGTGGCAGTCATTATGGTCTTGTTATTGTTGATGATTTCTCTTGCTATACTTGGGTATTCTTTCTTGAAGACAAAACATGCACCCAAGATGTCTTCAAAAGATTCGCCAAGAAGGCCCGGAATGAATATGATGTGCGAATTAAGCATGTCAGAAGCGACAATGGTACTGAGTTCAAAAATACTCATATCGAAGATTTTCTCAATGAGAATGGTATTACTCATGAATTCTCAGCTGCATACACTCCCCAACAGAATGGAGTTGTTGAGCGAAAGAATAGAACTCTCATTGAAATGGCGAGAACAATGCTTAGTGAGTATAAAAATCCTATTCATTTCTGGGCTGATGCTATTAACACTGCTTGTCATGTTATCAATCGTGTTTATCTTCACAAGTTCCTTAAGAAAACTTCATATGAGCTTATCACTGGCAAGAAACCAAATGTTTCTTATTTACGTGTTTTTGGTGCACCTTATTACATTCGTGACATGAATCATAATTCCAAATTTGCACCTAAGGCACATGAAGGTTTTCTTCTTGGTTATGGCTCGAACTCGCATACTTATCGTGTCTATAACTCTCACCATGGGAAAGTTATGGAAACGGTAAATGTGCGGTTTGATGAATCTAACGGCTCCCAAAAGGAGCACCTACCTAAAGTGATAGATGAACCACCGATTTTGGAGGCTATTTGGCAAATGGCCATTGGGAATGTCAAGCCAGTCGAAGGAAATGCTCCTGACTCTTCTGATGATGATGATGCCCCCATGACTTGAAGCAGAACTCACCAAGCCACTGCTGAAGAAAATCCCGCTCCGAACACAAATGGCAACCAGAATGCTAATGCCAATCCGAATTGCAATCCCGATGAAAATGGCGATATAAATGCCAATCCCGATGCAGATGTTGAGGAAAATGAAAATGATCATCAAGATGAAAAATCCTCTTCCTCGAGTGGCTAATCGAGTTGACCCTACATTAATTCTCAAAGATCTCGAGAATCCAGGTTATCGACCCACAACTCATTCTCGCACTCGTTTGGCCAACTACTGTGGCAGTTTCTCCTTTGTCTTATTGGCAGAACCTACCAAGTATGAAGAAGCCATGGATGATCCCGATTGGATGAATTCTATGCAAGAAGAGTAGGTGCAATTCGAATTAAATGATGTGTGGGAGTTGGTTGACAAACCGAATCCGAAGAAGCACAATATCATCAACACAAAATGGATATTCTGGAACAAGCAAGATGAAAATGGCATTCTTGTGAGAAACAAAGCATGTCTTGTCGCTCAAGGGTATACACAGGTGGAAGGTATTGATTTTGGTGGAACATATGCTCCTGTTGCTCGCCTTGAGGCAATTCGTATTCTTCTTGCTTATGCCAATTACAATGATATTCTGCTTTATCAAATGGATGTGAAAAGTGCTTTCCTTAATGGTGAACTTGATGAGGAAGTCTATGTTAAGCAACCACCTGGCTTTGAACACCCTCAGTATCCTAACAAAGTTTTCAGGTTGAAGAAGGCTCTATATGGGCTGAAGCAAGCCCCTTGAGCTTGGTATGACACCCTAAAGAAGTTTTTGCTCGACAAAGGGTTCAAGCCAGGATCGACTGATTCCACTCTATTCACACGTGCTATTGATGGTGTTCTTTTTGTGTGTCAAATTTATGTGGATGATATTATTTTCGGCTGTACTAACAATGCTTGCAGCTTGGAGTTCGGGAAAATGATGTCCGAGAAATATCAAATGTCTATGATGGGTGAACTTAAGTTCTTTCTTGGACTGCAAATACGTCAACAGGACAATGGAATTTTCATACCTCAGGAGAAATACCTGAGAGATTGTCTGAAGAAGTTCAAAATGCAAGATTGCAAACTTAAGGGCTACAAAACTCCAATGCCCACGAATGGTAAGATGGATGCAGATGTGTATGGTAAGGACTACGATCAGAAGGCTTATCGTTCGATGATTGGTTCTTTGCTCTACCTATGTGCATCCATACCTGACATTATGTTGAGTGTTTGTATGTGTGCCCGCTATGAAGCTGAACCGAAAGAATCGTATCACCAAGCGGTCAAGCATATTCTAAGATATTTGGCTCACACCCCCACCTTAGGTTTATGGTATCCTAAGGGAGCACAGTTTGATCTCGTTGGCTATTCAGACTCAGATTACGCAGGTGACTTAACTGACAGGAAATCTACTTTAGGGACATGCCATCTCCTCGGTAGATCTTTGGTATGCTGGTCATCAAGGAAGCATAATTGTGTATCTCTCTCTACGGCGGAGGCCGAATATATTGCTGCTGGCGCTTGTTGCACTCAGTTACTATGGATGAAGCAGACTCTGAAGGATTATGGCATCAAGGACAAGAATATTCCTCTATATTGTGACAATGAGAGTGCGATCAAAATTGCACAGAATTTAGTGCAGCATTCTCGCACCAAGCATATTGCCATCAGGCATCATTTCATTCGCGATCATGTTGCTCAAGGAGATATTGTTATTGATCACGTCAGTACTGAAGACAATCTTGCTGATATCTTCACCAAGCCTCTCGATGAGAAAATATTCTACGCGTTACGGTGTGAGCTAAATATCCTATATTCCGCAAACATGCAGTAAGCTGGACTTGGCACCCGTACCAACACTTCCACATCTTAGAAGGAATGGGTGCATAACACTCAAAGAATTTGAAAATTTTGACAAAGTGAAATTTTCTTTCTGAGAGTGAATACATTAAGGAAGAACTAGACTAACCGGGTGCCACGATAATTGTACGATGCTCGGGGTCATACAGTTCTTATACGGTGGGTAACGCCACCACAATTTTCTTTCGTTATGTTGTCTTTCGTTTGAAGGATTTTGTGTTAGTGTGAATGTATTTCACTCATAGCTTTTCGTTCGGGTGCTTGTGTTTCTTTGTCTTAGTGAAATGCCTAGGACCATGTTTTCCCTCTGTTCTATCTCTTCTAGTCTATGCTATTCTGTTATGAATGCTCAATTTCATCTGGTACCGAATCTTTATCTGGTGTCCTTGACCACGTTAAAGGTTCGTGCCGAACTTAAATCATTTTGGCGAAAGCCGTCCAAAATTTGAGGTTTCCCGCCCAAGTCGAGACCATGATCTTTTATGATGGTTGCCACGTGCTATCCATCAACTGCCACCTTATCCCATCCGTTGAATCGCAATAGTCATTCGACGGTGGCCGTTTGATCGGATTCACTCAATGCAGTTATTTCCCCTCGCATATAAATACCGCATCGCCGCCGCTCCCTCATTCACTTCTTCTGCTCTTTGCCACCGTCTCCTCCGAAGCCCTATCATACTGCTCCTCCTAGAGCTCGACGTCGATGATCCCTTCACTGCTTTGCTGCCGGAAAGTGGTCGCCGGAGTCCTTCCACACCGGCGCGGATCATCTCTCTCCCCGTGCCGCCGTAGCTGCTGCACATCACCAAGCTAGAGTATGTGTAGTGCGAACTCGGTCTTCCGTCCTTCCCTTTCGAGTTTGTCTCATGGTTGAAATTACCAGTTTTTTTTGCATTTCTTAGATCTTACTGATTAGGTAACATGTGCGGATGTGGTTTGTTGTTGTCCCTCGCATCCAAAAAAAAATCAGATCTAGGGTTTGTGTTATGTCTCGTATGAATGGAATGCTTAGCACGCTGACTAGTATTTACTTCAAACCTACTAGTTCGTTCTACTCATTTCTTTCATCCGAAACATTTCTCAAAGTCTGTATCTAATTCTTCTTCAAAATGTTTTTTATCAAAATCTTCGCTATGAGCATTTGTAACCCTATCCCCATTTTCCCTCGTATCTATTCTTATTCACAAGAGCATGCAGTCAGTTGAGTATTCTGCTCGACCAGTGAGTATGGCTGATGGAGAAGATGTTATCTTGGGTACAGCAGATGAGTCTAAAGCACCAAATGCAAAGGGCCCAACGGTAGGCCCATCAACCAGCAAGAGAAAAAGAACCGAGCAAAATGATGATGAGCAAGAAGAAGATGCTCCGAAGAAGAAGAAGGGTGGCAGGCAACCATATACAAACACAGCTGAATTTATCTCCCATGATAAGTATAACACTGTTCCAGGAGAAACAAAGCATGAAAGAGACAAGCGTCTGCAACGATTCAACGCCACTGGGTGCGCAAGTGATTCAATTATGAAATGATTCATCCTCTGTTTGTGCAGAACTTCGCATTTAATCCACCATGGGGTGACTGCCAAGAAATTGGTCTCATCAGACCAAATGATCCCCAAGAGAGGCCGACGCCACCTCCAAATGCTCATGAATCTTCCCTTCACACACCCGAAAATTATCCAGATGAGCTTGCTAAGCGACAGCGCAATGCCCTCAAGCGAACCAAGAAGGCTGAAAAGGAAAGGGCTCGTGAAGAAGAAAATCGTCGTCTGCTCAAGGATGACGTAGAGAAGAAAAAAGCCGAAGGAAAATCTAAAGGTCGTTCTAAGCGCAAGCATTATCCTAGTCACTACAAAAAAAGACACATCCGTGACATTTTGGGCCGAACGATTTTTTTTCTATCATGCTTATGACACTTCTATGACGATAATTGTGACAAAACCCAGTATCATCATAGATGTGGTGGGCTCCTACTTCAATGACAAAAAATCATGACAGAAAATGGGCTTTTCGTCCTGGGCGGGCTGGAGACGCACCTGCATGATATTGTTTGGGCCGTCCATGACGGAAAAAATCGTGGTAGAAGCTAGGGTGAGCAAAATTTCGGGGAGTTCCCGGTTACGGTGGGTGGTCGGGGCCGAGCGATGCACGGAGGGATTGCGCGTTTCTCTCGTACACATACGTGCGTGGGTGCGAGGCGTTGGGCTCTAACTGAACTCGAGCGAGACGTTCGCTTACTGAACCCGAGTGATTGCACTAGCTACGTTATTGAACCCGAGCGATCGATCCCTGGCTGTTAACTGAACCCGAGCGATTCCTTCGCTACTGCTGCTAACTGAACCCGAGCGATCGATCACTGCTACCGCTGCTTGCTGAAGCCAATCGAACCTGCTGCTTCTTGATGAACAGTGAACATGGGGGTTGGTTGAACGAGTCGAGACGTACGTGGTTTGGGGTTGGATGAACAGTTCCCGGTGGGGGTTGGATGAACAGGACCCCATGGTAGTAGAGGCCATTGCCGCTGGATGAACAGGACCCCGATCGAGAGGAGTTTGCCACACACCCGAGTCGGTTGGGGGTGGACGAACAGGACCCCGTGGAGGGCTGGTTGAACAGGACCCCGTGGAGAGGTCTGGTTGAACAGTAGCCGGTGAAGGCTGGATGAACAGGACCCCGTGGTGAACAGTAGCTGGTGGAGGCTGGAGGAAGTCGACGGTGGATGAACAGTAGCCCGTGGAGGTTGGAGCGAGGCAGTAGACGGTGGATGAACAATAGCCCGTGGAGTCCCGTTTTGCGGTACGCCACACCCCTCCCGATGAACAGGACCCCGTTTCGACCGTAGGGGCTCCAACACAAGTCCGTTTCCTCCGTTTTGCGGTACGCCACACCCCTCCCGATCAACAGGACCCCGTTTCAACCGTAGGCACTTGAACACAAGTCCGTTTCCTCCGTTTTGCGGTATGCCAGACCCTTCCCGATGAACAGGACCCCATTTTGACCGTACACGGTCGAACAAAAGACCATTTTCCTCCGTTTTGCAGTATGCCAGACCCCGTTCCGGCTGTTTCGTCCAAGCCAGTTGGCTCCCGTTGAACACGACCCATTCCGACCCAGTTTGTTGCCTCCCGATGAACAGGACGCTGTTTCTCCGTTCCGACCCAGCCGGTTGGCTGCCGATGAACAGGATGTCGTTGCTGCCGTTCGTTGCCTCTCCATGTACGCGAGCCCTGGTCGTACAAATGAGCGAGTAGGCGTTCGAGACCCCACCCGTAGGTATGTATGTGGCCGTATTTTTTGGCAATTGGTTGTACGTACGTGTACACGGTTTTGACTGGACTTCCTGAACTGCTACGTCGGGGGCTCTACTACTACACGTGCCGCTGCTTGCTCGGCCACGGTTCATCGTTGCAGAGAGACCGATCGACCAGTATGTACGTACACGTTCGCGACCAGAATGACAACGCTACGTACGCTTCAACCAGGTGGGTCCCGACTGTCAGGGAGGATAAGGAGGCACTTCCTTGGGTGCGAAGTTATTGATGGTGGGTCCCAGCGGTCAGGGGGGAGAATCATTTTTTTACCCGTAATATGGACGCACTTCCTTGCATGCTAAGATATAGCTGGTAGGTCCCAGCTGTCAGGGAGGAAACATTTTTTTCGCAAAATACAGAGTCCCTTCCGGTGGGTCCCCACTGTCAGGTGGAGGAATAATTATTTTACGCGTAATAAGGAGGCACTTCCTTGCTGCGGCCGTGGACCCAGCTATCAGCCTCTCTACGTATAGTCCTCTTCCGAAGGAAGTTGTTCCTTGACCACGTTGACCACGCCGCACCGAGAGCACCAAGGCGGTGGACGATGACGAGGCCTAGGAAGGGGACGACACGGAGCCGGGGAAGACGCAGCAGTGGATGCCCACGCGGAGAGGAGTACAAGGGTTGACTGGTTTGGCTGCGGTGTGAGGCTGCCGTCGCCGCAGAATAACACGAGTTGTGGGTGAGTAGAGGGATGGCCAGGCCAGCGGTGGGAGTAGGGTGGGGCGGTGAGGCCTGCACGACAGCACAGCCGGTCACTGGAGGCAGGAGCATGCGGTCTCGCCGGCGCTGGTTTGGGCGGCTGGTGCAAGAAGATCAGCGATTGAAGAAGCAGCAGGACCGTTCGATTAAAATCCAACGGTCACTGCTGCTAGAATCATTTGTTGACTAAGTTGACAAAGCCCTGCGTATGCGTCAACTTAGTAGGCCCATAGGTCAGCCTCCGAACCGGTATGCCCCAGATGTCAGTGGGAGGAATCATTTTTTTTTGCGTAATAAGGAGGCAGTTGCTTGCGTGCGGTCATGGACCATGGGGGTCCCTACTGTCAGCCTCTCTACGTACATCCCTATTTCGATGGCTGTCGTTTGTTGAATGTTGAGCACGCCTTGCCTAGAGCACCAACGCGGTGGACGACGGTGAGGCCTAGGAATGGAACGACCCGGAGCCGGCGAAGACACAGCAGTGGATGCCCACGCTGAGGAGAGTATGATGATTGACTGGTTCGGCTGCGGCGTGAGGCTGCCGTCACCGGAGAATAACAGGAGGTGCGGGTGGGTAGAGGGATGGCCAGGCCAGCGGAGGGAGTAGGGTGGGCCGGTGAAGCCTGCACGGCATCACAGCCGGCCACAAGAGGAGGGAGCAGGCAGTCCCCCCGGCGCTGGTTTAGGTGGCTGGAGCAGGAAGATCAGAGATTGAAGAAGCACGTCGGCCATTGGATGGACATCAAACAGTAACTGCTGCTAGAATCGTGTGTTGACTGACAAAGCGTTGCGTAAACAAGTCAGCCTCGAAATCTGTGGCGTGTACAACCCATTTGCTATTACTTTTATAATTTACAGCCCATTTGCTAATTCATATGGAATTTATTGCAGCCCATATTCCATTTATAGAATTGCTGCCCATTTTCTAGTCAGTGCTAGGGTTAAAAATTTGAACTAAAAAATATGCGAAATTTTAAAAATTCACATATTTTTGCTGGGGAACAAAATATTCTTAATCCAAAAATTAGTAGCCATACTAAAGCAAAATTAAAATTAAAGTAGTACTATGTTATGTTAAAATCCAATGAAATATAAAATATCAGTGAAGAATAAAAACAAAAAACGAAAGTAATTGCCCATTTGCTATATATTTTTTGGAATTTGCAACCCCTTTCATATTACTTTTAAGATTTACTGCCCATACTTTTTGGCCAGGCCGGAATGCATCCCTCCTCGTCTTGAAAGATTTGCAGCCCAGTAAGTCGGAGAAAACAAATAGGCCTAGCTTGGGTATTCTTCAAAAAGAAATAGTGGGCTACGTATTTTCCCAAAGAAAAAACTGCTGGGCTGGTCATGTTGTTAGACGGGCCACAGAGACCGCACAACCTAGTTTATAGCCTGCTCCTCTGAACAAATCCTCAAAAAAAAAACGTTGTGCAATTCTGTCGTTAATTGACTATACGTTGACAATGATGTGGGTCCCAGATATCAGCAGGGTGGATTAGAGTAAAAAACGATGGGTGCATCTGAGTAGTAAAGAGGCGCTTGCTTGTGTTCGGGAGTGGACCTGGTGGGTCTGTACTGTCATACTCACAACAACAGTCCTCTCCCGATTCACTATGTTGACAGGGCCGGACGGCGGCGCCGCTGCGAGCACACCAGGCGGAGGACGATGAAGAGGCCTCGGACGGGAATGAACAGGAGCCGAGGAACATGCGGCAGTATGGCCGTAGGTGGAGGGGAGTACGAGGGTTCATTGGTTCTGGTGCGGGGTAGGCTGCCATGGCCGGAGAAGAATAGGATGTCGGGGGAGTAAAGGGATGGCCTGGCCAGCATTTTAGGGTATGACAGGGCGGCGATGCGTGCACGGCAGCGCAACCAGTCGTAGAAGGCGGGAACAGGCGCTCCCTCCGGCGCAGGTTTGGTTTTGGCGGCTGGACCGATCATACCCAAAAACTCCTTATGCAGGATTATAAGAATTAATTTTATATGGCTAAAACTTATTGTAAAATGCTGCGGAGCACCTTTTTCTTCTTGAGGTTTTTTATTGAGACAATTTTCTTCTTGTGGTGTGAAGCTGAGCACATTCAGAGGCCCTGGGATAAAGTGGTGTCGCCAATGTGTTGGGCTGGGTTGGGCATTCTTATCGAAAAATAATAATGGACTGAAACTATTTACGATGTTGACTACGATTTGCATGGGTCCGCTGGTTGCAGGAAGAAAATTGTGGGAGAAAAAAGATTGGTCGCTATCTTTGCCTAAGAATAGTATCGACTGAATGTAACGACACTCTCATAGGAAATAATATCCTCATGTTAAAATTTGACTTTTCAAATCATAAATTTAAAGAACTGGTGCATGAGCATTTAGCTTTATTTATTTATTTACTTACTTATTTATGTTTAGGGGACCATGAGCATGTACCTGGGCCGGATTCATGTGAGAGCCTCCCTTCCAGTTAATTATGGGCTCCTCTATTGGGCCTTCATCACTGGGCTGCATGTTATCGACAAGTGGAAAATGTGTTCCGTACCAAAAATAGTATGCGCTACGTACGAGGCACTAAAGGATCAGACCGTGCAATGACTTCCAAAACATTGTGTTTGTCGTTCTAACAACACATTTATTCAACCAACAGACAAAATATACTACTGATTGTACATTGAAAACAGCAACAGCAGCAACCAGGGCTGGGGGTGCAACAGAAGCAGTAAGCAGGCCAGAAGAGTAAAGACGCAGCTCTCTGTTCCAAACCAAACATCAGCCATCATTACAAAAGGGCTACCAAAAAAGAACAAGTGTATGCATCAAACTAAATAAAGATCCTACTACACCAAGTGTACGCATCTAACTAACTGGCTCAGTTAGACGTTACTATTTATTAAGCTGTGAAGATTGGCTGATGGCTTGAACCAGATGGGTGCCTGATGGGGGAAACTCCAGCCAGCAAGTCGAAGTTTGATACTTGCGACCCTCTCTCCTACTTTGGGCTACAGAGCGTGGCAGCACATATCAGGGTATGGTGCATGGAGAGACGCATGGTACGCTGTGTACACACAGTTTTGCCTGATGAACGAAACCGCACTGCCATCATGATCCTTGCCATTGGTTATCTCCTGGTTAATCGGATAATTCAGTCCGAGAAACAGAGAGCGTGTACCAAGGCTACTTACCAGCCTCCAGTCAAAAATTCCTGAAGGCCCAGAGAAGCTGGGATCCTGCTCAAAGACCTTGCAGTGACTGTGATTGTATTCCACGAAAAACACGTCTGGTTCGTGCGAACGATCACCAATTGTTCGCCGTCATCTGATCGACCCAGGAACCACCTGCAACTGCCATGCCACTTTTCTTTGAAAGGATCTGGGATTAGGAAGGGTAGGGACACCAGGCGGCCTACAACATCATATCAAGTTGGAGTCAAATAAAAAAGGGCTCGTTCTGTAGTCAATCTTAAGAACAACATGTTATGAGCATGAATATTTTTTCAGTAAATGTTGACGGTAATATAAGCAAGCCATCATGATATCATAGAAAAGTAACATACTATTGTAACAGCCATTTGTAGCGATGACCGGAGTAGGCCAGCAATACGTCCAGCTATAGAAGGAGTCCACAGCATAAATGAAGCCCTTGTGTTCAATGGCATCAGAGAACCATGGAGGACATATGATCCTGCGATGGACGTGTAGATTTATCCACTTACCGCAGTGACCTGTCAGATAGGCGAGACCGCAGTTGAAGAATGCATTTAGCCTGAAGTCTTTATAATTCGCAGATCTTGTGGGCACTTGGAAGATTACAACCTTGAGCAAATCAAACTTTGTATCATGTTGGCTACTGTAAGATTCCGAGTATTCTGGGCCGCGGTGCCAAAGCAGTGCAGTGTTAATCGAAGGAAGGGGGATCAATCACCGGGTGTAGACCTCCACGAGCATCTAGCTGCTGCGACCGTCAACGAGCACCATCCAAGACATGTTCATGCTGACCCAGTACATACCGTTAATGTAGTTGAGGGTGCCGGGGATCGGATCGCAGTTAAGGGGGTTGATGCTAACCACCCTACGATCATTATGCTGCGTGACACGCCGTTTCTAAAGATCAGGCGGCATTAGGAAGCAGGGAGCTAGCTTAAAAAGCTCCGGCCTGAGGGCTTTGAGTAAACGGTATAGCCCCGATGAGCACGCGGTGAGCAGCATGGTACTGAGATTGTCCACACACGAAACAATGAGCTTGATTACCTCTGTGGGGAGCGAATTCCAGCCACTCTTTCAGCGGACGCTACTCAGTTCTGCCATTGTTAGTGCTTGGGTTTCGGAAGAGGGGGGAGGCGCCTAGAGGGGATGGAAGATTGGACGATTATGTAGGGACGAGGATGGAGAAGCGAATATGTGCTGCGGGAAGTGGATAGGTGATGATGACAATGTAGCAGCAGCACGCCGCTTGACTTACGAGACACATCCCAACAGCGTAGGGTCATATCGATGCTAGACAACTTGCTTGAGTGATCACAGTACTAGTACAATAAACTACAGTACCTACTACTATGCCCTAGTTTGCATATAGTGGAGTAGGACTCTGCTCTACTACTAGCACCGGAGGAGTAGTATATTGTAAAATAGTTACAAACTTCAATGCCAGAGCATGGAATGACTACGAACCGCCATCGGTGCTAACTCCAATCCCCACCAAACGTTCGCTGGGAGACATGGCAGTTGCAAACGCCCGCGACGCAGTTACAATACGTGTGTAAGGGTGGCGGTTTTGTCAAATACTATGGCTTAAAAACAGGCCACCGTCAGATGGAAATCTGATGGTTATGTGGGATTCGCCAAGATTGGGCTCGTGGCGAACAATCGCCAGATATCATTACTAAAAAAAGGTTAAAACACCCGGGGCTATAACTTGCACCGGCTGACCACTAACAATGATACTAACATAGTTGTAAAATGGTCAAAGAACGTGTCTACGTGGTGTTTGGAATTATATGCAAACCAGCAAGATGCCCATGCATTGCACGGAACATCAAGCTGTATTTATTTACAAAACACTTGTTGTGATTAACCCATGCAGGAGTAATCCCATGTGTAAAAACTAATGATATCTCGAGAATTTCATCGAAAAAATGGTATCTTGAGAATTTCATCCAAAAAATGATATCTCGAGAAAGATGAGAGATAAGGTGAGGAGGAGTGGGGCATGGTGGTGACTGGTGGTCGGATTGGGCGGAGGCATGGGGATGGACGGCGCCGGCAGCAGCCACCATGCCAGATTGTTCCAGAGACTTCCTTTTTTAATTCCTCAACAATGAGGTTGTGGGAGATAAGGATGAACGAGGGAAGGCCTTATCTGCAAACATGGAGAGAGGTGCGGGTATCTTTTTGCAAAATTGCCATAGTTTGCTTTCTATCCGTCAGATATAGATCAGACGGTCTATATTGCAAGATGGCAGGCACACCATCATCACCAACTCGGGTTTTTTATAAGAGAAAGTAGAGAGTAGAGAAACGGAGGGAGTACTAGTAAGGACACCATCTACTGCTTTGTGTGCTACTCCTGCGCTCTATTCAGCGGGAGCAACGTCCCCTACAGCCACTCCTGTTTCATGGACGGCCAGGTCGATGCCTGCAAGGTGCCCTGCGTCTAAAAGAGTTTCGGTTGCGAGAGGTACGTCGACCAGCACTCGCTGGCGGAGCATAGTTCCAGATGCGCGCACGCGCCCTGCTACTGCTATGAGTGCATGCCGCCGTTTGAGGGCTCGCCGGCGAGCCTCGTGCACCACCTCACGGCACCGTTCGTCAATCACTACTGGGCCGCAGTGGTGAACATCAAGTACGAGACGTGCTACCCGTTCGCCGTGCCGGAGTCGCTGGAGGATCACCGCCGCCTGCTAGTCACGGAGGAGGACGCAGCGTTTTCCTCTTGGCCGGAGGCACCGGCAAGGCCCATGTAGGCCGCCGCCCCGTCTCTGTAGTGTGCTTCAGGGGCAACGCTACTGACGCTGACACGAGGCCGCTGTACCGGTGCGTGCTCACTGTTACTGCCCCTCCGAAGTACGAGGGCGCCCATGCCGCCTCCATCATGCTGAATGGGACTGTGTCGAGCTACTCCATTCCCGGTAATGTGGACATGGAAGACGCCTGGTATGATTTTCAAGCCAAGATGATGCACGGGGACTCCAAGGAGGTTCACCTGGTCATATGCATTACCAAGTCAACTGTTCATCATTAGTCTTCGCTCAATGTAAGCCGCTATCTAAGCATGTGGAGACTTCTTATTTATATAGTATAGAACCTTCCATTCATGATCTTGCTCTATTAGAGTATCACGCTTGAACAAAAGTGTATCCATTTATGGTTTAGTCTAGAATCTTCCATGTATGCTTTTGCTCCATTAGAGTTCTCGCTTGCCATTTATGAGATTAATTGTGAATTTTTACTACAGTAATGGTGAAAGACTTAAGATGAACCATTTCTTACATCTCCTCTACCCCCTTCCAAGTCATCCTGATAAACAAAATCGATACTCAAAAAATAATTCTTAAAGATCATTTCTTGCAAAGCACAATAAGTGTTATTTCTTCAAAAGTTTTGGATGCAGGTTGAACACTTGAACACTTTTGTTTACAAAAGATACTTTTTTATCTATTTAGCCTACATTTACTGTTCACTCGGATGATTGTGAGCTCTAGAGAAGAAATAATATCCTTAGAAACCTATCGATACTCGTTACACATGAGATGACCCCCACATACTTTGTCAAAATAAACAACTCCCCGATCAATGCATTTCACTGTTCCGTGCAACGCACGGGCACCTTACTATATATAGTACGACCATAAATTTAACTAACATTATATATAGTACGATAAATGCTCATGCATGTCACCAAAAATTATATCATTGAAAACTATGTTCAAATACGAATCCAACGATATAGTTTTTGTTGACATGCACTAACATTTTGTCAGTTAAATCTTCAGTCAAATTACATGGGGGACTAATAAACCACGACGGAGGTAGTACTAGTGCAGAGGGCGGCGCTGCACGGGAGTCTCACCCCGCTCGTGGCACGGCAGTAAAGCCGTCATATCACAAAACCCCACCACTCCCAGTAATAAGTGGCCTGGTAAAATAAACGGACAAGCAACCATCACATCCCTCTGTCTTTTTTGCATTTCATCTCTCTGCATTGACTTTGTCCGTTTCATCTCGCACACTTGATCCCTAGCTACTACTCCTAGGGCCAATTCTTTTGGTGGCTTAAAAAATAAGCCGTCTCTTCCCCAGCTTTTCCCATAAGGCGCCTCACTCATTCATTTGGGCTGCTAAACTACTACCTCCGTCCTAGTTTATTAGTCACCATTGTAATTTGTGCTAAATTTTGACCAAAGATTTAACTGATAAAATGTTAGTGCATGTCAACAAAAGTGAAAGATCGAGGATGTCGCCTAGAGGAGGGGGGGGGTGAATAGGCGCTTTAAAAAAAATTACGGTTTAGGCTTGAACAAATGCGGAATAAACCTAGCGGTTAATTTGTCAAGCACAAAACCTACAACAACTAGGCTCACCTATGTGCACCAACAACTTATGCTAAGCAAGATAAACAACTAAGTGATAGCAAGATATATGACAAGAAACAATATGGCTATCACAAAGTAAAGTGCATAAGTAAAGGGCTCGGGTAAGAGATAACCGACGCACGCGGAGACGACGATGTATCCCGAAGTTCACACCCTTGCGGATGCTAATCTCTGTTTGGAGCGGTGTGGAGGCACAATGCTCCCCAAGAAGCCACTAGGGCCACCGTAATCTCCTCACACCCTCGCACAATGCAAGATGCCGTGATTCCACTAAGGGACCCTTGAGGGCGGTCACCGAACCCGTACAAATGGCAACCCTTGGGGGCGGTCACCGAACCCGTACACTTTGGCAACCCTTGGGGGCGGTCACCGGAACCCGTCAAATTGCTCGGGGTGATCTCCACAACCTAATTTGAGACCCCAACGCTTGCCCGGAGCTTTACACCACAATGATTGAGCTCCGAACACCACCAACCGTCTAGGGCGCCCAAGCACCCAAGAGGAACAAGCTCAAGGGTACCAAGCACCCAAGAGTAATAAGCTTCTCAACTTGTAAATTCCACGTATCACCGTGGAGAACTCAAACCGATGCACCAAATGCAATGACAAGGGCACACGGAGTGCCCAAGTCCTTCTCTCCCAAATCCCACCAAAGCAACTAATGCTAGGGAGGAAAATGAGAGGAAGAATAAGAAGAACACCAAGAACTCCAAGATCTAGATCCAAGGGGTTCCCCTCACATAGAGGAGAAAGTGATTGGTGGAAATGTGGATCTAGATCTCCTCTCTCTTTTCCCCCAAAAACTAGCAAGAATCCATGGAGGGATTGAGAGATAGCAAGCTCGAAGAAGGTCAACAATGGGGGAAGAACACGAGCTCAAAGGATAAGGCTCAATGGGGAAGAAGACCCCCTTTTATAGGAGGGGGAAAATCCAACCGTTATCCCCGCTCTCAGCCCGCGCGATGCGGTACTACCGCACACAGCCACGGTACTACCGCAGAGGGCTGCAGTACTACTGCTACAGGTTGCGGTACTACCGCTTGCGCGGCAGAGGTCAGATGAGGGCCTGTTGCATAGGGCAACGAGCGGTAGAACCGCCGGAGCGGTACTACCACACGCCCCTATGGTACTACCATAAGGCAGGCATCAACTGGCCCGAAAAACGCATGGAAGTAATAAATTACTTCCGTGACAACTTCCGTTGAGGTTGGAGCTGTGCGAAAGTACGGCACGGTAGTACCGGACAGGAGTCGCGGTACTACCGCATGAGGGCGGATGTAAAAAATTACATCCGCGCCTACTTCCGCATGTGTCAGCGTCAGGGCTGGGGGCAGTGGTACTACGGCTCACCAGGAGCGGTACTACCACTGGCCCCTGCGGTACTACCGCTCCCTTGAGCAGTACTACCGCACGCCACAGAGGCTTTAGCACTTGGCTGCCTTCATATCACAGCTAAAGACAACAGAAGGATACAATAAAACCAGAACTGCCATAACTTCTGCATATGAGCTCCGAATTGAGCAAACTCAAGCTTGTTTGATAGAGGAGTGCCTAAGATATAGAGGAGTGAACCCTCCATCAGAGAAGAACTGGCATAACCTCCAACATCGAAAACATCATAGAAGATGCATGTGAACTCCGTTTTCGATGAACTCGAGCTTGTAAAAAAGATGACCATGAAATGTCCACACCGTATAATCTGGCGTAAAACCCCTCTTCTGCAGGTGTTTGCCCATTTCACCCTCTGTCCTCTTGTGCCAATTGTTGCACCCGGCACAGGGGCACCATGTTGTCCTCTGGCCATTTGCAAATGCGGCTCTCAGAAACCCCTTGGTTTTTGTTAACCATTCAATGGTCATGTCTTTCTGACTAGTGTGACCGGTGTACATCCACGCATGATCACTCATCTTGCCTAGCTACTGGACACATAAGAAATATATATATAAATCAACATGTATATATTCATCAGTTAATGGAGTTTGTCACTTTTATTACGTCCATGCAACCTAGACGCTAATAGGTAAAGATAGGTCCTAATCCCACCCGAGTATGTGTAGATTGGGTTCGTTTTCCCATGCTCTGCACCGGATCCGACGCAAAATTTTGGCAGCACCTCCCCGCTGTTCTCCTGATACATGTCTCGGTAATAAGCAGACAGGATGTTTAGCCGGAGAACAACAGGGAGGCACTGACGAAATTTTGCATCGGATCCGAAGCAAAGCATATGGGAAAACGAACCCAATCTACACATACTCGGGCTGTCCATGGATAACTTTGGACAATTCGAAAGAATCACGGTTATAAATATGCAAATGCATGCATATTTATAGATGTAACCCTTTCGAACGGGAGACGCATAGTGGTCACGCATACTGATGATTGAAGACACCCATAGGTAGCAAGTTTCATTGGCATGAAGACCGGAATAGAGCAAATGAAGGGGGGAGGAGGAGATGTCATTTGTGCTCACCCACGAATTCAGGGGCGGATCTCGTCGAACACTAGACCCTCGCAGCGATGAAAATACTGCACATTTAAATCGAAAGATGAGTAACATAGCAATTTTGTTTTTTCCGTCAACCTAACTAAATATTTACAACATGACGAGAGGGTTAGGGGGTTCCTCGGCGTCGATGGAACCCTAAATAGCAAGTATCATCGGTGTGAGATACATGTGGCGCTCGGCGTTGAACACTAGATCCACATCCCACAAGTGACGCCGGCGCCCAGCGTCCCACAACAATAGTTCTGGTGGCCGATGACGGTCGAACACCTTGGCAAATTTGTCTGGCAGCCTTTGCGATGAGGATTAAAGCCAAGTTTTGAAAGTTTAAACAACCAAACCGACTTGAGTCAGTTTGGGTGTTTCAAGTTTCAACACTTGGCTTTTAATCATTATCGCAGAGGCTGCAAGACAAATTCGCAAATGGTGTTCGACCGCCATCAACGCCGAGAACTGTTGCTGCGGGACGCCGGACGCCGGCGTCACTTGTGGGACGTGGATGTAGTGTTCGACACCGACGGCCACATGTATCTCGCACCGATGATACTTGCTATTTAGGGTTCCATCGACACCGAGGAACCCCCTAACCCGCTCGTCCCCGGGTACCCTCAGGTATGGCGACGCACGGTCGACCCCGATCGTTGACCCGGTTTCGTCGGTGATACACCCCTAATCTTCTTCTTCCTCCTCCTCCTCCTCTTCTTCTTCCTCCTCTTCTTCTTATTCTTCTTATTTTTTTTCATCTTTCTTCTTAACCTAAACTAAACTAAATCTAAACCTAAAAAACAGAAACTAAACCTAAACTAAACCAAGCCTAAATTAAACTAAACCTAATTAAACTAAAACTAAAAAAAGGAAGAAGAGGGATGTCTCACCTTCAGGCGCGGCAGGGGGTGCCTGGGATGGAGGAGGGGGCGCCAGAGCGGCAGGGCGGCCGCGGGGGTGGAGGAGTGGGGCGGCGGGGCGGGGCGTCGGGGCAGCCGGGCCGAGGTGGCGTGGTGGGGCGAGGCGGCCGGGCCGGGGCGGCGCGTCGGGGCAGGGCGGCCGGGGCGGCGGGGGCGGCGGCGCGGGTGTGATGAGGGGAGGGAGAGGGAGGGAAGAGAGAGGGGTGGGGCTGGCCGCTTTTTAGTTTAGGTCACAGCTCTTTGTCGTCTGCTAGCAAACGGCAAAGAGCCTAGCTAACGGACGTTAGTTGGGCACTTTCTTTGCCGTCAGCTAGCGGACGGCAAAGAAAGTGGCCGTTAGGTGGTATTCGTTAGTGGGCCACCCACCGTCTTTGCCGTCCGCTAGCTAACGGCAAAGCTTCTATGTCGTCCGCTAGCAGACGGCAAAGGGACGGCCGACGGCAAATATGATCTTTGCCGTCCGCTCCTTCTTTGCCGTAAGTTTTCTGTAAGCTGATGGCAAAGACCATCTTTGCCATCAGCTAGCAGACGGCAAAGAGACGGCTGACGGCAAAGATCCTGATTCTAGTAGTGTCCCCTTTTACATCGGTGCACTCGTCCACCACAGCACATCTGCCTCATCGACGACGTCGTACGCCACACTGGAGGCGGTCCACCGTCGTCGTCGTACACGGAGCCTCTTCCACGGTCTCGAATCTGCTTCCCGGAAGCTGATGCCAAGCACAGAAGCACCACTGTCATGGACAATGAATTGACTCCCGTTGCCGACCATGATGCACAGACGCTGCCGCGACCATCGTACTCCTCCTCAATTGGTAATGTGTAGAATCTCTTAGCAGTACATGTCCAGTTCCAATTTTGTTCATACCTACCCTTCAAATTTCCTGGTTGCTATTGTTCCGGTAAAAGTAATTGGTTATAGCTTGCATTGTCCAACAGAATATCACCTTGTAATTGTGCGTCGCTCCTGTATTGCGCTGTGCTTGGGTAGGTTCTTCATCTACAACCAGTAGTGTGGGGAAAGTTTTTTAGAACTAGCAAGATGCCCATGCGTTGCACGGAACATCAAGATGCATTTGTATGAGTAGTTTATCTTGTGGGAGAAAAGGATGAAAGAGGTAAGGCCTTATTTGCAAATGTGGAGAGGGGTGTCGGTATCTTTTTGCAAAATTGCCATAGTTTCCTTCCTTTCCGTCAGATATAAATTGGACGGCCTATATTGCAGGATGGCAGGCACACCATCATCACCAACTCTGTTTTTTATAAGAGTAGAGATAAATATAAATATAAAATAAATATATAATATATATAAGAGTAGAGAAGAGAGTAGAGATAGCAGGGACGTCGGGAAAGGATCACGCGCGCGCGGGAAAAAGCGGCCGGGCACGTGCTAGTTTTGGCGCGCGGCGTCCGGCGCGCTATATAAAATCCAACGCCCTCCCGCGCCCTCCCACCGCTCTGTGCCTCGCCACCGTTCTCTCCCCGCTCTTTCTCGCCTCGTCGCCGCCGCGCCGCCGGGAAACTTGGGGCTACCGTGGCGTCCGCGCGCGCCCCTCTGGCGGCTTCTCCGCCGAGATCCAGTTCAACGAGATGCGCCTCAGCCTCGGCACTTTCGACATAGCCCACGAGGCCGCCCACGCGTACGACGCGGCGGCGTGGCTCCTTCGGCGGCCTCGTAGGGACATGAACTTCCCCAACATGCCGACGCGGGAGCGGGCGCAGGAGCTCGCGCCTCCCCCGCGGCTTATCACCGACGAGGATCGTCGCGACAACCGGAGGCGGGAGCACCATCTTGGCATCGCTGAGATGGACGAGGAAGCCATGGCACTGTGGTGCCAACGCTTCCCGCAGGACATCATCAACGAGCACGAGTTCTACGCACAAAGGAGGGCGGAGAGGGAGAAGAGGAGGGCGGAGTGAGCCGCCTATCGCGAGGACATGCGTACGCGGAAGGCGGCCGCTCAATTCAACATCAAGCTAGGAGCAGCATCGCCCTGGGACTCCGACGATGATGGGTATCTTGACGCCTACATTGACACGTCGGAGGAGGACATCACCGAGGCGGAGTCGGACGACGAGGAGTAGTTGAACTATCTATTTTTTTATCTATCTATGCTATATCTATGCTGAGAACTATCAATGTATCTATCTATGCCAGCATCGACTCGGAGTCGAATGTGAATCGAGTCAGAGTAGAAAGGAGAAAAAAATATAGCGCGTCTGAATTTTTTGCAGCGGCCGCTGAAGCCAGCACTCTGTGGCCCGCAAAAACTGGCTATTCCGGCGCTGTAAACGCTTTTTTAACGCGCCGCGCATTGCACTTCTGTTGGAGATGCTCTAACATGGCAGATGAGTGCTTTAATGTTGCCCACAAGATGCATGAGTATTATTATATTTTTCTTGCCATGTTGAGATTTTAAAACTACGAATGCGAACATGCAGAGGAGCAATGAAGACCAAACACGGGATATTGGGGACATCTTCAAGGAACGTGGCAAGTTAAAGAGGAGCGTTTCCGAACCTGTAAAACGAGCTTTGGTAAGTAACACCCTTTCAATTACTTTCGTTTAGCCTCGTGTTCTTCGATGTGTATATGTTGTAGTTTCTATTTCTCTTAGCCTCATGTTCTTCGATGTGTATTAAGAAGAGTCTTAATCGTCCTAATGCTTTCATTTTTAGCTTGATGTAGGAAGTGGGTGTTCTCACCTTGGAGTCTATTTTCATATTTCTCCTTTTGAATTCACTTCTCCGAGTCCTGTTTATCTGGCTTCTACTTAATGGATCTGGGTAGCTCTGACTATTGATCTAAAAAAGAAGTAACTTCATGTCAGGATGCAGTTCCTACGAGGAGGGAAGTATGGTCAACCTCGAGATCATGTTTCCAAAATGAGGCTGGATTACACACAAGGTGCCTGTTCCCAAATGATGCTGGATTAGACACAAGGTGCAAATTCAGAGATGATGCTGGATTACACACAAGCCAGGTGGAGTCATCAACTGTTCGTGTCCTCGTTGCTCTAGTAAAGGCTGAAAGAAAGCGTGCAGCAGCCCTTGAGAATGTAGCTGAGTTCCTGAAGAAGCAAAAAGAGCAATCAGATGCTCTCGTCACCCAATCCAAAGAAGAGATGGAAGAAGCCAGAAAGAAGCTAGCAGAGGCAGAGCAGGCTAGGCGTCTCCAGCTATCTAAAACTGTTGTCAATACAAATTTTCCTTCATAATAGCTAGGTTCAAATGTTTATCCAGTCAGCATGCCTGTTGTGATGTCCGTGCATCTACTGATGTGGCAAAAAATATATTTTTTTTCGGGTCATGTAATAACAACCATTACTTTCCAAACAATAACACACGAACCATTGGACATGCTATAGTTCACACGCAAGCCCAACATTCCAAGTTCAACTTCCACATCAAACTCATGTTCACAGATATCTGCACATTCATAGATAATGTCCACAACCATGATTCACTTCAAAGCCAAAAAAAATGTGGGGAGAGTTATAAATAAAGAAAAATCTCTAGTTCCTACTACCAGTGCGAGCACAACAAGTCAAGACCATACGTAATTAATTATATTTTGGACATTTTTTGACTAAACACGAATAACTTCTGGAAGCAGGTATAATTTCTAATGCCGGCCGCGGCTGGGGTCCATGATGTTTTGAGCCAAATCGGGTAACACATCGGTTGTCTATGTCGGCGATGCGGTGGTCGTAGCATTCGTGGGTTCGGAGCGGCGGCGGCTCCTATGGTCTACTATTTCTCGGTGTCGGCGGTGGCCGCAGACGTGTTGGCCACCTCCGCTAGCATGCCGCGGTTCCGCCAACGTTTGCGTCGGATGGTGCGGCCAACCACGATGCACTGGATGCCGTGGTCCCCCGTGTGCCGGCGTGCAGGAACTGGCCACTCCTCTACGAGCAGGCTTGGAGCGTCGAGTTGATGCACCAGGGGCCAGCTTGGAGCGGCGGCTTGCTCCTTCGCTTGCCTGCCTGCAGCCTCGCCCATGGTACTAACGGCCTGGGGTGGGGAGGGAGGTGGGGCAGCGAGTTGCCTGGCTCGTTGGGGCACCCAGCTGGCTTTTACGCCGAAGAACTCGTCTTCCTGCTCATCGGATGCTATGGAGAGTGTGGAGAAAATGGAGCAAGGAGGATATGGGGAGCGGCGCTGTGGTGCGGTTCTTGCCAGGTGTCTGGCCTCATTTAAATAGCGGGCGGACGAGAGGAGCCAACCGGTGTTGTGTTCTAAAATGCCGGCCGGCTCGCGGAAGGACGTGTTGCCTGCACACGCGCGGATTCAATGGAGGCAGGCGGGGCAGTCTGAAGCC
The DNA here is from genome assembly GCA_011799875.1 of Thinopyrum elongatum. NCBI lineage: Eukaryota > Viridiplantae > Streptophyta > Magnoliopsida > Poales > Poaceae > Thinopyrum > Thinopyrum elongatum. Next base: position 523,429,761 of record CM022299.1, read on the forward strand.
GGTTGCATGCGGCGAGGAGGCGTGTTCAGCCTGGCCTGTAGCAAGTGGGGCCCTCTTTGCCGGCGCGCCGGTTCAATGCCTGCGCTATGAGAGGTCGCGTCTGTGTCAGAGAAATCACTCCCTCTGGTCCTTTTTTGTTTGGGTATAACAAAATCTCATTTCCAATTCTAATACGTATTTAGTTTGGGTATAATGACTTTATGTAACTCTCATGTGTGCAAGACAGCGAGAGACCGACTGTGTGTGTGCGCCTCTTCTCTTTGTATATGTACTCCACCATTTGTCTGGTGTCCAAAAAATTATACAGTAATAACTAGCAATGTGCCAATGCGTTGCCACATGTTCAAAGTAGATTAATACATATTCACCGATTTGATAGAAAAGAGTCTAGTTTTGAAATACGTATATCACTAAAAATATGTTATGTTTCACTCAAAGTATATTCCTTTGGCGGTTTTGATGAGATAAGGGAGGAATGTGGTTGGTTTCAAGATTCGGGAAGTAGTATATTGTTGCAAAAAGCCCATGTGTGTGTGTGTGGTGTGTGTGTGAGAGAGAGGGAGAGAGGAGGAGGACGGAGTGCGTGTGTGACAAAGACACAAAGAGTGTGTGTGCGAGAGGTATCACCATAAAATGAGGCGATAGTGTGTGTGTGCACGATCGAGAGGGCGTGTCTCAAGAAGGGACAAAAAATCTACATAGATACAAGGAGCGCGAGAGAGACATGTACGAGATAGTGGAAGCAAGAGTGTGCGGATGTATAAACCTATCTGGAGGCTGGTCGATCAATCTTTGTGAGAGAAATACGAGTTGGGGGTGCGAAAGCGGGAGTTTTGTGTGTGTGAGAGAGAGACAATAGTCGGGAGGGGGAGTGGAAGCAGGAGTTGTGTGTGTGAGAGAGAGAAAGAAAGGGGGGAGAGTTTGTCTGATCGGTAAACAAATGAATAATGTCAGTTTTATAACTGAGATGAAGAAGGAAAGGAGACCCCAACAAACGTTGTGTGTGCGGGAGAGAGTAATTCTAGTGGTAGGAGTCATATCTAGAAAGATATAGGGTGCGTGAGAGAACCCTAGAGAGAGACAAAGTGAAAGACGAGTGAGAGTGTGTGTGTGGCGGTGAAAAAGAAAGCTTAGGTACCTAGTGATACCAGAGAACGATAGAGACGTGAGAGATAATCAAAACCGTGTAATGTATAATGGTAGGGAGAGTGTGACACTTCTCAAGGGAGACGGCGAGAGACCATGTTTGCGAAAATAGGAGAAACATGAAGTGAGCGTGCGGGTGAGCTGGAGAAAAGAGAGTGATAGCTACATGAAGGAGCACGCGAGAGAGATGGGCGTGAAAGGAGGTTCAAATATTTAGTTGCGTGTATAGAAAATGTCAACATAAAAGGGATTCAAATATTTGAATTTGAGATGATGATACATGTAATTTATACTCGAACCAAAATTGATCTATCAAACATGCATACTCATATGAATTCACGCGCATCTATGTTATTTAATATCTAGATATTACTGATCCATACATTTGAGTAGAACATAATTTGGTTTAAATTTTTTGAATTCAACCTTACGATTTTGAGATCATTGTATTTGTAAATCATATTATATATATAAAGGAGCAGAATTCTTTGTTGTGCTTTTGAAAGTATATATTAAAAAAATGATGTATATAGAATTTTGTTCAAATCGAAAATATATCCTGCCCAAAAAAAAGAATAGAAAATGGATTGGAATTGAGTTGGCATGGTAAACGTGCAAGCTTTTTCTCAAAAATTTGAACGAAGTGGCCAAACTTGCAGTAACCGCCTGAAACCAAAATATGGGAGATGGAAATTACTGCCTGTCCCTGACATGCAACACAAGTCGGCTCGATTTCAATAGGTCTTGATAGGGGCATATTTGTAATTTCACTCAAATGTGACATAACCGCCACTCACCCGGATTCATACACGGTGGGCGCCAAAACACAGTGTCTCCTCGGCCGAAATCGCCTCTCACCCGGATTCATACACGGTGGGCGCCAAAACAAGCTCTCCTCGGCCGTAATCTCCGTCGGCAAATATTCGGTGTATGCGAGATTACCGTTCTATCCCCAGCAGCCCAATATTCCTGTGATGTCTGAAATTTTAAACAGGGGATAAGTTGGTAACCTTCCCCGCATTTGAGACAAGCGCGTCCTAAAGACATGGTTCCCCCCTACCTCTCTCCCTCCATTTCCCTATTCATACTCTGTGGGCGCCAAAACACCCTCTCCACCCCAGCCTCCTCTGTCCGCCACCGCATCCACCGTCGTCCTCCTCCACCATGCCGGAGCTGATACCCCGACGCCGTCGTCCATTACAAGAGATCGACCTCTCTCATCCATGGCTTCGGACCAGGATCCTTGCATCCCGTCCTCTCGCTTCATCCCCGCCGTCGTCCACCTTGCCGGCGTTGCTCCTACGACCGTCTCGCCCATCATGTCAGGATATTTACCCCGCCGCCACCGTCTACCCTCCTAGATCTGCTTCCACGCCGCCGACAGCCATCGCTACCGCAGCACCGTCAAATTCTCAGCAGATGCATACATGGCGCTGCACCAGAGGCGGTACTCTTTCGTATCTGCTCAACTTATTTATCACAGCAAGAAAATAGACCGCCACTGCTTTACTGTGATTTCTTGTCCATCACTTAGGATCTTACTTGTTAGTTGAAACCAAACATTGGTTGCGAAGTTGCCTTTGTCCAGTTTGCACCTTCAGATCCGCCATGGCACGCTCAACACTATACTCGCAATGCTTATGGTTTTCCCCTTTTATATTCCACTCTAGTTAAATGACAGTAGACTAAATTTCAAAATTGGGTCAGTCGATTTTTGAGAGCTCGCCGGAGTTCGCCGGAGGGAAGGAAGGGGCTCGGGTGGGGACGGTGGTTGTGGGGGGCGGTGGCCTAGCAGTGGTGGGGCCTCGCCGAACAAAAAAAAATCAACGCGGGTGGGGGCGGGGGTGGGGGGTGGGGTGGCGGAGGAACACAGTCGGTGGGGGCGGTTCAGGGGGTCGGGGCCAGTGGTTCGGTTGGCGGTCCGTGTGGTGTTCTGTAGGGGAAGAATCAGAGATGAGGAAGAAGAAGGGTTAGGAGACGTCGGATCTTCATCCAACCGCCTGAAATGGTCGACTGACCCAAATGACGAAAGTCACGCGACTTGCATGCAGACATTCCTTTATATTCAGTACCATCATCGTAGCTGGTTAGCACTGCTCCTCAATCCATCAAGCTAAACAATGTGCCACTCACAATTCCAAACTTGTTGCTCAAATACGAATCTGATATGATGCTGATATTACTAAAACAGATAACGTTTAATAGGTCAGCTAATGTTCCTACTTTACTTTCGAAAAGCACGTGCACCACATATAGAGAGACAACAGGGAGTTGCATTCTTAATGCGCTCTGGTTCATCATGTGTGGGCACTGCGCAACGAACATTTTATTATCCAAAATCTGCTTGCTCTTCTTTAGCATGTTCCTCTTCTGTTCTTCTTTAATAAGTACTCTCTCCGTTCCTAAATACAAGTATTTGTATAGATTCCACCATGGACTACATATGGAGCAAAATGAGTGAATCTACACTCTAAAATGTATCTGTATACATCTGTATGTGATCCATAGTGGAAATCTCTACAAAGACTTATATTTTGGAACGGAGGGAGTATAATAGTAGTACAGTATGTTCCTTGTAGTGAAGAGGAGCAGGGACATTTGCAGTGTAGAGGTCTATTCGGTCGGTTGTGATGGACACTTTCAACTCTTCGGGTCTCTTTGATTCGTAGGATTTTGTAAACATAGGAATAGGAATTGTAGTGGCCTGCCCACTTGAATCCTATAAGATTAGCAAGGAAATACGGGGAGCTGTGTCGCCTTTGAGAGTTACACTGATATTAACAGTACCACACCTTCAGTTGAAGAGAGCTGGTATCCGAAGCCTTTCTAGCCGTACCGGCAATAGTAGCCCATATTTTCCAGCAAGTTCCACTTTCCTGATTTTACTTGTGATGCTTACGGTTTTCCCGTTATATCTACACTATGATCTGTGTAGCTGCTTTGTGTCACACTAGCAGTAGTCCACTCTTGAAGCTAAACAACACACCAATCATAAGTCCAAAGCTTACTTCTTCAAATACGAATTGTGATATGATGCTGATATTAGTTAACAGACACACATTTAATTGGTCAGCTAATGCTCCCACTTGATTTTCCAAATGCATGTGGCCACATATAGAGAGACAACATGGAATTGCATTTCTTTGGGCGCTGTGATTCATCATGAGTGGGCAACCAACATTGTATTGAAAGAAGTGGAATCTCAAGAATATGCTTCCTCTTTTGTTCTTTAACATGTTCCTCTTTTGTTATTCAGTATTTAGTACATACAGTATGTTCCTTGTCAGGAAGGGGAGCAGGGACATCTGCAGTCAACAGCTGATAGAGCTGGCCTGTACATGATCGATAGGCTTTCAATTAGTAGCGGCAATACAACACCATATTTTCCAGCCAGTTCCACTTTCCCGATTTATATATGCTGGTTATGGTGTACCCCTTTTATGTACACTACGATCTGCCTAGTTGCTGTGTGCTCTTGTTATCATGGTTTGGCAATAAACTCTCTATACAGTATATTGTGAACCTATCATCTGCCAACTATCCTTACTTCTGGAGCCTATTTTTTGTGTACTTGTGCCAGATTATATTAATGCATGCACCATATTACAACACACATGGGCTCTCTCATCATAATCCAGTGATAGCACACAAGGGTTTACAGGGAGCCCCTATATTAGAATATCCTCTGCATTACAAAGATAATCTCACTACTATTTATGTTTTCTTGCTTCTCAGATATTGTACATAATCACAATGAATATGAGAATGCGCGCATCAGAAGAATATTGTGGAACACTGCAATGACTAAAAAATTGGCACCAAGGCATTGAGTTCCATTCTAGATGCAATGAAACTCATACGCTCCCCACCTGCAGATTCTTGTTCAGAATATGATACTAATGACTATTCTGACCTCAAGGAGTCGAAGGCAGATGGCTTGTCCTATTCACCCATCAAGGTGCCTGTTCTAATTTGGCAAGGTTTTATTGATTGCGCGTATCTTGCATAAGGTGTATTGCATTTCTTCTACTTTGTTGCACCGCCATCTGCTTAGTTTACTCATCATATATGTCAAGATGCCATGCCCATCCATTATCAATACATATTCCATCTGTCATCATACCATGTTTTTTCACTCAAATGAGGTTCTTCTGCATCAGACATCAAAAAGGAAGAGGGTGATTGCCGAACCTGAAGGAGCACCAGCAAAGTCCTTGAAAAACGTGGTGGTGCCGGAGAAATCAGATAGCACCCCACTTATATTGGCTCTACAACCAGTGACACAAAACGTAGGACCGACTCCAGTAGACTGTACCCATACTTCACTGGCCACACCACTAGCCCCACCACACAGGACCTGCACTCCAGCAAAAGGTATGCCGATTTCAGTTTCCATAGCACCAGCCGTACCACAGAAAAATCCCACTCCAGCAAAAAGTACAGCAAGTCCACCGGCCGAAAACCTATCCCAACTGCAGAGACGGCCAATTCCTGCAGATTGGAACCCCATTCAAGTTATTCCCAGTTTAAAAGACAATGCTTTCAATGTTGTTAGGGACTACGTGCATATATTCCCATCATGGGAAGATTATAGTGAAGACAAACACCATTTTCACATCTTCCTGTCCCACTTACGTGTAAGTGCTATTATTCATGGTGATTATTTTCCTATTTTCTGCTGATTGAACACATCAATGATTTACATTACATTGTTGTAAGTAGGCGAGGGTCAATCTGGATAGTGATGACAAGCAAAGCTTGCTTGAGCTTTTCAAGGAAGCATTGTAGTAGTATCGGTGTTACCTGAGGAAATCACACTTTGATGGCAAGTCTATAAACGAACTTCCGGTGAAGTCTCCTGTGCTAAATTTAGAAGACATAGAATGGAAAAACCTTGTTATGCACTGGTCTCGTTCCCAGGATGAGGTACCGTCTATGATATCACATTACAATTTGAACTTCTACTTTTCCGCATGTGCCTTACGAATCTCTTTTGCAGGAAATCTGCTCGAAGAAGAATTCCGGTTTGAAAAGGATGACAGGATATCGCAAATATGATGCCCGCTGCTTTGCTCTTGTTAGTACCTGTTGTCCTGTATCACTGTACTTGCATTCATACCTGGTTCATTATGTGACAGCAGTATGCATGATAGCTTGCTTATCAATTGTTCACTCCAAATTATCATATCTATATTAATGGTTACATTAATGTAGAATATACCCAATGCCAATGAAAAAGTTTAGCTCTGCATTGTTCTTGTAAGTACATGTTGTCCTTTATCAGTGTACTTATATTGACAGCTAGTTGTTCATGTACCATCACTCTGCAGCTTATTTTCCTTTGCCCTCCATTTTCTACACATCAGATCTATATTTACTCTTACCATAAGGTTGGATAACACCAATGGCACTGAAGAAGTTTAGCTCTGCATTGCTCTTGGCTGTACCTTTTGCCTGTATCGTTGTACTTACATTTATAACTACTTGGTTATGTAGCATCACTCTTCATCTTATCTTAAATATTCTCCATTTTTTCTTATATTATCACATCTATATTTACTCTTAACAAAATGTAGAATAAAGGCAATGCTTATGAAGAAGATTCTGTGGTAAACTTCTTGAATTGCCCCCCCATCAACATGGACAAGGGCTTTATACAACCGGTCTTCACCACTAATGTAAGTTTGTCCTTCTCAAGCCTTCAAACTTTGTTGTGTATATTTGGTTAGGCATGACTACAACAGCTATTTATTTTTGGTGTTTGCATCAAATTGCATGTTTAAAGTTTATTATGAAGTTCATAAACAAAAGTTTGTTTTTCTCAATTTAAGTTTTCAGTTGTACAACCAAGTTCCTTCTTCATACCATGTAAATTAAACTATACAGAGTAAGTGATCTTCTTTTGCACTGCATGTATGCTTTTGTTCTTGATCCATAATCCAGTGGTGTGGTGAAACTACCCACTACAGCACAATGTCATATTCTGCAATGTCTTAACTATGAACAATGTCATATCATTCTACTATTATTTAAACTCTCTTTATTTGCCAATCTGAAATGGGATAAATTGATAGCACACTAACCATTGATACTTATGAGTTCTTGATCTGTAATCCAGTGGTGTCGTGAAGCTGCCAACTCCTTCACAATGTCATTTCCTGCCATGTCTTAACCTGAACAATACCATATTGTGTTAATGCTATTTTAAACTGTGTCTCTTTATTCGCCAATAAGAAATGTGATGTATTGTCAGCACTGATACTTATATGTGCAAAACATGTCATCTGTCTGCTTGTTTCTCTTTCAGAGTGAGGAGGATATAAGCGTCAAACAAGCGTAGTCTCATCAGCTTGCTCAGCTGCTTGCGCTGTAGCTCCCGAGCAGGGCTAACCTTTCTTGAACTCTATTGAAGTGCTGTCTATTTTGTATATTATTTTGTCGGCATGTTTATTTGCACTGGTGGCGATCTTTGATGCCCAGTGTATGTAATATGTTGTCTGCTTGTGCTTGATTATGATAGTGGCGAACTTTGATGCCCAGTGGATGTAATATGCCGTAATTTCTTTATTGTATAGTCTAGGTTTTTTCTTATTCACGATGCTGCAGTTATTTTACTGTATATATATCTTGTCTTCGCTCCATGAAAAGTAAACCGGCCAAACCGTAAAATTACGGTACATATTCGGGCCATCATGCAAATCACTATATATGGGCCCAGTCATCTTGGTCCGTTAACAGGCCTAAATGTAAACTAGCCCACTAGTAGTTTCGGGCTTTTAATAGGCCGAGTAAACCACCGGCCCTATTTTGGCAAGAAAATTCAATGGGCTTTTAGTAGACTGAAAAGTAGGTTGGGCCTGAAACGTGCTGAACAGCTCACATGCCGACAGCAGGCCGAAATAGACCCCGGCCCATGATTGTGCCAATCACATCACGGGCCGTTAACATGCCAAAATTGTCCCGGTCCTTGTTTGGCCCAATTAGATTATCGGCTGTGAGCAGGTCGGATGCAAAGCGGGCCATAATTAGGCCCAACTATATGATGGGCTTTTAACAGGCCGAAATAAATATAAGGCCGAAATGTTAAACGGGCCTTTAACAGGCCAAAACTAATATCAGGCCATACTATTAAATGGGCCTTTAGCAAACAGAAATCCTAACCGGGCCTCAAGTGGGCCCAAAAGCACAGTGTCCAGTTGATGGGCCGAATCTGATATGGGCCATAATTTAGCCCAAAGAATGAAAGGCTCTTAAAGGGTCGGATCAGATATGGGCCGTAATATGGCCCAGAACATGGTAGGCTATTAACAGGCCGGATCTCATATGGGCCCTTATTAGGCCCAGAACGTGGCAGGCTGTTAATGGACCGGATCAAATATGGGCCGGCATTTGGCCCAAAACATGGCAGCCTGTTAACGGGCTGGCCCACTAGTGTCTTCAAAATCTTGTGGGCCTTTAGCTGGGCCGGCCCATTATGGTCTGTAAAATCTTGTGGGCCTTTAGCTGGGCTGGCCCATTATGGTCTGCAAAATCTTGTGGGCCTTTAGCTGGGCCGGCCCATTTAATCTTTATGGGACACTTTTGGGCCTGTCCACGTGTCAACATATCATAGGCGCATCTCGCCCATTGGATGAGTGACATCTGTGCCAACGCAGAGCTGACACGTCGTTCCGTCGGCCAATGAGAATTTTACACGTGGAAAATCGCCATTGGTCGTGGCTGTTAGCGGGATCCAAAACCGGACCCGATAGCTTAACGGCGACCCATTACGGTGGATGCCACGTGTCGCTTACCCTTGACGAAAGCACTTCTATGACGCGTGATTTATCGTCATGGAAGTGGACACTTCCATGATGATAATTTTGGTAATGCCATGGAACACTTCTACGATAGCACAGGTATGACTATCTTGATTCTATCATAAAATCGTCATGGATGTACATGCATGACAGAAAACATGACCTACTGTGACAAACATGTATCATCACAGAAGTGTATTTTTTTTGTAGTGAGTACTGCTGCATCGAAGAAGAAGAGTGCATCGAAGAAGAGAAAAGCTGAATCTGCTGATGAATCTTCCAATAAAGATGATCCTCCGCTTACAAAGGAAGAAATTGCTGCTGCTCTCAGCGAGCAAGTGAACATCACCACTTCAACGGTGCTGCCTGATCTTCGAGTCCCTATTGTTCCAAAAACACCTCCGAAGAAGATCATTCTGAGGAAAACTCCACCTACCACTGTCACAATGAAACAGCATGTGGATACAACACCTCATCCAAATGTATTCAATCTGAAGGATTTGGTTATTGAAGCTCCTGTGAGTACTACCAAGCCTGGCGAACAAATTCTGAAGCCTGATGTGAAGAAAATCAAGGCCCCTACTGGCGAGCCAAGTGCTCCTCAATATACAGCTCCGAAGGAAAAGGCTGCTAAGTTTGCCCCTACACTGATGGAGCCGTTGGCTTCTATGCCTCCATCCGAGCAAGTTCCTGTGCAACCTGCTCCAACTGCCCAACCTGCTCCAACTGATGCTCCTCACTACTATAATCATGTGTTCATCATGGAGCAGCTTGATAGATTTGTGGAAAATCCTTTCGATGGTGAAGTGGCATCATTGCTAATCCCTCCTGAAGTTATTTCACAGACCACAACTATTGTGCAAGATATGAGAGAAGACTCAGTTGAAATCAACACTCTCACTGCCGAACTTAATGACCTGGATGGTCGAATGAGAACTACTTCTTCCAAGTTTGTCATTAGACAACTTGAAGACTCCTACAAGGATGTCAATCGAGCTTTGACTCTTATTCGCAACAGAAGGTTGCGTTTTCACACGGATCTAGATGATATTGTTCATAAGATCTGCAATGAGCATCAAGCACAAGTCACTCGCTACAATGATCTAGTTAAGGGCCATATTGATCAATCTGCAAAGCAGAAGAAGAGGCAAAAGAAAACTACGAAGAAGAATGTTCCTCCTGCCCCGACAGAAAATTCCCCTGTTCGCTTTGAAGCTCAGCCTCAAAAAGAAAAATCTCCTGAGCCAGCTATTCCTTCACAACCCACTTCTCAAGTCACAGATGCTCCTCCCTCACCAAGGCTAACTAAACCAGTGCCTGTGGCCTCCCCTGTTGGAGCTGATATTCCATCTCAGCAACTTGTTTCTGAAGAAGGTGAAATCCTTCACTTCAAACCTCAAGCTTCTCCCGCTTGTGAAACATCAAATGTTTTGGCTCCTCCCACTGCTAAGCAACAACATATTCCCGAAGAACAACTCAACCACCTCCAGTGCCTGATTTGTCTTCAGTGTTGTCTGTAAAAGAATCTGCTCCATTGCCTACTGCCTCTGCAGCTCCCACTGTTGTGCCACCAGTTCAATCACCACTCAAGTTATCCATCGCCACAGTGACCATAATTTCAGATGCTGGTCCGTCCGCACATAAATCTGTTTCTGCTTGTCATACGGACTCCGTTGTATATGGAGATGAAGTGATTTCAGTCGAAGACGAACTCAAATATCCTTATCCTCGTGAAGCACTGCCTTTCTTCTCGGTAGGTGCTGGTGCCAAAGGTCCTCTTTTCAATCGGAACACGCATCCCCAATTCTTTCAAGAAAGTCCGTTGATAAGCCGTGCACGTCTGAATTGCCTCATTTCTAGACCACACAACAGGCTATCTATTACTCTCAGGTCCTCTATGACAGCAAGAAAATATTCCCTCATGAATATTTGGACATCCCAGCTATGAAGAGTATTGGCTGTTTCAATCAGTTGCTGCAAGATCTGGAAGATTTCTGGCTCACCAATGTATTTGCTTTCGAACATCCTTGGAACAGAGATATTATTCTTCAGTTCTATGCCACTTTGTACATCTCTGGTGATGAATCTAGTAGTTCAAAATGGATCATGGAGTAGATGACCGAAGGAAAACGCATCAAGTGCACCTCCACCAATTTTCTCTCGCACTTTCATTTCCCTCGCTTTGAGCATGGAAACAATGAAATTCAAGTGCACAACATTGACATCATTTCTAATGAGACCTTTCAGTGCACCATGGATGAAGAAAACATTCGTGACTACAATGGACCTCCCAGGCCTGAGCATTTAACTTTCAAGAATCAGACTTTATATCACATGCTCACTTACACCATTTGCCCTCTGGCCAGGATGAATACAGACAATACCATCTCAGATGTTCTTCGAAATGCTATCTATGCAGTCTCTGAGCGATATGTCTTTGATGTTGAAGATATGTTTCTACGCATCTTGAAGGATTCAGCTCAGTATCCGAAATGTCTCAAAGTTTATGCACCATGGATCCAGAAAGTGGTTGATCATGCCATGCGCACAGAGTATTTGGCGAAAGTTAGTCATAAAATTCATGGAAGATATCTCTTCGGGTAAATCACAAGTGTCAAGCCCTCAAGATTATCACAAGACATTCGATGGGCCACGTCTGCCTCAGCGCGATCGAACGATATGTCATCAACCTCCTTCGCAGCTTGAAGTCAATGTGCGCACACAACAACTGTTGTTGCAACATATTGTTGAGGATCGAAGAGAAAAAGAACACCTCGCCGCCAAGCTGAATGCAATCAATAACCGAACAAAAATAGTGCATATGATTGCGAATGAGAACAAGAAGCGGCTCTAGAAAATACTTCGCAAGTTCTTCATCGATAAACAACTCCTAAATGTCCATCTCAAAGTTCTTTTTGATTACATTGACAAAGGCTTCTCTATTGAAGATTTCTAAGATCGCAAAACTCCTTCGCTACCTGCTCGAGAGCCGACTACTTATCTTCTGCATCTTAAGCTTCACAAGCTGATCGAAGAATCTGAAGCCACCTCACCGACAGAGAAACCTATTGAAGGAAATGTGCTTTCACGTGTTGCTCAAATGGCTGACCCTAATATGCCTTTGTCTTCTCAGCATCAAATTGTCATTCCCGAAGTGAAATCCACTGCTGCTGAAGCCGAAGATGATCCCGTCACTTTCGAAGTAGAACTCTCCTCCAACAATTCTTTGAGAGATGCTGCAGAGTGAACCAAGTTCGCCACTTTTGCACTCATGTTATTCGTCACCTTTTTTACCCTAGTTGACAAAAAGGGGGAGAATTACATTGACTTTCGATAGATTTGCTTTCTGTGTTCCTTTGGTTTGGTTTCGTGTGAGTTTGAAACTTATGCCTTAAAGACTATCTGCCCTATGATGTAAAACTTCCATGATGTAATCTTAATAACCCCGCCTGCTACACTATTAAGCATTTGTTTTGCAGGTGGAATTATTATCGGAAGTTATGAATGATTGCACTGCGATCTCAATGGATTATATCTCATCAGTGCAAATCAATTGTCTCGAATGATTGAAATTTCCTCTGTATACTTCAATACTTGCAGGAGAATTAACCTCATATCTTTATCCCTGCATACATTTAGGGGGAGTCTATTTCATCATCGAGCAAAGTAACACTTATTCACTCTTGTTCGAATTACTTTTCACTTATCTATCTTCACTTTGATGATTATATGTTTTGTCAACAATCATCCAAAAAGGGGGAGATTGTTGGTGCAATAATTTGCCTCATTATGTTTTGGAGTTTGTTGACATAAACAGTATGGGACTTATGTGTTTGCTAGTGCACACAGAGTAACAGGTCCCTGGAATCACGAGGAGTTTGATTCAAATGATGAAGATAATCCCCTGTATTGCAGTTAAGGTTATCACCAAAGATTATTTTGACAAAAGTGACCCCTTAAAAATTGCTGATGTGAAGCAATTGGTTCGGTGCGTGTCCAAAGGAAGTGACTATGTCCGAGAAGAATGAAGATGAAGTGAAAACGTAGCATTTATTTTGCTGTTTCTCTTCTCTTTATTGAGTTTAAAGGACCACCATACTATTAAGAGGAGTGTAGCATTCGAAACTTTGATTCTCTAATGCTAAACCCAAATCCTATGCAAGTTGCAAGAGAAATCTCTTTGTGCTCCGAGAAAATACTTGCCAGCAAGAGACTGTGATCTTCTTCGCTGCGAGAGATTTGTCTCAGACCGAGGAGTTAGCATTACTTGTTCCTAAAGTAATCTTACCGTTGCACTTTGAAATCCGACCGTTGAGAACATGTCGGTTGGCCATTGGCTGGACCGCATCTCCAAAATGGTCATTTCCCACTAGGGAAGGCTGCGGCTATAAATAGCCACCCCACACCGGCTTTGTCCGGTGGCTACTCCATTTGATTCTGAGAAGATTGTTGAGCAACCCCCTCTCTGAGTGATTTGAGTTTAAAATCCACCAAGAGAAAACCCCTAGAGAAAAAGAATTAGATAGTAGTTCAGCATTACTCGAATCTAAGACCAGTACGCTCCGCCTATTACTCTTGAGAGCTGCAAACTCTCTAGACGGTTAGGTGTCAATTTCTTCAGAGACCAAGAGTGATTGTGGTTCTCGAAGAAGAAGTCTGTAAAGGTTTGGAGATCGCCTCAGGTATCTACCACGAGTGATCAGCATTGGTTGACGAACCAATTGTCGAGGAGAATAGGGTGAAGAGAGTTTATCTTCCGTGTTAAGTCACAACCCCTCCAACCAGATGTAGTCCTTGTGCAGAAGGACAAACTGGTCTACCAAATACCTTGTCGCCATCGAGCATAACTGGTTACATCTGTTCTCCCTCATTACTTTTGAATGCTTTCAATTATGTGATTTGTCTCGATGCATGCTCTTAGTTTCCATTTGATAGCTTGTATTGGCTCGTTGTACTCCATTTTCATTCGCTCCGCTGCTGGGTTCCGAGAGTTTTGAGATGTCCTAAAGAAATTTTAAAACTCCCATTCACCCCCCCTCTGGTAGACATACTTCATTCCTACAGAAAGTTTCATCATGTTTTACGATATGGAGCCACTGCCACCTCATGTTCATTGTTGGGAGCCATAATCTGGAGTCCGTTTGTGGCTCCACAAAGATGGGTTTGTCGCCGTTGTCATCACCAACCCTTCTCCATCAACAATTTCATGATGCTCATAATCATGTGTGAGTGATCCCTTTGGAGGCATACTGGAGGTAGATGGGAGTTGGATCCCTAGTATCCACTATGTTCTGAGATTGATGTTCCTATGACTTTGTTGTGCTTAATGCTTGCCACTAGGGCCCGAGTGCCATGATTTCAAATCTGAACAAGTTATGTTTTCATGAATATATTTTTGTTCTTGATCTTACCTGCAAGTTGTATGCACCTATTATCATTTTGAACCTTAGACCCCGAAGTTGACACTGATTGGGATATCAACGGGTGTGACTATAACTTGAGGAGTTCATGTATTCACTATGTGTTAATGATTTGTTTTGGTTCTCTATTAAAAGGAGCGCCTTGATTACCCTTAGTTTCCATTAGGACCCAACTGCCACGTGAGGGTAGGCCAAAAGCTATCATTCAAGTTTTGTTGGGAAACATAGTAGAAAACAAAAAAATTTGCCCTACGAACACCCAAGAACGATATGAAGATGCATAACGGGTCGTGATCAATGATCGTTACCGACTCCGGGAGTGCAGTGAAAGTACAAGAGTTGGTGTAGATCATACTGGAAGTCCCTCGAACATTGATGACGATCCCGCGAACCGCCCATGAACGATCCCTCGAACGGAAGATCGAAAGCACGGCCTCTCTACTCGGTTGCAAGCGTAGGGTCTTCACGATCCGGCAGAGCTTCGCCGTCTAGAGCTAATCGTCGTCGGAGAATTAGAGGGAGGATATTAGAACCACACGGGCTTCTAATTATGAGGATTAGAGGTAGCTAGGGCTCGCTCTAATTAGTCAACTAGGACCAACTAGAACATGCACTAGATCAACTAGAGGAGGCTCCAAAACTTATGTTCCATAGGGTGGAAATCCTCTAGTATATATAGGATTGGGGGGGAAGAGGGGGCTTCCACCAAGGGGGAAAGAGCCCCCTTGGGGCGCCGGCCAAGGGAGGGGGAGTAGGACTCCCCCTCCAAGTAGGATTCGGCCCCCCTTTAGGAAAGGGGGCGCCTTCCTTGATGGGCCCTTGTGGCCCAACTCCTTCTCCACCTCTTGGCCTTATTTGGAACGTTGATATTAAATTAAATATATTTTTGTTCTAAAAATTTTGAGATCATTATATACATAATTTAACATCTTCAAAAACATTTTCCACCTATATATATTAATCGGTAATACCCAGTATTACCCGATATTCACCAAAACCCTTCCGATGACCCCGAAACGCTTTCGGAACCTCTCGAAACTATTCCGGATATTAATGAAACAATTCCACAAATACATTATCATCACTCCCACCCTACTAACACTCAGAAGATCATGATTAATTTAAGCTTGTGACCCCGTAGGTTCGGTAACCATAGACATGAACGAAACCCCTTCGTTCAATGACCGATAGTGGAACCGTGGACATCCATATTGGTCCCTATGATTACACGAATGATATTCGAGTGAACCTTTGGTTATCATGTGATGTTCCCTTTGCTTTGTGATACTTTACAAAACCCAGTGTGCATCGGTATCCTCTTGAGTCATCACTATGCTCACTATACCGTTGCTCCCGTTACTGGTTTTGTTCTTCTTTCTCGTTGACGTGTTCCGGCATCCCCGTGATGTAGTCACCTGTGTCTGGCTAGACGATGATGAATGCCTTCACACTGAGAGGCCCCTACAAATATCTCTCCATCGTCAGAGGAGCAAATCCCACTCTTGAGTTATCTGGTCACTTGTCAAACTTTCTGGTGAGCCTGAAAGTTGTTGTTATGATAACCTTGTTACAGATGACGTTTGAGCAACCCCAAAGCCCACCGTCCAATAGGAAGTGACCGAGACACTCTCATGGTATGAGGAACTAAAACACATGCTAACACTCCGTGTTATGACAGATGATTTCAGACAATATGATCACATAGTATAACAGACAAGTATTGGGTCAATTCAATATGATCATTCTTCTAACGTCATACCCTCAATGTTGTTTTAGGACTAGCGTTACACTTACCGATATCCTAAGATCCAGAAAACATGATCACCAACAACACTTGAGCCAGTCTTAGAGGCGAGACCGGGAACCTATTGTTTACTGTTTATCATTTCACACGTGCATATGAGTTTTCCACTGAATCACATATTCCAGGATCATAGTAGTTATAGCATGAAATATAAACTCTTAATTATGAATAACGAAAATATAATAATACAATTTTATTGCCTCTAGGGCATATTTCCAACAGTCTCCCACTTGCACTAGAGTTAATAATCTAGCTGCATGGTTTTACAAACACCTATGGGTATCCTGGTGTAGCTCATGCTTTACTTGTGGTAGAGCCTTTGTCATTTGTTTTGACATATTCAAAACTCAGAAATATTGGTGTCAGTTCTGTCTGTTTATAGGATCTCAATCCATCTTGCTTTGAGCTATAATATTTTATTCAAAATAAAATATCATTTAGACTCATTGCACTTAGAATCATATTTCAGATTCATCCATTTATATCAAGATTCTTCTTGACTAACCATATTCATAATATAATGTTTATGGGCTTCTTACAACTTTTATAATACCCAATTATATCAAGACATTTCTTGATTATTGGATCTACCCTTTCATATCAAGACTCTTCTTGATTGTTCATTATTCATAATGTTTATGGATTTCTTACAACTTTTGTAATATTATATCAAGACATTTCTTGATTATTGGATTTTATCCATTTATATCATTACTCTTCTTGATGGCCATATTCTTAATATATTTTTAAATAGGTTTATTTACAACTTTTGTAATATCCAATTATATCAAGACATTTCTTGATTATTGGATCTACCCTTTTATATCAAGACTCTTCTTGATTCAGACAACATTGAAACATCTAATGTTTTCAAAACATAAATTATCGTTATAGAATCAATATTGTTCATAAAATAATCTTATCATAGCCCTAATTATATCAATTATGAAGTTTGATATTCATATATTCTTAATATTATTTTTAACTTCATATGCTCAAAATAATACATTTATTCTTTTGAGATCCTTGTATGTTACTAACACTTAGTA
The DNA here is from genome assembly GCA_011799875.1 of Thinopyrum elongatum. Taxonomy (NCBI): domain Eukaryota; kingdom Viridiplantae; phylum Streptophyta; class Magnoliopsida; order Poales; family Poaceae; genus Thinopyrum; species Thinopyrum elongatum. Next base: position 523,446,979 of record CM022299.1, read on the forward strand.
AAACTCTTGGCCTTTTTAATAATATTTATAACTATCAAGAGAATTACTTTCATCTACTCAAGCTTATAAGCATCTAGTTATATGACACTGAGAGAACAATTTCTCTATTTAACACTTTAAACCTTGTCAAAATATATAAACTTTTAAGCTCTATCGGACATATTGATCTATGTTTATAGATTCTTTTATGCCTAATATTTTGCTTTGTTTATTTGATGAAAAATGTAAAAACATTTTATTTTGCTAAGAAGTTATTTATGTTTCCATTCCAACATATGCGATCAGAAATACTATATAGCTCCCACTGAGTTATTTATATACACAAAGTTCCTTTGATAAGATCAAAATCTTAATATCAGCTCACTTGTTATAATTTTCAAAAACTCTTTTGAAGTTTGCACTTCTATTTGGTGTCTTGAGGATTTTAAAACCTTTCTGGTTATATCATTCATACATCCTTTCCTTTTAGGAAACTTAGCTTTAATATGCACTTTCTTCAAAAATCCTTGAAGTATCAACCAAGTTCCAAACTTGTTTTATTTATGCAAACTACAATAAAGTTCTAAACTTAATTGTATATTTATTCTGGTGTGCATGGCTATGAACCATTCCTTTGAGATGGGCGCCGCTATTGTTTCCTTGTAGTGTGCTAGTTCATCTTCTTTCAAAGATGAATATCTCATTTGTAAAATTTCAAAAATTCAACAATATTGCTGATTTGTATAAACCAGATACAAGCTATAGAATTTCTACATCCAATGTAGTAACTTACAGTTTATTTTGCAGACAATCTATCGGAACAATTTCTGGTTTGTTTAATTCTGCTAATTACCGTCAGGGATTCAATAATCCTTTCTAAGCTGTAATGTCCTCCCACTTATTTCTTTGACAAGAAATTTTTTCTTGAAAAAGTGTTCATCTGTGTTAAACATTTTGCCTTTTGAACATTTCAATGGAAGGAACCCAAATCATTTCTTTGAGATATCCTACAACTTTTTATCTGGTTTATAATTTCCATAAATCTTATGGTTTCATTAACCAGACTAATATGCGGTGCTCTGTTTAGTGTATATCCTGCCGTTTCAATTTATACCCCAAAGTATAAATGCAGATCGGTAATAAATAATTTCATAATTATTTGAGTGTTTTTGCTAAACTTATGACTTGGATAATTTTCTTCATTCTTGAAGAATTACTTTATCATTTGTCATAATGATCCTTATCTTCATTATAAGATATTTGAACTCTTCAAATATATTCTAAAATTGAAATATTTCAGATTTTATAAGTAAATCATATTTACCTAATCTTTTAATGAAGTATTATTATCCATTGTGCCATGGCTTGTTTAACAGACTTCATACATCATCATGTATTCTTTTATTAGATTTCTCAATTAAGAGATTTCAATGCTTCATCTATATGAAGACTATTTCCCTGATAAAGCCAAGTAGTGATATATCAGTCTTCTTAAGATGTTTAGCATTAATGATAAAATTTCAAATCAAGATTCATTGAATAAACCATCAAAAATTTGCGGTAAATCCAAACATATTCTTATAACCACTTTAACAACTATTGTCCAAAATATTATAAGAACATCCGTCGCATAATCCAAAACATAATGTCTTATACAACTCAGAAACGCAATAACTATTATTCGATCCTAAGATGAATCTTGTAGATAAACTAAAGCCATGATTCTATTGGTCCTGAGCAGCGATCCCATGACCATCCTTCACTAGTATCACATCTTTATTTCTTCTCAACTTGTGAGCTTTCTGCAGTCCCTGCATTAGATTGCACACAAAAGCGATCGTTAAGTATCAAATACTTGTGACTCACAGAAACAAGATAAATAACATTAACTCTGTATAACATTTGTACCTTTACCGGAAGAACCATTCTTCTTGTCTGCCAGATATTTCATGCAGTTCCGCTTCCAGTGACCCTTCTGTTTGTAGTAGAAACATTCAGTCTCTTTAGAGGCTCCGCCCTTGTTCTTCTTCTGTGAGTCGGTCTTACTGTCACCAGTAGATTTCTTCTTGGACTTGCCCTTCTTTTTTAAACTAGTAGTTTTATTGACCATCAACACTTCTTTGTTCTTCTACATGCCAGCTTCTGCAGTTTTGAGCATAGCAAACAACTCGTTCGCAATTTTCTCCATCTTGTTCATGTTGTAATTCATGATAAAACCATCGTAAGATGGGGGGAGTGAAGCAAGCACAATATATGTACCGAGTGTTGGCGGAATTGCAAATTCCAGTGAAGCAAGTCTATCAACATAGCCAGCAAGCTTCACTATATGCTCACTCATTGAGGAACCCTCTTTCATCTTGCATTCGATCAGGGCCTTGGTTAATTCAAACCGTTCGGTCCTTGCCTGTTTCTTGTACAAAACTTCTAGTGACCTAACTATAAATTGAGTGGTAGATCGTTCAAAATGCTTCTGTAGTCCAGGATCCATGCAAGTTAACATGAGACACTGGACTGCTTCATAGTCATCACTACGAGCAGTATAAGCAACAATTCTTCCGGTGGTGCATCCTTTCAGGGAGCATCACCTAGGGGCTGATCCAGCATGTACTCCTTCTTAGCACTCCTGAGAACAAATCGCAGGTTGCGGATCCAATCCGCATAGTTTCCACCATTTGCAGCCAACTTTTCTTTCTCAAGCATAGGGGCTAAGTTGAACATACTGTGAGCCATTTAATCTACTACGATAAACACAAATAATTTTAGACATGATTTATAATTAATATTGCACTAGTTTGTTAAAACAAATTTTAATATTAAAGTGCACTCCCACTCAAATTAATATCTCTCATAATTAATAGTGAGTGATTCAAGATCCAAATCTAGTTCTCAGTCATTGATGTGGACATCACTGATGACGAGAATTTTGATCGGTGGGCAAACTTTTGCCGACCATATCTCCTTATGACTCTTTTTCATATTTCGATGCTTTGTGCTCCGAGCTCAGAACGATTCTGCTAGAACTTCAAGACAACCGAGTGTTATCTGCATACATGGTCTGACCATCCCCGTCTTACACCTCACGTCTCGTTTGTACTCATGTGGACATGACGCACTCCGGAATGCTACATGTTATAGACGGTTGCAACACTAGGAAGAGCACCTTTTAACTTGATATTTACTGTGAGAGATCACCCTAATAATTGACTACTGCGCAATCAAAGGGTGCAAACAACAAAAGGATAAACATCTCAGGCAATTCATAATAGCATGACATGGTATAGCCCTGGGCGCCGGGAGATCTTCATGATCGTCTTCAATCTTCAGTTAAAGCAATGTGACGGCCAATATTTCATTTCAGTGGCAACCGTTTCAAAAACGTTGCCACGGTGGCAATCTCAGAAAACGTTGCCATGGCGACCATTTCAAAAACGTTGTTGTGGCACTAAAATCTGAAATTCCGCCGTGGCACAAAATTATAGCTCCTCGTCCCGTGCCTAGGTACACCTTCTCCTTGACGGGGTTCTCCGTGTACGTCTTGCCACCGTCACCTATAACCTATCTCTATGATATTTACATTAAGGTGGAAATCTCGTGGCTCCAGCCATCATGTCGTGACACGCAGGCCACTTAACATTACATCATATAACCATCTCATACATAATCTCATTATCATGGCAAAGGCTATACCACATCATATGCAAACCCTGCAAAACAAGTTAGACGTCCTCTAATCTGTTTTAGCAAAATTTTATTTACGTGGTTAACCATTTTTATCAATTAAGACTAGCTACCTATGCAATCACAACAAGGCGATGTTCTTGATGCTAGATTAAGTTTCTGGGTGTGTGAAAGAGAGACTTAATTAAAAGTCGTGTCCCCCCACTAAACTTCATCAATACGTGTGACTCCCTAGAAGATCATCCATCTTCGGCACCGTCTTGTGTATGTGACAGTTCACTATTCCCAACTATGATGTAGCCCAAGGAACTGTTAGCAGATCGTCGATAGCGAGAGCCGATCGATTGTCAGAACCTTGTAGCAAAACTACATCATTCTGCCGATGAACTGAACCGAAGCAACATCCACGGGAAGCATAACAAGAACATCAACCCTCACATATCAGATGTGATCTAGATCGCAACCTGCATGTACTCATAAACCTACTCATGATGCCACTGTTGGGAAACGTAGTAGAAAACAAAAAAAGATTCGCCCTACGAACACCCAAGAACAATATGAAGATGCATAATGGGTTGTGATCAACGATCGTTACCGACAGCGGGAGTGCAGCGGAAGTAGACGAGTCAGTGTAGATCGTACTTGAAGTCCCTCGAACGTTGATGACGATCCCGCGACCCGCCCACGAACGATCCCTCGAACGGAAGACCGAAAGCACGGCCTCTCTACTTGGTTCCAAGCGTACGGTCTTCACGATCCGGTAGCGCTTCACCGTCCAGAGCTAATTGTCATCGAAGAATTAGTGGGAGGAGATTAGAACCACACGGGGCTTCTAATTATGAGGATTATAGGTGGCTAGGGCTCGCTCTAATTAGTTAACTAGGTGTTGGGATCTACGTTAGGGTGCATCGACTGCAAATTAAAATTTCCCTACGTGCAGAACAACCAAGAACATGCTACGGGAGATGGATCACAGATCGTTACCACTAGACGCGCAGTGCCGTGCAGCGGAAGAAGAGTTGGGGCAGCGTGTCCGCGTGGATCGTCTCCTCCGTGTTCGATCTCCCTCGAACAGCCTCTAATGGTATCTGCGCGTGCAGGAGGAACATCGTGCGGTGGACTGCTAGGTCCGCTCACACAGTCGGTGGCGAGTGGAGGTGGCTATTCGCAACACATGCAAACCATAGTGACAACTCCAAAGTGATCAACCCAATGAGTGTGCCGCACCTCCACTATATATAGACATCCATCGCGGGCTCAACACTTGGGCCTCGCACGGATCCTAAAGCCCAAAGTCTGTTCGGCCGAGATCCGAGTCCGAGTAGGATCACATCTAACTCGTGGAGTCGGATCGGGCCTCACTGGTTCCTTCCCTTAAGTGCGCGACCCCTTAGGTTCAAGTCGGCTTGGTCACAGGTCGGATCACCTCCGACCTACTCGGCAGGTAGCGGCCTCTAGCAAGGCGTGCCGACCACCAAGTAGACAATGAAGCCGGTTGGCGAACCTGTACAACATGTCACACTTCTGTTCCCTTTGCCACACGATATATGTTGTCGGGCTCAAGGCGATTCTTTCATCCTTGTGCTAGCCTTACCTCTTTCTCATTCTAGTGATGCCGACCACTAACCGGATTATCTCATAATCCCTGTCGCATGGCCATGCTTATCTTGGTCGGATTACACGAGGGGCCCAGAGTATATCTCTCCTGATCGAAGGGGCAAATCCCATCGTGCTCTACCATGTCTCGTAGCATGGATCCAGACAAGCCCGAAACCTACCTTTGTAACTACCCAGTCACGGAGTAGCGTTTGGTCGGCCCAAAGCAGGTCTTTCACCATCCCGAGTACATGCGCCAGCTCAGGTCTTAGGACATAGAACATATGTTGTACTAGAGACTCATAGATGGCATATCGCTGCGTCTCATACTTGGGTCTGTCCGACTTGGACCTTATCTCGACTCGGACCAAATCCTTCCGAGTCCATATTATCTGGCTAGCATCCAATGGTCCATGGCTAGCGTCGGTGTCAAAACCGGCAGACCTCGGGGTAGGGGGTCCCGAGCTGTGGATCTAGGATCAATGGATAACAGGGGACGACAAACACAGTGTTTACCCAGGTTCGGGCCCTCTCGAAGAGGTAAAACCCTACGTCCTGCTTGATTGTATTGAATATACAATGGAGTTTACAGATTAGATCTACCTCGAGATCAGCATGAGCTAAACCCTAGGCTATGAGGTGATGAATATAGCTCTAACCCTAATGACTACAACCCTCGGTTTATATAGACACCGATAGGGTTAGGGTTTACCGAAGATAGATTACAACAAGAGGGAAAGGGATCTCGTCCACCCTTAACTTGGAGGGCACACTACGGCTTCACAGGTCTCCGGTCACCACATGGCTCCACCAATCCGGCCCACGTACAATGGGCCATCACCCCGAGGACCCCTTAGTCCATGACTCCCTTAGTAGCCCCCGAACATGCCTCCAATGCTGGGGATTTTCACATCATCATCGGCTAGCGAGACGAGTTCCTTCATTCCATTTGAAGCCGTGTTAATGTCGCCGAACATTATCCGAGAGTCGCTCTAATGCACTTGGGTCCGGACAGTCTCAAGATTCAAGGATCCGAAGACATCTCGAGATCAAGGTGGGACCATCAGAGTTTAATGCCACTCCTCGGGGCAAGGGCTTTGCACACCTTTCCAGAGGGCGTGTGGCCCAAAGCCATCCTTCCACGCGCCCGTCCTCTCGGCTTCACGATAAGGCACTTATTTATAGATCCAAAGGCACTAAGAATAGTTATCTTCCCCTTCGCCAAGAACGACACCGAAAAAATTCCCCAAAGCCATGGCCGACACCCCAGGTTCTTCCTCGCGCCCTCACGGCCCGCTCCCAGGTGAGTGGTTGAGCTGCTCGGTCTCGCATATCCAGCTGAGTCGCCTGCAGACACAGCGCTTCCTCCCCTTGGCCGATTTGGTTCCAGTCCACGCCGGTCTCATCTCCATCGATGGTCGTGCCCTCGCCGAGAATTCCCCCACCCCAAACAAGGAGGAGAGGGTGTGTCTCGTGCCCTTCCTCCTAAGAGGTTTGGGCTTCCCCATTCATCCTTTCCTATGGGGTTTATTAGAGTTCTATGGGATCCAGCTCCACAACCTCACCCCAGGGTCGATATTGCACATTTTCGACTTCGTGGCCTTGTGCGAGATATTTCTGAGTTGTGAGCCCCACTTTGACCTTTGGAGGAACTATTTTTGTCTTGTCCCCCACCTCCGAGAGGGATCTATATTTGAGGTGGGCGGTGCTGAAATATGGCGAATAGCTGGGACCAGGTACCCAATCGGGATCCCACAGAAAGATCTCGAAGGATGGACATCAGAGTGGTTTTACATCGAGGATGTTCCCCTCACCGACCCAATTCGGCAAGGGCTACCCGAATATTCAAATGATCTGCCCATAAAGCGATACAACTGGCGGCCCAGAGGCCCTTCCCAACAGGACAGCGAAGAAGTGCGTGCACTGTCGGCCAAGATCAGGCTGCTCACTAGCTGCAAGCTCACCATGATCGAAGTTATGGGCATCGTCATTACCCGATGCGTGCAACCCCTCCAACAGCGGGGTCACCCTTTATGGTGTTATAACGGGACCAACAATGTGACACGTCACCAGCGGCAAGGGCCGGAGAACAAGGCGGCCCTGGCCAAAATACTGGCCAATCTCTTCAAGGGAGATGAAGCGGAGTTCGCCCATATGAGTTTTTGAGAAGGCTGCTCCGGATACAATCCGGCGGACTGGGTAAGTCACGACCCACTACTTTGAGTCTGTAGATTACACCGAATTTTTACCGGTCGTCATATAAACAGGGGTGGAGGCGTCAGGTTGCGTCCTTTAGTTGTCCTCCTCCACAACCAGAGAGTCACTCTCGAGACGGCAATCCGGGGTATCACGACGATCCAGAAACATCAATTGAATTTGAAGATGGGGTGTTCTATCAGGAGGGCCTTGACAGCGCCAAGGTGGCTGTAACCGCTGATCACCCTGGGGCTCTTCCCTCTTCCTCAGTAAGTGAAAAGAAGAACCCCTCCCGAACAGGACACTCGTCTCGCGCTACCCCCCACATGCTGACTTCTACTCCCAAGGGTTGCCGTACTACGCATAAAAACACCTCGGGAGGAGCGCGGACCATGCCAGCTTTGACCCTTGACGGGGGGTCTAAACGGAAGGCTTCCGCCGGGGTGGACGCACCTGCCCCCTCTGCCCAGAGGTAACGTGTTTTAGAATTGTGGCGAGGATCGCCTTTGTCACTTGTTTATCAAAGCCTGCTCAACTTTACAGAAGGTGTGTGTCTCTACATCAATCTGAAGACATCCCGGATGCGACGAACCGCAACTCCAGTCCACAGTCTTCGGCACGGGCCGGAGCCCCCTCCGAACACGCGGCGGCTGGCGTGCCTTCGGCGGACTCCGATGATGTTTCGGTCACTAATTTCGAAGTCGAGAGCATAATGAACCATCTCCACCGGAGGGAGACTTTGCGCCATGCTGCCTTTATCGAATAAGAGTTTAATGCTTTTAATTCGGTAGACGCGTACCTTGGAGCGGCCCGTACAGGTCTTGATGGGATTGCCGGTCTATTTGTCGCCCAGGTGAAGGTATATAGCTTTAAAGCAAGTTCCCTAACTAACTAGCCCCCAAGCCTTAATTTGGGTGGAACGGCTGAGTTAAGGATTTTTAAGGATCTGAGTTTGTAGGGCGCAAGAGAGCAAAGCAAAAAAATGACCGAGGAGCTCGAGGCTAGCCGGAAACAGTTGGTTGAAACCAGGGCCGAACTGGATGCGGCTCGAGAAGCCAGCAGCGATAAGTCTGGTAAGTGAGAAGAACCACCTCCCAACTCAAGGAAGGGTATATGGTGTATTTTATGTGTTCATGTTGTTTTCGTCATGCAGCCGCAGAGGCCCCAAACGAGTTGCGCAAAAAGCTTGAGGCTGGTAAACGCGTGTTGACGCGAAGTCATGAAGAGAAACATGAGCTCACAGTGGAGAATAAACGACAAGCCGAGGAAATTAAGAGTTTGAGGACTCAACTGGCGCAAGCCTTGGAGGAAAACCAGCGACTTAAAGGTGGCATATACGGTAAGCGCTGATCGTACCGCGTTGTTGGTCCGTGTTATTGATGTGTGAATGACGATGTGCAACACCTGTTTGTTAGGTCTCCTGATTGGGCGACCCAAGGAAGAAGTGGGCACTTATGACGGGAACCTGTTAAAGGAACTGTCGAAGACCTACGAGAGGGCCCGGAAAGCCCTAAAGAGCATGGCGAAGGCGTTATGGCCATCTGATGCGCCTCTAGAGAGTATGGTCGATCTAGCCAGTCTCTTTAAAGGGGCTCGGCGAAGGTTTGAACTATGGAAGATCTCAGCATGTCAAGAAGGAGCGCGCGAAGCATGGGCTATGGTAAAAACCCGCTTCACCAAGCTCGACCCGGTGCATATGGCCCAGGTTGTCCCGTGGGTCTGGACGGTCAGGAAATACCGCTGACCTTGGTGTACGATGACGTGATGCAAGCAGCTCGCTATTCTCAGAAAGACTGTGCGTTAGAGCAATTGATAGACAATGTCGAGAACGAGTAGTTTTTTCAATTCTATGTATCTATGTACTTTACGTTGACCGTGCTCCATCCGCGCTCTTATATTTTTTGAAAGAATGTTGTCTTGACCGGTCATCGGCTTCTGGCTCGCCGATCAGAGATCGGGGAGTGTTCTGTACTGCGTGCCATAGGAAACAAGGCAAGAATTTGGGAACCAGGAAATCCGACCTTCTGGTTTGAACAGACGAAACATGTGCGGAGAGCTGTGTTATATTACTATTTAACGTAAGAAACATCTTCTGATGAAAATAGTTCCTCCAAGGGTTTCTTTCTTCAGGTAAAATGATAATCCGAATACGTAAGATCAACAGAAACCAATGGCTGTGAAAAACCTGGGTGATAAGCACGAGGCTGTATTCTCTTCCCTTAGGCCGACTTATTGTATTCTAGAAGAACGCTAGCTTTCGGCTTCACCCGTCTGAGGTACGGTCCTGGATAACCCGGTCGTAGCAATCGCAGAGGTGCTCCCTTTACTCCCTAGCCGAACAATCGGGAACGTAGGGGTAAGCACAGGAGCCAGGCAACCCAGCTTGGCAAAGTTCTTGAGTCAAACAAGTGCATATGTTGGTTTAACATGTATGAGAAGGGTGCAATCAGGACGAATGCGATTTAGACATATGTTCGTCTCTTCTAGGGGAGCCCCCAGGCAAGGCTGGGCATTACATTCAATGGTGTATATAGTATAAGTTCGGTATGGTTCGGTTAAGCCGAACTAGTACCATGGCGAGAGAGAGAGGAAAAAGGCAAAAAATAAAAGAAGAAAAAGGGAAAGAAAGTTATGTCGGACTCAGGCGTAAAAACGCCGCAGCCGTGCTGCGTTCCACGGGTTCGGCTCAAGGCCGTCGTCGGTTGGACGGCGAAGTCGATATGCTCCTCCTATGAGTACTTCATCGATGATGTACGGTCCCTCCCATTTAGGTGAGAGTTTATCCTTCTGTTTTTCAGGGAGCCGGAGGACGAGGTCACCCACGTTGTATGTCTTCGTCCGGACTTCACGGTTGTGGTAACGTCGTGCTTGCTGCTGATAGAACGCGGACCAAGCTCGAGCTATGTCTTGCTCTTCTTCCAGAGCGTCCAAATTATCCTGCCGATCGAGTTCGGCTTCCCTTTCTTCATACATGCGAACTCTAGGTGCGTCATGGATCAGGTCGCATGGGAGGACTGCTTCAGCCCCGTATACCATGAAAAATGGTGTGTATCCGGTGGACCGGTTAGGAGTAGTGCGCAGCCCCCATAGTACGGAATCGAGTTCCTCGACCCAATGGCGGTCTGATTGTTCAAGGGAGTGAACTAGGCGAGGCTTAATGCCACTCATAATGAGGCCGTTGGCTCGTTCGACCTGCCCATTGGTCTGTGGGTATATCGGTGATATACCGAGGCATAGTTGAGCTTGATGCCCATTTTGCCGCACCAGTCTTTAACTTCCTGAGCGGTGAAATTGGTACCATTATCGGTGATGATACTGTGGGGGACACCATAACAGTGTACGACATCTGATAAGAAGTCGATGACGGGTCCGGATTCTGCCGAAGTGACGGGTCTTGCCTCAATCCACTTGGTGAATTTGTCGACCATGACCAATAGGTACTTATTTTTGTTTGTCCCCCCTTTGAGTGGCCCGACCATGTTGAGACCCCAGACCGCAAACGGCCACGTAATCGGTATTGTCCGGAGAGCTGTAGGGGGCATGTGGCTTTGATTTGCGAACAGTTGGCATCCGACGCAGTGTTGGACTAAAGTCCGGGCATCCTCACGGGCGGTGGGCTAGAAAACCCCTACTCGGAAAGCTTTGCTGACCAAAGGCCGAGCTGCCGCATGGTGTCCGCCCATGCCCGCGTGTATTTCTGCCAAAAGCTACCGCCCCTCTTCTTCGGAGATGCACCTTTGTAAAACTCCTGTGGTGCTCTTCTTATAGAGTTCGCCTTCATGGACCATGTATGCTTTGGAGCGGCGAACGATACATCGTGCTTCAGTTTGATCCTCCGTAAGCTGATGTTGTGTGAGGTAGGCTAGTAAGGGTTCTATCCAAGGTGGGATTATGGCCATTACCTCATGTGCGGAGGGCGCTTCCTCGAGTGCGGAACCGCCGATGACTTGATCGTCTTTTTCATTTTTGGGCGGGGCATTGTGAGTAGGCTCGTCGGATGGTGCACCGGAGACGTCGTCCTACCAGACCACGGAGGGCTTAAAGAGTCGCTCGAGGAAGGTGTTTTTAGGAACCGGGTCACGCTTGGCGCCCATGCGGGCGAGGACGTTGGCTGCTTGATTGCTGTCTCTAGCGACATGGTGAAATTCAAGGCCCTCAAATCAAGTAGATATCCGGAGGACCGCGTTTCTATATGCCGCCATCTTGGGGTCTTTGGCGTCAAGCTCGCCATTTACTTGAGAGATCGCCAGATTTGAGTCCCCCTTACCTTGAGGCGTTGTACGCCCATTGTGGTGGCCAGGCGAAGACCATGCAGTAGTGCTTCGTACTCGGCTGCGTTGTTCGAGTCTGTATACATGATTTGGAGGACATACCGAACAATATCGCTCGTGGGGGAGACGAGGATGACCCTAGCCCCTAGTTCAGCCAACATCTTTGAGCCGTCGAAGTACATTGTCCAGTGCGAGTATGTGGAGTACTCCCTGGGTAGTTCGGCTTCGGTCCATTCGGCTATGAAATCGGCCAGCACCTGAGATTTAATGGCTCAGCGTGGCTTGTATGTTAGCTCGAAGGGGAGAAGCTCAATGGCCCATTTGGCGATGCGGCCTGTAGCGTCCCTGCTATTGATTATATCATTCAAGGGGACTTCTGATGCTACAGTGACCGAACATTCTTGAAAGTAATGTCAAAGTTTTCGGAATGCCATGAAGACTGTGTAAGTCTTTTGATAGTGCGGGTACCGTCTTTTGCATGGTGTTAGCACTTCAGACACATAATAGACCGGCTTCTGGACCTGAAATTTGTGGCCCTCGGATTCCTGTTCCACCACGAGCGCCACGCTGACCACCTGATTGGTGGCTGAAACATATAGCAACATGGGCTCGCCGATACTAGGTGCGGTTAGGATAGGATTGCAGGCTAGGAGTGTTTTAATCTCCTCGAGGGCCACGGTTGCTTCGTCTGTCCATTGAAAATTCTTGGTCTTTTTGAGAAGCTTGTAGAGTGGTAATGCTTTTTCTCCGAGGCGGGATATGAAGCGGCTCAAGGCTTCCATGCATCCTGCCAGCTTCTGAACATGCTTGAGCTCTGTTGGTATTGCGAGCTGAGATAGCTCTCTAATTTTGGCCAGATTGGCCTCGATTCCTCTATGGGAAACGATAAATCTGAGCAGCTTTCTGGCGGGGACCCCGAAGATACAATTTTCCGGGTTGAGCCGTATGTCATAAGCTCGCAGGTTGTCAAAGGTTTGGCGTAGGTTGTCCACCAGTTGGTCTATTTGTTTGGTTTTGACAACCACGTCGTCCATGTATGCCTCGACCATTTTGCCAATTTGATTTTCGAGGCATGCTTGAATCATGCGTTGGTATGTGGCTCCTTCGTTTTTCAATCCGAACGACATGGTGTTGAAGCAGAAAGGGCCATAAGGGGTAATGAATGCAGTTGCCGCCTAGTTGGACTCCTTCATCTTGATCTGGTGGTATCCAGAGTATGCTTCAAGGAAACATAGTGAGTCGTGTCCGGCGATGGCGTCGATGATCTGGTCTATCCTTGGCAGGGGAAAAGGGTCCTTAGGGCAGGCCTTGTTAAGGTCTTTGAAATCGACACAGAGCCGCCAGGACTTATCCTTCTTTGGTACCATTACCAGGTTTGCTAACCACTCGGGGTGTTTGATCTCACGGATGAATCCGGCCTCCAACAGTTTTGTGAGTTCTTCACCCATGGCTTGTCATTAGGGCTCGGAAAACCGACGCAGGGTCTGCTTCACTGGCTTAAAGCCTTTTAGGATGTTGAGGCTGTGCTCTGCTTTCCTGCATGGGATTCCTGGCATGTTCGAGGGGTGCCAGGCGAATATGTCCCAATTTCCGCGTAGGAATGTCCTTAATGCCTCATCGACTGCGGGATCCAGCTGTGCTCCTATGGATGCCTGCTACTTCTTGAGCTTGCGTTGGTTTTTCCCTTGAAGAGGAAAGGGTGATGCAGCATAGTAGAGATAAGTATTTCCCTCAGTTAAGAACCAAGGTATCAATCCAGTAGGAGAAGAACGCACAAATCACCAACACCTGCACAAATAATCAAACACTTGCACCCAACACGATAAAGGGGTTGTCAATCCCTTCACGGTCAATTGCAAAAGTGAGATCTGATAGAGATAGATAAACAAATGATAAAATATTTTTGGTTTTTTTGGTATATAGATCTGAAAATAAAAGATTGCAAAATAGTAGATCGGAAAGTAATATGATGGAAAATAGACCCGGGGGCCATAGGTTTCACTAGAGGCTTCTCTCATGAAGGCAAATAATACAGTGGGTGAACAAATTACTGTCGAGCAATTGATAGAAAAGCGCAAAGTTATGACGATATCCAAGGCAATGATTAAGCAATATAGGCATCACGTCCGTGTCAAGTAGACCGACTCCTGCCTGCATCTACTACTATTACTCCACACATCGACCGCTATCCAGCATGCATCTAGAGTATTAAGTTCATAAAGAACGGAGTAACGCTTTAAGTAAGATGACATGATGTAGAGGAATAAACTCAAGCAATATGATGTAAACCCCATATTTTTATCCTCGATGGCAACAATACAATACGTGCCTCGCTACCCCTACTTTGTCACTGGGTGAGGACACCGCAAGATTGAACCCAAAGCCAAGCACTTCTCCCATTGCAAGAAAAACCAACCTAGTTGGCCCAACCAAACTGATAATTCGAAGAGAAATACAAAGATATCAAATCATGCATATAAGAATTCAGAGAAGATTCAAATAATATTCATAGATAAGCTAATCATAAATCCACAATTCATCGGATCTCGACAAACACACCGCAAAAGAAGATTACATCGGATAGATCTCCAAGAACATCAGGAGAACATGGTATTGAGAATCAAAGAGAGAGAAGAAGCCATCTAGCTACTAGCTATGGACCCGTAGGTCTGAGGTAAACTACTCACGCTTCATCAGAAGGGCAATGGTGTTGATGTAGATGCCCTCCGTGATCGAACCCCTCCTGCGGCAGGATGCCGGAAAAGGCCCCAAGATGGGATCTCACGGGAACAGAAGGTTATGGCGGTGGAAAAGTGTTTTTGTGGATGCCTCTGGTGGTTCTGGAATATATGTGAATATATAGGAGGAAGACCTAGGTCAAGAGGTCACCGAGGGGCCCACAAGGCAGGGGGCGCCCCCCCTAGGGCGCGCCCTCCACCCTTGTCGCCGCCTCGTGGCTCTTCTGACTTGGACTCCAAGTCCCCTGGGTGTCTTCTGGTCCAAGAAAAATCATCGTGAAGTTTTATTCCGTTTGGACTCCGTTTGGTATTCCTTTTCTGCGAGGCTCGAAAACAAGGAAAAACAGAAATTGGCACTGGGCTCTAGATTAATAAGTTAGTCCCAAAAATAATAAAAACAGCATATTGATGCATATAAAACATCCAAAACAGATAATATAATAGCATGGAACAATCAAAAATTATAGATACATTGGAGAAATATCAAGCATCCCCAAGCTTAATTCCTGCTCGTCCTCGAGTAGGTAAATGATAAAAACAGATTTTTTGATGTGGAATGCTACCTAACATATTTATCCATGTAATTTTCTTTATTGTGGCATGAATGTTCAGATCCATAAGATTCAAAACAAAAGTTTAATATTGACATAAAAAGATAATACTTCGAGCATACTAATAAAGCAATCATGTCTTCTCAAAATAACATGGCCAAAGAAAGCTATCCCTACAAAATCATATAGTCTGGCTATGCTCTATCTTCATCACACAAAATATTCAAATCATGCACAACCCCAATGACAAGCCAAGAAATTGTTTCATACTTTTGATGTTCTCAAACCTTTTCAACTTTCACGCAATACATGAGCGTGAGCCATGGACATAGCACTATAGGTGGAATAGAATATGGTGGTTGTAGAGAAGACAAAAAAGGAGATAGTCTCACATCAACTAGGCGTATCAACGGGCTATGGAGATGCCCATCAATAGATATTGATGTGAGTGAGTAGGGATTGACATGCAACGGATGCACTAGAGCTATAAGTTTATGAAAGCTCAAAAAGAAACTAAGTGGGTGTGCATCCAACTTGCTTTCTCACGAAGACCTCGGGCAATTTGAGGAAGCCCATCATTGGAATATACAAGCCAAGTTCTATAATGAAAAATTCCCACTAGTACATGAAAGTGACAACATAGGAGACTCTCTATCATGAAGATCATGGTGCTACTTTGAAGCACAAGTGTGGAAAAAGGATAGTAACATTGCCCCTTCTCTCTTTTTCTCTCTTTTTTTTTATTTGGGCTCTATTTTTTTTGGCCTCTTTTTTTTATTTTTTGTCCGGAGTCTCATCCCGACTTGTGGGGGAATCATAGTCTCCATCATCCTTTCCTCACATGGGACAATGCTCTAAAAATCAAGAACATCACACTTTTATTTACTTACAACTCAAAGATTACAACTCAATACTTAGAACAAAATATGACTCTATATGAATGCCTCCGGCGGTGTACCGGGATGTGCAATGACTCAAGAGTGACATTTATAAGTATGAAAAGGAGGCCGTGCCACAAACACGATGTCAACTACATGATCATGCAAGGCAATATCACAATGATGGAGCGTTTCATAATAAACGGAACGGTGGAAAGTTGCATGGCAATATATCTTGGAATGGCTATGGAAATGCCATAGTAGGTAGGTATGGTGGCTGTTTTGAGGAAGGTATATGGTGGGTGTATGGCACCGGCGAAAGTTGCGCGGTACTAGAGAGGCTAGCAAAGGTGGAAGGGTGAGAGTGCGTATAATCCATGGACTCACATACTTATTGCAAAAATCTATTAGTCATCGAAACAAAGTACTACTCATGCTCCTAGGGGATAGATTGGCAGGAAAATACCATCGCTCGTCCCCGACCGCCACTCATAAGGAAGACAATTAATAAATAAATCATGCTCCAACTTCATCACATAACGGTTCACCATACGTGCATGCTACGGGAATCACAAACTTTAACACAAGTATTTCTACAATCCACAATTACTCACTAGCCTGACTCTAATATCACCATCCTCATATCTCAAAACAATCATAAGGAATCAAACTTCTCATAGTATTCAATGCACATTTATATGAAAGTTTTTATTATATCCCTCTTGGATGCCCATCATATTAGGACTAAATTCATAACCAAAGCAAATTACCATGCTGTTTAGAAAGACTCTCAAAATAATATAAGTGAAGCATGAGAGTTCAACAATTTCTATAAAATAAAACCACCGTCGTGCTCTAAAAAGATATAAGTGAAGCACTAGAACAAAATTGCCTAGCTCAAAAGATATAAGTGAAGCACATAGAGTATTCTAATAAATCACGATTCATGCGTGTCCCTCTCAAAAGGTGTGTACAGAAAGGATGATTGTGGCAAACTAAAAAGTAAAGACTCATATCATACAAGACGCTCAAAGCAAAACACATATCATGTGGTGAATAAAAATATAGCCTCAAGTAAAGTTACCGATAGACAAAGACGAAAGAGGGGATGCCTTCCGGGGCATCCCCAAGCTTAGGCTCTTGGTTGTCCATGAATATTACCTTGGGGTGCCTTGGGCATCCCCAAGCTTAGGATCTTGCCACTCCTTATTCCATAGTCCATCAAATCCTTACCCAAAACTTGAAAACTTCACAACACAAAACTCAACAGAAAATCTCATAAGATCCGTTAGTATAAGAAAATAAATCACCACTTTTGGTACTGTTGTGAACTCATTATTTATTTATATTGGTGTAATATCTACTGTATTCCAACTTCTCCATGGTTCATACCCACCGATACTACCCATAGATTCATCAAAATAAGCAAACAACACAAAGAAAACAGAATCTGTCAAAAACAGAACAGTCTGCGAAGATATGAATTGTTCTAATACTTATGTAACTCCAAAAATTCTTAAAACTTAGGAAAACATAGGAAATTAGTATATAAATCCTGTGTAAAAAATTCAGGGTTTTTCAACGCTCCAGTGAATTATGAAAATTCTGTAACTGGACGCAAAAGTTTCTGTTTTTCAGCAAGATCAAATCAACTATCACCGTAAGCCATCCCAAAGGTCCTACTTGGCACAAACCCTATATAAAACACTAAAACACATCTAACCAGAGGCTAGATGAAAAATTTATTGAAAAACAGAACCAAAAAAAACAAGAACAAAAATAAAATTGGGTTGCCTCCCAACAAGCGCTATTGTTTAACGCCCTTAGCTAGGCATAAAAACACATAGATCTAGGTATTGTCATCTTTGGTATGCAATTCCTTTCTCATTAAATCTTCCAAAACTCGTCTTAGCAAATCAATTCTTTCCTTTATTTCCCTTCTAGTGGAAGAACTTAAATCATGAAAAGGACTTTGATTAGTGACTTTGACAT
The DNA here is from genome assembly GCA_011799875.1 of Thinopyrum elongatum. NCBI lineage: Eukaryota > Viridiplantae > Streptophyta > Magnoliopsida > Poales > Poaceae > Thinopyrum > Thinopyrum elongatum. The sequence goes on from CM022299.1 coordinate 523,464,858, forward strand.
TCATAAACCCGTAATCTGGATCATCACCATATATATCATCATATAAAACACGTATCTCATTTCTAACGGGTTCTTTCATCATCTTATCCAACCAATCCTTATTAAATCCCACATAAATTCCCCTAGTAATCCAATCAAATTCCTCGTAGGCCTCAAGATATAAGGCTTGAGAGAGATCTGAATAGGGAACCCTCCTCCTAAGATTGTCGCTGTAAGATTGATAATCCCTAGATTCCAAACTACGCATAGTTTCTTTATCATGAAGGATATCTTCAATCGGCGGGTGTTCAACATTTTTATTATAGAAAGCAAAAATCTCCCTAGCCTCTTGTATTATAAAATCAAATTCTCGCATAAGGATGATAGTGGCAATCTTTTTAGCTTTAGGATGGTTGATATTGGGAAGTTCATAAAACACTTTTTGTAAAGCGGGATGAATGTGCACAAATTTTCTTTCAAGTTTTTCAACTAGCATAACAATAGCATCCGCATAACAATTTGTATCGAGAAGGATAGATCTTTTACTCATAGGCATAGATCCCATACAATCAAAGAATTCTTGAATAACACTTTTCCCAATAATATTACCATCTCCCACGTGAAAAGTTTTTGCTTCGTAATTAGGGGGGTTTCAATTTCATGATCCAAAGAACAAGATCCAAGTTTTTCCTCAAGATTTATACTATCAAGACCCTCAAATTTTTTGATGATACCTTCCCCATATTCAGACATGGTGGCAAGAAACAGATCTAACACACGAGCAAAAAAAGGCAAACGAAAAAGACGAACAGAAGAAGGGCGAATAAAAAGGCAAATCTTTTCGAAAATCGTTTTAGAAGTGGGGGAGATGAAAACGAGAGGCAAATGGTGAATAATGTAATGCAAGAGATGAGAGTTTATGATGGGTACTTGGTATGTCTTGACTTGGCGTAGATCTCCCCGGCAACGGCGCCAGAAATTCTTCCTGCTACTTCTTGAGCTTGCATTGGTTTTTCCCTTGAAGAGGAAAGGGTGATGCAGCACAGTAGAGATAAGTATTTCCCTCAGTTAAGAACCAAGGTATCAATCCAGTAGGAGAAGAACGCACAAATCACCAACACCTGCACAAACAATCAAACACTTGCACCCAACGTGATAAAGGGGTTGTCAATCCCTTCACGGTCAATTGCAAAAGTGAGATCTGATAGAGATAGATAAACAAAATATAAAATATTTTTGGTTTTTTTGGTATATAGATCTGAAAATAAAAGATTGAAAAATAGTAGATCGGAAAGTAATATGATGGAAAATAGACCCGGGGGCCATAGGTTTCACTAGAGGCTTCTCTCATGAAGGCAAATAATACGGTGGGTGAACAAATTACTGTCGAGCAATTGATAGAAAAGCGCAAAGTTATGACGATATCCAAGGCAATGATTAAGCAATATAGGCATCACGTCCGTGTCAAGTAGACCGACTCCTGCCTGCATCTACTACTATTACTCTACACATCGACTGCTATCTAGCATGCATCTAGAGTATTAAGTTCATAAAGAACAGAGTAACGCTTTAAGTAAGATGACATGATGTAGAGGAATAAACTCAAGCAATATGATGTAAACCCCATCTTTTTATCCTCGATGGCAACAATACAATACATGCCTCGCTACCCCTACTTTGTCACTGGGTGAGGACACCGCATGATTGAACCCAAGGCCAAGCAGTTCTCCCATTGCAAGAAAAACCAATCTAGTTGGCCAAACCAAACCGATAATTCGAAGAGAAATACAAAGATATCAAATCATGCATATAAGAATTCAGAGAAGATTCAAATAATATTCATAGATAAGCTGATCATAAATCCACAATTCATCTAATCTCGACAAACACACCACAAAAGAAGATTACATCGGATAGATCTCCAAGAACATCGAGGAGAACATGGTATTGAGAATCAAAGAGAGAGAATAAGCCATCTAGCTACTAGCTATGGACCCGTAGGTCTGAGGTAAACTACTCACGCTTCATCGGAAGGGCAATGGTGTTGATGTAGATGCCCTCCATGATCGAACCCCCCTCCGGCAGGATGCCGGAAAAGGCCCCAAGATGGGATCTCACGGGAACAGAAGGTTACGGTGGTGGAAAAGTGTTTTCGTGGATGCCTCTGGTGGTTCTGGAATATATGTGAATATATAGGAGGAAGACCTAGGTTAGGAGGTCACCGAGGGGACCACAAGGCAGGGGCGCCCCCCCCTAGGGCGCGCCCTCCACCCTTGTCGCCGCCTCGTGGCTCTTCTGACTTGGACTCCAAGTCCCCTGGGTGTCTTCTGGTCCAAGAAAAATCATCATGAAGTTTTATTCCGTTTGAACTCCGTTTGGTATTCCTTTTCTGCAAGGCTCAAAAACAAGGAAAAAACAGAAACTGGCACTGGGCTCTAGATTAATAAGTTAGTCCCAAAAATAATATAAAATAGCATATTAATGCATATAAAACATCCAAAACAGATAATATAATAGCATGGAACAATAAAAAATTATAGATATGTTGGACACGTATCAACGCCGTTTTGTTGGGATCTGTTGGATGCACTTGAAATTTTACTATTTCGTCTGCTGGCTTGAATGACGTGGATTTTTGCCGTTTACTGAGAACCATGTCGTCCCTGTCAACTGTAGTGCGTAAAGCTATCAATTCTTCGGCTGCGAGGGCTTCGGATAGTCCCTCTAGGGCAAGGGATGCCGTCTTGTTTTTGGCTCTCAAGGATCTGCTTGGGTCACTTTTAAGTGAAATTACCCCATTGGGCCCTGGCATTTTGAGTTTCATATACCCGTAATGTGGTATGGCCTGAAATTTCAAGAATGCCACACGTCCTAGAAGGGCGTGGTATTCGCTGCGGAAGGGTACGATGTGGAATAACAAGGGTTCGGATCTGTAGTTATCGGGTGTGCCGAACACAACATCGAGGGTTATGCGTCCCGAGCAGTGTGCCTCCCTTCCGGGTATTATACCTCAGAATGTGATGTTGCTACGTTTGATGCGAGACCTGTTGAATTACATCTTATCGAGCGTATTCTCGTAAATGAGATTGAGGCCGCTGCCTCCGTCCATTAGTACTTTAGTCAGCCGGAAACCATCGATGATGGGATCGAGGACCAGGGCGGCTGGTGCGAGGCTGATACGAGTGTCTGGCTCATCCTTCTCGTCAAAGGTGATAGGAGTATTTACCCATGGGTGTGCGGTTGTCACTTGATATACCTGGCTGAGCTCCCGAAGAGCCTTTTTCCTTTTGCTGTTTGAGGTGAACGTCTCGTATACCGTAAGGACATTGTGGTCCCGTGGTGAAGCTGAGGACTGTTTATCTGGGGGTGTAAGGCCCAAGATTGGTTCGCCATGTTTGGCCACTTGTCTTACCACCCAACAGGATCGAAGTTTGTGGGTTGGGTTTGCATCTAGCAAGACCGAATGTATTGGGCATGGTTTATCCAGCAACTCATCTAACACTGATCTGGGCCTGGCTTTCCTTTCATTGGGCTCGCGCTCCGGTGACCGATTTGTATTGGTTTGTTTAAGGCAAGGCCTTCCGTGATGGGCGGTGGGATGTAGTCCGATGCTCAGCTGTTGCACCCTCCATGTGTCCTCCATGGCGCAATATTTGCGCACCATGTCCGATAGTTCGGTGAAGCTTTGAATTTGGTGGCGCGCGAGGGCATTTGAGAGGCCCTTATCCCTGCAGTTGAACTGGAAGGCTTTAACTATTTCTTTGTCACAGCAATGTGCCATCCTGTTTTTTACCAGGAGAAATCTAGCCCAATAATGATGGACTGTTTCGTTTGGCAGCTGTTTGACATACATGAGGTCCCATATGTCTGGGCTTCTCGAATCCGGAGAGTATTCCTCGTGGTGGGTGGGTGATAAAATTTCAAGAATTCCCCTCCGCCGCGGATCCGGACTATCCTTGATGGGAGGTTGAGGCGTGTCCGGTTCTGACCGCACAGGACTTGGATCCGAACTGATGTGCGGCCGGATAAGCTCAAGGCCGGGACTTGTGTCAGGTGTTGTGTCCGGACGCACATCCGGGCTAGTGTATGACTCCGAGCTGGAGATTTGAGTGTACACCATTTTTAGCTTACATGGCTGTGACCCCTCCTGGGCTTCTTCGACCATGGCGACGAGGTGCGTGACCGGAGGGGTGTTTATTTCTCGGTCATCGGGCTTAAGCCCGACCCGGTCATAGGCTGTGGGCCTGATAACAGAAATTCCCTATTGCGCGGAACAGATCTGCCAACTGATCTGCCGGCTGGGCATGTAGGGGTGCCGAATGCTCCGGTAACTCGACCGAAGACCCTGCGGGCGGTCCGTCGGAGTTGGGCTTCGGGGCCGGACCTTGAAAGATACCGGATTTTTGTGAGTTTGCTAGTCCTGGGGTCGATGCCCCTGAACTGACGATCCCTTCAATGGGGATGAGGCCTTCGATCTAGTCGAGGCGGCCGGCGGGGTCGGCGCGCACTAAGATGCCGCCGAAGAAGAGGAGGTGACCAGGGGCAGTAAAGCCCTCGGTACGGGTGCGGTCTCCATCAACCGGTTGAGCCATCGATCCTTTCGGCGATCGCACAGTGGAACTCTCAATGAAAGCACCAATGTCAGTGTCAAAACCGGCAGACCTCGGGGTAGGGGGTCCCGAGCTGTGGATCTAGGATCAATGGATAATAGGGGACGACGAACGCAGTGTTTACCGAGGTTCGGGCCCTCTCAAAGAGGTAAAACCCTATGTCCTGCTTGATTGTATTGAATATACGATGGAGTTTACAGAGTAGATCTACCTCGAGATCAGCATGAGCTAAACCCTAGGCTATGAGGTGATGAATATAGCTCTAACCCTAATGACTACAACCCTCGGTTTATATAGACACCGATAGGGTTAGGGTTTACTGAAGATAGATTACAACAAGAGGGAAAGGGATCTCGTCCACCCTTAACTTGGAGGGCACACTACAGCTTCACAGGTCTCCAGTCACCACACGGCTCCACCAATCCGGCCCACGTACAATGGACCATCACCCCGAGGACCCCTTAGTCCATGACTCCCTCAGCTAGTGAGACCGAGCCATCCACCATGTCTTATGCTAGTCTACTCGGTTGTGCGTCCACACAACCCTTTCGACTAGGGACCTTTTAGGACAGTCATCATACAATGTATAGTCCCACAAACAAGTCACGTACTTGCTGATACACATCATTGATAACATCCAAGGACTATCTTTATTCATAAACACATAGGAAATATCATCATACATGATTGCCTCTAGGGCATATCTCCAACAGTCTCCCACTTGCACTAGAGTGAATCAAATAGACATCGTATGCCCATAGCTCTAATGTGCCCCTCATGCTTGGGTTATGGAAGTGGCTTAGTCAACGGATCCGCAACATTTGCATCCGTGTGAATTTTGCATAACTCTACATCACCACTAATTACGATCTTCTGTATCAGGTGATATTTCCGATCTATGTGTCTAGTCTTGTGGTGATTCCTCGGCTCCTTGGCTTGTGCGATGGCACCAGAATTATCACAATAAAGGTCCAACAGTTTTACCGAGGCTGGGAAAATAACAAGATCATCCAGAAAGTTCTGGATCCAAACACCTTGCTTTGCAGCTTCACAAGCTGCAATGTATTCAGCTTCTATGGTAGAATCGGCCACTGTATCTTGCTTGGAACTCATCCAGCTCACCGCTCCTCCGTTCATGACGTACACGAATCCGGATTGTGATCAATAATCATCTCTGTTGGTTTGGAAACTAGCATCGGCGTAACCCTTTACGCAGAGCTCCTCCTCACCTCCATAAACTAGGAACATCTCTTTAGTCCTTTTCAGGTACTTTAGAATATTTTTCGCCGCCGCCCAGTGACTCTCACCGGAGTTGGCCTGGTATCTGCTTGTTAAGCTTATTGCAAATGCAACATCAGGCCGTGTGCATATCATGGCATACATGATGGATCCGATTTCTGAGGCATTCGGAATCCTACTCATCCTGCTTCGCTCATCAGATGTCGAAGGACTCAGAGTCTCGCTTAGCCTTATACCATGTGAGAGTGGAAAGAACCCTTTCTTAGCCTCACTCATGTTGAACCTCTTCAACACTTTATCTATGTACGTGCTCTGGCTCAAGCCGAGCAGCCTCCTCGATCTATCTCTATAGATGTTAATGCCCAATATGTAAACTGCTTCACCGAGGTCCTTCATCAAAAACTTGCCATTCAATGACTCCTTGACCAAGTTCAGCATCAAAACATCATTTTCAATTAGTAATATGTCATCCACATACAAGATCAAAAACACTATCGATCTCCCACTTAACTGCTTGTATAAACAAGCGTCCTCTTTGCTTTTGATGAAACCGAGACCAGTTACGACCTCATCAAAACGAATGTTCCAACTCCGAGATGCTTGCCTCAACCCATAAATGGATCTCTTGAACTTGCATACCTTACTAGTGCTAGTCGGATCGACAAAATCCTCGGGCTGTATCATATACACGTCCTCGGTTAAATTTCTGTGAAGGAAAGCCGTTTTGACATCCATCTGCCATATCTCGTAATCGAAATATGCAGCTATAGCTAGTACGATCCTCACCGACTTCAGCATCACTACCGGCGAGTAAGTCTCGTTGTAGTCAATTCCTTGAACTTGTCCATAACCTTTAGCGACAAGCCGAGCTTTGTGGATCTGAACATTTCCATCTACATCGGTTTTCTTCTTAAAGACCCATTTGCAACTAATGGCTGTTACACCAGGCGGTAGATCAACCAAGTCCCAGACTTGATTCTCATCCATGGACTCTAACTCGGATCTCATGGCCTCCTGCCATGCCTCAGAATCTGGGCTCACCATCGCTTCCGCATACGTGGTCGGCTCGTCGTTTTCTAGCAACAATACATCACGCACTCTGTGTAATCTTTCTGACCTCCGTGGTTTTGGTGTCGCTTCCACTACGGGTTCCCTGACTAACTCTGGTATGATCTCATCACCAGCCGAGCTGTCCCCGAGTGGTCCTCGAATTTCTTCAAGTCGGACCGTCCTCTCACTGGCCTCCCGACTGAGAAACTCTTTCTCAAGGAAAACCCTGTTCCGAGCAACAAACACTTTGTTCTCTTCCCGGTTGTAGAAGCTATATCCCAAGGTTTCCCTCGGATATCCCACAAATATGCATTTATCTGACTTGGGTGTAAGATTGTCTGACTTAAGTCGCTTGACAAATGCTTCACAACCCCAAATCTTTAGAAAAGACAAACTGGGACTCTTCCCGGTCCACATCTCATGTGGTGTCTTGTCTACGGATTTTGATGGTACCCTGTTAAGTGTGACAGCTGCAGTCTCTAGAGCGTATCCCCAGAATGACAAGGGTAAATCCAATTTGCTCATCATTGAATGGACCATGTCCAACAAGGTCCTATTCCTTCGTCCCGACACGCCGTTTCTCTGTGGTGTACCCGGAGGTGTGAGCTGAGGTACTATACCTCGGCTTTTCAGATGATCATCAAACTCCTAGCTCATGTACTCACCTCCACGATTAGATCGTAGAAGCTTTATAGTCTTGCCAAGTTGATTCTCAACCTCGTTCTGAAACTCTTTGAACTTTTCAAAAGTTTCCGACTTGTGCCTCATCAAATAGATATACTCATATCTACTCAAGTCGTCGGTAAAAGTCACGAAGTACTGATAGCCACCTCTGGAAGTTGTGCTCATTGGACCACACACATCACTGTGTATAAGCTCCAACAGCTCAGATGCCCTCTCGCAACTCTTTGCAAAAGAAGACTTAGTCATCTTGCCGAGCAAGCATGATTCGCATGTCTCGAACGGCCCAAAGTCGGACGAAGTTAGAAGCCCATCATCATGGAGCTTCTTCACGCATTTCAGACTAATGTGTCCAAGCCAGCAATGCCAGAAGTATGTCGGATTTATCTCATTAGGCTTATGCCTCTTGACATTCACGTTATAGACTGGTTCATGTTCCAGATTTAATATAAAAAGCCCATCGACAATGGGTGCATAGCCGTGGAACATTCCATTCAAATAAAACGAACAACCATTGTCCTTTAAATTGAATTCATAACCCTGACTCATCAAGCATGAGGTAGAAATAATGTTCCGACTAAGTGCAGGAATGTAATAACAATTATTCAATTCCAAAATAAATCTAGAAGGAAGCTGGAGCTGCATGTGCCGACCTCCAACGCAGCAACTCTTCCTTTGTTGCCGACCCTGGTGTCAATCTCCCCTTGTGCCACACGCCTAGTTCTTACCAGCCCCTGCATCGAGTTGCAAATATGAACAACCGATCCGGTATCAAATACCCAAGAGCTACTAGGTATGTCAACAAGGTAAATGTCTATAACATATGTAACAAGTGTACCTTTGCCTGAAGTAGCATTTCCGGCCTTCTTGCCATGCTCAGCAAGCCACTTGCTACAGTTCCTCTTCCAATGAGCAGTTTCCTTGCAATGGTAGCAAATGGTCTTTGAGTCCGGTCCAGACTTCGGCGCAGCGGCGGAGGTTACCATCTCCGTGCCGTTTGCCTTAGCCTTCTTGTTGGACCAACTCTTCTTGAACTTAGCCGATTTCTGCACCATCAACACTTGATGCTTGCCTTTCTTAATATCCTGCTCTGCCACCTTAAGCATCCCATGCAATTCAGTGAGCTTCTTATCCATGCCGTGCATATGATAGTTCGAGATGAACGTCCCATAGCTAGGCGGAAGAGAACCCAGAACTGCATCTGTAGCCAGCTCATCCAAGAGCGGAAAGCCTAACCGATCCAAAGCTTGCACGTATCCGATCATCTTGATCACATGCGGGCTCAGTGGATCACCTTCCTTCAGCTTGCAATCCATCAAGGATCGCCAGACGTTGAACCTTTCGGTCCTAGCCTGTACCTGAAACATGCTCTCGAGACTCTCGCTCATATCGAAAGCCCCAACATCTTCGAAATGTTGTTGCAAATCGGGCTCCATACAAGCTAGCATGAGGCAGCTGATCTCGTTTGATTCATCAACGAGTTTCTGGTAGGCATTCCTGGTTGTGGCATTAGCATTATCGGTAGGTTCCTCTAGAAGTGGATCCTCTAGAACATGTTCCTTTTTATCGTGCTTGAGAACAATTCTCAGATTTCTATACCAGGTGGTAAAGTTTGTTCCCTTCAGTTTATCCTTTTCCAGAATTGATTTCAATGCAAAGTTGGGTTGAGCAGGTGGTGCCATTGATCTACAACAGAAAAATATGTAATCACTAAGCAATGTGTTTATGTAGAGTAATTCTAGCCTTAAACAGAAATACCCTACTGGAGTCAGCATCCCTCCGCAAACTCTCAGTGATTCAGGATCCGACTAGCACATGCGACTAGTGAGCTTTAGCATCACTGCTAGCCAACATACCTATCCGGTAAGCAACTCCTTGCTAATCGTATCTCTATATGACTCCTGTCGGTCGGGAAGGTATCTCATACCCCGGCTCCCAACCTTCTTTGCCACAAGGCCCAAAACCGTTTTGATAGCCTTGTCAAGATAACCTGATGCAGTGCATGTCTGTGTCCGACACAAACCCTTCAGTTCAAGGACACCTAGCAGCACCCCAATTTTATGAGCCCACTACTAGATGTACTTGACGTGCGAAGATGCAACATCAGGAATGGCAAATTGCTTGATATTAATGAGGGATCTTTCTACCATTCTAACATGCATAGAAAACAAGAAGCATAACAATCACAAATTAACATATATTGTGAAATAGTATGGCTCCTTCATGGATGTTCTTCCAGGTCGGTTCCGACTCTGATGACCATCTAGGAACTCCATCTTGTTTGTCACGCCAGGACGCCAAGCCACCAACCTGATCTCTATTATCCAACTACTACAACTAGTAATGAATTTTACATAGAGTCACAAGTCGACACGCAGGTCGTTATACAATATAATGACAGCACTTTGGCTCCTGTCGGCTGACAAACATGACACACAGGCCATGTATAAATTACACACATGCATCACATACACATGAGCCATACTATTCACATCAAACCCTTCAAAATAAAGTTATGCATAGAATCGCATTCTACCGGTTTGAGTGATCGTGTACGAAATACAAGGCGCTACGCACATGATGGCCCCGCTAGCCGGTTAGAGGGCGGGGTTCGAAGGGGCAGCGCCCCTCGCGGGTGCGGGCAGCGCCCGACGTTTTCGGAAATCTCAGATTGCATCTGCACTCCATTCACACCGAATTTTCTGATCTGACCGATCTCATCGATCATCGCGAATCCGATTCGGATTTACGTTTCACTGTTAACCCCAATGGCGGATACCGACCGGTAGCGGTAGGTTGTGTCACGACCTCATCGATTCCGATTGACAGAAAACATAGCCTCAACGATCCCCATGTGCAGTTGATCTCATCAATCGTGTACATAGCCGATCTCATAAACGACAACAATTCTCATCTGCCGCCTCCACATATCTAATATGCATACGATCTGAATCCCAATCCTATAGCAGAGGCTCTGATACCACTATTGAGATCTATGGTAGGGTGCGTCGACTGCAAATTAAAATTTTCCTACGCGCAGAACAACCAAGAACATGCTACAGGAGATGGATCACAGATCATTACCATTAGACGTGCAGTGCCGTGCAGCGGAAGAAGAGTTGGGGTAGCGCGTCCGTGTGGATCGTCTCCTTCTCGTCCGATCTCCCTCGAACAGCCGATTGTCGGGTCCCCGTACAGGTTCGCCGGAGCGGCGCAAGTGCACCGCCTCTAACGGTATCCGCGCATGCAGGAGGAACACCGTGCGGTGGACTGCTAGGTCTGCTCACACATTCGGCGGCGAGTGGAGGTGGCTATTCGCAACACATGCAAACCCTAGTGACAACGCCAAAGCGATCAACCCAATGAGTGTACCGCACCTCCACTATATATAGGCATCTGTCGCGGGCTCAACACTTGGGCCTCGCACGGATCCTAAAGCCCAAAGTTTGTTTGGCCGGGATCCGAGTTCGAGTAGGATCACATCTAACTCGTGGAGTCGGATCAGGCCTCACAGGTTCCTTCCCATAAGCGCGTGACCCCTTAGGTTCAAGTCGGCTTGGTCACAGGTCGGATCACCTCCGACCTGCTCGACTGGTAGCGGCCTCTAGCAAGGCGTGCCGACCACCAAGTAGACAATGAAGCCGGTTGGCGAACCTGTACAACATGTCACACTTCTGTTCCCTTTGCCACACGATATATGTTGTCGGGCTCAAGGCGAGTCTGTCATCCTTGTGCTAGCCCGACCTCTTTCTCATTCCAGTGATGCCGACCACTAACCGGATTATCTCATAATCTCTGTCGCATGGCCATGCTTATCTTGGTCGGATCACACGAGGGGCTCAGAGTATATCTCTCCTGATCGGAGTGGCAAATCCCATCTTGCTCGACCATGTCTCGCAGCATGGGTCTGGACAAGCCCGAAACCTACCTTTGTAACTACCCAGTCATGGAGTAGCGTTTGGTCGGCCCAAAGCAGGTTTGTCACCATCCCGAGTACATGCGCCAGCTCAGGTCTTAGGACATAGAATGTATGTTTTACTCGAGACTCACAGATGACATATTGTTGCGTCTCATAGTTGGGTCTGTCCGACTTGGACCTTATCTCGACTCGGATCCGACTACGTCGAGTCTGACCAGATCCTTTCGAGTCCATATTATCCGGCTAGCATCCAATGCTCCATGGCTAGTGAGACGGAGCCATCCACCGTGTCATATGCTAGTCTAGTCGGTTGCGCGTCCACACAACCCTTTCGACTAGGGACCTTTTAGGACAGTCATCATACAATGTATAGTCCGACAACAAGTCACGTACTTGCTGATACACATCATTGGTAACGTCCAAGGACTATCTTAAACACATAGGAAATATCATCATACATGATTGCCTCTAGGGCATATCTCCAACACTAGGACCAACTAGAACATGCACTAGATCAACTAGAGGAGGCTCCAAAACTTATGTTCCATAGGGTGGAAATCCTCTAGTATGTATAGGACTGGGGGGAAGAGGGGGCTGCCACCAAGGGGGAAAGAGCCTCCTTGGGGCGCCGGCCATGGGAGGGGGAGTAGGACTCCCCCTCCAGGTAGGATATTCGGCCCCCCATATAGGAAAGGGGGGCGCCTCCCTTGTTGGCCCTTGTGGCGCAACTCCTTCTCCACCTCTTGGCCTTATTTGGCCCGTTGATATTAAATTAAATATATTTTAGTTCTAAACATTTTCAGAGCATTATATATATAATTTAACATCTTCGGAAACATTTTCCACCTATATATATTAATCGGTAATACCCGGTATTACCCGATATTCACCGAAACCCTTCCGGTGACCCTGAAACACTTTCGGAACCTCTCGGAACTATTCTGGATATTAATGAAACAATTCCACAAATATATTCTCATCACTCCCGTCCTACTAACACTCAGCAGATCGTGATTACTTTAAGCTTGTGACCCCGTAGGTTCGGTAACCATAGACATGAACGAAACCCCATCGTTCAATGACCGATAGCAGAACCGTGAAACATCCATATTGGTCCCTATGATTACACAAATGATATTCGAGTGAACCTTTGGTTATCATGTGATGTTCCCTTTGCTTCGTGATACTTTAGAAAACCCGGTGTGCATCGGTATCCTCTCGAGTCATCACCATGCTCACTATACCGTTGCTCCCGTTATCGGTTTTGTTCTTCTTTCTCGTTGACGTGTTTCGGCATCCCCGTGACGTAGTCACTTGTGTCTGGCCAGACGATGATGGACGCCTTCACACCGAGAGGTCCCTAAGAATATCTCTCCATCATCATAGGAGCAAATCCCACTCTTGAGCTGTCCGGTCACTTGTCAAACTTTCTGGTGAGCCTGAAAGTTGTCGTTATGATCACCTTGTTACAGATGACGTGTGAGCAACCCCAAAGCCCATCGTATGATAGGGAGTGACCGAGACACTCTCATAGTCTGAGGAACTAAAGCACATGCTAACACTCCGTGTTATAACAGATGATTTCAGACGATATGATCACATAGTATAACAGACAAGTATTGGATCGATTCAATATGATCGTTCTTCTAACGTCATACCCTCAATGTTGTTTTAGGACTATCGTTACACTTAACGGTATCCTAAGATCCGGAAAACATGATCACCAACAACACTTGATCTGGTCTTAGATGCGAGACCGGGAACCTATTGTTTACTGTTTATCATTTCACACATGCATATGAGTTTTCCACTGAATCACATATTCCAGGATCATAACAGTTATAGCATGAAATATAAACTCTTAATTGCTAATAATGGAAATATAATAATACAATATTATTGCTTCTAGGGCATATTTCCAACAAGTTCTTACCGCAAGCACATATGTCTATATACGGAATACATGCCTACATATGATTGATGAATTAGAGCTATTGTGCATCGCTTAGGTTGTGACATTTACATATTGAATTTCATCTGAACATGCATCGCTACTCCATACCAACTGTTGTTGTTACTTTATCACCGCTCCTATCACTACTATCATATTATTGTTCTACTAATAAATTGTTGCCAGAAAATTTATCTCTCAGGTGTGGTTGAATTAACAACTCAACTGCTAAGTCTTGTAAATATTCTTTGGCTCCCCTTATGTCAAATCAATTAATTTGGACGAAATACTACCCTCGAAGACTGTTGCGATCCCCATATACTTGTGGGTTATCATAGCCCAACCAAACAACCCGTTTTCTTGTCACACGAGCATGGTTGGGATTGATGCAGGCTACCTAGCGCGTCATTACCGATGAAATTGAGGTCGTTTCTCAAAAAAAAATTGAAACTGAGGCCTGAATGGTTAGTGATCTTGTAACTGTACCGATAATGACGTATCAAACTAAGGTCATCTCCAAAGGAGACCCTCAAAGCTTCGGTGTATGTCTGGACTGTGGTGTCTGAACCACTTGTGTCAACTTTTGTAATTCAATAGGACCCCTATCGGTCCGCGAAGTGGTTCGGATGTTTGTTTTCCAGCAAATCAGAACTAAACTTGGGGAGCTATGCCAAAGTACGGACATGCAATTGGCCGACAAAAATTCCCCATGTGGTCCTCCTCTATTTTCTCTCCCTTCACATGCATGGTCCCCCTCTCATCTCTTTCCTCCCAATCGGACAACACACCACTCCCACAACATCCATAGTCCCATCTACTATCTTTCCTCCCAACTGAATTAATTTGTGAATACCGTTGGATGGCTCCCTCGTGCATCATATTCGTGGAGCATGTCCGAACATAAAAACGGACAATTTTGGTGTCCTTTTGCGGGCTAGCATTGGAGATGCCCAAACCGAGCAGTTCGGTTCGGTAAGGTATGGTTCGATAATGGTCTTTGGTTCGATAACCAAACGCCGAGGGCTACATGGAACCCTAACATGAGGAGGGCCTGCTGTGTGACCTTGGCGACAATGACATCGTTCTCCGCAGCGGAGGCCTGGTGCGGCATGGCTACAGCTAGGGCGGCGGCAATGTCTTTTTTCTCCACCGTGACCTGCCTCCGGCCAGCCCTCTTCGCCATCTCAGCGGCCGTCTCCTTCGGCGTGCATACCTTCTTCGGCTTCTTTGGGCGCATGGCACGAACGGCCACACCATTGAATGTGGCGGCCGGGAAGGAGGCGGCGACGAGGTGGCACGTGTCGGTCATAGCGTGAGGGCGGGAGAGTTTTTGGGGAGAGTGAAGGGAATGGCACTTGTGTGCCACAGACGGACGGGCCACGGAAGGACAAGGGGAAAGCGTCGTGGGCGTCCGCGCCGTGTCCGCGCCAATGCAAACCTGACCCAAATTTAAGCAAAAAATGGGCCGCGACGGACAAAAAACAAACACCTTTCCATTTGCGTCAGCACATTGGGCCATGTTTTTTGTCCGCGCAGATTCAAACGACGCGGCGGACGAAATGGGACGCCGTCTTAGGAGTTGACCTGAGGATCTAGCATGTAGATACCTAGAGCATGTTTGAATTTGCCTCATTATGTAGGGCCGGTCTAGTTGTCCCCTTGGTTAGCATGGTACTGTCCTGACTACTGCCATCTTTTGGAAATGCGGTAATTTGAGTCCGCTGGCTGCTCATATTGCATTGACCAAATTCAGTGCTATTGCTATTATAGTATCCGCTAAGTTCATGGGCTTGAGATAAACAGACTCGAACTGCCGACATCCACCACAGGGTAAACCACCGCCTCCGTTTCATGCATCGTGTGGTTTTCTTTAGATCTTTAGGGTTGTAATTTATGGAAGACACTATGGTAGTTAAATGAAATAAAAAATAGCCACTCTTCCACACAAAAACTCCGCTCAAGTGGAGTTTGAAAATGGAAATCGGAGCAATGTCATGACGTACTTTAAGAAGTTTGTAGTGGATTATATACAAAATAAGGTTATTACACCCCAAAAAAATCAGAACTAAAGGAGTCTCTGTTTGGAAGTGAACTAAGAAACTCTTATTTCGAAGTTGACAATGTCGTGGGGGCGAGCTCAGGCCATGGCTCCCCCCATGGTAGTCTTTTTTCTAAAAGCAACCTTAAATTGTTAGTTCAAAATGCTCCAAATTTATATGTTTCGCCCCCTCAACATTTTATCTGTTTCATTGGCCCCTCTTTTAGTAAGATTGGCTCCGTCCCTGACAATCTTGACCATTGATTACACATCTAGTTGAAATTAGATAGTTTACATCTTCAAAATTATGTTCAACTTTAGATCTTATAATCATGTGCAACTCAATCGCCTTAGAAATAACAAATTCTCCGTTGTTAAATCACAACTAGTAAGTTTTTGAACAAAGAGACGACAAAGAGCTGAATTTGATGAAATCATAATACAATTTCAAATCCATAGGTTCATCGTATCATGCTGACATACATATACTACAATATAGAATACACTCCCATTGTCTCATAATATAAGACCATTTTGCAAGATAAACTAAGGCTTCTCCAAAGAGAACCCTCAAACCGCCCGCAACCGTCAGACTACGCGGTCCGGACGCCCTTAACCATCCAACGCGGGCCTGTGTCGGTCCTCCGTCTGCTCTGTACGTGCTTTTTTCCGCAAACATGAAACAAAAATTGGGGGCTTTGTGGTAGTCCGAACAGCAGCCACATAGGACACCAACACCCTCGGCCCACCCAAAACCCCTCCCGTACCCTACGCCTCCATTCTCCCATCTTTCTCTGCATCCGTTTTTTCTCTTGCTTTTGCCACTGCTCCACCACCCCGGCCGCCTCGACACACCCTTGCCGGAACACGACGACTCCATCACCTTCATCGCTACACTGGGTCTCCACATTGTTTGTCCTCTACCACCATTCCAGCCTCTCCTTCGTCCGCTGCACAGGTACCATCCGTCCCTACGGTACTCACCATGCCCGGCAAGTGTTCGGTAAAATGTTGCTGCTAATTTTTTTTGTCCCTTCTTCTAAGAAGTAATGGATTTAGATATGGAGTACATATATGAGCACGATGTTGAGTCGTCCGACGAAGAGGACTACACGGATAAGATGATGATGATGCAGGGGGTCCTTGCAGACGCCGAGCGTGCGTAAGGGCATGTTATCAATTTCCAGGGATCGATCAAGGGTCATCGAGTGCTTGCTATTTGTGAGCTGCGTTGGGATTTTCTCGAAGAGGAGAGGATGATGCAGTATAGTAGAGATAAGTATTTTCCTCAGTTAAGAACCAAGGTTATCAATCTAGTAAGAGAACCACGCGAAACCTCGTGAACAACACCTACACACAAAAGAGCAAATACTTGCACCCAACGTGATCAAGGGGGTTGTCAATCCCCTCGGCGGTTACTTGCAAGGATCAAATTTGATAATGGTGGATAGATAAATAAAAACGGTAAATAAAAAAAAGGTAAATAAATTGCAGGAAGGTATTTTTGGATTTTAATATAGGGTAAAGGTAGACCCGGGGGCCATAGTTTTCACTAGAGACTTTTCTCTCGAACAAAAAGCATACGGTGGGTAAACAAATTACTATTGGGCAATTGATAGAAAAACACATAGTTATGACGATATTCAAGGCAATGATCATGTATATAGGCATCACGTCCGAGACAAGTAGACGGACTCCTGCCTGCATCTACTACTATTACTCCACCCATCGACCACTATCCAGCATGCATCTAGAGTATTAAGTTCATAAAGAATGGAGTAACGCCTTAAGCAAGATGACATGATATAGACAAAGTAAATCCAACCAATATGAATAAACCCCGTCGTTTTCCCTTAATGACGATAATACAAATACATGTCAGGTCCCCTTCTGTCACTGGGTTTGAGCACACAAGATTGAACCCATTACAAAGCACCTCTCCCACAGCAAGATAAATCAATCTAGTTGGCCAAACTAAACGGATAGATCGAAGAGAAATACAAAGCTATAATAATCATGCATATAAGAATTCAAGAAATACTCAAATAATATTCATGAATAATCTGATCATAAACCCACAATTCATCGGATCCCAACAAACACACCGCAAAAGAAGATTACATCGAATAGATCTCCAAGAACATCGAGGAGAACATTGTATTAAAGATCAAAGAGAGAGAAGAAGCCATCTAGCTACTAGCTATGGACCCGTATGTCTGTGGTAAACTACTCACACGTCATCGGAAGGGAAGCAAGGTTGATGTAGAAGCCCTCCGTGATCGATTCCCCCTCCGGCAGAGTACCGGAAAAGGCCTCCATATGGGATCGCGGAAGAACAGAAACTTCCGATGGCGGAAAAAGTATTTTGGGTGGCTCTCTGATGTATTGGGAATATTTGAGAATTTATAAAGGTGGAATTAGGTCAAGAGGTGCCATGTGGGGCCCACAAGCCTGGGGGCGCGCCTACCCCCCTGTGGCGCGCCTCCCGAGCTTGTCGCTCCCTCGTGACTCTTCAGGTCTTCCCCCGAACCTTCTAGAGCCCCTTCTGGTCCAGAAAAAATTAATCCAAAGTTTTTTCTTCGTTTGGACACTGTTTGATATTGATTTTCTAAAAAGCCAAAAACAAGCAAAAACAACAACTGGCACTGGGCACTAGTTAATAGGTTAGTCTCAAAAAATGATATATAATTGCATATAAAAATTCAAGATTGATACTATAATAGCATGGAACAATAAAAAATTATAGATACGTTGGAGATGTATCAGTGCTCAATCGCAACAGGGCGCGCGATCATTTGACGCTGATGACAACTACTTTGCCCCGGATGCCCTATTCGCTGACAATTTTCGCCGCCATTTCCGGATGCAAAAAAATGTCTTCGATCGCCTCTACCATGGTGTCTGGTCCTTTGATGACTACTTCATCTTGAAGAAGGATGCCGTGGGAAGGATTGGGTTCTCTGGTTACCAGAAGTGCACGACCGCACTGCGGATACTTGCATATGTCACGTCCGCTGGTTCGTGGGATGAATACCTACAGATGTCAGAGAGCACATGCTGAGATGCCATGGTAAAATTTGCTATTGTCGTGGTCTCGGTGTTTGGAGCTCAATACGTGAGAGAACAACCCGCCGCAGACACTAAGAGGATCTTGGCAATGTCCGAAGCAAGAGGGTGGCCATGTTTGCTCGGATCTCTTGGTTGCATGCATTGGAGATGGAAGAACTGCCCAAAAACTCTACAAGGGCAATATCAAGGTCATGTTAAGAAGTCCACCATCATTATTGAAGCACTTGCATCACAAGATCTTTAAATTTGACACGTTTTTGTTTGGCATGCCCGGGTCTCACAATGACATCAATGTGCTGCAGCGATCACCATTGTTTGCTAGGGTGGCTGAAGGGACCCTCCCTGCCACTATACTGTCAATGGGCATGAATACAACATGGACTAACTATCTAGTTGATGGTATCTATCCTTCGTGGGCTACCTTTGTCAAGACCATCTCTGACCTAGTTGGTCAGAAAAAAGTCTCACTTTGCGCAAAAACAATAAGCAATTAGAAAAAAATGTTGAGAGGACATTTGGAGTTCTACAGGCACGTTTTGCAGTTGTTCATGGACCTGCTAAACAATGGGATTCGGAGACCTTGTGGGAGGTGATGACATGCTGTGTGATCACGCACAACTTGATCATGGATGCCGCCGCAGATCTTGAATTTGAGAACATGGGTGATCCTATTGAAATCCCAGACCAGAATCCGGCTACATTTAATGAATTTGTTGAAATGCATCAACAAATTCGGCATCGAGCAACTCATGAACAATTTAAGATAGATCTGATTGAGCATCTGTGAACGGTTAAAGAGAACAATATAAGTTGGAGTGTAATATTTAAATTAGAACTACTGCTGCATTTGAACATTTTTTAGCTAAACTGAAATTAAAACTAGATATGCGGCTAGTTTGATTTTGCATATGTATGCGGAACTTTAAAAAAAATTGGGAGCGGATGTATTCGGCTATTTTTGAACGGCCGGCTCCCGCATCTGTATCTGCGAACGGATGCGGTGTCCCGTTTGCAGTCAGCCGAAATGCCCTAACATGGCTTTAACTTGCAAATGGTCTCACATTATGGGACACGGGGAGTATTTTCTTTCTTTCTTTAACAAATGATTTATAGATTCCACTTGATAAGCATAAATACCGTGAGGTCTCAATTTACATTGCCGGAATTCAAGTGATTACAAAGCGAAAAAGTAGTCCTCAGTTAATCAATCCTAATTCTAATCTAAAAAAAGGTTCACAATTTGTACCACAGGCTAGATCTGTAACAGCTAACTCTGACCGACACGGAAAAGAAAAAAAAAATGCAGCCTCTCTACAAAGAAGACGAGCCGCCGCCGACGACGTTGTTGTTGGCGTCGAGCGGGACGAAGGCCAGCGCGGCGAGGACGGCGAGCAGGCACACGGGGACGAGCAGCAGCGAGAGCGGCGGCGGGGGCAGCGGCGGCAGCACGAGCGGCAGGAAGGCGAGCGACGCGGCCACCCAGAGGAACACCATGAGCAGCTGGATGGTGAAGCAGCCCGGCGGCGGCGGCGTTCTCTGGCAGCTCTTCGACCCCCCGCGGCGCTGCGGCTGCGGCTTCTGCCCCACCGGTGCCGGCGGCATCTGCATTCGGCCGTGGTGAGCGGAGCTTCTCCTCGCCGCTCTCCTCTCCATCTTGTAGGCACAGGGGATTGTACGAGGAATTCAGACCCCGCGAAGGCAACTGATGGACCACTTTCGGCGATGATTAGAGTACTAGGAGAAACTCTCCGGTCAGTCGGAGGTCGGAACTCGAAAGAACTCGTAGCCGCGGCCTGGACGGAGGAGGGTCGGGAGGCTGCAAGGGATTGTATTTCTGAAAGGAGAAGGAGGCTGCACGCAATAGAACGGGGGGTCGAGCTGGTGGTTGTTCAACGGCTTTATTAGTAGTAGTAGTAGTAGTACGATCAAAGTGGGGCGGCTGCTTGCTTCGGAGCAGGTTCGTTGAACAACGTGATGGCTAAGCTGCATGTTTTGACTGGACTCGAGCTCCAGCCACGCCCAACCTCGTATAGTCGTTCGTATCCCCGTTCCCATGCAAGCACACGCACCGGCGCGCGCCGGGTCGGGTCGTGGCTCCGTACGCCGAGATCGGCTCGGAGATCGCGTGCGCCCGGCGGGGCCGGCGACGTGGAGATCTCGGCGTCTCGTGCAGGGGCAGCAGGTGCAGCGTATGTGGAGGAGCCAGTGGTCCTGGACGCATGTGGGGAGCATGAAATTCCAAGTCTGGTAGGACGGATTAGCGGCTCATTACTGCGACCCGCCCCGTACGTAGTACTACGTGCTAATCAAGACGCGTTGGTTGAGGAGGCGACGCGTCTGGGCAAATTTTCGTGTTTTAACCATTTTTTGAAAGTTAATCGAGATCTGACCTCAGTTTATAAAAATTTCAGGATTTTACCCTTTTGCTACTGTCAGGATCCATGATGATAGGGTGTAACAGCCTGTCGTCGGGGACCTTGACGGTAGAAAACATCTCTACCGCCAAACAAGCTGGCGGTAACCTGTTAATCAAAACACGAAGTCCCATCACGCACCTGACCAAGTGGGTGCAGTCGGCGGTCGCCTTTCCCCTCCCCGATCTGTCGCTGCCGGCCGTCCGACAGCTTGCCTGCGTGCAGGTTCAGTGTCCGGGGGCATACGTACGGCGCGGTATCGGTGTGCCTTCCCTGTCGCCGCCGCTTTCTACTTCGGGACGCATGGATGAGCGCCGACGCATCGTCGTCATCGATCGCGAGCCCACACGGTTGTTTGGTGGCGCATTAATTTAGTTTTGTTGATTAAATTGAGCAGACAGCATGTGCTAGCTTAGTTCTTGGCTGGGAAGAACACATGCTGATTGCAGTACGCGACTCGGCTGAAGATTGGAGTGACGGCGTCAGCTTGTACGCACGGGTTTAAGCGCGTGTGTATGCATGCATGCTGAGCTGTTATCGTCTGCGTTTCAAGCGTTTGAAAAGTGTGTGTGCGTATGTACGAACGGGCATCGCAAGGACTTTGCACGGTGAAGATAATCACAGGTGACCAGCAAATCAATAAATCATATACATATTTTTTTCGAAGGTACGCAAATTGCGTAAACTGAAAGAAGAAGAATCGCCATGTACGAGAATAGTTCGAAAATATATCGTGTACATGCTCATATGCTAGTGACATCTGAAGCGTGACGATATTTTCTTCTGTATGCAAGACGACTCGTCTAAAGCCATTTTTTTTCCGCTGCAAATTACTCGTCTAGAGTCTTTAGTGCTGCACTTTATTCTCTTTATTTTTAATCACATTCTTTGACGGTGACTTGACGGCGCCAAAAAGCATATGCCCAAGAAAAAGGAGGACGTTCACCTGGAAACGTAACCTTGGTGCCATCCAACGAACATGATCGGTATTTCTCTACGCAATTTCTTAGACGGCAGGTGACTACATTTCTCTTTTCTGTATAAAGCGCGATCAGCCTCAACACCAGCTCGCAAAATAAGGGCAACTTCAACGCTGAACACCTAATCGTTTGTAAATGTCCAGATCAGACGGTTCGGACGCTTTTATCCATCCAACACGATTATACATGATGTACTGTTCCGTATCTATGTCTCAATTACTAGTTTAACTAATGCATGTAATAGTTGTAACCTGTTTATGATGTTGGATTATGAAGTTCATCTTCAATTCATGTTTTCGAAACTATTGTTCCGATATGTTATGTTGGGCTGTGATGTTAAAGTTTAGTTATAAATCTTAAAATCAATGTTGTTACCATAATTACAATTATAATCTCACCACTTCAACCAAAATGGTCACTACAACAATCATCTATTTTTCATCCCCTCAACCAAACACACAAATGGCTATCCCTAGCCACCTCTTGTCCTTCCAACCAAACACTAAAATATGGTTATCCAACTCTCCTAATCCCTCACAACCAAACAAAAAAAAAATGGATATCCCCAACCACATGGTTAAGGATATCCTCAACCAAGCCATCCTTGATCGTGAACCAAACACCCATGATGACGAGAAGTTGAGGAAAATGGTGGGTGCGAGGATGGTGGGTTGGGTTCGTGGTGTGAAGGTAGGGATGGGAGGTGGGACGCCGGCGCTGGAGAAGAAACATGTCCCCCAAAAGATAGATGGATGATCGAGGCAATAACATGACTGGCAACAATGGTGGCTGGACAAGGCGACAAGACAATTTTTTTAGAAGTGACGCACGTGTTCTTATTGACTCAAAAGCAGTACAGACACACGTACACACTGGAAACAACTCGAAGGACAGTGTCGTAGAGCACATTGCAGAAAAGACCTTGGAAAATAAAATTTACAAGAAAGCCCTTCTAAGTCATTCCGCCATGCATCTTGTACGGTTGCTGATCCCAATCTCCACCTCCGTCGGCCCGTGGTTAGAGAAGAGGAACAGAAGCAATCCACTGACCAAGCTCCAGGGAAGCGCCGTTGCAGCTTGCCTGCTTTTGTGGGCCTCACAAACACCCCATTGTGCGTGACGGGGACCTTTCCATTGGGGCTTGTCGGCCGGGGTTGAACCCCATGCCTCCTGGATCCCAGCTCCGTTGATGTCGCTCGACGTGGTTGACGAAGAACACCAAAGCCGCAACCCATCTTCCACACGCCCTGTTCGAGCACCACTGCCCACCGGCAGACTCCTATGCATGATTTCCCCCGTTTACCCTGCCGACGCCGGAGAGCAGAAGGGAAATGGGGAGCAGAAAAGACCACAACGACGTTGTCGCCACCACCTCGGCGTCACCGCCCAGCCACTCCACACGCCCGCCCAGACCAAGCAGAAACCAGGTGGCGCACACTTTACCTCCCAGATCTCGTGCCGACAACAGAGGGAACGACCCCGGCGGAAGAGGATCTGGAGGACTCTTATTCGCCGCCACCATCTCCACCGCGAATGCCGACGAGATGGACGGCTGAAGAACTAGCAACTCACATACACTAGCTATTGCTATACAAGCCGAACTCGGCGTCCAGTGATACGTCTCCAACGTATCTATACTTTTTTATTGTTCCGTGCTGTTATATTATCATTCTTGGATGTTTTACAATCATTTTATAGCAACTTTATATCATTTTTTGGGACTAACCTATTGACATAGTGCCCAGTGTCAGTTGCTGTTTTTTGCTTGTTTTTTACTTCGCAGAATATCAGTACCAAATGGAGTTCAAATGCAGCGAAACTTTTTGGAGAATTTTTGTGGACCAGAAGCAACAACATGTGCCAAAGAAGTACCAGAGGGGTGCCCCGAGGGGGGCACAACCCATCTGGGAGCACCTGGGGGCCCAGGCGCGTCCTGGTGGGTTGTGCCCACCTCGGTGGCCTCCCACACCGCCTCTTCGCTCTATAAATTTCCAAATATTCCAAAACCCCCAAAAATAATCCTAGATCAGAAGTTCCGCCGCCGCAAGCCTCTGTAGCCACGAAAAACCAATCTAGACCCTGTTCCGGCAACCTGCCAGAGGGGGAAATCATCACCAGTGGCCATCTTCATCATCCCGTCGGCCACCATGATGAGGAGGGAGTAGTCCACCCTCGGGGCTGAGGGTTCGTACCAGTAGCTATGTGTTTAATCTCTCTCTCTCTCTCGTGTTCTTGAGATGGCTGATACATCTCCAACGTATCTATAATTTTTTATTGTTCCACGCTATTATATTATCTGTTTTGAATGTTTTATATTCATTAATATGATATTTTATATTATTTTTGGGACTAACTTATTAACCTAGAGCCCAGTGCCAGTTTCTATTTTTTCCTTGTTTTTGAGTTTCGCAAAAAAGGAATATCAAACGGAGTCCAAACGGAATAAAACTTTGCGATGATTTTTCTTGGACCAGAAGACACCTACGAGACTTGGAGTTGAAGTCAGAAGACCCACGAGGCGACGACAAGCCGTAGGGGGGCGCCCACCTGGCTTGTGGCCCCCTCGGGAGTCCACCGACCTACTTCTTTGTCCTATATATTCACATATATTCCAAAACCCTAGAAGAGAGTCACGAAAATACTTTTCCACCACCGCAACCTTTTGTTCCCATGAGATCCCATCTTGGGGCCTTTTTCGGCGATCTGCCGGAGGGGGATTCGATCACGGAGG
Organism: Thinopyrum elongatum; assembly: GCA_011799875.1. NCBI lineage: Eukaryota > Viridiplantae > Streptophyta > Magnoliopsida > Poales > Poaceae > Thinopyrum > Thinopyrum elongatum. Next base: position 523,489,519 of record CM022299.1, read on the forward strand.
GCATCTACATCAACCCTACTGCATCTCCGATGAAGTGTGAGTAGTTTACCTCAGACCTACGGGTCCATAGCTAGTAGCTAGATGGCTTCTTCTCTCTCTTTGATTCTCAATACCATGTTCTCCTCGATGTTCTTGGAGATCTATTCGATGTAATATTCTTTTGCGGTGTGTTTGTCGAGATCCGATGAATTGTGGATTTATGATCAGATTATCTATGAATATTATTTTAATCTTCTCTGAATTCTTATATGCATGATTTGATATCTTTGTATTTGTCTTCGAATTATCGGTTTGGTTTGGCCAACTAGATTGGTATTTCTTGCAATTGGAGAGGTACCTAGTTTTGGGTTCAATCTTGCGGTGTCCTCGTCTAGTGACATAGTAGGGGTAGCGAGGCACGTATTGTATTGTTGCCATCAAGGAAAAAAGATGGGGTTTTCATCATATTGCTTGAGTTTATCCCTCTACATCATGTCATCTTACTTGAGGCGTTACTCCGTTCTTTATGAACTTAATACTCTAGATGCATGCTGGATAGCGGTCGATGTGTGGAGTAATAGTAGTAGATGCAGAATCGTTTCGGTCTACTTGACACGGACGTGATGCCTATATGCATAATCATTGCCTTGGATATCATCATAACTTTGCGCTTTTCTATCAATTGCTCGACAGTAATTTGTTCACCCACCGTATTATTTACCTTCAAGAGAGAAGCCTCTAGTGAAACCTATGGCCCCCGGGTCTATTTTCCATCATATATTTTCAGATCTATATATCAAAAATACCTTGCTGCAATTTATTTACTTTTATTTTGTTTTATGTTTTGGCAATCTTATATACTTATCTCTATCAGATCTCACCTTTGCAATTGACCGTGAAGGGATTGACAACCCCTTTATCGCGTTGGGTGCAAGTGTTTGATCGTTTGTGCAGGTGCATAGATTGGGGACTTGCTTGTACCTCCTACTGGATTGATACCTTGGTTCTCTAACTGAGAGAAATACTTATCTCTACTTTGCTGCATCACCCTTTCCTCTTCAAGGGAAAAACCAACGCAAGCTCAAGAAGTAGCAGGAATTATTTCTGCCCCCCTTGCCGGGGAGGTCTACATCAAGCCTACCAAGTACCCACCATAAACTCTCATCTCTTGCATTACATTATTCGCCATTTGCCTCTCATTTTCCTCTCCCCCACTTCTAAAACGATTTTCAGAAAAATACAAAAAGGTTTGCCTTCTTTCTGTTCGATCTTTTGTTTGCTTGTGTTACCATGTGCCTTCTTTTTGCTTGCATCTTCGCTTGCTAAAAGTTTATGGATCCTCATCCATTTGCTTATCTTTTTAAGAGATCCAATTTTGATGAACCAATTTCTAGTGATTTGAGTGCACTAGATTATCTTTATAAAGTTTTGCTTGAAATTCGTGAATCTAAAAATTGTGATGAAGTGTTAAAAGAAGAAATCTATGAAGTCATTCATGATAGCTCCTTGAATGAAAAGCATGATTGCAATGGTTCTACTATAAATTCTATTAATGTCAGTTATGCTAATGATATGCAAAACCCTAAGCTTGGGGATGCTAGTTTTGCTAGGTCCACTACTTGTTGCAATGATCATGATTGGGGTGATTTTTCTTATGATCTTGAAAATTTATTTAAGCCTCATGATGAATATGTTTGCAATAATATTGAAAGTGGGTTTGGAAGAGTGTCAACTCTAGGTAATAATGATCCCACTACTTTGGAGTATGATCAATCTTATGAAATTTTTGATAAAAGTGGGCTTGGAGAGGTCATGACTTTATTTAATGATAATCCCACTATTTTGGAAGAGTGTCAACTTTGCATGCATGAGGATCATGAAGAGAATATTTTATGTAATAGTTATATTGTTGAATTTGATTATGATCCTACATGTAATTATTATGAGAGAGGAAAATATGGATGTAGAAATTTTCATGTCACTAAATTGCCTCTCGTTATGTTGAGATTGCTATTGTTTCTTTCTTCTTCCTTGCATATGCTAGTTTTTGCTTGTCTTGATAATTTGTTTGCTTATAAAATGCCTATGCATAGGAAGCATATTAGACTTAAATTTGTTTGTCACATGTTTTATGATGCTCTCTTTGTGTTTCAATTATTATCTTTCATGTGAGCATCATTGAAATCTCAATGCCTAGCTAGGGGCGTTAAACAATAGCGCTTGTTGGGAGGCAACCCAGTTTTATTTTTATGTTTTTTGTTTTGCTTCTGTTCTTGAATAAAATACACATTATTACCTTTGTAATAATTGTGTTTTGGTGTTTTAATTAGTGTTTGAGCCAAGTACGACCTTTGGGATGGCTTACGGTGATAGTTGATTTGATCTTGCTGAAAAACAGAAACTTTTGCGTCCAGTTGCAGAATTTTAATAATTCACAGAAACTACGAAAAACTCTTAATGTTTTACAAAAGATTTATATACAAATTTTATCTGTTTTCCTAATTTTTTAGAATTTTTTGAGTAACATAAGTATTATAACAATTCTTATCTTCACAGACTATTTTGTTTTTGATAGATTATGTTTTCTATGTGTTGTTTGCTTATTTTGATGAATCTATGGGTAGTATCCGGGGGTATGAACCAGGGAGAAGTTGGAATACAGTATATATTACACCAATATAAATAAAGAATGAGTTCACAACAGTACCAAAAGTGGTGATTTATTTTCTTATACTAACGGACCTCATGAGTTTTCTGTTGAGTTTTGTGTTGTCAAGTTTTCAAGTTTTGGGTAAAGATTTGAGGGACTATGGAATAAGGAGTGGCAAGAACCTAAGCTTGGGGATTCCCAAGGCACCCCAAGGTAATATTCAAGGACAACCAAGAGCCTAAGCTTGGGGATGCCCCGGAAGGCATCCCCTCTTTCGTCTTCGTCTATCGGTAAATTTACTTGAGGCTATATTTTTATTCACCACATGATATGTGTTTTGCTTGGAGCATCTTGTATGATATGATTCTTTTCTTTTTAGTTTGCCACAATCATCCTTTCTATACACACCTTTTGAGAGGGACACGCATGAATCGTGATTTATTAGAATACTCTATGTGCTTCACTTATATCTTTTGAGCGAGGCAATTTTGCTCTAGTGCTTCACTTATATCTTTTTAGAGCACGGCGGTGGCTTTATTTTATAGAAATTGTTGAACTCTCTTGCTTCACTTATATTATTTTGAGATTCTCTAAACAGCATGGTAATTTTCTTTGGTTATGAATTTAGTCCTAATATGATGGCCATCTAAGAGGGATATAATAAAAAAATTCATATAAAGTGCATTGAATACTATGAGAAGTTTGATTCCTTATGATTGTTTTGAGATATAAAGATGGTGATATTAGAGTCATGCTAGTGAGTAATTGTGGATTGGTAGAAATACTTGTGTTAAAGTTTGTGATTCCCGTAGCATGCACGTATGGTGAACCATTATGTGATGAAGTCGGAGCATGATTTATTTATTGATTGTCTTCCATATGAGTGGCGATCGAGGACGAGCGATGGTCTTTTCCTACCAATCTATCCCCCTAGGAGCATGCGTGTAGTACTTTGTTTCGATAGCTAATAGACTTTTGCAATAAGTATGTGAGTTCTTTATGACTAATGTTGAGTCCATGGATTATACGCACTCTCACCCTTTCACCATTGCTAGCCTCTCTAGTACCGCGCAACTTTCGCCGGTGCACTACACCCACCATAACCCTTCCTCAAAACAACCACCATACCTACCTATTATGGCATTTCCATAGCCATTCCGAGATATATTGCCATGCAACTTCCACCGTTCCGTTTATTATGACACGCTTCATCATTGTCATATTGCTTTGCATGATCATGTAGTTGACATCGTATTTGTGGCAAAGCCACCATTCATATTTTTTATACATGTCTCTCTTGATCATTGCACATCCCGGTACACTGCCAGAGGCATACATATAGAGTCATATTTTTGTTCTAAGTATGGAGTTGTAAGTAAATAAAAGTGTGATGATCATCATTATTAGAGCATTGTCCCATGTGAGGAAACGATGATGGAGACTATGATTCCCCCACAAGTCGGGATGAGACTCCGGACGAAAAAAAAAGAGAGAAAAAAAGGAAAAAAAGAGAGGCCAAAGAGCCCAAAAAAAATGAGAGAAAAGAGAGAAGAGGCAATGCTACTATCCTTTTTCCACACTTGTGCTTCAAAGTAGCACCATGATCTTCATGATAGAGAGTCTCCTATTTTGTCACTTTCATATACTAGTGGGAATTTTCGTTATATAACTTGGCTTGTATATTCCAATGATGGGCTTCCTCAAAGTGCCCTAGGTCTTCGTGAGCAAGCGAGTTGGATGCACACCCACTTAGTTTCTTTTTGAGCTTTCATACACTTATAGCTCTAGTGCATCCGTTGCATGGCAATCCCTACTCACTCACATTGATATCTATTGATGGGCATCTCCATAGCCCATTGATACGCCTAGTTGATGTGAGACTATATCCTTCTTTTTGTCTTCTCCACAACCACCATATTCTATTCCACCTGTAGTGCTATATCCATGGCTCACGCTCATGTATTGCATGAAAGTTGAAAAAGTTCGAGAACATCAAAAGTATGAAACAATTGCTTGGCTTGTCATCGGGGTTGTGCATGATTTAATACTTTGTGTGATGAAGAAGGAGCATAGCCAGACTATATGATTTTGTAGGGATAACTTTCTTTGGCCATGATATTTTGAGAAGACATGATTGCTTTATTAGTATGCTTGAAGTATTATTGTTTTTATGTTAATATTAAACTTTTGTTTTGAATCTTATGGATCTGAATATTCATGCCACAATAAAGAAAATTACAAGGATAAATATGTTTGGTAGCATTCCACATCAAAAATTCTGTTTTTATCATTTACCTACTCGAGGACGAGCAGGAATTAAGCTTGGGGATGCTTGATACGTCTCCAACGTATCTATAATTTTTTATTGTTCCATGCTATTATATTATCTATTTTGGATGTTTTATATGCATTAATATGCTATTTTATATTATTTTTTGGACTAACTTATTAACCTAGAGCCCAGTGCCATTTTCTGTTTTTTCCTTGTTTTTGAGTTTCGCCGAAAAGGAATATCAAACGGAGTCCAAACGGAATAAAACTTTACGATGATTTTTCTTGGACCAGAAGACACCTACGAGACTTGTAGTTGAAGTCAGAAGACCCACGAGGCAACGACAAGCCGTGTGACGACCCCGGCTTAATCGTGCACTAACTATACACACAAATGCACACGATCAAGCCTAAGGACTCACTTGAAGATATCACAACACAACTCTAAAACATAAATAAATTCATACAAGCTTTATATTACAAGCCAGGGCCTCGAGGGCTCAAATACATAGCTCGATGGCATACAAGTGTCAGCGGAAGCATCAGATATCTGGGTACAGATATATTACAGAAATAGAGATAAGCCTTTATGAAGGTGGGGCAAAACAAAACACTATGATCAAAAGGCGTAGGCCTCCTGCCTAGGACCCTCCGAATCCTACTCCTGGTCATCGGTCGGCTCCTCGTAGTAGTACTCGCTGGGAGGGTAGTAGTAGTAGCCTTAGTCGTCGACATGGGCAGCTAACTCAGGGGCTCTGTCATCTGGCGGCGACATAAGGATATGGGGATAAAAAGAAAATAAAGCAAACGTGAGTACTCATCCGAAGTACTCAGCAAGCAAGGATCTACACTACATATGCAACATTTTCAAAGGAGGGTTGTATATGTGGAATGGGCTGCAGAAATGCCAGAATAGAGGGGAAAGCCTAGTCCTATCGTAGACTAGCATTTTCATCGGTCTTGCAGCATTAGAAGAGTGCAGAGTAACATAATGTAAAGTAGTAGTAGTGTCATCAACCTCGGCCAGAGATCCTTCCTCGACTCCCTGCGAGAAAGCAATCCCAGAGCCATACTATCCATTTCATCTCAAGTCTCCAGTTCTAGTTGTACCGATCGGGATACAACTCCGAGTGTCCGTTACCGTAGGACAGGCTATCGGTAGATTGTTTCTTCCATGCAGGGGTGCACCAACTTACCCACCACGCTCGATTAACTCTGGCCGGACACACTTTTCTGGGTCATGCCCGGCCTCGGCCAAACGATACGCTGCAACCCGACCGAATACTTAACAGAGAGGTCAGCACGCCGGACTAACCTATGCCCCCAGAGGTCTTGGGCCTTCGCCCTGGGAACTCCTGCGCATTGCGTGGGCGACCGGAAGCAGACCTAGCAACCCCTTAATACAAGCACGGTTGCGTAACCAGTCCAATCCAGCGCGCGCCGCTCAGTCGCTGACGTCTATTAAGCTTCGGCTGAAGTATACGACGCAGAACGCCCATACTATGCCCACGTGATGGTTAGTGCTATCAGGCCAGAGGCCCCTCGGATCAAATATCCAAACCGTTAGTGTGTTGGTAGTGCGGTAACGAGCAGAGACTCACGAAAGATGTGACCTCGTCGCCCCGTCTCGAGGACTTGCGGCAAGGGCTAAGAATGCCCGGCCACGCCTCGTATTCAATACTCGGGCACCATCCAGGTCCACCCGATTCCACATCACTCGCTATTAAGCTCGCGCGGGTACCCCTCAGGGCCGACCCGTCTTTATCCAGGATAAGCAGTATCAACAGTAATGTAAAGGCATCCGTGTGGTTACCATATCAAGAAGGAATCCGAGGCATCACCCTCGTTGGACTCCCACCTGACGTATACATCAAGGTGAACGAAGGAGGAATCACCCTCGAGGTCCACACTTGAAGGGTTGCACGATGACGTCGTTATCGGGGGTGGTGTAGGAGGAATCACCCTCGCTTACCACGACCGATTAACTAACCTACAAGGTTATCATCAGAAGTGCTGACGAGGTATCACCCTCGGCACTCGATATTAACCCAGTAGTGTCGAGCAGTTAAGGGGAAGTGACGTGCAATGTCGGGGCCTGGCCTTCGATCCCGTTGATCGGGTCTTCTGAGAATCCAGCGGGGCAGTCGGGATATAGTGGGGTCTCTGATGGTCTCTACCCAACCTATTCTAAACAGTTTAGGATAACAGGTAAGTATCAACAACGGGTTACAAGTAAACAGGCTATGCAGCAGATATAGGATACAGTAACAGCAGCAGATTCTAATGCAAGCATAAGAGAGAAGAGAGTGGGCGATATCGGAATGCTCAAAAGGGGGGTGCTTGCCTGGAAGCTCGGCGGCAAGGGACTGATCATCTGGAGCGTAGTCGACCTCCGGAGCTGTGTCAGTCTCGGGAGCTACATCGACATCGAGGTCTATCGAGAGAGAAGAGGGGGAAGAAACATATAAATGCATAGCAACGATGCAGTACAGGGCATGCTATGCTAAGATGCAGTGCAGGGTTGCCTACCGATGCACCTAAGTCATTTTAGTTATTATAGGATTAAGGTGGAATTTATTTACCGGTGATTATGCACTATTCATCTACCGAATATGGCCTCGAAGTTGCAGTTTCACCTACGTAGGGGGTTCCGGCATCGAAACAGACGACACGATCAGATTCGTCTCGTCGTTTCGAGCAACTTTCATGTTTTAAGTTTTTCGATCTGAGCTACGGTTTAAAAGTTATTAATTTCTGAAGTTTTAATCAACTTTCTGGAATTATTTTTATTTACAGAAAATGATATATGACGTCAGCATGACTAGGTGATGATGTCAGCAGTCAACAGCGGCTGACCAGAGTCAAACCTGACATGTGGGTCCAGTGGGACCCACATGTCAGTCTCTGTTAAGACTAACAGTGAATTAATCTAACTAACAGGGTTAATTAGGGGGTGGGCCCCATATGTCAGTGAGTGCTTAGCCACTTAATTAGCTAAACTAATTATTTATCTAATTATTTATTTATTTTAATTAGTTTATTGGAGTGGGGCCCGCGTGTCAGTGACACTGGTCCGCCATGTCAGCGCGTTGACTCAGGTCAACGGGGTCAAAGGGGCACGCGGGGCCCCACAGTTAGTGACCCCGAGGCAGGGCCCACGGCTCCACGTCGGCTGCCGGCGCCGGAACAGCGCCGGTGACCGAAAAACATGGCGGCGCAGCTCGAGGCTCGCCGGAATTCCGCTACGGTGAAGCGTTTGACGTGCGGTTGCTTGCGTTCGAACGAGCGCGCTACGCCGCATCCAACACGGGTGGTCTCCGGGCCGGAGATGACTGGGAACGACGGCGGCGACCACCACTACGGCGACCGGAGCTCGACCATGACCAGATTCGGGGCTGGGGCTCACGCAGAAGCAAAAGAGCTAGCTAGTGAAGATCTATGCGTCACGGGGAAGCTTACGGACGCGCTCGCTCGACCGTTAGGTCACTAGAGTCACGCCGGCGACGAGCTCGCGCGGCGGCGGTTCGGCTATGAAGAAGATCGACGGCTACGAGTGCGGGGAAGGGGAGAAAGAGAGGGGCTCGACGCGGCGGCTTACAGTGCGGCTCACGATGGCCCTTGGGGGGTTTAGTAGCTGCAGTCGGGCTCGAGCTCGTCGGAGTCACGCCGGCGATGCAGAAGAGGGGCGGAGCTCGATACAACCAGGTGAGGGCTCCCCGGCCCCAATTAGTAGACGTAGGCGACGCGGTCCGGCACGGCGCACCTCCCGGACATGGTGGTGGCTCGCGGGGACGCCAGGGACCGCAAGGTCGACGGAGCAGAGGCGACGGTGGCGCTCGGTCGTCGGTGGATTAGAGGGAGAGAAGGGAGGAGCGAGCGAGGAGAGTGGGGGAGAATGAGCGGATGAGGACGGCGGAGAGGTGGAGGGGTCGACCTTATCCCCTCCACGGCCTCTGTAGCGTCGCCGTGTCGGCGTATCGTCGGTGCGCGCCGACGCGTCCACGGCCGTGCCGACACGCGTGAGGGGAGAGAAGGGGAGGGCTAGCTGGGCCGGATCGGGGCACTGTGCACTTAGGCCCAGTGCACAGTGCCTCGTTTTATTTTTCGATTTCTCTTTTCTAATTTTCTTTTATTTCTTTCTGTTTTATAATAGTTAGGCCACAAATGCACTTTTGTAAAATATGAATCTTGGCTCAAATATTGCAGTGCAATGTTAGCCTTCATCATAAACTTGTTTGGGCAAAATAGGATTTTATTTGAATTTGATATGATTTTAAATGGATTAAATAATTCTGTTTTGGTGCTGTTTCATATTGTTGCAGTCATTTAACTAATCCAAGCATCATTGGTTATATTTTTATAAGTGCTTCTGGAATATTTGCTATTTAGTGAACATTTTTCCAATAGTGTTTGAGCAAATTTATTTTGCACTTTTGAATTTGGGTTGATTTCCAGAATAGAGTTTGAATTGTTTGGGTTAACCACTATGACTAGGCACTGCAAATGTTATGACTTGGCACTATTAGCAGATAATCACAGTGGCTATTACACAGGGGTGTTACAAGCCATAGGGGCGCGCCCCCCTGGTTTGTGGCCTCTTCGGGAGTCCACCGACCTACTTCTTCGTCCTATATATTCACATATATTCCAAAACCCTAGAAGAGAGCCATGAAAATACTTTTCCACCGCCGCAACCTTCTGTTCCCGTGAGATCCCATCTTGGGGCCCTTTCCGGTGATCTGCCGGAGGGGGATTCGATCACGGAGGGCATCTACATCAACCCTATTGCCTCTCCGATGAAGCGTGAGTAGTTTACCTCAGACCTACGGGTCCATAGCTAGTAGCTAGATGGCTTCTTCTCTCTCTTTGATTCTCAATACCATGTTCTCCTCGATGTTCTTGGAGATCTATCCGATGTAATATTCTTTTGTGGTGTGTTTGTCGAGATCCGATGAATTGTGGATTTATGATCAGATTATCTATGAATATTATTTGAATCTTCTCTGAATTCTTATATGCATGATTTGATATCTTTGTATTTCTCTTCAAATTATCGGTTTGGTTTGGCCAACTAGATTGGTATTTCTTGCAATGGGAGAGGTGCTTAGTTTTGGGTTCAATCTTGTGGTGTCCTCACCCAGTGACATAGTAGGGGTAGCGAGGCACGTATTGTATTATTGCCATCAAGGATAAAAAGATGGGGTTTTCATCATATTGCTTGAGTTTATCCCTCTACATCATGTCATCTTACTTAAGGCGTTACTCCATTCTTTATGAACTTAATACTCTAGATGCATGCTGGATAGCAGTCGATGTCTGGAGTAATAGTAGTAGATGAAGAATCGTTTCGGTCTACTTGACACAGACGTGATGCCTATATGCATAATCATTGCCTTGGATATCGTCATAACTTTGCGCTTTTCTATCAATTGCTCGACAGTAATTTGTTCACCCACCGTATTATTTACCTTCAAGAGAGAAGCCTCTAGTGAAACCTATGGCCCCCGGGTCTATTTTCCATCATATATTTTCAGATCTATATATCAAAAATACCTTGCTGCAATTTATTTACTTTTATTTTGTTTTATGTTTTGGCAATCTTATATACTTATCTCTATCAGATCTCACCATTGCAATTGACCGTGGAGGGATTGACAACCCCTTTATCACGTTGGGTGCAAGTGTTTGATTGTTTGTGCAGGTGCATAGATTGGGGACTTGCTTGTACCTCCTACTGGATTGATACCTTGGTTCTCTAACTGAGGGAAATACTTATCTCTACTTTGCTGCATCACCCTTTCCTCTTCAAGGGAAAAACCAACGCAAGCTCAAGAAGTAGCAATGGCACGATCTTGATGTATTGCGGGCTTTGTTAATATTGTTGGATCATATGGTGTTTCTCCCTCTCTATCTTGTTGTGATGAAATGAGTTTTCCCTTTGAGATTTCGTTCTTATCGGATTGAATATTTTTATGGATTTGAGAGCACTTGATATATGTCTTGCATATGAATATCCGTGTTGACAATGGGGTATTATATTGATTCATTTGATATATGTTTTGGCACTCAACTCACGGATTCCCGAGGTGACATTTGGGTAATCTATGCGTTGATGCACATTCTCGTCTTTCTTTCTCCGGTAAAAATCTTGGGGCACTCTTTGAGGTTCTTTGTGTTGGATTGAGTATTATGAATCTGAATTTTGTTTTGGTGTTATTTTAGTACGAACTCTTGGATAGATCGATCGGAAAGAATAGCTACAAACAATTTATTCTTATGTTCTCCGCTAGATAAGAGCTTTGGAGTGATTCTTCGTTGCACGTTGAGGGATGGTTATGTGATCCAATTATATTAGCATTGTTGAGAGATTGCACTAGCGAAAGTACGGACCCTAGGCCTCATTTTCAAGCATTGCAATACCGTTTGTGCTCCATTTTATCAATTGCTACCTTGCTGTTTTTTTATTGTTCTTATCACAAAAATCAATATCTACTATCATTACTACACTTGTATCACCCTCTCTTCGCCGAACTAGTGCACCTATACAAATTACCATTGTATTTGGTGTGTTGGGGACACAAGAGACTCTTTGTTATTTGGTTGCAGGGTTGTTTGAGAGAGACCATCTTCATCCTATGCCTCCCACGGATTGATAAATCTTAGATCATCCACTTGAGAGAAAATTGCTACTGTCCTACAAAACTCTGCGCTTGGAGGCCTAACACGAGTCTACAAGAATAAAGTTGCGTAGTAGACATCAAGCTCTTTTCTGGAGCCGTTGCTGGGGAGGTGAGTTCTTGAAGGTAAATCTTTAGATCTTGCAATCGAATCTTTTAGTTTCTTGTTCTATCACTAGTTTGGTTTATAAAAAGAAAATTACAAAAAAAATGGAATTGAGGTGGTCTCATATTGTTCATCTTTATAATGTCTATCTTGAAAATGATGGATCGGAAAATTATGCTCAATTGATAGAAGAAGAATTCAATAAAATGTTTGGCATAAATTCCATGAATGATGAGCATGATTGCAATGTTGCTAGTATGAATTCTTTGAATATCCATGATGCTAATTATATGCAAAGCCATAAGCTTGGGGATGCTATGTTTGATGAAGATGATATTTTTAGTCCCCCAAGTTTTGATGAGCAAGTTTATTATGATAATAGCATGCCTCCTATCTATGATGATTATATTGATAAAAGTGGGTTTGGAAGAGTGTCAACTTTATGTAATGATGATCCCACTATTTTGGAGGGTGTTGAATCTTATTGTGATAATTATGAAAGTGGATTTGGAGAGGTCATGACTTTATTTAGTGATGAATCCACTATTTTGGAAGAGGTTTCCATTGATTATGACAACAAAGTTGCTATCTATGATGATTATGGTGATGACATGTATGCTATAAAGAATAATGATAACCATGAAACTTGTCATCATGATTTTTATTTTCAATTGGATTATGCCTCACATGATAGTTATTTCGTTGAGTTTGCTCCCGCTACTATTCATGAGAATAAATTTGCTTATGTGGAGAGTAATAAAATTTCTATGCTTGTAGATCATGAAAGGAATGCTTTATGTGATAGTTATATTATTGAATTCATTCATGATGCTACTGAAAATTACTATGAGAGAGGAACTTATGCTTTTACATATTGCAACAATATCAAGTTTTTTCTCTATGTGTTGAAAATCTAGAAGTTTTGCTTGTTTTACCTTCCTATGCTAGTTGATTCTTGCTCCCATGAATTGTTTGCTCACAAAATCCCTATGCATAGGAAGTATGTTAGGCTTAAATGTGCTAGTCATATGCTTCATGATGCTCTCTTTGTGTTTCAATTCTTATCTTTTATGTGAGCATCATTGAAATCATCAAGCCTAGCTAAAAAGGCATTAAAGAAAAGCGCTTGTTGGGAGACAACCCAACATTTATCCCAACTGTTTTTGTGTGTTCACATGATTAATATACTGTAGTAATCATGTTTTATAGCTTTTATTTCAATAAAGTGCCAAGTAAAGTCTTTGGGATAGTGTGGATGATAGTTGACTTGATTCTGTGCAAAAACAGAAACTTTTGCGTCCAGTGCAGCAATTCCTGTATTTTACTGGAACGTGGAAAAAATCTATTTTTTTTACAGTTTATGGGCATACAAATTTTCTACGTTGTCCGGTTGCTTCAGAATTTTTGGAGTTACAGAAGTATGAGCTTAATTCATATCTTTACGTACTGTTCTGTTTTTGACAGATTCTGTATGCAATGCATAGTTTGCTTGTTTTATGGTTTCTATGGCTTATGTTGCTTAATATAAATTGTGGAAATTGTAGAGTACAATAGGCATTGTGTTATAACAATTATGAATCTTATCTTGACAGTACCAAAGTGAATGATTTGTCTTTATCATACTAACCCATCTCACGAAGTTCCGTTAAGTTTTGTGTGATTGAAGTTTTCAAGTTTTGGGTGAGATATCGATATGAGGAGAATAAGGAGTGACAAGACCCTAAGATTGGGGATTCCCAAGGCACCCCAAGGTAATATCCAAGGAATATCCAAGCAACTAAGCTTGGGGATGCCCCGGAAGGCATCCCCTCTTTCGTCTTCAACATTATCGGTAACCTCACTTGGAGCTATATTTTCATTCGTCACATGATATGAGTTTTGCTTGGAGAGTCATTTTATTTTATTAGGATTTGCTTTCTGTTATTTAGAATAATTTTTTTAATCTCTTACTTCAATAAAAGTGGCAAGGATAGCCTTCACCATGCTTATTCTGCAAGTATATGAGTTGCTGTTTCAAAACAGAAAGTTTATCTCTATTACAAAAATTCTCTAGAAAAGCAAGAATGTGATAAAATGTTGAAACTTTTTGTACAGTAAGCTATAATAAATTTTCTACAGTGTGGTAATTTTTCAAAAAAAATTAAGTTAGGTGAGTATGAGGAATATTGCACTCTTTACAGACTGTTCTGTTTAGACAGATTGCTGTTATGTTTGCATTGGTTGCATATGTTTGCTTGTTTAATGATTCTATTTGAGGATAGGAGTATTAAATATGCAGAGGCATTTAGTATGCAATGTTAAATTATAATTTTAGTGATTTGCTACAGTAGAGAATGATAAGGTTATGCATTGATTTATACTAACTTATCTCACGAGTTCTTGTTGAGTTTTGTGTGGATGAAGTTTTTAAGATTTAGGGAAACTGTGATATAAAAGGAATTAAGGAGACACAAAAGATCAAGCTTGGGGATGCCCAAGGCATCCCAAGATAATATGTCAAGAAGTCTCAAGCATCTAAGCTTGGGGATGCCCCACTAGGCATCCCACCTTTCTTCATCAACAATTATCGGTTAGCCTCGGTTGAGCCTAAGTTTTTGCTTCTTCACATGATGTGTGCTATTCTTAGAATTTTATTTTATTTTGTTTTGCTTGCTGTTTTAATAAAATACTTAGATCTAGAGAGTCCTCACATAGCTACCTATTTACTTAACTACTCATTTGATCTTAGTTTATATCTTTTTGGAGTAGTTTGTCATTTACTCTCATGCTTCACTTATTTTGAGAGTTGAAAATTTTGAAGAAATACTTATGCTCCCGTGCTTCACTTAAATTTATTTGAGAGCTTGTTAGTAGCAATGGTAATATATAAATTTAGTCCCAAAGTGATGGATATTCAAGAGGGATATAATAAAAACTTTCATGAAGATCATTGGATATGATAAGTTTGATTCCTTGCAATAGTTTTGCGATATGGAGATAATAATATGTGAGTCATGTTGGTGAGTAATTATACTTTAGTAAGAATATTGGTGTTAAGGTTTGTGATTCCCTATGCAAGCACGAAAGTCAATAGTTATGCAATGAAATTACATCCTACTTGTGGTGCATTATTCGGTGTTAGTTATGCTTAATGCTCGTTTATGAGAATTTTTGTTTCTTGGTTAGTTGCTTCTCAATCTATTTGCTATCCTCCATTTGTACTAAGTGAGAATACTACTTGTGCATACAAATTCCTTAAACCCAGTTTTGCCATATGAGTCCACCATACCTACCTATATGCGGTATTTTCGTGTCGTTCTAAGCAAATTTGTATGTGCCATCTCTAATTTTCAAAATAATTTCCTTTTTGTGTGCTCGTACCGCTCATGAAACGATAGGGGGTGGCTGATATTTTTCCATGCTAGATGTGTTATTCTCAAGATGAGTGTTTTTTCACTTGTCATTGCACGAGAGTACGGCAAAGGTAATAGGGATGCCCAGTCCCGAAATGAAAAATGAATTTACTTTATATTGTCAAATAATAAATTCCTTGGAGAGTGTTGGTATGGAAGGCACCCGTGGATATGGCTAGCCAGGGATTGTGAAAGAATGGTGGAAAAAGGAATAAACTTTATTTTCTGTTTGGGAACCGCCTATGATATATCTAGCATGGAAAGTATTGGGAACTACTCGATCATTTTCGTTGACAGGAAAAGCATGCCACCCAAAATGTTTCTATCTCTCTTTTTCGCTTTGAGCTCTGGCACCTCTACAAATCCCTACTTCCCTCTGCGAAGGGCCTATCTATTTACTTTATGCAATTTTTATTTTTATTTGAGTCTCCATCTTCTCTTATAAAGCACCAACTAAGGGGCACTATGATCGTACTTGAGCATTGGATGTAGCTAATATGCGAGTGTGTTTCATGAATGGATCAATGATTGAGCATGATGGGCTAGGGATAACTTTCTTTAGTGTTGATATTTTGAAAGACATGGTTACTTGTTGATATGCTTGAGTATTGAAATCTTCATGTCAAAACTAGACTGTTGCTTTGAAGCATATAAAAGTTCAAATGTCCATGCTACAAAAAAAAAAGAAAATGTGATGAACATGATAGGCAGCATTCCACATCAAAAATTCTGTTTTTATCATTTACCTACTCGAGGACGAGTAGGAATTAAGCTTGGGGATGCTGATACGTCTCGAATGTATCTATAATTTTTGATTGTTCCATACTGTTATATTATCATTCTTGGATGTTTTACAATCATTTTATAGCAACTTTATATCATTTTTTGGGACTAACCTATTGACATAGTGCCCAGTGCCAGTTGCTGTTTTTTGCTTGTTTTTTACTTCGCAGAATATCAGTACCAAACGGAGTCCAAATGCAGTGAAACTTTTTGGAGAATTTTTGTGGACCAGAAGCAACAACATGGGCCAAAGAAGTACCAAAGGGGTGCCCCGAGGGGGGCACAACCCACCTGGGGGCCCAGGCACGCCCTGGTGGATTGTGCCCACCTCGGTTGCCTCCCGCACCGCCTCTTCGCTCTATAAATTCCCAAATATTCCAAAACCCCTAGAAATAATCCTAGATCAGAAGTTCCGCCACTGCAAGCCTCTGTAGCCACGAAAAACCAATCTAGACCCTGTTCTAGCACCCTGCCGGAGGGGGAAATCATCACCGGTGGCCATCTTCATCATCCCAGTGGCCACCATGATGAGGAGGGAGTAGTCCACCCTCGGGGTTGAGGGTTTGTACCAGTAGCTATGTGTTTAATCTCTCTCTCTCTCTCGTGTTCTTGAGATGGCATGATCTTGATGTATCGCGGGCTTTGTCAATATAGTTGGATCATAAGGTGTTTCTCCCTCTCTATCTTGTTGTGATGAATTGAGTTTTCCCTTTGAGATTTCTGTCTTATCGGATTGAATATTTTTATGTATTTGAGAGCACTTGATATATGTCTTGCATATGAATATCCATGGTGATAATGGGGTATTATATTGATTCACTTGATATATGTTTTGGCACTCAACTCGCGGATTCCCGAGGTGACATTGGGGTAATTTATGCATAGGGGTTGATGCACGTTCTCGTCTTTGTTTCTCCGGTAGAAATCTTGGGGCAATCTTTGAGGTTCTTTGTGTTGGATTGAGTATTATGAATCTGAATTTGTTTTGGTGTTATTTTAGTACGAACTCTTGGATAGATCGATCGGAAAGAATAGCTACAAACAATTTCTTCTTATGTTCTCCGCTAGATAAGAACTTTGGAGTGATTCTTCGTTGCACGTTGAGGGATGGTTATGTGATCCAATTATATTAGCATTGTTGAGAGATTGCACTAGCAAAAGTACGGACCCTAGGCCTCATTTTCAAGCATTGCAATACCGTTTGTGCTCCGTTTTATCAATTGCTACCTTGCTGTTTTTTATTGTTCTTATCACAAAAATCAATATCTACTATCATTACTACACTTGTATCACCATCTCTTCACCGAACTAGTGCACCTATACAAATTACCATTGTATTTGGTGTGTTGGGGACACAAGAGACTCTTTGTTATTGATACGTCTCCAACGTATCTACAATTTTTTATTGTTCCATGCTATTATATTATCTGTTTTGGATGTTTTATATGCACTAATATGCTATTTTATATTATTTTTGGGACTAACCTATTAACCTAGAGCCCAGTGCCAGTTTCTGTTTTTTCCTTGTTTTTGAGTTTTACAGAAAAGGAATATCAAACGGAGTCCAAACGGAATAAAACTTTCGCGATGATTTTTCTTGGACCAGAAGACACCTACGAGACTTGGAGATGAAGTCAGAAGACCCACGAGGCGATGACAAGCCGTAGGGGTGCGCCCTAGGGGGGGGCGCCCCTCGGCTTGTGGCCCCTCGGAGGTCTCCTAACCCAAATCTTTGGCCTATATATTCCCAAATATTCCCAAACCATCAGAGGCATCCACAAAAATACTTTTCCATCGCCGCAAGCCTCTGTTCCCGTGAGATCCCATCTTGGGGCCTTTTTCGGCGATCTGCCGGAGGGAGATTCGATCACGGAGGGCATCTACATCAACCCTATTGCCCTTCCGATGAAGCATGAGTAGTTTACCACAGACCTACGGGTCCATAGCTAGTAGCTAGATGGTTTCTTCTCTCTCTTTGATCCTCAATACCATATTCTCCTCGATGTTCTTGGAGATCTATCCAATGTAATCTTATTTTGCGGTGTGTTTGTCGAGATCCGATGAATTGTGGATTTATGATCAGATTATCTATGAATATTATTTGAATCTTCTCTGAATTCTTATATGCATGATTTGATATCTTTGTATTTCTCTTCGAATTATCTGTTTGGTTTGGCCAACTAGATTGGTATTTCTTGCAATGGGAGAGGTGCTTAGTTTTGGGTTCAATCTTGCGGTGTCCTCACCCAGTGACATAGTAGGGGTAGCGAGGCACGTATTGTATTGTTGCCATCAAGGATAAAAAGATGGGGTTTTCATCATATTGCTTGAGTTTATCCCTCTACATCATGTCATCTTACTTAATGCGTTACTCTGTTCTCTTGAACTTAATACTCTAGATGCATGCTGGATAGTGGTCAATGTGTGGAGTAATAGTACTAGATGCAGGCAGGAGTCGGTCTACTTGACACGGACGTGATGCCTATATTCATAATCATTGCCTTGGATATCATCATAACTTTGCGCTTTTCTATCAATTGCTCGACAGTAATTTGTTCACCCACCGTATGTTTTATTTCAAGAGAGAAGCCTCTAGTGAAACCTATGGCCCCCAGGTCTATTTTCCATCATATATTTTCATATTTATAAACCAAAAAACCCAAAAATACCTTGCTGCAATTTATTTGTTTTTATTTTGTTTTACGTTTTAGTAATCTTTTATATCTATCTCTATCAGATCTCACCATTGCAGTTGACCATGAAGGGATTGACAACCCCTTTATCGCGTTGGTTGCAAGTGTTTGATTGTTTGTGCAGGTGCATAGGTTGGAGACTTGCTTATACCTTCCTACTGGATTGATACCTTGGTTCTCTAACTGAGGGAAATACTTATCTCTACTTTGTTGCATCACCCTTTCTTCTTCAAGGGAAAAACCAATGCAAGCTCAAGAAGTAGCAGGAAGAATTTCTGTTATTTGGTTGCAGGGTTGTTTGAGAGAGACCAACTTCATCCTACGCCTCCCACGGATTGATAAACCTTAGGTCATCCACTTGAGGGAAAATTGCTACTGTCCTACAAAACTCTGCGCTTGGAGGCCCAACACGAGTCTACAAGAATAAAGTTGCATAGTAGACATCATCCAGCGGCTCCCCCCATGGACGGCCAGGGCCGTCAGGAGAGGAGAGTCGTCGGAGACCGGCCGGAGACAAGGTCGCCGCACGCGATAACGAGTCGCCTCTCTCTCGTCTTGGGAGAGAAGGGGAAAGAGACTCTCTCTCCATATCTGTCTGGCACTGACTTCACGAGGTGACAAGGCGACAAGACAATGCCACTGGTGGTGGCAGATAACCCGTTGGCAAGCGTAAGAGAAGGCGGATCGTGAAATAAAAACACATAAACTTTTCTAGATGTAACATATTGAGGTTGGTCGTTGCTTGATCCAATCAATTGTGATTTTGGAAAGAAGCATAACCTATAAGAGATAAACCCTAGCCTCAAGAGTAATAGAATCTCAATTTCACCGTCTGTGTTTCCATTGGTTCCCCTAGTCTCCGGTGGCCACATCAACACCAAAAGACGGGATGAACCACATATCACCGTTGGGTTATGGTCTAATTTTTTTTCTCAACACTAGTTTATGTCTATGGTGGTGGTGTCTCGATGATGGAGGTAACGTCACATATAATAAAAGCCTCATTCTATCTGTCCTGGTGTGGTCTCATGGCCAAGACAAAGCACACCATAGAGTTTGTGGTGCTTTTGTCCCATGAAATGACATATCTACAACCCATTGGGTCATTGTTCGACGCACCGATCTGCAATGGTTATTCGCCCGATCGTCTTCCCCGACAATACAACAACGTGCAACGGTTCGACAATCTAGCTTGCAAGGGGTGTGTCTTCGATCTCAATGCATTCAATGATCTTCTGTTCTTACTTACCGGGATGGATGGTTCATCAGCCTTATTAAACCCTTTGAGGTTAGTTTAGCTTATGTAGGTTTTGTCTTCTGTAATTTCTTCGAGGGCTCCAAAAAAGGTGAAAATGCAAAAGATCAAGTTAGAGGCAACGACATCAAGGAACTTTGATGCAGCTTTTAGTTGTATAAGAATTCGTTTTCTAAGTGTATTTTTGGTTTCTTCGATCCGACGTAATATTTATGTATTTGATGAATAAAATTGTTTTTTAAGATGTCTAAGTTGTAGGCAATTTCTTTTTGAAGGAATGGCATCCTTAGTTTTTCTATCATTTTAAGAGAACACCACCATCTTTATTAGTATAAGTAATATATTTACCTAACCGATGAAGCCCAGTCCCATCCACCTTACAACTCTAGTTTTTTTTTCATTTTGAGGGTTAACTAGTGATTTGGTATATAAAATTCCCTATTTGGTGCTTATTGTGTCAAATTGCTCGACAAACACACATGGTAGACCCCGGCGGAAGAGGATCTGGAGGACTCTTATTCGCCGCCACCATCTCCACCGCGAACGCCGATGAGATGGGCGGCCAAAGAACTAGCAACTCACCTACACTAGCTATTGCTATACAAGCCGAACTTGGCGTCTAGCGACTCCCCCCATGGACGGCTAGGGCCGTCAGGAGAGGGGAGTCGTCGGAGACCGGCCGGAGACAAGGTCGCCGCACGCGATAACGAGTCGCCTCTCTCTCGTGTTGGGAGAGAATGGGAAAGAGACTATCTCTCCTTGTCTGTCTGGCACTGACTTCACGAGGCGACAAGGCGACAAGACAATGCCACTGGTGGTGGCAGATAACCCGTTGGTAAGCGTAAGAGAGGGCGGATCGTGAAATAAAAAAACACATAAACTTTTCTAGATGTAACATATTGAGGTTGGTCGTTGCTTGATCCAATCAATTGTGATTTTGGAAAGAAGCATAATCTATAAGAGATAAACCCTAGCCACAAGAGTAATAGAATCTCAATTTCACCGTCTGTGTTTCCATTGGTTCCCCTAGTCTCCGGTGGCCACATCAACACCAAAAGACAGGACGAACCACATATCACCGTTGGGTTATGGTCTAATTTTTTTCTCAACACTAGTTTATGTCTATGGTGGTGGTGTCTCGATGATGGAGGTAACGTCACATATAATAAAAGCCTCATTCTATCTGTCCTGGTGTGGTCTCATAGCCAAGACAAAGCACACCATGGAGTTTGTGGTGCTTTTGTCCCATGAAATGACATATCTACAACCCATTGGGTCATTGTTCGACGCGCCGATCTGTCAATGGTTATTCGCCCGATCGTCTTCCCCGACTATACAACAACGTGCAACGGTTCGACAATCTAGCTTGCAAGGGGTGTGTCTTCGATCACAATGCATTCAACGATCTTCTGTTCTTACTTACCGGGATGGATGGTTCATCAGCCTTATTAAACCCTTTGAGGTTAGTCTAGCTTATGTAGGTTTAGTCTTCTGTAATTTCTTCGAGGGCTCCAAAAAAGGTGAAAATGCAAAAGATCAAGTTAGTGGCAACGACATCAAGGAACTTTGATGCAGCTTTTAGTTGTATAAGAATTTGTTTTCTAAGTGTATTTTTGGTTTCTTCGATCCGACGTAATATTTATGTATTTGACGAATAAGATTGTTTTTTAAGATGTCTAAGTTGTAGGCAATTTCTTTTTGAAGGAATGGCATCCTTAGTTTGTCTATCATTTTAAGAGAACACCACCATCTTTATTAGTATAAGTAATATATTTACCTAACCGATGAAGCCCAGTCCCATCCACCTTACAACTCTAGTATTTTTTTTCCATTTTGAGGGTTAACTAGTGATTTGGTATATAAAATTCCCTATTTGGTGCTTATTGTGTCAAATTGCTCGACAAACACACATGGCAGAGTGTTTTTTTAGGGAAGGGTCATCATGGCTAGCTTTATTAAATTTAAATAATTGTTATATCATCCACCAGCAAAGGTAAAATAAAATCTGGGGGGTTATCCAGCCACAAAGATGGTGGATTATCCCTGCCAAACCAAGCTAGCTCATGCGCAACAGAATTAGACTCCCTGTTACAGTATTGAACCGCGACCTTTCCAAACTCCTGAATTAGCTCTCGACATTCCTCCAAACCTTACAACTCTAGTATTTTTTTTTTTCATTTTGAGGGTCAACTAGTGAGCTGGTATGTAAAATTCCCTATTTGGTGCTTATTGTGTCAAATTGCTCGACAAGCACACATGGCAGAGTGTTTTTTTAGGGAAGGGTCATCATGGCTAGCTTTATTAAATTTAAATAATTGTTACATCATTCACCAGCAAAGGTAAAATAAAACCTGGGGGGTTATCCAGCCACAAAGATGGTGGATTGTCCCCCCCAAACCAAGCTAGCTCATGCGCAATAGAATTAGACTCCCTATTACAGTATTGAACCACGGCCTTTCCAAACTCCTGAATTAGCTCTCGACATTCCTCCAAGATAAGTGTTGCGACTGACGCGAAACTATCATTCGATTTAATGGCATCAACCACACCCATGCAGTTAGACTGGACAATCAAAGAATGACAAGCCAGTCATCGTGCGGTGATCAGCCCTTCCGTTAATGCAACCGCCTCGGCAGTTTGTATGTCAAAGACATTGATCAAGCCCTTACATGATGCACCAATGAAATCCATGCATCATCTCGTACAACAGCACCACAAGCCCCAACTCCATCAACAAAAGAAGCACCACGTTTAGTATCTGACACCCAGCAGGAGGCTTTTCCATTGATTCTTTCTCTCCTGGATAGAACTTTTCCCAGCGCTTCGGGCGTAGTTCAATGCTAAAGCTTGAATTGATAATGTTGTACGCTTTGGGCTTTGAATATTTTCATCCTTCATGATCTATCGACATTGCCACCAAAAGTACCAGCAAGCAACAAGGAACGCCTCCGGGTGTGTTGGCAGAGCGTAGTGGGACAGACCAACTCGGGAAGTGATTCGGAAGCAGTTTCATTTCGTTTCAACAATTTTGGCCGATCTTTCCATTTCTGGTTTTCATGGTTTACTTCATTTGTTCCTTTTCTTTGGTTTGTTGGTTTTTCCGGTTCCATTTCCTTACTTTTTATACTTCTTTCCTTCTTTATTCTTTATTAACTAGTTTTTTTATAGTTTTTTCTCTGCCGACTTCCTTTGGGCTTTTCTCGGTTATGTTGGATTTATTTTTTCCTTCTCTTTTTCCCCCATTTTTTTTCTATTTTCTTATCATGAATATTTTTTTAGAAAATTGTAAAGATTTATTTAAAAATTTGTAAACATTTTATGTTTTTATCATTTTTTAAATTTATGAACATTTTTACACACACCGTGAACATTTTACAATAACACGATGAAATTTATGCAATGCAATTCAAATAGTTTTTAAACTTGGTACTGTATTTGAAGTTTTGAACATGTTATATTTTTTAATATGCAGTGAATATTTTTCAAAAATTTACAAATAGTTTTTTAACTATTTTTAAAAAATGAAGGAATATTTTTCTATTATGATTATTTAAATTTATCAGTTTTTAGAATTTGTACAACATTTTAAAAACATTTTTCATATTTCGTTTGATATTTGTTTGAGGGATTCGTTCTATTTTTTACTAGATGAATACCCCGCGCATTGCGGCGGGACATCTAGTAGTCTTCTAAATGCTTAATGGCTTACCCCACAAAAAAATGCTTAATGGCTTGGTCTCAACAACCATCGGAAGGGTTGTTTTATTTTTTTACTAATGGGCCACTGATCTCCTTTTGGTTGTTTGCAAGAAGTCTTCATGCGGTTAAGTACATGCTAAATAGGATAGAGCATTTAACACTGGTTCTCATATACACAAATATGACAGATGATTTTATGAAGAGGAGTATTTGTCAAAGACAGATGTTTTTTTGAGACTCAAAGGCAGATGTTGGTTAGGCGATTTAGTTTTGCAAGTTTAAAATTGACGTACTCCTTAACATTGCAGAACTGCAGATACAACAAGCAAATGAAGTTAGTTTTCAACACCAGGTCAACTCCTTAAGGCTGGCCATAGTGGGGGTAACATAACCGATATCACGCACTTGGGACTCGCAAACATGCTTATGTGGCAGACAATTAAAGAAAATAGAAAGGATTATAGTAACATAGATAGATACCACAGTGGTATGTTTGCGAGGGTTATAGTAACATAGGTAGATACCACAGCGCCCGTGGCTGGGCGCAAGACGAGCTTTGTCCTGCTGCCAGGTGCGAGACGAGTGAGGGACCGCAACTGGGGAGGGCCAACCATCGACGAAGGAAGCGGCCGGACGTCGAGAAGATGGATCGAGGTCGAACCGGGCCGCCTACAAACGAGCCGACGCCGGAAATCCAGCCGCCGCCGCAGCCAACCCGCCAAGCTGTTGTGATGCCGGTGCGGCGAATGGAAGCCGCCACTCAAGAGGGCCGAGCCTCCTCGCCGCCGCCGCCCACAGCCGGAGCAGCAGCCTCGCCGGGCCGGTGCCCCAACCCACGCCGCCTGCCGGAAACGCCAGATCCGGCTGGCACGCACCGCCGCCAACCGCCGCCACCGACCTCCACCAGCCACCACGGCCACCGGGTGCAGCCAGCCACACCAAGCCAGGGGCTGGCCCAGGCGTGCACGCGCACGACCCCGCCACTGGAGCCCACCGTCCGCTGCACCCAGCCGCGACCCGGTAGCCACCGCCGCCACGAACCACCGCACCAGCCGCGCGCAGCCCCCGCCACCACACGACAGGCCGGATCCACGCAGCCACCACCGCAGCCACGGCCACCCGTGCCGCCAGCACGGCCGTCCGCGCCGCCGCCGCCGCGCCCTGCGCGAGCGCCACGTCCTCGGAGGCCACTGCATCCCGCGCTACAGGGGGCCGTAGAGGAGGGAGAGAGCCCCGCCACCGCCTACGTCGACCGGGCTTTGCCCGGCGGCGCGCTCCGGCGGCGGCGAGGGGGAGGGAAGCGGGGGCGCTCGCGGGCAGGACGAAGCCGTTCCTCACTCCCACTACTATTAGATTGGAGGTGACGGAACTGACAATCATGCTAGCGGTTGCACCAGGAAGACAGCGTTGCTATTCGGCAATATGGACTACAAAGACGCGCGGGTAGACGGCTTTTGTCAGAACCTTGATCGGGTTGCCTACATGTGCACAGTGCCAGTGGTAAGGAGCAGGAGCAGTAGGAAGATGCCACCTATGGCTCCTGCAATTGTATCTATATATAAACAATAGGGAGTTAAAATGCATCCAAATGAAATGTAAAGGAAATTAATACCAACTTGCAAATTCTTGAGTTAGGCTGTGCACACTGTATGGAGTAATTAAGTTGGAGCCTAGTTGAACAATACAAATATATAATCTGCAAGGAAACATAATCAGAATAGACTAAACAGTAAGCATTACCGATTCTGTAATTTTGTCAACAAAGCTTGTTGAAAGATGCGACGTGCCAATAAAAGTAGTTAAATAAAATAAGCAAGCAAACAACAAACTATGGACTTCAAATTTTGGCATCAGGTCACTGTAAGCCTACAAAGCACAAGGTACCAGTGATTTTCTTCCGGTTTTCCATTGATCTGCACTGCAGCATCAGAGTCCTAGGAGCAGCTCCACGGGATGGACCCGCCGTAATTGTCAGGGCCTTCCAGCAGTATAAACTGCGACATGAACATGTCTGTGTCGACGACCCCGCCGTCCGCACTCCGCAGCATCCAACGATACCGGCAAGCCGAGATATACGGTCCCTATCGGGCGGACGACAAAGAGAGTGCTCGTGTCTCTAGGTGCGAACTGACAGGTAGATGGCCATGTCCCGAGCGTTGGACGGCAAGGTCAGGTTCTATCTGAGCGCATCTCCGCCCAGGCTGAGCAGCACCTTGACGTGATTGGCTGGAGTCTCGTACTCTCGTGTCACCGTGAGTACAAGATCTAGTCTCCGCACCAGACGGGGCTCCGAGGCTGAGTGAGCATGACACGAGCCGCCGCTGATCCTAAACCTCATGCTCTCACGCCGGTGTGGATAGCTGACTTGAGCGGCAACAGGCTCAGGATCTGCATCCGCGGCATGTTGGGGAGCTCAGAGATGCAGACCTCACACTCCCTGCACGCGGCAGGCGGCACACCGCCATTCTCTCTCTGTTCCGCCTCTCCCTAACCCCTCCCCCTCCGTATCGGATTCAAGGTGGATGATGATGCGACCTGGAAGTTCTGGCCAAGTCAGATTGAAGATTTTGAGATGCCAAGGATTGGTAAATAAAGGTGAGCGGTCATGTCTCTTCGGATGCCTTCGTCGGTTCGAGAAACTGAGTCGATGCGACGGAAGATCTTTAATCCCAACTAAGCGTTCGGCTGGAAGATCGAGAGTCAAACACTCAAACGGCACGCGGTGCAACGTTTTTTTTTAGGGAAGTCATGCCGCTTTATTTAACCAGAACTAGGAATCTGGTCTGAAATTACATCTAAAATAAAGTCTGGTGGCGATCCCACCCAAATCTCCGAACGATTCTCACCTACACCTACTTTCAAAAGTCTATGAGCGGCAACATTTCCAGAACGACGAACCCACGACACCTTGGCCTCATCCATAGCATTGAGCAACGCCTTGATTTCCTGCACCCATGGCCCAACAGCAGAAAAATCCCGCTCTGGGCTCTTGAGCTTCTGCACCAAGGCTAGGCAGTCCAACTCCACATGCGCCCGCCGTACATTGAGATCAATCGCCATGCGGACTGCCCTTCTACATGCTAGCACCTCCACCATCTCAGGATTTGCAATATTTGGGAAGAAGTGGCTTAGCCCGGCTCTTAAGGCCGCGTGGTGATCGCGAAGGACCGCACCACCTCCTCCTTTCTCCCCATGCCTGGAGACCGCGCCGTCGGAGTTGATCTTTACCCAGCCAACCGCAGGAGGTTCCCATCGCTAGATGGTCTTTGGCTCCGGTTGTGGCGCCCTTGTCTCATGAGATGTTCTCCAATCTGTAATCTGCACCTGCACTGTGGCTATTATTTCATGTGGCTGTGCTATCTTCCTCCCATCTCTGGCGTCGTTTCTTGCTAGCCAGAGACCATATGCTGCCTGGAGCATTACCTCCTTCTCGTTGCCAGAAGCCCGAGCGAACCAGTCGAGCAACCAAGAGGCTAGGGCTCTTTGTGTTTTGATGTGCCGTGGTGGCGCTCCATCGTTAAACCCGACTGCACCCATAATTGCTCCCAGAAACAGACTGAATGTTGGCAGCCCCAGAATCTATGGACCATAGACTCTTCACGGGCACACACAACACAAAAAACGCCCGGCTTGATCCTCCGTCGATGAAGCTCTGCTCCCACAGCAAGTCCGTTGCGGATCATGCGCCACATATGAATTTTTACTATGCCAGGAGCACTCGTCTCCCACAGCGCCAAGTATCCCTTGTGCTTCGCTACCGAGCTCGAGGACTCCGGCTGTCCGGTCCTCGCTCTATTCATAGACATTCTTAGATGATATGCCGACTTGACCGAGAACACACCATTCCGTGTAAAATTCCATGCAAGAAAATCATCAGTCTCCGGTCCTCCTATAGCAATTTGCTTCACATCCGTTGCATCATCCCTAGAGAATACCACATCCACCACCGCCTCATTCCAGGTCATCCCGTCAGGGTTCAACAAATGAGCAACCTTGGTGATGCCCTGCATATATATTTGGCCTAGGGGTTTTGTGCTACCGCTGCGTGGGATCCACGGGTCATGATGAATGTTGATATGCGCCCCCATCCCCACTCTCCATATAAGGCCCTCTCGAAGTAAGTCTCGGCCATGCAGAATACTTCGAAAGGTGAAGGAACCCGATGCCAGACAAGAGGCCGACAGGATTGTTTCATCTTTGAAATACCGTGCCTTAAGCACTCTAGCACATAGAGAGGATGGGACTTGCAGGATACGCCATGCTTGCTTAGCCAACAGAGCTTGATTAAAGGCCTCGTAATCTCGGAATCCCATACCTCCATCCCTCTTGCTTGTGCACATCTTCTGCCATGCTATCCAATGGACCCTTCACTCACCATTTATTGCACCCCACCAGAATTTAGAGGAGATCGAAGTCAGGTTCCGGCACATCTTCTTCGAGAGGTGCAAACAACTCATGGTGTAAGTCGGAGTCGCTTGCAACACAGATTTGACAAGAACTTCTCTAGCAGCTTTAGACAAACCTTGGCCCTTCCATCCACACACTTTGCCTTTAGAGCACTCGGTGACATGTTTGAAAGTTTCATCCTTTGATCTTCCAACCAGTGTTGGGAGACCCAAATACCTTTCACTGAGCGCTTCGGATTGAATCCCCACTACATTTTTCATTTGTTCCTTCATCGAGTCTTGGCTCCCCCTTCCAAAGAAAATGGATGACTTGTGCAAATTAACCTTTTGACCTGATGCTTTTTCATACTTAGTGAAAATCTGTTTTAGGGTCTGCATATTCTCCTCTGTTCCCTCAAGGAA
Organism: Thinopyrum elongatum; assembly: GCA_011799875.1. Taxonomy (NCBI): domain Eukaryota; kingdom Viridiplantae; phylum Streptophyta; class Magnoliopsida; order Poales; family Poaceae; genus Thinopyrum; species Thinopyrum elongatum. Next base: position 523,517,832 of record CM022299.1, read on the forward strand.
AACTATGCTATCATCTGCAAACAAGAGATGAGTTACATGGAGGTCAGTGCTCCCGAACTTCACTCCCGTTAACTGTTTATCACTCTGAGCCCTCTTTAGGAGCGCTGAAAACCCCTCCACGCAGAATAGAAACAGATACGGTGACAAAGGGTCACCCTATCTTAGACCACGAGAGGGTAAAAAACTCCTCGAGAACCCACCATTAAGTTTAACCGAGAAGCGTGCCGAGGTAACACACCTCATGATCATGGAGACCCATTGAGGGGCAAAGCCGAATTGTGTCATGATCTGCTCAAGGAAAATCCACTCCACCCTGTCATACGCCTTCATCATGTCCAACTTAATCGCGCACAAACTCTTCTTCCTTTTCCTCTGCCGAATAGCATGCACACACTCGTATGCTACCAACACATTATCAGTGATCAACCGCCCAGGCACAAAAGCACTCTGTTCTTCAGAGATGAGGAGAGGAAGAACGCCCTTCAATCTGTTCGCCAGAACCTTAGTAGCGATCTTGTACAAGACATTACATAAACTAATAGGACGGAACTGCGAAAGTAACTCCGGTGAGTTCACCTTCGGGATCATAACAATAATCGTATCATTGAATTCCGCCGGAGTCATTACCCCGTTCAGAAAATCGTGTACTGCCGTGCACACATCGCGCTTCACCAACGACCAGTGTCGTTGATAGAAGAGAGCAGGGAGGCCGTCTGGACCCGGCGCCTTCGTCGGCCCCATTTGAAACAACGCAACTTCAATCTCCTCATCGGAAATAGTAGCTGTTAGTTTGCTATTCATGTCGTCGGAGACCAAGTGTTCAATGTTTTCTAATAACGCCTGTGAATCCACCGAGCCCTCTGATGTGAACAAGGATTCATAGAACTTGGCTGCCATTTCCCTCATCTCTTCGTCTACCATACATCTCGTACCATCGTCACGACGTAGCGCCCGAATGGTGTTTTTCCTTTTGCAGTGTGACGCCCTGTTCTGAAAGTACTTGGTGTTTTGGTCGCCGGCCCGCAGCCAGTCCACACGCGAGCGCTGTCGGTACAATAGCTCTTCCTGCGCATATATTTCTCGCAGCTGCTTCTCAATGTCCCGGACCTCCAGTGAGGATCCGGAGGCGTCCGCTCTACTGCGCGCATCCGCAAGCTGCGTTTTGGGTTTTGCTATCTGCCTCCGAATGGACCCGAACACCTCCCTAGCCCACCGCTGCATACTGCCGGTCATCTTACTCAACTTTTCCCAAACCGCCGTCACTGTATGTTCGCCTGTCCCAACATCTGACCATGCTTGGGCGATCATAGAATCATACTGTTCATGCCTCGTCCATGCCTCTTCAAACTGAAAAGGCCGTGGTCCTTTATCCTTCCCGCGTGGAGCTGTCTCCAGTGCTCTTACTAGTATTGCTTGATGGTCGGATTCCTCCGTCACAAGGTGTTCAACATGAGTCTCCAGGAATAGGTCCAGAAAGTTGTCTGTGCAAGTGGCTCGGTCGAGCCTGACTTTGATATTTTCCTCCCCATCGCGCTTATTATCCCATGTGTATGGGTATCCCGTGAAGCCCAAATCCGCAAGTCCGCAGTCCGCCAAACAATCCCTAAAGTCCTCCATCTGAGCAAAAGATCACGGGTTACCACCTAGCTGATCCGATTGGAAAAGAGCTTCATTGTAGTCTCCAACACATATCCATGGGAGGTCATCTTGTGCTTTGACAAAACGAATTGCATCCCACGACTTTTTGCGTAAATCCGTCTTGGGCTCCCCATAGAAACCAGTGAATCTATAGGTCTTGCCCTCCCACAACATTTCTGCATCTATGAAGTATTGACACCATGGCCTCACCTTGACCTGCACATTTTCTCTCCACCAAAGAGCTAGACCTCCACTCAATCCTTGGCAATCTACCGCAACACCACTTCTGAACCCCAAGCTCCACTTAAGTTTCTCCATCGCTCTCGCCTTCTTCTTTGTTTCAGAAAGAAAAACCACCGCTGGGTTGTATGACCGTATCCGGTCCCTTAATTCGCCAACTGTCGAGTCCAACCCCAATCCCTGGCAGTTCCAGGCTAGGAAATTCATGGCGACCGATGGCACCCCTCGTCAAGGTCCTGTTGGGAAACGTAGCATGCAATTTCAAAAAATTTCCTACACTCACGCAAGATCTATCTAGGAGATGCATAGCAACGAGAGGGGGAGAGTGTGTCCACGTACCCTCGTAGACCGAAAGCGGAAGCGTTAGCTTAAGGCGGTTGATGTAGTCGAACGTCTTCTCGATTCAACCGATCAAGCACCGAACGTACGGCACCTCCGAGTTCTGCACACGTTCAGCTCGATGACGTCCCTCAAACTCTTGATCCAGCAAAGTGTCGAGGGAGAGTTTCGTCAGCACGACGGCGTGGTGATGGTGATGGTGAAGTGATCCGCGCAGGGCTTCGCCTAAGCACTACGACAATATGACCGGAGGAGTAAACCGTGGAGGGAGATGCCGCACATGGCTTGGAACAATTGGTGTGTCTCCAAGGGGTGCCCTGCCCACGTATATAAAGGAGGGAGAGGGAGGAGGCCGGCCCTAGGGGGCGCGCCAAGTGGGGGGGGGAGTCCTACTAGGACTCCTAGTCCTAGTAGGATTCGGCCCCCCCTCTTACTTCTTTTCATGGAGGGGGAAAGGGGGAAGGAGAGGGAGAGGAAGAAGGAAAGGGGGGCCGCGCCCCCTCCCCTAGTCCAATTCGGACTCCCCATGGGGGGGGGGGTGCACGCCACCTCCTTGTGGCCTGCCTTGCCTCTCCCCTATGGCCCATGAGGCCCATTACTTCCCCCGGGGGGTTCCGGTAACCTCCCGGTACTCCGAAAAATATCCGAAACGATCCGGAACCATTCCGGTGTCCGAATACTATCATCCAATATATCAATCTTTACCTCTCGACCATTTCGAGACTCCTCGTCATGTCCGTGATCTCATCCGGGACTCCGAATAATCTTCAGTCACCAAAACACATAACTCATAATACGAATCATCATCGGACGTTAAGCGTGCTGACCCTACGGGTTTGAGAACTATGTAGACATGACCGAGACAAATCTCCGGTCAATAACCAATAGCGGAACCTGGATGCTCATATTGGTTCCTACATATTCTACGAAGATCTTTATCAGTCAAACCGCAATGACAACATACGTCATTCCCTTTGTCATCGGTATGTTACTTGCCCGAGATTCGATCGTCGGTATCTCCATACCTAGTTCAATCTCGTTACTGGCAAGTCTCTTTACTCGTTCTGTAATGCATCATCCCGTAACTAACTCATTAGTTACATTGCTTGCAAGGCTTATCATGATGTGCATTACCGAGAGGGCCCAGAGATACCTCTCCGATACTTGGAGTGACAAATCCTAATCTCGATCTATGCCAACCCAACAAACACCTTCGGAGACACCTGTAGAGCATCTTTATAATCACCCAGTTACGTTGTGACGTTTGATAGCACACAAGGTGTTCCTCCGGTATCCGGGAGTTGCATAATCTCATAGTCAAAGGAATATGTATAAGTCATGAAGAAAGCAATAGCAATAAAACTTAACGATCATTATGCTAAGCTAACGGATGGGTCTTGTCCATCACATCATTCTCCTAATGATGTGATCACATTCATCAAATGACAACACATGTCTATGGTTAGGAAACTTAACCATCTTTGATCAACGAGCTAGTCTAGTAGAGGCTTACTAGGGACTCAGTGTTTTGTCTATGTATTCACACATGTATCAAGTTTCCGGTTAATACAATTGTAGCATGAATAATAAACATTTATCATGATATAAGGAAATATAAATAACAACTTTATTATTGCCTCTAGGGCATATTTCCTTCAGTCTCTCACTTGCACTAGAGTTAATAATCTAGATTACATAGTAATGATTCTAACACCCATGGAGTCTTGGTGCTGATCATGTTTTGCTCGTGGAAGAGGCTTAGTCAACGGGTCTGCTACATTCAGATCCGTATGTATTTTGCAAATCTCTATGTCTCCCTCCTTGACTTGATCACGGATGGAGTTGAAGCGTCTTTTGATGTGTTTGGTTCTCTTGTGAAATCTGGATTCCTTCGCCAAGGCAATTGCTCCAGTATTGTCACAAAAGATTTTCATTGGACTCGATGCACTAGGTATTACACCTAGATCGGATATGAACTACTTCATCCAGACTCCTTCATTTGCTGCTTCCGAAGCAGCTATATACTCCGCTTCACACGTAGATCCCGCCACGACGCTTTGCTTGGAACTGCACCAACTGACAGCTCCACCATTCAATATAAATATGTATCCGGTTTGTGACTTAGAGTCATCCGGATCAGTGTCAAAGCTAGCATCGACGTAACCATTTACGACAAGTTCTTTGTCACCTCCATAAACGAGAAACATATCCTTAGTCCTTTTCAGGTACTTTAGGATGTTCTTGACCGCTGTCCAGTGATCCACTCCTGGATTACTTTGGTACCTCCCTGCCAAACTTATGGCAAGGCACACATCAGGTCTGGTACACAGCATAACATACATGATAGAACCTATGGCTGAAGCATAGGGAATGACTTTCATTTTCTCTCTATCTTCTGCAGTGGTCGGGCATTGAGTCTTACTCAACTTCACACTTTGCAACACAGGCAAGAACCCTTTCTTTGACTGATCCATTTTGAACTTCTTCAAAACTTTATCAAGGTATGTGCTTTGTGAAAGTCCAATTAAGCGTCTTGATCTATCTCTATAGATCTTGATGCCCAATATATAAGCAGCTTCACCGAGGTCTTTCATTGAAAAATTCTTATTCAAGTATCCTTTTATGCTATCCAGAAATTCTATATCATTTCCAATCAACAATATGTCATCCACATATAATATTAGAAATGCTACAGAGCTCCCACTCACATTCTTGTAAATGCATGCTTCTTCAAAAGTCTGTATAAAATCATATGCTTTGATCACACTATCAAAGCGTATATTCCAACTCCGAGATGCTTGCACCAGTCCATAAATGGATCGCTGGAGCTTGCACATTTTCTTAGCACCTTTAGGATCGACAAAACCTTCTGGTTGCATCATATACAACTCTTCTTTAAGAAATCCATTAAGGAATACAGTTTTGACGTCCATTTGCCAGATTTCATAATCATAAAATTCGGCAATTGCTAACATGATTCGGACAGATTTAAGCATCGCTACGGGTGAGAAGGTCTCATCGTAGTCAACTCCTTGAACTTGTCGAAAACCTTTTGCAACAAGTCGAGCTTTGTAGACAGTAACATTACCATCAGCGTCAATCTTCTTCTTGAAGATCCATTTATTCTCTATGGCTTGCCGATCATCGGGCAAGTCAACCAAAGTCCACACTTTGTTCTCATACATGGATCCCATCTCAGATTTCATGGCCTCAAGCCATTTTGCGGAATCTGGGCTCATCATCGCTTCCTCAGAGTTTGTAGGTTTGTCATGGTCTAGTAACATGACTTCCAGAACAGGATTACCGTACCACTCTAGTGCGGAACGTACTCTGGTTGACCTACGAGGTTCTGTAGAAATTTGATCTGAAGTTTCATGATCATCATCATTAGCTTCCTCATTAATTGGTGTAGGCATCACGGGAACTGTTTTTTGTGATGAGCTATTCTCCAATTCGAGAGAAGGTACAATTACCTCATCAAGTTCTACTTTCCTCCCACTCACTTCTTTCGAGAGAAACTCCTTCTCTAGAAAGGATCCATTCTTAGCAACAAAGATCTTGCCTTCGGATCTGTGATAGAAGGTGTACCCAACAGTTTCTTTTGGGTATCCTATGAAGATGCACTTCTCCGATTTGGGTTCGAGCTTATCAGGCTGAAGCTTTTTCACATAAGCATCGCAACCCCAAACTTTAAGAAATGACAGCTTAGGTTTCTTGCCAAACCATAGTTCATACGGTGTCGTCTCAACGGATTTAGATGGTGCCCTATTTAACGTGAATGTAGCTGTCTCTAATGCATAACCCCAAAACGATAGTGGTAAATCGGTAAGAGACATCATAGATCGCACCATATCTAATAAAGTACGGTTACGACGTTCGGACACATCATTACGCTGTGGTGTTCCAGGTGGCGTGAGTTGTGAAACTATTCCACATTGTTTTAAATGAAGGCCAAACTCGTAACTCAAATATTCGCCTCCGCGATCAGATCGTAGAAACTTTATTTTCTTGTTACGATGATTTTCCACTTCACTCTGAAATTCTTTGAACTTTTCAAATGTTTCAGACTTGTGTTTCATTAAGTAGATATACCCATATCTGCTCAAATCATCTGTGAAGGTCAGAAAATAACGATACCCGCCGCGAGCCTCAACACTCATCGGACCGCATACAACGGTATGTATTATTTCCAATAAGTCAGTGGCTCGCTCCATTGTTCCGGAGAACGGAGTCTTAGTCATCTTGCCCATGAGGCATGGTTCGCAAGCATCAAATGATTCATAATCAAGTGATTCCAAAAGTCGATCTTCATGGAGTTTCTTCATGCGCTTTACACCAATATGACCTAAACGGCAGTGCCACAAATATGTTGCACTATCATTATCAACTTTGCATCTTTTGGCATCAATATTATGAATATGTGTATCACCACGATTGAGATTCAACAAAAATAGACCACTCTTCAAGGGAGCATGACCATAAAAGATATTACTCATATAAATAGAACAACCATTATTCTCTGATTTAAATGAATAATCGTCTCGCATCAAACAAGATCCAGATATAATGTTCATGCTCAACGCTGGCACCAAATAACAATTATTCAGGTCTAAAACTAATCCCGAAGGTAGATGTAGAGGTAGCGTGCCGACGGTGATCACATCGACTTTGGAACCATTCCTGACGCGCATCGTCACCTCGTCCTTAGCCAATCTTCGTTTAATCCGTAGCCCCTGTTTCGAGTTGCAAATATGAGCAACAGAACCAGTATCAAATACCCAGGTGCTACTACGAGCATTAGTAAGGTACACATCAATAACATGTATATCAAATATACCTTTGTTCACTTTGCCATCCTTCTTATCCGCCAAATACTTGGGGCAGTTCCACTTCCAGTGTCCAGTCCCTTTGCAGTAGAAGCACTCAGTTTCAGGCTTAGGTCCAGACTTGGGCTTCTTCCCGGGAGTGGCAACTTGCTTGCCATTCTTCTTGAAGTTCCCCTTCTTTCCTTTGCCCTTTTTCTTGAAACTAGTGGTCTTGTTAACCATCAACACTTGATGCTCCTTCTTGATTTCTACCTCCGCAGCATTGAGCATAGCGAAGAGCTCGAGAATTGTCTTATCCATCCCTTGCATGTTATAGTTCATCACGAAGCCTTTGTAGCTTGGTGGCAGTGATTGAAGAACTCTGTCAATAACACTACCATCCGGAAGATTAACTCCCAGCTGAGTCAAGTGATTATGATATCCAGACATTCTGAGTATGTGTTCACTGACAGAACTGTTCTCCTCCATCTTGCAGCTATAGAACTTGTTGGAGACTTCATATCTCTCAACTCGGGGCATTTGCTTGAAATATTAACTTCAACTCCTGGAACATCTCATATGGTCCATGACGTTCAAAACGTCTTTGAAGTCCCGATTCTAAGCCGTAAAGCATGGCACACTGAACTATCGAGTAGTCATCAGATCGAGCTTGCCAGACGTTCATAACATCAGCATCTGCTCCTGCAGCAGGCCTTTCACCTAGCGGTGCATCAAGGACATAATTCTTTTGTGCAGCAATGAGGATAATCCTCAAGTTATGGACCCAGTCCGTGTAGTTGCTACCATCATCTTTCAACTTAGCTTTCTCTAGGAACGCATTAAAATTCAAGGGAACGGTAGCACGGGCCATTGATCTACAACATAGATATGCAAAAACTATCAGGACTAAGTTCATGATAAATTAAGTTCAATTAATCATATTACTTAAGAGCTCCCACTTAGATAGACATCCCTCGAGTCATCTAAATGATCACGTGATCCATATCAACTAAACCATGTCCGATCATCACGTGAGATGGAGTAGTCTTCAATGGTGAACATCTCTATGTTGATCATATCTACTATATGATTCATGTTCGACCTTTCGGTCTCCAGTGTTCTGAGGCCATGTCTGTACATGCTAGGATCGTCAAGTTTAACCCGAGTATTCCGCACGTGCAAAACTGTCTTGCACCCGTTGTATGTGAATGTAGAGCTTATCACACCCGATCATCACGTGGTGTCTCGGCATGACGAACTGTCGCAACGGTGCATTGTCTCGGCACGACGAACTGTCGCAACGATGCATACTCAGGGAGAACGCTTATATCTTGAAATTTTAGTGAGGGATCATCTTATAATGCTACCGCCGTACTAAGCAAAATAAGATGCATAAAAGATAAACATCACATGCAATCAAAATATGTGACATGATATGGCCATCATCATCTTGTGCTTTTGATCTCCATCTCCAAAGCACCGTCATGATCTCCATCGTCACCGGCATGACGCCTTGATCTTCATCGTAGCGTCGTTGTCGTCTCGCCAACTATTGCTTCTACAACTATCGCTAACGCATAGTGATAAAGTAAAGCAATTACATGGCGATTGCATTTCATACAATAAAGCGACAACCATAAGGCTCCTGCCAGTTGCCGATAACTTTTACAAAACATGATCATCTCATACAATAACGTATATCACATCATGTCTTGACCATATCACATCACAACATGCCCTGCAAAAACAAGTTAGACGTCCTCTACTTTGTTGTTGCAAGTTTTACGTGGCTGCTACGGGCTTCTAGTAAGAACCGTTCTTACCTACGCATCAAAACCACAACGATGTTTCATCAAGTTTGCTATTTTAACCTTTAACAAGGACCGGCCGTAGTCAAATTCGATTCAACTAAAGTTGGAGAAACAGACACCCGCCAGCCACCTTTATGCAACAAGTTGCATGTCTGTCGGTGGAACCGGTCTCATGAACACGGTCATGTAAGGTTGGTCCGGGCCGCTTCATCCAACAATACCGCCGAATCAAAATAAGACGTTGGTGGTAAGCAGTATGACTATCATCGCCCACAACTCTTTGTGTTCTACTCGTGCATATCAACTACGCATAGACCTGGCTCGGATGCCACTGTTGGGAAACGTAGCATGCAATTTCAAAAAAATTCCTACGCTCACGCAAGATCTATCTAGGAGATGCATAGCAACGAGAGGGGGAGAGTGTGTCCACGTACCCTCGTAGACCGAAAGCGGAAGCGTTAGCTTAACGCGGTTGATGTAGTCGAACGTCTTCTCGATTCAACCAATCAAGCACCGAACGTATGGCACCTCCGAGTTTTGCACATGTTCAGCTCGATGATGTCCCTCGAACTCTTGATCCAGCAAAGTGTCGAGGGAGAGTTTCGTCAGCACGACGGCGTGGTGACGGTGATGGTGAAGTGATCCGCGCAGGGCTTCGCCTAAGCACTACGACAATATGACCGGAGGAGTAAACCTCTCCGATACTTGGAGTGACAAATCCTAATCTCAATCTATGCCAACCCAACAAACACCTTTGGAGACACCTATAGAGCATCTTTATAATCACCCAGTTACGTTGTGACGTTTGATAGCACACAAGGTGTTTCTCCGGTATTCGGGAGTTGCATAATCTCATAGTCAAAGGAATATGTATAAGTCATGAAGAAAGCAATAGCAATAAAACTTAACGATCATTATGCTAAGCTAACGGATGGGTCTTGTCCATCACGTCATTCTCCTAATGATGTGTTCCCGTTCATCAAATGACAACACATGTCTATGGTTAGGAAACTTAACCATCTTTGATCAACGAGCTAGTCTAGTAGAGGCTTACTAGGGACTCAGTGTTTTGTCTATGTATTCACACATGTATCAAGTTTCCGGTTAATACAATTCTAGCATGAATAATAAACATTTATCATGATATAAGGAAATATAAATAACAACTTTATTATTGCCTCTAGGGCATATTTCCTTCAGGTCCGCCAATGAAACATTGTTTTCAGATAAGCGATCAAACACAGTGGAGGTCTTCCTTCTTGTATCTCGAACAAAAACTTCATTTGCCATCTGTTTATCCAGATCATTCTTCGCCACCCAATACTGCCTAGGCTCCCTCTTTGTCCCTTCATTTTCAACCCTTGTGTGATGATAACCATGTTGTACCGGTCTGTATTCCTGCCTAGGTTTTCTGACAAAATGCCCTCGCTTCCTTCCCTCTCTATCCCCATACCTCTCCCTGTGAGCCTCCTCCTCGTGCCTCCTGTTGGGGAACGTAGCAGAATTTTAAAATTTTCTACGCATCACCAAGATCAATCTATGGAGTCATCTAGCAACGAGTGAGAGGGGAGTGCATCTACATACCCTTGTAGATCGCGAGCGGAAGCGTTCAAGAGAACGGGGTTGATGGAGTCGTACTCGTCGTGATCCAAATCACCGATGACCGAGCGCCGAACGGACGGCACCTCCGCGTTCAACACACGTACGGAGCAGAGACGTCTCCTCCTTCTTGATCCAGCAAGGGGGGAGGAGAGGTTGATGGAGATCCAGCAGCACGACGGTGTGGTGGTGGAAGCAGCGGGATTTCAGCAGGGCTTCGCCAAGCGCTACTGGAGGAGGAAGAGGTGTCACGGGAGGGAGAGGGAGGCGCCAGGGGCTGAGGTGTTTCTCCCATGCACCTCCCCACTATATATAGGGGTGGAGGGGGCTGGTTTCTTGCCCTCCAAGTCCATTGGGGCGTTGGCAAAGGTGGAAGGAAAGAAATCCCATCCTTTCCCTTCCCCACCGATTGTTATCCCCCTTTTTTTAGGGATCTTGATCTTATCCCTTCGGGATATGATCTTATTCCTTCTAAGGGGGAATCTTGGTGCGCCTTGACTAGGGGTGTGGGGCCTTGCCCCCACTACCCACGTTCATGTGGGTCCCCCCATGCAGGTGGGCCCCACTCCGGAACCTTCTAGAACCTTCTCGGTACAATACCGAAAAATCCCGAACATTTTCCGGTGGCCAAAATAGGACTTCCCATATATAAATCTTTACCTCCGGACCATTCCGGATCTCCTCGTGATGTCCAGGATCTCATCCGAGACTCCGAACAACCTTCGGGTTACCGCATACTAATATCTCTATAACCCTAGCGTCACCGAACCTTAAGTGTGTAGACCCTACGGGTTCGGGAGACACACAGACATGACCGAGACGACTCTCCGGTCAATAACCAACAGCGGGATCTGGATACCCATGTTGGCTCCCACATGCTCCTCGATGATCTCATCGGATGAACCACGATGTCGAGGATTCAATCAATCCCGTACGCAATTCCCTTTGTCTATCGGTACGATACTTGCCCGAGATTCGATCGTCGGTATCTCGATACCTTGTTCAATCTCATTACCGGCAAGTCTCTTTACTCGTTTCCGTAACACATCATCCCGTGAACAACTCCTTGATCACATTGAGCTCATTATGATGATGTCCTACCGAGTGGGCCCAGAGGTACCTCTCCGTTACATGGAGTGACAAATCCCAGTCTCGATTCGTGCCAACCCAACAGATACTTTCGGAGATACCCGTAGTGCACCTTTATAGCCACCTAGTTACGTTGTGACGTTTGGTGCACCCAAAGCACTCCTACGGTATCCGGGAGTTGCACAATCTCATGGTCTAAGGAAAAGTTACTTGACATTGGAAAAGCTTTAGCAAACGAACTACACGATCTAGTGCTAGGCTTAGGATTGGGTCTTGTCCATCACATCATTCTCCTAATGATGTGATCCCGTTATCAATGACATCCAATGTCCATGGTCAGGAAACCGTAACCATCTATTGATCAACGAGCTAGTCAACTAGAGGCTTACTAGGGACATGTTGTGGTCTATGTATTCACACATGTATTACGATTTCCGGATAACACAATTATAGCATGAATAACAGACAATTATCATGAACAAGGAAATATAATAATAACCATTTTATTATTGCCTCTAGGGCATATTTCCAACACCCCCCACCCCTAGGGTTCCCAACCCTAGGCGCAGGGGAGGCCCATAGGGGGCGCACCAGCCCACCAGGGGCTGGTTCCCTTCCCACTTCAGCCCATGGGGCCCTCCGGGATAGGTGGCCCCACCCGGTGGACCCCCGGGACCCTTCCGGTGGTCCCGGTACAATACCGATTACCCCCGAAACCTTCCCGGTGGCCGAAACTGGACTTCCTATATACAATTCTTTACCTCCGGACCATTCCGGAACTCCTCGTGACGTCCGGGATCTCATCCGGGACTCCGAACAACTTTCGGGTTACCGCATACTAATATCTCTACAACCCTAGCGTCACCGAACCTTAAGTGTGTAGACCCTACGGGTTCGGGAGACACGCAGACATGACCGAGACGACTCTCCGGTCAATAACCAACAGCGGGATCTGGATACCCATGTTGGCTCCCACATGCTCCTCGATGATCTCATCGGATGAACCACGATGTCGAGGATTCAATCAATCCCGTACGCAACTCCCTTTGTCTATCGGTACGATACTTGCCCGAGATTCGATCGTCGGTATCTCGATACCTTGTTCAATCTCGTTACCGGCAAGTCTCTTTACTCGTTTCCGTAACACATCATCCCGTGAACAACTCCTTGATCACATTGAGCTCATTATGATGATGTCCTACCGAGTGGGCCCAGAGGTACCTCTCCGTTACATGGAGTGACAAATCCCAGTCTCGATTCGTGCCAACCCAACAGATACTTTCGGAGATACCCGTAGTGCACCTTTATAGCCACCCAGTTACGTTGTGCCGTTTGGTGCACCCAAAGCACTCCTACGGTATCCGGGAGTTGCACAATCTCATGGTCTAAGGAAAAGTTACTTGACATTGGAAAAGCTTTAGCAAACGAACTACACGATCTAGTGCTAGGCTTAGGATTGGGTCTTGTCCATCACATCATTCTCCTAATGATGTGATCCCGTTATCAATGACATCCAATGTCCATGGTCAGGAAACCGTAACCATCTATTGATCAACGAGCTAGTCAACTAGAGGCTTACTAGGGACATGTTGTGGTCTATGTATTCACACATGTATTACGATTTCCGGATAACACAATTATAGCATGAATAACAGACAATTATCATGAACAAGGAAATATAATAATAACCATTTTATTATTGCCTCTAGGGCATATTTCCAACACCTCCTCCTATCGCCTCTGTTAAATTGCATGTTACTTCCTCCCTCCTTGCCCTTCCACTCCTCCTCCCTGCCGCGGGCGCCGCTAGCGTAGCGTTGCTGCTCATGTAATTTATTCCTCAGCTCCCATTCCCTCTTCTGCTCTAAATCCTGTCTAAGGTCATGCTCCTCCCTCTGATTAAACCTCTCTTTACTTTTCAAAGGGCTAGTGACTTCTCCTCTATCACCTTTTGCAGCACCGCTAGTGCGTGTACCTTCTGACTTGGCAAAATCATCCTGCAGGTTGCGTTTTGTTGGAGCACCCGTATTGCCCATGTTGGCCTGACGCCTTGGGTCGCTGTCGCCCGTGCGCCTGCTACCCCAACTGTTGCTGCTCCCAGCAGGTCCCTGTGATCCTCCTTTAGCACCGCTGTGCCTTCCAGGAGACGCACATAACCATCCTCCCCACTGTGAGGTCAGGTCTAGAGGGGGGATGCAGACTCCTCCAGCATGTACCATTCGCCCACACTCAAAACAAAAGCGCGGCACCTTCTCGTAGTAAAAATCAAACCAAGTGCCGAGTTTGTCATCCTTAGAAGTTTTGAGGTTAAACCCCCTCACCAAAGGTTCATAAACATTAATTTTTGCCCGGACTCTGAGGTACTGTCCCCTAGCTATTCCATCCTTGTCCGTATCTACCCGAACAATTTCCCTTAGCCAGTTCCCGAGAGCTCTACCGAAAGATTTTAGTCCTCCTGTCCGGGGGTAAATCGTCCACACGGACCCATATATCAGTCTTGTCAAAGACCATCTCCGATGGCCTAGTGTTGCCTTCGTACTCCTTTAAGATCAAAACACTGAAGTCATACTGCCATGGTCCGTTGTTCATTGCATGCTTCCAGTCTCCTTCGCTGCCAAAGTGAACCTCAAATATATTCGAACCAAGATCAGCAAGCTTGGCTACTTTGTGCAAACCCCAGGCTCATTGCATCGCATGTTCAACAGCACTCATAATCATCGGCCTTGTCGAGCACACCTTACCGATCACTAACCAACGAAAGTTTCTTGGAGTCACCTTCTCAGGCTCCTCGAACACAAAACCCTCAGCCTCCTTGTCCAACAGAACCATGCCGCCTAGTCTCACCGAAAGGCTCGACGTAGGATCTGGAGTTTTGCTTTCCACCGGGGACTTTGAAGAAGCCCGGCTGGCCGTATCGTCCATCTTGCGCGACGGCGTAGACGTCGCCCCCCCTGCCGCAGCCTGGGGGGTCTTCCTGCTCGAGGCCAGTGCCTCTTGCATGCCTTTCGCGTTCCTCTGGTTTGCCATCCTCGAGCCCGATGCATGGCTTGATCGGCTGGATGACTTCTTCTGGTTCGCCTCGTCGATCTTTGCCGTTGTGTTGCTTTGTTTCCTCGGGGTAGCCGCCGCCGCCGACGTCGATCCCATCTGCCCCGAAACCCTAGTCGTCTTCCCCCTGCCTCCTCCGCCATCCTCTCAGCCTCCAACGGAGAAGGCGGATCGCCGGTCAGTCGTGAGGGTTGCGCCGTCGCCTCCCTCGTTGACCACCGTATACTCTCTCAGCCCCGCAGCTCAAACCCTAACCCTAGCAGCGGTAGACAATCGCCATGCAATCGCCTCCCGCCGCCTTAGAGTTTTCCTGCGTGGTGGACCCCTCCGACGCCACACGCGGTGCAACGTTTGGGACAGAGTTTTCTCGGTAAAAAAAATGATGACATCAGCAGATGACGTGGCATGACCACAACTAGTCAACTAGTGCTGGGTCCACCCTGTAAGCCTATAAAGAAAAGATGATGTGGCTGGGCTGCTGATGTGGATAGCTTGCATGTTAAGAGAAATAAAATAGTAGTGGGGATGAACTATTTAGGTATGGACAGTGCTAACTTCCAGTCGACTAGAAGTTAGCGATAGATCCAAACGACTCGTTCCTGGCTGGTCTACGCAATAGCTGTTGAGCCTAATAACCAACTAAGCCACCTTTTGTTGCAGTCTATTGTAGATAAACAATGTTATTTGAACCTTTCTTATTTCTGTCATATCAGAAAAAAAAAGTTTGGCTTGGTAACTTTGGCATGACCAGCGTGATAACTATGGTATGAGCAACATGATAACTATACCATGATAAGGCTGATAACTACAGTACTAGAAGGTTAAAGCATGGTTAAGTATGGTAATTTAACACAGAAATTACCGGTGAAATGTTTCAAAAACTTTTTCCCCTTGGATGAAAGATACCATGGTGTTTAAACGTAAGATATTAGTTATCAAGTCTGCGATGTATACATTATCATGCTATTTACACAGAAATTACCGGGTGTATGTTTTTCAACAAAAAAAAATTCAGGTCAAAAGTTACAGTGGCGTTTGTATGGGAGTTATCAACTTTGTATGTGTCTATTACCATGCTATTTACACATAAATTACCGGGGCATCAAACCCCCCTCGCCATAGCCGCCACATTTACCAGGATCGGGTACATAAGTTATCAAGTCTGCGATGTGTGAGTTATCATGTTATTTGCATAAGAGTTATCGTGGTATGGTTCAACGACTCCCCCCCCACCCCTACCCCCGCCGGCAAAGTTAGCAGGACTGGGTACATAATTTATCATGTCTACGACGTGTGAGTTATCATGTTATTTGCATAGAAGTTACCGTGGTATGTTTCAACGACTCCCCCCCACCCCTACCCCACCGACAAAGTTATCAGGACTGGGTACATAATTTATCATGTCTACGATGTGTGAGTTATCATGTTATTTGCATAAAAGTTACCATGGTATGTTTCAACGACTCCCCCACCTCTACCCCCGCCGACAAAGTTACCAGGATTGGGTACATAATTTATCATGTCTACGATGTGTGAGTTATCATGTTATTTGCATAAAAGTTACCGTGGTATGTTTCAACGACTCCCCACCCCCACCCCGACCTCTCCGACAAAGTTATCAGGTCTACCATGTATGAGTTATCATGTTATTTACACAGAAATTACCTTGGTATGTTTCAATAACTCCCCCATCCCCACCCTCGCGGACAAAGTTTCCAGGACCGGGGTACATAAGTTATCAGGTCTGTGAAGTGTTGGCTACCAGGTTATTCACACAAAAGTTACCGGAGGGATATTTACAAAAGAAAAATATCACAACTCTGCGGTGCATAAGCTCTAATCATGTTAATTTGGTGACCGTACCTGTAAAGACCTCATTACACAAGTTCCCTCGACAAATCTCTTTTACCAAGCCTCTTTTTGATACAATGCTCATATTTTCTAGTGTGATCACATGTCTGTAAATTAGATCTCAATTAGCCAAATCACACAAATGATTAGATAGTCTTGTGGTTATCTTCCTCAATCCTCAATAGAGAGGTCGAAGGTTCAAATCCCACCTTTGACAATCTTTATTTTCTAATGTGATCACATGTCTATAAATTAGATCTCAATTAGCCAAATCACACAAATGATTAGATAGTCTTGTGGTTATCTTCCTCAATCCTCAATAGAGAGGTCGAAGGTTCAAATCCCACCTTTGACAATCTTTGTACAGTGGAAAATCATACCTTCTCTCCGTCCTTAAAAGTGAAAACAAATCAAGCGTGTATCTTCCTCCTTAAATGAGTATTGAAAACCTTACCTAAATCAGGGGGAAAAATCTATAAGAATTTAAAATCTTACCCTTTTTTTTAACACAGTACAGACGCAAGCGCTCATATACATGCGCGTATACTCATCCCTATGAACGCACACACGCACACCCTCTACCCTTATGAGCACCTCCAAAAGACTGAGCCGGCATATCATCCTAACCATCCAACAGGTCTTGAACCCTTGTGGGCTGGGGATACCACAGTCCCCCTAATCATCCAACCACAGGTTGGTTCGCAAAGATAGTTTTCTCGTTAGGTATTATAGATTAGTATGTAAAATGTAAAAAAGATTCGACCGCCGGTTATCGGGCTAAAACAGACGGGAAACCCGAAGAACGAAAACCGCTCAAGGAGCGCTGCCGAATCGCCAGAGTGGGCCGGCCCACTACACTTGTGGTGTCTCGCCTCACACAACCCTAGCCGCCAGGACGCCGCCGAGCCCATCCACCATCCCAGTCACCGCCCGCCGCCCTCCCCATTGACCCCTCGGCCCTCGCCGTCCACCGCCGTTTCGCCCTCCTCCGCCGCGGCAGTCCAAGCCGCCGCCTCCTCCTCCTCGACCACCTCCTCCTCTCCGTCTAGCCCTAGCGCCGCCAGCCAGCTCGCCCGCCCGCTTGCCACTCCCGTCAGCCGCTGCAAGGAGGAGACCATGAAGCTCGACGTGAACGCCCTCCGCTACCTCTCCAAGGATGACTTCCGCGTCCTCACCGCCTGCGAGATGGGCATGCGCAACGTAAGGCGTTAAACCCTACACCTCGGCCAGCCTTGACCCGACGCCATGTGAGACTGTTCGCCCTGACGCTTTGTGCTTTTGGTTTTGATTCGCAGCACGAGATCGTGCCCGCGGAGCTCGTCGACCGCATCGCCGGATTGAAGTGAGTTCTACCACGTGCTCTTTTTGTGAATTTTGCTGTATGTGGTCTGGGAAATTGATGCTTGTGGTAGGTGTATTTAGCTGCCAAATGTGGGGATGGTGATTAGCGTTCTCAGGCAGTCAGGCGAGTTGATATGATAGTTCGTGGGCTGTCATTTAAGGTTAATCGTTGGGTCTGAACTTCACATAGTGTTTCGGTTTAGCGTTGCACCTTTGCAATTTGTGATGCACAATATCAATAGTTGTAACACATAACTGTTGATTAAAATGAAGTTGGAATTCACTGTCAGAACTTTTGGCTGCAGTAATGTAATGTCCACTGCGTGTTGAAAAAGTCAAGGTCCGAGACCACGGCTTAAACCAACTTAGGTTCTCTGTGTGTTAGAGCTCAGTATTCTTTGGGAACCAGTTTCAAATGGATTATATTGTTTGGTTTAATGGATCTCTCCGTTATCTTGGTGAGTGTCTTATAATTCTTTGTGGATTTAGGCATGGAGGCACATATAAAGTGCTGCGGAATCTGTTGAAGAACAAACTGGTGCACCATGATTGTAAAAAGTGTGAGTCATTGATGTCGAATCTTGCTTCATTTTATGCTTAGATGGATATCTGGATTATGATAGCTGCTTTTCTTTTCTTGGTTATAGATGATGGGTTTCGGCTCACATACCTTGGGTATGACTTCCTCGCCATAAAAACTTTGGTTAATCGTGGAGTCTTTGCTTCTGTTGGTCGCCAAATCGGTGTTGGAAAAGAGTCAGGTACATGGATTATTGATGTCCTGCTCATTTTGTATATTTTTGCCTCAGTGTATGGTTGTTATCCTGTGCTTTACTTATATTTTAAAGTTGCACAAGAAAGATATTGTGAAACATGCGAGTCACTGCTTGTCCTTGCATGTTCTGTTATATACTATCTGTGATGACATATCAATTTGCAACTTGACTAAGAAAAAGAACAGCTATCTAAAGTTCTAAACACCCAATCATTTAAACACAGCCCAACCAAGCTAGATTATCATAATCCATGGCAATGCCATATGGAATCCTAGATTGTACCTAGCAAATGTCAAATGCTTTATGTCGAATGTTTATTTTTCTTATAGATATATTTGAGGTTGCCACGGAGGATGGAACAGTGTTGGCCATGAAGCTTCATAGGTTGGGTAGGACATCTTTTAGGGCTGTCAAATCAAAGCGCGACTATTTAGCCCACCGGAGGAGCTTTAACTGGCTGTACCTATCACGACTTGCGGCCCTAAAGGAATTTGCTTTTATGAAGGTTTTTGCACGGCTATACTTTTCATTCATTTTATCTGTCTAACTACTTAATTGTTTAACACTCTTATACTGTTTTCTCATTCCACTTGAAGGCTTTAGGAGACCATGGATTCCCTGTTCCCACAGCGGTGGACTGCAATCGGCACTGTGTGATTATGTCACTTGTGCCGGGATATCCACTGTAAGTTGACATTCTTGTAAAGGAATTTTAATTTTATTCATGAGTCTTTTTCCCTTTACGCAGAGACTGACACAGGTGTTGCATTCTGTTATGCAGTGTTCAGATAAGAGAATTGCAAAATCCAGATGATGTTTTTGACAAAATTCTTGGTCTTGTAATTCGTTTGGCGGAGCATGGGCTGATACATTGTGATTTTAATGAATTCAATATCATGGTACTACTTTTACCCTCTCTTATCATTATTACGCTTGGATAAGTCAGCTTGTCTGTTCTTCGTTTCTTTCTTGTATTGCTGTAGTTTCTGCATCATGTCTATGAACCAAATCAAGATTTGCCATGTGTACGAAAGAAAACACATGCCTTCAAACTGCCATTTCGAGTTGAACAGAATGGTGTTTTCTGTATTTAATTCTTCAACAAGCATAACTGAAGTTTTTTTATTTGTCAGTATGTATCTTAGTATCTTACCTTATATTTTACCCTGCATGCGTATTGATGTTCTGCAGATTGACGATGATGAAACTGTTACGATGATCGACTTCCCACAGATGGTATCTGTTTCGCACCGGAATGCCCAGATGTATGTAGCATATTCTAATAACTAAAGCTTAACGGACTGCTTTCTGTTCAGTATTCATGAGGTTTGTTTTTGCAGGTATTTTGATCGAGATATTGGGTGTATCTACAAGTTCTTTAACAAAAGGTATCACCTTACTGAGTGTAATATAAAAAATATCATCTTATCCACTACAACTGATTTTATTATTATAAGCTTTGTCTTCCTTTTGTATTAGGTTCAATCTTACAGAGAAAGGTGGACAAGATGGTTCTGAAACTGATGATGATGACAGTGGCAGGCCGTCCTTTCTGTCCATTCAAAAGTCTTCTGGTGCCTTGGACAAAGAACTAGCTGCCAGTGGCTTCACCAAAAAAGAGCAAGTTGAGATAGAAAAGGTGGGTCAGATGTTGGTACACACCTCATATTGATGGGTTTCTCATTTTGAAGATCTATAAGATTTTACTATATAAAGGCAGAAGTAATGTCATTTGGTTAATGTTGATAATGGGGACGTGGCCATACGGGGATCTTGTGACAATGCACTTTTGGAAGGCAATAACATTATTAGATCACAAAATTATGTTAAAAGTTGTAGATAAAAATGGAGTGTTCCTTCTCATGTGCAGTCGTATTAATTTTACATTGAATATCAGATAATTAGATCCTGGTTAGTGCTGATCTTCTCTTCCTTTCACGTGATTACAGTTCATTGATGAGAATGCTGAAGAACACGAATCCGGCTCAGATGATGAGGATTCAACATCAGAACAGGAAAGTGAAGGTGGCGATGCTGTGTCTGCTGAAATCAGTTCCTTGAAAATAGTAGACCAGGTATTGATCTGCATCTAAATACTTTTCTAACTTAAATGTGTCGCCAAGCTTTGCCCACTGCCAAGCTATCATCCAGCAGATTCAGTTTTCTCATCAGTTACTAGTTTTTGAAGTATGTTTTGGTGGATATTGTTCAGGACCCTGCAGGTGTGCCTGATCTTGTTGTGATGGATTCAGATAAACATGAAACTTTATCTAAAGAGGTCAGTAATATATTCATTTGACTGACTAGACAAACTTATCAATGGATATTGCTTACTTCTGCCGATCTACCTTGCAGCATGCAACAAGCACAAGTCCCAGTGGCGAGAACAAATCGACAGATCCAACCGACGATGGCATCGAGGACCCTAAGGGAGCTGAATCAGGAGGCGACGACGACGACGATGACTCGTCTGAGGATACTGAGGATGAAGACGACGCATTGCTGACAAAGCAGCTGAACAAGCAAAGGAAAAGGGCGATGGCAGCTGCGCTCGGGCGGAGAAGGCCCCTCAACTCGAGGAATGCTTACAAGGACAAGGGGAAGGGCACCTTGAACTCCAAGATCCAGAGGCAAGCCTGCCAATGGTGAATGGTTGGTTGATCGGTCTGCTTTGTTTCTGGCTGGAGATCTCAAGACGGTTTGGTGCGGTCTTGAGTGCGCCGAGCGGACTCGCTAGTCGTATGAGTATATTTCCTTTGTCAGTTTTGGTTGTTGTACTGGAGCTTCTCCATAGTTTGACCCGCCGAGCTGTAGTAAAAAAAATGCGATACTGGTATCTTGTACTATTATCATGAGCCAAGTACTATACACTTGTTGCTCTTTGGCAGTCTACTAAAGCAAACCAAGTCTATATCATTCTCCTGAGCTGTATCTAGTTGCCGTTCTCGCTAGATCGTGTCTTACTAATGCATGGCACTTCAGTCTTGGCCGTGCACGAGCTACCTTGGCAGCGCGCGGCGGCACTGCATCAAGGCGGCGGCTCGCCGCAGCATCTCCAGCCGCGAGGACGGGCCGTGCTTGGTGGGTCCGGCCGCGGCTGCTGCTGCATCCTTGGATAACTCTGTCCTCATCCTGGCCTTCTGCGCCCACCCCACCAGCCCCTGCTGGATGTGCTCGTCGAAGATCTCCTTCTTGAAGAAGGTCCCCATCTGTGTCACGATCGCGTACAGAGGCAGGGTGCTGTAGCTGCACAGCAGCTGGATGACGACCCTGCAAGCAAAGGGCAAAACCAACAGCTGTCTTTGAGCCTGAACTTGAAAAACATGGCTGTTTGCTTCTTCTTCTTCTTCATAATGACAAGAGTGAGACGATGGATTGCGACCCACCCGATGACGAGCCTCGGCACGATGAAGGGGACGTGGTCCATGATGCACGAGTTGAAGCCGTAGGTGGTCTTGCAAATGGCAAAGGGAAAAACCCAACAGAGACACAGTTAGTCACTAGCATCCATCCATCCTCTCTTCTTTTCTCTTCTACTGATATGATACTTTGCAGAGGACACATACGAGGATCCAGAAGAAGAGGGCGATCTCGAAGGCGTTCTGGAAGAGGATGAAGTGGATCAGGTAGAGGATCACCCTCGGCTTACCGCACCAGAAGTGCTCGTCCGACGGGTTCACCACCAGGTCGCCCTCGATCGCCGAGTGCTTCTCCGCGACATCGTACGCCAGCTGAGCTATCACGTGCTCCAGCTTCGTGCCAACGGCCAGCAGGAGCTGCAAGCAGCAGCAACAACACAAGGAAGCTTATCTACAGAAATTCACACCTTCGATATGCGTTCTGGGGTTCAGGGACACTTACGATGAGAGGAAGGAAGGAGATCCAGAAGTAGGTGTGCCAGCCTGCAGGTCAATCAGCAAGTGGCATACGATGCTTGGAATAGTTGTAAACAGTGGAGATGGCAATGTGATTGGAACTTACCATTGACGTTCAGCAGCATGAATATCACAACGAATATCCACAGGTACCACCTAAGTGGAAGCAAGGGTAAAAAAATGATCAGGACACCCGGTTGCATTGCTCAACAACTACTGGTAAATGAACCCAGAAATTAAGAATTTCACCTGAAACATCGATCTGGGAATTATCAAAAACATAATTTCTGAGTTTGGATTACCTTATGCCAACCACCTTCTTGAAATCAGCCTCCAGAGCTCGCACCATGTATCTGTGAAAGCCAAATTTCGGGTTTCCTCGGCAATGCGTCTGCAGAGAAAAGGATCTCTTGTTATTAATTTTCATAAATGAAGAGAGGATAGAGTTGTCAGCATGCTGTTGAACTATCATCCTTACCATGATGAAACCGAGTCGCATGGTCGCGTAGTCCGATTTAGTGACCGACGCATAAAACTGCTTAACAAAAGAATGCTGAAGGAATGTTCTGATTAGTAGATTTAATAAAAATTTGGATATGTTCATAGAAAATACATGGTGTTTTGACTGAAAACCATATGATTGATTATATGGGATGCATTTCCTACCATCCAGCTCAACATCGTAGACTCCATGCCAACACCATTAAAACGTTCCCTGATAAATTCAAATTGTTGAACGTTGGTCAACTTCTTAGGTCCTGCAGTTCCACAGGATTGCACAAGCCATAACTAGGCAGCCTATTTTCCCTTAAATATGCATACATTTCTGGCATTAAATTATTTCTAAAGTTAAGGTATTGATTAGATCAAAATGTGGGGCAGCAACCGACCGTTTCCTGCATCATTTTTATGAATTTCAGTCTCCCATTGTTTCCATTGGCGAATCTGAGCAAATAGAACAGTGTTCAAGTTAACTTGCAAACAAAATCAATCATTAGTGGAGTTATAAAAACATTAAACCAAAACTGGTGTTATAAAAGTTTACCTTGGCTCCTCCTAAAACCATGGTCAGAACACTGAAAATCACATGGGTGATGGCCAGAACAAAAATGAAAATATGCAACTGATGTAACGCTTCGAGCGACAGCAAAGGAACTTTTCCCTGCCAACACAAAAACTGGAGTTAGCACAAGGTTACCTAGGATCATTCCAGCATTGCACATCTTTTATATGTTGGAAGAACTGGGGTTAAAGTCATATAGCACTCTTTGTCTTTGTGCGCACCCACTTTTAAAATTCAGTGAGCAAGGTAACATCCGTTGTTAGCAACTTACAAACATATGTTATACTCCCTCCGTAAACTAATATAAGAGTGTTTAGAATACTAAAGTAGTGATCTAAACGCTCTTATATTAGTTTACAGAGGGAGTATATTACTATAGTGCACTAGCATAACCTGAATTAGAGTGAAATTGTATGCATTAATCATGAAGTGCATAATTAAACAAAAGGTATCTGTTTAAACTAACGGTCCATCAACCTTGTTTTTGCAATGGTCGGACCGCGGCGCATTCCTAGGAAGCAGCCTGCGACCGCCGAGAGCGGCAACAGAATGCTCCTCCATCTTCTTGCAGGGCAGCAGGTAGTTGGTCCAGCTGGGAGGGATGCATGTCCTCTGGATCACATCTTGTGACACCGTCATCAGCAGGGAGATGAACCCGAGAAGCATCAGCTCTGCATCATCATCACACCCAAAGACAGTCTGAAACTGGAAACACAGCTCATTCTTATGCAGAAGGCACCATTTGTTCTCATCTGATTGAGGCCAAATGAGACGGTGAACGGACGAGCTCCGAGCTACTCCCTCATTTCGCAATTAATAAGATGGATATTGGATAAAGGGAGCAGAGGGAAGATGAACATTCTGCAATAAGAAATGTTGTTGAAACTCTGAAGAAAAGGTGAATGCTGCCGCACCTTCTTTCACCTTGAGGAGGGCCTCGAAGAGCGCCTTCTGGTGCTTCCTCTTGAGCGTCTGCATGCACTCCGTATTAAGCGCATCAAGGCAAGGAGAGATCATCGGCAAGACGGGGATTGGCCGGGTCACCTTGCCGAGGTAATGGAGGCATCGTTCGGCGGCGAGGGAGATGGTCACGATGAGGGAGCAGACCCCCGCGACGATCCACGTCGGCGTGTACTCCAGCGCGTCCGCCTCCACCTCCCCGCCAGCGCCAGCGCCACCGCCCTCCATAACCCCGGTCACCTCCGCCGCCGCCGGCAGGCGATCGGCCTCACCTTCCGGCCATCTGTCTGGCCACGAAACGCAGAAGAGACGTCGTAGGCCGCCGCAGGGTGGCGGTGGCGATGGAGTCGCTCGTTCGCGATCGGCAGTGCGGGCTTGGTTCGTTGGGACACCGGAGCGCGTTGATCGTGCTGTACCGATCAGAAAAGGGAAAAAAAAATTAAGTCCAATTCGGCCAGCGTCGGTTCGATGTAACTTCACTCGCTGCACAGCGTGAGCCCACGCGTCCGTGCCACTGTTCGGCGCCCGTGCCGTCCGCGCCGGTGTCCGCCCGCCCGGCCGTTCGTTCGTACGTACAGCGCGCGCGCGTGATCGTTGTTCGGTTGTGTGATCTGATCGATTTTTCTTTTTGAGGGGTGTGTGATCTGATCGATGGGTTTGCCAAGCCGACCTCATCCCGAGAAGAAAATGACCGGGTTTTTTGAAGCTTCTCGAAGCTTCTGATAGTTTTTTCTTCTGGTTTTTCTAAACCATATTTTTTCAGTGTTATCTTTTTTTTGTTTTTATCCACCCCCCCCCTTTGTTTCCATCTTCTTTCTTTTTTCAAATGCGTGAACTTCTTAGATTTTCAAAAACATTTACAAATTGGTGAACCTTTTCTCAAATTGTGAACTTTTCAACCCCGTCATCTTTCTTTTTTCAATTTCATGAATCTTTTCAAATCCATGGACCTTTTCAGTTCTGCTAACTTTTTTCAAATCTATGAACTTTTTTCAGTTTTTGCCAACTTTTTTCAAATTTATGAACATTTTTTAAATCCGCGAACTTTTTTGGTTCTGCTAAATTTTTTCGTGGACTTTTTCCAAATTTGTGAACATTTTTTAGTTTTTGCTAACTTTTTTAGTGATTTTTTTTAAAATTTCTTAACTTTTTTTACAAATCCAAGAACTTTTAAAATTTTTTGCTAATTTTTTATCAAATTATATACATTTTGAAAAAAACCGTGAACTTTTTCCAATTCACAATTAATTTTTTAAAATAAAAACATTTTATAAAATTCTGGAACCTTTTCAATTTTGTTAATATTTTTGAAATTCGTGAATATTTTTGAAATTCATGAAGTTTTCAAAATTAGAGAATATTTTTTTGAATTCATGAACTTTTTCACAGGACATGCTCGCAAGAAAAAAAACGCTAGCAAGCAGCCATACATAGAGATGGATCGAATGAGCAACATCGTGCGAGAGCGAAGGAAACAACAGCTGTCGAGCGAGCTATATGTGCCACAGCTCATTGGGGGAGCACGTGAGGGCCAGTAGTCTTCATGGCGCTTTATGTGCCAACGAAGAGCTCTCCCTTCTACTGCTGGACTATATCTCACTTCACGCGATTGTTCCTTCCGTCTCGTTGATGGAATTCCCTCCCACCTGTAGCTATTGCGCCGGCCCATATTCGCTTTTTTTTTTGGTTCGCTGGATTTCAATTGCGTTCATTGTGTTTGTTCGCTAGGTTTGTTTCCCCTGTTTTTTTTTTCTCATTCAATTTTTTTGTCTCTCCTCCGTTTTTTTTTGTATTTTGGTCAGTTTTCTTAGTTTTCTTCATGTTTTTCTAAGGTTTTTCTGTTTTCATTGGTTTCCTTCATTACTTTTCTCGGTCTTCACTGGGTTTTTGTTATTTCTTTGATTTTATTTGTTTCTTTCTCGGCTTCCAATGGTTTTTTCGCCTTTCTTTCTTTCTTCATTTTTTCTGGGTTTTCACTTATTTTCTTTGTCATTCTTTGTTTCTTTCTCAGTTTCATTCTTTTGCATTGGTTCTTCGGTTAATGTTCTTTATTTATTTACTTTATTTTAGTTCTCATTCGTTTTGTTCATTTTTCTTTTTTTTTTTTGCTTAATTTTCTCCGTTGTTTTTTTCTACACGTGTTACATTTTTCAGTACAGATTCAACATTTTTCTTATCCATTATGAACATTTTTATATACACGTTTACATTCTTGAATAACATGATTATTTTTCTAAAACATATTCTTTTGGATATCTACTTTTGGTATATATCGAATACATTTTTCTAATACACATTTTAGATCTTTGAAATAGAAGTTTATTTTTTGAATACATGGCCAACATCTTTTGTTAGCATATTTAGCATTTTTTTCAAATATTTGGTTAATATTTTTCAAAACTAAGATTAACATTTCTTGGATACATGGTCAACTTTTTATTCTGTATACATTAAGCATTTATCAAATGCTTGATTAATAACTTCCAAATATAAAATTAAAAAAATTTAATACATGGCCACCATTTTTATATACACATTTCGCATTTTTCAAATGCTTGATTAAATTTTTTCAAATACTTGTTTTACTCTTTTTTCAAATCTGTGATTAATATTTTTATATACATAATAAAAAAAGTCACACACATTGTATTTTTTGTATTAATTTTCGTATGCTTGAGAAACATTTTCTCTATGCACATTTAACAATTTTCAAACGCTTTGTTACTATTTTTTTTAAATATTGTATGTATTTTTTTGGTAATATATTTGTTTAGAATATTTGGAAGTATTAACAAAAGTTAAATAAATAAAGGAAAAAATAAAATAAAAAAGATGAAGAAAACACAAGGTTGTGGCTACAGCGCGCCTGGGCCCACCTAGCTTGTGTTTGCCTTCACGCGAGAGTTCCCTACGCTGGCGTGAAGCGAGATATAGGGGCGCCCGAAAGCCCATAAGGCGCTTAAGGTGCCAACGGGGAGGTCAGGAGCAACTAATCAGCGAGTACTCCTTCGGGAGCCCCCGCCATGTGTCACGCTCTTGCGTTCCCTCCCAATTTTATTATTTTTATTTTTATGTACCTGTTTTTGGCTTTTAGATGTTTTTTTGTTTTTTCTGCTTTCCGGTTTTCTCCCTATTTTTCTTAGATTTTGGACAATTTTTCTTTTTGTGAAAATGCATTTTCATTTTTTTTTCTTTCGCAAGAGGCACAGATTTACCTCTCGCGGAGGCACGAATTTGCTTCCACGAGAGGCACAGATTTACTTCTCGCGGAGGCATGAATTTGCTTTCGCGAGAGGCACGGTCATGCCTCTTGGGAAAGGAAAAAATAACGCATTCTTTTCCTGCCGCGAGAGGCATAGATTTGCTTCCATGTGAGGCACGATCGTGCCTCTCAGGAATGGAAAAAATGTTTTCTTTTTTCTTTTCCTTCTGCGAGAGGGATATATTTACTTCTCGTGGAGGGGCGGATTTGTTTCCATGAGAGGCACAGTCGAGCCTCTCGGGAAAGGGAAAAACACATTTTTTTTCCTTTCGCGAAAGGCACAGATTTACTTATCATGGACGCATGGATTTGATTCCGCGAGAGATACAGTTGTGCCTCTTCGGAAAGGAAAAAAAAGACATGCTTCCGGTTCGTTTTTTTGTTAGTTTTTTTTTGTGAAAAAAAAGTTCGTCGAAAGCTAACAACATGGGATCTAGTTTGAAGATCTTGACACGAGGAATCCAAGGTGAAAACTATTTGAGATTTGAAGACGATTTAAGAGATAAAACATTTTAAATAAACGAATCTAGGAAAAAAGGAAAAACTCAGATTGTGACAAGTGGCGCACATGCAACGCGCCACTTGTCGGATCCTGAAGAAGTGAAAGCGATTTTTGAAAGAAGTACTCCTGAATTAGTGATTTCGAGGGAGCTCTCCTGGTGTATAATGAGAGAGGAAGGGTGTGAACGGGCCGGGCCATGCCACATGCCCTGTGCAAAGTTCAGCCGTAAGTGGCAGGGCCTATGTAAGCTCTCGAGTTCCTGCGGCAGTGCTACTCGTTCGGTTGCCTCTTGCACAGTACAGTACTGCTCTGAATAATAGTCCCGTGGATTCGTGTGCTATGCTCTGAATAATCTATCCCCCTATATAGTATGCGAATAACTTTGAAAGATGGTCGTTGGATGAAACCAATCCGACGGTGCAGAGATGACAAATCCGATCACTACTGGCCATTGGATATCATCTAGATTCCACCAGATTCTGCTACATGTACAATCTAGAAGACTCCATGATTGAACTTAAGCATAATGCACAAACCTCAAAACACAAGCACTTCTCCTTTGTTCTAGAATCTTCCAGATCATAATTACCCAAACTTTTTTTTTTCAAATGAATTGCCATTATTTGTTTTTTACTTTATGCTTTACAATGCACAATTCCATGAATCTTAAAATATATTAACTTTTTTATAAAACTAATTGATTTTGAATGAGATGAACTATAAGAATTAAACGAACATCTACAACACGCATATATAACTCAAAGCTTACATGTTATAGTGTGGTATTTATTCATAATTTGGTTGTCAAATCTCATGCGTGCAATGCACGTATATACTAGTAGTAGTAGTAGTAGTAGTATGAAAGACAGGTTCATTTTTCAGCGTTAATACGGACATGCCATATCGATCTATGCCGTCCAAGCACCCTGATCTTTAACAACTGGTAGAGGGAGTACGGATCCCCTGCGTCTGATAGGAGGATCTGGGTGGATGGAGACCGAAAGCCATGCCCATGGCCATGTCTTGGCGGTCAGTTACATGTAGTATGCGCCTTCGATCCTGTCTTAAAAGAAAGGGCGGTGGCAGGACTGGACCCGCCTAGTGGCACGCTTGCAGTACGGAGGAACTGGCCACAGTGCTGACATTGTAGCAGCTCACCGCCGGAATTGCATGCCTTGCTGGCCCAGTGCCCTCCCGTATCAGTGTTGGATCCACTGCCATGGCCAAAAGAACATCGCGACCGAGCAGCCGACTGTCGTCGCTTGTGTCGTGTGTGTCCTTTGTCAATTGCCATGTGCCTGAACAGTAGTGCAACTGTAGGAACATTCGATCGGCAAAGTACAGAGCGGGCTCCGGAAACCCGGAGAGATTGCATGGCATATAATCATTCCAGAGGCCAGCACCACTCCAACTCTCCAGCTATCACCGCTCGCAACACGAACTGTGCAAACCCGTGAACCAACAGCCGCAGTTAAGTCCGGCTCCACACACGGCCGCCACCGGCGCGCACCGCTCGTCTCGGCCGCACCGTGCCATCTTGGGCGTAGCAGCCACGGAGCCACCGATCGAATTGCTGTATCTGGCTGGCTGTATGGTGCATGGACGGATCTTTTCCGCGCACCGGCCGCCCGGCACGTGCGCGTGTTCATGGTTGGCGCGCCGGAGGCGGACGGCCGAGCGCGATCCATCAACGACCACGTACTACGCGCGTCCATGGCCACGGCCGAGCATGCTCGCGCGTGCAGCGTGTTGTCTGTCACCTGGCACGCATCTCGGGGGCACCGGGCCGGCCTTTCCGATCTTCGTCCCGTCCATCATGCACCCAATCGATCGATCGCCATGGTCCCGTGGCGGCCGCAATACAGTACTCCAACGAGAAAAGGCAATACGTAGCTGCTGCAGCTGCTTGTTAGTTAACGAACCTTTTTCGGCCGATGAGTACACAGTTTCAACGAGTTCATCATGCTGCTCATGTCGATCGATCCGGTTCCGGTGCAGGACAGGGCGGTATAGTAATCGCGCGAACCGCGCGTGCGCGGAAAGCCGGCCTTTATCGCCTCGGAAAGCGCGCTTTCCCCCTAAACTTGCGCCTAGTTAGTCATCATCATCAGCCGGTTCGATCGATCGGCTCGATCGTTGGACGCAGACACATGTGCTGATGCGCAAGCGTAGGAGAAGGGCGCGCGAGAGAAGGAGAGAGAGGGAGGGAGGGAGAGGGCACGGGCGCCATCGATCTGTGGGCCAAAAGAAAAAGCGATCGGTCGACCGGCTTGGCAAATGGGGCGGATCCGAAATGCGACGGGGGGTTGAGGTGGTGGCGCTCATCATGGCGCTGCCGAGCTCGCCGATCGATGGGTACGTACGTGGTACTCGAACGCACGCGGGGCCGGCCGAGCTCACGCGCGCTTTTATCGCGTGTGCAAAGCCACGGCACGTACGTACCGGCCGGCCGGTTTGTGTTTGTTTGTTCCGGTCCATCGCGCGCGCGTCCTTCGACGTCGTCTTCCTCGTCCTGTTCCACGTTCTAGAGCTAGCACATGCCACATGGTCGATCGTAATTTGTCCATGCTCTCTCTCTCTCTCTCTCTCGGCCGTACGTTGAGTCCCATTCGATGACGTCACGCGCCAAGGCTTTCACCACGTACGAGAGTGAGCTAGCCCGCATGGCATCTTCCTATACAAGATTTGGATACGTATGGGTTTTGTGTGGACAGGTCGATCGAGACGTGTACAGTACACACCGGGTTGAAATGATAAAAAATCTTGGTTTTTCTAATAGACGTGTGATATTGTTTTTTTTTTTGCGAGAAAAATTCTGATCTATTCATCTTCAAACATGGTAGTACAACGAATACCAGAAATAATAGAAATTACAACCAGATCCGTAGACCACCTAGCGACGACTACAAGCACTGAAGCGAGCCGAAGGCGCGCCACCGTCATCGCCCCTCCATCGCCGGAGTCGGGCACAACTTGTTGTAGTAGACAGTCGGGAAGTCGTCGTGGTAAGGCCCCGTAGGACCAGAGCACCAGAACAGCAACCGCCGCAGATGAAGAATAACGTAGATCAGAAAGATCCAATCCGTAGACACACGAACGTAGACGAACAACGACGAGATCCGAGCAAATCCACCAAAGATAGATCCGCCGGAGACACACCTCCACACGCCCACCAACGGTGCTAGACGAACCGCCGGAACGGGGGCTAGGTGGGGAGACCTTTATTCCATCTTCAGGGAGCCGCCGCCGTCTCGTCTTCCTGAGCAGGACACAAACCCTAGCAAAACTGAAAGAAACAACTAAAACAGAGCCCTCCCGCCGGCCCTTGCAGAGATCCACCGCGCCCCCATGGCCCTAGGGCCACCGGAGAGGAGGCGGACCTGCGGCGGCGCCGGCAGGAGGCAGAAACCCTAACTTTTTTTGGAGGAGGAGGAGGTTTTTTGTGACGACCCCGGCTTAATCGTACACTAATCATACACGCACATGCGCACGATCAAGCCTAAGGACTCACTTGAAGATATCACAACACAACTCTAAAACATAAATAAAGTCATACAAGCTTTATATTACAAGCCAGGGCCTCGAGGGCTCGAATACATAGCTCGATGGCATACAAGCGTCAGCGGAAGCATTAGATATCTGGGTACAGATATATTACAGAGAGAGAAATAGGCCTTCACAGAGGCGGGGTAAAATAAAATACTACGATCGAAAGGCGTAGGCCTCCTGCCCTGGACCCTCCAATCCTACTCCTGGTCGTCAAACGGCTCCTCGTAGTAGTAGTACTCGCCAGGCGGGTAGTAGTACTGGTCGTCGACTGGGGCGTCTGGCTCAGGGGTTCCGTCGTCTGGTGGCATCAAATGGAATATGGGGGAAAAAGAAAATAAAGCAAACGTGAGTACTCATCCGAAGTACTCAGCAAGCAAGGATCTACACTACATATGCATCATTGTCAAATGAATGGCTGTATATGTGGACTGGGCTGCAGAAATGCCAGAATGGAGGGGGAAGCCTAGTCCTATCGAAGACTAGCATCTTCAACAATCTTCGACAGTCTTGCAGCAATAGAAGAGAGCAGAAAAACATAATGTAAAGTATAGTAGTAATGTCATCAAGGCCAGAGATTCTTCCTCGACTCCCTGCGAGAAAGCAATCCCAGAGCCATACTATCCAGTTCTCATATCAAGTTCTAGTTGTACCGATCGGGATACAACTCCGAGTGTCCGTTACCGTAGGACAGGCTATCGATAGAAGTTTCTTCCCTGCAGGGGTGCACCAACTTACCCACCACGCTCGCTTAACTCCGGCCGGACACACTTTTCTAGGTCATGCCCGGCCTCGGCCAAGCAACACGCCGCAACCCGACCAAATACTTAACAGAGAGGTCAGCACGCCGGACTAAACCTATGCCCCCAGGGGTCTTGGGCCATCGCCCCGCGAACTCCTGCGCGTTGCGTGGGCGGCCGGAAGCAGACCTAGCAACCCCTTAATACAAGCGCGGTTGCGTAACCAGTCCAATCCAGCGCGCGCCGCTCAGTCGCTGACGTCAATTAAGCTTCGGCTGAAGTATACAACGCAGAACGCCCATACTATGCCCACGTGATGGTTAGTGCTATCGGGTCAGAGGCCCCTCGGATCAAATATCCAAACCGTAGTGGATTAGGAGCGCGCGGAAACGAGCAGAGACTCACGATTGATGTGACCCCGTCGCCCCGTCTCGAGGACTTGTGGCAAGGGCTAAGAATGCCCGGCCACGCCTCGTAGTTATCTCGCGGGCACCATCCAGGTCAACCCGACTCCACATCACTTCGCACTAAGCTCGCGCGGGTACCCCTCAGGGCCGACCCGTCTTTAGTATCATGGTTTAGTGCAAGTCCACACATCAACAGTAACTGTGTGTCTGACACCAGGGGAGCCCTGAGGAATCACCCTCGATGGAACCCCACCTGATGTTATCATCAAGGTGAACGAAGGAGGAATCACCCTCGAGGTCCACACTTGAGGAGTTGCGCGACGACGTCGTTATCGGGGGTGGTGTAGGAGGAATCACCCTCGCTTACCACGACCGAGTAACTAACCTACAAGGTTAACATCAGAAGTGCTGACGAGGTATCACCCTCGGCACTCGACGGTAACCCAGCAGTGTCGGCAACTAAGGGGAAGTGATGTGTGGTGCCAGGGTCTAGTCTTCAATCCCGATGATCGGGTCTTCTGGTATCCAGCAGGGCAGTCGGGATCAAGTGGGGGTCTCTGTCGTGTCTCTACCCAGCCTATACTAATCAGTCTAGGATAACCAGAAAGGTAACAAGGCAGGGTACAATAACCAGGCTATGCAGCAGATATAGGAAAACAGTAGCAGTAGCAGTTCTAATGCAAGCATAAGAGAGAAGGGAATAGGCGATATAGGCATGCTCAAAATGGGGGTGCTTGCCTGTTTGCTCGGGGGCAAGGGCAAGGTCTTCAGTGGTATCGTCGAGGACGTAGTCGTACTCCTGAGCTGCGTCTGCCTCGGGAGCTACGTCAATGTCGGGGTCTACCGAGAGAGAAGAGGGGGAAGAAACAGGTAAACATAATGCAAACAAATGCAATACGGTGCGTGTGATGCTATGATGCAGTGCAGGGTTGTCTAATTATGCATCTAAGTCATTTTAGTTATTTTTTGAATTAATCTGAGATTTAATATCCGACGTTTGTGCACTATTCATCCGCCGGATTCGGGTCCGGAGTTACGAGTTCTTCTACGTAGGGGGTTCCGATGGAGAAACAGACGGCACGATCAGACTCGGCTCGTCGTTCTGAGCAACTTTCATGTTTTAACTTTTTCGATCCGAGCTACGGTTTAAAAGTTATTAATTTTTTAAAGTTTATTTGAATTTCTGGAATTTATTTATTTATCAGAAAATGAATTATGACGTCAGCATTGCGTCACATTGACGTCAGCAGGTCAACTGCGGTTGACCAGGGTCAAACCTGACATGTGGGTCGCCTCTGTTTCTTTAACCAGTGAATTAATTTAATTACCAGGGTTAATTAGGGGGTGGACCCCACATGTCAGTGAGACATTAGGTTAATCTAATTAGTTTCTATTTAATTAAATCTTTAATTAGGTTAATTAGTCGCGGGGCCCACCTGTCAGTGGCATTGCGCCGCCACGTCAGCGTGGTCAGCGGGGCCCGTGGGACCCACTGGCAGTGACCCAGGGGTGTCCCACGTGGCGGCCACGTCGGCGGCTGGCGCCAGAGTTGCGCCGGCGACCAAAATCGCAGCGGCGCGGCTCGGACGCCCGTCGGGTTTCGCCCACAGGCCACCAAAACGGCCGGGGCTGGTCGCGTTCGAACGAGGGAAAGGCGCCGCGTCGATCTAAGGCATGAGCGCGAGCTAAAACGGCCGGAAACGAGCGCTAGGTCGTCGCCGGCGGACGCCGGAATCGGGCATCGGTGGATTTAGGGCTACAACGCTCGGGGAGGCGCGCTAGTGATCGCGTTGGACTCGCACGAGCTGCAGGAGCTCGATGCTGGGTCCGGACGAGCACGACGGCGTCTGTGGCCGCGTTGGCGAAGTGCACAGCGGCGAGCAGAGCTCGGCAACGACGACAGCTGGCTATAAGGCGCTAGGGGACCAACGAGGAGCAGCAGGGAGAGGAGAGGCTCACCGTGCGGCACCCACGTAGGCCCTCGATAGTTTTGTAGCAACAGAAGGCCGGCGTCGGAGACGAAGAAGACGGCGGCGACCGTAGTTGAGGACGAAGGGGATTCGGTGGTTCCGTGCTCCCCAGCTCCAGCTGAGGCCTCCAGTAGATGAGGAAGACGACAGCGGAGCTGGCCGGCACGGTGGATGAGCACGGGGTCGCCGGTGGCCAAGGCAAATGGCGAAGTGCGGCGACGACGGCGCTCGGTGGCCGGATCTGGGAGGGAGCGAGGGGCGGAGCGAGCGAGGGAGGAGAGGGGAGAGTGAACGGGGTGGCCAGGGAGGACGGCTCGACTTCGCCCTTATCCCCTCCGCCTCCTGTTCCGTCGGTGGGCGGCGACGTGTCGGCGCCGCGCCGGCGCGCGCGCGCTCGACCAGCGGGAGAACGACAGCGCGAGGGAGAGAGGTGAGTGGGCCTGCTGGGCCGGGGTTCGGGGCACTGTGCACTAAGGCCCAGTGCACAGTGCCTCGTTTTTATTTTTCTGTTTTGTTTTCTCTTTTTCTTTTAATCTTTTCTGTTTTGAAATAGTTAGGGCATTTCTACACTTTTGAAAAATGTGAGAGTTGTCCCAAATATTGCAATGCAATATTAGCTCTCACCAAAAAGTGGTTTGGGCAGATTTGGAGTTCATTTGTGTTTGAAATGATTTTAAATGAATTAATATTGCTGTTTTGGGTGCTGTTTCATCTTGTTTGAGTCACTTGCCCAACTCCAAATATTTTGATATTGGTTTTAGAAATGTTCCTGAATTATTTGCCATTTAACGAACATTTTCCCAACAGTGTTCGATCAACTTTATAATTCACCTTTGAATTTGAGTTGATTTTCAGATGTGAATTTGAATTGGATCATTAACCCATGGGACTTGGCACTGCAAATGATCATGACTTGGCAGTTTTAACAGAGTGTCACAGAGCTTATTACAAGGGGGTGTTACATTTTTGTGCCAAGAAAATACACCGGGACATCGCACAAATTGACATTTTTTAAACTAAATTTCAAAAACTTGACCTTTGTTTAAACAGAAATTGCTCTAGTGAAACAAGTGTGTGTGCACCTATGTGCACTATTGCAATTGAAGATTTTACTCCCTAGTTATGGCTCTTACCCCATTTACAAAACCTATAACCCCACAACCCCCTCTTACATTTTTTTGATAGGAAGACTGTAAGGGAGGCCCTTACAGTATAATTGGTGCAATAAACCCAAATTGAAAATATCATGCCTTTAATCTGGGTGGGTGGGAAGGCATCAGCTCCTTTCAACCACTAGGCTATGCCTTAGTCTGCACCCCCTCTTGACATTGTGGCAGGTTTTACCCTATCATATCATTTTCTCCAAACCGAAAAGCTAAATACACTTGTTTTTACATAAACAAATCCACTTGTTAGGAGAACATGCTAGTACTTGCTAGGGGCATTATTAAAATATGTCAAATACCATCCAACTAAATTTAATTATATGAAACCATGTTAATTTTGTCCAACAGATACTGCTTCACCACACTAGACCTCTGCCATGTAGAATAAACCCGCATCCAAAACGGGCCTGAGTTATCGACCTATTCAGCTGCCACGTCATCCTGACATGTATTGGTCATGACAATTTGAGGAAAATAATACTTCCTCTGTCCAAAATATAAGGTGTACTAGTTTTTTTAAGTCAACCATGTGCGAGCTTTACCAAGTATTTAGAAAAAAAAAGTATCAATATGTAAATATCAAAAAAAGTATTTTATTATTTTATTTATTTTGGATTGAAGATCTTGATATTTTATTATATAATTTTGGTCAACACACAAAAGTTTGACTTGCATGAAAACTGATGCACCTTATATTCTAGAATGGAGGGAGTAAGTATGAAAATCAACACAAGGCCACACTAAGGGCTAAAAATGTTGCAAAATTTTCTAAATAGGTTAATGTTGTCACAAGGACAAAACTAGAGGGTATAAGCTGGAATTTACACCAAATTCCTACCGTGCCTCCACATTATATTTGATCTTTTGTTGTATAGCCTTGAAAGTGGTTTTATGCAAATCATTCATTTATTATTTTGTGCAAGATATGAACTATGTATGATAGGCACATCAAGATTACTTTTGGTGTGATAAGCTGTCAAAACAACCCTAATCGTTTTCAATCAATTTACTTTGATTTGTGTTAACATTAACATATAGCACATGCTAGTCCAATATTTATTATATCTGCGTATGTGCAGAGGATGGACAATGTCAAGCTGGGAAGGTCCCCATAGTACTTTTTTTAAGAGTATCATTCTCCAATCATACAATAGTATTGTTGTGGAATTGCAATCTAGTTATATTACCCTACCCGGATCTCGCAAACCCTATTGCCACATATATAGACATGGACATAACTAGGGGAGGGATCAAGGACCTCCCTTGGTACAAGAATTGCAGTTATATGTAGTCGGTCGTGCTTATTCAAGGATTTTATTTTTCATGTGATGCTTTATATCAACTGATTAAGAAAATCATGGGCTCCCGAGATCTTAGTTATAGTGTAAGAACATCCTCCCTCGTTGCGTTGTACACATGCTGTCATATGGGTATACACTATACAGCATGGGTCGACGCATATGGACATGTTATCACACTAGTCTTGAGTACCACATTTACCTATTCAATTTCAGATACACAACTTCATTACCCAAATTGAAAAGTAGTTCTCGTGAGCACCTACATACATAACATAACAAGAAGAAGAGAATCTAAAAGTACAGAGACCAGCAATATATATTTCAGAAACAGCTCTGCTCCCTACGAGTATAGACTGTCCTGTCCAAGGTATCGATCTCATTTCATGCACGGGCCAAGTAGCTAGCTAGACAGGAGGTATCTTATCTCCCCACACCAATTTGGCCGTGCGTTTCACCTCCCTTTCCATCCTCACACACATCTGCGAGGCCCAAACTGGGACACACCGGCTGGCCGTACGTACCATCCGCCGGGAGTGAGTCCATGACACGCTCTGACAAGCTCATCCAATAATCCATGATAGCACCAACAAAAATCCAATAATCCATGACAAGAGAACACAGTGCTCCCGCTGTGCATGCAGAGAGAGGGAGAAGAGAGAAAAGACAAATGTTGCGCTCACATGACTGCAGCAGGCCAGTATAATCCTCACATCCATCTCTGACACGGTCCCGTAGTACACCCCGACAGCACCCTCGGCCTGCAAGTTCCCCCTCTATCTCCTAATCATTCCGACGAGGCAATCTCTGCCATGGTCATCGCCCAATCATGCAGCTGGCGGTATGGCATTATTTTATGTGTCCAAAGTCAAGACAGTTAAAAACGAGGACACACGCCAAGTATATGCGCCCATCCAGGTCCTACATTGCCAGTGAGTAGCACATGCATGTGTATCATGTCAAATCGACGAGGTTATTATATGGAACTCATCAGGAATTACAAATTATCTACTATCCTGAATTCTTGATCATACGGGAGTACTACTACTACCTGGGAAGAAGGCATGATCTATATATGGACTGGCCAAGAATGCTATAATGGTCTAATTGTTCGTTTACCCAGAAGAATAATAACTGTGGAGAGAGAGAGAGAGGGAGGTGTACAAGGTGGAGTGGTACCAATTGCACAGCTAGCCATGCACGGGTGCATGCACTGTTGCCGCGCACGCGCTTCCCTCTTGATCCGTCACTTGAACCCGGCGCCACCGTAATCTCTGCCGGCCGCCGCGTCGGGGATCGGGTTCCAGTCCCAGATCTTGTC
Source organism: Thinopyrum elongatum (assembly GCA_011799875.1). NCBI lineage: Eukaryota > Viridiplantae > Streptophyta > Magnoliopsida > Poales > Poaceae > Thinopyrum > Thinopyrum elongatum. The sequence continues at coordinate 523,556,479 of CM022299.1, forward strand.
GGAGATGGCGGCCAGCGACATCGGCAGCGTACCCAGCGGCGTAATTGGTTGCGACGGTGGCGCCGGCAGGGGAACGACGAAGTGGTCGTGGTGGCCGCCGGACGACGCGGGGCTGTGGTAGGACGGCAGCTGGGCGGCGCCGTGGCCCACCAGCGTGCTCAGCTCGTCGATGGCCGCGGCGGAGGCGACGCCCATGGACGCCGCGTTCACCAGGTTGAGCAGCGAGTACGTGGAAGCGAAGGTGTTTGTGCTCTTGGAGTACTGCTGGTACAGCAACGCCGCGGCCCCCTCCTGCTGATGACCGCCGGCCGCCGCGGCCGACTGTAGGTATCCTAATGAGCCACCCGAGGGCTTCACGGTGGCTGCTAGCTGCTGCCGTGGAGCTGCCGCCGGCCTGTGCGTCTGGGCGTGATCGGTCATGGGCGCCGGCGACGTGCACTCGCCTGCTTGGAGAAGGTGTAGCTTGGACGGAGTCGGCGGCGGCGTGGGCGTGGACGTCGACGATGACCCTTGTCTGTTGTACTGCCCTGCCTCAGCGCCGCGGCGGGAGGGCATCGTCGACCGCGCCAAGGAGGGGTGGCCACGGCCGTCGTCGATGCCGCTGCGCTTGTAGACGCGGCAGAGAGAGATTTCGGTCTGCAAATTCAATTCATGGACGTACGTGACGATTGAGAAGCAAATGTGGCATGCAAAGAGTTGAGGATGTCTGCTGAAAGTTAAGGAATCTAGGATGGAATTCTAGGTTCCTCATATGTTCCAGATGCTAACTAGTATCTAGGGAGATATCCAATCGAGTGCATAGGTTGTTCATGGCAAGAACATCAAGGTGCAAGAGAAGATAAAGAAGATTGAAGCCCTAGCTGATGAACTTGCAGATCTGAAAAGGCGTATGGACCAGAAGTACAATAACATGAAAATTAGATGCCCCAAAATTGGTACCCCACATCAAAGAATAGTACACAGGCGCAGCACAAACCCTAGTTCATATGTCTGCTAATTAAATTACCTGCAAATTAGTTAAACCAGCCCGTTTCTTGTTCAAATCGATAGATCAGGAGGGGAATTTCAATGAGATGCTAGAATATAGCTAGGATATACCTTGTGGTATCGGTCGGTGTCGGCGGTGGGGAGGCGGTACTCGTTCATGATCCAGCTGCTGCGGACGCCCTTGGGCGCCTTGCCGGAGTAGAAGACGAGCGTCTTCTTGAGCCCGATGGAGCGGTTGTTCTCCGCCCGGATCATCCTGTCCGCCCCCGTTGCCTTCCAGTACCCCGACGCCGTCACCCGGTTGGGCCTGTCCCCGTTCCGGTACTTGCGGTCCCTCGGCACGTAGAAGAACCACTCCTTCTCCCCAATCGCCGCCAGCGCTGCACACCCAGTCACCCACACCACACACGAGAAATTCAGCACAAAGATCTGAAAGGGGCAATTGAATTGAGTGATTGTCTCAGACCTGGGAGCTCCCAGGGGTCGTAGCGGTAGAGGTCGAGGAAGGTGATGAGCTCGACATTGAAGCGCTTGCCCTCCACCTTGCGGCGCAGGTAGAACTCGATCAGCTCCTCCTCCGTCGGGTGGAACCGGAACCCCGGCATCACCAGGTCGTCCTCGTGCGCGTCCCGGCCGCCGCCCTCCTTAATACTGGCCACGCCAGCTTCCGCCGCCGCCGCGGCGGCGCCATGGCCGCCGCCCTCGTGTCTGCTGCTCATGCCTCCTCCCCAATTCGCATAGGTTGCTAGCTAGCTAGGGGCTAGGGCAGCTGGGTATTAGCTAGGTAGCTAGCTAGGTGAGCACGAGAGCAAGTTAAGTGGCCAGCTGCTTCCTCTCGCGAAAAGGAGCTCGGCCCGGCCGGGGTGCGCGTATTGCAAGTGGAGAATCGATCGAGGGGGGAAGGATAAGATTAGTGGTGTCTGGGGCAATATATATCGATCAGAAAGCACAAGGATTAATCGATGGTGGCTTTACCTAGCGTGAGTATTAACTGATCGGGCGGCTGCTACTGGTCGCTCTAACCACTAGTCTACGCTGGCTAGAATCCCTAGCTACGCGCGCACAGTAGAGTGGCAATGGCGATATGTGAGCGAGCCCTGACGCATCACACACGGGAGGTGGATAGCGACGGAGGAGCCGAGTTAAATAGGGAGAAAAGGACGCCTCAGGAAGAGTACAGCCATGGGCGGTTGCCCGCTTGCAAAACTGTGATTGTGCCCCGGTGAGGTGAGTGATGGATGGAGTGCGTCTGCATTCTTTTCATTGATTAATGCGGTGGCTTTGGTGAGTTTGTGTAGCTTCCTTGGGCCCGCCCGGCTACTCTCTTGGGTCCACAATGTAAGCCTGGTAAATATTTTCAACTTTATAACCGAAATATAAGTTCTTTCGCGCTCATAATGCATTTTTTCTTCTCATGTTGCACCAATTTATTCTCCTTAATTTCATCTTGAACCGAGCTTATTACTCTTCTGGCATAAGTAACTGTAGTGTGGCATTGGCATTTTACTGGCATCTCCATAAGTCCAAATGAGGGAGTTCCACTAGCACAAACAACATTTGCTAGAGCTAATCAATGATTATGATCTCGCTAATTTATCATTGATACGAGCATGTTTGCCCAATTTTCATAGCGACAGTCGAGACCGTGGATCAAGCATTATCTTTGAGTATTTGATTGCCATCCACTTCTAGTAGGGCTCATTTGGTTGCCCGATATTCCCACGGGATTCCCGCCCTTTCCCTGGGCAGCTACCACCCGTGGAATCCCTTCCCGTGGCTGCATGGCTGTGCGTTTCGTTGATGAAGGGGAGACGGATATCCGGGCCCATCCACGTTAAATCCCCGGGCTAAAGAAAAACTACCCTTGACCCCGTGGAAGAATTCCCGCGGCACTCTCTCTCTTTCTCGTACTCGTTGCCGCCGCCGCCGTTCTGGCCGAGTTCATCTCATCTGTTTCCTTGTCCCGTCCCCCTCCGACAAGTCTGCCATGTCCTCCCAACTTGCCCTTCCTCACTATAGACAAGCTTGAGCCGCGAAAGAACAAATCTCCCCGCATCTTGATCCAACAATTTTGGATCTTACGGCGTTGTTGCGTTGGCGATCAACACTGATTGAATTGAGTCGAGCGAACCCTTCGGAGCTGCTTTAGCTCATCGCGGCCATGGGAGATCATATGAGTGTGTGCTCATCCATGGCTGGCTCAAATGCAGCCACAATTTTGTTGGGACTAACAATTTTGTGATCGGTCTGTGTGAGTTCCCCATCCATTTGATAAAACTGAATTACGGATTTCCTCCCTTCCCTGCAGCCGGCGGCTGGCTATGCTGATTTGCATGGTTAATCCGAGGATTAAGATGGGTCTCGCTTGCTCGATGATGCGGTACCCAGCTTCAAGAGAAGAGCCTCATTTCCCCCTTGTTTTCTCTCTTTTCTTCACGAAGGCCAGAAAACCTCATCCCCCGAGCCCCGAAGTGCCAAATGGTGGTAGGAGAATAGCCCGTGGATTTCAAGTTGTAAAGAAAATTACTCCCGTGCTGTTTTTACCCTGTAATTTCTTACCCTAGCAACCAAACATAGCCGTAGTGTACCAGTGGCTACTAACCCTATCTCCCACCTTCTCTCCCAATGGCCACATGTCCCGCCATATTTGTCTTGGTTGTTGATGCATGGAGGTCTTCCCTCGTTGTCTACTAGCCCACTACTAGTATATCTTTTGATGCATCATCCTATAACAATATGGTGTTTTGGCCTTTTAATGAACAACTCAAGTCGGGAACATATCCACCTAGTGACCATTAGAAAATGGGCTTGACTTCCTAGTAAAGGTTTGACATTGTTGTAAGTGCATCTAGTGCCCTCTAGTGTGTTTTGATGGTTCATGACAAACAGTTAAGGGACTAATGTATTTGTTGCATATAAATAGATGACTACTCCCTAAAGTAATCCTAAGTGAGGAAAATCCCGAGCAAACACTTTGATTTGTGATTGAGCATCAAAGTAAGAACACAATGGTTCCTAGTTATACTACTTGTTATGTTGGGAAATGTTGCATGGAAAACAAAAAAATTTCTACGCACACGCAAGATCTATCAAGGAGATGCATAGCAACGAGAGGGGAGAGTGTGTCTACGTACCCTCGTAGACCGTAAGCGGAAGCGTTTGACAACGTGGTTGATGTAGTCGAACTTCTTCGCGTTCCAACCGATCGAGCACCGAACGTATGGCACCTCCGCGTTCAGCACACGTTCAACTCGATGACGTCCTCCGCCTTCTTGATCCAGCAATATGGCGAGGTAGTGGATGAGTTCCGGCAGCACGACGGCATGGTGACGGTGATGGTGAAGTTATCTCCGCAGGGCTTCGCCTAAGCACTACGAAAATATGACCGAGGGAGTAAACTGTGGAGGGGGGCGCCGCACACGGCTAAGATAATGTTCTGGTGTGCTAGGCGCCCCCTCCCACATATATATAGGTGGGGGGGGGGAGCAGCCTGGAGGGCGCCCCAAGTAGGCCGAATCCTACTTCGGGTCCTCCCCCAAGTGGCGCCCCCTTCCTTATTTGGAGTGCGGGAGGAAGGAAGGAGGAGGTGGCGCCCCCCCTTTCCTTTCTCTCCTGAGGAGGGAAAGGCAGGAGGGGCCACCCCTGCCCTTTCCTTCCCCATATGGCCGGCCAACCATGGGAGGGGCGCGCCAGCCCCCTTGTGTGAAGTGAGGTGTCGGTCTCTGGTCGACGATCACACTGATCGAGTCGACGATGATCAAGCAGGGGCGACAAGGGTAAGGTGGTGGGGTCACTGATGGTTCACTACCAACCTATACTAAACAGTTTAACATAGGCAGGTAAGGTAATAATGAACAGGTTACAAAGGCAGGCTATGCATCAGAATAGGAGCATACATTAACAGTAGCAAAATCTAATGCAAGCAGGAGAAATGGAATGGGCGATATCTAGATGCTCAAGGTGGGGGCTTGCCTGGTTGCTCTGGCAAGAGAGAGGGGTCGTCAACGGACTGCTCGTCGGTAGTGTAGTCGTACCCAGGTGCAGCGTCGTCGGTCTCGGCGTCTATCGAGAGAGAAAAGGAGGGGGAGAGAAACAATAAATTCACGACAATAATGCAAACAATATGTATAACATGCCTAAATGATATGCCGGGGTGTTCTACTGCCTAACTAAACGATTTAGTTAATTTATGAATTTATCCGAATTTATTTATTCAACGTTGGGCACTATTCATTTATCGAAATCGGTCTAAAAGTTCAACGTTCATATAGCTAGGGGCATCTGACAGGAATACGGAGGGCGTATTCGGGTTCGTATCGAAATTCTGAGCTAGTTTCATATATAAATTATTTTCATCGGAGTTACGGATTATTTAATGTGATTTTCTAAAGTTTTAATTAATTTCTGGAATTTAATTATTTATTTAAATTAAACATTATCCGAAACAGTGTATGCTGACGTCATCATGACATCAGCAGTCAACCTGACACGTGGGTCCCACCTGTCATAGACTGTCCAATTAATTAGTGATTAATTAATTTATTTACTATTTAATTAGACTAACCACTTAATTAGATTAACCTAATCAGAGTTAATTAGCTTAATTAATTAACAAATTAATCAATTAATTAATTAATTATTAATTTTATTAATTTATTTTATTTTCATTTCTCTTTTTTTTAAACGTTTCTGGGGCTAGGCTGTGACGACCCCGGCTTAGTCGTGCACTAATCATACACGCAAATGCACACGATCAAGCCTAATGACTCACTTGAAGATATCACAACACAACTCTAAAACATAAACAAAATCATACAAGCATTTATTACAAGCCAGGGCCTCGAGGGCTCGAGTACAAAGCTTGATGACAACAAGCATTAGGGGAAGCGTTAGATATCTGTGTACAGATATAAAACGAAAAACAGAGAAGCCTTTAGAAAGGTGGGACAAAAATAAAACACTACGATCGAAAGGCGCAGGCCTACTGTCTGGGACCCTCCGTTCCTACTCCTGGACGTCGACCAACTTGTAGAAGGATCCACCCTCAGGGAAATAGTGGAAGTCGTCGGCGGGACAACTGTCTCAGGGGCTCCGTCAGCTGGTTGCATCAAATGAAAAATGGGGAAAAAGAAAGAAAGTAAAGCAACCGTGAGTACTCATCCGAAGTACTCAGCAAGCCAAGGATCTACACTACATATGCAACATTATCAAAGGGAGGCTGTATATGTGGACTGGGCTGCAGAAATGCCAGAATAGAGGGGGAAAACCTAGTCCTAGCGAAGACTAGCATCTTCAGCATCTTCATCGGTCATGCAGCATTAGAAGAGTGCAGAACAGCATAAAGTAAAGTAGTAATAGTATCAAGTAACAGTCTCGCCCAGAGATCCTTGACTCCCTGCGAGAAAGCGATCCCAGAGCCACATATCCAGGTATCATCTCAAGTTCTAGCTGTATCGATCGGGATACAACTCCGAGTGTCCTTTACCGTAGGACCGACTATCGATAGATGTGTTCTTCCCTGCAGGGGTGCACCAACTTACCCACCACGCTCGATTAACTCCGGCCGGACACACTTTCCTGGGTCATGCCCGGCCTCGGCCAAACGATACATCGCAACCCTACCTACAACTCAGCAGAGAGGTCCCCGTCGGTCTACCTCCTAAGCGCTCAGGGGTCTTGGGCCATCGCCCTGTGCACTCCGGGTCGTTGCGTGCAGGGTGAAGCCAGGCACCACCTCTCTCCAGGGTGGCGCCGGTCCGTCTCGGCTGCGAGGCTGAACTGGACGTCTGACAGAGCTTTCGGCTGATGCTACGATGCAGAGTGCCCATAACTCTTCCCACGTGATGGTTAGTGCTATCCGACCAGAGGCCGGCTCGGATCACATATCCAAATCGTTAGTGGACTAGTGGCTTGCGGTAACGAGCAGAGACTCACGATCGATGTGACCCCGTCGCCCCGTCTCGAGGACTTGCTGCAAGGGCTAAGAATGCCAGGCCGCGCCTCGTAGAATAACTCACGGGTAACTATCCATCATCCGCGGGTACCCCTCAGGGTCGACCCGCCTTTCCAAGCGTCAGTGTCAACAGTAATGTAAGGCATCCGTGTGGTCACCATATCAAGGGGAATCCGAGGCATCACCCTCGTTAGACTCCCACCTAATGTAACAACTAGATGGACGTAGGAGGCATCACCCTCGAGGTCCACACGTGGGGTGTTGCGTGGCTTTGTCAGTATCGGGGGTGGTGTAGGAGGTATCACCCTCGCTTACCACGACCGATCAACTAACCTGCAAGGTTATCATCAGAAGTGCTGACGAGGTATCACCCTCGGCACTCGATAGTAACCCAGTAGTGTCGAGCAACTAAGGGGAAAGTGAGGTGCGGTGCCGGGGTCTAGTCTTCGATCCCGTTGATCGGGTCTTCTGAGAATCCAGCAGGGCAGTCAGGACAAGTGGGGGTCTCTGATGGGTCTCTACCCAGTCTATTCTAAACAGTTTAGGATAACAGTAAGGTATCAACAGCAGGTTACAATAAACAGGCTATGCAGCAGAAATAGGTAAAACAGTAACAGTAGCAAAATCTAATGCAAGCAGGGGATGTTAGAATGGGTGATATCGAGATGATCAAAGGGGGGGGGGGCTTTCCTGGTTGCTCGGCGGCAAGGGCAAGGTCGTCGGTGGTGTAGCCAATCACCGGAGCTGCGTCGGTCTCGGAGACTACGTCGGTACCGGGATGTAACGAGAGAGAAGAGGGGGAAGAACAATAAATACATGGCAGACAAAGCAACACATAGCAGGCTACGCTAACGTGCGGTGCAGAGGTGCCTAAAGCATGTCTAGGCCATATCAGTTATTTTAGGGTTAAAGCTGGATTTATTAACCGGTGGTTAATCACTAGTCATCTACCGGGAACGGCCTCGAAGTTGCGGGTTCACCTCCGTAGAGGGTCCCGACACAGAAACAGACAGCACGGTTAGCTTCGTCTCGTTTTTCTGATCAATTTCCATGTACAAAGTTTTTCGATCTGAGCTACGGTTTAAAAGTTATTAATTTTCAAAGTTTAATTGATTTTCTGGAATTATTTTTATTAGCAGAAACGGTTTATGACGTCAGCAAGATGTCATGATGAGGTCAGCAGGTCAACTGCCACTGTTCAGGTCAAACCGGACAGTGGGTCCCACCAGTCATAGACAGAGGACTAAAACAGGGCTAATTAAATTTAACAGGGACTAATTCAGCAGCTAGGCCCCACCTGTCATAGACTAACTAATTATTTAACAGATTTTAATTAGCAATTTATTTATTTTAACGCAAATGTTTAAGCGGTGGGGCCCGCCTGTCATAGGCAGTAACTGCCACGTCCGCGCGTTAACCTCGGTCAACGGGGCCAGTTGGGGCCCCCGGGCCCATGGGTTAGCGACCCTGGGTGGTGGCCCAGGTCGGCCACGTCAGCGGTGGCGGTGGCGCGCCGGCGGCAACGCGCCGGCGACCACAGAAGTGGCGGAACGGCGCGGAATCGGCGCACATGCCTCCATTTGGAACACCGCGACCACCTAGGGACGCGGGAGCTCGCGCGCGTCGATCTGTGCAAACGGCGTGGGCTCCGGTTGTCGGAAACGACGGCTACGACGAGCACGGGCGGCGCCGGAGTTCGGGCGTTGTCGCGAACGGCGATGAAGGCTGCGGCACGCCCAAAGGAGGGGTCCTACGGGGTCCTAGAGGTAACCGGAGCACGGCTACGAACTCGGTTGAGCACGTTATCGCCGGTAGCGGCGGCGATGAGCACCGCGGCGGAGCAAAGCTCGGGCGGCTATGGCGGTGGCGACTACAGGCGCCTAAAGGCAGCGCTGAGTGACGGAAAAGGGGAGACTGCTCACCGGGGAGGCTCACGGAGGCCCGGTGGTGGATTAGGAGCAGCAGACGGCGCCGGATTTGAGGAAGATCGCCGGCGACAGCAGGAGGATGGAGAGCTCGAAGATGTCCTCGTAGCGCCGCCCGGCTCGAACTGAGGCCCGTAGTCGATGTGGAGGAGCACGGCGGAGCTCGTGAGCATGGTGGCTGGGCGAGGGGCGGCCGGTGGCCGCGGTGAAGCAGCGATGCAGCGACGGCGGCGCTCGGATGCGCGACAGAGAGGAGGGGAAACAAGGGAAGAGAGCGAGGGAGAGACTGGGGCTAGCTAGGGTTTCGGGGAGAGAGCGAGGGGCTCGGGGTAGCTCTTATCCACCAGAGAGGGCGGTAGATCGACGACACGTGCGGCAGTGGCGATCGGAGTGGCTACGGCGTTGACACGGGGACGGAGGAGGGAGACGAGTCGGGGAGTGGGCTGGGCCGGGGACTGTAGCTGTAGGCTTAAGTGCACAGTGGTAGCGCCGGCCTTTTCGATTTTCTATTTTCTGATTCTGCCCTTTTATTTTATTCTTTCTATTTTGTATTAGTTAGGGCTCTTTTGCATTTTTATAAAATGTGGGAGTTGACCCAAATATTAATATGTAATATTAGCCTTTACCAAAAATTGGTTTGAGCCAAATTGGGTTTTATTTGAAATTGATTTGATTTTAAATGGATTTAATATTTCTGTTTTGGTGCTGTTTCAGGATGTTAGAGTCACTTATCTAACCCCAATCATATTGATGATGGTTTTATAAAAGTCCCTGGATTATTTGCCAATTAATGAACATTTTTCCAACAGTGTTTGGTCAACTTCATATTTCACTTATGAATTTGAGTTGATTTTCAGAATTTGAATTGAATTGTTTTGAATAACCACTATGTTTATGCACTGCAAATGATATGACTTGGCATTATTATCATCTGATCATAGTGGCAATTACATAGGGGTGTTGCAATTCTCCTCCTCGAAAATAAATTCTCGTCCCGAGAATTAAGAAGTAGAGGGAAAAGATCGGGATATTCCTTGCGAAGATGATCCTCGCATTCCCAAGTGGCTTCATCTTCTGTATGATTAGACCACTGCACTTTCAGAAACTTAGTAATCCTCTGACGAGTCTGACGTTCAGCTTCATCGAGAATGCGGATCGGATGCTCCTTATAAGATAGGTCATCTTGCAAATCGAGCATCTCGTGATCCACTGCGCGGTGCGGAGATTCTTTGAAGCATTTACGAAGCTGTGACACGTGGAAGACGTCGTGGATATGAGAGAATTGCGGCGGCAACTCCAATTTATATGCCACCTGACCACGTCTGGCAACAATGCGGAAAGGACCAATGTAGCGTGGAGCTAGCTTGCCCTTGATTCCGAAACGGTGAGTGCCCTTCATAGGAGTGACTCACAGATAAGCCTGATCACCAGGTTGATAAGTCAAACCCCATCGTTTGCGATCATAGTTGCTCTTCTGGCAGTCCTGAGCCGCCTTGAGATTTTCTCGGACAATACGAACTTGCTCTTCCGCGTGTTGAATAATTTCCGGACCCACGAGCGGTCGTTCCCCGGTTTCTGACCAATTCAGAGGGGTTCAGCACTTACGTCCATAAAGCACTTCGAAGGGGGCCATTTTCAAGCTGGCTTGATAGCTATTGTTATAAGAGAATTCGGCATACGGGAGAGATTCTTCCCACTTCTTACCAAAAGAAATAACACAAGCTCGCAGCATGTCTTCAAGCACTTGGTTTACTCGTTCGACTTGGCCTTGGGACTGGGGGTGATATGCTGAACTCCAGGTGATATGAGTTCCCATAGCTTGTTGGAAACCTTCCTAGAACTTTGAGGTGAATAGACCGCCACGGTCCGAACTGATCTCTTTCGGAATACCGTGGAGTGAAACAATTCTGGAGATGTATAACTCGGCTAACTGACTAGCAGTGATTGTCTCTTTGACAGGCAGAAAATGTGCAACTTTAGAAAGTTGGTCGACAACGACAAGAATAGCATCGTGACCTTTCTGAGACTTGGGAAGACCAGTAATGAAATCCATCTGCACTTTATCCCACTTCCACAAGGGAATAGGGAGCGGTTGCAGAATTCCAGCAGGCTTCTGATGTTCTGCTTTAACGCGACGGCAAACATCACATTCAGCAACATAACGAGCAATATCCTGCTTCATTCTAGACCACCAGTACCTTTGACGGAGATCACGATACATCTTGGTGCTACCCGGATGAATAGACAGCGGTGTATCATGTGCCTCCTTCATGACCTTGTCAGTCATTAGCTCGAAGCGAGGTACGACAATGCGGTCTCTGAAATACAAGGTTCCATCTTCAGACAGCGAGAAATACCTGTACTTTTCCAGGTGAAGATCTTTCTTCATCAGATGAATTTCAGCCTCTTTAGCTTGCGCACTCTTAACGGCCTTCTCAAGGTCTGGTTCAACAACCAAGGTTTTTAGGTATCCTTGAGGAACTATCTCGAGATTTAGCTTTCGAAGCTCTTCATACAGGAGTGGCTGCTCTAGCTGGACTTAAAGTTCACAGCAATATGATTTACGGCTCAATGCATCAGCCATTACATTAGCCTTGCCAGGGGTATAAGAAATACCCAAATCGTAGTGCGCAATGGTCTCCATCCATCTTTGCTGACGAAGGTTTAAAGATGGCTGAGTGAACAGGTACTTCAGACTTTTATGATCCGTGTATATCTCGCAACGATTACCGAGGAGGTAATGTCGCCACAACTGCAGTGCATAGATGACAGCAGCTAGTTCTAGATCATGTACCGGATAATTCTCTTCATGCGGGCGCAACTGTCGAGAGCCATAAGCAATCACTTTACGCTCTTGCATTAGGACACAGCCTAGTCCTTCACGGGATGTGTCACAATAGATCACAAAATCTTTGCGATAATCTGGAGGAGCAAGTACCGGGGCAGATGTCAGCTTGTCTTTGAGTGTTTGAAAACTTTCCTGACATTTTTCTGTCCATTCAAACTTAACGCCTTTGTGAAGCAGATCAGTCAGAGGCTTAGCAATCTTTGAGAAATTCTCGACAAAGCGACGGCAATAGCTTGCAAGGCCGAGAAAACTTCTGACTTGCTTGACATTCTTCGGTGGAGTCCATTCAAGAATAGCCTGAACTCGTTCTGGGTTAACGGCAATGCCTTCTTTCGAAATCACATGGCCGAGATATGTCACTTCAGATAACCAGAACTCGCATTTGGAATACTTGGCATACAGTTGATGTTCACGCAACTTTTCCAGTACAAGCCGAAGATGTTCGGCATGTTCTTCTTCATTCTTCGAATATACCAGAATATCATCGAGATATACCACGACGAATTTGTCGAGATAATCCATGAAGATGTAGTTCAATAACCGGGAGAAGGTTGCTGGAGCATTAGTCAAGCCGAAGGACATGACAGTGTACTCATAAGAGCCATAGCGAGTAACGAATGCTGTCTTCGGAATATCCTCTTCACGAACTCGGATCTGGTGGTATCCCAATCTCAAATCAAGCTTAGAGAACACTGAGGAACCGGCAAGTTGATCATACAGATCGTTGATTCTGGGAAGTGGATACTTATTCTAAATTGTTGCTTGGTTGAGAGGTCGGTAATCTTGAACCAACCGATTCGTACCATCCTTCTTCTTGACAAAGAGGGAAGGTGCTCCCCAAGCAGATGAACTGGGGCGGATGAAACCCTTCTTAAGTGACTTGTCGATTTCTTCCTTAAGTTCAATAAGGTGATGCGGAGGCATCTTATACGGACGCTTAGCAATAGGGGTAGTGCCTGGTTTCAAGTCGATGACAAACTCGACAGCTCTAGCAGGGGGTATTCCTGGAAGTTCCTCTGGAAAGACATCTTGGAAATCATGAACAACTAGAATGTTCTCGATGCCTTCAAGAGGTGAAGCATTCAATGCATTCAGAACATATATCTGATTCTCGGCATCCTGAGCTGCTCGGACTGGATACTTGACTATCTGGCCGGAAGGGTGAGTGAGCTGGACTGTCTTAGTAGCACAGTCAATCAAAGCTTTATTTGCCGTCAACCAATCCATACCAAGGATGACGTCAATGTCGGAAGGTCCAAGAGCAATAAGGGAAGCAGAGAACATCAACCCTTCAATTCTGATCTGATTGTTGTGACTTACCATCTTGGTTTGCCACCTGGAACGGGGAGTACTAATCTCCAATGGAGTGGGTAATGAGCTCATAGTTAACTCATGCAATTGTGCAAATTGCTGGGACACAAAGGAATGTGATGCTCCGGAATCAAAGAGAACAGAAGCTGCCACTGAATTAACTGAAAGAGTTCCCATCACGATTTTAGGGGACTCTCGAGCTTCTTCCATTTTGACATGGGTGACTTGACCACTATTCATAGCAGGTGGTCTAGCATTACGTTTTCTGGAATGATGGGTTCGATGGCCCTTCCTACGGCCAACAGTAGAACGAGATGCATTCTGCAGCTGATCTGAGCGGCAGTTATTAGCACGGTGCCCTGGCTGTCCACACTTATGGCATAAACCATCATTTTGGGGAGGAGCCACAGTATTGAGCTATCCACCCTGAACCGCTGTCTGTCTCGGCGGCGAAGGCAGACGAGGTGCAACATATGATGGCCTGGGTACAGGGGCAGGTCGGTGATGAACGTTGTGCGGAATCCACACTCGATGTTTCTGAACAGGCTGACCCGAGGATGAGCCTACATCACGAGTGCGTTTGAGCGACTCCTGATATTTAGCCAGACCAGTTTCAACTCGGTAGGCTTGACTGACAAGCATCGCAAAGTCCTCACAATCATGGACAAGAAGTGCGAGCTGTATATCGGAACACAGTCCTTCACGGAATTTCTCCTGCTTATGTGCGTCAGTGTCGACATCATCTTTAGCATAGCGGGATAATTCGAGAAATTTCCTCTGATATTCATCCACAGTCATTGTGCCCTGTGTGAGTTTACGGAACTCCTGCTTCTTCTGGTCGATCAGACCCTGAGGAATGTATCGTGCACGAAAAGCTGACTGGAATTCTTGCCAAGTGGGTACAGATTCAGCAGGCATCATACTCTTGTGGCTTTCCCACCATTGAGCAGCTGGACCCTTCAAGTGAAATGTCGCAAAAGTGACATAACTGGCAGGGGCAACGTTAGCTGACTCCATCTCAAACATGATGTCACAAAGCCAATCATCAGCATCCATAGGATTGGTGGAGCTGCGGAAAATAGACGGGTTGAGGCGCACGAATTCTGGCAGAGTTATTGGAGCAGTCTGTTGCTGAGCATTTTGAGTTGGGAACTGAGCCAATACTCCGGCCATAAACTGACGGTTGAGTTCAAACTGCTGCCTCATTTCAGCAATATAAGATGGAGGTGGAGGATCGTCAGCCATCCTGCCAAATCAACAGGGGCAGTTTAGCAAGAAAAACTTCAGGTGTATGGAATGATTCATGAAGTAAGGTGCACAACAGAAGGAAGTGCGATAGATACTTCATAATATTCGCAGTAGACATTCAAATCCACACATAGCCTTGGTTACCAACTGTCATTACGACAGCTGAAAGGGGAAGGCTAGACAACTAGGCGACGCGCAGGCACGCGGTAAGGAAGTACACGACGAGACATAGCAAAGGCTACATCAACGTCGGAGAAAACTGTTGTAGCGAGGAATCTGCAAGTGACAACACAGGGTGCCCTCGATAAAAGGATCCCGTAAGGAGAACCTGACCCATAATCTTGAAGCAAGGGGGGAATATTTCAGAACTCCGGGTGGACGTGATTACGAGACCCTAATGTCAGAGTTAGTAAAATCTGTAACCCGAAAGGAAGAGAAATCAGAGTCCCAGAGTAAAGACGAGGAATAAAAGATCCTAATACCACCCATTCGGCGACGTGGGCCCATAAGCCACACAGCCAAGTTAGTAAAACAGTTTTCAGACCACTAGACTCAACTTCGGCCAAGGAGTTGGAAAGGGGGTTCCTACAGGCAGTCGGCTCTGATACCAACCTGTGACGACCCCGGCTTAGTCGTGCACTAATCATACACGCAAATGCACACGATCAAGCCTAAGGACTCACTTGAAGATATCACAACACAACTCTAAAACATAAACAAAATCATACAAGCATTTATTACAAGCCAGGGCCTCAAGGGCTCAAGTACAAAGCTTGATGACAACAAGCATTAGCGGAAGCGTTAGATATTTGTGTACAGATATAAAACGGAAAACAGAGAAGCCTTTAGAAAGCTGGGACAAAAATAAAACACTACGATCGAAAGGCGCAGGCCTCCTGCCTGGGACCCTCCGTTCCTACTCCTGGACGTCGGCCAACTTGTAGAAGGATCGACCCTCGGGGAAGTAGTGGAAGTCGTCGGTGGGACAACTGTCTCAGGGGCTCCGTCAGCTGGTTGCATCAAATGAAAAATGGGGAAAAAAATAAAGTAAAGCAACCATGAGTACTCATCCGAAGTACTCGGCAAGCCAAGGATCTACACTACATATGCAACATTATCAAAGAGAGGCTGTATATGTGGACTGGGCTGCAGAAATGCCAGAATAGAGGGGGAAAACCTAGTCCTAGCGAAGACTAGCATCTTCATCGGTCTTGCAGCATTAGAAGAGTGCAGATCAGCATAAAGTAAAGTAGTAATAGTATCAAGTAACAGTCTCGCCCAGAGATCCTTCCTCGACTCCCTGCGAGAAAGCGATCCCAGAGCCACATATCCAGGTATCATCTCAAGTTCTAGCTGTATCGATCGAGATACAACTCCGAGTGTCCTTTACCGTAGGACCGGCTATCGATAGATGTGTTCTTCCCTGCAGGGGTGCACCAACTTACCCACCACGCTCGATTAACTCTGGCCGGACACACTTTCCTGGGTCATGCCCGACCTCGGCTAAACGATACACCGCAACCCTACCTACAGCTCAGCAGAGAGGTCCCCGTCGGTCTACCTCCTAAGCGCTCAGGGGTCTTGGGCCATCGCCCTGTGCACTCCGGGTCGTTGCGTGTAGGGTGAAGCCAGGCACCACCTCTCTCCAGGGTGGCGCCGGTCTGTCCCGGCCGTGAGGCTGAACTGGACGTCTGACAGAGCTTTCGACTGATGCTACGATGCAGAGTGCCCATAACTCTTCCCACGTGATGGTTAGTGCTATCCTACCAGAGGCCGGCTCGGATCACATATCCAAATCGTTAGTGGACTAGTGGCTTGCGGTAACGAGCAGAGACTCACGATCGATGTGACCCCGTCGCCCCGTCTCGAGGACTTGCTGCGAGGGCTAAGAATGCCCGGCCGCGCCTCGTAGAATAACTCACGGGTAACTATCCATCATCCGCGGGTACCCCTCAGGGTCGACCCGCCTTTCCAAGCATCAGTGTCAACAGTAATGTAAGGCATCCGTGTGGTCACCATATCAAGGGGAATCCGAGGCATCACCCTCGTTGGACTCCCACCTGATGTAACAACTAGATGGATGTAGGAGGCATCACCCTCGAGGTCCACACGTGGGGTGTTGCGCGGCTTTGTCAGTATCGGGGGTGGTGTAGGAGGTATCACCCTCGCTTACCACGACCGATCAACTAACCTGCAAGGTTATCATCAGAAGTGCTGACGAGGTATCACCCTCGGCACTCGATAGTAACCCAGTAGTGTCGAGCAACTAAGGGAAAGTGAGGTGCGGTGCCGGGGTCTGGTCTTCGATCCCGTTGATCGGGTCTTCTGAGAATCCAGCAGGGCAGTCAGGACAAGTGGGGGTCTGTGATGGGTCTCTACCCAGTCTATTCTAAACAGTTTAGGATAACAGTAAGGTATCAACAGCAGGCTACAATAAACAGGCTATGCAGCAGAAATAGGTAAAACAGTAACAGTAGCAAAATCTAATGCAAGCAGGGGATGTTAGAATGGGTGATATCGATATGATCAAAGGGGGGGGAGGCTTGCGTGGTTGCTCGGCGGCAAGGGCAAGGTCGTCGGTGGTGTAGCCAATCACCAGAGCTGCGTCGGTCTCGGAGAGTATGTCGGTACCGGGATCTAACGAGAGAGAAGAGGGGGAAGAACAGTAAATACATGGCAGACAAAGCAACACATAGCAGGCTACGCTAACGTGCGGTGCAGAGGTGCCTAAAGCATGTCTAAGCCATATCAGTTATTTTAGGGTTAAAGCTGGATTTATTAACCGATGTTAATCACTAGTCATCTACCGGGAACGGCCTCGAAGTTGCGGGTTCACCTCCTTAGAGGGTCCCGACACAGAAACAGACAGCACGGTTAGCTTCGTCTCGTCGTTCTGATCAATTTCCATGTACAAAGTTTTTCGATCTGAGCTACAGTTTAAAAGTTATTAATTTTCAAAGTTTAATTGATTTTCTGGAATTATTTTTAGTAGCAGAAATGGTATATGATGTCAGCAAGATGTCATGATGAGGTCAGCTGGTCAACTGCCACTGTTCAGGTCAAACCGGACAGTGGGTCCCACCTGTCATAGACAAAGGACTAAAACAGGTCTAATTAATTTTAACAGGGACTAATTCAGCAGCTAGGCCCCACCTGTCATTGACTAACTAATTATTTAACAGATTTTAATTAGCAATTTATTTATTTTAACGCAAATGTTTAAGCGGTGGGGCCCGCCTGTCATAGGCAGTAACTGCCACGTCCGCGCGTTGACCTCGGTCAACGGGGCCAGTTGTGGCCCCCAGGCCCATGGGTCAGCGACCCTGGGTGGTCGCCCAGGTCGGCCACGTCAGCGGTGGCGGTGGCGCACCAGCGGCAACGCGCCGGCGACCACAGAAGTGGCGGAACGGCGCGGAATCGGCGCACAGGCCTCCAATTGGCACACCGCGACCACCTACGGGACGCGGGAGATCGCGCGCGTCGATCTGTGCAAACGGCATGGGCTCCGGTGGTCGGAAACGACGGCTACGGCGAGCACGGGCGGCGCCGGAGTTCGGGCGTCGTCGCGAACGGCGACACAGGCTGCGGCACGCCCAAAGGAGGGGTCCTACGGGGTCCTAGAGGTAACCGGAGCACGGTTACGAACTCGGTTGAGCACGTTATCACCGGTAGCGGTGGCGATGAGCACCACGGCGGAGCAAAGCTCGGGCGGCTATGGCGGTGGTGACTACAGGTGCCTAAAGGCAGCGCTGAGTGAGGGGAAAGGGGAGACTGCTCACCTTGGAGGCTCACGGAGGCCCGGTGGTGGATTAGGAGCAGCAGACGACACCGGATTTGAGGAAGATCACCGGCGACAGCAGGAGGATGGAGAGCTCAAAGTTGTCCCCGTAGCGCCGCCCGGCTCGAACTGAGGCCCGCAGTCGTTGTGGAGGAGCACGGCGGAGCTCGTGAGCACGGTGGCTGGGCGAGGGGCGGCCGGTGGCCGCGGTGAATCAGCGATGCGGCGACGGCCGCGCTCGGATGCGCGGCAGAGAGGAGGGGAAACGAGGGAAGAGAGCGAGGGAGAGACTGGGGCTAGCTAGGGTTTCGGGGAGAGAGCGAGGGGCTCGGGGTAGCTCTTATCCACCGGAGAGGGCGGTAGATCGACGACGCGTGCGGCAGTGGCGATCGGAGCGGTTACGACGTTGACACGGCGACGGAGGAGGGAGACGAGTCGGGGAGTGGGCTGGGCCGGGGACTGTAGCTGTAGGCTTAAGTGCACAGTGGTAGCGCCGGCCTTTTCCATTTTCTATTTTCTAATTCTGCCCTTTTTTTTATTCTTTCTGTTTTGTATTAGTTAGGGCTCTTATGCATTTTTATAAAATGTGGGAGTTGACCCAAATATTAATATGAAATATTAGCCTTTACCAAAAATTGGTTTGAGCCAAATTGAGTTTTATTTGAAATTGATATGATTTTAAATGGATTTAATATTTCTGTTTTGGTGCTGTTTCAGGATGTTAGAGTCACTTATCTAACCCCAATCATATTGATGATTGTTTTATAAAAGCCCCTGGATTATTTGCCAATTAATGAACATTTTTCCAACAGTGTTTGGTCAACTTCATATTTCACTTATGAATTTGAGTTGATTTTCAGAATTTGAATTGAATTGTTTTGGATAACCACTATGTTTACGCACTGCAAATGATATGACTTGGCATTATTATCATCTAATCATAGTGGCAATTACATAGGGGTGTTACATGGGCCCCGCGTGTCATAGTCACTGGGGGGGCGAGCCCAGCGGTCAGTGGCACAGGGGCTTCGGCCCCACTAGGCAGTGGCCCAGGAGCCACAGCGGGCGCGTGGGCGTCGGACATGGGCGGCGCGGCGCAGGGGCGAGGCAGGCGCATGGCAGGCCGGAGCGGGGCGGCGCTGCAAGTGGCACAGGGGCGAGGTGAGGTAGGGCGATGGCGCGGGTGGTGAGCAGCGGCGGCGCCTGGCGGAGGCGGTAGCGAGGCGGCTGCGGGGACAAGGAGCGGAACGGCGGGGCATGCGGCCCAGGCGCGGCGCGGGGAAGGAGGAGCAGGAGGGGTTCATACCCCCGGTGCAGGGTTTCGCCGGCGAGGCTCGGGGAGGCCGGTTGGGTAGGAGGACAAGGGAGACGGCGAGCGGCGACGGGGCGCGGCGTCGGGCGCGGCGAGCGGCGGCGGGGCGCGGCATCGGCCCGATCCAAAACTGGATCAGGGGGGGAAGGGGGGAGCGAGGGGGGGGGGAATGGGTGTCGGTGGGGGTTAGGGTTTCGGCCAGGGGGCCATATAGGGGGAAGGGGTGGGCCGGCCAGCTGGGCTATGGCCCAGTTGGGCCCGGGGGGTTTCTCTTTTTATTTTTTTGTCTTGTTTTCTTTATGTCTTTTTCTTTTTTAGTTATTCTTATCTTTCTGTTTTGTAATTAGTTAGGCCTCAAAATGATTTTTGTAAAATATGGCATTTGCTCCAATAATTACTAGGCATCCTCTACTACTACCAAAAATTGGTTTGGAGACAATTGGAGTCCACACAATTTTTATAATAAATAAAATGTATTAAACCTTGCTGCTTTGGTAAATTTAGAGCCACCTAAATAATTTATTAATTGTTGGTTACAATTTTAGAATAGCCTCTGTAATACATGTTATTTATTGAACATTTTAGTTTCTATGTTGGACAACTTTTATTTTCCACTCTCATTTAAATTTGAATTCTGACTTAGGAGTTAAAATGCAATATGATGCTAATGATGATTATGCACTGTTAAACATGCTGACATGTCATTATCAAAAGTGATTACTGTGGCTAATGACATGGGGTGTTACAATTCTGCTCATCTATCAAGAATTCTCGTCCCGAGAATTAAGAGGAAGACTGAAAGAAAGAGGGGTATTCTTCACGAAGACGATCCACGCGTTCCCAAGTGGCCTCATCTTCAGAATGATTTGACCACTGAACCTTGAGGAATTTGATTGTCTTTTGACGAGTTCGACGCTCAGCTTGATCAAGAATACGGTTGGGATATTCTGGATAAGACAGATCTTCCCATAATTCAAGCATTTCGTGATCCGCAGCTCGAATAGGATCCTTGAAGCAGCGACGGAGTTGGGATACATGAAAGACATCATGTACTTGAGAAAGATTTGGCGGCAATTGCAATTGATATGCCACTTCTCCTCGACGGGCAAGAATACGGAACGGGCCAATGTAGCGAGGAGCTAACTTGCCTTTGATTCCGAACCTATGAGTGCCTTTCAACGGAGTGACGCGGAGGTAAGCTTGCACGCTAGGTTGATAGACCATTTCCTGGTGCTTTCGGTCATAGTTGCTCTTCTGACGAGACTGAGCAGATTTCAAATGTTCACGGACAATGCAGACTTGTTCTTCAGCTTGTTGGATAATGTCCGGTCCGACGAGTGAGCGTTCCCCAGTTTCTGACCAATTCAGAGGGGTTCGACACTTACGTCCGTATAGAACTTCAAACGGTGCCATCTTCAAACTAGCTTGATAGCTATTGTTGTAAGAGAACTCGGCATATGGGAGAGATTCCTCCCATTTCTTACCGAAGGAGATGACGCAAGCTCGAAGCATATCTTCAAGCACTTGATTAACTCGTTCAACTTGACCCTGTGACTGAGGGTGAAAAGCGGTGCTGAAAGACAGATGAGTTCCCATAGCTTCTTGGAAACTATTCCAGAATCTGGAGGTGAAGAGGTTGCCACGATCAGAACTGATCTCCAACAGAACACCGTGGAGTGACACAATTCGGGAAACATACAGGTCTACTAACTGACTAGCAGTGATTGTCTCCTTAACTGGTAGAAAGTGAGCAACCTTTGAGAATCGGTCAATGATGACAAAAATAGCATCATGACCCTTCTGAGACCTGGGAAAACCAGTAATGAAATCCATTTGGACCTTGTCCCATTTCCATTCAGGAATTTCAAGGGGTTGCAGAGTTCCAGCGGGCCTTTGATGTTCTGCTTTAATGCGGCGGCAAACGTCACACTCAGAAACATAACGAGCAATGTCTCGCTTCATATTAGGCCACCAGTATCTCTGACAAATGTCACGGTACATCTTTGTGCTACCAGGATGAATAGACAGAGGAGTGTCATGAGCTTCTTTCATAACGTGTTCTCTCTCATCCTTGAACTTGGGTACGAAGAGACGGTGTTGGAAGAATAGGATCCCATCATCATCAAGATGGAATTCCAACGGTTTTCCTTTTTCTAGGTACCGCTTGATCCTTTCAACTTCAGAGTCATACCGTTGCATAGTCTTAATGCTGTGCTCTAAATCTGGTTCGACGACCAGGGTATTGAGATAACCCTGTGGAACAATATGGAGGTTCAACTTGCGAAGCTCTTCATAAAGCATAGGTTGTGCTTCCTGAACCATAAGATTGTTGCAATAAGCCTTACGACTCAAAGCATCGGCCATTATATTAGCCTTGCCAGGGGTATATGAGATATTCATATCATAATCGGCAATTGTTTCGAGCCATCTTTGTTAACGAAGGTTCAGATCTGGTTGAGTATATAAATACTTCAAACTTTGATGATCCGTGTATATCTCGCAACGATTACTGAGAAGGTAATGTCGCCATAGCTTCAGGGCATAAATAACTGCAGAAAGTTCAAGATCATGCACTGGATAATTTTCTTCATGAGGACGCAATTGTCGAGAGGCATAAGCAATCACTTTGCGCTCTTGCATTAGGACACAGCCTAATCCTTGACGAGATGCATCACAGTATATCACGAAATCCTTTTGGGAATCCGGGGGTGCTAAGACTGGGGCAGATGTTAACTTATCTTTCAGTGTCTGAAAGCTTTCTTGACATTTTTCTGTCCACTCAAATTTAACACCTTTGTGGAGCAGATTCATCAATAGTTTTGCAATCTTGGAAAAATTCTCAACGAATCGATGGCAATAACTAGCGAGTCCGAGAAAACTTCTGACTTGCTTGACATTCTTCGGGGGAGTCCAATCAAGAATAGCCTGAACTCGTTCGGGGTTAACAGCAATGCCATTCTTGGAAATCACATGACCCAGGTAGGTCACTTCAGATAACCAAAATTCACACTTGGAGAATTTAGCATACAACTGATGTTCTCGTAGCTTCTCCAATACAAGCCGAAGATGTTCAGCATGTTCTTCTTCATTCTTGGAATATATAAGGATATCTTCCAAATAAACCACGACGAATTTGTCGAGGTAATCCATGAAGATATAGTTCATCAACCGGGAGAAGGTTGTAGGAGCATTGGTTAAACCAAATGACATGATGGTGTACTCATATGAGCCATATCGAGTAACAAAGGCAGTCTTCGGGATATCCTCTTCGCGAACACGGATCTGATGATAACCCAACCTCAAGTCGAGTTTTGAGAAGACAGAGGATCCAGCAAGCTGATCATAAAGGTCATTGATCCGGGGCAGTGGGTATTTATTCTGGATTGTGGCTTGGTTAATGGGCCGGTAATCCTGAACCAATCGGTTAGTTCCATCCTTCTTCTTAACGAAGAGTGAAGGTGCTCCCCAAGCGGAGGAACTGGGGCGGATGAAACCTTTCCTAAGTGACTTGTCGATTTCTTCCTTAAGCTCGAGAAGGTGGTGCGGAGGCATCTTATAAGGACGCTTGGCAATAGGGACAGTGCCAGGCTTCAAGTCAATGACAAACTCGACAGCTCTAGCCGGGGGTATTCCTGGAAGTTCTTCTGGAAAGACGTCTAGAAAATCTCGAACGACAGGAACGTTCTCGATCCCTTCCAGAGGTGAGGCGTTCAAAGCATTCAGAACATATATCTGAGCTTCAGCGTCTCGAGTAATTCGGGCGGTGTAGTTCACTATCTCATCAGAGGGATGAAGAAGTTGGATAACTTTAGTGGCACAATTGATTGAAGCAATGTGAGCTTTCAACCAATCCATTCTGAGGATGAGGTCTATGGTGGAAGACTTCAGGATAATGGGCAAAACAAGGAATTCCAATCCCTTAATTTCAACGGGAACATTGTGTGCCATCATAGTGGTTTGACACTGGCCTCCAGGGGTGCGGATTACTACTGGCAGATTCATCTTTTGAAATGCAATGTCATGCGATAATGCAAATGCTTCTGACATGAATGAATGCGATGCTCCTGAATCAAATAATACAGAAGCGGGTACTGAGTTAACGAGAAGGGTACCCATCACAGTAGCAGGTTGATCCTGGACTTCTTCAATATCAATGTTGTAAGCGTGTCCACGACCATGTGCAGCAGACCCAGTATTATAGTTGTGGGTCTGACTGTTGCCACGACCATTGCCACGGCCAGTACGAGGGAAAGCCAACTGATTCTGAGTCTGGCGGCAGTCCTTAGCCTGGTGACCTGGTTTGCGGCACTTAAAGCACAGGCCATCTTCAGGACGAAGAGGAGCATTGTTTTGAATAGCTTGAGCCTTTGGCTGCCTCGGTGGTGGAGGAGGCAGACGTGGTGCAGCATAGTTGTTCTTTGGCGCAGAGGTATTTGGACGGAACACATTGTTGGGAATCCAGACTCGACGCTTCTGTGCTGAGCCCGAAGATGAGCCAGCATCACGATAGCGCTTCTGCGAGTCCTTGTGTTTTATCTGAGCGGTCTCAACTAGAATAGCCTTGTTCACAAGAGTAGAAAAGTCGTTGAAGTCTTGAGGAGCAAGGGCAAGCTCGAGGTCTGGGTGTAGTCCATTACGGAACTTATCTTGTCTACGGGCATCTGTGGCGATGTCGTCTTCAGCATAGCGGAAAAGATCAAGAAATTCCCGCTGATAAGCTTTGACAGTCTTGTTGCCCTGAGTGAGGTTACGGAACTGGGTCTTCATGCGTTCCATAATTGCCTGAGGGATGTAACGTGCACGGAAAGCAGCCTGGAATTCATAACAGGTAATGACTGTTCCAGCAGGCAGTGTACACTTGTGGGTGTCCCACCATTGAGCAGCGGGTCCCTTTAAGAAAAAGGCCGCGAAGATGACGAAGTTGGCAGGGGCGACATTAGCAGACTCCATCTCATGAGTGATGTCGCGGAGCCAGTCATCAGCATCCAGCGGCTTGTCAGAGTTGCGAAACTGAGTGGGGTTGAGTCGCATAAACTCTGTCAAAGTTATTGAAGCAGGGTTCTGGTTCTAGTTGTTCTGATGCGGAAACTGAGCCATGATTCCAGTAATGAACAGACGGTTAAGCTCAAACTGTTGCATCATAGCTGCCATATAGTCTGGCGGTGGTGGACGTTCAGGGGTACCACGACCACGACCACCTGGTCTAACCATCCTGCTAAGTATCAACAGGGGGTAGTTTAGTAAAAGCAATTGCGAGTGTTTAGCGACAAGCATGATGTAACTCAACAATTAAGTAGTGTAACAGATACATAACAGTAGTCAATTAAGACATACAAATCCATACACAGAGTCGGGTACATGCGGACAGCATAACGGCGCAAATGTAGAACTAGACATACTAGGCGGCACACAGGCACGCGGTAAGGAAGTACACAACGAGACATAGCAAAGGCTACATCAACGTCGGGGAAAGCCACTAAAATGGGGTAACTGCAAGTGCGGACGACGAATGTTCGTCGCGGTAGGATCCTGCGCTCCATGTGCACTCTGATGCAGAACCCGGTCTCGAGCTGTAAGAAGAGGTCCACGTGTAGGTGTGTGACCTCCAACAGCAGGCCAATCAATACCAGCATACATCTGAGTCCTGGGCGGGTAAAGGATATGCTCCGGATGTATCCCTGCATGAACTGCGGGTAGCAACTGTGTCATAGCATCGTAGAGACGTGCTCGAGTGGCAACCAACTCGACGGCAAGAGCCCGAACAATGCGATCCAGAGCCTGAGTGCACTGAATCAGAACGCGCGGGTCGTAGCGATGAGGCTCGTACGGGGCACAGATAGCTGTGTAGTATCCAGTAGCATCTCCAGCAGGGGCATAAGAAATGTATCGGAACTCAGAGTCATCCAAGATATCGCTGAACTCTCCTCGGAGACGTGCGACAGCAGAGTAGGCGGCATCATGTATTGCCATCTCAATCGTCACGCCGATATCGTGGAAAAGGTGTAGCTCAGTGTCTGAGTCATCTTGCCGATCATAGATACGAACATCAGCATGGTACTGCTCCTGATTGAACTCGCGGTAATCCTCGTAAACCATGTACTCAGGGTACCAGCGGTAGCCAAGTCTAGTCAGGAGGGCGATCAGAACAGCTGGAAACCCAGGGGCATCACGAGCCCAAGTGCGAAGCAGAAGCTACGTCGTAGGACGGGGTGGAAACAAACGATCCATCTGAAACAGAGGAAATTCAGGATTGTCAAACGACAATGAGAAGTCTAATACAACTCGGAGAGAAAGGTTAAACAAAACAATGGAAAGGAAAATGATTATCAGACTAATCAGATCAATGACAGGGAAATCGCACAGATATCCAGCTCTCCGGGTAGACGGGATTTACGAGATCCTAAGTGTCGGCGGTAGTAAAATTTATTTAACCCGAACAGAAGAGAGATTAGAGTCCCAGAGTATAGACGAGAAATAAAAGATCCTAATACCACCCAGTTGGCGACGTGGGCCCGTAAGCCACACAGCCAAGTTAGTAAATTAGTTTTTCGGTTTCTAGACTCAACTTCGGCCAAGGAATTTGGAGGGGGCTTCCTACAGGTAGTCGGCTCTGATACCAACTTGTGGCACCCCCGACTCAATCGTACACTAATCATACACGCAAACGTGTAGGATCAAGCACAGGGACTCACGGGAAGATATCACAACACAACTCTAAACACAAATAAACGGAGATCCACAATATTACAGACCAGGGATCACGAAGATCCGAATACATAGTCAGTCATACAAATATTATCTGAGTACATACATAGTTAGACAAGTTTTGCCTTAAGAAGGCTAGCACAAACAACGACTCTAGATCGAAAGGCGTTGGCCTCCTGCCTGGGAGCCTCCGATCCTACTCCTGGTCGGCTGGCTCGATCCAGTAGTAAGTGCCGTCTGGACCCTCCTGGTAGTAAGCTCCTGAGGTGGCATCTGGCTCCTGGACTCCATCGTCTGATGTATCATCAAGGTGGGGTATGGGGAAAAGAGAAAGTAAAGCAACCGTGAGTACTCATCCGAAGTACTCAGCAAGCAAGGATCTATACTACATATGCAACATTATCAATGGAGAAAGGCTGTATATGTGGACTGGGCTGCAGAAATGCCAGAATAGAGGGAAGGCCTAGTCCTATCGAAGACTAGCATCTTCAAACATCTTCATGAAGTCATCATCTTGCAGCAGTAGAAGAGAGTAGAATAGCATTTTATTTAGCAATTATGTTCAAGCAAAGCCTAGAGATCCTTCCTCGACTCCCAGCGAGAAAGCGATCCCGAAGCTTCAATTAAGTAACAAGTATCCAGTTCAAGTAGTAGATCGGGATACACAAACTGAGCGTCCTTTACCGTAGGACCAGCTATCAATAGATCATTCATCCCTGCAGGGGTGCACTACTGTTACCCAACACGCTCGATCAACTCTGGTCGGACACACTTGCTGGGTAATGCCCGGCCTCGGAAGATCAACATGAAGCAGCGCCCTACCTAGGCTCAGCAGAGAGGTCAGCACGCCGGACTAACCTATGCACCCAGAGGTCTTGGGCCATCACCCTGGGCACCCTGCGCGTTGCGTGGCTGGCTGGGGTGCAGGCGCGACACTGAACTCGTCAGTGAAGTATCCAGCCTAGTCCCAACGATCAGCCCGCACGGTGAATCGTGACGTCTGACGAGCTTTCGGGAGAAACGCACATCGCAGAGGGCCCCATAACCATTATCCCGCGTGGTGGTAGTGCGTATAGGGCACGTCGACCCACTCAGATCACACACCCAAATCCAATAGGCTCATTTAGTATCACGCGGAGACAATCAGAGTCTCTGAAGCTCCGCCACAATATCACACTCGAGTGCCCTTCCGGCACACCCAAAAATCATAGATCCCCAGCGGGTACCCACCAGGGTGGACCCGCCTGTAACAAAGGTCAAAGTATCCGTGTGGTCACAACATCAAGGGGGAAACCACGAGGAATCACCCTCGGTGGATTCCACTCGATGAATTCATCAGGGTGAACGTATGAGGCATCACCCTCGAGGTTCACACTGAGGGGTCGCACGACAGAGTCGTATCGGAAGTGGAGAAGGAGGAATCACCCTCGATGACCACGACCGAACAGCTACACTGCAGAGTATTCATCAGGAGTGCATTACGAGGTATCACCCTCGGCACTCGATAGAAACTATGCACAGTCGTACAACTAAGGGGGTGTGAAGTGAGGTGTCGGTCTCTGGTCGACGATCACACTGATCGAGTCGACGATGAGCAAGCAGGGGCGACAAGGGTAAGGTGGTGGGGTCACTGATGGTTCACTACCAACCTATACTAAACAGTTTAACATAGGCAGGTAAGGTAACAGTGAACAGGTTACAAAGGCAGGCTATGCATCAGAATAGGAGCATACATTAACAGTAGCAAAATCTAATGCAAGCAGGAGAAATGGAATGGGCGATATCTGGATGCTCAAGGGGGGGGGGGGGCTTGCCTGGTTGCTCTGGCAAGAGAGAGGGGTCGTCAACGGGCTGCTCGTCGGTAGTGTAGTCGTACCCAGGTGCAGCGTCGTCAGTCTCGGCGTCTATCGAGAGAGAGAAGGAGGGGGAGAGAAACAATAAATTCACGGCAATAATGCAAACAATATGTATAACATGCCTAAATGATATGCCGGGGTGTTCTACTGCCTAACTAAACGATTTAGTTAATTTAGGAATTTATCCGGATTTATTTAATGAATGTTGGGCACTATTCATTTATCGAAATCGGTCTAAAAGTTCAACATTCATATAGCTAGGGGCATCTGACAGGAATACGGAGGGCGTATTCGGGTTCGTATCAAAATTCTGAGCAAGTTTCATATATAAATTATTTTCATCGGAGTTACAGATTATCTAATATGATTTTCTAAAGTTTTAATTAATTTTTGGAATTTAATTATTTATTTAAATTAAACATTATCCGAAACAGTGTATGCTGACGTCATCATGACGTCAGCAGTCAACCTGACACATGGGTCCCACCTGTCATAGGCTGTCCAATTAATTAGTGATTAATTAATTTAATTACTGTTTAATTAGACTAACTACTTAATTAGATTAACCTAATCAGAGTTAATTAGCTTAATTAATTAACTAATTAATCAATTTATTAATTAATTATTAATTTTATTAATTCATTTTATTTTCGTTTCTCTTTTTTTTAAGTTTCTGGTGCTGGGCCCCGCGTGTCATAGTCACTGGGGGGGGGGGGCGGGCCCAGCGTTCAGTGGCACAGGGGCTTCGGCCCCACTGGGCAGTGGCCCAGGAGCCACAGCGGGCGCGTGGGCGTCGAACGCGGGCGGCGCGGCGAAGGGGCGAGGCAGGCGCACGGCAGGCCGGAGCGGGGCGGCGCTGCAAGCGGCACATGGGCGAGGTGAGTTAGGGAGATGGCGCTTGCGGTGAGCAGCGGCGACGCCTGGCGGAGGCGGCAATGAGGCGGCTGCGGGGACAAGGAGCGGAACGGCGGGGCGCGCGGCCCAGGCGCGGCGCGGGGAAGGAGGAGGAGCGGTTCATACCCCCGGTGCAGGGGTTCGCCGGCGAGGCTCGAGGAGGCCGGTTGGGGAGGAGGACGAGGAAGACGGCGAGCGGCGACGGGCGCGGCGAGCGGCGGCGTGGCGCGGCGTCGGCCCAATCCAAAACTAGATCGGGGGGGGGGGGGGGAAGGGGGAAGCGAGGGGGGGATTGGTGTCGGTGGGGGTTAGGGTTTCGGCCAGGGGGCCATATAGGGGGAAGGGGTGGGCCGGCCAGCTGGGCTATGGCCCAGTTGGGCCAGGGGGGGTTTCTCTTTTTATTTTTTGTCTTGTTTTCTTTTTGTCTTTTTCTTCTTTTTGTTATTCTTATCTTTCTGTTTTGTAATTAGTTAGGCCTCAAAATGTTTTTTGTAAAATATGGCATTTGCTCCAATAATTACTAGGCATCCTCTACTACTACTACCAAAAATTGGTTTGGAGACAATTGGAGTCCACACAATTTTTATAATAAATAAAATGTATTAAACCTTGCTGCTTTGGTAAATTTAGAGCCACCTAAATAATTTATTAATTGTTTGTTTTAATTTTAGAATAGCCTCTGTAATACATGTTATTTATTGAACATTTTAGTTTCTATGTTGGACAACTTTTATTTTCCACTCTCATTTAAATTTGAATTCTGACTTTGGAGTTAAAATGCAATATGATGCTAATGATGATTATGCACTGTTAAACATGCTGACATGTCATTATCAAAAGTGATTACTGTGGCTAATGACATGGGGTGTTACACCCTACGGGTTCGAGAACTATGTAGACATGAACGAGACACCTCTTCGTTCATTAACCAATAGCGGAACCTGGATGCCCATTTGGCTCCTACATATTCTATGAAGATCTTTATCGGTCGAACCGTTATGACAACATACGTAATTCCCTTTGTCCATCGGTATGTTACTTGCCCGAGATTCGATCGTCGGTATCTTCATACCTAGTTCAATCTCGTTACCAGCAAGTCTCTTTACTCGTTCCGTAATACATCATCTTGCAACTAACTCATTAGTCACTTTGCTTGCAAGGCTTCTTATGATGTGTATTACCGAGAGGGCCCAGAGATACCTCTCCGATACTCGGAGTGACAAATTCTAATCTCGATCTATGCCAACTCAACAAACACCTTCGGAGATACCTGTAGAGCATCTTTACGATCACCCAGTTACGTTGTGACGTTTGATAGCACACAAGGTATTCCTATGGTATCCGGGAGTTGCATAATCTCATAGTCGGAGGAATATGTATTTGACATGAAGAAAGCAATAGCAATAAACTGAACGATCAATATGCTAAGCTAACGGATGGGTCTTGTCCATAACATCATTCTCCTAATGATGTGATCCCGTCATCAAATGACAACACATGTCTATGGTTAGGAAACCTTAACCATCCTTGATCAACGAGGTAATCTAGTAGAGGCTTACTATGGACGTGGCATTTGTTTATGTATTCACACATGTATTTAAGTTTCCGATCAATACAATTCTAGCATGAATAATAAACCTTTATCATGAATTAACGAAATATAAAATAACAACTTTATTATTGCCTCTAGGGCATATTTCCTTCAGTCTCTCACTTGCACTAGAGTCAATAATCTAGATTACATTGTAATGAATCTAACACCCATAGAGTCTTGGACCCGATGCAATTGCTCTAGTGTTGTCACAAAAGATTTTCATTGGACCCGATGCACTAGGTATTACACCCAGATCGGATATGAACTCCTTCATCCAGACTCCTTCATGTGCTGCTTCCGAAGCAGCTATGTACTCCGCTTCACACGTAGATCCCGCCACGACGCTCTGCTTGGAACTGCACCAACTGACAGCTCCACCATTCAATATAAATACGTATCCGGCTTGTGACTTAGAGTCATCCGGATCAGTGTCGAAGCTAGCATCGACGTAACCATTTACGACGAGCTCTTCGTCACCTCCATAAACGAGAAACATATCCTTTGTCCTTTTCAGGTACTTCAGGATGTTCTTGACCGCTGTCCAGTGATCCACTCCTGGATTACTTTGGTACCTCCCTGCCAGACTTATGGCACGGCACACATCAGGTCTGGTACACAACATAGCATACATGATAGAACCTATGGTTGAGGGATAGGGAATGACTTTCATTTTCTCTCTATCTTCTGCAGTGGTCGGGCTTTGAGTCTGACTCAACTTCACACCTTGTAACACAGGCAAGAACCCTTTCTTTGACTGATCCATTTTGAACTTCTTCAAAACTTTATCAAGGTATGCGCTTTGTGAAAGTCCTATTAAGCGTCTCGATCTATCTCTATAGATCTTGATGCCCAATATATAAGCAGCTTCACCGAGGTCTATCATTGAAAAATTCTTATTCAAGTATCCTTTTATGCTATCCAGAAATTCTATATCATTTCCAATTAACAATATGTCATCTGCATATAATATCAGAAATGCTACAGAGCTCCTACTCACTTTCTTGTAAATACAGGCTTCACCGTAAGTCTGAATAAAACCATATGCTTTGATCACCTCATCAAAGCATATATTCCAACTCCGAGATGCTTGCATCAGTCCATAAATGGATCGCTGGAGCTTGCACACTTTGTGAGCACCTTTAGGATCGACAAAACCTTCTGGTTGCATCATATACAACTCTTCTTTAAGATATCCATTAAGGAATGCAGTTTTGACGTCCATTTGCCAGATTTCATAATTATAAAATGCAGCAATTGCTAACATGATTCGGACAGACTTAAGCATCGCTACGGGTGAGAAAGTCTCATCGTAGTCAACTCCTTGAACTTGTCGAAAACCTTTTGCGACAAGTCGAGCTTTGTAGACAGTAACATTACCATCAGCGTCAGTCTTCTTCTTGAAGATCCATTTATTTTCTATGGCTTGCCGATCATCGGGCAAGTCCACCAAAGTCCACACTTTGTTCTCATACATGGATCCTATCTCAGATTTCATGGCCTCAAGCCATTTTTCGGAATCTGGGCTCATCATAGCTTCTTCATAGTTCGTAGGTTCGCCTTCGTCTAGTAACATGACTTCCAGAACAGGATTACCGTACCACTCTGGTGCGGATCGTGCTCTGGTTGACCTATGAGGTTCAGTAGTAACTTGATCTGAAGTTTCATGATCAACATCATTTGCTTCCTCTCTAGTTGGTGTTGGCATCACTGGAACAGTTTTCTGTGATGTGCTACTCTCCAATTCGAGAGAAGATACAATTCCCTCATCAAGTTCTACTTTTTTTACACTACTTCTTTCGAGAGAAACTACTTCTCTAGAAAGGTTCCACTCTTGGCAACAAAGATCTTGCCTTCGGATCTGTGGTAGAAGGTGTACCCAATTGTTTACTTAGGGTATCCTATGAAGACACACTTCTCCGATTTGGGTCCGAGCTTATCAGGCTGAAGCCTTTTGACATAAGTGTCGCAACCCCAAACTTTAAGAAACGACAGCCTAGGTTTCTTTCCAAACCACAATTCATACGGTGTCGTCTCAACGGATTTAGACGGTGCCCTATTTAAAGTGAATGCGGCTGTCTCTAATGCATAACCCCAAAACGATAGTGGTAAATCGGTAAGAGACATCATAGATCGCACCATATCTAATAAAGTACGGTTATGACGTTCGGACACACCATTACGCTGTGGTGTTCCAGGTGGCGTGAGTTGTGAAACTATTCCACATAGTTTTAAATGAAGGCCAAACTCGTAACTCAAATATTCGCCTGCATGATCAGATCGTAGAAACTTTATTTTCTTGTTACGATGATTCTCCACTTCACTCTGAAATTCTTTGAACTTTTCAAATGTTTTAGACTTGTGTTTCATTAAGTAGATATACCCATATCTACTCAAATCATCTGTGAAGGTCAGAAAATAACGATACCCGCCGCGTGCCTCAACACTCATCGGACCGCATACATCGGTATGTATTATTTCCAATAAGTCATTAGCTCGCTCC
Organism: Thinopyrum elongatum; assembly: GCA_011799875.1. Classification (NCBI taxonomy): domain Eukaryota; kingdom Viridiplantae; phylum Streptophyta; class Magnoliopsida; order Poales; family Poaceae; genus Thinopyrum; species Thinopyrum elongatum. The sequence goes on from CM022299.1 coordinate 523,589,390, forward strand.
ATTGTTCCAGAGAACAGAGTTTTAGTCATCTTGCCCATGAGGCATGGTTCGCAAGTATCAAATGATTCATAATCAAGTGATTCCAAAAGTCCATCTGCATGGAGTTTCTTCATGCGCTTTACACCAATATGACCTAAACGGCAGTGCCACAAGTATGTTGCACTATCATTATCAACTTTGCATCCTTTGGCATCAATATTATGAATATGTGTATCACTACTATCGAGATTCAACAAGAATATACCACTCTTCAAGGGTGCATGACCATAAAAGATACTATTCATATAAATAGATAAACCATTATTCTCTGACTTAAATGAATAACCGTCTTGCAATAAACAAGATCCAGATATAATGTTCATGCTCAACGCGGGCACCAAATAACAATTATTTACGTCTAAAACTAATCCCGAAGGTAGATGTAGAGGTAGCGTGCCGACGGCGATCAGATCGACCTTGGAACCATTCCCGGCGCGCATCGTCACCTCGTCCTTAGACAATCTTCGTTTATTCCGCAGCTCCTGTTTCGAGTTACAAATATGAGCAACCGAACCAGTATCAAATACCCAGGCGCTGCTACGAGCATTAGTAAGGTACACATCAATAACATGTATATCAAATATACCTTTGTTCACTTTGCCATCCTTCTTATCCGCCAAGTATTTGGGGCAGTTCCGCTTCCAGTGACCAGTCCCTTTGCAGTAGAAGCACTCAGTTTCAGGCTTGGGTCCAGCTTTGGGTTTCTTCTCGGGAGTGGCAACTTGCTTGCCATTCTTCTTGAAGTTTCCTTTCTTTCCCTTGCCCTTTTTCTTGAAACTAGTGGTCTTGTTAACCATCAACACTTGATGCTCCTTCTTTATTTCTACCTCCGCGGCCTTAAGCATTGCGAAGAGCTCAGGAATCGTTTTATTCATCCCTTACATATTATAGTTCATCATGAAGCCTTTGTAGCTTGGTGGCAGTGATTGAAGAACTCTGTCAATAACACAATCAACTGGAAGATCAACTCCCAGCTGAGTTAAGTGATTATAATACCCAGACATTTTGAGTATGTGTTCACTGACAGAACTATTCTCCTCCATCTTGCAGCTATAGAACTTGTTGGAGACTTCATATCTCTCAACCCGGGCATTTGCTTGAAATATTAAATTCAACTCCGGGAACATCTCATATGCTCCATGACGTTCAAAATGTCTTTGAAGTCCCAGTTCTAAGCCGTAAAGCATGGCACACTGAACTATTGAGTAGTCATCAGATCGAGCTTGCCAGACGTTCATAACATCAGCTTCAGCTCCTGCAGCAGGCCTTACACCTAGTGGTGCATCAAGGACATAATTCTTCTATGCAGCAATGAGGATAATCCTCAAGTTACGGACCTAGTCCGTGTAGTTGCTACCATCATCTTTCAACTTAGCTTTCTCTAGGAACGCATTAAAATTCAGGGGAACGGTAGCTCAGGCCATTGATCTACAACATAGATATGCAAAACTATAAGACTAAGTTCATGATAAATTAAGTTCAATTAATCAAATTATTAATGAACTCCCACTTAAATAAACATCCCTCAAGTTATCTAAGTGATACGTGATCCAAATCAACTAACCCATGTCCGATCATCACATGAGATGGGGTAGTCATCAATGGTGAACATCTCTATGTTGATCATATCTACTATATGACTTACGTTCGACCTTTTGGTCTCTAGTGTTCCGAGACCAAGTCTGTACATGCTAGGCTCATCAAGTTTAACCCAAGTATTCTACATGTGCAAAACTGTCTTCCACCCATTGTATGTGAACGTAGAGTCTATCACACCCGATCATCACGAGGTGCTTTGAAATGACGAACTTTGGCAATGGTGCATACTCGGGGAGAACACTTTTATCTTGAAATTTAGTGAAGGGATCATCTTATAATGCTACCGTCGTTCTAAGCAAAATAAGATGCATAAAGGATAAACATCACATGCAATCAAACTATGTGACATGATATGGCCATCATCATCTTGTGGTTTTGATCTCTTTCTCCAAAGCATAGTCTGAAGGAAATATGCCCTAGAGGCAATAATAAAGTTGTTATTTTATATTTCCTTATTCATGATAAAGGTTTATTATTCATGCTAGAATTGTATTGATCGAAAACTTAAATACATGTGTGAATACATAATCAAATACCGTGTCCCTAGTAAGCCTCTACTAGACTAGCTCATTGATCAAAGATGGTTAAGGTTTCCTAACCATAGACATGTGTTGTCATTTGATAACGGGATCACATCATTAGGAGAATGATGGGATGGACAAGACCCATCCGTTAGCTTAGCATATTGATCGTTCAGTTTATTGCTTTTGCTTTCTTCATGTCAAATACATATTCCTCCGACTATGAGATTATGCAACTCCTGGATACCGGAGGAATACCTTGTGTGCTATCAAACGTCATAACGTAACTGGGTGATCATAAAGATGCTCTACAGGTATGTCCGAAGGTGTTTGTTGAGTTGGCATAGATCGAGATTAGGATTTGTCACTCCAAGTATCGGAGAGGTATCTCTGGGCCCGCTCGGTAATACACATCATAAGAAGCCTTGCAAGCAAAGTGACTAATAAGTTAGTTACAGGATGATGTATTATGGAACGAGTAAAGAGACTTGCCGGTAACGAGATTGAACTAGGTATAAAGATACCGACGATCGAATCTCGGGCTAGTAACATACCGATGGACAAAGGGAATTACGTATGTTGTCATAACGGTTCGACCGATAAAGATCTTCGTAGAATATGTAGGAGCCAATATGGGCATCCAGGTTCCATTATTGGTTATTGAACGGAGAGGTGTCTCGGTCATGTCTACATAGTTCTCGAACCCGTAGGGTCCGCACGCTTAACGTTCGTTGACGATATAGTGTTATATGAGTTATATGTTTTGGTGACCGAATGTTGTTCGGAGTCTCTGATGAGATCACGGACATGACGAGAAGTCTCGAAATGGTCAAGAGCTAAATATTGATATATAGGACGATGATATTTGGACACCGGAAGTATTTCGGGACGTACCGGGAAGAAATCGGGTCATCGGAAGGGGTTCCGGGCACCCCCCGGGAAGTTATGGGCCTTATGGGCCAAAGGATGGGACAGACCAGCCCACAAGGGGGCTGGCGCGCCCCTCCCTTGGCTATACGGCCCTGTGGGGAAGGAAAGGGGAGGGGTGGCCTCTCCTGCCTTTCCCTCCTCAAGAGAGAAAGGAAAGGGGGGGGCACCTCCTCCTTTCTTCCTCCCGCACTCCAAATAAGGACGGGGGCGCCACTTGGGGAGACCCCAGGTAGGATTCAGCCTACTTGGGGCGCCCTCTTGGCTGCTCCCTCCTTCCCCCCACCTATATATATATGTGGGAGGGGGGGCGCCTAGCACAACACAACATTGTCTTAGCCGTGTACGGTGCCCCCTCCAGCGTTTATACCCCCGGTCATATTTTCGTAGTGCTTAGGCGAAGCCCTGCGGAGATAGCTTCACCATCATCGTCACCACGCCGTCGTGCTATCGTAACTCATCCACTACCTTGCCATCTTGCTGGATTAAGAAGGCGGAGGACATCATCAAGCTGAACGTGGGCTGAACACGGAGGTGCCGTACGTTCGGTGCTCAATCGGTTGGAACGCGAAGAAGTTCGACTACATCAACCGCGTTGTCAAACGCTTCCGCTTACAGTCTACGAGGGTACATAGACACACTCTCCCCCCTCATTGCTATGCATCTCCATGGATAGATCTTGCGTATGCGTAGAATTTTTTTTGTTTTCCATGCAACGTTTCCCAACATCGTCATGATCTCCATCGTCCCCGGCTCGACACCTTGATCTCCATCGTTGCGCCGGGGTCGTCTCGCCAACTATTGCTTCTACAACTATCGCTAACGCATAGTGATAAAGTAAAGCAATTACATGGCTCTTGCACTTCATACAATAAAGAGACAACCCTAAGGCTCCAGCCGGTTGTCGATATTACAAAACACGATCATCTCATACATCAACATATATCACATCATATCTGGACCATATCACATCACAACATGCCCTGCAAAAATAAATTAGACGTCCTCTACTTTGTTGTTGCAAGTTTTACGTGGCTGCTACGGGCTTCTAGCAAGAACCGTTCTTATCTACGGCAAAAACCACAACGGTGATTCATCAAGTTTGCTGTTTTAACCTTCTTCAAGGACCGGCCGTAGCCAAATTCGATTCAACTAAAGTAGGAGAAACAAACACCCGCCAGCCACCTTTATGCAAAACTAGTTGCATGTCTGTCGATGGAACCGGTCTCATGTGCGTGGACATGTAAGGTTGGTCCGGGCCGCTTCATCCCACAATACCGCCGAATCAAAATAAGACATTGGTGGTAACCAGTATGACTTTCACCGCCCACAACTCTTTGTGTTCTACTCGTGCATATCATCTACGCATAGACCTGGCTCATGATGCCACTGTTGGGAAACGTTGCATGGAATACAAAAAAAATCTACGCACACGCAAGATCTATCAAGGAGATGCATAGCAACGAGAGGGGAGAGTGTGTCTACGTACCCTCGTAGACCGTAAGCGGAAGCGTTTGACAACGCGGTTTATGTAGTCAAACTTCTTCGCGTTCCAACCGATCGAGCACTGAACGTACGTCACCTCCGTGTTCAACACACGTTCAGCTCGATGACGTCCTCCGCCTTCTTGATCCAGCAAGACGGCGAGGTAGTGGATGAGTTCCGGCAGCACGACGGCGTGGTGACGGTGATGGTGAAGCTATCTCCGCAGGGCTTCGCCTAAGCACTATGAAAGTATGACCGAGGGAGTAAACTGTGGAGGGGGGCGCCGCACACGGCTAAGATAATGTTCTGGTGTGCTAGGCGCCCCACCTCCCACATATATATAGGTGGGGGGAGGAGGCAGCAGCCTGGAGGGTGCCCCAAGTAGGAAGAATCCTACTTGGGGTCCTCCCCCAAGTGGTGCCCCCTTCCTTATTTGGAGTGCGGGAGGAAGGAAGGAGGAGGTGGCGCCCCCCTTTCCTTTCTCTCCTGAGGAGGGAAAGGCAGGAGGGGCCACCCCTCCCCTTTCCTTCCCCATAGGGCCGGCCAGCCATGGGAGGGGCACGCCAGCCCCCTTGTGGGCTGGTCTATCCCCTCCTTTGGCCCATAAGGCCCATATCTTCCCGGGAGGGTGCCTGGAACCCATTCCGGTTACCCGATTCCTTCCCGGTACGTCCCGAAACACTTCTGGTGTCCAAATACCATCGTCCTATATATCAATCTTTACCTCTTGACCATTTCGAGACTCGTCATGTCCGTGATCTCATCCGAGACTCCGAACAACATTCGGTCACCAAAACATATAACTCATATAACACTATATCGTCAACGAACGTTAAGCGTGCGGACCCTACGGGTTCGAGAACTATGTAGACATGACCGAGACACCTCTCCGTTCAATAACCAATAGCAGAACCTGGATGCCCATATTGGCTCCTACATATTCTATGAAGATCTTTATCGGTCGAACCGTTATGACAACATACGTAATTCCCTTTGTCCATCGGTATGTTACTTGCCCGAGATTCGATCGTCGGTATCTTCATACCTAGTTCAATATCGTTACCGGCAAGTCTCTTTACTCGTTCCGTAATATATCATCTTGCAACTAACTCATTAGTCACTTTGCTTGCAAGGCTTCTTATGATGTGTATTACCGAGAGGGCCCAGAGATACCTTCTCCGATACTCGTAGTGACTAATCCTAATCTCGATCTATGCCAACTCAACAAACACCTTCGGAGATACCTGTAGAGCATCTTTATGATCACCCAGTTACGTTGTGACATTTGATAGCACATAATGTATTCCTCCGGTATCCGGGAGTTGCATAATCTCATAGTCGGAGGAATATGTATTTGACATGAAGAAAGCAATAGCAATAAACTGAACGATCAATATGCTAAGCTAACGGATGGGTCTTGTGCATCACATCATTCTCCTAATGATGTGATCCCGTGATTAAATGACAACACATGTCTATGGTTAGGAAACCTTAACCATCTTTGATCAACGATCTAGTCTAGTAGAGGCTTACTAGGGACACGGTATTTGTTTATGTATTCACACATGTATTTTAGTTTCCGATCAATACAATTCTAGCATGAATAGTAAACCTTTATCATGAATTAAGGAAATATAAAATAACAACTTTATTATTGCCTCTAGGGCATATTTCCTTCATGTTATTCTTGAAGAATCGATGTCATCTAGATGGTTTGGATTGATACATGAACATCCAAGATGTGGATTCGCCACATGACAGTTTCTACCAGTCAGTGGATCATATATACAAGATCTACCATGAGTGATTAGATGAGTTATGAAAAACTTAGCTAAAGGAGAATAAGGCGAAGTCTTGTGTGACTTCGAAGCAGTGTGCTTCGCCTCTCCAATGAAGACATATAGTTCTGTCAACAACTTGAAATTTGGTAAACAAATCATATGTCTTCATAAACAATCCAATTTGGATTCCTCACTCCTTTATATTTCAGTAGTTGCACTGAGCTTGCGGATTCATATCATGTTGCATGTGACTTAGCAATATTTTTGCTCTGTTTATATTTTCTGCTAAGTTATTCCTCTAGTGCTTTAGTAGCTCAATAGTAACGTTCCTTTTGTTTTTTATTTCGACCAGTCTTGTTTCATCTCTTAGAAGGAACTCTCATAAATTATAGAAGTCATGAGATGGGAAACCTATTTTTCATGTAAAACCACGTGTTATATGCCCAGGCCATGTAATTAGTGGCTTAGCCCATTTCACTTGTGCTTCTGATATGTGTGTTATTTTGCCCGTGTTTCGTGTCATGGTTCAGTAAATATTCTGGTACATATATTAAGTATATGTTTACCTGCATGTACAAAATTGTTGTTTAATGGATGCTTAGTCAGAGTATTTTCATTGGTCTAAACAATGTATCTGCGAGCAATCTGGCCAGTACGCGGACCACCTTTGGGGAAGCAGGTAGCCCTTTAATTAACTGTTGGGAAACGTTGCATGGAAAACAAAAAAATTTCTACGCACACGCAAGATCTATCAAGGAGATGCATAGAAACAAGAGGGGAGAGTGTGTCTACGTACCCTCGTAGACCGTAAGTGGAAGCGTTTATTAACACGGTTGATGTAGTCGAACTTCTTCGCGCTCCAACCGATCGAGTACCGAACGTATGACACCTCCGCGTTCAGCACACGTTCAGTTCGGTGACGTTCTCGCCTTCTTGATCCAGCAAGACGGCGAAGTAGTGGATGAGTTCCAGCAGCACGACGGTGTGGTGACGGTGATGGTGAAGTTATCTCCGCAGGGCTTCGCCTAAGCACTACGAAAATATGACCGAGGGTGTAAATGGTGGAGGGTGGCGCCCCACACGGCTAAGCAATTGTCGTGGTTATGTGTGGCGCCCCCTTCCCACATATATATAGGTGGGGGGAGAGGGGGGAGGCCAAGAGGTGCCCCAAGTAGGGCCGAATCCTACTTGGGGTCCTTTCCATAGCCGCGCCCCCCTTACCATATTTGCCAGAGGGGAAAGGAAAGGGGAGAAGAGGGAAGGAAGGGAAAGGTTGACTCCCACCTTTCCTTCTCTCCCCAAGGGCTGCGGCCTTAGGAGGGGCGCGCTAGCCCCTTGTGGGCTGGTGTGTCCCCCCCCCCCTTTGGCCCATATGGCCCATTAACCTCCCGGGGTGTCCAGAACCCCTTCCGGTGACCCGATTTCTACCCGGTACATCCCGAAACTCTTCCGGTGTCCAAATATCATCGTCCTATATATCAATCTTTACCTCCAGAGCTCCTCGTCATGTCCGTGATCTCATCCGGGACTCCGAACAACATTCAGTCACCAAATCATACAACTCATATAACACTATATCGTCAACGAACGTTAAGCGTGCGGACCCTACGGGTTCGAGAACTATGTAGACATGACCGAGACACCTCTCCGGTCAATAACCAATAGCAGAACCTGGATGCCCATATTGGCTCCTACATATTCTACGAAGATCTTTATCGGTCGAACCTTATGACAACATACGTAATTCCCTTTGTCCATCGGTATGTTACTTGCCCGAGATTCGATCGTCGGTATCTTCATACCTAGTTCAATCTCCTTACCGGCAAGTCTCTTTACTCGTTCCATAATACAGCATCTTACAACTAACTCCTTAGTCACTTTGCTTGCAAGGCTTCTTATGATGTGTATTACCGAGAGGGCCCAGAGATACCTCTCCGATACTCAGAGTGACAAATCCTAATCTCGATCTATGCCAACTCAACAAACACCTTCGGAGATACCTGTAGAGCATCTTTATGATCACCCAGTTACGTTGTGACGTATGATAGCACACAAGGTATTCCTCCGGTATCCGGGAGTTGCATAATCTCATAGTCGAAGGAATATGTATTTGTCATCAAGAAAGCAATAGCAATAAACTGAACGATCAATATGCTAAGTTAATAGATGGGTCTTGTCCATCACATCATTCTCCTAATGATGTGATCCCATTATCAAATGACAACTGATGGCTCGTGTCCGCGTCAGTATTTTCCCTGAAGAGGAAGGGATGATGCAGCACAGCTACGGTAGGTATTTCCCTCAGTGATGAGACCATGGTTATCGAACCAGTAGGAGAACCACGCAACACTATGTAAATGGTACCTGGACACAAAGAACAAATACTTGCAACCCGACGCGTAAGAGGGGTTGTCAATCCCTCCCGGGTAAAAGATAGATAAATTTGTAGTAGATTGGATAAATAGATCTCGCGGAAACGCGAGATAAAATAAATAACAAAACATTGCAGCAAGGTATTTTTGGGTTTTTGGAATAATAGATCTGAAAATAAAAGAGGCAAATAATAGATCGGAAAGCAAATATGATAAAGAATAAACCCGGGGGCCGTAGATTTCACTAGTGGCTTCTCTCGAGAAAAATAGCATACGGCGGGTAAACAAATTACTGTTGGGCAATTGATAGAACTTCAAATAATTATGACGATATCCAGGCAATGATCAATATATAGGCATCACGTCCAAGATTAGTGGACCGACTCCTGCCTGCATCTACTACTATTACTCCACACATCGACCTCTATCCAGCATGCATCTAGTGTATTAAGTTCATGGAGAAACAGAGTAATGCTATAAGAACGATGACATGATGTAGACAAGATCTATTCATGTAGGAATAGACCCCATCTTGTTATCCTTAATAGCAACGATACATACGTGTCATGTCCCCTTCTGTCACTGGGATTGAGCACCATAAGATCGAACCCATCACAAAGCACCTCTTCCCATGGCAATAAAAGTCGATCTAGTTGGCCTAACTAAACCAAAGATTCGAAGAAGAAATACGAGGCTATAAGCAATCATGCATATAAGAGATCAAAACTCAAATAACTTTCACGGATAAAATAGATCTGATCATAAACTCAAAGTTCATCGGATCCCGACAAACACACCGCAAAAAGAGTTACATCAAATAGATCTCCAAGAGACCATTGTATTGAGAATCAAAAGAGAGAGATGAAGCCATCTAGCTACTAACTACGGACCCGTAGGTCTACAATGAACTACTCGCGCATCATCGGAGAGGCACCAATGAGGATGATGAACCCCTTCGTGATGGTGTCTAGATTGGATCTGGTGGTTCTGGAACTTGCGGCGGCTGGAATTGTGTTTTATCGACTCCCCTAGGGTTTTAGGATTTTCAGGGTATTTATAGAGTAAATAGGCGGTGCAGGAGGCCACCGAGGTGGGCACAACCGACCAGGGCGCGCCTCGGCCCCCAGGCGTGCCCAGGTGGGTTGTGCCCCCCTCGGGGCACCCCTCTAGTACTTCTTCGGCCCAAGTTGTTCCTTCTGGTCCATAAAAAATCTCCAAAAAGTTTCGCTGTGTTTGGACTCCGTTTGGTATTGATTTTCTGCGAAGTAAAAAACACGGAAAAAATAGGAACTGGCACAGGGCACTATGTCAATAGGTTAGTCCCAAAAAATGATTAAAAGATGCTATAAAATGATTGTAAAACATCCAAGAATGATAATATAACAGCATGGAACAAGCAAAAATTATAGATACATTGGAGACGTATCGGCATTCCTAAGCTTAATTCCTACTCGTCCTCGAGTAGGTAAATGATAAAAACAGAATTTTTGATGTGGAATGCTGCCTAACATGTTCATCACATATTCTTTTCTTTTTGTAGCATGGACATTTGGACTTTTATATGATTCAAAGCAATAGTCTAGTTTTGACATGAAGATTGCAATACTCAAGCATATCAACAAGCAACCAAGTCTTTGAAAATATCAAAACTAAAGCAAGTTATCCCTAGCCCATTATGCTCAATCATTGATCCATTCATGAAACACACTCTCATATTAGCTATACCCAATGCTCAAGTACTATCGTAGTGCCCCTTAGTTGGTGCTTTATAAGAGAAGATAGAGACTCAAATAAAAATAAAAATTGCATAAAATAAATAGAATGGCCCTTCGTAGAGGGAAGTATGGATTTGTAGAGGTGCCAGAGTCAAAGCGAAAAAGAAAGAGATAAAACATTTTGGGTGGCATGCTTTTCCTGTCAACGAAAACGATCGAGTAGTTCCCAATACTTTCCGTGCTAGATATATCATAGGCGGTTCCCAAACAGAAAATAAAGTTTATTCCTTTTTCCACCATACTTTCACATTCCACGGCTAGCCGTATCCACGGGAGCCGTCCATACCAACACTTTCCAAGGAAGTTATTATTTGACAACATAAAGTAAATTCATTTTTTCATTTTGGGACTGGGCATCCCTAATACCTTTGCTGTACTCTCGTGCAATGACAAGTGAATAAACACTCATCTTGAGAATAACACATCTAGCATGGAAAAATATCAGCCACCCCCTACCGTTTCATGAGTGGTACGAGCACACAAAAAGGAAAATTTATTTTGAAAATTAGAGATGGCACATACAAATTTGCTTAGAACGGGACGGAAATACTCCATATAGGTAGGTATAGTGGACTCATATGGCAAAACTGGGTTTAAGGATTTTGGATGCACAAGTAGTATTCCTACTTAGTACAAGTGAAGGCTAGCAAAAAGATTGAGAAGCATCCAACCAAGAAACGAAAAATCACATAAGCGAGCATTAAGCATAACTAACACCGAATAATGCACCACAAGTAGGATGTAATTTCATTGCATAACTATTGACTTTTGTGCTTGCATAGGGAATCATAAACCTTAACACCAATATTCTTACTAAAGCATAATTACTCATCAACATGACTTGCATATTATATCATCATATCACAAAACTATTACAAAGAATTAAGTTTATCTTGTCCAATGATCTTCATGAAAGTTTTTATTATATCCCTCTTGAATATCTATCACTTTGGGACTAATTTCATATGTTGCTTTTGATAGCTCAAACAAATCTAAGTGAAGAACATGAGCATAAATTTTCTTCTCTCAAAATAATATAAGTGAAGCATGAGAGAATTTCTTCAAAATTACTAACTATCAAATAAATCTAAGTGAATCATGAGAGCATTTCTTCAGAAATATTAAAGCACACCGTGCTCAAAAAGATATAAGTGAAGCACTAGAGCAATTCCATAGCTCAAAAAAATTAAGTGAAGCACATAGAGCAGTTCTAATAAATCATAGCATAATTTTGGTCTCTCAAATAGTTGTGTACAGCAAGGATAGAAGACACAAACTAAAAAGCAAAACAAGCAATAACTCATATAACACAAGACGCTCCAAGCAAAACTCATGATATGTGACGAATAAAAATATAGCTCCAAGTAAAATACCGATGGTCGTTAGAAGAAAGAGGGGATGCCACTCGGGGGCATCCCCAAGCTTAGTTGCTTGTCTCTCTTTGGATAATAGCTTGGGGTGCCATGGGGCATCCCCAATCTTAGGCTCTTCTTACTCCTTATTCCTTCATCCATCATGATCTCACCCAAAACTTGAAAAATTCAATCACACAAAACTTAACAAAACCTTCGTAAGATCCGTTAGTATAAGAAAAACAATCTTTACTTTAAGTACTGTTACAAACCCATTCATATTTTATTATTGCATTATATCTACTGTATTCTAACTTTGCTATGGCTCATACCCCCCGATACAACCCATAGATTCATCAAAATAAGCACACAATGCAACGAAAACAGAATCTGTCATAAACAGAACAGTCTGTAGTAATCTGAGAACTTCGTATACTTCTGTAACTCCAAAAATTCTGAAAAAATAGGAAAACATAGGAAATTTATATATAAATCATGTGTAAAAAATTCAGAAATTTTCGTATCTACTGTGAATCTAGAAAATTATTTTAGGGGATGCAAAAGTTTCTGTTTTTCAACAAGATCAAATCAACTATCACCAAAGCTATCCCAAAGGCTTTACTTGGCACAAACACTAATTAAAACATAAAAAACACAATCATAACAGAGGCATAATTGTGCAAACACTCAAGAACAGAGAGAAAAAGGCAAAAATAAATTTTATTCATTGGGTTGCCTCCCAACAAGCGCTGTCGTTTTATGCCCCTAGCTAGGCATAAGATTTTATCGATGCTCACATGAAAGATAATAATTGAAACACAAAGAGAGCATTAATAAACATGTGACCAACACATTTAAGTCTAACATACTTCCTATGCATAGGAATCTTATAAGCAAACAAATTATCAAGACAAGCAATGACTAACGTATGCAAGGAAGAGGGATAAAACATTGACGATCTCAACATAACGAAAGGTATTTTAGTAACATGAAAATTTCTACAACCATATTTTCCTCTCTCATAATAATTACATGTAGGATCATAATCAAATTCAAAAATATAGCTATCATATAAAATTTTCTCTTCATGATCCACATGCATAAAAGTTTTATAATCTTCCAAAATAGTGGGATTAACATCAACTAAAGTCATGACCTCTCCAAACCCACTTTCATCAAAAATTTCATAAGATTGAACACTCTCCAAATATGTGGGATTATTTCTACCTAAAGTTGACTCTCTTCCAAACCCACTTTCAATATTATTGCAAACATTATTATCAATATCATAATCATCATGAGGCTTAAATAAATTTTCAAGATCATAAGAAACATTATCACCCAATCATGATCATTGAAATATGTAGTAGACATATCAAAACAAGCATCCCCAATCTTGGGGTTTTGCATATCACTATCACAATTGACATTAATAGAATTTATAATAACATCATTGCAATCATGCTTTTCATTCAAGGAGCTATCATGAATCACTTTATAAATTTCTTCGTTTAACACTTCATCACAATTTTTAGATTCATAAATCTCAAGCAAAACTTCATAAAGATAATCTAGTGCATTCAACTCACTAGAGATTGGTTCATCATAATTGGATCTTTTAAAAAGATTAGCAAGTGGATGAGGATCCATATCGATAGATTTTTAGCAAGCAAATATGCAAGCAAATAGAAGACACATGGCATCACAAGCAAACAAGAGATCTAACGAGAAAAAGGCGAACGAAAAAGAAGGCGAATAAAAAGGCAAATTTTTGTGAAGTGGGGGAGATGAAAATGAGAGGCAAATGGAAAATAATGTAAATCGCAAGGAGATGAGATTTGTGATTAGGAACGTGATAGATGTTGATGATGTCTCCCCAGCAAAGGCGCCAGAAATACTTTCTTGATGGCTCATGTCCGCATCAGTATTTTCCCCGAAGAGGAAGGGATGATGCAGCACAGCTACGGTAGGTATTTCCCTCAGTGATGAGACCAAGGTTATCGAACCAGTAGGAGAACCATGCAACACTATGTAAACGGTACCTGGACACAAAGAACAAATACTTGCAACCCGACACGTAAGAGGGGTTGTCAATCCCTCCCGGGTAAAAGATAGATAAATTTGTAGTAGATTGGATAAATAGATCTCGTGGAAATGTGACATAAAATAAATAACAAAAAATTGCAGCAAGGTATTTTTGGGTTTTTGGAATAATAGATCTGAAAATAAAAGAGGCAAATAATAGATCGGAAAGCAAATATGATAAAGAATAGACCCGGGGGCCGTAGATTTCACTAGTGGTTTCTCTCGAGAAAAATAGCATACGACGGGTAAACAAATTACTGTTGGGCAATTGATAGAACTTCAAATAGTTATGACGATATCCAGGCAATGATCATTATATAGGCATCACGTCCAAGATTAGTAGACCGACTCCTGCCTGCATCTACTACTATTACTCCACACATCGACCGCTATCCAGCATGCATCTAGTGTATTAAGTTCATGGAGAAACGGAGTAATGCTATAAGAACGATGACATGATGTAGACAAGATCTATTCATGTAGGAATAGACCCCACCTTGTTATCCTTAATAGCAACGATACATACGTGTCATGTCCCCTTCTGCCACTGGGATTGAGCACCATAAGATCAAACCCATCACAAAGCACCTCTTCCCATGGCAAGAAAAATCGATCTAGTTGGCCTAACTAAACCAAAGATTCGAAGAAAAAATACGAGGCTATAAGCAATCATGCATATAAGAGATCAAAACTCAAATAACTTTCATGGATAAAATAGATCTGATCATAAACTCAAATTTCATCGGATCCCAACAAACACACCGCAAAAAGAGTTACATCAAATAGATCTCCAAGAGACCATTGTATTGAGAATCAAAAGAGAGAGAGGAAGCCATCTAGCTACTAACTACGGACCTGTAGGTATACAATGAACTACTCACGCATGATCGGAGAGGCACCAATGAGGATGATGAACCCCTCCGTGATGGTGTCTAGATTAGATCTGGTGGTTCTGGAACTTGCAGCGGCTGGAATTGTGTTTCATCGACTCCCATAGGGTTTTTGGGTTTTTGGGGTATTTATAGAGCAAAGAGGCGATGCGGGAGGCCATCGAGGTGGGCACAACCCACCTGGGCGTGCCTGGGGGGCGCGCCCAGGTGAGTTGTGCCCCCCTCGGGGCACCCCTCTGGTATTTCTTCGACCCAAGTTGTTCCTTCTGGTCCATAAAAAATCTCCAAAAAGTTTCGCTCCGTTTGGTATTGATTTTCTGAGAAGTAAAAAACACGAAAAAACAGGAACTGGCACTGGGCACTATGTCAATAGGTTAGTCCCAAAAAATGATATAAAGTTGCTATAAAATGATTGTAAAGCATCCAAGAATGATAATATAACCGCATGGAACAAGCAAAAATTATAGATACATTGGAGACGTATCAACAACACATGTCTATGGTTAGGAAACCTTAACCATCTTTGATCGACGAGCTAGTCTAGTAGAGGCTCACTAGGAACATGGTATTTGTTTATGTATCCACACATGTATTTAAGTTTCTGGTCAATACAATTCTAGCATGAATAATAAACCATTATCATGATTTCAGAAATATAATAATAACCATTTTATTATTGCCTCTAGGGCATATTTCCATCAGTCTCCCACTTGCACTAGAGTCAATAATCTAGTCCACATCGCCATGTGATTAAGACCCATAGTTCACATCGCCATGTAAGTAACACCCATAGTTCACATCGCCAGGTAACCAACACCCAAAGAGTTTACTAGAGTCAATAATCTAGTTCACATCGCCATGTGATTAAGACCCAAAGAGTACTAAGGTGTGATCATGTTTTGCTTGTGAGAGATGTTTAGTCAACGGGTCTGTCACATTCAGATATGTATGTATTTTGCAAATTTCTATGTCTACAATGCTCTGCATGGAGCTACTCTAGCTAATTGCTCCCACTTTCAATATGTATCTAGATTGACATTTAGAGTCATCCGAATCGGTGTCAAAGCTTGCATCGACGTAACTCTTTATGACAAACTCTTTATTACCTCCATAACCGAGAAATATTTCCTTAGTCCTCTTAGGTAACTAAGGATAATTTTGATCGCTATCCAGTGATCTACTCCTGGATCCCTATTGTACCCACTTGCCAAACTCATGGCAAGGTACACAATAGGTCTGGTACACAGCATGGCATATGATAACCCACAAGTATAGGGGATCAGTTGTAGCCTTTCTCGATAAATAAGGGTGTCGAACCCAACGAGGAGCTAAAGGTAGAACAAATATTCCCTCAAGTTCTATCGACCACCGATACAACTCTACGCACGCTTAACGTTCGCTTTACCTAAAACAAGTATGAAACTAGAAGTACTTTGTAGGTGTTGTAGGATAGGTTTGCAAGATAATAAAGAGCACGTAAATAAAAACTAGGGGCTGTTTAGATAAAGAAGTAACTAAATTAGTTTTAGTAAAGAGCTTTTTGTCACAAGAAAGTTATTTGTCCCTAGGCAATCGATAACTAGACCGGTAATCATTATTGCAATATATGAGGGAGAGGCATAAGCTAACATACTTTCTCTTCTGGGATCATATGCACTTATGATTGGAACTCTAGCAAACATCTGTAACTACTAAAGATCATTAAGGTAAAACTCAACCATAGCATTAAAGCATCAAGTCCTCTTTATTCCCATACGCCATAACCCACTTATCCGTGTTTGTGTTTCCATCACTCACGCAACGCAGACAATAAGCAAACCATGAACATATTGCAACACCCTACAGCGGGGATCCCTCATGCTTGCGTGACACGGAGAGCACCATAGGACAGCACCAATAATAAAACATGCAACTCAAACCAATCACGATCATCAATTAACCCATAGGACAAAACAGTTCTACTCAAATATCATAGGATAGCCATACATCATTGGGAAATAATATATAGCGTTGAGCACCATGTTTAAGTAGAGATTACAGCGGGGAGAAGGGGTGTTACACCGCTGCATAGAGGGGGAGAGAGTTGGTGATGACGGCGGCGAAGTTGTTGGTGTAGATCGTCGTCACGATGATGGCCCCGGCGGCGTTCCGGCGCCACCGGGAGAGAGGGGGAGAGAGCCCCCTTCTTCTTCTTCCTTGACCTTCCCCCTAGATGGGAGTAGGGTTTCCCCTCTGGTCCATGGCCTCCATGGCGGCGGAGGGGTGGGAGCCCCTCCGAGATTGGATCTCTCTCTCTGTTTCCTTCTGTTTCTGCGCTCTCAGATTCTGCCCTTTCACCGTTTCTTAAATTCCCGGAGATCCGTAACTCCGATTGGGCTGAAATTTTAACACGATTTTTATCCTGATATTGGATTTCTTGCAGCGAAAGAAGGGCACCAACCGCCTTATGGGGTGACCACAAGGACCAAGGGCGCGCCCTACCCCCTGGGGCGCGCCTCCCATCCTTGTGGGCCGCTCGGGCATCGTCTCGCATTGATTATTTTTCCCAAAAATCACATATATTCCAAAAAAATCTTTGTAAGTTTTTATCACGTTTGGACTCCTTTTGATATGGATTTTCTGCGAAACAAAAAACATGCAACAAACAGGAACTGGCACTGGGCACTGGATCAATATGTTAGTCCCAAAAATACTATAAAAAGTTGCCAAAAGTAACTAATAGTTGTAGAATATTGGCATGGAACAATAAAAAATTATAGATACGATGGAGACGTATCAGCATCCCCAAGCTTAATTCTTGCTCGTCCTCGAGTAGGTAAATGATAAAAAAGATAATTTTTGGTGTGGAATGCTACCTAGCATAATCTTGATCATATAATCTAATCATGGCATGAATATTAAGACACGAGTGATTCAAAGCAATAGTCTATCATTTGACATTAAGACAACAATACTTCAAGCATACTAATAAAACAATCATGTCTTCTCAAAATAACATGGCCAAAGAAAGTTATCCCTACAAAATCATATAGTCTGGCTATGCACCATCTTCACCACATAAAATATTCAAATCATGCACAACCCCGATGACAAGCCAAGCAATTGTTTCATACTTTTGATGTTCTCAAACCTTTTCAACTTTCACGCAATACATGAGCGTGAGCCATGGACATAGCTCTATAGGTGGAATAGAATATGATGGTGGGGGTTGTGTGGAGATGACAAAAAGGAAGAAAGTCTCACATCGACGCGGCTAATCAACGGGCTATGGAGATGCCCATCAATTGATGTCAATGCGAGGAGTAGGGATTGCCATGCAACGGATGCACTAGCGCTATAAGTTTATGAAAGCTCAAAAAAAGAAACTAAGTGGGTGTGCATCCAACTTGCTTGCTCATGAAGACCTAGGGCATTTGAGGAAGCCCATCATTGGAATATACAAGCCGAGTTCTATAATGAAAAATTCCCACTAGTATATGAAAGTGACAAAATAGGAGACTCTCTATCATGAAGATCATGGTGCTACTTTGAAGCACAAGTGTGGAAAAAGGATAGTAACATTGCCCCTTCTCTCTTTTTCTCTCTTTTTCTCTCTCTTTTTTTTGGCTTCTTTGGCCTCTTTTATTTTTCCTCACATGGGGCAATGCTCTAATAATGAAGATCATCACACTTTTATTTACTTACAACTCAATATTACAACTCGATACTAGAACAAAGATATGACTCTATATGAATGCCTCCGGCGGTGTGCTGGGATGTGCAATGATCTAGCGTAGCAATGACATCAAAAAATGGACAAACCATGAAAACATCATGCTAGCTATCTTACGATCATGCAAAGCAATATGACAATGAATTCTCAAGTCATGTATATGATGATGATGGAAGTTGCATGGCAATATATCTCGGAATGGCTATGGAAATGCCATAATAGGTAGGTATGGTGGCTGCTTTGAGGAAGATATAGGGAGGCTTATGTGTGACGGAGCGTATCATATCACGGAGTTTGGATGCACCGTCAAAGTTTGCACCGACTCTCGAGGTGAGAAAGGGCAATACACAGTACCGAAGAGGCTAGCAATGATGGAAGGGTGAGAGTGTGTATAATCCATGGACTCAACATTAGTCATAAAGAACTCACATACTTATTGCAAAAATCTATTAGTCATTGAAACAAAGTACTACGTGCATGATCCTAGGGGGATAGATTGGTAGGAAAAGACCATCGCTCATCCCCGACCACCACTCATAAGGAAGACAATCAATAAATACCTCATGCTCCGACTTCATCACATAACGGTTCACCATACGTGCATGCTACGGGAATCACAAACTTCAACACAAGTATTTCTACAATCCACAATTACCCACTAGCATGACTCTAATATCACCATATTTATATTGCAAAACTATTGCAAGGAATCAAACATATCATATTCAGTGATCTACAAGTTTTATGTAGGATTTTATGACTAACCATGGGAATGACCAATTCCTGTCAACTCTCTAAATAGATATAAGTGAAGCAAGAGAGTTTAATTCTTTCTACAAAAGATATGCCCACGCTCTAACAAATATAAGTGAAGCAAAAGAGCATTCTACAAATGGCGGTTTTCTATGTGTAGGGAAACAGGCAATCCAAACTTCAAATGATATAAGTGAAGCACATGAAGCATTCTATAAAGCCATACTCAAAAGATATAAGTGAAGTGCAAAGAGCATTCTATAAATCAACCAAGGACTATCTCATACCAGCATGGTGCATTTATTAAAATAAAAATAAAAATCACACGACGCTCCAAGATTTACGCATATCATGTGACGAATAAAAATATAGCTCCAAGTAAAATTACCGATGATCGTTAGAAGAAAGAGGGGATGCCTTCCGGGGCATCCCCAAGCTTAGTTGCTTGGGAGTCCTTGAATATTACCTTGGGGTGCCTTGGGCATCCCCAAGCTTAGGCTCTTGCCACTCCTTATTCCTTCATCCATCGTGATCTCACCCAAAACTTGAAAACTTCAATCACACAAAACTTAACAAAACCCTCGTGAGATCCGTTAGTATAATAAAACAAATCACCACTTTAAGTACTGTTGAAAACTCATTCATATTTTATTTTTGCATTGTAGCTACTGTATTATAACTTTTCCATGGCTTATACCACCGATGCAATCGATAGTTTCATCAAAACGAGCAAAACAATGCATCAAAAACAGAATCTGTCAAAAACAGGACAGTCTGTAGCAATCTGAAAATATACCATACTTCTGTAACTCCAAAAATTCTGGAAAATTAGGAAAAAATAAAAAATTTGTAAAGAAGTACTGTGAAAAAAATTTCAGAAGCGTTTGACTTTCGAGTAAAAAATGTAAAATCACGCACTACAGCCAAAGTTTCTGTTTTTGCACCGCACATGCCAAACAAGCAATCTAATCATCCTAAAGGCAAATCTTGGCACATTATTTTTATAATACAATGGATTTATACAAGGGGATAATTATTTTTGTTGAAAATTTTCTGTAATCAAGGTTCACAAAGTTTCCATGGGCATGAACAAAGTTCAAGGCTAGCTCCCATTTTAACAATGCTCGTCTTTCTCACTTTCACTTTTCTTTTTGAAAAAGTTTTAGGTTCCCCTCTTTATTTTTGTTTTGTTTTTAAACTATTTAAAAGCACTCAAAAGAAATAAATGACTCTCTAAAACTTCCGGGTTGTCTCCCTGGCAACACTTTCTTTAAAGCCATTAAGCTAGGCATATAGTGCTCAAGTAATGGATCCACCCGGATCCCAAGGTATATCAAAGCCAATTTTAATTAACAATGATTTGTAATTTAGTAGTGAGCACAAAGTAACATATATCATGTAATGACGAAGTCTAACTCTCTTCCTATGCATCGGCATGTCATAAAAGAACAATTCATGCACACAAAGTAAAGGCCAATGCATAGTATAAACAGTTTCTTGCAATTTTATTATATTGGAAACATAGAGAGGCGGAGATGTAGTTCCTCTCTCATAATAATTGCAAGTAGGAGCAGCAAGCACATGCATATTATATTTATCAAAATTATCATGTTCAATAGTAGAACGCAACCCATCAATATAATCCTTAATAAGAGCAAACTTCTCCGATATAGTGTAGTTGGGAGAATTCAAAAAGATAATAGGACTATCATGCGTAGGTGCAATAGCAACAATTTCATTCTTAACATAAGGAACTATAGCAAGTTCATCTCCATAAGCATAACTCATATTGGCATCATGGCCACAAGCAGAACAAGCATCAATTTCATCAAAAACGGATATTTCAAACGAATGAAAGGGATCATAGTAATCATCCTTCGGTAAGCACGAAGGGAAATTAAACAATGTATGAGTTGAAGAGTTACTCTCATTAGAAGGTGGGCACGGGTAGCTAATCCGCTCTTCCTTCTTTTGTTCTTCGCTCTCTTTGTCATCTTTTTCATCTAATGATCTCACAGTTTCAGCGATTTCTTCTTCCATAGTTTCCTGCAAAATATTAGTCTCCTCTTGGACAGCGGAGGAGTCCTCAATATATGGCTTAACATAAGCATTAGAAGCATAGTTTTCATAGCAATATTTAAGTATGGCAAAATTTTCAGATTTGTAAAGAGTAGCATCATACTTTTCAATCAAAGAAGCAATTTCATAAGCACCCTTAAAAGCAACAAATTCTTCAATTTGTTCAATATCAAATTAATTATAAACA
This sequence comes from Thinopyrum elongatum, assembly GCA_011799875.1. Taxonomy (NCBI): domain Eukaryota; kingdom Viridiplantae; phylum Streptophyta; class Magnoliopsida; order Poales; family Poaceae; genus Thinopyrum; species Thinopyrum elongatum. The sequence continues at coordinate 523,610,947 of CM022299.1, forward strand.
CCCTTGGCATAAGAAGATAAGATTCCATTATCCTTAAACTCACATTGGGAGCGAAGGTGTTTTCTAGGGTCCTCAGAACAACAAGTAAAATCATGTATTTCGCATAAATTCAAAGCATAGCAATACAAACTATTAATATGATGCCATAAAAGTTTCCCTTTTTGAGATAAACGATGTCGCACAAAATAAGCGTGCTCATTTAATGATTTTCCCTCAACTAAGCTAGTTGGGTTTTCAGCACGAGCACAAATGGATCAAAGATGATCCAAGTAGAAAGCTTCAGTAGTATGATATATTTTGGGTGGTTCTTCAACCATTGGTTTAGCAAGTACAACTAATTTTTTTGGTATTTTGTGTTTCCTATGTAGGGGATCGTAGCAGAATTTTAAAATTTTCTACGCATCACCAAGATCAAACTATGGAGTCATCTAGCAACGAGAGAGGGGAGTGCATCTACATACCCTTGTAGATCGCGAGCGGAAGCGTTCAAGAGAACGGGGTTGATGGAGTCGTACTCGTCGTGATCCAAATCACCGATGACCGAGCGCCGAACGGACGGCACCTCCGTGTTCAACACACGTACAGTTGGGAGAGACGTCTCCTCCTTCTTGATCCAGCAAGGGGGAAGGAGAGGTTGATGAGGATCCAGCAGCACGACGGCGTGGTGGTGGAAGCAGCGGGATCTCGGAAGGGCTTCACCAAGCACCAACGAGAGGGAGAGGTGTCACGGGAGGAGAGGGAGGCGCCAGGGGCTGGGGTGTGTCCTCCCTCCCACCCCTCCACTATTTATAGGGGGAAGGGGAGAGGGGGCCGGCCCCCTCAGATCCAATCTGAGGGGAGGGGCGGCGGCCAAGGGGGTGGCTTGCCCCCCAAGCCAGGTGGAGGCGCCCCCCCCACCCCTAGGGTTCCCAACTCTAGGCGCAGGGGAGGCCCATAGGGGGGCGCACCAGCCCACCAGGGGCTGGTTCCCTTCCCACTTCAGCCCATGGGGCCCTCCGGGATAGGTGGCCCCACCCGGTGGACCCCCGGGACCCTTCCGGTGGTCCCGGTACAATACCGATTACCCCCGAAACCTTCCCGGTGGCCGAAACTGGACTTCCTATATACAACTCTTTACCTCCGGACCATTCCGGAACTCCTCGTGACGTCCGGGATCTCATCCGGGACTCCGAACAACTTTCGGGTTACCGCATACTAATATCTCTACAACCCTAGCGTCACCGAACCTTAAGTGTGTAGACCCTACGGGTTCGGGAGACACGCAGACATGACCGAGACGACTCTCCGGTCAATAACCAACAGTGGGATCTGGATACCCATGTTGGCTCCCACATGCTCCTCGATGATCTCATCGGATGAACCACGATGTCAAGGATTCAATCAATCCCGTACGCAATTCCCTTTGTCTATCGGTACGATACTTGCCCGAGATTCGATCGTCGGTATACCGATACCTTGTTCAATCTCGTTACCGGCAAGTCTCTTTACTCGATTCCGTAACACATCATCCTGTGAACAACTCCTTGACCACATTGAGCTCATTATGATGATGTCCTACCGAGTGGGCCCAGAGGTACCTCTCCGTCACACGGAGTGACAAATCCCAGTCTCGATTCGTGCTAACCCAACAGACACTTTCGGAGATACCCGTAGTGCACCTTTATAGCCACCCAGTTACGTTGTGACGTTTGGTACACCCAAAGCACTCCTACGGTATCCGGGAGTTGCACAATCTCATGGTCTAAGGAAAAGTTACTTGACATTGGAAAAGCTTTAGCAAACGAACTACACGATCTAGTGCTAGGCTTAGGATTGGGTCTTGTCCATCACATCATTCTCCTAATGATGTGATCCCGTTATCAATGACATCCAATGTCCATGGTCAGGAAATCGTAACCATCTATTGATCAACGAGCTAGTCAACTAGAGGCTTACTAGGGACATGTTGTGGTCTATGTATTCACACATGTATTACGATTTCCGGATAACACAATTATAGCATGAATAACAGACAATTATCATGAACAAGGAAATATAATAATAACCATTTTATTATTGCCTCTAGGGCATATTTCCAACAGTCTCCCACTTGCACTAGAGTCAATAATCTATTTACATTGTGATGAATCGAACACCCATAGAGTACTGGTGTTGATCATGTTTTGCTCGTGAAAGAGGTTTAGTCAACGGATCTGCTACATTCAAATCCGTGTGCACTTTACAAATATCTATGTCTCCATCTTGAACATGTTCACGTATGGAGTTGAAGCGACGCTTGATATGCCTGGTCCTTTTGTGAAACCTGGGCTCCTTGGCAAGGGCAATAGCTCCAGTGTTGTCACAGAAGAGAGCCATTGGACCCGACGCATTTGGAATGACTCCTAGGTCGGTGATGAACTCCTTCATCCATACTGCTTCGTGTGCTGCCTCCGAGGCTGCTATGTACTCCGCTTCGCATGTAGAACCCGCCACGACGCTTTGCTTGCAACTGCACCAGCTTACCGCTCCACCATTCAAAATATACACGTATCCGGTTTGTGACTTGGAGTCATCCGGATCTGTGTCGAAGCTAGCGTCGACGTAACCCTTTACGACGAGCTCTTCGTCACCTCCATATACGAGAAACATATCCTTAGTCCTTTTCATGTACTTCAGGATGTTCTTGACCGCTGTCCAGTGTTCCTTGCCGGGATTACTTTGGTACCTACCTACCAAACTTACAGCAAGGTTTACATCAGGTCTGGTACACAGCATGGCATACATAATAGACCCTATGGCTGAGGCATAGGGGATGACACTCATCTCTTCTATATCTTTTGCCGTGGTCGGGCATTGAGCCGAGCTCAATTTCACACCTTGCAATACAGGCAAGAACCCCTTCTTGGACTGATCCATATTGAACTTCTTCAATATCTTATCAAGGTATGTGCTTTGCGAAAGACCTATGAGGCGTCTCGATCTATCTCTATAGATCTTGATGCCTAATATATAAGCAGCTTCTCCAAGGTCCTTCATTGAAAAACACTTATTCAAGTAGGCCTTTATACTTTCCAAGAATTCTATATCATTTCCCATCAGCAGTATGTCATCCACATATAATATTAGAAATGCTACAGAGCTCCCACTCACTTTCTTGTAAACACAGGCTTCTCCATAAGTCTGTGTGAACCCAAACGCTTTGATCATCTCGTCAAAGCGAATGTTCCAACTCCGAGATGCTTGCACCAGCCCATAGATTGAGCGCTGGAGCTTGCATACCTTGTCAGCATTCTCAGGGTCGACAAAACCTTCCGGTTGTATCATATACAACTCTTCCTTAAGAAAACCATTAAGGAATGCCGTTTTGACGTCCATTTGCCATATCTCATAATCATAGTATGCGGCAATTGCTAACATGATTCTGACGGATTTCAGCTTCGCTACAGGTGAGAAAGTCTCATCGTAGTCAACCCCTTGAACTTGTCGATAACCCTTAGCGACAAGCCGAGCCTTATAGATGGTCACATTACCATCCGCGTCAGTCTTCTTCTTAAAGATCCATTTATTTTCTATGGCTTGCCGATCATCGGGCAAGTCAGTCAAAGTCCATACTTCGTTTTCATACATGGATCCTATCTCGGATTTCATGGCTTCAAGCCATTTGTCGGAATCCGGGCCCGCCATCGCTTCTTCATAGTTCGAAGGTTCACTGTTGTCTAACAACATGATTTCCAGGACAGGATTGCCGTACCACTCTGGTGTGGAACGTGTCCTTGTGGACCTTCGAAGTTCAGTGGTAGCTTGATCATGATCATTATCATTAACTTCCTCTCTAGCCGGTGCAGGCTCCACAGAAACATTTTCCTGTGCTGCGCTACTCTCCGGTTCGAGGGCCATCTCATCAAGCTCCACTTTCCTCCCACTTACTTCTTTCGAGAGAAACTCTTTCTCTAGAAAGGATCCATTCCTGGCAACAAAGATCTTGCCCTCGGATCTTAGGTAGAAGGTATACTCAATAGTTTCCTTAGGGTATCCTATGAATACGCATTTTTCCGACTTGGGTTCGAGCTTCTCTGGTTGAAGTTTCTTCACATAAGCATCGCATCCCCAAACTTTCAGAAACGACAGCTTAGGTTTCTTCCCAAACCATAATTCATACGGTGTCGTCTCAACGGATTTTGACGGTGCCCTATTTAAAGTGAATGCGGCAGTCTCTAAAGCATAACCCCAAAAAGATAGCGGTAGATCAGTAAGAGACATCATAGATCGCACCATATCCAATAGAGTGCGATTACGACGTTCGGACACACCGTTACGCTGAGGTGTTCCAGGCGGCGTGAGTTGTGAAACAATTCCACATTTCCTTAAGTGCGTGCCAAATTCATGACTCAAATATTCTCCTCCACGATCTGATCATAAGAACTTTATTTTCTTGTCACGTTGATTTTCAACCTCATTCTGAAATTCCTTGAACTTTTCAAAGGTCTCAGACTTGTGCTTCATCAAGTAGACATACCCATATCTACTCAAATCATCGGTGAGGGTGAGAACATAACGATAACCACCGCGAGCCTCAACACTCATTGGACCACACACATCAGTATGTATGATCTCCAATAAGTTGGTTGCTCGCTCCATTGTTCCGGAGAACGGAGTCTTGGTCATCTTGCCCAAGAGGCATGGTTCACATCTGTCAAATGATTCATAATCAAGAGACTCCAAAAGTCCATCTGCATGGAGTTTCTTCATGCGTTTAACACCGATATGACCAAGGCGGCAGTGCCACAAGTATGTGGGACTATCGTTATCAACCTTGCATTTCTTGGCATTCACATTATAAACATGTGTAACATCACGTTCGAGATTCAATAAAAATAAACCATTCACCAGCGGGGCATGACCATAAAACATATCTCTCATATAAATAGAACAACCATTATTCTCAGATTTAAATGAGTAGCCATCTCGCATTAAGCGAGATCCAGATACAATGTTCATGCTCAAAGCTGGCACTAAATAACAATTATTGAGGTTTAAAACTAATCCCGTAGGTAGATGCAGAGGTAGTGTGCCGACGGCGATCACATCGACCTTGGAACCATTCCCGACGCGCATCGTCACCTCGTCCTTTGCCAGTCTACGCTGATTCCGCAGTTCCTGCTTTGAGTTACAAATATGAGCAACCGCACCGGTATCAAATACCCAGGAACTACTACGAGTGCTGGTAAGGTACACATCAATTACATGTATATCACATATACCTTTGGTATTGCCGGCCTTCTTATCTGCTAAGTACTTGGGGCAATTCCGCTTCCAGTGACCGGTTCCCTTGCAATAAAAGCACTCAGTCTCAGGCTTGGGTCCATTCTTTGACTTCTTCCCGGCAGCTGGCTTACCGGGCGCGGCAACTCCCTTGCCGTCCTTCTTGAAGTTCTTCTTACCCTTGCCCTTCTTGAACTTAGTGGTTTTATTCACCATCAACACTTGATGTTCCTTTCTGATCTCTGCCTCCGCTGACTTCAGCATCGCATATACCTCGGGAATGGTCTTTTCCATCCCCTGCATGTTGAAGTTCATCACAAAGCTCTTGTAGCTAGGTGGAAGCGACTGGAGGATTCTGTCAATGACCGCGTCATCCGGGAGATTAATCCCCAGCTGAGACAAGCGGCTGTGCAACCCAGACATTTTGAGTATGTGCTCGCTGACAGAACTATTTTCCTCCATCTTACAGCTGTAGAACTTATCGGAGACTTCATATCTCTCGATCCGGGCATGAGCTTGGAAAACCATTTTCAGCTCTTCGAACATCTCATATGCTCCGTGATGCTCAAAACGCTTTTGGAGCCCCGGTTCTAAGCTGAAGAGCATGCCGCACTGAACGAAGGAGTAATCATCGGTGCGTGTCTGCCAAACGTTCAAATCGTCTGGCAGTGCTAGGAGAGCAGGTGGGCCACCTAACGGTGCTTCAAGGACATATGATTTCTTGGCAGCTATGAGGATAATCCTCAGGTTACGGACCCAGTCCGCATAGTTGCTACCATCGTCTTTCAGCTTGTTTTTCTCTAGGAACGCGTTGAAGTTGAGGGTAACATTAGCGTTGGCCATTTGATCTACAAGATAGATATGTAACATTTGGACTAAGTTCATGACAATTAAGTTCATCTAATCAAATTATGTAATGAACTCCCACTCAGATAGACATCCCTCTCGTCATCTAAGTGATACATGATCCGAATCGACTAGGCCGTGTCCGATCATCACGTGAGACGGACTAGTCATCAACGGTGAACATCTCCATGTTGATCGTATCTTCTATACGACTCATGTTCGACCTTTCGGTCTCTTGTGTTCCGAGGCCATGTCTGTACATGCTAGGCTCGTCAAGTCAACCTAAGTGTATTGCTGTGTAAATCTGGCTTACACCCGTTGTATTCGAACGTTAGAATCTATCACACCCGATCAACACGTAGTGCTTCGAAACAACGAACCTTCGCAACGGTGCACAGTTAGGGGGGACACTTTCTTGAAATTTTAGTAAGGGATCATCTTATATGCTACCGTCGTTCTAAGCAAATAAGATGCAAAAACATGATAAACATCTCATGCAATCAAAATAGTGATATGATATGGCCATTATCACTTCGCTCCTTTTGATCTCCATCTTCGGGGCTCCATGATCATCATCGTCACCGGCATGACACCATGATCTCCATCATCATGATCTCCATCATCGTGTCTTCATGAAGTTGTCTCGCCAACTATTACTTCTACTACTACGGCTAACGGTTAGCAATAAAGTAAAGTAATTACATGGCGAATTTCAATGACACGCAGGTCATATAATAAATTAAGACAACTCCTATGGCTCCTGCCGGTTGTCATACTCATCGACATGCAAGTCGTGATTCCTATTACAAGAACATGATCATCTCATACATCACATATATCATTCATCACATATATCATTCATCACATATATCATTCATCACATCCTTTGGCCATATCACATCACAAAGCACTTGCTGCAAAAACAAGTTAGACGTCCTCTAATTGTTGTTGCAAGTTTTTATGTGGCTGCTATAGGTTTCTAGCAAGAACGTTTCTTACCTACGCCAAAACCACAACGTGATATGCCAATTTCTATTTACCCTTCATAAGGACCCTGTTCATCGAATCCGATCCGACTAAAGTGGGAGAGACAGACACCCGCTAGCCACCTTATGCAACTAGTGCATGTCAGTCGGTGGAACCTGTCTCACGTAAGCGTACGTGTAAGGTCGGTCCGGGCCGCTTCATCCCACAGTGCCGCCGAATCAAGATAAGACTAGTAACGGCAAGAAGATTGACAAATCGACGCCCACAACTACTTTGTGTTCTACTCGTGCAAGATACTACGCATAGACCTAGCTCATGATGCCACTGTAGGGGATCGTAGCAGAATTTTAAAATTTTCTACGCATCACCAAGATCAAACTATGGAGTCATCTAGCAACGAGAGAGGGGAGTGCATCTACATACCCTTGTAGATCGCGAGCGGAAGCGTTCAAGAGAACGGGGTTGATGGAGTCGTACTCGTCGTGATCCAAATCACCGATGACCGAGCGCCGAACGGACGGCACCTCCGTGTTCAACACACGTACGGTTGGGAGAGACGTCTCCTCCTTCTTGATCCAGCAAGGGGGAAGGAGAGGTTGATGAGGATCCAGCAGCACGACGGCGTGGTGGTGGAAGCAGCGGGATCTCGGAAGGGCTTCACCAAGCACCAACGAGAGGGAGAGGTGTCACGGGAGGAGAGGGAGGCGCCAGGGGCTGGGGTGTGTCCTCCCTCCCACCCCTCCACTATTTATAGGGGGAAGGGGAGAGGGGGCCGGCCCCCTCAGATCCAATCTGAGGGGAGGGGCGGCGGCCAAGGGGGTGGCTTGCCCCCCAAGCCAGGTGGAGGCGCCCCCCCACCCCTAGGGTTCCCAACCCTAGGCGCAGGGGAGGCCCATAGGGGGGTGCACCAGCCCACCAGGGGCTGGTTCCCTTCCCACTTCAGCCCATGGGGCCCTCCGGGATAGGTGGCCCCACCCGGTGGACCCCCGGGACCCTTCCGGTGGTCCCGGTACAATACCGATTACCCCCGAAACCTTCCCGGTGGCCGAAACTGGACTTCCTATATACAATTCTTTACCTCCGGACCATTCCGGAACTCCTCGTGACGTCCGGGATCTCATCCGGGACTCCGAACAACTTTCGGGTTACCGCATACTAATATCTCTACAACCCTAGCGTCACCGAACCTTAAGTGTGTAGACCCTACGGGTTCGGGAGACACGCAGACATGACCGAGACGACTCTCCGGTCAATAACCAACAGCGGGAGCTGGATACCCATGTTGGCTCCCACATGCTCCTCGATGATCTCATCGGATGAACCACGATGTCGAGGATTCAATCAATCCCGTACGCAATTCCCTTTGTCTATCGGTACGATACTTGCCCGAGATTCGATCGTCGGTATACCGATACCTTGTTCAATCTCGTTACCGGCAAGTCTCTTTACTCGATTCCGTAACACATCATCCTGTGAACAACTCCTTGACCACATTGAGCTCATTATGATGATGTCCTACCGAGTGGGCCCAGAGGTACCTCTCCGTCACACGGAGTGACAAATCCCAGTCTCGATTCGTGCTAACCCAACAGACACTTTCGGAGATACCCGTAGTGCACCTTTATAGCCACCCAGTTACGTTGTGACGTTTGGTACACCCAAAGCACTCCTACGGTATCCGGGAGTTGCACAATCTCATGGTCTAAGGAAAAGTTACTTGACATTGGAAAAGCTTTAGCAAACGAACTACACGATCTAGTGCTAGGCTTAGGATTGGGTCTTGTCCATCACATCATTCTCCTAATGATGTGATCCCGTTATCAATGACATCCAATGTCCATGGTCAGGAAACCGTAACCATCTATTGATCAACGAGCTAGTCAACTAGAGGCTTACTAGGGACATGTTGTGGTCTATGTATTCACACATGTATTACGATTTCCGGATAACACAATTATAGCATGAATAACAGACAATTATCATGAACAAGGAAATATAATAATAACCATTTTATTATTGCCTCTAGGGCATATTTCCAACATCCTACCCATAACTAAAGATAGAAAAGAACTTAGAACAGAAAATAAAAACTACTTAGTGATAAAGCAAACAAGCACACACGAGAATATTCACCCCACGCTATTGCTCCCCGGCAACGGCGCCAGAAAAAGGTCTTGATAACCCACAAGTATAGGGAATCAGTTGTAGCCTTTCTCGATAAATAAGAGTGTCGAACCCAACGAGGAACTAAAGGTAGAACAAATATTCCCTCAAGTTCTATCGACCACCGATACAACTCTACGCACGCTTAATGTTCGCTTTACCTAAAACAAGTATGAAACTAGAAGTACTTTGTAGGTGTTGTAGGATAGGTTTGCAAGATAATAAAGAGCACGTAAATAAAAATTAGGGGCTGTTTAGATAAAGAAGTAACTAAATTAGTTTTAGTAAAGAGCTTTTTGTCACAAGAAAGTTATTTGTCCCTAGGCAATCGATAACTAGACCGGTAATCATTATTGCAATTTTATATGAGGGAGAGGCATAAGCTAACATACTTTCTCTTCTTGGATCATATGCACTTATGATTGGAACTCTAGCAAACATCCGTAACTACTAAAGATCATTAAGGTAAAACCCAACCATAGCATTAAAGTATCAAGTCCTCTTTATTCCCATACGCCATAACCCACTTATCCGTGTTTGTGTTTCTATCACTCACGCAATGCAGACAATAAGCAAACCATGAACATATTGCAACACCCTACAGCGGGGATCCCTCACGCTTGCGCGACATGGAGAGCACCATAGGACAACACCAATAATAAAACATGCAACTCAAACCAATCACGATCATCAATTAACCCACGGGACAAAACGGATCTACTCAAACATCATAGGATAGCCATACATCATTGGGAAATAATATATAGCATTGAGCACCATGTTTTAGTAGAGATTACAGCGGGGAGAAGGGGTGTTACACCGCTGCATAGAGGGGGAGAGAGTTGGTGATGACGGCGGCAAAGTTGTTGGTGTAGATCGCCGTCATGATGATGGCCCCGGCGGCGTTCCGGCGCCACCGGGAGAGAGTGGGAGAGAGCCCCCTCCTTCTTCTTCTTCCTTGACCTTCCCCCTAGATGGGAGTAGGGTTTCCCCTCTGGTCCATGGCCTCCATGGCGGCGGAGGGGCGGGAGCCCCTCCGAGATTGGATCTCTCTCTCTGTTTCCTTTTGTTTCTGCGCTCTCAGATTCTACCCTTTCACCGTTTCTTAAATTCCCGGAGATCCGTAACTCCGATTGAGCTGAAATTTTAACACGATTTTTATCCGGATATTGGATTTCTTGCAGCGAAAGAAGGGCACCAACCCACTTATGGGGTGACCACAAGGACCAAGGGCGCGCCCTACCCCCTGGGGCGCGCCTCCCGTCCTTGTGGGCCCCTCGGGCATCGTCTCGCGCTAATTCTTTTTCACAAAAATCACATATATTCCAAAAAAAAATCTCCGTAAGTTTTTATCCCGTTTGGACTCTATTTGATATGGATTTTCTGCGAAACAAAAAGCATGCAACAAACAGGAACTGGCACTGGGCACTAGATCAATATGTTAGTCCCAAAAATAGTATAAAAAGTTGCCAAAAGTATGTAAAAGTTGTAGAATATTGGCATGAAACAATAAAAAAATTTAGATATGACGGAGACGTATCAGCATACTTTATAGAACCTGTAGCTGAGGCATAGGGAATCACTACTGGATTCAGAGGATTTTCCATCAGCCACTTCTTTGCCGTCTGCTAGCTGACGGCAAAGGAGGTCTTTGCCTTCTGCTTTCAAAAAACAGACGGCAAAGAACTGGCTGATGGCAAAGATACTATTTGCCATCAGCCAGTTCTTTGCCATCTGCTAGCTGACGGCAAAGAATCTTTGCCGTCCGCTAGCATGCGGCAAAGAGCCGGGCAGTACACTGTAAACGGCCCCCACCCCCACCTCTTTGCCGTCTGCTAGCGGACGGCAAAGATTCTTTGCCGTCAGCTAGCAGACGGCAAGAAAATAATCCCTAACGGCTAACGGCCCCCCCCCCACCTCCCTCTCTCTCTTCTCTCTCCCTCCTCTGCCTCTCTCTTCCTCCCCCTCGACCCCCACACCCACCGGCCGCCGCCCTAACCACCCCACCCGGTCCCTCTCCCGCCCTTGACCCCCACCGTCAGCCCTACGTCCTTGCCCCACCTGTCGCCTTCCCTCCACGATTAGTATGCGCCCCTTTTTCTCCCGCTCCGCTTCCATTTCTGCCGTCTCCTCGCCGCCGCCCCCTCCGCCCGCACCCCTTCATACGCCTCGCGCCGCCCCTGCCCTTCCGTCCCCCCCTCGGCCTGTTCGTGTCTCCCTCTTTTCTTATGCTTTCTTGCTTGTTGATTTAGGTGTACTTAGTAATCTTTAGTTAGTTAGGATTTTTTTAGGTTATTTGATTTAGTTGCTTTTTTTAGGTTGTTACTGTTAGTAGCATTTTGGTTAGTAGATTTAGTTTATTGATTTTTTTTATGTAGTCCATATGTTAGGTTAGTAACGGATTGTATATGATGAAAAAAAGAAATAGACAATAAAAAAGTAGAATTGTGAGAGAAAAGGAAAATAAGGAAAAATGACAATGAAGACAAAAGGAACGAGAAAAGAGAAACTGGAAAGAAGGGAAAAAGGAAAATCAAGAAGAAGAAAGACAAGAGGAGGAGAGGAGGGATGAATAGAGAAACCTAATACACTCTTTCCTCTCCCCGAGATATGAAGAGCTGCGATATATCGAAAGAAAAGCCTCCTCTCCTTCTCTGCCTGCCGCCCCTCCTCTCTCCTCGCTCTCCTGCGCCCGCCTCTCTTCCTCCTCCTCCCTCCTCCTCATCTTCTTCTTCTTCGCCTCCTCCCACTCGCCCCGCCGCCGCCTCCTCCTCTCGCCGCCCTCCTCCTCCTCATCCTTCCGCTGCCTCCTCACCCTCCTCCTCCTCCTCTCCGCCTCCTCCCTCCTCTCCTCCTCCTCCCTACCCCTCCCGTTGGCTCCTCCGCCTCCTCCTCTCCGCCGCCCCGCCCCCTTCTTTCCCTCCCCTCGCCCGCTCTCTCCTCCCCTCCTCCTCGTCTCCTCCTCCTCCTTCCGTCCTCTCCTTCCCCTTCTCGCCTTCCTCCTGTCCCGCCCCTCCGTCCGCTGCCGCGCCGCCTCACCCCTCTCGCCGCCTCTCCTCGCGGCGCCGCCCTCCTCCCCTCCCTGATACTCTCCTCTGTGCAGTTCTTTTATCTGCGGGCTTGCCATACTTTTGGTGTTGTCGCTTTGGATTTCTGCAGTTTTCGTCTCTGCGCGTGATCTGGTGTTTCGACGACCTCCCCATGCGTTTGACGAGCTCCGCCCTCGTTCATGGGTGAGCACAAATGATATCTCCTCCTCCCCCCTTATTATTTGCTCGGTTTCCCGGTCTTCGTGCCGATGAAACTTGCTAGCTATAGGTAATCCTTCAATCATCGTATGCGTGACCAGTATGCATCTCCTGTTCGAAAGGGTTACAGCTATAAATATGCCTGCTTTGTCACATTTATAACCGTGATTCTTTCGAATTATTCAACGTTATCATGGACGACCCGAGTATGTGTAGATTGGGTTTGTTTTTCCCATATCGTCTGCTCTGGATCCGACGCATAAATTTTGTCAGTGCCTCCCTGTTGTTCTCCAGTACACATCCTCTCTGTTTATTGCAGAGACGTGTATCAGAGAAACAACGGGGAAGTGCTGCCGAAATTTTGCGTCAGATCCAGAGCAGAGCATGGGAAAACAAACCCAATCTCACATACTCAGTGGGGATTAGGACCTATCTTTACCTATTAGAGTGGTAGGTTGCATGGACGTAATAAAATTGACAACTAGATTAACTTGATGAATATATACACATGTGAATTATATCATATATATATTTCTTGTGTGTCCAGTAGCTAGCAAGATGAGTGATCGTGCGTGGATGTAACCGGTCACACTAGACGAAATACATGACCCAGAATGATAACAAAAACCCAAAGGGTTTGTGAGAGCCGCATTTGCAAATGGCCAGAGGAAAACCTGGTGCCCCTGTGTCTGGTGCGACAATTGTGCACAAGAGACAGAGATGAAATGGGCAAACACCTGCAGAAGTGTGTTTTACCTCCCCGATTACACAGTGTGGACATTTCATGTGAGTCCTGTCCCAACATGCCAGAGTCTGAGGTGGTTCGTCATCGCACCGACGAGCATGTACCCATGATGGAAGACATGGTGCAAGACTTTGATGATGCTCCGGATTCAGACGATGAGATTGAGGAATCTGCAAAGGCCTTCAATGAATTGTTGAGGTCTTCAAAATGTCCTCTCCACGGCACCACTGAGCTTGTCACTGGATGCATCTCACAAGTAATGGCGTCTGAAGGCTCAATTCAACTTGGGCGCAGAGAATGCTACAATGCGATGATGACGTATTTGGACACTTCTTCTACCCAAAGGCCATGTAAGCCTTGCAAACCTGTACCAGTCGGACAAAATCCTCCGTGCACTTAAGATGCCCTATGAGAAGATACATGCCTATGAGAAAGGATGTGCCTTATTTGGCTTAGTTAATGTGGACTTGAACTATGTCCATTTGGCAAGTCCTTCCAGGTATGTTGTGGTAGACAACGGTATGGTGAGAAAAAAAAGAGAAAACAACCCACCCTAGATGACAGTAAAACAAATCAAAAGAATCCATAATCAATAAAATATCACCTTTCCTTCCCTCTCGCCCCTCATTCCCCCCCGATTCAACTAACAATACACACCCCCTACACCTTCATGACCAATCCCTGTTATGTCTTCGTATTGCCAATCGTACCAGACTTCAACGTCTTTTCATGGTCGAAGAACTGCAGATAGAATGACTGGCAAAAAATTGGCAAAAGAACCACTATATGCAATGAATCTGATGATGGTATAGCACATCGTAGGTCTTCTGCGTGAAGGCGTCTTCGAGGTTTACACCTGAGCAAAACGGAGTCCACGGTCCAATCCTCGAGTCCATCAATCACGGATGGGTTCAATATGTTTGGTCTGACACAACCCCAATACATTGTTGGCCCGTATTTGTCATTCCACTCGAATCCCCCTCCCCCGAACGATTATGCAAAGAAAGACATTTTCCCTGACAGTTGATAATTCAGGCCCAACTATCGCGGAGAAATATGAATGTGTATATGCAAGCCGTTTAGGATACGTTGGCAAGAGTTGAATAGGGTTCAAGAGCATACGACGCGGCTAGCAACAACTTCATAATGTGGTCTAGTTACATGTACTATGCATGACTTGCCGAGTATGCGTCATCTTGGCTGGGTGTGCATGGAAGGTTCTCTCGGCCCACATCAGGGCAGCTCTTCAGTTTCGTTGGCTGCAGTGGGTCGCGAGTTTTCTTGCTCAGACTTGCATAGATAGTTCCTGACTCCCATAATTCGAAAAGACAGAGAACTAGCATCAAAGGTAAGTTGTCAAAACTCTGCACCACCTATGGTATGGCCAAGAGACCCTAGATCAGTTAAACGCTCTCGAGCCAGATCCAGAGCGTCCAGGTATTTCACGGGTATAATTCGGAACACGCTTGGACTCACAAGACATGCTTGTGGGATCTTCCTTACTTAAAGACCGCCTTTGCCCACACACATCGACGTGATGCACACTGAAAGAATATCGGCTAGCCCTTTTTGTAGCATTGTTTGGGCATAGAGGGGAAGTCAAAGGATAATACTAAGGCGAGAGTCGATCAGGAGGTGCTATTGTAGACCTTACAAACATGCAAGAACCGAAAGGAAGCAGAACGTGGACGAAGCCAGAAAGTGCTGGTTTCAATCTTGGAAGGCCAGCTATGAGGAAATTATCTTGTGGGTGAAAAATGCCAGTTGATATGTTCCCCCGATGGGTATGCAGTGATCTAAAGTGGGGGAGGCGCAGCCATGATTGGCACATTATAGTCTTGAGCGGGTATGCCGGTGATATTGTGTGGCTTTATCCCTGAGCATGAATGGCTAGTACTGGCAAGCTGAGCTATTTCTATCATTGTTTATTTGTGTGAAGAACTAATCACCTGGCGTGCGAGAAGATATGGAAGATTGGCACTAGAGTTGATCTGCAAGTTAGAGAAGATCTTTCCACTTGTGGCTTCTTTAATCCAATGCAGCATTTGATTTTGCATCTCCCCGACCGAGGCAAGATGGGGGCCTGTGGCAAAATCATTGGTGCTATGCAACTGAGAGGGGAGACGCTTCGAGCAAAATGTAAAATAAATGTAGCAATTGAAGCATCGATGGCTGAGCATTCATACTGAGGAGGGCGAAAACTTCGTGGGCAGCACACTACGAAGCCAAAAATCGTCATTTGCATAATCCGAAGCCTCGGTACATTCTGGCGACCCTAAAAAGGTGGATCCAACCTCAGCCTATTCAAAGGAATCTCGCACCAGCCGGCTCTTCGAAACAATATCATTGGATGTCGAAGAATGGCAGACCATTTTGTTGTATATCTTTCAACAACCTAACAGAAGTGCGGCCGTACATCGAGTAAGTTCTCGGTACAATTGTTTCATCAACTTCTAATTCCTTTGAACTGCCTCTATTCCCGGATATTTGATACAGTTCGATACTCGCGCAAATTCTCGGGATGGCGGTGATCCAAAAGGAATCCATCAAAGAGTATGAGCTTCTGGCAAAGCATGGAGGTGTCTTTCCCGGTTTCATCTCTTGGTTCAAATCAAACAGCGGTAACTTCCATTATACCATTCTAATTTCTTCGTCTAATTTGCGGCTATGCAACATTCCTTTCGTATTAAACTTGTAGGCTAATTCCGAGTCCATGGACACCGAATTGAGACAAGTCGCTAATGGTTTTGACTATAAGGTCGTTCACATTTGACAAATACGACATCAACGGTATCGCTTTTCATACCTTTGGCAAGAGCCATCTATGGCCGACCAAAAGTCTACAAATTGTTGTGTCTCTGCTATCGGCGAAGGAGGTACGAGTATTAGGAGAGTTGAAGCAATTTATGAACTTCTATTCTATGGTAAAACCCGAAACGTCGTAGTCTTCAAATTTATTGGTTCCAGGCGAAGGAAGACTAGAAGGGCTCATGAACATATAGGCTAGTCGAAATCAACAAAGCACCCATTTAGATGTTCCCGATGTCTATACGGCCTCGTACAAGAGGTCAAGGCATTCTCTGAGTCTGCCTCATCATCCAGAAACTTCACCAACATCTCCTCCTACAACAAGCTCGTGAAGTACATAGATGAGGGGAAGGCGAGGAAGCGGAAGGACTTTAACCTGAGCTAGGTCCCATTGATCCAGAGCTTGTGGATATATCTGGTGGGGATGTCCCATGGTGATAGCCATTGGAGATGGACTTATCTGTTGTCCTCGCACATCTCTCGGAGATCAAGGTGTCACCATCGAGCTCCGCTCCTGAGATAAGGCCTCGTCAACGGCTAGTCGAGCTCGCCTTCGAGGTTAGTTTATACAGACTCAGCTATCTTTCCTCCATTACATTGTGTTTGTGGCCAATCGATGATTACAATGCTAACAGGAATGGTGTTGGCAGGCCGCTCTTCAGAGAGAAGAGAGATAGAACTCAGGCACTTCTGGCGGAGAGGGACACGGCAGGCGGCGGAAAGGAGCGGGTTGGAGGAACAGGACGTGCTAGGATGTTGGAGGAGAGAGGGCAGACTAATGACATGCAGAACCGGGCCATGTACGAGCTCCTCGTGGTGTAAGTTTCTTCTGCTATTAGCCAAATCATGCACTTATTGTTCGTTTCATTACTAACTAGTATGACAGACTCATCAACCAAATGTTCGTCTGTGTGCGAGAAGATTGGTCAAACCCCTCCGCCGATGCTAGTCATTGCTCTGGGACCACGGTGAGTTTTATTTTGAATGGTCATTAGTTACTAGTCTTAACATTTGAGTGTCACCCACGCTAACGAGACATTGCAATGATCTTTGGTGGCAGCGTAACTCTAGACAAAGCATCGCCACGATCCTTCTCCAGTGGTGTACCGGCACAAGCAACCCCGGTGCTTCACCCTCCGTGATGAGGGTAAGTTTTCTCTAGTGTTTTGCTTAACAAATGTATAATGACCTGACTTAGCTTTATTTCCTCCAAATGCTTACCATAATGACCTAGACTTAGCCTATTTTCCTCCAAAATGACATAATAAGGCTTACTTAGCTCCAAATGATCCTTTTACCTAATTTAGCTCTAAATGATCTAACTTAGCTTTGTTTTTCTCCAAAATGACCTAATTTAGCTCTAATATGCTAAGTTAGCTCTAATATGCTTAGTTACCTAGGTTTGCTCAATAATGACATACACTTAGCTTACTTATGTCCAAAATGGCATAATTAGCTTACTTGGTCAAAAATGGCATAACAAACCTTGGTACCTGAAAAATGTCATATACTTAGCTTATTTTCCTCCAAAATGACATAATAAGCTAGCTTACTTAGCTCCAAATTGATCATTTTACGAAGTTAGCTCCAAATGACCTAAGTTAGCTCTAATATGCTAAGTTAGCTCTAATATGCTTAGTTCCCCGGTTAGCTCAATAATGACCTATACTTAGCTTACTTATGTCAAAAATGGCATAATATGCTTAGTTAACTCAAAAATGGCATAATTACCTAGGTTAGCTCAATATGACCTATACTTAGCTTATTTAATTCATTTATGATATAAGTAGCTTACTTAGCTCATAAATGGCATGATAACCTTGGTACACTCATAATGTCATATAGTTAGCTTACTAGGTCACAAATGGCATGATTACCTAGGTTAGCTCCAAAATGATCCATTTTACCTAAGTTACTCCAAAATGATCCATTTTACTAGATGTAGCTCCAAAATGATCCATTTTACCTAGGTTAGCTCCAAAATGATCCATTTTACCAACTAAGTTAGGCTCATAAATGAACCATTTTACCTAAGTTAGTGAAGGAAATATGCCCTAAGGCATAATAAGTTATTATTTATATTTCCTTATATCATGATAAATGTTTATTATTCATGCTAGAATTGTATTAACCGGAAACTTGATACATGTGTGGATACATAGACAAAAACACCGAGTCCCTATTAAGCCTCTACTAGACTAGCTCGTTAATCAAAGATGGTTAAGTTTCCTAACCATAGACATGTATTGTCATTTGATGAACGTGATCACTCATTAGAGAATGATGTGATGACAAGACCCATCCGTTAGCTTAGCATAATGATCGTTAAGTTTTATTGCTATTGCTTTCTTCATGACTTATACATATTCCTTTGACTATGAGATTGCAACTCCCGGATATTGGAGGAAAACCTTGTGTGGCTATCAAACTCACAATGTAAACTGGGGATTATAAGATGCTCTAAGGTATCTCCGAAGGTGTTTGTTGGGTTGGCTAGAATCGAGATAGGATTTGTCACTCTGATTATCGAGGAGAGGTATCTCTGGGCCCTCTCCATAATGCACATCAATAATACCTTGCAAGCAATGTACTAATGAGTTAGTTGCAGGATGATGCATTACGAACAAGTAAAGAGACTTGCCGTATATGAGATTGAACTAGGTATGAAGATACCGACGATCGAATCTCGGCAAGTAACATACCGATGATAAAGGAAATAACGTATGTTTGTCATTACGGTTTGACCGATAAAGATCTTCGTAGAATATGTAGGAACCAATATGAGCATCCAGGTTCCGCTGTTGGTTATTGACCGGAGATGTGTCTCGGTCATGTCTACACATAGTTCTCGAACCCTAGGGTCCACACGCTTAACGTTCGATGACGATTTGTATTATGAGTTATGTGTTTGGTGACCGAAGATTGT
The DNA here is from genome assembly GCA_011799875.1 of Thinopyrum elongatum. Classification (NCBI taxonomy): domain Eukaryota; kingdom Viridiplantae; phylum Streptophyta; class Magnoliopsida; order Poales; family Poaceae; genus Thinopyrum; species Thinopyrum elongatum. Next base: position 523,629,911 of record CM022299.1, read on the forward strand.
TCGGTAGTCCGATGAGATCACGGACATGACGTGGAGTCTCTAATGGTTGAGAGGTAAAGATTGATATATTGGAAGTGTGTATTAGGACACCGGAATAGTTCTGGATTGTTTCGGGTATTTTTCGGAGTACCGGGAGGTTACCGTCCCCCCGGGAAGAGTAATGCGGCCTCATGGGCCATAGAGGAGAGAGAGGGGCACAGCCCACAAGGGGTGGCTGCATGTGCCCCCCCCCCCCCCATGGAGTCCGACTTGGACTAGGGATGGGGCGGCGCCCCCCTTTCCCCTCGCTACACTCCCTCTCCCTTTCCCCCTTTCCCACTCCGAAAGGAAGGGGGAATCCTACTAGACTAGGAGTCCTAGTAGTACTCCCCACACTTGCGCGCCCTAGGCGGCCGGCCTCCGCCCCTCTCCCCGCTTTATATACCGGGAGCGGGGCACCTCCATGACACAACAACACCATTGTTCTTAGCGTTGGGCGTCGCCACCCCCTCCAACCGTTTACTCCTCCTCCAGTCATATTGTATTTGTATAGCTTCACTGCGAAGCCCATGCGCGGATCACTTCACCATCACCGTCACACACGCCATCGTTGCTGATGAAACTCCTCCCTCGACACATTGCTGGATCAGAGTTTGAGGACGTCATCCATAGCTGAACCTGTGTCAGAACTCGGAGGCGCCGTAACGTTCGGTGTCTTGATCGGTTGAATCAAGAAGAATTCGACTACATCAACCGCGTTAAGCTAACGCGTTCCGCGTTTCGGTATCGAGGGTACGTGGACACACTCTCCCTCTCTCGTTGCTATGGCATCTCCTAGATAGATCTTGCGTGAGCATAGGAAATTTTGTGAAATTGCATGCTACGTTTCCCAAACGTTAACTCATAAATGTCAATACTTCCTCCCTTCTCTTCTTCTTCTTCTTCTTCTTTCTTCTCTCTTCTGTCTTCTTCTTCTAACGTTCTTATTTTTTTCCATTGTAAATTTCATTCACCTCACTGCGAAGCTTTGCATTGATGGAGTGCTTGTTTTCCCTTCTGTGTGATTTTGTATCGATGAACAATGTGGAACTTGCTATATGGATGAAACTATTGTAATATGTAGGTGGAACTATTGTATGTGGAACTTGCTATGTATTACGGATGGAGTATGTATGTATGATAAACTTAGTGTGTTGGATATCTCATATGTTTGCTGTGAAATTGCCTCTGTGAAATTATATATATTATATATCATATTTTTTTGCTGTGAAATGCTTGGATATAAGAAAAAACAGAAAAATAGGCAATGCAGGCTCTTTGCCATCTGCCACCCGACGGTAAAGGGCTCTTTGCCGTCTGCCACAGACGGCAAAGTGGCCACGTGGCAGCAACCTGTGTAACCTGGGAGCTGACCTATTTGGTGCACTTTGCCGTCTATGGCAGACGGCAAAGAGCGGGGATTTGCCATCGGTGGCAGATGGCAAAGAGCTGGGAGGGCTTACGCTTCTGCTGATGTCAGCTAGCAGACGGCATAGGGGAGGGCAGTTTGGCCGTCAGCTTGGCAAGATGGCAAGCCTCCCGTTAGCCACCTAAACGTGGCTACGTCAGTTCTTTGCCGTCCCCTCTTTGTTGTCAGCCAGCTGACGGCAAACGTCTTGGCCGTCCGCGCGAGAAAACAGACGGCAAAGAACTCATTACCGTAACTTACGTGGCTCAGCATGTTTTTGCCGATCATGGCTGACGGCAAAGACCTTTGCCGTCAGCTTTCTGGTCCTTCGCCGTCTGCCATGGCAGACGGCAAAGCAGCTGATTCCTGTAGTGAATGACTTTCATTCTCTCTCTCTTATCTTCTGTCGCGGTCGGGCTTTCAGTCTTACTCAACTTCACCACCTTGCAACACGGGAAAAACCCTTTCTTTGACTGATCCATTTTGAACCTCTTCAAAACTTTGTCAAGTATGTGCTTTGTGAAAGTCCTATTAAGCGTCTTGATCTATCCCTATAGATCTTGATGCCCAATATATAAGCAGCTTCAACCGAGGTCTTCATTGAAAAACTCTTATTCAAGTATCCCTTTATATGCTATCCAGAAATTCTATATCATTTCCAACTCAACATATGTCATCCACATATAATATCAGAAATGCTGCACAGAGCTCCCACTCACTTCTTGTAAATACATGCCCGCCGTAAGTCTGTATAAACATAATGCTTTGATCACTCATCAAGCGATATTCCAATCCGAATGCTTGCACCAGTCCATAGATGGATCGCTGAGCTTGCACACTTTTGTTAGCACCTTTAGGATTGACAAAAAACTTCTGGTTGCATCATATACAACTCTTCTTTAAAATCCCTTAAGGAATGCAGTTTTGACGTCCATTTGCCACATTTCATAATCATAAAATGTGCAATTGTTGGAAATATGCCCTAGAGGCATAATAAGGTGGTTATTATTATATTTCCTTGTTCGTGAAATTTTCTATTGTTCATGCTATAAATTGTGTTATCCGAAATCGTAATACATGTGTGAATACATAGACCACCACATGTCCCTATTACGCCTCTAGTTGACTAGCTCGTTGATTCAATGATGGTTATGGGTTTCCTGAACATGACATTGGATGTCATTGATAACTGGATCCATCCTTAGGAAGAAGAAGGGGAGAAGAAGAGGAGAAGAAGAGAAGAAGAAGAAGAAAATGAGGAGAAGAAGAAGAAAACGAGGAGAAGAAGAAGAAGAAGAAGAAGAAGAAGAAGAAGAAGAAGAAGAAGAAGAAAATGAGGAGAGGAAGAAGAGGAGAAAAAATAAGAAGAGGAAGAAGAAGAAGAAAAATAGGAGAAGAAGAAGGAATAGAGGAGAAGAATAAAAAAATAGAATAGTACTTATATGTGCAGTTATATTTTATCGGGATTGAATATTTGTGTTGATCGGCTGGATTTAAATATGCAGTGTTTCGTCGCTGCGAGGGTCTGGTGTTCGACGACCTCCCCATGCGTTTGACGAGCTCCGCCCCTGCGTTCATGGGTGAGCACAAATGATATCTCCTCCCCCCTTAATTATTTGCTCGGTTCCGGTCTTCGTGCCGATGAAACTTGCTAGCTATAGGTATCTTCAATCATCAGTATGCGTGACCAGTATGCATCTCCTGTTCGAAAGGGTTACAGCTATAAATATGCATGCATTTGCACATTTATAACCGTGATTCTTTCGAATTATTCAACGTTATCCATGGACAGCCCGAGTATGTGTAGATTGGGTTTGTTTTTCCCATATGCTCTGCTCTGGATCCGACGCATAAATTTTGTCAGTGCCTCCCTGTTGTTCTCCAGGTACACATCCTCTCTGTTTATTGCAGAGACGTGTATCAGGAGAACAACGGGGAAGTGCTGCCGAAATTTTGCGTCAGATCCAGAGCAGAGCATGGGAAAACAAACCCAATCTACACATACTCAGGTGGGATTAGGACCTATCTTTACCTATTAGAGTGTAGGTTGCATGGACGTAATAAAATTGACAAACTAGATTAACTGATGAATATATACATGCTGAATTATATATATATATATTTCTTGTGTGTCCAGTAGCTAGGCAAGATGAGTGATCGTGCGTGGATGTACACCGGTCACACTAGACAGAAATACATGACCAATGAATGAATAACAAAAACCAAAGGGTTTGTGAGAGCCGCATTTGCAAATGGCCAGAGGAAAACCTGGTGCCCCTGTGTCTGGTGCGACAATTGGCACAAGAGGACAGAGGATGAAATGGGCAAACACCTGCAGAAGAGTGGTTTTACGCCCGATTACACAGTGTGGACATTTCATGGTGAGTCTGCCCAACATGCCAGAGCTGAGGTGGTTCGTCATCGCACCGACGAGCATGGTACCAGGATGGAAGACATGGTGCAAGACTTTGATGATGCTCGGGATTCAGACGATGAGATGGAGGAATCTGCAAAGGCCTTCAATGAATTGTTGGAGTCTTCAAAATGTCCTCTCCACGAGCACACTGAGCTTTGTCAGCTGGATGCCATCTCACAAGTAATGGCTCTGAAGGCTCAATTCAACTTGGGCAGAGAATGCTACAATGCGATGATGACAGTATTTGGACACTTTCTACCCAAAGGCCATGTAATGCCTGCAAACCTGTACCAGTCGGACAAAATCCTCCGTGCACTTAAGATGCCCTATGAGAAGATACATGCCTATGAGAAAGGATGTGCCTTATTTAGGCTTGAGTATGTGGACTTGAACTATTGTCCCATTTGCAAGTCTTCCAGGTATGTTGTGGTAGACAACGGTATGGGTGAGAAGACGCAGACCAAAATCCCTGTTAATGTTCTTCGGTATATGCCAATCGTACCAAGACTTCAACGTCTTTTCATGGTCGAAGAGACGGCTAGATAGATGACATGGCACAAAATTGGCAAAAGAACCAAACTAGATGCAGATGGGAATCTGATGATGGTATACACATCGTATGGTTCTGCGTGGAAGCGCTTCGATGTATTACATGAGCAAAAAGCGGCAGATCCAAGGCATCCTCGAGTCGCCATCAACACGGATGGGTTCAATATGTTTGGTCTGACGACAACCCAATACAGTTGTTGGCCCGTATTTGTCATTCCACTCAATCTCCCCCCGAACAGATTATGCAAAGAAAGAACATTTTCCTGACGTTGATAATTCCAGGGCCCAACTATCCGGAGAAGAATATGAATGTGTATATGCAGCCGCTTAAGGATGAATTGCAAGAAGCTTGGGATAATGGGTTCAAGACATACGACGCCGCTAGCAAACAGAACTTCATAATGTGTGTCTGGTACATGTACTCGATGCATGACTTGCCGGAGTATGCGCTATTCGTTGGCTGGTGTGTGCATGGAAGGTTCCCGTGCCCCACATGCAAGGCAGCTCTTCAGTTTCGTTGGCTGCAGGTGGGTCGCGAGTTTTCTTGCTTCGACTTGCATAGATAGTTCCTGGATCCTCGCCATAAGTTCAGAAAAGACAAGAAGAACTACATCAAAGGTAGAGTTGTCAAAAACTCTGCACCACCTATGTTGATAGGCCAAGAGACCCTAGATCAGTTAAACGCTCTCGAGCCAGATCCAGAGCGTCCAGGTATTTCAAGGGGTATAATTCGGAACACGCTTGGACTCACAAGACATGCTTGTGGGATCTTCCTTACTTCAAAGACCTCCTTTGCCCACACAACATCGACGTGATGCACACTGAAAAGAATATCGCTGAGGCCCTTTTTGGTACATTGTTTGGCATAGAGGGGAAGTCAAAGGATAATACTAAGGCTAGAGTCGATCAGGAGGTGCTATGTGATAGACCGTTACAAAACATGCAAGAACCGAAAGGAAAGCAGAACTGGACGAAGCCAAAGGCATGGTTCAATCTTGGAAGGCCAGCTATGAGTGAAATTATCTTGTGGGTGAAAATGCAGTTGATGTTCCCCGATGGGTATGCAGTGAATCTAAAGTGGGGAGCGAGCCATGATTGGCACATATGTCTTGAGCGGGTAATGCCGGTGATATTGTGTGGCTTTATCCCTGAGCATGAATGGCTAGTACTGGCAGAGCTGAGCTATTTCTTCAGTGTTATTTGTGTGAAAGAACTATCACCTGGCGTGCTAGAAGATATGGAAGAGTTGGCACTAGAGTTGATCTGCAAGTTAGAGAAGATCTTTCCATTGTGCTTCTTTAATCCAATGCAGCATTTGATTTTGCATCTCCCGACCGAGGCAAGATTGGGGGCCTGTGCAAAATCATTGGTGCTATGCAACTGAGAGGATGGAGAAGACGCTTCGAGCAAAATGTAAAAATAAATGTAGAATTGAAGCATCGATGGCTGAGGCATTCATTACTGAGGAGGCGACAAACTTCGTGGCAGCACACTACGAAGCCAAAAATCGTCATTTGCATAATCCGAAGCCTCGGTACAATGCTGGCGACCCTAAAAAAGGTGGATCCAACCTCAGCCTATTCAAAGGGAATCTCGCACCAGCCGGCTCTTCGAAACCAATATCATTGGATGTCGAAGAATGGCAGACCATTTTGTTGTATATCTTCAACAACCTAACAGAAGTGCGGCCGTACATCGAGTAAGTTCTCGGTACATTGTTTCACAACTTCTAATTCCTTTGAACTGCTCTTATTCCCGGATATTTGATACAGTCGATACATCGCCAAATTCTCGGATGGAGCGGTGATCCAAAAGGAATCCATCAAAGAGTATGAGCTTCTGGCAAAGCATGGAGGTGGCTTTCCCGGTTTCATCTCTTGGTTCAAACAAGCGGTAACTTCCATTATACCATTCTAATTTCTTCGTCTAATTTGCGGCTAATGCAACAGTCCTTTCGTATTAAACTTGTAGGCTAATTCCGAGTCCATGGACACCGAATTGAGACAAGTCGCTAATGGTTTTGACTATAAGGTCCGTTCATTTGACAAATACGACATCAACGGGTATCGCTTTCATACCTTTGGCAAAGAGCTATCTATGGCCGACCAAAAGTCTACAAATTGTTGTGTCTCTGCTATCGGCGAAGGAGGTACCGAGTATTATGGGAGAGTTGAAGCAATTTATGAACTTCTATTCTATGGTGAAAACCCACCGAACGTCGTAGTCTTCAAATGTTATTGGTTCCAGGCGAAGGAGACTAGAAGGGCTCATGAACATATAGGGCTAGTCGAAATCAAACAAAGCACCCATTTAGATGTTCCCGATGTCTATACGGCCTCGTACAAGAAGGTCAAGGCATTCTCTGAGTCTGACCTCGATCATCCAGAGAACTTCACCAACATCTCCTCCTACAACAAGCTCGTGAAGTACAGAGATGAGGGGAAGGCGAGGAAAGCGGAGGACTTTAACCTGAGCTAGGGTCCCATTGATCCAGAGCTGGTGATGATATCTGGTGGCGGGAGGTCCCATGGCTTGATAGCCATTGGAGATGGACTTATCTGTTGTCCTCGCACTCTCTCGGAGATCAAGGTGCACCAGTCGAGCTCCGCTCCTGAGATAAGGCCTCGTCAACGGCTAGTCGAGCTCGCCTTCGAGGTTAGTTATACAGACTCAGCTATCTTTCCTCCATTACATTGTGTGTGTGGCCATCGATGATTACAATGCTAACAAGGAATGGTGTTGCAGGCCGCTCTTCAGAGAGAGAGAGAGATAGAACTCAGGCACTTCTGGCGGAGAGGGACCGGCAGGCGGCGGAGAAGGAGCGGGAGTTGGAGGACAGGACTGCTAGGATGTTGGAGGAGGAGAGGGCACGGAATGACATGCAGAACCGGGCCATGTACGAGCTCCTCGTGGTAAGTTTCTTCTGCATATTAGCCAAATCATGCACTTAATGTTCGTTTCATTACTAACTAGTATGACAGACTCATCAAACCAAATGTGCAGTCTGTGTGCGAGAAGATTGGTCAAACCCCTCCGCCGATGCTAGTCATTGCTCTGGGGACCACGGTGAGTTTTATTTGAATGGTCATTAGTTACTAGTCTTAACATTTGAGTGTCACCACGCTAACGAGACATTGCAAATGATCTTTGGTGCAGCGTAACTCTAGACAAGCATCGCACGATCCTTCTCCAGGTGGTACCGGCACAAGCAACCCCGGTGCTTCACCTCCGTGATGAGGGTAAGTTTTCTCTAGTGTTTTGCTTAACAAATGTATAATGACCTAGACTTAGCTTTATTTCCTCCAATATGCTTACCATAATGACCTAGACTTAGCCTATTTTCCTCCAAAATGACATAATAAGCTTACTTAGCTCCAAAATGATCCATTTTACCTAAGTTAGCTCTAAAATGATCTATACTTAGCTTTGTTTTCTCCAAAATGACCTAAGTTAGCTCTAATATGCTAAGTTAGCTCTAATATGCTTAGTTACCTAGGTTTGCTCAATAATGACATACACTTAGCTTACTTATGTCAAAAATGGCATAATTAGCTTACTTAGGTCAAAAATGGCATAACAACCTTGGTAACCTGAAAAATGTCATATACTTAGCTTATTTTCCTCCAAAATGACATAATAAGCTTACTTAGCTCCAAAATGATCAATTTTACCTAAGTTAGCTCCAAAATGACCTAAGTTAGCTCTAATATGCTAAGTTAGCTCTAATATGCTTAGTTACCCAGGTTAGCTCAATAATGACCTATACTTAGCTTACTTATGTCAAAAATGGCATAATATGCTTAGTTAACTCAAAAATGGCATAATTACCTAGGTTAGCTCAATAATGACCTATACTTAGCTTATTTAATTCATTTATGATATAAGTAGCTTACTTAGCTCATAAATGGCATGATAACCTTGGTACACTCATAAATGTCATATAGTTAGCTTACTTAGGTCAAAAATGGCATGATTACCTAGGTTAGCTCCAAAATGATCCATTTTACCTAAGTTAGCTCCAAAATGATCCATTTTACGTAGATTAGCTCCAAAATGATCCATTTTACCTAGGTTAGCTCCAAAATGATCCATTTTACCTAAGTTAGCTCATAAATGATCCATTTTACCTAAGTTAGTGAAGGAAATATGCCCTAGAGGCAATAATAAAGTTATTATTTATATTTCCTTATATCATGATAAATGTTTATTATTCATGCTAGAATTGTATTAACCGGAAACTTGATACATGTGTGGATACATAGACAAAACACCGAGTCCCTAGTAAGCCTCTACTAGACTAGCTCGTTAATCAAAGATGGTTAAGTTTCCTAACCATAGACATGTATTGTCATTTGATGAACGTGATCACATCATTAGGAGAATGATGTGATGGACAAGACCCATCCGTTAGCTTAGCATAATGATCGTTAAGTTTTATTGCTATTGCTTTCTTCATGACTTATACATATTCCTTTGACTATGAGATTATGCAACTCCCGGATATTGGAGGAAAACCTTGTGTGCTATCAAACGTCACAATGTAACTGGGTGATTATAAAGATGCTCTACAGGTATCTCCGAAGGTGTTTGTTGGGTTGGCATAGATCGAGATTAGGATTTGTCACTCTGAGTATCGGAGAGGTATCTCTGGGCCCTCTCGATAATGCACATCATAATAAGCCTTGCAAGCAATGTGACTAATGAGTTAGTTGCAGGATGATGCATTACGGAACAAGTAAAGAGACTTGCCGGTAATGAGATTGAACTAGGTATGAAGATACCGACGATCGAATCTCGGGCAAGTAACATACCGATGATAAAGGAAATAACGTATGTTGTCATTACGGTTTGACCGATAAAGATCTTCGTAGAATATGTAGGAACCAATATGAGCATCCAGGTTCCGCTGTTGGTTATTGACCGGAGATGTGTCTCGGTCATGTCTACATAGTTCTCGAACCCGTAGGGTCCACACGCTTAACGTTCGATGACGATTTGTATTATGAGTTATGTGTTTGGTGACCGAAGATTGTTCGGAGTCCCAGATGAGATCACGGACATGACGTGGAGTCTCTAAATGGTTGAGAGGTAAAGATTGATATATTGGAAGGTGGTATTAGGACACCGGAATAGTTCTGGATTGTTTCGGGTATTTTTCGGAGTACCGGGAGGTTACCGGAACCCCCCGGGAGAGGTAATGCGCCTCATGGGCCATAGGGGAGAGAGAGGGGACAGCCCACAAGGGGTGGCTGCATGCCCCCCCCCCCCCATGGGAGTCCGACTTGGACTAGGGAGGGGGCGGCGCCCCCCTTTCCCTCTCCTACTCCCTCTCCCTTTCCCCCTTTCCCACTCCGGAAAAGGAAGGGGGAATCCTACTAGGACTAGGAGTCCTAGTAGGACTCCCCACACTTGGCGCGCCCCTAGGGGGCCGGCCTCCTCCCTCTCCCTCCTTTATATACGGGAGCGGGGGCACCTCCAAGGACACAACAACACCAATTGTTCTTAGCCGTGTGCGGCGCCCCCCTCCACCGTTTACTCCTCCAGTCATATTGTTGTAGTGCTTACGCGAAGCCCTGCGCGGATCACTTCACCATCACCGTCACCACGCCATCGTGCTGATGAAACTCTCCCTCGACACATTGCTGGATCAAGAGTTTGAGGGACGTCATCTAGCTGAACGTGTGCAGAACTCGGAGGCGCCGTACGTTCGGTGCTTGATCGGTTGAATCAAGAAGACATTCGACTACATCAACCGCGTTAAGCTAACGCTTCCGCTTTCGGTATACGAGGGTACGTGGACACACTCTCCCCCTCTCGTTGCTATGCATCTCCTAGATAGATCTTGCGTGAGCATAGGAAATTTTTGAAATTGCATGCTACGTTTCCCAACAGTTAACTCATAAATGTCATATACTTCTTCTTCTTCTTCATTTTCTTCTTCTTCTTCTTCTTCTTCTTCTTCTTCTTCTAGTCTTCTTCTTCTAACTTTCTTATTTTCCATTTTGTAAATTTCATTCACTTCACGGAAGCTTGCATTGATGGAGTGCTTGTTTTCCCTTTCTGTTTTGATTTTGTATCGATGAACAATGTGGAACTTGCTATATGGATGAAACTATTGTAATATGTATGGATGGAACTATGTATGTGGAACTTGCTATGTATGTACGGATGGAAGTATGTATGTATGATGAAACTTATGTGTTGGATATCTCATATGTTTGCTGTGAAATTGCCCTGTGAAAATATATATATATATATATCATATTTTTGCTGTGAAAATGCTTGGATATAAGAAAAAACAGAAAAAAATAGGCAATGCAGGCTCTTTGCCATCTGCCACCGACGGTAAAGGGCTCTTTGCCGTCTGCCACAGACGGCAAAGTGGCCACGTGGCAGCAACCTGTGTAACCTGGGAGCTGACCTATTTGGTCACTTTGCCGTCTATGGCAGACGGCAAAGAGCGGGGATTTGCCATCGGTGGCAGATGGCAAAGAGCTGGGAGGGCTGACGCGTCTGCTGATGTCAGCTAGCAGACGGCATAGGGGAGGGCATGTTTGCCGTCAGCTGGCAGATGGCAAAGCCTCCCGTTAGCCACCTAACGTGGCTAACGTCAGTTCTTTGCCGTCCACCTTCTTTGTTGTCAGCCAGCTGACGGCAAACGTCTTTGCCGTCCGCTGCGAGAAAACAGACGGCAAAGAAGCTCATTACCGTAACTTACTGTGCCAGGCATGTTTGCCATCAGTGGCTGACGGCAAAGACCTTTGCCGTCAGCTTTCTGGTCCTTCGCCGTCTGCCATGGCAGACGGCAAAGCAGCTGATTCCTGTAGTGAATGACTTTCATTCTCTCTCTATCTTCTGTCGCGGTCGGGCTTTCAGTCTTACTCAACTTCACACCTTGCAACACGGGAAAGAACCCTTTCTTTGACTGATCCATTTTGAACCTCTTCAAAACTTTGTCAAGGTATGTGCTTTGTGAAAGTCCTATTAAGCGTCTTGATCTATCCCTATAGATCTTGATGCCCAATATATAAGCAGCTTCACCGAGGTCTTTCATTGAAAAACTCTTATTCAAGTATCCCTTTATGCTATCCAGAAATTCTATATCATTTCCAATCAACAATATGTCATCCACATATAATATCAGAAATGCTACAGAGCTCCCACTCACTTTCTTGTAAATACATGCTTCGCCGTAAGTCTGTATAAAACCATATGCTTTGATCACCTCATCAAAGCGTATATTCCAATTCCGAGATGCTTGCACCAGTCCATAGATGGATCGCTGGAGCTTGCACACTTTTGTTAGCACCTTTAGGATTGACAAAAAACTTCTGGTTGCATCATATACAACTCTTCTTTAAGAAATCCATTAAGGAATGCAGTTTTGACGTCCATTTGCCAGATTTCATAATCATAAAATGTGGCAATTGTTGGAAATATGCCCTAGAGGCAATAATAAAGTGGTTATTATTATATTTCCTTGTTCGTGATAATTTTCTATTGTTCATGCTATAATTGTGTTATCCGGAAATCGTAATACATGTGTGAATACATAGACCACAACATGTCCCTAGTAAGCCTCTAGTTGACTAGCTCGTTGATCAATAGATGGTTATGGTTTCCTGAACATGGACATTGGATGTCATTGATAACGGGATCACATCATTAGGAGAATGATGTGATGGACAAGACCCAATCCTAAGCATAGCACAAGATCGTATAGTTCGTTCGCTGGAGCTTTTCTAATGTCAAGTATCATTTCCTTAGACCATGAGATTGTGCAACTCCCTGATACCGTAGGAATGCTTTGGGTGTATCAAACGTCACAACGTAACTGGGTGACTATAAAGGTGCACTACAGGTATCTCCGAAAGTGTCTGTTGAGTTGGCACGAATCGAGACTGGGATTTGTCACTCCGTATGACGGAGAGGTATCTCTGGGCCCACTCGGTAATGCATCATCGTATTGAGCTCAATGTGGCTAAGGAGTTAGCCACAGGATCATGCATTACGGAACGAGTAAAGAGACTTGCCGGTAACGAGATTGAACAAGGTATAAGGATACCGACGATCGAATCTCGGGCAAGTAACATACCGATGGACAAAGGGAGTTGCGTACGGGATTGATTGAATCCTCGACATCGTGGTTTATCCGATGAGATCATCGTGGAACATGTGGGAGCCAACATGGGTATCCAGATCCCGCTACTGGTTATTGGCCGGAGAGATGTCTCGGTCATGTCTGCATGGTTCCCGAACCCGTAGGGTCTACACACTTAAGGTTCGGTGACGCTAGAGTAGTTATGGGAAATAGTATGTGGTTACCGAATGTTGTTCAGAGTCTCAGATGAGATCCCGGACGTCACGAGGAGTTCCGAAATGGTCCGGAGGTGAAGATTTATATATGGGAAGTCATCATACGGTCACCGGAAGTATTCGGGGGTTTGCCGGTATTGTACCGGGACCACCGAAGGGGTTCCGGGGGTCCACCGGGAGGGTCCACCTGCCCCGGAGGGCCCTATGGGCTGTATGTGGAAGGGAACCAGCCCCTAAGTGGGCTGGGCGCCATTCCCCCTTAGGGCCCATGCGCCTAGGGTTGGGGGGAAACCCTAAAGGGGGCGCCCCCCTTCGCTTGGGGGGCAAGCCCCCTCCCCTTGGCCGCCGCCCCCCCTCTAGATCTCATCTAGAGGGGCCGGCCCCCTTCCCCCTTCGCCCTATAAATAGAGGGGAGGAGGGAGGGCAGCAACACCTGATCCAAGGCGCAGCCCTCCCCCTCTCCAACACCCCCTCCTCCTCCGTTGAGCTTGGCGAAGCCCTGCCGGAGAACTGCAAGCTCCACCACCACGCCGTCGTGCTGCCGGAGTTGTCTTCTCCAACCTCTCCCTCCTCCTTGCTGGATCAAGGCGCGGGAGACGTCACGGGGCTGCACGTGTGTTGAACGCGGAGGCGCCGTTGTTCGGCGCTTAGATCGGAATCGACCGCGATCTGAATCGCTGCGTGTACGACTCCTCCAACCGCGTTCTTGCAACGCTTCCGCATCGCGATCTTCAAGGGTATGAAGATGCACTCCCCCCTCTCTCGTTGCTAGTCTTTCCATAGATTGATCTTGGTGATGCGTAGAAATTTTTTAATTTCTACACCGATCCCCAACAGTGGTATCAGAGCTAGGTCTATGCGTAGTTTCTATGCACGAGTAGAACACTAGTTGTTGTGGGCGTCGATTTTGTCAATTTACTTGCCGTTACTAGTCTTATCTTGATTCGGTGGCATCGTGGGATGAAACGGCCCGGACCGACCTTACACGTACGCTTACGTGAGACAGGTTCCACCGACTGACATGCACTAGTTGCATAAGGTGGCTAGCGGGTGTCTATCTCTCCCACTTTAGTCGGATCAGATTCGATGAAAAGGGTCCTTATGAAGGGTAAATAGAAATTGACATATCACGTTGTGGTTTTGGCGTAGGTAAGAAACGTTCTTGCTAGAAACCTATAGCAGCCACGTAAAATTTTTGCAAGAACAATTAGAGGACGTCTAACTTGTTCTTGCAGCATATGCCGTGTGATGTGATATGGCCAAAAGGATATGATGAATGATATATGTGATGTATGAGATTGATCATGTTCTTGTAATAGGAATCACGACTTGCATGTCGATGAGTATGACAACCGGTGGGAGCCATAGGAGTTGTCTTAATTTATTGTATGACCTGCGTGTCAATGAAAACGCCATGTAATTACTTTACATTATTGCTAACCGTTTGCCATAGTAGTAGAAGTAATAGTTGGCGAGACAACTTCATGAAGACACGATGATGGAGATCATGATGATGGAGATCATGGTGTCATGCCGGTGACGATGATGATCATGGTGCCCCGAAGATGGAGATCAAAAGGAGCAAAATGATATTGGCCATATCATGTCACTATTTGATTGCATGTGATGTTTATCATTTTTTTTACATCTTATTTGCTTAGAACGACGGTAGCATAAATAAGATGATCCCTCGCTAAAATTTCAAGAAAGTGTTTCCCCTAACTGTGCACCGTTGCGAAAGTTCGTTGTTTCGAAGCACCACGTGATGATCGGGTGTGATAGATTCTAACGTTCGAATACAACGGGTGTAAGCCAGATTTACACATGCAAAACACTTAGGTTGACTTGACGAGCCTAGCATGTACAGACATGGCCTCGGAACACGGAAGACCGAAAGGTCAAACATGAGTCGTATAGAAGATACGATCAACATAGAGATGTTCACCGTTAATGACTAGTCCGTCTCACGTGATGATCGGACACGGCCTAGTCGATTCGGATCATGTGTCACTTAGATGACTAGAGGGATGTCTATCTAAGTGGGAGTTCATTGAATAATTTGATTAGATGAACTTAATTATCATGAACTTAGTCTAAAATCTTTACAATATGTCTTGTAGATCAAATGGCCCACGCTAATGTTGCCCTCAACTTCAACGCGTTCCTAGAGAAAACCAAGCTGAAAGACGATGGTAGAAACTACATGGACTGGGTCCGTAACTTGAGGATCATCCTCATAGCTGCCAAGAAAGCATATGTCCTTGAAGCACCGCTAGGTGACGCACCTGTTTTCCCAGCAACTCAAGACGGTATGAACGCCTGGCAGTCGCGTAGTGATGATTACTCCCTGGTTCAGTGCGGCATGCTTTACAGCTTAGAACCGGGGCTCCAAAAGCGTTTTGAGCAACACGGAGCATATGAGATGTTCCAAGAGCTGAAAATGGTTTTCCAAGCTCATGCCCGAGTCGAGAGATATGAAGTCTCCGACAAGTTCTACAGTTGTAAGATGGAGGAGAATAGTTCTGTCAGTGAGCACATACTCAAAATGTCTGGGTTGCACAACCGCTTGTCTCAGGTGGGAGTTAATCTCCCGGATGACGCGGTCGTTGACAGAATCCTTCAGTCGCTTCCACCTAGCTACAAGAGCTTTGTGATGAACTTCAATATGCAGGGGATGGAAAAAACCATTCCTGAGGTATATTCAATGCTGAAATCAGCGGAGGTGGAGATCAAAAAGGAACATCAAGTGTTGATGGTGAATAAAACCACTAAGTTCAAGAAAGGCAAGGGTAAAAAGAACTTCAAGAAGGACGGCAAGGGAGTTGCCGCGCCCGATAAGCAAGCTGCCGGGAAGAAGCCAAAGAATGGACCCAAGCCTGAGACTGAATGCTTTTATTGCAAGGGAAACAGTCACTGGAAGCGAAACTGCCCCAAGTACTTAGCGGATAAGAAGGCCGACAATACCAAAGGTATATATGATATACATGTTATTGATGTGTACCTTACCAGCGCTCGTAGTAGCTCCTGGGTATTTGATACCGGTGCGGTTGCTCACATTTGTAACTCAAAACAGGAGCTGCGGAATAAGCGGAGACTGGCGAAGGACGAGGTGACGATGCGCGTCGGGAATGGTTCCAAGGTCGATGTGATCGCCGTCGGCATGCTACCTCTACATCTACCTTCGTGATTAGTTTTAAACCTCAATATTTGTCATTTAGTACCAGCTTTGAGCATGAACATTGTATCAGGATCTCGTTTGATGTGAGATGGCTACTCATTTAAATCCGAGAATAATGGTTGTTCTATTTATACGAGAGATATGTTTTATGGTCATGCCCCGCTGGTCAATGGTTTATTCTTATTGAATCTCGAACGTGATGTTACACATATTCATAGTGTGAATGCCAAAAGATGTAAGGTTGATAATGATAGTCCCACATACTTGTGGCACTGCCGCCTTGGTCACATTGGTGTCAAACACATGAAGAAACTCCATGCAGATGGACTTTTGGAGTCTCTTGATTATGAATCATTTGACACGTGCGAACCATGCCTCATGGGCAAAATGACCAAGACTCCGTTCTCCGGAACAATGGAGCGAGCAACCAACTTATTGGAAATCATACATACTGATGTGTGCGGTCCAATGAGCGTTGAGGCTCGCGGTGGTTATCGTTATATTCTCACCCTCACTGATGACTTAAGTAGATATGGGTATGTCTACTTAATGAAACACAAGTCTGAGACCTTTGAAAAGTTCAAGGAATTTCAGAGTGAGGTTGAGAATCAACGTGACAGGAAAATAAAGTTCTTATGATCAGATCGTGGAGGGGAATATTTGAGTCACGAATTTGGCACGCACTTAAGGAAATGTGGAATTGTTTCACAACTCACGCCGCCTGGAACACCTCAGCGTAATGGTGTGTCCGAACGTCGTAATCGCACTCTATTAGATATGGTGCGATCTATGATGTCTCTTACCGATCTACCGCTATCATTTTGGGGTTATGCTTTAGAGACTGCCGCATTCACTTTAAATAGGGCTCTGTCGAAATCCGTTGAGATGACACCGTATGAATTATGGTTTGGGAAGAAACCTAAGCTGTCGTTTCTGAAAGTTTGG
This sequence comes from Thinopyrum elongatum, assembly GCA_011799875.1. Classification (NCBI taxonomy): domain Eukaryota; kingdom Viridiplantae; phylum Streptophyta; class Magnoliopsida; order Poales; family Poaceae; genus Thinopyrum; species Thinopyrum elongatum. The sequence continues at coordinate 523,646,741 of CM022299.1, forward strand.
GGATGCGATGCTTATGTCAAGAAACTTCAACCTGAAAAGCTCGAACCCAAATCGGAAAAATGCGTCTTCATAGGATACCCTAAGGAAACTATTGGGTATACCTTCTACCTTAGATCCGAAGGCAAGATCTTTGTTGCCAAGAATGGATCCTTTCTGGAGAAAGAGTTTCTCTCGAAAGAAGTAAGTGGGAGGAAAGTAGAACTTGATGAGGTACCCACTCTTGAACCGGAGAGTAGCGCAGCTCCGGAAGATGTTTCTGTGGTGCCTGCACCGACTAGAGAGGAAGTTAATGATGATGATCATGAAACTTCGGATCAAGTTGCTACTGAACTTCATAGGTCCACGAGGACATGTTCCGCACCAGAGTGGTACGGCAACCCTGTCCTGGAAGTCATGTTGTTAGACAACCGTGAACCTTCGAACTATGAAGAAGCGATGGCGGGCCCGGATTCCAACAAATGGCTTGAAGCCATGAAATCCGAGATAGGATCCATGTATGAAAACGAAGTATGGACTTTGACAGACTTGCCCGATGATCGGCAAGCCATAGAGAACAAATGGATCTTTAAGAAGAAGACAGACGCGGATGGTAATGTGACCATCTATAAGGCTCGACTTGTCGCTAAGGGTTATCGACAAGTTCAAGGGGTTGACTACGATGAGACCTTCTCACCCGTAGCGAAGCTGAAGTCCGTCCGAATCATGTTAGCAATTGCCACGTTCTATGATTATGAGATATGGCAAATGGACGTCAAAACAGCATTCCTTAATGGTTTCCTTAAGGAAGAATTGTATATGATGCAGCCGGAAGGTTTTGTCGATCCTAAGAATGCTGACAAGGTATGCAAGCTCCAGCACTCAATCTATGGGCTGGTGCAAGCATCTCGGAGTTGGAACATTCGCTTTGATGAGATGATCAAAGCATTTGGGTTTACACAGACTTATGGAGAAGCCTGTGTTTACAAGAAAGTGAGTGAGAGCTCTGTAGCATTTCTCATATTATATGTGGATGACATACTATTAATGGGAAATGATATAGAATTCTTGGAAAGCATAAAGGCCTACTTGAATAAGTGTTTTTCAATGAAGGACCTTGGAGAAGCTGCTTACATATTAGGCATCAAGATCTATAGAGATAGATCGAGACGCCTCATTGGTCTTTCGCAAAGCACATACCTTGACAAGATATTGAAGAAGTTCAATATGGATCAGTCCAAGAAGGGGTTCTTGCCTGTATTGCAAGGTGTGAGATTGAGCACGGCTCAATGCCCGACCTCGGCAGAAGATAGAGAAAAGATGAGTGTCATCCCCTATGCCTCAGCCATAGGGTCTATTATGTATGCCATGCTGTGTACCAGACCTGATGTGAACCTCGCCGTAAGATTGGTAGGGAGGTACCAAAGTAATCCCGGCATGGAACACTGGACAGCGGTCAAGAACATCCTGAAGTACCTGAAAAGGACTAAGGATATGTTTCTCATCTATGGAGGTGACGAAGAGCTTGTCGTAAAGGGTTACGTCGATGCTAACTTCGACACAGATCTAGATGACTCCAAGTCACAAACCGGATATGTGTATATTTTGAATGGTGGGGCAGTCAGCTGGTGCAGTTGCAAGCAAAGCGTCGTGGCGGGATCTACATGTGAAGCGGAGTACATAGCAGCCTCGGAGGCAGCACAGGAAGCAGTCTGGATGAAGGAGTTCATCACCGACCTAGGAGTTGTTCCCAATGCGTCGGGCCCAATGACTCTCTTCTGTGACAACACTGGAGCTATTGCCCTTGCCAAGGAGCCCAGGTTTCACAAGAAGACCAGGCATATCAAGCGTCGCTTCAACTCCATTCGTGAACATGTTCAAGATGGAGACATAGATATTTGTAAAGTGCATACGGATCTGAATGTCGCAGATCCTTTGACTAAACCTCTTCCACGAGCAAAACATGATCAACACCAGAACTCTATGGGTGTACGATTCATCACAATGTAACTAGATTATTGACTCTAGTGCAAGTGGGAGACTGTTGGAAATATGCCCTAGAGGCAATAATAAAGTGGTTATTATTATATTTCCTTGTTCGTGATAATTGTCTATTGTTCATGCTATAATTGTGTTATCCGGAAATCGTAATACATGTGTGAATACATAGACCACAACATGTCCCTAGTAAGCCTCTAGTTGACTAGCTCGTTGATCAATAGATGGTTATGGTTTCCTGACCATGGACATTGGATGTCATTGATAACGGGATCACATCATTAGGAGAATGATGTGATGGACAAGACCCAATCCTAAGCATAGCACAAGATCGTATAGTTCGTTCGCTAGAGCTTTTCTAATGTCAAGTATCATTTCCTTAGACCATGAGATTGTGCAACTCCCGGATACCATAGGAATGCTTTGGGTGTATCAAACGTCACAATGTAACTGGGTGACTATAAAGGTGCACTACAGGTATCTCCAAAAGTGTCTGTTGAGTTGGCACGAATCGAGACTGGGATTTGTCACTCCGTATGATGGAGAGGTATCTCTGGGCCCACTCGGTAATGCATCATCGTATTGAGCTCAATGTGACTAAGGAGTTAGCCACGGGATCATGCGTTACGGAACGAGTAAAGAGACTTGCCGGTAACGAAAATGAACAAGGTATAAGGATACCGACGATCGAATCTCGGGCAAGTAACATACCGATGGACAAAGGGAATTGCGTACGTGATTGATTGAATCCTCGACATCGTGGTTCATCCGATGAGATCATCGTGGAACATGTGGGAGCCAACATGGGTATCCAGATCCCGCTGTTGGTTATTGGCCGGAGAGATGTCTCGGTCATGTCTGCATGGTTCCCGAACCCGTAGGGTCTACACACTTAAGGTTCGGTGACACTAGAGTAGTTATGGGAAATAGTATGTGGTTACCGAATGTTGTTCGGAGTCCCGGATGAGATCCCGGACGTCACGAGGAGTTCTGGAATGGTCCGGAGGTGAAGATTTATATATGGGAAGTCATCATACGGTCACCGGAAGTATTCGGGGGTTTGCCGGTATTGTACCAGGACCACCGAAGGGGTTCCGGGGGTCCACCGGGAGGGTCCACCTGCTCTGGAGGGCCCTATGGGCTGTATGTGGAAGGGAACCAGCCCCTAAGTGGGCTGGGCGCCATCCCCCCTTAGGGCCCATGCGCCTAGGGTTGGGGGGAAACCCTAAAGGGGGCGCCCCCCTTGGCTTGGGGGGCAAGCCCCCTCCCCTTGGCCGCCGCCCCCCCCTCTAGATCTCATCTAGAGGGGCCGGCCCCCTTCCCCCTTCGCCCTATAAATAGAGGGGAGGAGGGAGGGCAGCAGCACCTGATCCAAGGCGCAGCCCTCCCTCTCTCCAACACCCCCTCCTCCTCCGTTGAGCTTGGCGAAGCCCTGCCGGAGAACTGCAAGCTCCACCACCACGTCGTCGTGCTGCCGGAGTTGTCTTCCCCAACCTCTCCCTCCTCCTTGCTGGATCAAGGCGCGGGAGACGTCATCGGGCTGCACGTGTGTTGAACACGGAGGCGCTGTTGTTCGGCGCTTAGATCGGAATCGATCGCGATCTGAATCGCTGCGTGTACGACTCCTCCAACCGCGTTCTTGAAACGCTTCCGCATCGTGATCTTCAAGGGTATGAAGATGCACTCCCCCCTCTCTCGTTGCTAGTCTCTCCATAGATTGATCTTGGTGATGCGTAGAAATTTTTTAATTTCTACACCGATCCCCAACAGCAATTGCTAACATGATTCGGACAGACTTAAGCATCTCTATGGGTGAGAAAGTCTCATCGTAGGCAACTCCTTGAACTTATCGAAAACCTTTCGCAACAAGTCAAGCCTTGTAGACAACAACATTACCATCAGCGTCAGTCTTCTTCTTGAAGATCCATTTATTTTCTATGGCTTGCCGATCATCGGGCAAGTCCACCAAAGTCCATACTTTGTTCTCATACATGGATCCTATCTCAGTTTTCATGGCCTCAAGCCATTTATCAGAATCTGGGCTCATCATAGCTTTTTCATAGTTCGTAGGTTCGCCATGGTCTAATAGCATGACTTCCAGGACAGGATTACCGTACCACTCTGGTGCAGAACATGCTCTGTTCGACCTATGAGGTCCAGTAGTAACTTGATCCGAAGTTTCATGATCATCATCATTAGCTTCCTCTCTAGTTGGTGTAGGCATCACCAGAACGGGTTTCTCTGATGTGCTACTTTCCAATTCGAGAGAAGGTACAATTACCTCATCAAGTTCTACTTTCCTCCCACTCACTTCTTTTGAGAGAAACTTCTTCTCTAGAAAGGTTCCATTCTTGGCAACAAAGATCTTGCCTTCGGATCTGTGGTAGAAGGTGTACCCAATATTTTCTTTAGGGTATCCTATGAAGACGCACTTCTCCGATTTAGGTTCGAGCTTATCTGGCTGAAGCCTTTTGACATAAGCGTCGCATCCCCAAACTTTAAGAAATGACAGCTTAGGTTTCTTGCCAAACCACAGTTCATACAGTGTCGTCTCAACGGATTTAGACGGTGCCCTATTTAATGTGAATGCGGCTGTCTCTAATGCATAACCCCAAAATGATAGTGGTAAATCGGTAAGAGACATCATAGATCGCACCATATCTAATAAAGTTTGGTTACGATGTTCGGACACACCATTACGCTGTGGTGTTCCAGGTGGCGTGAGTTGTGAAACAATTCCACATTGTTTTAAATGAAGGCAAACTCGTAACTCAAATATTTGCCTCCGTGATCAGATCGTAGAAACTTTATTTTCTTGTTACGATGATTCTCTACTTCACTCTGAAATTCTTTGAACTTTTCAAATGTTTCAGACTTGTGTTTCATCAAGTAGATATACCCATACCTACTCAAATCATCTGTAAAGGTCAAAAAATAACGATACCCGCTGCGTGCTTCAACACTCATCGGACCGCATACATCAGTATGTATTATTTCCAATAAGTCATTAGCTCACTCCATTGTTCCGTAGAACCGAGTTTTAGTCATCTTGCCCATGAGGCATGGTTCGCAAGTATCAAATGATTCATAATCAAGTGACTCCAAAAGTCCATCTGCATGGAGTTTCTTCATGCGCTTTACACCAATATGACATAAACGGCAGTGCCACAAATATTTTGCACCATCATTATCAACTTTGCATCTTTTGGCATCAATATTATGAATATGTGTATGATCGAGATTCAATAAACCATTCACATTGGGTGTATGACCATAGAAGGTTTTATTCATGTAAACAGAACAACAATTATTCTCTGACTTAAATGAATAACTGTATTGCAATAAACATGATCCAATCGTATTCATGCTCAACGCAAACACCAAATACCATTTATTTAGGTTCAAAACTAATCTTGAAGGTAGAGGTAGTGTGCGATGGTGATCGTATCAACCTTGGAATCATTTCCAACACACATCGTCAGCTCGCCCTTAACAAGTCTCTGTTTATTCTGCAACTCCTATTTCGAGTTACTAATCTTAGCAACTGAACTGGTATCAAATACCTAGGGGTTACTACGAACACTAGTAAAGTACACATCAATAACATGTATATCAAATATACCTTTGTTCACTTTGCCATCCTTCTTATCCGCCAAGTATTTGGGGTAGTCCCACTTCTAGTGACCATTCCCTTGGCAGCAGAGGCACTCTGTTTCAGGCTTAGGTCCAGCTTTGGGCTTCTTCACGGGAGTGGCAACTTGCTTGCCATTCTTCTTGAAGTTCCCTTTCTTTCCCTTGCCCTTTTTCTTAAAACTAGTACTCTTGTTAACCGTCAACACTTGATGCTCTTTCTTGATTTCAGCATCGTGAAGAGCTCAGGAATCATTTTCATCATCCCTTGCATACTATAGTTCATCACAAAGTTCTAGTAGCTTGGTGATAGTGACTAGAGAACTCTGTCAATCACTATTTTATCTGGAAGATTAACTCCCACTTGATTCAAGCAATTGTAGTACCCAGACATTCTGAGCACATGCTCACTGGCTGAGCTATTCTCCTTCATTTTGTAGGTAAAGTACTTGTCAGATGTCTCCTACCTCTCAACATGGGTATAAGTCTGAAAACCCAATTTCAGCTCTTGGAACATCGCATATGCTCTGTGGCGTTCAAAACGTTTTTGAAGTCCCGGTTCTAAGCCGTAAAGCATGGCGCACTAAACTATTAAGTAGTCATCATATCGAGCTTGCCAAACGTTCATAACGTCTGAATCTGCTCCTGCAATAGGTATGTCACCTAGCGGTGCATCAAGGACATAATTCTTTTGTGCAGCAATGAGGATAATCCTCAGATCATGGACCCAGTCCGCATCATTGCTACTATCATCTTTCAACTTAGTTTTCTCTAGGAACATATCAAAAATAGGGGAGCTATATTGCGAGCTATTGATCTACAACATCGATATGCCAAACTATTAAGACTAAGTTCATGATAAATTTAAGTTCAATTAATCAAATTAGTAATGAACTCCCACTTAAATTAACACCCCTCAAGTTATCTAAGTGATACATGATCCAAATCAACTAACTCATGTCCGATCATCATGTGAGATGGGGTAGTCATCAATGGTGAACATCTCTATGTTGATCATATCTACTATATGACTCACGTTCGACCTTTCGGTCCCCAGTGTTCCAAGACCATGTCTGTACATGCTAGGCTCGTCAAGTTTAACCCAAGTATTCTGCTTGTGCAAAAACTGGCTTACACCTATTGTACGTGAACGTAGAGTCTATCACACCCGATCATCACGAGGTGCTTCAAATCGAAGAACTTTAGCAATGGTGCATACTCAGGGAGAACACTTTTATATTGAAATTAATTGAAGGGATCATCTTATAATGCTACCATCGTTCTAAGCAAAATAAAATGCATTAAAGGATAAACATCACATGCAATCAAAATATGTGACATGATATGGCCATCATCATTTTGTGCTTTTGATCTCCATTTCCAAAGCATCGGCATGATCTCCATCGTCACCAGCTCGACACCTTGATCTCCATCGTTGCGTCGGGGTCGTCTCGCCAACTATTGCTTCTACAACTATTGCTAACGCATAGCGATAAAGTAAAGCAATTACATGGCGCTTGCATTTCATACAATAAAGAGACAACCCTAAGGCTCCTGCCGGTTGTCGATATTACAAAACATGATCATCTCATACATCAACATATATCACATCACATCTTAACCATATCACATCGCAACATGCCCTGCAAAAACAAGTTAGACGTCCTCTACTTTGTTGTTGCAAATTCTACATGGCTGCTACGGGCTTCTAGCAAGAACCGTTCTTACCTACGCAAAAACCACAACAGTGATTCATCAAGTTTGCTGTTTTAACCTTCTTCAAGGACCGGCCTTAGTCAAATACGATTCAACTAAAGTAGGAGAAACAGACACCCGCCAGCCACCTTTATGCAAAGCTAGTTGCATGTCAGTTGGTGGAACCGGTCTCATGTGCGTGGACATGTATGGTTGGTCCGGCTGCTTCGTCCCACAATACCGCCGAATCAAAATAAGACGTTGGTGGTAAGCAGTATAACTATCACCGCCCACAACTCTTTGTGTTCTACTCATGCATATCATCTACGCATAGACCTGGCTCGGATGCCACTGTTGGGAAACGTTGCATGGAAAAAAAAATCTACGCACACGCAAGATCTATCAAGGAGATGCATACCAACGAGAGGGGAGAGTGTGTCTATGTACCCTCGTAGACCATAAGCGGAAGCGTTTGTTAACGCTGTTGATGTAGTCGAACTTCTTCGCGCTCCAACCAATCAAGTACCGAACATACGGCACCTCCGCGTTCAGCACACGTTCAGCTCGGTGACGTCCTCGCCTTCTTGATCCAGCAAGACAGCGAAGTAGTGGATGAGTTCCGGCAGCACGACGGCATGGTGACGGTGATGGTGAAGTTATCTCCGCAGGGCTTCGCCTAAGCACTACGAAAATATGACCGAGGGTGTAAATGGTGGAGGGTGACGTCGCACACGGCTAGGCAATTGTCGTGATTATGTGTGGTGCCCTCTTCCCACATATATATAGGTGGGGGGGAGAGGTGAGAGGCCCAGAGGCACCCCAAGTAGGGCCGAATCGTAGTTGTGGTCCTTTCCCAAGCCACGCCCCCCCTTACCATATTTACCGGAGGGGAAAGGAAAGGGGAGAAGAGGGAAAGAAGGGGGAGGCCGACTCCCCATTTTCCTTCCCTCTGCCAGGGCTGCAGCCTTAGGAGGGGCGCGCCATCCCCTTGTGGGCTGGTGTGTTCCCCCCTTTGGCCCATATGGCCCATTAACCTCCCGGGGTGTCCGGAACCCCTTCCGGTGACCCGATTTTCTACCCGATACATCCTGAAACTCTTCCGGTGTCCAAATATCATCGTCCTATATATCGATCTTTACCTCCGGACCATTCCGGAGCTCCTCGTCATGTCCGTGATCTCATCCGAGACTCCGAACAATATTCGGTCACCAAATCATATAACTCATATAACACTATATTGTCAACGAACGTTAAGCGTGCGGACCCTACGTGTTCGAGAACTATGTAGACATGACCGAGACACCTCTCTGGTGAATAACCAATAGCGGAACCTGGATACCCATATTGGCTCCAACATATTCTATGAAGATCTTTATCGGTCGAACCTTATGACAACATACGTAATTCCCTTTGTCCATCGGTATGTTACTTGCCCGAGATTTGATTGTCGGTATCTTTATACCTAGCTCAATCTCGTTACCGGCAAGTCTCTTTACTCATTCCATAATACATCATCTTGCAACTAAATCCTTAGTCACTTTGCTTGCAAGGCTTCTTATGATGTGTATTACCGAGAGGGCCTAGAGATACCTCTCCGATACTCAGAGTGACAAATCCTAATCTCGATCTATGCCAACTCAACAAACACCTTTGGAGATACCTGTAGAGCATCTTTATGATCACCCAGTTATGTTGTGACGTTTGATAGCACACAAGGTATTCCTCCGTTATCCCGGAGTTGCATAATCTCATAGTCGAAGGAATATTTATTTGTCATCAAGAAAGCAATAGCAATAAACTGAACGATCAATATGCTAAGCTAACGGATGGGTCTTGTCCATCACATCATTCTCCTAATGATGTGATCACGTTATCAAATGACAACACATGTCTATGGTTAGGAAACCTTAACCATCTTTGATCAACGAGCTAGTCTAGTAGAGGCTCACTAGGGACACGGTATTTGTTTATGTACACACACATGTATTTAAGTTTCCGGTCAATACAATTCTAGCATGAATAATAAACCTTTATCATGATTTCAGAAATATAATAATAACCATTTTATTATTGCCTCTAGGGCATATTTCCATCATTAACTCACTTCTAGGTAAGAACATTTTTATTTGTTGCATCCACAAGCATACCGGTGGGTGGTGACGGAGGGGCTAGGGGGTACAAAAACATGTTCTTGTAGATTCAAGATACAAGGTAATTTCATATTAGTAGTTTTTTAAATATTTGGGGGCCCTTAAAATAACCATTGATAAAACCTTAGTTTTGCCAAAAATCCATATATAAGAATAGTCGTCAACCACCACTACTTGAATCCTTGCTAGTTTATTTCTAGTGTTCATTGCATAAATGACCGAGCGGTCTGCCGTTTATAAAGATTTTTGACATACTGAAGCATTATTGCTAATATCAACTGTTGATTATTCTGTGTTGTTCTGTTAGTTTGCTAAAGGTGGATCGCACTGAAACATTATTGATATGTATGTTAGTTTTGCTTGATCTTGCCTCTTTCTTTGAGATATAATTGTAGTTGAATAATTACTAGTGCACCTACATATTTCCTTAAGAATTTGAGCTCCTGGAAACACCAATCATAGAATCAGTGAGCCACATAATGGACGCTAAGACTCTTCCTATCTAGTATAGATTAGAGTTGACCTAGGAAAAGTTGGTCTGGGTAAAACACAAAATAAATAAATCATTTATACTAAAATTTTATAGTTATTTATATCACATTTTAATATACGCAGTTGTATTTTTTGATACTTAGTTATGATAATAAACTAGATGACAATATTGCTAAATATTAAAAATTATTTATGTTAATGTAGTGTCTATCCTTGAAGAATGTGTGTGCACTATGCTAAAATTGAACATTTTTTGTAATGGAAATTATATTTTCTATACACCATTCCTAAAGAAGATATTTGAAACCAATCCCCATAAATGGGAACAAAATATAAGAGTAGTACATGATTTTCACTGATTAAGTTTTGACACTTGCATGAACTAGTGTATATATCTCCGTCTGTATTCTTAAATATCTTGGTAAGATCTCTAAAGCGTAATAATCTCAGAAATATCGTAGTAGCAATTCCTAATTAGGTATACATAAATCTAAAATTCTAGTGTATATACAATGTTAACAAGAACCACTACTAAGGATTCACAACATGATAATACACATAAAAATGAGCAACACATCTATATAGCATATATTTATGTGCTGCATGGTTATTTAGTTATGAATTTTGGTAAATGCCAAGTGTTACTGAAACAGGGTAAAACAAAGATTAACAACATGATGCCTACTTTGAATTGCTCAAACTGTGAGTAAAAAAATGATAAAATCATGCAAATGACATGTAGATGCAGTACACATGGATTAGCAAAACACCAACAGGAGATGTAACCCAAATCACGATTGTAAGCATGAGAAGATGGAAAATTAGGTCGACTACGAAGCTTACCCTAAACCCTACCGCCGCCGTCGAGACGAGGAGAGTGGCGAGGAAACCATGGAGAACAACGGGGAAGCAACGTCGTGCCAACCAACCTCCTCCTCTTGCGGTTGGAGGACGAATACTCCGGTGGCTCCGGCTAGCACTGCACCTACTTGATCGATTCATCATCCTCTAGATGCTCGACCTTCGATATGTACGCCCACCACCTCCGCCTGACGGCCGCCTTTGGCAAATAGGTCTGCTCCATCGCCCAGAGGATGAGCTCGATGTACTCCCGCAAAAGATCCTACCGGGGAGAAGATCGTCGCCCTCTCGCTCTCTTTCAACCTCTTGTACATGGCCTTCAACATCATCGAAATCTCCCACTCATTGTCAAACCAAGAAAGGATCTCCTTCAACCTGGCTAACTTTGCCTGGTCGCCGTCGGCAATCTTCATGATTCGCTTGCGCATTGATTTGCTTCTGAGAGGAGCGGTGTTGGCTTTGGAAGATGAGAGGAGAGACAGTGGTTTTGCAATGGAGAAGAGGGAGAGGAGAGACGGTGGTTTTGCAATGAAGAAGATGGAGAGGAGAGGGAGTGGTTTTGCAATGGAGAAGAGGGAGAGGAGCGTCTGGCGGCGGTTTAGGATTGGACGAGAGCGGCGGCACGCTGTGAGAGCAACTCCAACCGGGCGACCCATTTCGTCCGCCCATGTCCGTTTGGGTCGGCGCGGATAAAAACGCTGGCCCAATGAGCCGACCCATTCCCAAAACCCATCCGCTTCACGTCTGCGCGGACCCATTTTCGGCCTAAATTTGGGCCTGAAATGCGTCTGCGTCTGCGCGGACGCGAAGCGCGTCCCCACATGTCGGACGGCCAACAACCCTAAGCGGTCATAATTAACACGGCCACCTACCGAGGCCCGCCTGACAGTGTGTGGAAGGGGTGCATGCCCGTCCTTTTTTAATGGACACGTGCGGTGGGGCCGACCTCATCCACTCCCCGTCCACATCTGGCCACCTTTGCTCCCTTGCCGGTGACCACAAAACCCTAGCCAGCTAGTCAGCCCGAAACCCTAGCAAAGCCATGGGCATCTTTAGCGGGAAGGAAGGGAGGAAGGGGAGGTTCAGCGACGGCACGAGCTCTTCCCGCGGGCTCCCTCCTCCTCCACCGCTGGCTAGACGAGGCAAGCCACCGCGAGAGCGGCAGCCGCTGTACATCCCAGTCCACCAGGCGTGGTGGCACTGGGAGTACCGCCAGCCCCTGCAATACCCGGATGTGAACTTGCCACACGGCTCGCATCTGGACCCGCAGCGCATCCCCATCCTGGTGGCGCCACGGTCCACGCAGGCGCACGCGGAGGAGGTTTCCCGGCGGCACACGCTCCTTACGCCGGAGCAGCGCGTCATGCGTGCCTACGCACCAGGCTCTCCCAACTAGGAGCGCTGATTTGCGCTAGAGCACGAGGAGGAGCACCACCTCAGCGTCCACATCGACCACGACGTTCCACCGCTGCTCATGCAGGTAAAGCCGAAGGAAGAGCAGACGGAGGTGGAGTACCAAGCCGCCCTCGAGTAAGCCCTCCAGCATGCGCTGGAGGCAAGCCGGCTTGAAGAGGACGCCCATTGGGATGGGCTGGAACAAGCCCTTGATTTGTCCGCGGCCGAGGACTGCGTCCACGTGCTCTTGTTCGTGCCACCACCACCGCCGGTGCCGCCTGTCATTGAGCCCAAGGCCGAGCCAGAGTACGAGCCAACGCCCATGCGGAAGCGGTTACCGCCGCCCCCCACTTGGCCCAAGGTGTCACATCCCTAGCTTCTGGTAATGTAATAGGCCAGATTCATGTGTTGCATCATGTTTAAATTTACTTGAAACTTGAAATGGGGATTGCATAAACCCTAGCACCACTTTAACAACTAGGGTTTACTAAAATAAATTTCAATGAACCCAAAATGCCCTTAAAAAATGTTCATGATTTAGGGAAAAAGGTGAAAACCCTAACCATAAATAGTGCACATTTTTGCAGGACCAAAATGGGCTTTGAATTAAATCAGACCATATTTGGATTGGGGCTATTTAAATACTATATATATATATATATTAAAAGCTCCAAATAATTTGAAATTTGGAGAGGGCCTCTCGAATAATTCCGTGTGAGCCCACAAAAAGTTTCAAATTAATTTAAATCATTTAGTGCCCTAAACTAAATCCAAACAAATAGAAAGAAATAGAAAACAGAAAAGAAATGGAAAAACAGAAGGAGAGAGAGAGAGTTACCCGCAGCCCACTTACCTGGCCTGTTACCGTGTGGCCCACTGGCCCAGCCAGCGTCATCGTCCTCCTAGCACCAGTCGGCTGAGCGCGTGGCCGACGCGCGCGCACGCCCAGAGCGCCATACCACCAGGCTGCTTGCCTGCGTCCGAGGACAGCGCGACACCGCGGGTCTTCTTCTCGGCACCGTCTGGATCGAGCTGACCCGCTCATTCGCCCCCTCGTCCTCTCTCTTGCCCTCCTCCACCATGGCCGAGACACCCGCGAGCTCGCCGTTGTGACTACCCGCAGCCACCGTGCTCCCCTCCCCTCCCCACCGTGTCTGCAGGCCCCGCCGTCGTCCGATACGTCGCCCCACCCGAGCCCCGAGCGCCCGAACGCCCTGAGGCGACCACCACGACCCCGTCTTCTCCGTTCGGCCGTCAAGATCGCCACCGCCATTCCGTCGCCGTCCGTCCTTTCCTGAGCCCGCCGAGCATGTCTGCCAACCCGCTATGAGCTGCTGCGTCGACCCCCCCTCTCCCCTGGCTCGTTTGCTCCCTCTAACACCAATACCCATCGCGGCCGAGAGCTTGGCTCTGCCGGCCATGTCGCCGTCGTGGCCACTGTCACCTGGGGCCGCGACCGAGCACACCGCCGTGCTCAGCGCAACGCCAAGAGCCCAAAACCATCACTAGTTGCTCCTGCCGTGCACCGCAGTGCTGGAACCACCGAGTCCCGAACTCTTGCCGCCACTGACCTCGATGCCGCCGCAGATTCCGACCACCCCAGCCCTCACCGCTTGCACCACTCAACGCGCGGGATCACTAGCTACCCATAGGTGGTCTTCGTCGTCCATTAGGTCGTCGGAGCACGAAACCCATGGCCCTCCACCGCGTCTGGCCTCGCGGGCATCAAACCGCCGGTGGGTTTATGCTATTTTGACCGGGTTTGACCCCCTCTGGGTCAATGACATGTGGGCCCAGCCCTTGGCTAATTTTAGTTTAGGTTAATTTTTAACACTAATTAACTTAGTGACTGAGTCACTGACCAGTGAGCCCCACTGGTCAGATTAGACCAGGGACAGCCCAGATGACTTGCTGATACGTCCATTTTGCATCATGTTTTTATATCAATATTTATTGCATTATGGACTGTTATTTCACATTATGGTACAATACTTATGCCTTTTCTCTCTTATTTTACAAGATTTACATGAAGAGAGAGAATACCGGCAGCTGGAATTCTGGACCGAAAAGGAGCAAATCTGAGATACCTATTCTGCACAACTCCAAATGTCCTGAAAATTTATGGAGAATTATTTTGGAATATATAAAAAATATTGGGCTAAGAAACTACCAGAGGGGACCCACCAGGTGGCCACAAGCCTGGGGGGCGCGCCCTACCCCCCAGGGCGTGCCCCCCAGGGCTTGTAGACCCCCTGGCAGGTCTCCGGTGCACATCTTCTGCTATATGGAGTCTTTTAACCTGGAAAAAATCAGAAGTGAGCTTTCGGGATGAAGCGCTGCCGTCTCGAGGTGGAACCTAGGCAAGAGCAATCTAGAGCTCCGGCAGAGCGATTTTGCCGGGGAAACTTCCCTCCGGGAGGGGGAAATCGAAGCCATCATCATCACCAACGATCCTCTCTTCGAGGGAGGGTCAATCTCCATCAACATCTTCACCAGCACCATCTCCTCTCAAACCCTAGTTCATCTCTTGTATTCAATCTTTGGCTCAGAACCTCAGATTGGTATCTGTGGGTTACTAGTAGTGTTGATTACTCCTTGTAGTTGATGTCAGTTGGTTTATTCGATGGAAGATCATATGTTCAGATCCTTAATGATATTCAATACCCCGCTGATCTTGAACATGAACATGCTTTGTGAGTAGTTACTTTTGTTCCTAAGAACATGGGAGAAGTCTTGTTATAAGTAATCATGTGAATTTGGTATTCGTTCGATATTTTGATGAGATGTATGTTGTCTTTCCTCTAGTGGTGTTATGTGAACGTCGACTACATGACACTTCACCATGATTTGGGCCTAGGGGAAGGCATTGGGAAGTAATAAGTAGATGATGGGTTGCTAGAGTGACAGAAGCTTAAACACTAGTTTATGCGTTGCTTCGTAAGGGGCTGATTTGGATCCACATGTTTCATGCTATGGTTAGATTTATCTTAATTCCTCTTTCATAGTTGCAGATGCTTGCGAGAGGGGTTAATCATAAGTGGGAGGCTTGTCCAAGTAAGGACAACACCCAAGCACCGGTCCACCCACATAATAAATTATCAAAGTAACGAGCGCGAATCATATGAGCATGATGAAAACTAACTTGACAGTAATTCCCATGTGTCCTCGGGAGCGCTTTGCTTGATATAAGAGTTTGTCCAGGCTTGTCCTTTGCTATCAAAAGGATTGGGCCACCTTGCTGCACCTTTGTCACACTTGTTACTTGTTACCCGTTACGAATTATCTTATCACAAAACTATCTGTTACCGATAATTTCAGTGCCTGCAGAAAATACCTTGCTGAAAACCGCTTGTCATTTCCTTCTGGTCCTCGTTGGGTTCGACACTCTTACTTATTGAAAGGACTATGATAGATCCCCTATACTTGTGGGTCATCACTTGCTGACACTAGGATTATGTCATGCTGACATCATAACCATTTTTGGTCGTTTTATATTTCAGAAATGATTTATAAAATCCAGAAAATTGTTTAAACTTCAAAAATTCATAGAAAATTAACCGTAGGTTAGAATGAAATAATTTATATATGAAAAATTATCAGAAAAATTCAAGGAATCCATTTGTAAAATTTTCATGCATGAAAACCAACTTATACTTGATGTATAAGTGAAAACATTTAAATGGCATTTATAATGCTTAAATTGGAGTTTACATTTGAACCATCGGTTCAAATGGACTCCATTGCACTTGTTGCTAGTTGCTTTAGCACAATCCACAAAATTCTTAACATGTCATGTTCATGCATCATATTGTTGCATTTGTTGTGTACTGATTGCCAGAACTGTCCTTCTCGATAGGTCTTGCTCCCGCGAGTGGCACCGAGCCCCTGTCTGAGGAGTAGTACTTCCCTGTTGATCCCCCAGGCAAGCAATCCCCTTTGATCATTTTGATACAGCCCCACTCTCTTGCTCCTGCTCTCTTTTACTGCATCAGTACAACAATGATTCAACTGTTACTTTATGTTGCGGTAGTTGAACCCATTCCTCTGCATGACCTGTCATTGTCACAGTAAATAGTTAAAACCTCCTAGCATGATTAGGAGTTGCTTGAGCCATGCTGTGAATTCATCCATGCCATGCTTGCTATTGCTTAGAGTTGTGTCAGGTATGATTCATCTAGGATGGATTGGAGTGGTATGATTATGTCATGATGTTGAGAGCTAAGGGTGTGAACCCGATTTGGTAAAGGTAGCGATGAGAGGCCATGTAAGAGTACATGGTGGGTTGTCTCATTGAGACCGTCCTTAAGAACTGAGTTCCGTGTTTGTGATACAAGAACAGCTACTACCACACATTGGGCTCCGGGCACTCCAAGCTCCCTCGACTTATTAATTGCCTTGACCTTTGTCCAGGAGTTGCAACTTGTTTCTGGTGTTTGTAGGATGTGCTGGGGGCCGTGTGTAGGGTCGCCCGACGGGGTGAGCTTGTTGCGGCAGGCACGAGGCACGTTGTACCAAGTGACACCCAGATGGTGCTCTTGCGAACCCTGCTCTCATTGTTTGGGGCCATGATAGAAACCTTGGCCGGACTTCCTTTATGGATACAACCTCAAATAGGCGATAAACCTGGACTAGAGTCTTGTGTGGTTAGTCAGGTCGTGGCCGACACCCTCGCCAGGCCTCCACTTGAAGGTTGCCGAGATACATGTTGTGTACATGGTGATAAGTGGTGAGAGCGTGTGTGAAGAAGTACACCCCTACAGGGTTAATGATCTGTTTGAATAGTTGCGTCCTCAAATATGGACTACTTAGAAAGCTACATTGTTCATAGACAACTTAAATGGATACTCTAAAATACGCAAGATAAGCGTGAGTGCTATGGATGGCTTTCTCGTATGGAGACGGGAACATATCCATAGTTGAGTATTGTTGTGGTGATTAGCTAGTGGAGTCGTGTGTGCTTTCTCACCTCAAAGAATTACTAGTAGTCGTAGTACATGATAACTGCTGAGTCAAAGCTGGCTTGCTGCAGCTAAACCCCACAGCTCCCTTTATTGAGACTGATGCATACTAGATAGTTTTGATGTAAGTCTTGTTGAGTACCTTGGTACTCACGTTTGCTTAATTAAACTGTTGCAGAGGAGTTCCCTGATACTACAAGTGGGTTATATCCAGACGTCGATGACGATGAGTAGCTTGTTACCCAGCTACAGTCTTGCACCCTTGGGAGGGTTTGTAGATAGTCAGGCTTGCTAGCCTTCTATATTTTCAGTTGTCTGTACCCAGACAAGTTTTATGCTTCCACTGGTTTGTATGACTTGTGTGTTGGGTCATGAGACCCCTGTTTGTAATAACATGCTATGTATGGCTCTTTGGAGCCTTCTAAATAAATACTTGAGTTTGTAGGGTTATGTTGTGATGCCATTGTTGTATCTACACATATCATGCATATTGTGTGTATGTTTAAAATGCATTGGTATGTGTGGGATCCGACACCTAGTTGTTTATTCTTGGTAGCTTTTCTTATGAGGAAATGTCTCCTAGTGCTTTCACTGAGCCATGGTAGTTTGCTACTGCTCCGGAACACTTAGGTTAGCCGGCATGTATCCTTCTTTGTTCCTGTGTCTGTCCCTTCAGGGAAATGTCACGCGTTGTTCCTTTATGTCCTTGTAGCTTGCTACGACTTGGGTTCATACGTTGATGACCGACACGTTCATTGCTGGGTTACGTATGCATGTCCCAATAAGTTTGTGCCACCTTGGGTTTACGACTAGTCATGTCGGCCCGGGTTCTCTGTCATATGGATGCTAGCTATAGAATCATATATGTGAGCTAAAAGGCGCAAACAGTCCCGACCAAGGTAAGGCTGCAGCCGTAGGAATACCATGCGTGAGGCAGCAAAGTGATATGATGTGTGTTGGGAAACATAGCATGCAATTTCAAAAATTTCCTACGCTCACGCAAGATCTATCTAGGAGATGCATAGCAACGAGAGGGGGAGAGTGTTTTTACGTACCCTCGTAGACTGAAAGTGAAAGCGTTTGACAACGCGGTTGATGTAGTCGAACTTCTTCTCGTTCCGACCGATCAAGCACCGAATGTACGGCACCTCCGAGTTCTGCACACGTTCAGCTCGATGACGTCCCTCGAACTCTTGATCCAGCAAAGTGTCGAGGAAGTAGATGAGTTCTGTCAGCACGACGGCGTGGTGACGGTGATGGTGAAGTGATCCGCGTAGGGCTTCGCTTAAGCACTACGAGAATATGACCGGAGGCGTAAACTGTGGAGGGGGGCGCCGCACACGGCTAACAATTATGGGTGTGTGTTCTAGGCGCCCCCTCCCCACATATATATAGGTGGGAGGGGGAGGGGAGCAGCCTTGGGGCGCCCCAAGTAGGAGGAATCCTACTTGGGGCCCTAGTCCAATTCGCCCCCCCCCCCTTCCTTATTAACCGGAGGGGAAAGGAAAGAGAGGGGAAGGTAAGGAAGGGGAAGGCCAAATCCTCCCCTTTCCTTCTCCCTTCTCCTCTTTCCTTCTCCTCCTATTTCGGCCCATATGGGGCGCAGCAGCCCCTGCTGGCTGCTGTGTTTTTCCCTCTTGGCCCATTAGGCCCATATCTTTTGCCGGGGGTGCCCGGAGCCCCTTTCGATGACCCGATATGTACCCGGTACCCTCCGGAACACTTCCGGTGTCCGAATACTATCATCCTATATATCAATCTTTACCTCTCGACCATTTTGAGACTCCTCGTCATGTCCGTGATCTCATCCGGGACTCCAAACAACATTCGGTCACCAAATCACATAACTCATATAATACAAAATCGTCATCGAACGTTAAGCGTGCGGACCCTACGGGTTCGAGAACTATGTAGACATGACCGAGACACTTCTCCGGTCAATAACCAATAGCGGAACCTGGATTCTCATATTGGCTCATACATATTCTACGAAGATCTTTATCGGTCGAACCGTTGTGACAACATACGTTATTCCCTTTGTCCATCGGTATGTTACTTGCCCGAGATTCGATCGTCGGTATCTTCATACCTAGTTCAATCTCGTTACCGGCAAGTCTCTTTACTTGTTCTATAATACATCATCCTGTAACTAACTCATTAGTCACTTTGCTTGCAAGGCTTCTTATGATGTGCATTACCGAGAGGGCCCAGAGATACCTCTCCGATACTCGGAGTGACAAATCCTAATCTCGATCTATGCCAACCCAACAGACACCTTCGAAGATACCTGTAGAGCATCTTTATAATCACCCAGTTACGTTATGACATTTGATAGCACACAAGGCATTCCTCCGGTATCCGGGAGTTGCATAATCTCATAGTCGAAGGAATATGTATTTGACATGAAGAAAGCAGTAGCAATAAAACTGAACAATCATTATGCTAAGCTAACGGATGGGTCTTGTCCATCACATCATTCTCCTAATGATGTGATCCCATTATCAAATGACAACTCATGTCCATGGTTAGGAAACCTTAACCATCTTTGATCAACGAGCTAGTCAAGTAGAGGCTCACTAGGGACACAGTGTTTGTCTATGTATTCACACATGTATTTAGGTTTTCGATCAATACAATTCTAGCATGAATAATAAACATTTATCATGAATAAGGAAATATAAAACAACAACTTTATTATTGCCTCTAGGGCATATTTCCTTCAGTCTCCCACTTGCACTAGAGTCAATAATCTAGATTACATTGTAATGATTCTAACACCCATGGAGTCTTGGTGTTGATCATGTTTTGCTCATGGAAGAGGCTTAGTCAATGGGTCTGCTACATTCAGATCCGTATGTATTTTGCAAATCTCTATGTCTCCTACCTTGACTTGATCACAGATGGAGTTGAAGCATCTCTTGATGTGTTTGGTTCTTTTGTGAAATTTGGATTCCTTTTCTCAGGCAATTGCTCCAGTATTGTCACAAAAGATTTTCATTGGACCCGATGCACTAGGTATTACACCTAGATCGGATATGAACTCCTTCATCCAGACTCCTTCATTTGCTGCTTCTGAAGCAGCTATGTACTCCGCTTCACACATAGATCCCGCCATGACGCTTTGCTTGGAACTGCACCAACTGACATCTCCACCATTCAATATAAATACGTATTCGGTTTGTGACTTAGAGTCATCCGGATCAGTGTCAAAACTAGCATCACCGTAACCATTTACGACGAGATCTTTGTCACCTCCATAAACGAGAAACATATCCTTAGTCCTTTTCAGGTACTTCAGGATGTTCTTGACCGCTGTCCAGTGATCCACTCCTGGATTACTTTGGTACCTCCCTGCCAAACTTATGGCAAGGCACACATCAGGTCTAGTACACAGCATAGCATACATGATAGAACCTATGGCTGAAGCATAGGGAATGATTTTCATTTTCTCTCTATCTTCTGCAGTGGTCGGGCATTGAGTCTTACTCAACTTCACACCTTGTAACACAGGCAAGAACCCTTTCTTTGACTGATCCATTTTGAACTTCTTCAAAACTTTATCCAGGTAAGTGCTTTGTGAAAGTCCTATTAAGCGTCTCGATCTATCCCTATAGATCTTGATGCCCAATATATAAGCAGCTTCACCGAGGTCTTTCATTGAAAAACTCTTATTCAAGTATCCTTTTATGCTATCCAGAAATTCTACATCATTTCCAAACAACAATATGTCATCCACATATAATATTAGAAATGCTACAGAGCTCCCACTCACTTTCTTGTAAATACAGGCTTCTCCGAAAGTCTGTATAAAACCATATGCTTTGATCACCTTATCAAAGCGTATATTCCAACTCCGAGATGCTTGCACCAGTCCATAGATGGATCGCTGGAGCTTGCACACTTTGTTAGCTCCTTTAGGATCGACAAAACCTTCTGGTTGCATCATATACAACTCTTCTTTAATAAATCCATTAAGGAATGCAGTTTTGATGTCCATTTGCCAGATTTCATAATCATAAAATGCGGCAATTGCTAACATGATTCGGACGGACTTAAGCATCGCTACGGGTGAGAAAGTCTCATCATAGTCAACTCCTTGAACTTGTCGAAAACCTTTTGCAACACGTCGAGCTTTGTAGATAGTAACATTACCATCGGCGTCAGTCTTCTTCTTGAAGATCCATTTATTCTCTATGGCTCGCCGATAATCGGGCAAATCCACCAAAGTCCACACTTTGTTCTCATACGTGGATCCTATCTCAGATTTCATGGCCTCAATCCATCTGTCGGAACCTGGGCTCACAATAGCTTCTTCATAGTTCGTAGGTTCATCATGGTCTAGTAATATGACCTCCAGAACAGGATTACCGTACCACTCTGGTGCGGATCGTACTCTGGTTGATCTACGAGGTTCAGTAGTAACTAGATCCGAAGTTTCATGATCATCATCATTAGCTTCCTCTCTAGTTGGTGTAGGCATCACGGGAACTGTATTCTCTGATGAACTACTTTCCAATTCGAGAGAAGGTACGATTACCTCATCAAGTTCTACTTTCCTCCCACTCACTTCTTTCAAGAGAAACTCCTTCTCTAGAAATGTTCCATTCTTGGCAACAAAGATCTTGCCTTCGGATCTGTGGTAGAAGGTGTAACCAATTGTTTCCTTAGGGTATCCTATGAAGACGCACTTCTCCAATTTGGGTTCGAGCTTATCAGGCTGAAGCCTTTTGACATAAGTGTCGCAACCCCATACTTTAAGAAACGACAGCTTAGGTTTCTTGCCAAATCATAGTTCATACGGTGTCGTCTCAACGGATTTAGATGGTGCCCTATTTAAAGTGAATGCAGCTGTCTCTAATGCATAACCCCAAAACGATAGTGGTAAATCGGTAAGAGACATCATAGATCGCACCATATCTAATAAAGTACGGTTATGACGTTCGGACACACCATTACGCTGTGGTGTTCCTGGTGGCGTGAGTTGTGAAACTATTCCACATTGTTTTAAATGAAGGCCAAACTCGTAACTCAAATATTCGCCTCCGCGATCAGATCGTAGAAACTTTATTTTCTTGTTACGATGATTTTCCACTTCACTCTGAAATTCTTTGAACTTTTCAAATGTTTTAGACTTGTGTTTCATTAAGTAGATATACCCATTTCTGCTTAAATCATCTGTGAAGGTTAGAAAATAACGATACCCGCCGCGTGCCACAACACTCATCGGACCGCATACATCGGTATGTATTATTTTCAATAAGTCATTAGCTCGCTCCATTGTTCCGGAGAACGGAGTTTTAGTCATCTTGCCCATGAGGCATGGTTCGCAAGTATCAAATGATTCATAATCAAGTGATTCCAAAAGCCCATCTGTATGGAGTTTCTTCATGCGCTTTACACCAATATGACCTAAACGGCAGTGCCACAAATATGTTGCACTGTCATTATCAACTTTGCATCTTTTGGCATCAATATTATGAATATGTGTATCACCACGATCGAGATTCAACAAAAATAGACCACTCTTCAAGGGTGCATGACCATAAAAGATATTACTCATATAAATAGAACAACCATTATTCTCTGATTTAAATGAATAACCGTCTCGCACTAAACAAGATCCAGATATAATGTTCATGCTCAACGCTGGCACCAAATAACAATTATTCAGGTCTAAAATTAATCCCGAAGGTAGATGTAGAGGTAGCGTGCCGACGGCGATCACATCGACCTTGGAACCATTCCCGACGCGCATCGTCACCTCATCCTTAGCCAATCTTCGTTTAATCCGTAGATCCTGTTTCGAGTTACAAATATGAGCAACCGAACCAGTATCAAATACCCAGGTGCTACTACGAGCATTAGTAAGGTACACATCAATAACACGTATATCAAATATACCTTTGTTCACTTTGCCATCCTTCTTATCCACCAAATACTTGGGGCAGTTCCGCTTCCAGTGACCAGTCCCTTTGTAGTAGAAGCACTCAGTTTCAGGCTTGGGTCCAGCTTTGGGCTTCTTCCCGGGAGTGGCAACTTGCTTGCCATTCTTCTTGAAGTTCCCCTTCTTTTCCTTTCCCTTTTTCTTGAAACTAGTGGTCATGTTAACCATCAACACTTGATGCTCCTTCTTGATTTCTACCTCCGCAGCTTTGAGTATTGCGAAGAGCTTGGGGATTGTCTTCTCCATCCCTTGCATATTATAGTTCATCACGAAGCCTTTGTAGCTTGGTGGCAATGATTGAAGAACTCTGTCAATAACACTATCAACCGGAAGATTAACTCCTAGCTGAGTCAAGTGATTATGATACCCAGACATTTTGAGTATGTGTTCACTGACAGAACTATTCTCCTCCATTTTGCAGCTATAGAACTTGTTGGAGACTTCATATCTCTCAACTCGGGCATTTGCTTGAAATATTAACTTCAACTCTTGGAACATCTCATATGCTCCATGACATTCAAAATGTCTTTGAAGTCCCGATTCTAAGTTGTAAAGCATGGCACACTGAACTATCGAGTAGTCATCAGATTGAGCTTGCCAGACGTTCATAACATCAGCATCTGCTCCTGCAGCAAGCCTTTCACCTAGCGGTGCATCAAGGACATAATTCTTCTGTGCAGCAATGAGGATAATCCTCAAGTTATCGACCCAGTCCGTGTAGTTGCTACCATCATCTTTCAACTTAGCTTTCTCTAGGAATGCATTAAAATTCAAGGGAACAGTAGCACGGGCCATTGATCTACAACATAGATATGCAAATACTATCAGGACTAAGTTCATGATAAATTAAGTTCAATTAATCAAATTACTTAAGAACTCCCACTTAGATAGACATCCCTCAAGTCATCTAAATGATACGTGATCCAAATCAACTAAATCATGTCCGATCATCACGTGAGATGGAGTAGTCATCAATGGTGAACATCTCTATGTTGATCATATCTACTATATGATTCATGTTCGACCTTTCGGTCTCCAGTGTTCCGAGGCCATGTCTGTACATGCTAGGCTCGTCAAGTTTAACCCGAGTATTCCGCATGTGCAAAACTGTCTTGCACCCGTTGTATTTGAACGTAGAGTCTATCACACCCGATCATCACGTGGTGTCTCAACACGACGAACTGTCGCAACGGTGCATACTCAGGGAGAACACTTATACCTTGAAATTTAGTGAAGGGATCATCTTATAATGCTACCGCCGTACTAAGCAAAATAAGATGCATAAAAGATAAACATCACATGCAATCAAAAATATGTGACATGATATGGCCATCATCATCTCGTGCTTTTGATCTCCGTCTCCAAAGCATCGTCATGATCTCCATCATCACCGGCTTGACACCTTGATCTCCATCGTTGCGTCGTGGTCGTCTCGCCAACTATTGCTTCTACAACTATCGCTAACGCATAGTGATAAAGTAAAGCAATTACATGGCGTTTGCATTTCATACAATAAAGAGACAACCATAAGGCTCCTGCCGGTTGTCAGATATCTTACAAAACATGATCATCTCATACAATAACGTTTATCACATCATTTCTTGACCATATCACATCACAACATTCCCTGCAAAAACAAGTTAGACGCCCTCTACTTTGTTGTTGCAAGTTTTACGTGGCTGCTACGGGCTTCTAGCAAGAACCGTTCTTACCTACGCATCAAAACCACAACGGTGATTTATCAAGTTTGCTGTTTTAACCTTCAACAAGGACCGGCCGCAGTCAAATTTGATTCAACTAAAGTAGGAGAAACAGACACCCGCCAGCCACCTTTATGCAAAACTAGTTGCATGTCTGTCGGTGGAACCGGTCTCATGAACGTGGTCATGTAAGGTTGGTCCGGGCCGCTTCATCCAACAATACCGCCGAATCAAAATAAGACATTGGTGGTAAGCAGTATGACGATCACCGCCCACAACTCTTTGTGTTCTACTCGTGCATATCATCCACGCATAGACCTGGCTCGGATGCCACTGTTGGGAAACGTAGCATGCAATTTCAAAAATTTCCTACGCTCACGCAAGATCTATCTAGGAGATGCATAGCAACGAGAGGGGGAGAGTGTGTCTACGTACCCTCGTAGACCGAAAGCGGAAGCGTTTGACAAAGCGGTTGATGTAGTCGAACTTCGTCTCGTTCCGACTGATCAAGCACCGAACCTACGGCACCTCCGAGTTCTGCACACGTTCAGCTCGATGACGTCCCTCGAACTCTTGATCCAGCAAAGTGTCGAGGAAGTAGATGAGTTCTGTCAGCACAACGGCGTGGTGACGGTGATGGTGAAGTGATCCGCGCAGGGCTTCGCCTAAGCACTACGAGAATATGACCAGAGGCGTAAACTGTGGAGGGGGCGCCGCACACGACTAATAGTTATTGGTGTGTGTTCTAGGCGCCCCCTCCCCACGTATATATAGGTGGGAGGGGGAGGGGAGCAGCCTTGGGGCGCCCCAAGTAGGAGGAATCCTACTTGGGGCCCTAGTCCAATTCGTCCCCCCCCCCTTCCTTATTAACCGGAGGGGAAAGGAAAGAGAGGGGGGGGGGGAGGAAGGGGGAGGCCGAATCCTCCCCTTTCCTTCTCCCTTCTCCTCTTTCCTTCTCCTCCTATTTCGGCCCATATGGGGCGCAGCAGCCCCTGCTGGCTGCTGTGTTTTTCCCTCTTGGCCCATTAGGCCCATATCTTTTGCCGAGGGTGCCCGGAACCCCTTCCGGTGACCCGATATGTACTCGTACCCTCCGGAACACTTTCGGTGTCCGAATACTATCGTCCTATATATCAATCTTTACCTCTCGACCATTTCGAGACTCCTCGTCATGTCCGTGATCTCATCCGGGACTCCGGACAACATTTGGTCACCAAATCACATAACTCATATAATACCAAATCGTCATCGAACGTTAAGCGTGCGGACCCTACGGGTTCGAGAACTATGTAGACATGACCGAGACACTTCTCCGGTCAATAACCAATAGCGGAACCTGGATGCTCATATTGGCTCCTACATATTCTACGAAGATCTTTATCGGTCGAACCGTTATGACAACATACGTTATTCCCTTTGTCCATCGGTATGTTACTTGCCCGAGATTCGATCGTCGGTATCTTCATACCTAGTTCAATCTCGTTATCGGCAAGTCTCTTTACTCGTTATGTAATACATCATCCTGTAACTAACTTATTAGTCACTTTGCTTGCAGGGCTTCTTATGATGTGCATTACCGAGAGGGCCCAGAGATACCTCTCCGATACTCGGAGTGACAAATCCTAATCTCGATCTATGCCAACCCAACAGACACCTTCGGAGATACCTGTAGAGCATCTTTATAATCACCCAGTTACGTTGTGATGTTTGATAGCACACTAGGCATTCCTCCGGTATCCGGGAGTTGCATAATCTCATAGTCGAAGGAATATGTATTTGACATGAAGAAAGCAGTAGCAATAAAACTAAACGATCATTATGCTAAGCTAACGGATGGGTCTTGTCCATCACATCATTCTCCTAATGATGTGATCCTGTTATCAAATGACAACTCATGTCCATGGTTAGGAAACCTTAACCATCTTTGATCAACGAGCTAGTCAAGTAGAGGCTCACTAGGGACACAGTGTTTGTCTATGTATTCACACATGTATTTAGGTTTCTGATCAATACAATTCTAGCATGAATAATAAACATTTATCATGAATAAGAAAATATAAAATAACAACTTTATTATTGCCTCTAGGGCATATTTCCTTCAGTGTGTTACATGCTAGACCGGTGTGACTCAGGATCGGGGTCCCGACATGAGGAGTCATAGTCGTGGACCGGCGAGCTCCGCGAGTGGGTAAGCGTGCCTCCCTGCTACTTCGCCTCCACGCAGGAAGAGGAGGCGACCCACCTTGAGTGCTGGAAGGTGCATTGGATCACGGAGGAAGGGGTCGTCGCTGAGCAGCAGATGCACCGCGAGGAGGAGGCGCCGCGGCTTGAGGAAGAGGAGGAGGAGCGCGCCCGCCTCGCCGCTATGCCGCCACCGCAGCAGACGCCGGAGGAGGCTGCCCTGGCGGCCTGTCAAGCCGTCTTCGGTTGGGCTGGGCCGGCTCCCTTCTTCATCGACCTCACCGGCGGCGACAACGTAGGCGAGGGCAAAGGCAAGGGCAAGGCGGGCGTTTATTAGAGTTTTTTTAACGTTAGTTATGTTCAAGTGGACTTTGGCTAGCGTTTGGCCGGCCATTTATGTATGATTATGGTTGATTAAGTCTGTTTCGGCCACGTCGGTAAAAATGGGCATGCCTCCTGTTGGGGGCACCTGCCGACCCAAATTAAAAAGCGGACGCGCACGTCCGCCAGGGCGACCCAAACGGACGAAAAGCGGACAAAGCGCGCGTCCATTTGGGTCGGCGTGTTGGTGTTGCTCTGACTGAGTCTAAATAAAAATCAACCTTATGACTAATTTATCCTTCAATTAAGAAGCGACCCCACATTAACCTGAGTACTCACCCACGCTTTGTAGTACTCTCGAGTACTTTCTTCCGAGTACTATCTAGTACTAGCTAATTATTTGCTGTTAGATCGATAACAACGGATGGCTAAAAAAATGTCAACCACCCTAAAACATGTACATGTTTATATGTGACATATACTACATGCACAACTTAGAAGGACGTGGAAACCAAAGCAATAACGCATTTGCAGCCTTGTTCTTCTTTCATGTGACAGGAACACCTCCCTCTTTTCTCAAAAAAAAAAAGGAACACCTCCCTCTTTTCAGAAAAGGAAAAATGTGACAGGAACATCTTTTTCAAACTCTGGTGTGATCGATGCGTGCAGATCTCCCTTTGCGCTAGCGTTGGACACCTACCTGGGCTCCCTTTCATCCGTAAGCCCCGGGCGGTGTGGGTGCATGTGCATGGATGCATGCAGGCGTGTAGCCATTTCACTGTAGGAACAGTGTTGGGTGTCTGTGGATCCATGGCAGCGGGGTCGATGCTGCTTCCGTGACATTCCTTTCCACTGCCACATTTCCAAAAAGGAGCTACAGGTGACGCGTGCAGCTGAAAGGGGGGGAGCGCAGAGCTTGGCCAGGATTAACTGGCCGGAACGGCCGGCAGATCAAAGCTTATTCATGATAGTTCAGGTTAGAAGTCATAGTACCGGAAATACAATTCGGCTCTTCCAATGAATAAGTCGCGCATGTTTTTTAAAAGGGGCCTTGACAGTAAATTAAAACAATAATATATATTTTTATGACTTCAAGGTTACAATATTGAAAACTTTTTTTCAATATGAATTCAACGGTATATTTTTTTTCCCATATAACTGACGTTTGGTTGGTCTAATTTATGATCAGAGTTGAATTTTAAGATACATACACGCCTTATTCATTGGAATGGAGGAAGTACATACCCAGTGGCGGAGACAGGGGGGACCAGCAGGGGCCCTGGCCCCCCCTAACTTCATGTATTTGCTTCATATTAGCTGATGAACAGTGGGAAATTAGTGATGATTTAGGGCCTGTTCGGTAACGCTCCGGCAGCCAGCTTCTCCAACTCCATGATTGGAGCTGAGCCGAACGCTTTGACTCCGCGGAGTGTGAAATTGAGAAGCCAGCTACCAGCATAGTGTAAAAACGGAGGAAGTTGACAAGCTGGCCTTTCCCAGCTCTGAAAATTAAAGAAGCAAGAGTTGAGACATATTACAACCAGATGCCACCAATAAGTGAGTCTGTAGCATACCGGTTCGCTCATTCTTTCTCTCTCTCCCGATATGTTTCTCTCGTGCACGACCAGATGCACGGGGAGATGTCACTGGCAGCGAACGGGCTCAAAGCCTAGTCTCTTTTCCCAAGTTAGACTGGGCCACATGCGCTTAAATGGGCCGGAGGCCTGGTATAGCGACCAAATCAAGAAGCTGCCGTGCCGAACGTATCCGAACGATTTCCCAGACGCCAGGTGAAGCGAGAAGCCACACGAGAAGCCAGATTTCAGAAGTTTTTGAGAAGCTGGGAAGTTTCAGAACACGCCCTTACTGCTAAATTAATGGTTTGGCCCTCCCCAATCAGTTTTAAGTGCACTTGGCCCCTCTGATAGAATTTTTCTGGCTCCGCCACTGTACATACCTATGATACAATGATATTCAGAATAACTGATCCCTGTTGATTTTGATAAAGAACTGATCCCTGTCGATGAATCATAGATCGATCATGGCAGGGATTCAGATGATCTGCGACATGAAATGGAAATGATTGAGCAGATGCTAGCTTTGGTTGATCTATCTATCATCGATGCCCTCTGGCTTCTGCCAAGGAAACTACACAGCATCAATCATAAAAAGACTGTACTGCCATCAGTACGCGCGCAGGGTGTACGTACGATGTCAAGAGTCGATTAGATTGACGTACTACTACAACTATATGGTGGCATGATTATGCTACCGAAAATCCTAGACTTACGGACAACAATTCACGGAGGGAGCATACGGGATTACGTGTCCACCTGCTAATCTCCCTCCACCTCCTGATTTCAAGTGTGGGACCATCTGATTTCCATTCAACAGTTCTCATGTTAGCCTGTATTCCTGTAGGTTCTAGTCCGTGAGTTTGAGTCCGTAAGTGTAGCAAAGCCCGTATGCTACTGGTGTAGACTGTAGAGTGGACAACACTTGTGCAAAGGGTCCAAAGTCTTGAGTGTATACGTACGCACGGACTGTTCATCAGGGTAAAAAGGTAGAAATGACAGCGGACAAGCAAGTTGCAGGACTCGACAAGGCAGCATTGGACGGCCATTGGCCATATATGCTGTTGCTACCACGTATACACGTCGGCCCTACCTATTTCCAAAGCAGCTTTAAGCAAGGAGACGGTAGATTGTACCCAATGTACGTACTATATATACTACCTCTGTATCAAAATAAAGAGCATAAGACACGTTTTGAAGTTTAATTTGAACTGTAAAAATGTCTTATATTTCGATACGGAGGGAGTACGAATAGTTGTTTATTTACAGTACATATCCTATCATTCCTAGTACAAAGCTTCGTGTCTACACAACACAGGAATGTATTCCTAGCGTAGTAGACGCACTGTCTGTCGCTCAATTCTCATATTTGAACTCTACACTACTGGCTACAGGCTATTTGTGCTATGTGTAGTAGTATATTTATGCGTATGGGCGTACACACCCGTGACCTCTCGATCGGTATACCCATGATTCTTATGTTGCGAAAATCAACTTTTCAGTAAATTGTTTGCAAGTATCTCTTTCATTTTCGTGGTCTTTTGTTTGCGACCGTCCTCGAATGCTAGGTGACAAGCACAGTGCTTCCAAGATGGCCTTTTTACATTAATTACGGGCGGTCGATGACAAGCAAGTTTGGATCCTGGCAGATTAGGCATGCCGCCGCACCACTCCAACCTCTCACACTCATGTCTCTCTCTTCTAGCTCCAGGCCCACGAACACATGCATACCGTTCTATGCCACTCACGCATGTGGACAAGCCCATCATATTCAAACATCAACTTGCTATAACTCCAGTTTATATTTTATAGATACAATTAAAGAAGAAAATCTGAGTTGATTATTAGCATCTACAGTACGTGTTCGATTACCATGCACGTCTGATCTGAATCGTGTGGTTCGTAGGAGCTGAAAATAAAAGAAGGACGAAGGCATTCTTGATCTAGTAGTATTGCACCCAATTGATTAATAAGTCGAAGTTGGGGCCGTGAGCTGAAAAGATAGACCAGGGACGAAGAATTTACCCGGAGTCCACTTTCCAAAGGAAGTCCAGGGCAAGTCTAGCTGCATCTTGTACATGCGTGTAGAAAAGTAGAGTTCCTGCTGGAAAAACAGCGCCAGCAGTTCGGCATCATGAATGAATTAGGGCGACTTTTCCCGACGTGATGAAAATTAATGACTTGATCTGTTTGGGCCAAACAAAGAGACAAAAACATCTACGTGAAAGGATGGTGGTGCTAATCCTATAGCTAGAGCTAGAGAAGGGTGTGAGATTGGACGTACGAGCCCTTCTAGTAGGCCCCTCGGTTAGTCTCTACACGTGATATTTTAAAACATAAATCACGGGTAATTATTTTCTACTTCCTCCGATTCAAAATAAGTGTCGTGATTTTAATTCAAATTTATACTACCAGAACACTTATTTCCGATAGGAGGGAGTATTATTAATACATATAGATTTTCTGTGTATGTCAACGGACGTTTGTCTCTCTCTTCTCCAAGGAAAGACGGCTAGGATTTTTACCTCCCGTCGACGGCAGTGCCGATTTACCACATCTCATGTGGCCTTAGGGTCATGGATGCATGGTGGCGGCCCTTGCCGGTGGGTTGGCTTCGTTTTTAGGTGCTTCTTCAAGTTTTATTAGGGTTCATGCCCTGCTCAGGAAGACGAGACGACGACGGCTTCTTGAAGATGGAATAAGGTTCTCCACACCTAGCCCCCATTCCAGTGGTGCGTGTAGCATCGTCGGAGGGCGTGTGGAGATGTGTCTCCGGCAGATTTAGCGAGATTCGGTCGGTGGTTGTTTTCGGTGGATCTGCTTGGATCCGGTCTTTATTCGTCTTTGTTCATGTGTCTTCAGGTTGGATCCTTCCGATCTAAACTTCTCTTCATCGACGACGGTTGCTGTTCTGGTGCGTTGGTCCTATGGGGCCTTAGCACGATGAGTTCCCGACTGTCTACACAACAAGTTGTGCCCGGCTCCAGCGAGGGAGAGGTGATGACGGCAACGTGCTTTCGGATCACTTCACTGCTTGTAGTCGTCGCTAGGTGGTCTACGAATCTGGATGTAATATTTTTATTATTTCTGATGTTCGTTGTACTGCCCTGATTGAAGATGAATAGATTGGAAGTTTCTCGAAAAAAAACAATCATGACACTATTCAAGCATTTGTTTGCTTTGTTTCTATTTTCTCGATCATTTTCTGATCGTGTTGCATTTGTCATTTTCCTTACTTTACTACACTGGAGAAATTTATTGTGGAGAAAATATTCTAGCTAGTACTAGGAAATAACAAGTGGCAATTAGATGGTGACAAGTACCGACCTTTCCGAGCTTTGCATACCATCTTCTCATGTATCCATCTCTGAATATCTCACACACTTTTTTCGGATAAATAACATCCTTTCTTCTACATCTGTGGTATACGCAGCGCAAGCTTGAGTTACTTTTGCTTGGACAGATCAACCGTACGATCAGCAAGCTGCACATGCATAATTATAAATTAGATAATGCTGAGGCTACTACATAGTCTACTACGGAGTACATATGTACAGTAGCATTTCAACAAAAACCATTCATGTATACGGAGACAAAATCCTGCAGGGTCGGGGCACTTAAAGAAGCACCCTCTCTTAATTAGTTAGCCGTGTGCATCTTGTCACAGCTCAAGGACTAGAGGCTCTCCACATGGCCGCTGGCTGGGCGGGGGCTGGAGGACACCAAGCGAGACTAAATGAATTTTTTCGAAAAAAAAAATTCAATTTTTTTTTTGAATTTTTTTCGTTTTTATTTTTTTTTTCTGATTTTCAAATCTTTGAATTATTTGACAATTTAATCTTTAATCACCCGGTCACCCATCCTCTCACTACTCTAGCCCAAGCACGCTTAACTTTCAGGTTCTATTCCCCCTAGTTTCCAAGTCTGCACCTGTTGTTTTCCTGACAATAGTAAGCTATCAATCCTGTTAACCCTTAGGTCTTGATGTCACATGATTTAATTTTTTGAATTCCAAACAATTATTAAAATAAACAACAATGATTAACAAACAACAATGATTAATTTAAAAACTAAAAAATACTTCAAAAAATGAAAAAAATTCAAAAAAATCTAAAATTAAAAAATTAAAAAAATCCAAAAATCCAAAATAATACAAAAAGTTCAAAATAAAATAAGTAATATTATTATTATTATTATGCCGTTTATTCATTTAATATGGCATAATTAATATCTTTAAATCTGTAAATCGAAATTCGACAAATAATATATCCATTATTATCAGAAAAATGTGACCATGGTGTCACACGCTTCATCATTTGAGTTTGAAACTATTATTCTAAAAAACAATAATTATTTAGTAGTTTGACCACAGTTTGACTAGAGTTTGACCACATTTCATTTTTTTAACTTATATTAACTGAAGAATTTTTGTGTGTTCAATATGAACAATTCAAAGCCACATCCTTAAATTTCAATCATTTCTGACTTCATTTGCTATTTTTCATGCATTTAATGATTTTTTTGAGCTAAATTAGCTCAAAATTGAAAAGCACTACAAATGAACTCTGAAAAGGTTAAAACTTGGCATGGTATCATCATTTCACCCAAATAACTTGTGCTAAAAAGTTGAGAGGGTTATGGCAAAAACTGGATGCACTTTGTGTACAAACTGGACAATCTCTTTCGAAGCAACAGGGTTTCAGACGAAAACTCAGCTGTTACAAAGACATTTCATTTTTTTAATCTTATTTCAACTTCAGAATTTTTGTGTGTTCAATATGAACCATTCAAAGCCACATCCTTAAATTTCAACATTTTTTGACTTTATTTGCTATTTTTTCATGCATTCAATGATTTTTTGAGCTAAATTATCCTGAAATTGAAAAGCACTACAAATGAATTCTGAAAACCCTAAACCGGGGACTTAAAACGTCTGAAACTCTATTCTAAACAGTAAATATTAAAGGGTCAAATTCTAAAACATAACCCTAAACTTAGAAATCTAAACCCTAGCCCTAAACCCTAAAAACGTCTAAAACGTCCAAAAACTCTATTTTCCCTTTGGAATTTGGTGATTTTAAAAATTTGTCGAAACGGAAAACTTGTTGTTTCATCGGACAAAACTTTTTTTTCTGCAAACTTTGATATATTATTTGTATTTTTCTGAATTACAATGATTTAGTTATGATTTTTCTAACATTAATGTGGTAAAGGGGTTTAGGGTTTAGGGGCCCCCCTTTAGTCCCGGTTGGTATCTCCAACCGGGACTAAAGATAGACTTTTAGTCCCGGTTGAAGACACCAACCAGGACTAAAGGGCTGGGAAAAAAAAATTTAAAAAAAATTTTAAAAAAAAAATTTTAAAAAAAATTTTTGAAAAAAAAAATTGATTTTTTTCAGTCCCGGTTGGTATCTTCAACCGGGACTAAAGGGGTATCTCCAACCGGGACTAAAGGGGCTGGCACCGTTCGAGGCCGGTCGCAGACCCTTTAGTCCCGGTTGGTGTCTCCAACCTGGACTAAAGGTCCCGTTCGAACCGGGACTGATGCCTGCGCCTCACGAACCGGGACTAATGCCACCTTTGGTCCCGGTTCGTGAGTGAACCGGGATTAATGCCCTTATCCTACCTCAACCAAAGCCCTGTTTTCTACCGGTGAGACGAGCCCTACCTAGGAATCGAGATTCCCTGCTGATCGCCCGACACGGTGCACGCTCTCAATTATATGCCGCGGGGCTACAGCTACTGGCCGGCGGCTCGTGAGAGAAGAAACAACACGGACGAACCTGACGCTCTCATCAGTGGTGGCCTCAGGCCATGCATCGACCATACTGTACTGCAGATCAAGAACACAACCAAATTAATACATGTACGGCCTGGGATTCCAAGAGAACATGCACAGTTGGCCTCTGTGCATCTCATCATCGACCTGGTCCTCGCATGCAGTGCTCAGATCTGATCTGACCCAACCCAAGTGACCATGCCTGACCCCCACTGACACACATGTAGTACGTACGTGCAATGCGTTATCCAGAATGATCGATCCTTCCAACCGTGGTTCCTTGGCACGGTCGCACGCGTGCTGGATCGACAAGCTGTTTCCGTTATCGTACTGCACCTGTAAGCTTACGCGCCGCTGATAATGTCAGGCTAAAACACGGATGGCTCAACAGTACAACCTCAATGCAATACGTTTTTTACCGTCTAAAAAACGTCTTACAGAGGGGGTACCATATTGGATTGCCCTATACACAGTCAGCGGAAGCTCGCAACAGTGTGCGTGGTATGGACGAAAATACCAAGAGGACACTGATGAGTCAACGCATAATGCAGAACTATGCTACAGCCCAAACAGATCGATTTCGTCTATCTGAGAGAGAGAGAGAGATTGTTTTGTCACTTCGCACGACTAATTTGACATTAAACTGATGTCAGAGTGCTCGTCAAGTGATGCGCCGATACTAGATTTATGACATAATCAAAATGTCAAAATAGACCAAGCTTTATCACAGTAGGATGCAATGCCTTGCTACGACGCCTCTCATCAATTGGTATATATATGCAATTAGTTAGGGTTAAGTCCAACTGTCTGGTCGTCGGTAGTGAGGAGATGGCGCCAATGACGACGAGAAATAAGTTTTCCTTGTATCCTCGTTCCTTGATGTCGTCTTGCATCGGTGGAGCACGTGTCGAGCTTCAGTCAGGGCTAAGTCTTTGAGCTCGTATTTTCTTTGTCTTGTCTAGGTGATCTTTGGCGGGATCTCCGTTCGATGAACTTTAGCCATATGGTGCTTTGTTGGAGAACCTACGAGGTTTGTGTGCCCCTCATCTCCCTGGCAAGAGTTGTGTTATCTTCTGGCCCTTTTCTTTGCCGGCTTCTTTGGGATCACAATCTTCCATATTGTGATTGCCGATGTCTTCTTTTCTATATCGACCACTTCCCGTCGGTTGCTTCTTCAAGCTCCTCAGTTCCAATGCTGGTTGTCCTCATGATGGAACCTCTACATCGCCTTTTCTCCTGGCGGACAATCGAGGCCTTCTGACACATCTCACGCAGACTGTGCTAAATCAAAGGATGACCATCTTTGCCGACGACGTTATGTTGTTCCTAAAATCGGTGGAAGGCGAGATGCAACTATGTATGACGATCCTAGAGGCCATTGCAACAGCGTCCGGCCTACAGGCGAACATGTCAAAAACCTCAGCCATGCCGATTAGATGCTCTGAGTTTCAGATTGAGCATATCAAAGGAGTGATGGGCTCTGCAATTGGGTCATTCTCTTGCAGATACCTTGGTCTACCGCTAAGTCTAAGGAAGCTATCTACAACTCAACTGAAGGATCTAGTGAATCTACTGGTAGCCAAATTGTCGTTCTGGAGGGGATCTGCTTTACCAAAGAGCAGTCGGCTTGTTCTGGTGAAGTGATTTCTATGCGCCATCCGAATTCATGCCATGCTCGCCCTAAATCCGCCACTAAAGACGATCAAGGCCATAATCAAAATATGCCGAGGCTTTTTATAGTGTGGAAAGAGCAGGACCAACGGAGGGCAGTGTGCAGTGGCATGGAAGTCTGTCTGCATGCCATCGTGGGTTGGAGGGCTAGGCATACCAGATCTGTAGTGGCTGAACTTTGCTCTTTAAGCCAGGTGGCCATGGCTTCAGCGCACAGATAAGTCAAGACCTTGGAGCAACTTTGAGATCAAAGTTTCTGATGAGGCTCTGAAAATATTCCAAGTTGCTGCAGTTACAACATTGGGAGACGGATGCACTGCTTTGTTCTGGGAAGACCGCTGGCTACAGGGCTCCAGGGTGCAAGACATCGCGCCCAATATGTACCTCAGAATACCACGCAGACTGAGGAGATCGAGGAGAGTTTTGGAGGCCCTCCAGGGATGTTTGTGGGCCTCAGATGTTGTGCCTGATATCAGCGTACGGATACTGAGGGAATTTCTTGAGCTTTGGCAGAGAACTGTAGTAGTTCAACTGTTACCGAAAACGCCAGATCAAGTTCGATGGCCTTGAGAGGATAAAGGCCAATACTTGGCAAGTTCCGCCTATGCGTCCAAATTTTGGCGATTAGAGGTGACCCCATACGCAGACAGTGCCTAAAAATCAAAAGCCCCCCTCCAATGTCGCTTCTTCACTTGGCTGGCTGCGCGGAACAGGTGTTGGACCTCGGACCGCCTAGCTCGTCTGGGCCTACCATACCAAGCGGCGTGCCCTTTCTGTGATCAACATGAAGAGACGATCAACCACCTTCTACTCACTTGTGTCCTCGCAAGAGCGGTATGGTCCACAGTGTTCGTGGCATAGGGAAAACCGAAGTGGACGCCCGTGGTGGACACAGCTTTAGTTAAATGGTGCAACTTCTGCAAAGTGGCAGACATGGGGCTCGGAGACACCAACACAATCCTCTCCCTATGCATGCGGG
The DNA here is from genome assembly GCA_011799875.1 of Thinopyrum elongatum. NCBI lineage: Eukaryota > Viridiplantae > Streptophyta > Magnoliopsida > Poales > Poaceae > Thinopyrum > Thinopyrum elongatum. Next base: position 523,684,045 of record CM022299.1, read on the forward strand.
AACTTTGGAAACACAGAAACGCGATAGTCTTTGATGGCGCCTCTCCATCGGCAGCAATGATCAAGAGAATCGAGAGTGAGGGTAGATCATGGAAATGAGCAGGTCTACTTAAGGGAATTACGACTCCTTTTGGGGGGCGTTAGCTAGGTGGGCTGATGTGAGTAATTAACAATCTAACTCTAGGTGGACTTGGAGTCCTTGCATGTGACTCTATGTAAGACTCAGGTGGATGAGGCCATTTCCCCCTCTCCCTCTCTTTAATGCATGATATGCACGCTTGTGCATATTCTAGAAAAAGAACTCCTCAGTCTCAACAGGATTGCACTGAGAAGACAAACGCACAAAAGCAGCAACTAACTTTGTTCATGGTACGTCGGTGATGGATGCAGAAGGTAGACGATGCTAATTTCTACAAGGAATTACGTGTAATCTTTTATTCTTATAAAAAAGTTTTGGTGAGGCTGGTTTTATATAATACTATTGTACTATGGTCTTTGCCCTTTCCGCAAAACCAAACAAATTGTTTCTACCAACCGGAGCACTCTAGGAATAGAACAGTTCTCTGCATTTTCAAGACCCGTCGCGTGGTAGATATGTCCGGTCCACCCAAGAACATCACACAAAGTACCCTTGGACCAAAAGACAGTTCTAGCGGCGAAGGATCACATATGCCGTGCATGTTTGCTTTGTCAGTATAGTGTTGGAGATATGCCCTAGAGGCAATCATGTATGATGATATTTTCTATGTGTTTATGAATAAAGATAGTCCTTGGACATTATCAATGATGTGTATCAATAAGTACGTGACTTGTTTGTGAGACTATGCATTGTGTGATGACTATCCTAAAAGGTCCCTAGTCGAAAGGGCTTGTGGACGCGCAGCCAACTAGACTAGCATATGGCACCGTGGATGGCTCGGGCTCACTTGCCATGGAGCATTGGATGCTAGCCGTATACTATGAACTCGGAAGGGTCTGGTCGGATTTGACATAGTCGGATCCGAGTCGAGATAAGGTCCGAGTCGGACGGACCCGACTATGAGACGTATCGATAGGTCATCTGTGAGTCTCTAGTACAACATACGTTCTATATCCCAAGACCTGAGCTGGTGCATGTACTCGGGATGGTGACAAGCCTGCTTTGGACCGACCAAACGATACTCCATGACTGGTTAGTTACAAAGGTAGGTTTCGGCCTTGTCCAGACCCATGCTGCGAGACATGCTAGCCCCTCCGATCAGGAGATATATACTCTGGGCCCCTTGTGTGATCCGACCAAGATAAGTATGGCCATGTGACGAGGATTATGAGATAAACCGGTTTATGGTTGGCATCACTGGAACGAGAAAGATGTCGGGCTAGCACAAGTGTGACAGCCCCGGCTTAATCGTGCACTAACCATACACGCAAATGCACACGATCAAGCCTAAGGACTCACTTGAAGATATCACAACACAACTCTAAAACATAAATAAAGTCATACAAGCTTAATATTACAAGCCAGGGCCTCGAGGGCTCGAATACATAGCTCGATGGCATACAAGTGTCAGCGGAAGCATTAGATATCTGGGTACAGATATATTACAGAAAGAGAGATAAGCCTTCACAGAGGCGGGGCAAAATAAAACTCTACGATCGAAAGGCGTAGGCCTCCTGCCTAGGACCCTCCGAATCCTACTCCTGGTCGTCTGTCGGCTCCTCGTAGTAGTACTCGCTTGAAGGGTAGTAGTAGTAGCCGTAGTCATCGATGGGGGCTGCTATCTCAGGGGCTCCGTCATCTGGCGGCGTTATTTGGATATGGGGAGAAAAAGAAAATAAAGCAAACGTGAGTACTCATCCGAAGTACTCAGCAAGCAAGGATCTACACTACATATGCAACATTTCCAAAGGGGGCTGTATATGTGGACTGGGCTGCAGAAATGCCAGAATAGAGGGGGAAAGCCTAGTCCTATCGAAGGCTAGCATCTTCAACATCTTCAGCAGTCTTGCAGCATTAGAAGAGTGCAGATTAACATAATGTAAAGTAGTAGTAGTATCATCAATCCTCAGCCTGAGATCCTTTCTCGACTCCCTGCGAGAAAGCAATCCCAGAGCCATACTATCCAGTTATCATCTCAAGTTCTAGTTGTACCGATTGGGATACAACTTCGAGTGTCCGTTACCGTAGGACAGGCTATCGATAGATTAGTTCTTCCCTGCAGGGGTGCACCAACTTACCCACCACGCTCGCTTAACTCCGGCCGGACACACTTTTCTGGGTCATGCCCGGCCTCGGCTAAGCAACACGCCGCAACCCGACCTAAGCTCTAAAGAGAGGTCAGCACGCCGGACTAACCTATGCCCCCAGGGGTCTTGGGCCTTCGCCCTGGGAACCCTGCATGTTGCGAGGATGCTTCGGAAGCAAACCTAGCAACCCCTTATACAAGCGCGGTTGCGTTCCCAGTCCAATCCAAAGCGGGCCGCTCCTCGCTGACGTCAATAGAGCTTCGGCTGATGTATACGACGCAGAACGCCCATACTATGCCCACATGATGGTTAGTGCTATCAGGCCAGAGGCCCCTCGGATCAAATATCCAAACCGTTAAGTGTGTTGTTAGTGTGGAAACGAGCAGAGACTCACGAAAGATGTGACCCCGTTGCCCCGTCTCGAGGACTTGCGGCAAGGGCCAAGAATGCCCGGCCACGCCTCATAGTTATCTTGCGGGCACCTCTCAGGTCAACCCGATCCCACATCACTTCACTAAAAAGCTCGCGCGGGTACCCCTTAGGGCCGACCCGTCTTTAGTATCATGGTTCAGTATTCAGTCATAGTATCCAAAGTATCTGGGTGTCTGACACCAAGGGGAACCCTGAGGAATCACCCTCGATGGAATTCCCTCTGATGTTAACGTCAAGGTGAACGGAGGAGGAATCACCCTCGAGGTCCACACTTGAGGAGTTGCGTGACGACGTCGTTATCGGGGGTGGTGTAGGAGGAATCACCCTCACTTACCACGACCGAATAACTAACCTACAAGATTATCATCAGAAGTGCTGACGAGGTATCACCCTCGGCACTCGATAGTAACCCAGCAGTGTCGGCAACTAAGGGGAATGTGACGTGCGGTGTCGGGGCCTGGTCTTCAATCCCGTTGATCGGGTCTTCTGATACTCCAGCGGGGCAGTCGGGATAAGTGGGGGTCTCTGTCGGGTCTCTACCCATCCTATTCTAAGCAGTTTAGGATAAGCAGGAAGGTAACAAAGTAGGTTACAATAAACAGGCTATGCAGCAGATATAGGATAACAGTAGCAGTAGCAGTTCTAATGCAAGTATAAGAGAGAAGAGAGTGGGCGATATCGGAATGCTCAAAAAGGGGGTGCTTGCCTGTCTGCTCGACGGCAAGGGTCTGATCGTCGGGGACGTAGTCGTACTTCGGAGCGGCGTCTGCCTCAGGAGCTACGGCAACGTCGGGGTCTACCGAAAGAGAAGAGGAGGAGGAAACAGGTAAATATAATGCAATCATATGCAACACAGTGCGTGCTATGCTATGATGCAGTGCATGGTTGCCTAAATATGCATCTAAGTCATTTTAGTTATTTTTAGGATTACCGCGGGATTTATTACCCGGTGTGTGTGCACTATTCATCTACCGTAATCGGGCTCGGAGTTACGAGTTCTTCTACGTAGGGGGTTCCGGCATCGAAACAGACGACACGATCAGATTCGTCTCGTCGTTCTGAGCAACTTTCATGTTTTAAGTTTTTCGATCCGAGTTACGGTTTAAAAGTTATTAATTTTCAAAGATTAATTGATTTTCTGGAATTATTTTATTTAACAGAAAATGATTTATGATGTCAGCATGACACAGAGGTGACATCAGCAGGTCAATTGCGGCTGACCAGGGTCAAACTTGACATGTGGGTCCAGTGGGACCCACATGTCAGCCTCTGTTAAGACTAACAATGGATTAATTAAATTAACAGAGTGATTAGTGGGGTGGGCCCCTGATGTCAGCGACTAGTTTAAATAACAGATTAGTTTTAAGATTTAATTAGCTTAATTATCAGAAGGGACCCACATGTCATACTCAGCTAGTGAACAGTAATAGTCGTTGACCAGGTCAACGTGGTCAACCGGGGCACTAGGGCCCGCTGGCAGCCTCTCAGGGGGTGGGTCCCACCTTGCCACGTCGTCAATGTCGCTGGAGTTACTCCGGCGACCATTTGCGCGGTGGCCGATCGCCGGAACGCGTCGGAATTCGTCCACAGGGCTCGGTTCGAGTCGTGGTTTGGTGCATCCGAAAGCTAGAAGATTCGCGCGTCGAGTGGTGTGGTTGGATGAGCTCGGGGGCGACCGGAACTGGGTCGGCGACGAGTGGAGGCGGACGCCGGAGTTCGGGACCTCGCGGATTCGGCGAAAAACAGCGCAAGAGCTCGAGCTGGTTATCTAGGCAGCAACAGTAGCACTCCAGGAGCTCACCAGAGCCACTGGCTTGAACCGTAGTGGCTCGGGAGCTCGCCAATGGCAGCGACGGCGGAGGTCAGATCTCGGTGCGGTGGTGATCTAGCTAGATGGAGCGGAGCGGCTCAGGAGAGGGACAGAGGGGAGAGGAGAGCTCACCGCGCGATCAAGAAAGACCTTTGACAGGTTTGGAGCAGCAGAACGACGACGTTCGTCGGAGGAACGCCGGCGACCCATGGAAGAAGACGAGCTCGATCCAGGTGCTGCAGGGCTCCCCAGCTCCAGCTTTCGGTCGAGGAAGAAGAGGCGGAGGTCGGCGCTTCGCTTGGACACAGCGGAGGAGCAGAAGGGCGCCGGTGACCGCGAGGACGACGGCGTGCGGCGGTGGAGGCGCTCGGTTGGGGTTGAATCTGAGGTAGAGAAGGACGGATCGAGCGAGGGAAGAAGGGGAGAATGACGGGGAGGACCAGGGGGAACGAATGGAGGCTCGGCCTTATCCCCTCCTCGTCCCTGTTTTGTCGGTGGCGCCAGCGTGTCGCGCGCCCGCCGGTGCGCGCGCGCCCGGCCATGTGGGAGGTGACACGCGAGGGAGAGAGAAGAAGTTGGGCCAGGTGGGTCGGGCTCCAGGCACTGTGCACTTGGTCCAGTGCACAGTGGCCTTTTCCTTTTCTTTTATTTCTTTCTTCTATTTTCTTTTATTCTTTTCTGTTTTGTAATAGTTAGGACACTTTTGCATTTTTGTAAAATGTGAGAGTCGACCCAAATATTGATATGTAGTATTAGCCTTTACCAAAAATTGGTTTGAGCAAAGTTGGGTTTCATTTGAAATTGATATGATTTTAAATGTATTAAATATTGCTGCTTTGGTGTTGTTTCATCTTGTTGGAGTCATTTAACTATTCCAAGTAGCATTAGTTACAATTTTGTGAGTGCTTCTGAAATATTTGCTATTTAATGAACATTTTCCCATAAGGTTTGATCAACTTCATATTTCACTTATGAATTTGAGTTGATTTTCAGAATTGAATTTGAAGTGTTTCCTTAATCCAAGTGACTTGGCACTGCAAATGGTCATGCCTTGGCATCATCATCAGCTGATCTTAGTGGCAATTACATAGGGGTGCTACAAAGTCTCCTCCTCTAAAAGAAATTCTCGTCCCGAGAATTTAGGAGGTAGAAGGAAAAAGGCCGGGATATTCTTTCCGAAGATGATCCTCGCGTTCCCAAGTGGCTTCATCTTCAGTGTGATTTGACCACTGGACTTTCAGGAACTTGGTCGTCTTCTGACGAGTTCGACGTTTAGCTTCGTCAAGGATACGGATCGGATGCTCCTTATAAGAAAGATCATCTTGCAATTCAAGTATCTCGTGATCCACTGCGCGATGCGGAGATTCCTTGAAGCACTTACGGAGTTGTGACACATGGAAAACATCATGGATATGAGAGAATTGCGGCGGCAACTCCAATTTATATGCCACCTGTCCACGTCTGGCCACAATTCGAAAGGGACCAATATAGCGAGGAGCTAGCTTGCCCTTGATTCCGAAACGACGGGTGCCCTTCATAGGAGTGACACGAAGATAAGCTTGATCACCTGGTTGATAGATCACACCCCATCATTTGCGATCATAGTTGCTCTTCTGGCGGTCCTGAGCTGCTTTGAGATTTTCTCGAACGATACGGACTTGCTCTTCGGCATGTTGGATAATATCCGAACCAACAAGTGGTCGTTCCCCAGTTTCTGACCAATTCAGAGGGGTTCGACACTTACGTCCGTATAACACTTTGAAGGGGGCCATTTTCAAGCTGGCTTGATAGCTGTTATTATAAGAGAATTCGGCATACGAAAGAGATTCCTCCCATTTCTTACCAAATGATATAACACAAGCACGAAGCATATCTTCAAGCACTTGATTTACTCGCTCGACTTGGCCTTGGGACTGAGGATGATAAGTTGAACTCCATGTAATGTGAGTTCCCATAGCTTGTTGGAAACTTTCCCAGAACTTGGATGTGAAAAGACCGCCACGGTCCGAACTGATCTCCTTCGGAATACCGTGGAGTGAAACGATTCTGGAGATATACAGCTCTGCTAGCTGGCTAGCAGTGATAGTCTCCTTGACAGACAGAAAATGAGCAACCTTGGAAAGTTGGTCGATTACGACAAGAATAGCGTCGTGACCTTTCTGAGACTTGGGAAGACCAGTAAAGAAATCCATCTGCACTTTATCCCATTTCCACAAAGGAATAGGGAGTGATTGAAGAATTCCAGCAGGCTTCTGATGTTCTGCTTTCACGCGACGACATACGTCGCATTCAGCAACATAGCGAGCAATGTCCTGCTTCATTTTAGACCACCAGTACCTCTGTCAAAGATCGCGATACATCTTGGTACTACCCGGATGGATAGACAGTGGTGTATCATGTGCTTCTTTCATAACCTTATCAGTCATAAGCTCGAAGCGAGGTACTACGATGCGGTCTCTGAAATATAATGTTCCATCTTCAGCAATTGAGAAATCCCGGTACTTATCAAGGTGAAGCTCTTTCTTCATCAAGTCAATTTCAGCATCTTTGGCTTGCGCTTCCCTAACAGCCTTTTGAAGGTCTGGCTGTACCACAAGGTTATTAAGAGAACCCTGCGGAACGATACAGACGTTCAATTTGCGCAATTCTTCATACAACTAGGGTTGAGCTTGCTTAACCATGAGGTTGCTACAGTATGACTTGCGGCTCAAGGCATCAGCCATCACATTTGCCTTGCCAGGGGTATAAGAAATACCACAGTCATAGTCCGTGATTGTTTCCAACCATCGCTGCTGACGAAGATTAAGTTCCGGTTGAGTGAATAAATACTTCAAGCTTTGATGATCGGTATAAATCTCACACCAATTACCAAGAAGGTAATGACGCCACTGCTTCAAAGCATAGATCACATCAGCAAGTTCAAGATCATGCACTGGGTAATTCTCTTCATGTGGACGCAACTGTCGCGAAGCATAAGCAATTACCCTTCGCTCTTGCATTAGGACACAGCCTAAACCTTGAAGAGAGGCGTCGCAGAAGATAACAAAGTCTTTACGAGAGTCTGGAGGAGCAAGCACTGGAGCAGAAGTCAGCTTGTCCTTGAGTGTCTGGAAGCTTTCCTGACATTTGTCTGTCCACTCAAACTTAACGCCTTTGTGGAGCAGATTAGTCAGGGGCTTGGCGATCTTGGAGAAGTTCTCGACGAATCGGCGGCAATAACTGGCTAGACCGAGAAAGCTTCGGACTTGCTTGGCATTCTTCGGAGGAGTCCAGTCAAGGATAGCCTGAACACGCTCCGGGTTAACGGCAATACCGTCCTTGGAAATCACATGTCCAAGGTAGGTCACTTCAGAAAGCCAGAATTCACATTTGGAGTACTTGGCATATAACTTGTGTTCTCGAAGCCTCTCCAGAACAAGGCGAAGATGTTCGGCATGTTCTTCCTTATTCTTCAAATATACTAGGATATCATCCAGATATACCATGACGAACTTGTCGAGGTAATCCATGAATATATAATTCATCAGGCGGGAGAACGTAGCTGGAGCATTCGTCGGGCCAAATGACATGACGGTGTACTCATAGGAGCCATAACGAGTAATGAATGCAGTCTTTGGAATATCCTCTTCACGGACACGGATCTGGTGATAACCCAACCTCAAGTCGAGTTTAGAGAACACCAAAGATCCAGCAAGTTGATCATATAAGTCATTGATCCGGGGAAGGGGATATTTATTTTGAATGGTTGCCTGGTTGATAGGACGGTAATCTTGGACCAATCTATTCGTACCATCTTTCTTCTTGACAAAGAGAGATGGTGCTCCCCAGGCAGAGGAACTAGGACGGATGAAGCCCTTCTTAAGTGACTTATCGATTTCTAACTTGAGCTCAATAAGGTGGTGCGGTGGCATCTTGTAAGGATGCTTCGCAATAGGAGTGGTGCCAGGCTTCAAGTCGATGACGAACTCGACAGCTCTAGCAGGGGGTATTCCTGGAAGTTCTTCTGGAAAAACATCTGGGAAGTCGCACACGACTGGAATGTTCTCGATCCCCTCAAGCGGAGAAGCGTTCAACGCGTTCAAGGCATAAATCTGAGCCTCAGCGTTCTGGGTGAGGTGAGCTTGATAATTCACTATCTCATTCGATGGGTGTAAGAGGTGGACAACTTTAGTGGCACAATTGATTGAGGCATAGTGAGCCTTCAACCAATCCATTCCCAAGATAAGATCAATCTTGGAAGAACTCAGGATAATTGGGAGTGCCTGAAATTTCAACCCCTCAGTTTCAACAGTGACTTCGGGGCTGAACAGGGAGGCTCGACATCTACCCGCGGGAGTGTCAACCCCTAACGGATGATGTAGGTTGTCACACTTAACGCCATGCATGAATGCAAAGTCTTCCGACATGAATGAATGCGATGCTCCTGAATCGAATAAAACAGATGCAGGTACGGAATTAACAAGAAGTGTACCCATCACGGTTTCAGGTTGATCTTGAGCTTCAGCCATGTTGACATGATAGTTCTGTCCACGACCATATGAAGGCCTGAAATTGCTGTAGCGAGGCTGAGAATTCCCACGGCCATTACCACGGCCAGCAGAAGGAAGAGCCAACTGATTTTGATTCTGAGAGCAATCTCTGGCACGGTGACCTGGCTGGCCACACTTGAAGCAGAGTCCATTGTCAGGACGTGGTGCAGGAGCTCGAGGTGGCGGAGCTCGAAGAGGCTGCCTCGATGGTGGAGGAGGCAGACGAGGTGCAGCATAAGAAGGCCTATTCACAGGAGCTGCTGGACGGTACATGCTCTGAGGTATCCAGATGTAGCGCTTCTGGGAAGACGAGCCCGAAGATGAGCCCGCTTCACGAGTGCATCTAGTCGCTTCCTTGTGCTTCTTCAGACCAGTCTCGACCATGATTGCCTTATTCACCAAGGTGGCGAAGTCAGGATAGTCTTGGACAAGCAGGGCTAACTGAATGTCATGGTGCAGCCCTTCACGGAACTTCTCTTGCCTTCGATCGTCAGTAAGAACGTCTTCTTCAGCGTAGCGAGACAAGTGAAACTCGCGCTGATAAACTTCCACAGTCTTGTTACCTTGAACGAGACTACGGAACTCGGCCTTCTTGCGCGCTATAACAACTTGAGGAATGTAGCGGGCACGGAAAGCAATCTTGAATTCTGCCCAAGTGACGACGGTACCAGGTGGTAGGGTCTGTCGGTGAGTAACCCACCATTGTGATGCGGGACCCTTCAATAGGTATGTCGCAAAGGTGACATAATTGGCCGGGGCGACATCAGCAGACTCCATCTCATAGAAGATGTCACGCAGCCAGTCATCGGCATCCAGCGGGTTGACTGCGTTGCGAAAGAATGACGGGTTGAGTCTCATAAATTCTGGCAAGGTGATGGAAGGTGGCTGCTGATTAGCATCAGGACGAGGGAATTGCTGCATAATCCCCGTCATGAATTGGCGGTTGAGTTCAAACTGTTGCATCATCGCAGCAATATAGTCAGGCGATGGCGGCGGTGGTGGATTGTTATCACCCATCCTGCTAAATCAACAGGGGTAGTTTAGCAGAAGCCACGGCGAGTATTTTAGGAACAACATGATGTAACTCGACAGAATTTAAGTAGTACAGCAGATGCTTAATAGTAGTCATTAAGTCATACAGATCCATACAGAGTCGGTTACAAACGGGCAGCATAACGGCGCAAATTTAAAAGCTAGACATGCTAGGCGGCGCGTAGGCTCGCGGTAAGGAAGTACACAACGAGACATAGCAATGGCTACATCAACGTCGGAGAAAACCACTGAAACGGGGTAGCTGCAAGTGCTGACGACGGATGTTCATCACAGAAGGATCCTGCGCTCCATGTGCAATCTGATGCAGAACCCGGTCTCGAGCTGAAAGAAGAGGTCCACGTGTAGGTGTATGACCTCCCACAGCAGGCCAATCGATCCCTGGTGGCATCTCGGTCCTGCGCGGGTAAAGAATGTGCTCCGGATGTATCCCTGCACGAACAGCTGGTAGCAACTGCGTCATAGCCTCGTAGAGTCGTACTCGAGTGGCAAACAACTCGATAGCAAGAGCGCGAACAGTGCGATCCAGAGCCTGAGTACACTGAATCAGAATTCGCTGATCGTAGCGACGAGGCTCGTACGGGGCACTGACAGCTGTGTAGTATCCAGAAGCATCTCCAGCAGGGGCATACGGAATATATCGATACTCAGAAACATCCAAGCTGTCGCTGTGCTCTCCCCGGAGACGTGCGACAGCAGAGTAGGCGGCATCATGGACTGCCATCTCAATCGTCACGCCGATACCATGGAAAAGGTGTAGCTCAGTGTCGGAGTCATCCTGCTGATCGTAAATGCGAACATCAGCATAGTACTGCTCCTGGTTGAACTCACGATAAACCTCGTAGACCATGTACTCGGGGCACCAGCGGTATCCCAGCCTGATCAAGAGGGCGATCAGAACAGCTGGAAACCCAGGGACTTCTCGAGCCCAGGTGCGAAGCACAAGCTGCGTCGTAGGGCGCGGGGGAAACAATCGGTCCATCTGAAACAAAGAAGTTCAGGGTTGTCATATGACGAGGAGAAATATATCAGATCTCGGAAAGAAAGGTTTAAACAAAAAAATGGAAAGGAAAATGATTATCAGACTAATCAGAACAATGACAGGGAAATCGCACTGATATCTAGCTCTCCGGATGAATGGAATTTACGAGATCCTAAGTGTCGATGTTAGTAATTTATTAAATCCGAATAGATGAGAGATCAGAGTCCCAGAGTAAAGATCGAGGAATAAAAGATCCTATTACCACCCAGTTGGTGACGTGGGCCCATAAGCCACACAGCCAAGTTAGTAAAACAGTTTTTGGTTTCTAGACTCAACTTCGGCCAATGAGTTGGAAGGGGGATTCCTAGAGGCAGTCGGCTCTGATACCAACCTATGACAGCCCCGGCTTAATCGTGCACTAACCATACATGCAAATGCACACGATCAAGCCTAAGGACTCACTTGAAGATATCACAACACAACTCTAAAACATAAATAAAGTCATACAAGCTTAATATTACAAGCCAGGGCCTCAAGGGCTCGAATGCATAGCTCGATGGCATACAAGTGTCAGTGGAAGCATTAGATATCTGGGTACAGATATATTACAGAAAGAGAAATAAGCCTTCACACAGGCGGGGCAAAATAAAACTCTACGATCGAAAGGCATAGGCCTCCTGCCTAGGACCCTCCGAATCCTACTCCTGGTCGTCTGTCGGCTCCTCGTAGTAGTACTCGCCTGGAGGGTAGTAGTAGTAGCCGTAGTCGTTGATGGGGGCTGCTATCTCAGAGGCTCCGTCATCTGGCGGCGTTATTTGGATATGGGGAGAAAAAGAAAATAAAGCAAACGTGAGTACTCATCCGAAGTACTCAGCAAGCAAGGATCTACACTACATATGCAACATTTCCAAAGGGGGCTGTATATGTGGACTGGGCTGCAGAAATGCCAGAATAGAGGGGGAAAGCCTAGTCCTATCGAAGACTAGCATCTTCAACATCTTCAGCAGTCTTGCAGCATTAGAAGAGTGCAGATTAACATAATGTAAAGTAGTAGTAGTATCATCAATCCTCAGCCTGAGATCCTTTCTCGACTCCCTGCGAGAAAGCAATCCCAGAGCCATACTATCCAGTTATCATCTCAAGTTCTAGTTGTACCGATCGGGATACAACTCTGAGTGTCCGTTACCGTAGGACAGGCTATCGATAGATTAGTTCTTCCCTGCAGGGGTGCACCAACTTACCCACCACGCTCGCTTAACTCCGGCCGGACACACTTTTCTGGGTCATGCCCGGCCTCGGCTAAGCAACACGCCGCAACCCGACCTAAGCTCTAAAGAGAGGTCAGCACGCCGGACTAACCTATGCCCCCAGGGGTCTTGGGCCTTCGCCATGGGAACCCTGCACGTTGCGAGGACGCTCCGGAAGCAGACCTAGCAACTCCTTATACAAGCGCGGTTGCGTTCTCAGTCCAATCCAAAGCGGGCCGCTCCCCGCTGACGTCAATAGAGCTTCCGCTGATGTATACGACGCAGAACGCCCATACTATGCCCACATGATGGTTAGTGCTATCAGGCCAGAGGCCCCTCGGATCAAATATCCAAACCATTAGTGTGTTGTTAGTGCGGAAACGAGCAGAGACTCACGAAAGATGTGACCCCGTCGCCCCATCTCGAGGACTTGCGGCAAGGGCCAACAATGCCCGGCCACGCCTCGTAGTTATCTCGCGGGCACCTCTCAGGTCAACCCGATCCCACATCACTTCGCTAAAAAGCTCGCGCGGGTACCCCTCAGGGCCGACCCGTCTTTAGTATCATGGTTTAGTGTTCAGTCCTAGTATCCAAAGTATCTGGGTGTCTGACACCAAGGGGAACCCTGAGGAATCACCCTCGATGGAATTCCCTCTGATGTTACCGTCAAGGTGAACGGAGGAGGGATCACCCTCGAGGTCCACACTTGAGGAGTTGCGTGACGACCTCGTTATCGGTGGTGGTGTAGGAGGAATCACCCTCACTTACCATGACCGAATAACTAACCTACAAGATTATCATCAGAAGTGCTGACGAGGTATCACCCTCGGCACTCGATAGTAACCCAGCAGTGTCGGCAACTAAGGGGAATGTGACGTGCGGTGTCGGGGCCTGGTCTTCAATCCCGTTGATCGGGTCTTCTGATACTCCAGCGGGGCAGTCGGGATAAGTGGGGGTCTCTGTCGGGTCTCTACCCATCCTATTCTAAGCAGGAAGGTAACAAAGAAGGTTACAATAAACAGGCTATGCAGCAGATATAGGATAACAGTAGCAGTAGCAGTTCTAATGCAAGCATAAGAGAGAAGAGAGTGGGCGATATCGGAATGCTCAAAAAGGGGGTGCTTGCCTGTCTGCTCGATGGCAAGGGTCTGATCGTCGGGGACGTAGTTGTACTCCGGAGCGGCGTCTGCCTCAGGAGCTACGGCAACATCAGGGTCTACCGAAAGAGAAGAGGGGGAGGAAACAGGTAAATATAATGCAATCAGATGCAACACAGTGCGTGCTATGCTATGATGCAGTGCAGGGTTGCCTAAATATGCATCTAAGTCATTTTAGTTATTTTTAGGATTACCGCGGGATTTATTACCCGGTGTGTGTGCACTATTCATCTACCATAATCGGGCTCGGAGTTACGAGTTCTTCTACGTAGGGGGTTCCGGCATCGAAACAGACGACACGATCAGATTTGTCTCGTCATTCTGAGCAACTTTCATGTTTTAAGTTTTTCGATCCGAGTTGCGGTTTAAAAGTTATTAATTTTCAAAGATTAATTGATTTTCTGAAATTATTTTATTTAACAGAAAATGATTTATGATGTCAGCATGATACAGAGGTGACGTCAGCAGGTCAACTGCGGCTGACCAGGGTCAAACCTGACATGTGGGTCCAGTGGGACCCACATGTCAGCCTCTGTTAAGACTAACAATGGATTAATTAAATTAACAGAGTGATTAGTGGGGTGGGCCCCTGATGTCAGCGACTAGTTTAAATAACAGATTAGTTTTAAGATTTAATTAGCTTAATTATCAGACGGGACCCACATGTCATACTCAGCGAGTGAACAGTAATAGTCGTTGACCAGGTCAACGTGGTCAACCGGGGCACTAGGGCCCGCTGGCAGCCTCTTAGGGGGTGGGTCCGACCTTGTCACATCGTCAGCGTCGCCGGAGTTACTCCGGCAACCATTTGCGCGGCGGCCGATCGTCGGAACGCGTCGGAATTCGTCCACAGGGCTCGGTTCGAGTCGTGGTTAGGTGCATCCGAAAGCTAGAAGACTCGCGCGTCGAGTGGTGTGGTTGGATGAGCTCGGGGGCGATCGGAACTGGGTCGGCGACGAGTGGAGGCGGACGCCGGAGTTCGGGACCTCGCGGATTCGGCAAAAAACAGCGCAAGAGCTCGAGCTGGTTATCTAGGCAGCAGCAGTAGCACTCCAGGAGCTCACCAGAGCCACTGGCTTGAACCGTAGTGGCTCGGGAGCTCGCCAATGGCAGCGATGGCGGAGGTCAGAGCTCGGTGCGGTGGTGAGCTAGCTAGATGGAGCGGAGCGGCTGAGGAGAGGGACAGAGGGGAGAGGAGAGCTCACCGCGTGGTCAAGAAAGACCTTTGACAGGTTTGGAGCAGCAGAACGACGACGTTCGTCGGAGGAACGCCGGCGACCCGTGGAAGAAGTCGAGCTCGATCCAGGTGCTGCAGGGCTCCCCGGCTCCAGCTTTCGGTCGAGGAAGAAGAGGCGGAGGTCGGCGCTTTGCTTGGACACAGCGGAGGAGCAGAAGGGCGCCGGTGACCGCGAGGACGACGGCGTGCGGCGGTGGAGGCACTCGGTCGGGGTTGAATCTGAGGGAGAGAAGGACGGATCGAGCGAGGGGAGAAGGGGAGAATGACGGGGAGGACCAGGGGGAACGAATGGAGGCTCGGCCTTATCCCCTCCTCGTCCCTGTTTTGTCGGTGGCGCCGGCGTGTCGCGCGCCCGCCGGTGCACGCGCGCCCGGCCATGGGGGAGGCGACACGCGAGGGAGAGAAAAAGAGTTGGGCCAGGTGGGTCGGGCTCCAGGCACTGTGCACTTGGGCCAGTGCACAGTGGCCTTTTCCTTTTCTTTTATTTCTTTCTTCTGTTTTCTTTTATTCTTTTCTGTTTTGTAATAGTTAGGACACTTTTGCATTTTTGTAAAATGTGAGAGTCGACCCAAATATTGATATGTAGTATTAGCCTTTACCAAAAATTGGTTTGAGCAAAGTTGGGTTTCATTTGAAATTGATATGATTTTAAATGTATTAAATATTGCTGGTTTGGTGCTGTTTCATCTTGTTGGAGTCATTTAACTATTCCAAGTAGCATTTGTTACAATTTTGTGAGTGCTTCTGAAATATTTGCTATTTAATGAACATTTTTTCCATAAGGTTTGATCAACATCATATTTCACTTATGAATTTGAGTTGATTTTCAGAATTGAATTTGAAGTGTTTCCTTAATCCAAGTGACTTGGCACTGAAATGGTCATGACTTGGCATCATCATCAGCTGATCTTAGTGGCAATTACATAGGGGTGTTACAACAAGGATGACAGACTCGCCTTGATCCCGACAACATATATCGTGTGGCAAAGGGAACAGAAGTGTGATGTACAGGTTCGCCTAATCAGTTTCATCGAACACTTGTCGTCGGCACGCTTTGCTAGAGGCCGCTACCGACTAGCCGAGCCGGATGTGATCTGACTCGCTACCAAGTGAACGAGAACCTAAGGGGTCACGCGCTTAAGGGAAGGAATCTATGAGGTCGGATCCGAGGACACTGGTCGGATGTGATCCGAGCCGGACTTGGATCGCGATCGAGTAGACTTTGGGCTTTAGGATCCGTGCGAGACCCAAGTGTTGAGCCCGCGACGGATGTCTATATATAGTGAAGGTGCGGCACACTTATTCGGTTGATCGCTTTGGCGCCGTCACTAGGTTTTGTATGTGTGGCGAATAGCCACCTTCACTCGCTGCCGACTGTGTGATCGGACCTAGCAGTCCGCCATACGGTGTTCCTCCTGCACGCGCGGACACCGTTGGAAACGGTGCACTTGCGCCGCTCCGGTGAACCTGTTCGTGGGATCCGATCGGCCACGTGGGAGATCAACGAGGAGGAGACGCGCTGCCCCAACTCTACTTTCGCTGCATGACACTGCGCGTCTAGTGGTAACGATATGTGATCCATCTCTCGTAGCATGTTCTTGAATATTCTTCGTGTAGGAAAATTTTAATTTACAATCGACGTACCGTACCGTACCTCCAAATATTTTTTGGTAGGAAAATTTTAAGTTACAGTCGACGTACCGTACCGTACC
This sequence comes from Thinopyrum elongatum, assembly GCA_011799875.1. NCBI lineage: Eukaryota > Viridiplantae > Streptophyta > Magnoliopsida > Poales > Poaceae > Thinopyrum > Thinopyrum elongatum. Next base: position 523,700,426 of record CM022299.1, read on the forward strand.
ATAATACTAGAACCCAACATATAGTTCAGTCAGCAAGTTGAGGCCATGTACCTGGGCGTCTTCAGTCCTCAGATTAAATTTGTGGCTGTGCACGCATGCAGCTGTGAGTGGGGTCAGGCTGGTCAGCATGGATCCTTCCTTGACTCGTGGACTTTTGACCGGTGACCTCCTTTTGTTGACATTTCCTGGCTGGGGTCGATACTGGCCAGACCGGACCGCACGAGCTGCTGACCGTGAGGAGTTGTGTGCTTGTGTGGCAGCGTGTGTTGCCCTGGAAACAATCGACGGCGTTCCCTTGGCGAGAAGGCGCCGGCGAAGCCAACGAGTCCGCCCGAGGCTGTATGGAATGGACGACCGGACGAACCTTCATGCTTGACCCGGCCAGTTTTTTTTTTAACATAGTACAGACACAATCGCTTAACGTCCCTATGATCGCATACACGCACACCCTATCTTTATGATCATCTTCGAAAGATTGTGCCGGCCTATCATCTTGAGATTTACGAAGTCATCATAGGCGCCTCGTCGTCGACGGGATCGTCTCCTCCTACTGAAAGCGCATCGCCGTAAATCCTGAAATAAATCCAGGAATAATGCGAGCACCAGGATTTGAACCCTGATAGACTGGGGATACCACTGTCCCTCTAACCATCCAACCAATGGTCGGCCAGTTCTGGGAGTGGCGCACCAATCGCCCCTGTCTAAACGCGACGCGCGGCTGTGCTTGCACCCGAGTTAGGCCTCCGGGCTTTTGCATGTCTTTTCTTTTCTGATGATCGGTCCACCACAGACCGACAATCGTAGCATTTTTTCGGGCCGGCGAAAGGCGTGTCCAGTCTCGCCTTTTTTTAGGGTTGCATGGCCAGCCTGTCAAGACCTCCTATACCGCAACCTGGGCGCTGGGAAAGAGGGTAGCACGCACCCCCTCTCTCCCCACGCGCGACCTTGTTTTCTTTTTGTTTATTTTGTTTTTTTAAAATCAAGAATTTAAAAAAGTTTATAATTTCAAAAAATGTTCACTAATGCAAAACAATGTTCATGTATTCAGCAAGATGTTCCCAATTTCTAAAAAAGTGAATATTTTTCAATTTGAAGGAACATTTTTTTGTATTTTGATGAATACAATTTGAATATTTTATGATTACTTTTCATATTTCGATGAACCTTTTTTTATGAACAAAACATTTATATTCATTGAACATTTTTTTGGTTAGATGAAAAAACTTGGAACTCAAAACAGTTTTTTTTTTTAATTTGATGAACAAATTTTGGAAATCAAGAATTTTTTGAATTCAATGAACATTTTTGAATATGAAGTTCTTTTGGAAAAAACATGAATATTTTGAATATTATGAACATTTTTTAATTCTATGAACAATTTTTTAAATTCAAAATATGTTCACCGATTTGAAAAAACATTCGAGTTCCAAAAAATCACCAATTTAAAAAAAAATCCTCAAATTCAAAAAATACTGGTGAATTTAGGAACAAAAAACAATAAATAAAAAGGAAAATAAGGAAAAAGAAAAAATAAAAAAACGAAAATTAAAAGACAAAGTACAAACAAAAAAGAAAACGAGGAAAAAAAAACCGAAAGAAAAAACAAGAAAACCGGTTTGGGAATATTGTAGAACCTTGCCGAAACCAGAAATGAGCACTTGGGCCGGCCTAGATGTACATAGCGGGAAGCCCGGGGTACGCGCGTGGTCGCTATCAGGTGATCTACGTGCCAAATAGGATCTGCCGTGATCTCCTATTTGGCGATCTGTGCACCAGGAAACCTTGAAACGCTTAGGGTGGGGTAGTCTGGCGTCGTTAGACAAATTCCCGCTTGTTCACTGTCTTTTTCCCGCTCGCGTTCGTTTCGTTGTCTCTAGTTTGCACACCATGTATGTTTCACCCCCCCCCCCCCCCAAAAAGCAGTTTCTTTTAAATTTGGAAAACCTCTGTTTTTTCTGATCTTTTTCTTTACCGCTTCTTTAAATAATTTGGGATTTAAAAAAAGCAACAAATTTCTAAATAATTGTGAATTTTGTAAGAAATGTTCAAGAAATCATAAAATGTTCGTGAATTAGAAACATTTCATGATTTTAAAAAGTATTCATGAACTAAAAATAGTTCAATATTTTAAAAAAAATCATGATTTTGAAAAAAATGTTTGGGAAATCAAAACGTGTTCATGATTTTGAAAAAGGTTCGCATATTCAATGAATGTTACTCCCTCTGTTCCACAATGTAGGGCGCCCGCGCTACATGAGGTCTAAATTTGACCATAAATTTAACCAACGAGACCAACTGCGGTGGGAGAAAAAAATATACCACTGGATTTGTATTTCGGTCTCATTGGTTAAATTTATTTTCAAACTTAGATCTCGGAAAGCGCAAGCGCACTACATTATGGAATGGTGGGAGTATGAAAAGTTTCACAAATTCAAATAATATTCATGAAGTTTCGAAAGTATTTGCAAAAATCAAAACATGTTCATGCATAAAAAATTATTCTGAAATTTCAAAAAATCTTGATCGGTTCTAAAAATGTTCACTAATTCAGAAAATGTTCGTGCATTTAAGGAAAAAACTTCGTTAAAATAGAAAAATGATTGTGAATTTATAAAATAATTCCCAAATTTGAAAAACTTTTTTCTGATCCAAAAAATCAAAAGTTTTGAAAATATTCACGAATTTAAAAATGTTCACGAGTTTGTAAAAAAGTTCACAATTTTTAAAATTATTTACAAATTTTTAAATAATGATCATGAATTTAAAAATTGTTGAGGAATTAAAAAATTACTTGCCAATTCAAAAAATGGTCATGATTGCAAAAAATGCTCACAAATTTGTAAATTGTTTGCAAAAAAGAAAATAACGAGAAAAGGAAAAAAAAGTAAAAAATAAAAAGAAACATGAAAGAAAAAGGAAAAACCGGAAGATTAAACGAAGGAAAAAACCGGTTCAAGGAAGGTTCTAGAACCTTCATAAAACTGGTGGGAAGAAATCCTAAATGGACTCACACAAACTCAGGATTGGGCGATCAAGGGGGGTGCGTACTAGGTCGCTAACGCGAGAGCTCCTATTCGGCACTTCAGGCGCCAGGGAAGCTCCCTGGCGCCCACACTGGTGGGCTGGCCCATGTAGATTTCGCCTGTTTTCCTGGTTCACTCTATCACATTTGGCCAAAAAAAAAGGAAAAAAATGAAATAATTCGCAAAAAAGAAAAATTCGTGAATTCAGAAATGTTCATGGATTTTGAAAAAAAGTTCATTGACTTTGAAGGAAAGTTTGTCAAATTTGAAAAAGATCATCGAATTTGGAAAAAAAATTAATCAAATTTTTAAAAAGTTGACCAAAATTGAAAAGAGTTCATATAATTTTAAACAAAGTTAACCGTTTTTGAAAAAAAATGTTTGAGATTTTTTTAAAAACCGCGCACTAAAGGAGACAAGAAAAAGAAAAAGGAAAAGGAAAAGAAAAAGAGAAAGAGAAAAAGAAACAAACCGAACTGAAGAGACGAAAGAAAAGAACAAAATGAAGTGTGTGTACGTGAGCGGTTGAGTGGCTTGGTGGTTGTTGCGCTCCCTTCCAACCACAACACCTTTTTGGAACTGTTAACAAAAAAAACACGAAGGGGAATGGGCCGCCTAGAGCGAAGCGGCAGTGTGCGTCTCTTTGCAGTTTATACTGTAACGAGCGCCTGAAGTGCGGAATAGGATATACTCGCTAACGTGCTACCGATGTGCCAAATAGGAGAACCCCATTCTAGCCATGCAGACTGTCACCATCGAAGCGGCAGTGTGCGTCTGTTTGCAGTTTATACTATAACGGGAACCTGAAGTGCGGAATAGGATATGCCAGCTAATGTGCTACCGACGTGCCAAATAGGAGAACCCCATTCTAGCCGTGCAGACTCGTCACCATCGGAGATCCCATGAATTAGAATCTGGGAAACAAACTAGCGGACAACTGAAGAGAGTATCCTTACTAACCCACTCCATTGAAGATGCAATACTCTTGTAATCTGTGAGGCATGTTGACTTTTGTCTTAATGTGTTTCAAAACTTGTGTAAGCAAGATGCTATCCTGCAGAGCAATCTTTTGAGCAACACAACTATGTGAGCCCAACTTCTAGTCACAGTCTATCTAATCTTTAGGAAGCTCATGAGAAGGTCAGGAGTATGATTAATAAGCTCCACCCGTGGGGTTAAGCCTTTGGTAGCCAAGTACCAGTTGACAATTGGCGAAACTTCTATACGCTAAACTGATAATTCAAGGCATAGTCCATTGCTCAGTGGTGAAGTAGTCTAATCCCATTGCTCTAGGTAGAAGTTCAACTTAACAGTCTTCACTGAAAAGTCTGGTATATCGAAACATTGTTTGGACCTGATGACAAACTAATGTGCCTCGAGATCTGGGGGTGGGCGGGGGGGGGGGGGGGGGGTTGTTGAATTATTGATGGGTTTTGGCCTATATAAGATAATAATTTCTGGTTAATTTTGAGGCACATGTAGATGCATGGCAAGTGGTGGGAAGTTTAGTACCACCTTTCTAGTTGAGGAGAGTTTAGACCCTGTTTATAAGGGCTGCTCTACCATATGCCATTGGAAGCTTGGGAAGAGAAGAGGTACATGTGCGCTCGTCCTCCGCCGCCGCCCGCCTCGCCACGCCCCCCTTTTGTGCACGCATCGCGTTTTGTGACTGAGCCGAGCCCACAACTATGCACTTTATTTTTGCCGGCCAGGAATGGCTACCCGACGACCTATATAAGGATGAGTTGGCCGGTGCAAGCGACTCAATCTCCCTCCTTGTGCAAGCCTAGCCGTCATTTATTGTTCCTCTCACCGTGCTGCTTCCGGCGATCCCATCCCGACGACCACGTGCACGGTCGGTCGGCAGTGCAGGTGCCTCCGGAACCCGTCCTTCGAGATTCTGCCTGGGAGAAGGGCGATAAGATTTTTGGGGAGCATCTTGGCGCGACTGCTCCCGGTCTGTCCCCGTCTCCGTCCTCTTTTGTTTCGACTAATTCCCCTGCATCGACTCCAACTCCATGGACGATGACGACGCCATGAAGAAGGCCGCGGAAGAGGCCGAAGCCGCAGTGTCTGCTTCGGCCCTTGCCTTCATGTGCTGGTCGTATATGTTCTGCACATAGTTGTTTTGGTTCTATGTTTTATATGTGCTCACATGTTTAGCTATCGGTATGAGTTGCATATTGTGAATGCCATGTTTATGGTTTACTCGTGAATTCGATTAATCGAAAATGTGCTAATATTTCTAGCACATGTGTGGTGACATGAGTCGAGAATTGCTGATGTGGCTTGATATTGATGCGGACACACTGCATGTTTAGATAAATAAATAAAATTATAATTATTCTCTTAGGTATATAGGATAAGATAGGACGTATGTGTCTCCCATAATGCTATTGGACACCTAGCCCTTGGGTGGTCATAATAGATTTGCTTTACCACGATGAGCAAAGGACCGCATACTTACGCATGGGAGTTTGGATGGATGAGATAGATCTAAAGATGAAAATGTATTGTTGGTAGGATTAAACTGGAAGCAGAAGAAGCTATAAGATATTAACTAGCCTGAAAAACGTCTTAAATTTTAAGACGGGGGGAGTAAGATATACATGTGTCACCCATAATGGTGTTGGATACTTTGGGCAATTGTGCGACCGTGCATGCTGTTAACTGCGCTCCAGCATTCCATCGGTGTTTTACTACTACGGCCGTCGACCGTGCTATGAGATGCGTATTTTTGGAATGGTAAATCAATGCCCTCTCCTCTCTAGCAGCTGTGTGCCGCAGGCAGAAAAATGAGGAAGGGGATGCATGAGGCCGGCAGAGGTTCACGTGCCGAGGCCCGTGCCTGAGAGGGGAGCCTTTTGCCAGCTGAGTACGCAGCAGCATAGCAGAACAAATGCTTGCATGGTTTGAGCAATGCAGGATAGAGATCGACTAGGCGCAGTTAATGACGCTGCTCCTCCTTCACCGATCGATGCTCCAAAGGGCTACAACCGCGTAGCGCGCACCAGCTTCAAATTAAAGCACCCGGCCCTCTCCTCCTCGGCGGGCGTCCATGCGCACGTCGCTGCGGCTTCGCCTCTCCTGCAAATATCCGTTTCCGTATATATCGTGTCGCCAGGGCCGGTTGCTCAAACACACGGCTGCCTTGTACTACATCCACAGAGAGAGACAGCAGACACACAATGGCCGTAGCAATGCCAGCCGCGTGCTCGCTTCTCCTGCTTCTCCTCCTGGTTGCGCCGCCGGCGCCGGGCTCGTCGGAGGCGGCAGTCCGGCCGAACCCCAAGATCGTCAACTGGGTCGCAGACAATGCCCGCGCCTCCACGCCCGACAGCTTCGGCGCCCTCATCTTCGACCTCTCCGTCGGGACGCCGCGGCAGACCCTCTCCTTCGTCATGGACATCACCGAGCAGCTCGTCTGGGTGCAGTGCCGCCAACATGGGTTCAGGCAGTCGCAGGCGCCCACCTTCAGGCCCGGCAGCTCCTTCGCCCCGATTGGCTGCAACGACACGGCATGTCAGAGCCTGGCCCCCGACGGCAACTGCACCCACCCCGACGACCACTGCAAGTACGCATGGGACTTCCAGCACCGCGGCAGCGGCGCCATGTCCGGCTACCTCGCCACCGAAACGTCCAGCTTCGGGACCAAGTCCGTCCCCGGCATGGTGTTCGGCTGCAGCGACAACGTCACGGTGCGGGCCCTCGGCGGCGTCTCTGGTTTCGCCGGATTCAGCAGGGCCCCCCTCTCCCTCGTCTCTCAGCTCCACATCTCCAAGTTCTCCTATTTCATCGACGACAACAACGGCAACGACAACAGCTTCCTCGGCTTGGGCGACGCGGGCGCCGCGCCGGCTATGGGCAACAACAGCATGCCGCTGCTGCCGGCCACGACCAAACAGGACAGTTACCTCTACTACGTCAACCTCACCGGCATTCAGGTCGACGGGGAGCTCCTCGCCGACATCCAGGCGGGGGACCTTCGCCGTGCAGGAAGACGGCTCCGGCGGGGTGTTCCTCAGCACAACAATTCCCTACACCTTCCTCCAAGAGGCCGCGTACAAGGTTCTGAGGCAGGAGCTCGTGAGCAGGATTCGGTCACAGGGCGTAGCTCCGATGAAAGCCACAGCCGACGACCTGTGCTTCCTCAAGGAGAACTTTCGCAACGTTAAGGTTCCGAGGCTAGCGCTGGTGTTCGACAGCGCCGACGCGGCGATGGAGCTCAATGTGAAGAACTACTTCTCCATCTACGACGAATGGCGCACGTGCCTCACCATACTGCCGTCGCCGAACCGCGCGGCCGTCCTGGGCAGCCTACTGCAGACGGGCAGGACCATGACCTACGACATTCATGGCGACGGCGGCCAGCTGACATTCGAGCCGGTGGCAGCGGGTGGCCCGGCGCTGGCGCATGCGGGTGCCTCGGACCCGGCGCCGGCCCATGCGCATGCGGGTGCCCCTGCGCCGGCGCATGGGTTGCTCCTCATAACAGGCACTCTTCTGGCCTGGGTGCTCCTCTTCCAGCAGTTCTAGGCTTCTAGCTAGATCATGCGGCAATAATCCTGGAGGAGATCGATGATGTTAATCGCACACGATGATGCATGCGCATGTGTTGTGTTGGTCTACGTGTGTAGTTCTGTGTTGGACTGTTGGACATTTGCATGTGTTCCCTACCAAGCTAGCTATCCTAGAGTGCATGTCTTGTTGCTTTAGCCGTTGTAATCTCAGCCGTTCATGATCCCAGTAAGACATTTATCGATGTTAATTAGTGCTTAGGGCATCTTCAACGCGGACATTAGGACAAACTGCAACCGTCCGGACCGCACGGTCTGTACGTGTTTTATAATCCAATATGGTCCGGTATTAGTCCGCCGATAACGGAGGAAAGGGAGGCTTGGTGAGTGTTCAGACCGCTGCCGTGTCTGTGTCTGACTGCCCTGGACCACCCAAAAAATTCACCCATATCTCTCGCGCTTTTCATCCAACGCCCGCGTCATGATTGTCATTCAGAAATCTCGGTAAACATCATCCATAAATCTTGATAGGTGTTGCCATGACTGCTTGTCCTCAAAGGATCAGGTGACAGTAGAGTAAAACTCACGGGAGAACAAGTAGTACCATGGACGACGCATATACATACTCATGGAACTACCGTAACAGTGTCACTAGTAGAAACACAGGATACTAGTCCCGGTTTTAGAGGGACTTTAGTTCCGGTTCTGGAACCGAGACAAATCAAAAGGGACTAATGCTCAAAACCTTTAGTCCCGGTTTGCTTACGAACCGGGACAAAGAAGGGCCACGTGGCCGCTCTGGGGCGCCCAGGGAGGAGGACCTTTAGTCCCGGTTGACTAAAGGGCAGCCACGCGTCAGCAGCTCCCAGGCTCTGGGTTTTTTTTTGAAGGGGGGGGGGGGGGGGTTTATTAGGGGTTTTGGATGGTTTAATTAGGGGTTTCATATTATGTTAGCTATAGCTACTACATATAGAGAGAAGTGACCTCTCTTTCTCCATGCTTGGTCGATGCTAGCTACTACATATAGAGATAACTCGACGCTACTAAGCAAATGAAGGAACCATTAATTACACAAGATCGTCATGAACATATACTGAGAGAAGTGACCTCTCTTTCTCCGAGATTGGTTGAACAACCAGTTTTCGTATTTCTATCCGACGCTACTACATATATACAATATAACATATCTTACGATCCCTGACATCATCTACCGAAAGTCAGCTTCAATTTCCACATGGTATTCTCTGTCTTTATGTATGACGTGGTCAAGAAAGAATCCCGCCAATTCCTCTTGAATTGCTCGTATGCGATCATTTGGTAGGAGTTCATCCCGCATCTGCCACATCTAATTTAAAGAAGGGGGTCAATACATATATATGAATGAAACTCAACACAATTGATGGTAATAAAATAAAATTGTGAATATTATTGTTTACGTACTTCATATTATTTGTCAGAGTAGCCCCGCTCAGAGGTCGAGCTGCGCATGAACTCGCAAACGTAGTATCCACATAAATGATTCCCGCCTTCCTGCCACAAGCACTTTACGAGAATAGAGTTCAATCAAACTGATAATCAAGCATGATAAATGGTATTGATGAAACTATAATCAATGAGAGATGCGCGGAACTAGCTAGTACTACTTACTTTGGGATGTGTAAATCGCAGCTCATTCGGCAGACCCGGAACCATTCCGGTGAACTTTTTCCATACCCTGCCAGGCAAAGAAAATGATTACTTGATATCAGGAAATGAACGAAAGTTGCCGATATGATGCGATAATGATTGAACTTACTTCTGGAGCATTGCAGTCATGTCCACATATTCCTGAGGATCTTTACGTCTCGAGTCTAAAACAGTTACTACTCCCCCATTAAGCTTAATCTCTAGCAGAATAAAGTGAAAGCTGCGCACGCATAACTCATCAATTACATTACTTAACCTCGAGTAAGCGAAACCGAATATGCACAAGACAGTAACACTCACTTGAAGTTGTAAGGAAAGAGTATTTTCCCTTTGTTTTGATGTCGAAGGAACAATTGTAGCAAGTTTTCCTCAGTTTCTTCGACTCTCTTTTTTACCGACCATTCATTTACGGTATTTGGGCTAATGAACCCAATGTCATAGATTTGTCTTTCCTTGCATTCGACGATCTTCAATCTGCATAATATAGTGAGGATAATTATATATACATGCAATGAACGAGCTAAGCTAGAGACTTAATTGCAGAAGTAATACTTACAGCCAGTAGCAAGTCATGAGTTGTTTGTCGAGGGCCTCTTGATTGAATAACTGGAATAACTCCACAAATTCAACAGGCAACACCTCAACTCCAATGATGTCGTGTTCCTCTTTAATTCTCAGCAACATACTGTCGGCCCCACTCTTCCTGCAGGTATCCATGTACCATTCATGCAATCTTCGCATCATCGTTGTTAGAGGAGGATGATCAGGTTTGACGAGAGGCTTCCCGTGCTCGTATCTGAAGATCTCTACTGTCTCTAACATTTCAAACTATAGATCATCGCCCAGGTAATCACCAAGATTGGTACCGGGCAGTAGCCCCGGATGATTAGCGACGATATCGCTAGACACCTTGAGCGGGGGGCACGATTGCTTCGCCTGTTCGCCGAGCTGGGGAATTGTTTTCCCACTTCTTCGTTTTGCTTCTCTTGCAGCACTGCAAGTACTTCCCGACCGCTCCGCTTCCTTATATGTCCTTTCAATAATGCGCTCATAGTTGGATTGCGGCGGATACGGTGGTGGTCGCTTAAGGGCACGCAGAGTGCGCTTCACTTTCACCTGATCTATTGTTTCCTTCGGAGGTGGAGGTTTCTATGCAAAATGGGCCTCCACTTCGGCAGCACTGATTTCCGCGTTTTCCTCGTCGGTCCTCTCATATGGTAACTTTTCCAGAGGCTTGAGGCTTGGACCATATTTGAATTTCTTCCCGCCTCTTGTACTGCTAGCCGCTGGAGCGGCGCCATCTCTCCTCCGCCGTTGCTGACGCGGCGGAGTCCGCTGACACGCCGGAGGAGGCGGAGTGCTCCGACGCGCCGGAGGAGGCGGAGTGCCCTGATCACTCGCCGGAGGAGGAGGCGAAGTGCCTTGACTCACCGGAGGAGGAGGAGGAGGAGGCGTCCAGTTTGGAAGCTTGATGTACTTCTTTCTCCATAGACAGCTACTCCTTAAAGCATTTACCAGATGAATCTCCCCTTCACCTGTAGGGTAGTCAAGCTCCAGCTCCTCAAATCCCTCCATTATTTCATCCACCGTCACAACAGCATAGCCATGTGGAATCGGACGGCAATGAAAAGTTCCCTCAGCTTGAGGAGGTACAACAGAGCCGACCGCCGCCTTCAAGGTCAGGTTCTGGCATTTCGTCATTAGTTCGCAATGTTCAGCCTCCGTGATACTATCCACGGGGTAGCGAGGAGCCGTGAAATCAGGCTGAACGAGCTCCGTGGAAGCCACGCTGCTTCTCCGCTGTGATGGTGGGGTAGCTTCTGGGGCAGCGTCGAAGCAAGGATCTTCGTGCCGCTGAGATGGTTGGCCGGTAGCTCGCTGGCTCTCAAGTTCCTCTAGCTTTGCTATTCTTGCATTGAGCTTCTGCATTTCGCTTGCTTTCGCTTTCCTCTTTCTCTCTCGGCTTTTATAACCACCGCTGTCGGGAAACCCATGCACCCACGGAACGGAGCCTGGTGTGCCTCAGAGGGCCTTTGTCAGCTTGTCCTTCTCTCTGTCGGGAATGAACGTCCCTTCCTGCGCTGCCTTGATTGCTGCCTGGAGCTTCTTGATGGGTATTGCAAGTTGCTCGTCTGTCCAATGACACTCCCTTGTTTCTGGGTCCAAAATTCCCCCAACCCCGAAGAACCAAGTCCTTGAACGATCTGGCCAGTGCAATGTCGCTGGTTGGACCCCTTTAGCAAACATGTCTTGTTCAGCTTTGTCCCACAACGGACGGGCTTTGTAGTAGCCACCTGACCCCGTGTGATGGTGATACAGCTTCTTTGCAGCATTTTTCTTGTTTGTCAGTGACCTTTTCTTACCCTTCTCCGATTTCTTGTAGGACACAAATGCGGGCCAGTGATCTCTTATCTTCTCATATCGACCGATGAATTCTGGAGTCTTTCCTTTGTCGACAAACTTTGAGTTCAACTCTTTCTTCCAGTTCCTGAATAGTTCTGCCATCTTCTTAAGAGCATACGCCTTGACCTTTGGCTCTATAACTGGGTTATTCGGCTCCTCCTCTGGCGGGAGGCTGAAATTTGTCATCAGCGAGGTCCAAAGATCATCTTTCTGTCTATCCTCGACATAAGATACTTTAGGGTCGTCCTTACTCTTATTCCATTGCACGATGCTGATCGGGATACTGTCCCTAACAACAACTCCGCACTGATGTACAAATGCGTACTTGGTCCGCTTGGGAGCAATCGGTTGGCCATCTTTCGCCACTTCTGTGATCGTGAACCTTTCATCCTGGCGTAATCTTTTCTTCGGGCCTCGCCTCCTTACGGAAGTTTGGCTCGATCCGGAGGGCTGAAAGAATAAAGAAGCGTTAATATATGTACATACCAAAACAATTAATGCATCAAGTCAGCACAGGCTTAATTAATATATATACCTCGCCGGACTTTGCAACAGCTCCCTCCTTCGTCCGATCACCGGAGCCGTCATCATGATCTCCTTCCTCCGCCATTCGGTCACCGAAGCCGTTATGATCTCCTTCCTCCTCCATTGTTGGATTACCGGAGCCGTCATCCTCTCCTTCCTAACCATCGGTGTCGTTGAGAAACGACAAGGGATCAGCACCGGCGAGGATTATATCCCCCAGCAACTGTTCTTGTTCTAAGTCTCTTTCCATAGTTTCTGCAAATATTACAACATGGCAATATACAAACATGAGAGATGGATTAGTGGCAAACATAGACCTAGCTAATCACAACAAGGAGTCATATGCATATATGAGCAATGGATTAGTTGCAGACCGCCTCTCTCATGCATGTCCGACGTCCCCCCTCATGTCGAAGTTATCGGGCCGGGGTTATACTTTCAGGAGAGGACACTTTGCAAAATATAATCGCTATGCAGGGAGGGGGTAGATCGACAACGCTCTTTCTTCTAGGGTTTGGGTGGCCTCGAGAGTTGGTCGGGCGAGCGGACCGGGAGTAAATTAGTAACTTTTAACTTGGTAAATTTGGGTGGCCTCGACAACGCTTCTAGGGTTTGGGGTGGCCTCGACAACGCTCTTTTAACTTGGTAAATTCGGGTGGCCTCGAAAACTCTTCTAGGGTTTGGGGTGGCCTCGACAATGCTCTTTTAACTCATTTAACTTGGTAAATTCGGGTGGCCTCGACAACGCTTCTAGGGTTTGGGGTGGCCTCGACAACGCTCTTTTAACTTGGTAAATTTGGGTGGCCTCGACAACGCTCTTTTAACTCATTTAACTTGGTAAATTTGGGTGGCCTCGACAATGCTTCTAGGGTTTGGGGTGGCCTCGACAACGCTCTTTCAGTCCCGGTTTGGGTGGACTCGAGAGTTGGTCAGGCGAGAGGGGGTTGATCGACGTCCCCCCTCATATCACCACAATGAAAATCATCTATGTATCATCAATCCATCCATCCATCCATATATACATACATCAATCCATCCATCTATATATATGAAAAAAATTCTATGAGCATAAAAATTTCTATGAACATAAAAAAAAATCTATACACATCAATCCATCCATCCATCCATTCTTCTATGAACAAAAAACTTTCTATGAACATCATTGCTCATATATCAATGCATACATCCATGGATCATCATTGCTCATATATCCATGGATCATATATAAAAACTTTCTATGAACAAAAAAAAGTTCTATGAACAAAAAACATTCTATGAACATCATTGCTCATATATCAATGCATATATAAAAACTTTCTATGGATCATCATTGCTCATATATCAATGCATATATAAAAACTTTCTATGGATCATCATTGCTCATATATAAAAACTTTCTATGAACAAAAAAAAGCATACATCAATGGACAAAAAAATTCTATGAAAAAAAAATTATACATCAATGCATACATATCCATGGATCATCCATACATCTGCATATACATACATACATCAATGGACAAAAAAATGTATGAACAAAAAAAAGGCAGAGCAGGCCGGGGCGGCGGCGGCGGCGCGGCAAGCAGAGCAGGGGCACGACGCGGCAAGCAGAGCAGGGGCGGTGGCGCGGGGGAAGGGGGGCTCACTGGGGGCGGCGTCGGGGCAGGGCAGGGGAGCGGCGCCGGCGTCGGGGCAGGGAGCGCGTCGATGGAGCTGAAGGCTGGCGACGATGAGGAACAGGCTTGGGGGCGCACGCGGCGACGGGAAGGAGGGCGCGCGAGGAGGTCCGGGCTTGAGGGCGTCGGCGAGGGCGCGGTCCGGCAGCCTGGCGGCGTCATGGTGTTCGCCGCGGCGTCGGGGGGAAGAAGAACTGAGATTGGAAAACGCTAAGTGTCGGCTTATATAGCAAAGCCTTTAGTCCCGGTTGGTGGCACCAACCGGGACCAATGCCCCCCATTAGTCCGGGTTCGTGACACCAACCGGGACCAAAGGTCAGTTTTCGTCAGCCCAAAGGGCGGGAAGCAGAGACCTTTGGTCCCGGTTGGTGAAACGAACCGGGACTAAAGGGGCATTGGTCCCAGTTGGTGCCACTGCTACTTCTTGAGCTTGCGTTGGTTTTTCCCTTGAAGAGGAAAGGGTGATGCAGCAAAGTAGAGATAAGTATTTCCCTCAGTTTGAGAACCAAGGTAACAATCCAGTAGAAGACAACGCACAAGTCACCGAATACCTGCACAAACAATAAACAACTTGCACCCAACACGATAAAGGGGTTGTCAATCCCTTCACGGTTATTTGCAAAGTGAGATCTGATAGAAATAGATAAAAGGTAAAATAAATATTTTTGGTATTTTTGGTTTATAGATCGGAAAGCAAAAGATTGCAAAATAGTAGATCAGAAACTTGTAGATTGGAAAGTAAAAGATTATATGATGGAAAATAGACCCGAGGGCCATAGGTTTCACTAGAGGCTTCTCTCAAGATAGAAAATATTACGGTGTGTGAACAAATTACTGCCGAGCAATTGATAGAAAAGCGCAAAGTTATGACGATATCTAAGGCAATGGTCATGAATATAGGCATCACGTCCGTGTCAAGTAGACCGACTCCTGCCTGCATCTACTACTATTACTCCACACATCGACCGACTCCTGCCTGCATCTAGAGTATTAAGTTCATGAAGAACAGAGTAACGCATTAAGTAAGATGACATGATGTAGAGGAATAAACTCAAGCAATATGATGTAAACCCCATATTTTTATCCTCAATGGCAACAATACAATACGTGCCTTGCTGCCCCTACTGTCACTGGGAAAGGACACCGCAAGATTGAACCCAAAGCTAAGCACTTCTCCCATTGCAAGAAAACCCAATCTAGTTGGCCAAACCAAACCGATAGTTCGAAGAGAATTACAAAGATATCAAATCATGCATAAAAGAATTCAGAGAAGATTCAAATAATATTCATAGACAAGCTGATCATAAATTCACAATTCATCGGATCTCGGCAAACACACCGCAAAAAAATATTACATCGAATGGATCTCCAAGAACATCGAGAAGAACGTGGTATTGAGAATCAAAGAGGGAGAAGAAGCCATCTAGCTACTAGCTATGGACCCGTAGGTCTGAGGTAAACTACTCATGCTTCATCGGAAGGGCAATGGTGTTGATGTAGAAGCCTTCCGTGATCGAATCCCCCTCCGGCAGGACACCGGAAAAGGCCCCTAGATGAGATCTCACGGGTACAAAATGTTGCGGCGGTGCAAAAGTCTTTTTGTGGATGCCTCTGGTGGTTTGGGCATATAAGAGTATATATAGGCGAAAGAATTAGGTCAGGAGGTGCATGAGGGGCCCACAAGGGTGAGGATGCGCCCTCCGTCCTTGTGGCCGCCTCGTGGCTCTTCCAACTTCATCTCCAAGTCTCCTGGTTTCCTTCTGGTCCAAGAAAGATCATCGCGAAAGTTTTATTCCGTTTGGACTCCGTTTGGTATTCCTTTTCTGCGAAACCCAAAAATAGGGGAAAAACAGGAACTGGCACTGGGCTCTAGGTTAATAGGTTAGTCCCAAAAATAATATAAAATAGCATATTAATGCATATAAAACATCCAAAACAGATAATATAATAGCATGGAACAATCAAAAATTATAGATACGTTGGAGACGTATCAAGCATCCCCAAGCTTAATTCCTGCTCGTCCTCGAGTAGGTAAATGATAAAAACAGAATTTTTGATGTGGAATGCTACCTAACATATTTATCCATGTAATTTCTTTATTGTGGCATGAATGTTCAGATCCGTATGATTCAAAACAAAAGTTTCATATTGACATAAAAACAATAATACTTCAAGCATACTAACAAGATAATTATGTCTTCTCAAAATAACATGGCCAAAGAAAGCTTATCCCTACAAAATCATATAGTCTGGCTATACTCCATCTTCACCACACAAAATACTCAAATCATGCACAACCCCGATGACAAGCCAAGCAATTGTTTCATACTTTTGACGTTCTCAAACTTTTTCAACTTTCACGCAATACATGAGCGTGAGCCATGGACATAGCACTATAGGTGGAATAGAATATGGTGGTGGTGGAGAAGACAAAAAGAAGGAGATAGTCTCACATCAACTAGGCGTATCAACGGGCTATGGAGATGCCCATCAATAGATATCAATGTGAGTGAGTAGGGATTGCCATGCAACGGATGCACTAGAGCTATAAGTGTATGAAAGCTCAAAAAGGAAACTAAGTGGGTGTGCATCCAACTTGCTTGCTCATGAAGACCTAGGGCAATTTGAGGAAGCCCATCGTTGGAATATACAAGCCAAGTTCTATAATGAAAAATGCCCACTAGTATATGAAAGTGACAACATAGGAGACTCTCTATCATGAAGATCATGGTGCTACTTTGAAGCACAAGTATGGAAAAAGGATAGTAACATTGCCCCTTCTCTCTTTTTCTCTCATTTTTTTCTCTTTTTTTTCATTGGCTTCTTTGGCCTCTTTTTTTTCATTGGCTTCTTTGGCCCCCTTTTTTTTCCTCACATGGGACAATGCTCTAATAATGAAAATCATCATACTTCTATTTACTTACAACTCGATACTAGAACAAAATATGACTCTATATGAATGCCTCCGGCGGTGTACCGTGATGTGCAATGAATCAAGAGTGACATGTATGAAAGAATTATGAATGGTGGCTTTGCCACAAATACGATGTCAACTACATGATCACGCAAAGCAATATGACAGTGATGATGCGTGTCATAATAAACGGAACGGTGGAAAGTTGCATGGCAATATATCTCGGAATGGCTATAGAAATGCCATAATAGGTAGGTATGGTGGCTGTTTTGAGGAAGGTATATGGTGGGTTTATGGTACCGGCGAAAGTTGCGCGGTACAAGAGAGGCTAGCAATGGTGGAAGGGTGAGAGTGCGTATAATCCATGGACTCAACATTAGTCATAAAGAACTCACATACTTATTGCAAAAATCTATTAGTCATCGAAACAAAGTACTACACGCATGCTCCTAGGGGGATAGATTAGTAGGAAAAGACCATCGCTCGTCCCCGACCGTCACTCATAAGGAAGACAATCAAAAAATATCTCATGCTCCGACTTCGTTACATAACGGTTCACCATACGTGCATGCTACGGGACTCACAAACCTTTAACACAAGTATTTCTCAAATTCACAACTACTCACTAGCATGACTCTAATATCACCATCTTTATATCTCAAAACAATCATAAGGAATCAAACTTCTCATAGTATTCAATGCACTTTATATGAAAGTTTTTATTATATCCCTCTTGGATGCCTATCATATTAGGACTAAATTTATAACCAAAGCAAATTACCATGCTGTTTTAAAGACTCTCAAAATAATATAAGTGAATCATGAGAGTTCATCAATTTCTATAAAATAAAACCACCGCCGTGCTCTAAAAAGATATAAGTGAAGCACTAGAGCAAAATTTGCCTATCTCAAAAGATATAAGTGAAGCACAAAGAGTATTCTAATAAATCACGATTTATGCGTGTCCCTCTCAAAAGGTGTGTACAGAAAGAATGATTGTGGCAAACTAAAAAGCAAAGACTCAAATCATACAAGACGCTCCAAGCAAAACACATATCATGTGGTGAATAAAAATATAGCCTCAAGTAAAGTTACCTAGACGAAGACGAAAGAGGGGATGCCTTCCGGGGCATCCCCAAGCTTAGGCTCTTGGTTGTCCTTGAATATTACCTTGGGGTGCCTTGGGCATCCCCAATCTTAGGCTCTTGCCACTCCTTATTCCATAGTCCATCAAATCCTTACCCAAAACTTGAAAACTTCACAACACAAAACTCAACATAAAATCTCATAAGCTCCGTTAGTATAAGAAAATAAATCACCACTTTGGTACTGTTGTGAACTCATTCTTTATTTATATTGGTGTAATATATACTATATTCCAATTTTTCCATGGTTCATACCCCCCGATACTACCCATAGATTCATCAAAATAAGCAAACAACACAAAGAAAATAGAATCTGTCAAAAACAGAACAGTCTGCGAAGATCCGAATTGTTCTAATACTTCTGTAACTCCAAAAATTATAAAACATTAGGAAAACATAGGAAAATTTTATATCAATCTCGTATAAAAAATTCAGGGTTTTTCAATGCTCCACTGAATTATTAAAATTCCGAGACAGGACGCAAAAGTTTCTGTTTTTCAGCAAGATCAAATCAACTATCACCGTAAGCCATCCCAAAGGTCTTACTTGGCACAAACACTAATTAAAACATAAAACCACATCTAACCAAAGGCTAGATGAATTATTTATTGCAAAACAGAACCAAAAAAGCAAAAACAAAAATAAAATTGGGTTGCCTCCCAACAAGCGCTATTGTTTAAAGCCTTTTAGCTAGGCATTGAGATTTCAATGATGCTCACATGAAAGACAAGAATTGAAGCACAAAGAGAGCATCATATAGCATATGAAAAAAATCTAAGTCTAACATACTTCCTATGCATAAGCATCTTATAGGCAAACAAATTGTCAAGGTAAGCAAAAACTAGCATATGCAAGGAAGAAAGAAACAATAGCAATCTCAACATAACGAGAGGTAATCTAGTAACATGAAAGTTTCTACCATCATATTTTCCTCTCTCATAATAATTACATGTAGGATCATAATCAAATTCAACAAAATAACTATCACATAAAATATTCTCAACATGATCCACATGCGTGCAAAGTTGACACTCTTCCAAAATAGTGGGATTAACATTAACTAAAGTCATGACCTCTCCAAACCCACTTTTATCAAAAATTTCATAAGATTGAATATTCTCCAAATATGTGGGATCTAAAGTTGACACTCTTCCAAACCCACTTTCAATATTATTGCAAACATTATTATCAATCTCATATTCATCATGGGGCTTAAATACAATTTCAAGATCATAAGAAGAATCACCCCAATCATGATCATTGCAACAAGTAGTAGACATAGCAAAATTAGCATCCCCAAGCTTAGGGTTTTGCATATTATTAGCACAATTGACATCAATAGAATTTATAGTAAAACCATTGCAATCATGCTTTTTATTCAAGGAGCTATCGTGAATCACTTCATAAATTTCTTCATCACAATTTTCAGATTCACGAATTTCAAGCAAAACTTCATAAAGATAATCTAGTGCACAAAACTCACTAGCAATTGGTTCATCATAATTGGATCTCTTAAAAAGATTAGCATGTGGATGAGGATCCATAAACTTTTAGCAAGCGAAGATGCGAGCAAAAAGAAGGCACATGGTAACACAAGCAAACAAAAGATCGAACGGAAAGAAGGGCGAATCAAAAGGCAAATCTTTTCGAAAATCGTTTTAGAAGTGGGGGAGAGGAAAACGAGAGGCAAGTGGCGAATAATGTAATGCAAGAGATGAGAGTTTATGATGGGTACTTGGTATGTCTTGACTTGGCGTAGATCTCCCCAGCAACGGCGCCAGAAATTGGCAAGTTGACGGGAGACAAATCTTGACTCTTGACTTGGCGTAAATCTCCCCGGCAACGGCACCAAAAATTCTTCCTGCTACTTCTTGAGCTTGCGTTGGTTTTTTTCTTGAAGAGGAAAGGGTGATGCAGCAAAGTAGAGATAAGTATTTCCCTCAGTTTGAGAACCAAGGTATCAATCCAGTAGGAGACAACGCACAAGTCACCGAATACCTGCACAAACAATAAACAACTTGCACCCAACGCGATAAAGGGGTTGTCAATCCCTTCACGGTTATTTGCAAAGTGAGATCTGATAGAAATAGATAAAAGGTAAAATAAATATTTTTGGTATTTTTGATTTATAGATCGGAAAGTAAAAGATTGCAAAATAGTAGATCGGAAACTTGTAGATTGGAAAGTAAAAGATTATATGATGGAAAATAGACCCGGGGCCATAGGTTTCACTAGAGGCTTCTCTCAAGAAAGAAAATATTATGGTGGGTGAACAAATTTCTGCCGAGCAATTGATAGAAAAGCGCAAAGTTATGACAATATCTAAGGCAATGATCATGAATATAGGCATCACGTCCGTGTCAAGTAGACCGACTCCTGCCTGCATCTACTACTATTACTCCACACATCGACCGACTCCTGCCTGCATCTAGAGTATTAAGTTCATGAAGAACAGAGTAACGCATTAAGTAAGATGACATGATGTAGAGGAATAAACTCAAGCAATATGATGTAAACCCCATATTTTTATCCTCGATGGCAACAATACAATACGTGCCTTGCTGCCCCTACTGTCACTAGGAAAGGACACCGCAAGATTGAACCCAAAGCTAAGCACTTCTCCCATTGCAAGAAAAACCAATCTAGTTGGCCAAACCAAACCGATAGTTCGAAGAGAATTACAAAGATATCAAATCATGCATAAAAGAATTCAGAGAAGATTCAAATAATATTCATAGATAAGCTGATCATAAATCCACAATTCATCGGATCTCGGCAAACACACCGCAAAAAAGTATTACATCGAATAGATCTCCAAGAACATTGAGGAGAACGTGGTATTGAGAATCAAAGAGAGAGAAGAAGCCATCTAGCTACTAGCTATGGACCCGTAGGTCTGAGGTAAACTACTCACGCTTCATCGGAAGGGCAATGGTGTTGATGTAGAAGCCCTCCGTGATCGAATCCCCCTCCGACAGGACGCCGGAAAAGGCCCTGGATGGGATCTCACGGGTACAGAAGGTTGCGGCAGTGGAAAAGTATTTTCGTGGATGCCTCTGGTGGTTTGGGCATATAAGACTATATATAAGCAAAATAATTAGGTCAGGAGGTGCACGAGGGGCCCACAAGGGTGGGGGGCGCGCCCTACCCCCTGGGCACGCCCTCCGTCCTTGTGGCCGCCTCGTGGCTCTTCCGACTTCATCTCCAAGTCTCCTGGTTTCCTTCTGGTCCAAGAAAGATCATCGCGAAAGTTTTATTCCGTTTGGACTCCGTTTGGTATTCCTTTTCTGCGAAACTCAAAAACAGGGAAAAAAACAGGAACTGGCACTGGGCTCTAGGTTAATAGGTTAGTCCCAAAAATAATATAAAATAGCATATTAATGCATATCAAACATCCAAAACAGATAATGTAATAGCATGGAACAATAAAAAATTATAGATACGTTGGATACGTATCAGCCATCAACCGGGACGAAAGGGGGGCATTCGTCCCAAAGGGCTGCGGCTGGCACGGCGTTGGGCGGGTGGATGTTTAGTCCCACCTCGCTAGCTGAGGGCCGCCGATAGTGGTTTATAAGCGCAGCTGCGCCACCCCTTTCGAGCTCCTCTCTTATGCAGGCCTACGGGCCTAAACGCGTCTCTGTGCCTATGGGCCTACTGGGCCTGCTGTGGGCCTGCATCCTGGCCAAACTAGCGGGTTGGGTTTCTGCTCGTATGCAGGCCGTGGTGGCCCAGTAGGCGGCATTTTTTTTAAATTTTTTTCCAGTATTTTTGTTTTGTTTTTTGCTTTATTTATTTCTTTT
This sequence comes from Thinopyrum elongatum, assembly GCA_011799875.1. Lineage (NCBI taxonomy): Eukaryota > Viridiplantae > Streptophyta > Magnoliopsida > Poales > Poaceae > Thinopyrum > Thinopyrum elongatum. The sequence continues at coordinate 523,722,118 of CM022299.1, forward strand.
GTTTCTACTTACAGCTAAATACTTAGAGTTTTTGAGTGATTCTTTTTTGCTTTAGGTCAAAAAAATTATAAACTTTCTGTTAGTGCCATTAGTTTTCAAATTTGAATAGTTTAAATTTGAATTCTTTGAAATTTGTGTGAATCTCTAGTTTATGAATAACTTTACTTTAAAAATAGATTTTTGAGTGATTCTTTTTCCTGCTATTTAATATTAGTGTGTTTTATCATTATATTCAATTTGGTAATTTTTAGATTATTTTAAATGTGTGTTTTAATCAAAACAGATTTTGTTATTTTAGTTTGCTATTAAAGTTTCTAACAAAAAAATACTTTATGAAAATTCTTTTTGCTATTAATGTTTTGAACAAAAAATACTTTGATAATTTTAGTTGCATAAATTTTATATAATTTTAGTTTCAAAAATACTAGAGGTTTATAAAAGCTTTTTAGTTGATTCTTTTTGCTATTGAAGAATATTATAGTTTTGTTTTAGTTGATCATAACACAATATTTTAATTGATTCTTTTTAGTTCTTTATTTTTTGCTATTAGAGTTTTATAAAAGTTTTCTAGTTCATTCTTTTTGCTATTAGTTTATTCTTTGAGCTAAATGACCCTGAAATTGAAAAGCACTACAAATGAACTCTGAAAAGGTTGAAAGTTGGCATGGTATCATCATTTCACCCACATAGCATGTGCTAAAAAGTTGAGAGGGTTACGACAAAAACTGGATGCACTTCATGTACAAAATGGACAATCTCTTTCGAAGTATCAGGGTTTCGGACGAAAACTCATCTGTTACAAAGGGATTTCATTTTTTTGAACTTATTTGAACTCCAGACTTTTTGTGTGTTTAAAATGCACCATTCAAAGCCACATCATAAATTTCAACCCTTTCTGAATTCATTTGGTATTTTTCATGCATTTATTGATTTTTTGAGCTAAATGACCCTGAAATTGAAAAGCACTACAAATGAACTCTGAAAAGGTTGAAAGTTGGCATGGTATCATCATTTCACCCACATAGCATGTGCAAAAAAGTTAAGAGGGTTACGGCAAAAATTGGATGCACTTCATATACAAAATGGACAATCTCTTTCGAAGTATCAGGGTTTCGGACGAAAACTCATCTGTTACAAAAGGCATTTCATTTCTTGACATGTAACTGCAGTAATATTCTAGATCAAAGGCATCATCAGAATAGTTGTGGAGAGAAAGTCTTCACTTTTTCTTCGCATGTGTCCCTTGCTTATTGCGCCGTAACCATGGATAATCTTCATCGTTTAACAGGGTGCTTGGGTCAGCCTTGACTTTGAAGGGAGGAATTTCATGAAACTTTTCATAATCTTCAGACATGTCTGTCTTGCCCTCCACTCCCACGATGTCTCTTTTCCCTGAAAGAACTATGTGGCGCTTTGGCTCATCGTATGATGTGTTCGCTTTCTTATCTTTTCTTTTTCTCGGTTTGGTAGACATGTCCTTCACATAGAAAACATGCGCCACATCACTGGCTAGGACGAATGGTTCGTCTATGTACCCAAGATTGTTGAGATCCACTGTTGTCATTCTGTACTGCGGTTCTACCTGTACCCCGCCTCCTGACAGATTGACCCATTTGCACCCAAACAAAGGGACCTTAAAATCATGTCCATAGTCAAGTTCCCATATGTCCACTATGTAACCATAATATGTGTCCTTTCCCCTGTTGGTTGCTGCATCAAAGCGGACACCACTGTTTTGGTTGGTGCTCTTTTGATCTTGGGCGATCGTGTAAAATGTATTCCCATTTATCTCGTACCCTTTGTAAGTCAATACAGTCAAAGATGGTCCCCTGGCCAATGAGTACAGCTCATCTGTAACAGTGTTGTCACCCATGAGATGTGTTTGCAACCAACTGCCAAAAGTCCTGATGTGTTCACATGTAATCAAGTCGTCACACTGCTCCGGGTGTTTGGAGCGCATAATATTCTTGTGTTCATTGACATACGGGGTCACCAAGGTAAAATTCTGTAGAACTGTGTAGTGTGCTTGAGACCAAGAATGCCCGTCCCTACATATTATTGACTCCGCTCCTAGCGTGACTTTTCCAGTCAGTCTCCCCTCATACCGCGATTGAGGGAGACAAATCTTCTTAAGGTCAGGAATGAAGTCAACACAAAACCCAATGACCTCCTCTGTTTGATGGCCCGTGGAGATGCTTCCTTCTGGCCTAGCATGGTTACGAACATATTTCTTTAAGACTCCCATGAACCTCTCAAAGGGGAACATATTGTGTAGAAATACTGGGCCTAGAATGGCAATCTCGTCGACTAGATGAACTAGGACGTGCGTCATGATATTGAAGAAGGATGGTGGGAACACCGGCTCGAAACTGACAAGACATTGCACCAAATCACTCCTTAACCTTGGTAGGATTTCTGGATCGATTACCTTCTAAGAGATTGCATTGAGGAATGCACATAGCTTCACAATGGCTAATCGAACGTTTTCCAGTAGAAGCCCCCTCAATGCAACCGGAAGCAGTTGCGTCATAATCATGTGGCAGTCATGAGACTTTAGGTTCTGGAACTTTTTCTCTGCCATATTTATTATTCCCTTTATATTCGACGAGAAGCCAGACGGGACCTTCATACTGAGCAGGCATTCAAAGAAGATTTCCTTCTCTTCTTTGGTAAGAGCGTAGCTGGCAGGACCTTCATACTGCTTTGGAGGCATGCCGTCTTTTTCGTGCACATGTTGCTAGTCCTCCCATGCCTCCGGTGTATCTTTTGTCTTCCCATACACGCCCAAGAAGCCTAGCAGGTTCACGCAAAGATTCTTTGTCACGTGCATCACGTCGATTGCAGAGCGGACCTCTAGGTCTTCCCAATAGGGTAGGTCCCAAAATATAGATTTCTTCTTCCACATGGGTGTGTGTCCCTCAGCGTCATTTGGAACAGATAGTCCACCGGGACCCTTTCCAAACATTACTTGTAAATCATTGACCATAGCAAGTATGTGATCACCAGTACGGACGACGGGCTTCTTCCGGTGATCTGCCTCGCCTTTGAAATGCTTGCCTTTCTTTCGACATTGATGGTTGGTCGGAAGAAATCGACGATGTCCCAGGTACACATTCTTCCTGCATTTGTCCAAATATATACTTTCAGTGTCATCTAAACAGTGCGTGCATGCGTGGTATCCCTTGTTCGTCTGTTCTGAAAGGTTACTGAGAGCAGGCCAATCATTGATGGTTACAAACAGCAATGCATGTAGGTCAAATTCCTCCTGGTCGTGCTCATCCCACACACGTACACCTTTTCCATTCCATAGCTGTAAAAGTTCTTCAACTAATGGCCTTAGGTACACATCAATGTCGTTGCCGGGTTGCTTAGGGCCTTGGATGAGCACTGGCATCATAATGAACTTCTGCTTCATGCACAACCAAGGAGGAAGGTTATAGATACATAGAGTCACGGGCCAGGTGCTATGATTGCTGCTCTGCTCACCAAAAGGATTAATGCCATCCGCGCTTAAACCAAACCATACGTTCCTTGCATCACATGCAAAGTCCCCCCACGTTCTCTTGATTTTTCTCCACTGCGACCCGTCAGCGGGTGCTCTCAACTTCCCGTCTTTCTTACGGTCCTTTTTGTGCCATCGCATCAACTTGGCATGCTCTTTGTTTCTGAACAGATGTTTCAACCGTGGTATTATAGGAGCATACCACATCACGTTGGTAGGAACCCTCTTCCTGGGGCGCTCGCCCTCAATATCACCAGGGTCATCTCGTCTGATCTTATACCGCAATGCACCGCATACCGGGCATGCGTTCAATTCCTCGTACTCACCGCGGTAGAGGATGCAGCCATTAGGGCATGCATGTATCTTCTGCACCTCTAATCCTAGAGGGCAGACAACCTTCTTTGCTTCGTACGTACTGTCGGGCAATTCGTTATCCTTTGGAAGCTTCTTCTTCAATATTTTCAGTAGCTTCCCAAATCCCTTGTCAGTTACACCATTCTCTGCCTTCCATTGCAGCAATTCCAGTGCGGTACCGAGCTTTGTGTTGCCATCTTCGCAATTTGGGTACAACCGTACATCCATTGCCGGTTCATCTGCGTGTATTATATATAATTAAGTGTGTCAAAAACCATTACAAAACATCATGAATAGAGAAGTGACCAAATTAATAGAAGTTCATCATCACATTAAAACCAAAGTACAGTAGTGATCAAATGTTATTACTGAAAAAATAAACACATAAAGTTCATACATAGTTCTCATTGAACAACATATAGCTCTCTAGAGCATCTAATTAAAACATACATTGAAACTATGTAAACCATTTCAATGCAACAACAAATGCGATCACAATCGCAACTAAGGTAACAATTGATCCAACGGCATAATGATACCAAGCCTCAGTATGAATGTCATATTTTTTAATCTTTCTAATCTTCAAGCGCATTTTATCCATCTTGATCTTGTGATCATCGACGACATCCGCAACATGCAACTCCAATTCCATCTTCTCCTCCTCAATTCTTTTCAATATTTTCTTCAAGTAATCATTTTCTTTTTCAACTAAATTTAACCTCTCGACAAGAGGGTCGGTTGGCATTTCCAGTTCACATACCTCCTAGATAAAAACATCTATGTCACGTTGGTCGGCATAATTGTCATAAACACTAAATGAAACAAATAGTTGTAAAAGATAATATACCACATCCGAATCATAGAGAGGACGAGGGCCGACGGGGGCGGATACCAAAACCATCGCACTATATAATAACAAACAATAATAAAATTAAGAAAATTATACAAGTATCTATCTAAATCATACAAGTAAGAATTTTTTTCTTTTAGAAAGAAGATAAGAAGAAGAGGCTCACCACGGTGGTGCCGGCGACGAGATCGGCGCGGGCGATCGGCGGCGGTGAGGATGGGGACGGGACAGGACGGACCGGCAAACCTAGACAAATCTTGAGGAAAATGGAGCTTGGACAAGGAGCTTCGAGAGGAGAAAGCTTAAGTGTGGCTCGGGCATTTCATCGAACACCTCATGTGCATAGGAGGTGAGCTAGAGCAACACACACCTCTGCCACGGCCGGCCAAAAAAACAGAGCAGTGGCTCTGTTCGCGAGCAGGGGCGGGGGTATATATAGGGATCTCTTTAGTCCCGGTTGGTGGCTAAAACTGGGACTAAAGGACAACATTTGGTCCCGGTTCCAGCCACCAACCGGGACTAAAGGTGCTGGGCCAGGAGCGAGGCCCATTGGTCCCGGTTCGTGTCTGGAACCGGGACCAAAGGGGTCAGACGAACCGGGACCAATGGCCCCCGAGGCCCGGCCGGCGCCCTGGCCTCACAAACCGGGACTGATGCACCCTTTGGTCCCGGTTCGTGAGTGAACCGGGATTAATGCCCTTACCCAGGCCTCAACCAAAGCCCTGTTTTCTACTAGTGCGTGTTTGGTTGGAGGTAATTATAGTCAGGGAATAAGAATTAAAGGGGTACGAAGACTTCAAATCTATTGTTTGGTTAGGGGGATTGAGAATTTACAAAGGAATAGGCATGGGATTTGAGACTCCAACTCCCACCATTTTATTAACGGGTCATCATAACTTATCCCTAGTCTAGTCCCTCGTAATTCCCATGAACCAAACAAGGGAATACAAATTCTCCTCAAATTCTCACACATAATTCTTATCATGCGCTAAATAGGGGATTGGGAATAAAACGACTCATCCCATGTCTAATCACCGTTGTTAGCTGTCGGACTGTACTCATTATCTTTTAGTACGTTTGGGATTTCTTTCCTTCAAAAAAGAGCCGTGTGCAATAATTAGACAGAAAGAAATTTACACGCCAAAAAAGAAGGTGCCACCAGTACAAAGCTATTCTCCCTCCGTTCTTTTATATAAGGTGTATTTATTTTTTCAAAAGTCAAACGAATGCATGTTTGACCGAGTTTTTAGAAAAATATATCAATGTCCACAATATGAAATTTGTATCATTTGATCGATCATGAAAAGTAGTTTCATATTTTACTATTAGGTATTGCAGATATTTTTATTTTATTGTACAATCTTGATCAAACATTCAAATGGTTGACTTGCACGGAAATTAATAAACCTTATATTCTGGAATGGAGGGAGTAGATAGCACGACCGTATACAAACCTGCAACCTAAACAACGATGAGCCACCAAAGGATCCCGGCACATGCGTCGGCGACCCGTGACCTAGACAAAGTAGTAGCACCCCAAGCAAGCAAGAACAACAAGGACCACCAACATTTGTCTTTGCATTTTATTGATATTTTGTTTATGAAAGACGATTATGTGGATTGGCATTTTACGAGGTTTTATGGCTATCCTGGGTGGGACAATAAGCATTTATCTTGGGCTGATCTCCCCGAGTTACACAACCGCGCATCATATCCTTGGGTTGTCATGGGTGATTATAACGAAATTTTGTATTCCTATGAGAAAGAAAAGAGCAATTCTAGATCAAATAGAGTGATGAGAGAATTTCATAACTGTTTGGGAGAGTGTGGTTTGGAGGATATGGGATGTATTGAAGATCCTTTAACTTGGAGGAGAGGCAAAATAAGGGAGAGACTCGACCGTGCAATATGTAATTTAGAATGGGCGAATAAATTTCCTAGAGACGCAGTCATAAATGAAGAACATATACATTTGATCATCGTCCTCTCATCCTGGAAACGGTATTTTTTGATGGCAATATGTTTAATCGTCTGTGGGGACGAGTGGAACTGTATGAAGCTCGATGGCTCTGAGAGGAGACAATTGTGGAAATTATTCGTACAACATGGGATAAATCAAAGCTGGTGGGCATTGGACCATCGCTCGCTGAGCATACACAAGCGATGCAAGCATACTTATATATATGAGATCGTGATATTCTGGAGGGTCCGAAGAGAAGAATTAATAAATTTAAAAAAGAATTAGAGAAGCTGTGAAGGGGGCCTTTGAATGCAGATTCTCAAACACGACAGAAGGAAATTCTTGTCCTTATTGAAAATCTTTTTGAACAAGAAGAGATTTTTTTAGTTACAACGTAGTCGTGCAAATTGGCTCTGCATGGGGATCGTAACACCTCTTTCTTCCATAATGTGGCAATGTCAGAAAGAAGAAAAATCGGATCAAGAAACTCCTTGATGATACTGGTGTTTGGGTGCAAGACACGGAGTTGAAGGACCACATTAAGGGGTATTTTTCTAACCTTTTTACCTCAGAATTTACCCAACCGAACTCCGAGGTTATTTCTCTGGTCGAAAGAAAGGTAACCGACGAGATGAATGCTGCTCTTCTCGCCCCCTATTTGGCTGAGGAAGCCCGAAAGGCTCTTTCTAATATTGGTGATTTAAAAGCGCCTGGCCCTGATGGCCTTCATTCTATTTTTTACAAATGATTTTGGTCTATGATTGGAGATGATCTGACCGAAGAGGTCCTACATGCAGTGAATAGGTGTTCTATACCGTATGGTTGGAACGATATAGCAATTTGTGATGATCCCAAAGGTAAATTCTCCAAAAAAAGGTAACTCAATTCGGACCACTGAGTTTGTGTAATGTGGTGTACAAGGTTATATCAAAAATGATTGTTGCACGATTGAAGTTAATCCTATCATATATTATCAGCCCACTCAGAGTGCCTTTGTGCCTGGAAGAATGATTAGAGATAACATTTTAGTGGCATATGAGTGATTCCATGGAATTAAAAATAAAAGAGTGAGAAAAGAGGGTCTATGTGCCATCAAACTGGATATGCACAAAGCATACTACTGAGTGGAGTGGTCTTTTTTAAGGCAATTTTGTTAAAATTAGGGTTCAGGAGAATCAGGTGAATTTGATTATGCAATGTGTATCCACTATGGAATACCGTGTTCGATTTAATGCTGAAGAAACTGAGAGATTTAACCTACTAGAGAATTAATACAGTGGGATCCTCTCTTTCCCTATCTATTCCTGTTAATTGTTATGTACTGATGGCCTGACCGCCCTTTTGGCTCATGCGGAGGAGAATGACAATATGACCGGAGTAAAGGTCAGTAGGATGCCCCACCAATTTCCAATCTTCTCTTTGTCGATGACTCTTTGATCCTTATGCGATCTAGTGCCATGAATGCGGAGGCTCTGAAATCAGTTTTGGATTCTTATTGTGTTGTTTCGGGGAAAATGGTGAGTGTAGAAAAATCAAGCATCTTTTTCAGTCCTAATACGAAAGTGGAAGACAAGGCACAAATTTGCACAACTCTGGATATAATGACTAAAGCTCTCAGCGACAAATATTTGGGCTTGCCAGCTTGTAGGATCAAAAGTAAGTCTAGAGGGGGGGGGGTGATTAGACTACCTAACCAAATTTTAGCAAATCTAGCAAGTCAAGCATCACCTGCACATGCAATCCTATGATTATAGCAACGGAAAGTAAGACATTGCACATGTAAGTAAAGGAGTGGTTTTGAGAAGGCAAACGCAATGGGGACACGGAGATTTTTTGCGTGGTTCCGATAGGTGGTGCAATCGTACGTCCACGTTGATGGAGACTTGAACCCATGAAGGGTAATGGCTGCCCGAGTCCATGGAGGGCTCCACCCATGAAGGGTCCATGAAGAAGCAACCTTATCTATCCCACCATGGCCATCGTCCACGAAGGGCTTGCCTCACTCGGGTAGATCTTCACGAAGTAGGCGATCTCCTTTCCCTTACAAACTTCTTGGTTCAACTCCACATCATGTCGGAGGCTCTCAAGCGACACCTAACCAATCTAGGAGACACCACTCTCGAAAAGGTAATAGATGGTGTGTTGATGATGAACTCCTTGCTCTTATGCTTCAAACGATAGTCTCCTCAACACTCAATCTCTCTCACACAGATTTGGTTTGGGTAGGAGAAGGATTGAAGTGGAAAGCAACTTGGGGAGGCTAGAAATCAAGATTCAAATGGTAGGATGCGAATCTCTTGATCTCAACACATGAGTAGGTGGTTCTCTCTCTCTCAGAAAACGAATGGTGGAAGTGTAGCTTCGTTTTGATGGCTCTCTTGCTAAGTAAGAGGGGTGGAGGGGTATATATAGCCTCCACACAAAATCCAATCGTTACACACATTTGACCAAACTCGGTGGCACCGACTGGAATTCTCGGTGAGACCAACCTATGCAAAAGATATGAATGTTGGAGGTCTCGATGGGACCGACTGGAAACATCTCAGAGCGACCGATGTGCAATGGTAGGGAAAACCTCGCTTCGGTGGTACCGATTGCATCATCTCGATAAGAGCAAAAAATTACAATAAGGCAACGGAAGGTTGGCTAGCCATCTCGGTGGCACCGATTGCAAAACTCAGTAAGACCGAAATAATTGCAACAGATGACAGAGAGTTGGCAAGGCCATCTCGGTGGGACCAAGATCCATATTGGTGGATCCGATTTGTTAGGGTTTGGCTGTGGCAGTGTCCAAATGAACTTGGTGGGTCCGGGCAGGTAGGATTCGATGGGACTGAGTTAGCTTGAAGGAGTTTTGGACATATTTGGATAGAGAAAGTGGCTGAGGGTTTCGAAGCAATATCACTAAGCACTTGAGCAACCAGATCATCATCAAAACCTCATCCACTTTTAATAGTATTGGTTTCCTATGGACTCAATGTGATCTTGGATCACTTAACCAAAAATGAAGAGTATTGAGCTTTTGCCAATCCATGTCCTTGGCATCTTGAGGGGTACACATTCACTAGTCCTTGCCATGCCAATAATTGAACTTCCTGAAATCTTTATCTTGAATGGACATTAGTTCAATGAGATATATGTTGTATTAATTACCAAAACCACCCGGGGATTAGTTGCACTTTCACAGCTAAAGTGGATATGGATAAGAGTGATTGTTTTCAATTCATGATTGATCGGATTATCATGAAAATTAGTGGATGGAAAGAAAAATTGTTATCAGCTGGAGGGAAAGAAACCCTCGTGACTCCTCAAGTCTGTTGTTCAAGCTATCCCCACATATGCCATGTCCATCTTTAAAATTCCTAAAAAAATTGCAAAGGAATAATTGATGCGATGTCACATTACTGGTGGGGGTGACGAGGAAAATCGGAAGAGGATGCATTGGATGGCTTGGTGGAAGATGTGTGTGCCAAAAGATCAAGGAGATATGGGCTTCCGGGACTTACATCGTTTCAACCTGGCTTTGTTGGCTAAACAAGCGTGGCGTCTTCTTGGCAATCCTTACTCTTTATGTGCCACTATCTTGAGAGCTAAGTACTTTCCTGATGGCGACCTGATGAATGCAAGTTTTAAAAAGGGATCCTCCTTTACATGGCAATGCATTATGGTGGAAGTCACACCACTGAGAAATGGCTATACCTGGCGAGTTGAAAATGGACAAAATATCGACATTTGAAAAGATGCATGGATTCCGAATTATGCAAATAGGAAAATCATTACTCCTGGAAGAGGGCACCTCCTGTCGAAAGTTTCTGATCTTATTGATCCAGTCACACATTTTTGGGATGAAGACTTGGTGAGACAAACCCTGTGGCTAATTTATGCTCAACGAGTCCTCGCGATTCCCCTTCCTATGCATAACATGTTGGATTTCATTGCTTAGAGTTATACAAAAATGGGTTATTCATTGTTTGTCAGCTTATTTGATAGAATGGAACCAACAACATTGGAGAAAATTGCAATATACCAATGGTATGGGACGAACCAATGCCAATCCCATTTGGGGTAAGATTTGGAAATTGTCTTGTCTGGTGAAGGTAAATAATTTTATTTGGCGTACGTTACACGGAAATCTCTTGTGTCGTGTTACGCTTGCTAATAGACACATGAAAATTTTGCCCACATGCCCATCCTGTTTTAAAGAGCTGGAAGACACAAAGCATGTGTTGTTTCTTTGTCTAAAAGCAAAGGAGGTTTGGAATAAGTTGGGAACGCACAAAGTGATTAACAAAGCTTGTGCTATTGATAGTGCGGGAGAGACGGTCCTTGAGTTCTTGCTTCTTATGTCGGACCAGGATTTATCTATTTTGGGTATATAGAATGTTCGTGAATTGATGGACATAACCACTTGGTACGGTGGGATCGATGTAAGTTGGGGTTCATGAGGGAAAGCTTCAAGATGCAAACTAGACTTCAATGGGGGTTCGTGTTATAACGGTAAATTTGGTCAATGCTCACTTCCCTAATGCCTCCAGCAAAAAAGGGTTTGGAGTAGACCTCCAATTGGTTTTGTTAAGTTATAAAATGTGGAGCCATCTTTTGATTATGATATGCTTAGGGGCACAACGGGTGCTGTACTTAGAGATGACAAAGAAAATTTCATTGTCGGTGGAAATTGGAAGATTGATTGGTGTGCTGATGTTTTGACAGCAGAAGCTTTGACTCTAAAGTTTGGCTTGTCTCTTGCAAAAAAGCGGGTTGCAATCGTCTTGTTATTAATAACTCCAATAATATGAAAATCATTGATACAATGAAGAATGGTGGATGGTCTGTGAGAGCGGCGACGTCAGTTTTTGATGATTGTTATTTTCTGACTTGTGATTTTTCTCTCACTAGTTTTGAAGATTGTAATAGAGGAACGAATAAGGTTGCCCATGAACTTGGTAGGTTAGTGAAATTTTCTATGACAAGGAATTGGTTTGAGGAGACCTTGGATGATATTGCAGCTTTTCTTATAGACGATGTAACCGTTATTTGCATCTAATAAAGTTTGTTATTTTTGAAAAAGGAAAAAAAAAAACAAAGACCACCAACAAGCACGAAAAAGCATAGATTATGCACCGAGGACAAGCCCACTTGGTATATTCCGGACTATGCTCATTATCCTTTTAAATATTCTCAATCTCAAAGTAACTCCACGATCGCTCACATCAGAACTACAATCTTCAGCTATTTTTTTTTTCTGCTTGCACCTCCGATTAGAAAGGAGACGGCGGTAGCATCGACGCCGTCGACTAATGTGCCGATCCGCCCACTCTGACTGTGTTCGACGCATGCGCGCCTGCTGAACTAGCCTTCCTCCATGTCGTTGCCCTGCTTCGCCAGTGCCTCGTCGAGCTCCCGGATCACCTCATCCGCGGACGCGATGTCCGCCAGAAACTTCTCAGCGGTCTCCCGATGCCTGGCATTTACCGAGCTGAGCGGAGGGACAGTGCGCGGCTCCGGGAGCTTGCGCTTCGTCCCCGCCGGCGGTAGCTCCTGGTGACGACGGGCCAGGCGGTCCATGGCCACGACCGCGTCCATCTTCTCTTCTCGTCGATCGATGCAGGGGTTCGGCTTCCTTTGCTTTCGCTGCCGCTGGGTGTTGTTGCGTTTGCTCGATGCACGGTGGGGGCTTCGCGATCGCTTCGTTGCTTTATAACGACAACAACAAAGGGTGCCGAGCCGAGCCGATCCCGACTATGTCTCCGAGTCGACTAGGAATTATATTCCGCATGTGCACGTGTGCCACGGCCACATCAGTTTTCCTTTATTTTTTTTTGAACTGAGTTTCCATGTACCCGCAAAGAAAAGCGATCACGATCCTGAACAGTGAACAGGGAGAAGAAAAAAGGGAGGAGAAAACATGCAACCGTCGGTCCGTCGCCATCCCACGGCCATTTGCATATTGCTCGCCACTGCCAACATCCTCATGTCCTCCAGGCGTCCCCGTCTAAGCCATCCCACTCAGACCATTTCTGTTATGCAACCTGCTACGCTACTGACATGTTACATGTGCAATTGCAAATAAGAAATCATAAGCTAGAGAGGCAAAAGCTCATAAGTAGGAACAGCACGGCACACATCACATGTAGGTTCTGAACCTCATCATGATTCACCAAGTAAAAGGGTGCAAAGTTGTAAGTAATTCGGATGAACCTCCACACCTGACAGGCAGGCACAACAGACGGTGAAGTTTTCACAAGCTAACCTGAAGCTGTCGTGTCTCCTTCACATGTTTTCACCAACCTGTACTTAGGTTTACCTATGTTCTACCCATATAGTAAGTACTATACTCCTGCTACCTTACCGTACTGTGTTTCCCGTTTTTTACAATTTCACCCACCTTTACTCATTGACCAAATACTTGTTACTCTCAGTGACTTTTCTCCTAGGGTGTTCACATCACTCCATCATCATTACATAAGCTAGGCAACCAAGAAACAGACCCTCTCCTTCGTTCGCCACGTGATGCTCAATGATGGACATGGAGGATATGTATAGAGCTTCAACCTTTGCCTTATCAAGACAGGTCTTACTGAGTTCACTTTTCAGTGCATTAATTGACTCTTCGAGTTCGATGACCTTCCTTGTTCCTGATCTGATATGTTTGCTATTGTCTGAATCGGGTTCCTTTGTCTTTTGCTTCAGCTTTGAAAGCCTGTCATCAATAGAAGCCTTTCTAGCTTGTAGCATCTTGATTTCAGACCGATAAAAAGCTTCCTCCATTATGACGTTCCGATACACCTGAAGTACAAATGATCAAAGAATAAGAACAATTAGAACGTGTTCTTTCTGACAACAAAGAATGAGAACAACCAATGCGTTAGAATCAGTTTGGGAATGAGAACAACCAATGTTTTTTCTGGGCACAATCAGTTTGGGAATTCAAGTATATTCCCAGCCTCTAACCAGCCAGGTTATGTTTTTGAGCGCCATATGCAGTTGGGGGGAGGGAGCCTTGGCAATTTTCAGCAGACATGGATGAGTGTTCAGAGAACTGGTCAGGGGACAGATCATGGGAATTTTGGAACTGGTTTTGTAAGTGTAGGTGCTAGTAGCAATGCTAATGGAAATTTTGAGACTGGGTACATGGGTGCTGGAAATAGTTGCAATGCTAAAGAGAATTTTGGGACTGGTTTTGTTAGTGCTGAAGCATGTAGTAATGCTAATACTGATGCTAGTAGGCCCCCTTTCATCTGCTATAAGTGTGAACTCCCTGGGCACAGGGTTAAGGACTGTAAAACTCTGTTGTTTTGTGTTAATTGCACTAAACGAGATGCTCATCTATCCCACAAATGTATTCTGCTGACGCAGCCCAAAGTATTACCTCATCAAGTTGAAAGACGGTCTGGTATGCCCTTTCAATCTCGTCCTCAGTTAACTTTTCCATCTCCACCTGAGTTCAAAAAAAGAAACAATTTAACCTATGTCGGGGGATGAACCCCGGGCAGGCAACGAAACCCGGATCCTTTTAAAAAACATTGGGACCAGCATCGCCCCTCCATCCGGCTCGTACTTGGCCTGGCCCTTTAACCCGACCAAGCCCTTCAACCCGGCCAAGCCCTTCAACCCGGCCAGGCCTGCCAGCGCACGCCGGCCGAACCCGGCAATCCGAGACTTCTCCAACAAGCTAGCGCCCTTGTGGCGTCTTCCTCAACCCGGCCACGGGTCAGCTCCCGTCCCATCCAAGGCGTATGATGGAGCAAGTCCCCGTAGAGGGGACGAGCGTGGCTACAGTGCCCCACCAACTCTTCTGAATGGCAGGAGCGCGGCAATAGTGCCCCACCTGCTCCGCTGACCAAGGCCGGCGTGGCAACAGTGCGCCCCTCGTCCTGCTGACGCAAGCCGATGGCGACCTGGCGGTGCGCCACTGTAGCTGAGCCGGCCCAACCACTCCGTGACGCACGATAAGACGGAGAACAGGGCCCTCTGGCACACGGGGCCTGCGCCCGGAGAACCCGGCGACTCCTGGCACCCGGCAGGTCCCAGCTCCGGGTTCCCAGACGCTGACATCCCGGCCCCATGGCCTTGTACCTTTACCATTGTAACCCTGGGGGGTTGACCTGTAACCACCCCCCCCCCCCCGCGCGCGCGGAGCCGTCCATGTACACGGGCGAACGCTGGGTGAGCACATGCGATCTAGCGAACACAGGAGAGAATCCACCAATAGAGCAACACACACATACACATGGAGAAGGAGCAGCCAGAGCCTTGGCCTGCATCCCTTCCTCCCCCAAACAGCTCCAGGAGCGACTCTGTACTGATACATATAAACCACTCTCGGCAGGACTAAGGGTGTTATCTTTCCGGAGAGCCCCGAACCTGGGTATGTCTTGCGTCCCGCACTCGCTCATGTCGACCTCGCTTCTGGAGCCCACCGGTGCCCTCGAGCCTATCCCTCTCTTTAGCCATCCCATGGCATCTGCCGTGCGCCCACCACGACAGTTGGCGCCCATCGTGGGGCCGCTCGAGGTCCCGGCCGTAGACATGTTCCAGACGGGGCCCCTCGTCGATTCCAGTGAGCACGTTGCGCACGATGCGTCCCCCAAGCCCGTCGCGCTGGCGGCCGACGTCATTGACGCCCTCACCGCCACCTTCGCCGCGCTGCGCATCTCCGACGTGCCCGCGGCCGACGAGTACCCCAGCAGGGTGCTCGACGTCTCCGACTCGCCCGTCCCCCTCGGCGACGACATCTCCGCCGGGGCGGAGACCCCCTACGTCCGGGTAGAGGTATTCGTCACCGGCTCCGGCTCTTCTTCATCTAGCAAGAAGGCCACCGCCGCCAGGGCCATGGCGGATCACGCCAGCTTGGCCGACCCGTTGCGCGCCACGATGCAGAACCTCAGCGTACCCATCGCCACCGACATCAACGCCACCGATGCCAAGGAGGCCCGAGCCCGGCTTGAGGAGGAGCGCAAGCGCCTGCTGGACAGGGCCGAGACGCTCGCTGCTACGCAGCGCCGGTTGGAGGCCACCCAGCGGGAGCGTGAGGCCGCGTACGGTTTCACTCCGGCCGCTGCCGAGCCCAGCCGGGTCGCCGAGGTGCGGACCCGTGGCGGCGCCATCGGCCGTGCCCTTGGCGCAGTCCCCACCCTCTACGACACCCCGGGCAAGAACATGCACGCTGCGGAGGCAGCCGCAGTTGGCCTGGAGCAGCTACAGGGCGAGGAGCTGCAGGAGCGTCTGCAGCGCCTGAACGAGCTTCTCGGCGCCGCGAACGCACAGCAAGACCGCCTCAACCATCCCTGTGCGTCCGTCTCGCGGCGCACCAAGGATCCCGCGCGCGAGCGGCAGAACACGGCGTCTTCCCCGCGCCCGGACGAGGCTCAGTCCGGTCAGACCCGAACCCGGCGTAACCGCGCCCCGACGGCTGGAGACGGCTCGGGCAACGAGCCGGCGGCCTGAACCCGGTGCCAGCAAGATCCTCCCCCACCGTCCGGCCGGCATGGCAACCCGGCTACGGCCAACCCGGCGCCTCGCGGTACCGTCGCAAGCGGGCTGGGCCCGCGCGCGATCGATGACGTCGACGCTCGCCATCGCCTCGACCAGCTCGCCCTCTCCCTCGAGCTGGAGGAAGACAACGCCGTCGGTCCGGCTTGTTTTGGCCCGCGTATCCGGGACGAGCCCTTCCACAAGGGGTTCACGCTGCCCCGCGACACCCGCAAGTACAACGGCACCGTCAAGCCGGAGGACTGGCTCATCGACTACACCACCACCATCGGCATCGCGGGCGGCAATCGCCGCCTTGCCGTGCGCTATGCCCCGCTCATGCTCCAGGGTTCGGCCCGCACGTGGATGAACAACTTGCCGATCGACAGCATCAACGCGTGGGTCGATTTCGAGCAGGCCTTCGTGCGCAACTTCACCAGCACCTACAAGCGTCCCGGCCGTCCCAGCCAGCTCGCCATGTGCGTGCAGGGGGCGGCAGAAACCGGCCGCGAGTACCTCACACGCTGGACCGAGCTCCGGAACAGCTGCGAGGGCGTCCACGAGGTCCAGGTTATTCAGTTCTTCGTGAGCGGTTGCCGGGATGGCACCCTCCTTAAGCACAAGCTCCTGCGCTCCGAGCCAACCACCATGGTCGCGCTCATGGTCATCGCGGACAAGTACGCCAACGCCGACTCTGCCATGAAAATCCAGGTGGTGCTGGACGATGTCGGCAAGGCAATGCCGGTACCACCCACCAAGCCGGCTGGCAAGAGCGGCCACCAACAGAACAACCACCAGAACAACAAGCGCAGGGCCGACCAGCAGGCCCCGCGCTACGACGGCCGCCTCGTCGCGACCGCCGAGCAGGCGCCCGCGACCGAGCCGGCCGGTAAGCGCCGACAAGCCGGCAAGACGGCATGGCAACCCGCCATGAGTTTCGAAGAGATGCTCGACGCTCCCTGCAAGCAGCACAGCGGCGCAAGACCGTCCACGCACACGCTCTGGCAGTGTGCCATCACCAAGCGCATCATGAGGGGTGACATCCCGCCGCCTCCGGCTCCAGCTCCGGGCGTGGGGCAGCTGGCTCCGCCTCCTCCTCCTCCGCCTCCGGCAAACGGTGTGATGCACAACGACGTCTTCCCCAACCAGAACGCAAGCTACATCGTCTTCACCAGCCTTGGCGATGACAAGCGTAGCGAGCGCCTGCTTCGGCAGGAGGTGAACACCGTCGTCCCGGCCGTGCCGGAATACATGCACTGGTCGGAGCGCCCGATCAGCTGGACCCGGGAAGACCACCCGGCCGTCATGCAGAACCCGGGTGGCTACGCCCTCGTCCTCGACACCACTATCGTCGCAACCCGACGCACTTGCAAGTTTTCACGGGTCTTCGTCGATGGCAGCAGCAGCATCAACATCCTCTACCGCGACACGATGACCAAGCTCGGCCTCGAGGCCAACGACCTGGAGCCGACCCGGACGGTGTTCCACGGGATCGTGCCGGGTCTCTCCTGCTCCCCCATCGGCCGAATCCGGCTCGACGTCCTCTTCGGCACGAGCGATCATTTCCGGCGCGAACTGATCTGGTTCGAGGTGGTGGACCTGTCCAGCGCGTACCACGCGCTACTGGGCCAGCCTGCGCTCACCAAGTTCATGGCGGTCCCCCACTACGCCTAACTTAAGATGAATCTGTCGGGTCCCAATGGCCTCATCACCATCACCGGCGACTACTGCAAGTCCCTGGAATGCGTTCAAGCCGGCGCTAGACTGGCCGAGTCGCTGGTCATAGCCGAGGAGCGGTGCCAGCTCGACCGGATTGTCGCGCTAGCCAATGAGACGCCGGCCGGTGAGGCCTCATTCCAGCCGTCCAAGGAGACCAAGAAGGTCAAGCTGAACCCGGAAGACCCCAGCTGTAGCAAGTACATCATCGTGGGCACCCGCCTCGACAGCAAATAGGACGTCTTCAGGGCGTCGGCCGGGTCCAGCTTGATCATGGGCTGCCGGGATGCCTCTGGCCGGGATCATGGGCTGCCGGGATGCCTCTGGCCGGGTTGCCAAGTGGGCCATCGAACTAGCCGGCCAAACCATCATCTACGAGCCCCGCACCACGATCAAGTCCCAGGCCCTGGCCGACTTCAACGCTGGATTCAACGCATTGGCGCATGCACTTTGACGGCTCCAAGATGCGCTCCGGCCTGGGAGCCGGCATCGTGCTATCTTCCCCGAAGGGCGACCGGCTACGGTACGCACTCCAGATCCATTTCACCACCTCCAACAATGTCGCCGAGTACGAAGCCCTTCTGCACGGCCTCCGGCTTGCCAAGGAACTCGGCGTCCGGCCCATCCTGTGCTATGGCGACTCGGACCTAGTGGTGCAGCAGTGCTCCGGCGAGTGGGACGCCCGGGATGCGAATATGGCCAGCTACCGCTTCCTGGTCCAGCAAATCTCCGGCGCCTTCGACGGCTGCGAGTTCCTCCACGTCCCGCGCGCAGAAAATGAAGCCGCCGACACGCTAGCCAAAATTGGCTCATCCCGGCAGGCCATACCATCCGGCGTCTCCCTCGAGTACATGCGCAAGCCATCCGTCAAGCCGTCTTCGGATTCCGAGTCCATCTTCATCCCGGACGACCCCGCAGCGCCCGTCCCCAACCCGAACCCGGGAAGTGCAGAACCCGGCCCGGGGGCTGCGGATCCCAGCCCGGGGGCTGCTGAACCCGGCCCGGGGACTGCCGTGCTCGCCCCGGCCGCCGTCATCCCCAACTCGGGGGCTGCCGCCCCGGAACCCGTCATGCTGGCCGTCTTCATTGTCGTGACGGCTCCGTCAAGGGCCCAGCCAATCCTGGCATTCTTGGAGAGCGGAGCGCTCCCCACGGACGAGACCGAGGCCCGGCAAGTGCAATGCCGGGCGTCCGCCTACAGCATCATCAACAACGAGCTCGTCAAGCGCAGCGCGACAGGCGTGTTCCAGCGCTGTGTCGAGCAGGACAAGGGCATAGAGATCCTCCTCGACATACATCAGGGCGAGTGCGGGCACCACGCTGCCTCTAGGTCTCTGGTAGCCAAGGCTTTTCGCCATGGGTTCTACTGGCCTACGGCCCTCAAAACGCCGAGTTGCTCGTACTTAAGTGCGAGGGCTGCCAACGCTTCAGCAAGCGCAGCCACCAGCCGGCTTCAGCCCTGCGAACCATACCGATCACCTGGCCCTTCGCGGTCTGGGGGCTTGACATGGTAGGACCCTTCAAGACGGGCCGGGGCGGCATGACACACTTGCTCATGGCGGTCGACAAGTTCACCAAGTGGATCGAGGCGCGGCCGATCAAGAAACTGGACGGGCCAACAGCCGTCTAGTTTGTCAAAGACATCACGGTACGCTATGGCGTCCCGAACAGCATCATCACGGACAACGGCACCAACCTCGCCAAAGGCGCCTTGGAGCAATACTGCTCCGTCTCCGGCATCCGGCTCGACCTGGCCTTCGTGGCTCATCCTCAGTCCAACGGCCAGGTCGAGCGGGCTAACGGCCTCATCCACTCCGGCATCAAGCCACGGCTTGTCGAGCCCCTCATCCGTTCACCCGACAGCTAGCTTGACGAGCTGCCGGCGGTCCTCTGGAGTCTCCGCACAACGCCAAACCAGTCGACCGGGTTCACCCCGTTCTTCCTCGTCTACGGAGCAGAAGCCGTCATCCCGGCCGACATCGAGTTCGACTCGCCGCGAGTCGTAATGTACACGGAAGCCCAAGCCAAGGAAGCCCGCGAAGACAGCGTCGACCTACTCGAAGAAGCGCGCCTTCTGGCCCTCAGCCGATCCGCCATCTACCAGCAAGGCCTAAGGCACTACCACAGCAGAAAGATCAAGCCCCTCGCATTCCGCGAGGGAGACCTCGTCCTCCGGCTTGTCCAGCAGCAAGCCGGCCAGCACAAGTTGCCCTCCCCATGGGAGGGCCCCTTCATCGTCAGCAAGGCCCTGTGCGACTGCAACGCGTACTACCTCATCGACGCCCGCAAGACGAACAAACGCAAGAGAGACACCGCCTGGGAAGAAACAAGCCGACCCTGGAATGCAGAGCTCCTCCGCCCTTTTTACAGTTAGCTATATGCATGTATGTATCACTGCCTTTTGTAATTCTGTAAAAGATTATGGGACCCCTGAACGACACTCGGGGGCTGCCTTTTCGTACCAAGTTATTGTGTTCTACACATCCTTGCGCTTTTTTTAAAAAAACCTCCACCGCCGGGTTGACACGCTCAACCCGGGGGCTCGGGGGCTGGCCGGTTTGACCACAACCCGCCGTCCTCCTTAGCACATCCCGGCGTGTTCGGGTCGCCGAGGTCCCTCACTTCGCCCTACGTCGCAGTCCGGCTTCGACTGTTGGCTGGCAAGAACTATGGGCCAAAGCACCCGCACGCCGCAAGACACTAAGCCGGACCCGCCGGTTTGGCCAACCCGGCCTCACTGCACTAAGTTGCTGCACGACCGGCTGCTCGCCAGCCGGCCCAGTGGGTGTTTCGCTCGCACTCAATGTTTGAAGGGCCTAAGTACTGCACGCTCTTTTTCCAAGGGCCGAACCTCTTGTCACAGACCGGAACCCGGCTGTTCGACTCGCGGGGGGGAGGCCCAAAGAAGGAGCAAACAAGAAAAAGCCTAGAGAACAGAGGGCAAGGGCGTAAAGCACTCGCGAGAACTTTTTGCACTCAGTCGCTGCACGACCGGCTGCTCGCCAGCCGGCTTCGCCGGCTGCCGCCAGCCGGCCCAGTGGGTGTTTCGCTCGCGCTCAATGTTCGATGGGTCGAAGTACTGCGCGTCTTCTCCAAGGACCGAACTCCTTGTCACAGACCGGAACCCGGCTGTTCGACTCGCGGGAGGGAGGCCCAAAGGGAAGGCAAGCAAGAAAATGGTTTACAGAACAAGGAGCAAAGGCATAAACGCTCACAAAAGTATTTACATCATGATAAAATGGGCCCAAGGCCAAAGTTCATTACATTCACCAACACCCCAGTGGGTGGGTGGATCTGCTACTTAACAAAGTGCGATAAAGTTAAAGTAGGACGGCTTCAGGCGTTCCCCGCGCCGGGTTGCCCAGCCGCCGGCTCCTCCTCGGTGGCCTCCGGGTCCGCCGAGGTGCCGTTATCAACCAACCCGGCATCCTCGTCATCAGCGTAGACGCCCGTCTCCTCAGAGCTGCCTTCCGGGTTGTCCAGCAGCAAGTCGAAGTCGTCGGGCGGCACCACCCCACCGTCGTCGGTCAGCTGCACCTGGAATTCGTCGTGGAGTGCGAACAAGGCCAAGTAGTTGGCCATGGCGGCGATCCGGCCCACCTCCGCCTGTAGCTGGGGCTCCGCATCGGCTCGTTGGGCCACCAGCCGGTCCAGCGCCAGGTCCGGATACCAGGACATGATGAACCGAAGCGCTACATCGGCTCCGGCACGGGCCGCAGAAGCACGCCACGCATGAAGCCGCGCCGGCCCGGCTTTCAGCCACCACGCCAGCCGCGTGAAGCTGTTGGGCATGACGGCTCCAGGCCAGAGGGCCGCCATCATCTGCACACGCCGGCTATCGAAACCCGCCCCATCTACTCGCCCAAGACCTGCAGGCGGGCCTCGGCGGCCTGCATGATCTCCGAAAAGCTCCAGGCGACGTTCAGGTCGAGCCTAGAGCCGACGATCCCCTGGGGCGACCGCTGAACACGAACGGCCTCCTCCGCGGCCCTCTGCGTCTCGGGGAAGTGCTCTGCCAAGAAGAAAGACAATCAACAGCAAAAAAGCAAAGCCGGCTTCACAACCTGGCGAAACCAACGAAAAAGCACTCATTGGCGAAGGTCTCGTCTAGGTGCTGCGCCTCGAGCAACGTACCATGCCGCTTCAGGTCGCTGGCACGGTCGCGCGCCTCTAGCGCCCTCTCCAACCCGACGCCCTTATCAACAGCCGCCTTCAGCTCGGCGTCCTTGGCGGCGACCGCGTTCCCGTGCTCCTCCTTGAGGCGGAGGAGTTCCACCTGATGGGCCTCCGCCGTCTTGGCCGCCTCCGCCTTCAGGCGCTCAACCTCGGCCTGAAGCTGACCCTTGTCGTCGACCAGCCGGTCGCGCTGCTGGCCGGTTTCGACGAGCTACCGCTGGGCCTCCGCCGCCTTGGCCACCTCCGCCGTCAGGCGCTCCACTTCGGCTTGCAGCCGGCTATTGTCGCCGGCCAGTTGCTCGTGCCGCCGGCCAGCCTCGACAAGCGCCCGCTGGGCCTCTGCCGTCTCTGCCTTTAGCTCCCCAACCTCAACCTAGAGTCGGCCGGCGTAGGCGACAGCCAGGTCGCGCTGGTGGCCAGCTCGGATCAGCCGAGTTCGCCAAGCCGGCACCTCGGCTGCAGTGGCTGCACAGCAAGGGTTCGAAGTCAAGACAAAGAAAGAACAAGAACACTTAAGATTCGACCCAACTACTACGTAGTTGACCCAAATCTCGGGGGCTACACCCAGTGGGTGCACTAGCGCGCCCCCACTAAGAGCACGCAAAAAACTTACCGTTAGCAAGGCGGAGTGCCTCCTCCCTGGCGGCGAGCCGCGCCGTGAGCTGCTGGTGCTTTTCCAAGAGCCGGTTGTAGACGCCCACCCGGTAAGCGTCCAGTTGCTGCAAGGGAACAAAAATTAGCACAAGACAAAATATTTGAAGATTCGACCCAACTACTATGTAGTTGGCCCGAATCTCGGGGGCTACACCCAGTGGGTGCGCTAGCGCGCCCTCACAGACTAGCTGCAAGAAAGAAGACGGAGGAAGAAAAACTTATCAGCACGGCGCGCTCTAGCTCTCGTGCTCGCTCCGCTTCGGCCTGGGCTAAGGCCTGAACCCGCTCCGCACGCCCACGAAGACGCTGGCTCATGGCGGCCTCCTCCAGCGTCAGGGGCCCGAAGACGGGCAGGCTGGGCCCAGTCCGGACCTGCTGCGACCCGGCAGCTAGATGGCCCCCCGGCACCGCTGGTGCCAGCCTGACCACCAGGGCGCGCTCGCCGCTCGCCGTCTCCTCCGCGGCCGGCACCCCCTCCGGCGCGCCGATCGGCGTCGCCTGCGGCGCCCCATCCGCCATCGCCTACGGCGCCTCCTCCCTCCGCCTCCGCCTCCGCCCACTCAACCACGTCAGCCCGCGGCGGAGTGTCGTCCCCGATCGCCACGACCTCCCGGTCGCCCACCGCCGCCGACGGCACGCAGACCGTCTCCGCTGGCTCCAAGCCTGCCGGCATCTCCGGCCACGCCGGCTCCCCGGTGGCCCGCTCCCTCGCCTCCGCGACCCTAGCCCAAGCTCGGGCCGACGCCGCCCCCCTCTCCTCCACGGCCCTGTTCTGGTCCCGCCAGGCCAGGCCCTCGGCGTCGTCCGGGTGCAGGTCGAGGTTCCCGTCGGGCATCTCCTCATCCCGGTCGATGGTGCTGCTTCGGGACTTTCGGAATGTGAAGCCGCCCGCGGACGCGGCGTCCGCCGCCGCCAACGCCAGCGACAGCGGCGACCTAAACCACAGCGGAAGGAACATAAGGAAAGAACGAGTCGACGACTCGCCGGGGCTAGCAAGAAAATGTACCCGATGGCCGTCAGGATGGTTGGTCTTGTCGGCGCCTCTTCTTAGCGCCCGGCTTGCGACCAGCAGCCGGGTCCGCTGTGCGCTTGGCGGCCGGCTTCCTCGGCGCCGCGTCCCCCTTCTTGTGCGGCCGACTGGCTGCGGCCGGCACGCTGGATGACCCGGCCCCGGCCACGTCGCCCTCTCCTCCCCTCGGCGGCGCTGCGTCGTCGGCATACATCAGAACCCCTACTTCACCTTCCATTCGAGATCTCACGAAGGGTCGGGGCGCGAAGACTTACCCGTGCGGCGCGTCTCGCCGACTCCGGCGTCGGCCGTCTCCGGGTTCCCGGCGAGGGTTGACGCCTCCTCCGAGCCGGCCTGCGGAGCGGCCCCCACCTGCGTCGCGGTTCCGTCATATGGGTGCCGGATGGCGTTCAGCAGCACCTCCCTCGTCGCGTCGGGGCGGAGAAAAATTTGAGACATAGCAAAAAATGGAGACCAAGGACTCACCACCGGTGCCGGGTTCCCGTGGCTGTAGGGCACCTTGTCGAACTGCCAATCCTCCTTCAGCCCGGCCTTCGAAATATCGTTGACCCGGCCAGCGATTTGCTCCGGCGTCAACCATCGGGACGACATTCGGTTGGGGTCTTGAAGGCCAGTCATCTGGCCGATGATATGCGTCCGGAGCTGCAGCGGCAGCACCCGGCGGGCGATGAAAGCGGCGATAAGATCTGTCCCGGCGAGCCCCTCCCACGTCGCCATCTCCATCACCCGGCTGGCCAGGTTCAGCACTTCCTGCGCCGGGTTCTTGGGGCAGTAGGACCAGTTGGTCTTGGCTTGCGGCGTCACGTCGGTGAAGGGCGGCAGGTTGATGCGGTTCACGCCGAGATTGCGGACGTAGAAGGAGTTCTGCCATTTCTTGGCAGAGTCCTCCAGCGGCATCTTGGGGCACCCTCCACGCGTCCGCGTCGAGATGATGGCGGCCCCGCAGGCGGACATAATGCCAGCCTCCAGCCCCTGCAGCTTCAGGAAGAAGAAGCGGACCCAGAGGTTAGCGGTGGGCTCGACGCCCAGATATGTTGGGGAACGTAGTAGTAAATCAAAAAAATTTCCTACGCATCACCAAGATCAATCTATGGAGAGACTAGCAATGAGAGAGAGAGAGGAGTGCATCTTCATACTTTTGAAGATCGCGATGCAGAAGCGTTGCAAGAACGCGGTTGGAGGAGTCATACACACAGCGATTCAGATCGCGGTCGATTCCGATCTAAGCACCGAACAACGGTGCCTCCGCGTTCAACACACGTGCAGCCCGGTGACGTCTCCCGTGCCTTGATCCAGCAAGGAGGAGGGAGAGGTTGGGGAAGACAACTCCAGCAGCACGACGGCGTGGTGGTGGAACTTGCAGTTCTCCGGCAGGGCTTTGCCAAGCTCAACGGAGGAAGAGGGGGTGTTGGAGAGGGGGAGGGCTGCGCCTTGGATGAGGTGCTGCTGTCCTCCCTCCTCCCCTCTATTTATAGGGCCAAAGGGGAAGGGGGCCGGCCCCTCTAGATCAGATCTAGAGGGGGGGGGGCGGCGGCCAGGGGGAGGGGGCTTGCCCCCCAAGCCAAGGGGGCGCCCCCTTTTAGGGTTTCCCCCAACCCTAGGCGCATGGGCCCTAGGGGGGGATGGCTCCCAGCCCACTTAGGGGTGGTTCCCTCCCCCATACAGCCCATAGGGCCCTCCGGGGCAGGTGGACCCTCCCGGTGGACCCCCGGAACCCCTTCGGTGGTCCCGGTACAATACCGGAAAACCCCCGAACACTTCCGGTGACCGTATGATGACTTCCCATATATAAATCTTCACCTCCGGACCATTCCGGAACTCCCCGTGACGTCCGGGATCTCATCCGGGACTCCGAACAACATTCGGTATCCACATACTATTTCCCATAACAACCCTAGCGTCACCGAACCTTAAGTGTGTAGACCCTATGGGTTCGGGAACCATGCAGACATGACCGAGACATCTCTCCGGCCAATAACCAACAGAGGGATCTGGATACCCATGTCGGCTCCCACATGTTCCATGTTGATCTCATCGGATGAACCACGATGTCGAGGATTCAATCAATCCCGTATACAATTCCCTTTGTCTACCGGTATGATACTTGCCCGAGATTCGATCGTCGGTATCCCTATACCATGTTCAATCTCGTTACCGGCAAGTCTCTTTACTCGTTCTGTAACGCATGATCCCGTGGCTAACTCTTTAGTCACATTGAGCTCATTATGATGATGCATTACCGAGTGGGCCCAGAGATACCTCTCCGTCATACGGAGTGACAAATCCCAGTCTCGATTCGTGCCAACCCAACAGACACTTTCGGAGATACCTGTAGTGCACCTTTATGGTCACCCAGTTACGTTGTGACATTTGATACACCCAAAGCATTCCTACGGTATCCGGGAGTTGCACAATCTCATGGTCTAAGGAAATGATACTTGACATTAGAAAAGCTTTAGCAGACGAACTACACGATCTAGAGCTATGCTTAGGATTGGGTCTAGTCCATCACATCATTCTCCTAATGATGTGATCACGTTATCAACGACATCCAATGTCCATGGTCAGGAAACCATAACCATCCGTTGATCAACGAGCTAGTCAACTAGAGGCTCACTAGGGACATGTTGTGGTCTATGTATTCACACATGTATTACGATTTCCGGATAACACAATTATAGCATGAACAATAGACAATTATCATGAACAAGGAAATATAATAATAACCACTTTATTATTGCCTCTAGGGCATATTTCCAACAGTCTCCCACTTACACTAGAGTCAATAATCTAGTTACATTGTGATGAATCGAACACCCATAGAGTTCTGGTGTTGATCATGTTTTGCTCGTGGAAGAGGTTTAGTCAACGGATCTGCGACATTCAGATCCGTATGCACTTTACAAATATCTATGTCTCCATATTGAACATGTTCACGAATGGAGTTGAAGCGACGCTTGATATGCCTGGTCTTCTTGTGAAACCTGGGCTCCTTGGCAAGGGCAATAGCTCCAGTGTTGTCACAGAAGAGAGTCATTGGGCCCGACGCATTGGGAATAACTCCTAGGTCGGTGATGAACTCCTTCATCCAGACTGCTTCCTGAGCTGCCTTCGAGGCTGCTATGTACTCCGCTTCACATGTAGATCCCGCCACGACGATTTGCTTGCAACTGCACCAGCTGACTGCCCCACCATTCAAAATATACACGTATCCAGTTTGTGACTTAGAGTCATCCAGATCTGTGTCGAAGCTAGCATCGACGTAACCCTTTACGACGAGCTCTTCGTCACCTCCATAAACGAGAAACATATCCTTAGAACTTTTCAGGTACTTCAGGATGTTCTTGACTGCTGTCCAGTGTTCCATGCCGGGATTACTTTGGTACCTTCCTACCAAACTTACAGCGAGGTTCACATCAGGTCTGGTACACAGCATGGCATACATAATAGACCCTATGGCTGAGGCATAGGGGATGACACTCATCTTTTCTCTATCTTCTGCCGAGGTCGGGCATTGAGCCGTGCTCAATCTCACACCTTGTAATACAGGCAAGAACCCCTTCTTGGACTGATCCATATTGAACTTCTTCAATATCTTGTCAAGGTATGTGCTTTGCGAAAGACCAATGAGGCGTCTCGATCTATCTCTATAGATCTTGATGCCTGATATGTAAGTAGCTTCTCCAAGGTCCTTCATTGAAAAACACTTATTCAAGTAGGCCTTTATGCTTTCCAAGAATTCTATATCATTTCCCATTAATAGTATGTCATCCACATATAATATGAGAAATGCTACAGAGCTCCCACTCACTTTCTTGTAAACACAGGCTTCTCCATAAGTCTGTGCAAACCCAAACGCTTTGATCATCTCATCAAAGCGAATGTTCCAACTCCGAGATGCTTGCACCAGCCCATAGATTGAGCGCTGGAGCTTGCATACCTTGTCAGCATTATTAGGATCGACAAAACCTTCCGGCTGCATCATATACAACTCTTCCTTAAGGAAACCATTAAGGAATGCCGTTTTGACGTCCATTTGTCATATCTCATAATCATAGAATGCGGCAATTGCTAACATGATTCGGACAGACTTCAGCTTCGCTACGGGTGAGAAGGTCTCATCGTAGTCAACCCCTTGAACTTGTCGATAACCCTTAGCGACAAGTCGAGCCTTATAGATGGTCACATTACCATCCGCGTCTGTCTTCTTCTTAAAGATCCATTTGTTCTCTATGGCTTGCCGATCATCGGGCAAGTCTGTCAAAGTCCATACTTCGTTTTCATACATGGATCCTATCTCGGATTTCATGGCTTCAAGCCATTTGTTGGAATCCGGGCCCGCCTTCGCTTCTTCATAGTTCGAAGGTTCACCGTTGTCTAACAACATGATTTCCAGGACAGGGTTGCCGTACCACTCTGGTGCGGAACGTGTCCTCGTGGACCTACGAAGTTCCGTAGCAACTTGATCCGAAGTTTCATGATCATCATCATTAACTTCCTCTCTAGTCGGTGCAGGCACCACAGAAAAATCTTCCTGAGCTGCGCTACTCTCCGGTTCAAGAGGGGGTACCTCATCAAGTTCTACTTTCCTCCCACTTACTTCTTTCGAGAGAAACTCTTTCTCGAGAAAGGATCCATTCTTGGCAACAAAGATCTTGCCTTCGGATCTAAGGTAGAAGGTATACCCAATAGTTTCCTTAGGGTATCCTATGAAGACGCATTTTTCTGATTTGGGTTCGAGCTTTTCAGGTTGAAGTTTCTTGACATAAGCATCGCATCCCCAAACTTTCAGAAACGACAGCTTAGGTTTCTTCCCAAACCATAATTCATACGGTGTCGTCTCAACGGATTTCGACGGAGCCCTATTTAAAGTGAATGCGGCAGTCTCTAAAGCATAACCCCAAAATGATAGTGGTAGATCGGTAAGAGACATCATAGATCGCACCATATCTAATAGAGTGCGATTACGACGTTCGGACGCACCATTACGCTGAGGTGTTCCAGGCGGCGTGAGTTGTGAAACAATTCCACATTTCCTTAAGTGCGTGCCAAAATCGTGACTCAAATATTCCCCTCCACGATCTGATCGTAAGAACTTTATTTTCCTGTCACGTTGATTCTCAACCTCACTCTGAAATTCCTTGAACTTTTTGAAGGTCTCAGACTTGTGTTTCATTAAGTAGACATACCCATATCTACTTAAGTCATCAGTGAGGGTGAGAACATAGCGATAACCACTGCGAGCCTCAACGCTCATTGGACCGCACACATCAGTATGTATGATTTCCAATAAGTTGGTTGCTCGCTCCATTGTTCCGGAGAACGGAGTCTTGGTCATTTTGCCCATGAGGCATGGTTCGCACGTGTCAAATGATTCATAATCAAGAGACTCCAAAAGTCCATCTGCATGGAGTTTCTTCATGCGTTTGACACCAATGTGACCAAGGCGGCAGTGCCACAAGTATGTGGGACTATCATTATCAACCTTACATTTCTTGGCATTCACACTATGAATATGTGTAACATCACGTTCGAGATTCAATAAAAATAAACCATTGACCAGCAGGGCATGACCATAAAACATATCTCTCATATAAATAGAACAACCATTATTCTCGGATTTAAATGAGTAGCCATCTCGCATCAAACGAGATCCTGATACAATGTTCATGCTCAAAGCTGGTACTAAATAACAATTATTGAGGATTAAAACTAATCCCGTAGGCAGATGTAGAGGTAGCGTGCCGACGGCGATCACATCGACCTTGGAACCATTCCCGACGCGCATCGCCACCTCATCCTTCGCCAGTCTCCACTTATTCCGCAGCTCCTGTTTTGAGTTACAAATATGAGCAACCGCACCGGTATCAAATACCCAGGAGCTACTACGAGCGCTGGTAAGGTACACATCAATAACTTGTATATCATATATACCTTTGGTATTGCCGGCCTTCTTATCCGCTAAGTACTTGGGGCAGTTCCGCTTCCAGTGACCGTTTCCCTTGCAATAAAAGCATTCAGTCTCAGGCTTGGGTCCATTCTTTGGCTTCTTCCTGGTAGCTTGCTTACCGGGCGCGGCAACTCCCTTGCCGTCCTTCTTGAAGTTCTTTTTACCCTTGCCTTTCTTGAACTTAGTGGTTTTATTCACCATCAACACTTGATGTTCCTTTTTGATCTCCACCTCCACTGATTTCAGCATTGAATATACCTCAGGAATGGTTTTTTCCATCCCCTGCATATTGAAGTTCGTCACAAAGCTCTTGTAGCTAGGTGGAAGCGACTGAAGGATTCTGTCAACGACCGCGTCATCCAGGAGATTAACTCCCAGCTGGGACAAGCGGTTGTGCAACCCAGACATTTTGAGTATATGCTCGCTGACAGAACTATTCTCCTCCATCTTACAACTGTAGAACTTGTCGGAGACTTCATATCTCTCGACCCGGGCATGAGCTTGGAAAACCATTTTCAGCTCTTGGAACATCTCATATGCTCCGTGTTGCTCAAAATGCTTTTGGAGCCCCGGTTCTAAGCTGTAAAGCATGCCGCACTGAACCAGGGAGTAATCATCACTACGCGACTGCCAGGCGTTCATAACGTCTTGAGTTGCCGGGAAAACAGGTGCGTCACCTAGCGGTGCTTCAAGGACATAAGCTTTCTTGGCAGCTATGAGGATGATCCTCAGGTTACGAACCCAGTCCATGTAGTTGCTACCATCGTCTTTCAGCTTGGTTTTCTCTAGGAACGCGTTGAAGTTGAGGGCAACATTAGCGTGGGCCATTTGATCTACAAGACATATTGTAAAGATTTTAGACTAAGTTCAAGATAATTAAGTTCATCTAATCAAATTATTCTATGAACTCCCACTCAAATAGACATCCCTCTTGTCATCTAAGTGATACATGATCCGAATCGACTAGGCCGTGTCCGATCATCACGTGAGACGGACTAGTCATCAACGGTGAACATCTCTATGTTGATCGTATCTTCTATACGACTCATGTTCGACCTTTCGGTCTTCCGTGTTCCGAGGCCATGTACATGCTAGGCTCGTCAAGTCAACCTAAGTGTTTTGCATGTGTAAATCTGGCTTACACCCGTTGTATTCGAACGTTAGAATCTATCACACCCGATCATCACGTGGTGCTTCGAAACAACGAACCTTCGCAACGGTGCACAGTTAGGGGGAACACTTTCTTGAAATTTTAGCGAGGGATCATCTTATTTATGCTACCATCGTTCTAAGCAAATAAGATGTAAACATGATAAACATCACATGCAAATCATAAAGTGACATGATATGGCCAATATCATTTTGCTCCTTTTGATCTCCATCTTCGGGGCACCATGATCATCATCGTCACCGGCATGACACCATGATCTCCATCATCGTGTCTTCATGAAGTT
Source organism: Thinopyrum elongatum (assembly GCA_011799875.1). Taxonomy (NCBI): domain Eukaryota; kingdom Viridiplantae; phylum Streptophyta; class Magnoliopsida; order Poales; family Poaceae; genus Thinopyrum; species Thinopyrum elongatum. The sequence continues at coordinate 523,753,235 of CM022299.1, forward strand.
GTCTCGCCAACCATTACTTCTACTACTATGGCTAACGGTTAGCAATAAAGTAAAGTAATTACATGGCATTTTCATTGACACGCAGGTCATACAATAAATTAAGACAACTCCTATGGCTCCTGCCGGTTGTCATACTCATCGACATGCAAGTCGTGATTCCTATTACAAGAACATGATCAATCTCATACATCACATATATCATTCATCACATCCTTTTGGCCATATCACATCACACGGCATATGCTGCAAGAACAAGTTAGACGTCCTCTAATTGTTGTTGCAATTTTTTTTACGTGGCTGCTATAGGTTTCTAGCAAGAACGTTTCTTACCTATGCCACAACCACAACGTGATATGCCAATTTCTATTTACCCTTCATAAGGACCCTTTTCATCGAATCCGATCTGACTAAAGTGGGAGAGACAGACACCCGCTAGCCACCTTATGCAACTAGTGCATGTCAGTCGGTGGAACCTGTCTCACGTAAGCGTACGTGAAAGGTCAGTCCGGGCCGCTTCATCCCACGATGCCGCCGAATCAAGATAAGACTAGTAACGGCAAGTAAATTGACAAAATCGACGCCCACAACAACTTGTGTTCTACTCGTGCAAGAAACTACGCATAGACCTAGCTCATGATGCCACTGTTGGGGAACGTAGTAGTAAATCAAAAAAAAATCCTACGCATCACCAAGATCAATCTATGGAGAGACTAGCAATGAGAGAGAGAGGAGTGCATCTTCATACCCTTGAAGATCGCGATGCGGAAGCGTTGCAAGAACGCGGTTGGAGGAGTCGTACACGCAGCGATTCAGATCGCGGTCGATTCCGATCTAAGCACCGAACAACGGTGCCTGCGCGTTCAACACACGTGCAGCCCGGTGACGTCTCCCGCGCCTTGATCCAGCAAGGAGGAGGGAGAGGTTGGGGAAGACAACTCCAGCAGCACGACGGCGTGGTGGTGGAACTTGCAGTTCTCCGGCAGGGCTTCGCCAAGCTCAACGGAGGAAGAGGGGGTGTTGGAGAGGGGGAGGGCTGCGCCTTGGATGAGGTGCTGCTGCCCTCCCTCCTCCCCTCTATTTATAGGGCCAAAGGGGAAGGGGGCCGGCCCCTCTAGATCAGATCTAGAGGGGGGGGGCGGCGGCCAGGGGGAGGGGGCTTGCCCCCCAAGCCAAGGGGGCGCCCCCTTTTAGGGTTTCCCCCAACCCTAGGCGCATGGGCCCTAGGGGGGGATGGCGCCCAGCCCACTTAGGGGTGGTTCCCTCCCCCATACAGCCCATAGGGCCCTCCGGGGCAGGTGGACCCTCCCGGTGGACCCCCGGAACCCCTTCGGTGGTCCCGGTACAATACCGGAAAACCCCCGAACACTTCCGGTGACCGTATGATGACTTCCCATATATAAATCTTCACCTCCGGACCATTCCGGAACTCCCCGTGATGTCCGGGATCTCATCCGAGACTCCAAACAACATTCGGTATCCACATACTATTTCCCATAACAACCCTAGCGTCACCGAACGTTAAGTGTGTAGACCCTACGGGTTCGGGAACCATGCAGACATGACCGAGACATCTCTCCGGCCAATAACCAACAGCGGGATCTGGATACCCATGTTGGCTCCCACATGTTCCACGATGATCTCATCGGATGAACCACGATGTCGAGGATTCAATCAATCCCGTATACAATTCCCTTTGTCTACCGGTATGATACTTGCCCGAGATTCGATCGTCAGTATCCCTATACCTTGTTCAATCTCGTTACCGGCAAGTCTCTTTACTCATTCCGTAACGCATGATCCCGTGGCTAACTCTTTAGTCACATTGAGCTCATTATGATGATGCATTACCGAGTCGGCCCAGAGATACCTCTTCGTCATACGGAGTGACAAATCCCAGTCTCGATTCGTGCCAACCCAACAGACACTTTCGGAGATACCTGTAGTGCACCTTTATGGTCACCCAGTTACGTTGTGACTTTTGATACACCCAAAGTATTCCTACGGTATCCGGGAGTTGCACAATCTCATGGTCTAAGGAAATGATACTTGACATTAGAAAAGCTTTAGCAGACGAACTACACGATCTAGTGCTATGCTTAGGATTGGGTCTAGTCCATCACATCATTCTCCTAATGATGTGATCCCGTTATCAACGACATCCAATGTCCATGGTCAGGAAACCGTAACCATCCGTTGATCAACGAGCTAGTCAACTAGAGGCTCACTAGGGACATGTTGTGGTCTATGTATTCACACATGTATTACGATTTCTGGATAACACAATTATAGCATGAACAATAGACAATTATCATGAACAAGGAAATATAATAATAACCACTTTATTATTGCCTCTAGGGCATATTTCCAACAAGATACCCCTCGCATAGTGTGACGAACCCCGAAAGCTGCAGCACCGCATTTGCGCCCAGGGACTTCCGCCAGCCCGGGTCTATGACCACCGCATTCACCTGCTCCCTTTCACAGCTCCCGTGGCTGTCCATCCATACCACTACTCGCAGCTGCAGCAGGACGAGCTGGAGCGGCAGTGCGTGGTCATGCTTGCCCTGGGCATCATCCAGATCTCGACCTCGCCGTTTTCAGTGCCGGTCCTCCTCGTTCACAAGGCGGACGGCACGTGGCGCTTCTGCATCAACTATCGTGCTCTTAACGCCAAGACTCTCAAGGACAAGTTTCCCATTCCGGTTGTAGATGAGCTCCTGGACGAGCTACACGGGGCACGCTTCTTCACCAAGCTCGACCTCCGTTCGGGATATCACTAGGTGCGATTGCACCCGGATGATGTCACGAAGACGGCCTTCCGCACTCATCACGGCCACTTCGAGTTCTTGGTGATGCCCTTTGGCCTCTCCAATGCGCCGGCGACATTTCAGGCTTTGATGAACGATGTCCTTCGCCCCTACTTGCGCCGGTTTGTGCTTGTTTTCTTTGACGACATTCTTATCTACAGCTCATCATGGGCAGAGCATCTACAGCATGTGGCCATTGTCTTCAACGAGCTTCGAGCGCACCATCTGCACCTCAAGCGCTCGAAGTGCTCGTTCGGCACGACATCGGTCGCCTACCTCGGCCACGTCATCTCGGTGGAGGGTGTCGCTATGGATGCCGACAAGGTGGCGGCTGTTGCGGTGTGGCCAACGCCGCACTCGCCGCGGGCCCTCCGCAGTTTCCTCGGCCTCGCGGGCTACTACCAGAAGTTCATCCGGGAGTTTGGCCTCATCGCGGCTCCCCTCACGCGCCTGCTCCGCCGCGACGCCTTCTCTTGGGATACTGAGGCGACCGAGGCATTCGCGGCCCTCAAGCAGGCGCTCACTATGGGGCCAGTCCTCCAGATGCCTGACTTCGACAAGCTCTTCCTGGTGGACTGTGATGCCTCGGGCGTGGGCTTTGGCGCCGTCCTACATCAGGGCGACGGGTCACTCGCGTTCTTCAGCAGGCCCTTCACAGCGCGCCACCACAAGCTCGCGGCCTACGAGCGGGAGCTCATCGGCTTGGTGCAGGCGGTGCCCCATTGGAGGCCGTATTTATGGGGGTGGTCGTTCCGTATCCGCACGGACCACTATAGCCTCAAATTTTTGTTGGACCGGCGCCTCTCCACCGTGCCGCAGCATCAGTGGATCAGCAAGCTTTTCGGGTTTGACTTCACCGTTGAGTACTGTCCGGGTCGGCTCAACACCGTGGCGGACGCGCTGTCCCGCCGCGACACCGACACCGTCGACTCCACGGGGGCGGCCCTCTGCGTCCGCTCGGGCCCCTCCTTCGCCTTCATCGACGACATCCGCCGAGCCTCCGTTAGCGCCACAGACGCGCAGCTTCTCCGTCAGCGCCTCACGGACGGCGACCAGGAGGAGCGGTGGCAACTGGCCGACGGGCTGCTCCTGCACTGGCGCCGGCTCTTCGTGCCGGATCACGGCGACCTCCGTCACCAGGCCCTGCTGCTGGTCCACTCGGTCGGCCACGAGGGCGTGCAGAAGACCCTCCACCGTCTCCGCGCAGATTTCTACATCCCCGGTGATCGTGCGCTGGTGCATGACTGGGTGCGGTCATGCGTGACGTGCCAGCGCAACAAGACGGAGACACTGCAGCCGGCGGGGCTGCTACAGCCCCTTGAGGTGCCCTCTCAGGTCTGGGCCGACATCTCCATGGACTTCATCGAGAGCCTCCCCAAGGTGGGCGGCAAGTCCGTCATCATTACGGTGGTCGACCGCTTCTCCAAGTATGCGCACTTCATCGCGCTCGGCCATCCCTACACCGCCACCTCCATCGCGCGGGCCTTTTTCGACGGCATCGTCCGCCTCCACGGGTTTCCGTCCTCGATCGTCAGCGACCGCGACCCAGTGTTCACGGGACATGTCTGGCGCGATCTGTTTCGGATGGCAGGCGTGAAGCTCCGCCTCAGTACGGCTTTCCACCCCCAGACGGATGGCCAATCCGAGGTGGTCAACAAGGTGATTGCCATGTACTTATGTTGTGTTACAGGTGATCGCCCACGCGCATGGGTCGACTGGCTCTCTTGGGCGGAGTACTGCTACAACACCTCCTACCACTCCGCCCTGCGTGCCACGCCCTTCGAGGTGGCCTACGGTCGTCCTCCGCCACCCATCTTGCCGTTCCAGCCTAACACGGCACGGACCGAGGCGGCAGCCGAGCTTCTCCGCGGCAGGGATGAGATCCTTGCCGAGGTGCGCCAGCGTCTCCTCCAGGCCCAACAGTTGTCCAAGAAGTACCACGACGCTCACCACCGCGAGGCGGAGTTCGCGGTCGGCGACTGGGTGTGGCTGCGCCTACTTCACCGCTCTACGCAGTCACTAGACCTGCGCGCTAAGCGCAAGCTGGGTCCCCGCTATGCTGGGCTGTTTCAGGTGTTGGAGCGTATCGGGAACGTCGCCTACCGCCTTCTGCTGCCACCGGGCGCTCGCATCCACGACGTCTTCCATGTGGGCTTGTTGAAGCCTTTCCACGGCGAGCCACCGGCGGCCACGCCGGATCTGCCTCCGACCTCCGAGGGCCGTCTACTTCCCGGTCCAGCGAAGGTTTTGAAGGCCCAACAGAGCCGGGGTGCGTGGCGCTTGCTGATTCAGTGGCAGGGACTTCCAGAGGAGGACGCCACTTGGGAGCACCTCGACGAGTTCCGCAAGCACTTCCCCGACTTTCAGCTCGAGGACGAGCTGTTTGCGCAGGCGGGGAAAGATGTTATGACCGGCATACACTATAGCCGGAGAAGGCCTCATGGCGCAGGCAGTTAGGGGCCCAGCCCAAGTTATCTTATCGTGTTAGGGGCTTAGCCCAATTATATTATTAGGAGGATTATATAAACTCATGTAAGGACCCGTTTTGAGATTAAGCAGAAGCAATCATATTTGCTCGACTTCCTGAAGGGAGCCGGGAGACCTAACCCTAGCCGCCGCCCCCTGCGCCCTCTCTCTCCCTCTCGCGCGCACGACGACGGCGCCCCAGCGCCGGCGGCCTCGCCTTCCTCCTCGCCAACCTCCCTTCCACCCCTACAACCTGAGGGCTAGACCTGGTAGGATCCTAGCTCCTATCAACTATTTACATAGTCTATGTAATACGGTAATAATACACTTTCTGAAATTTCTTGTATAATTTTGCCTATAGCGAGCAGCCTAGAGGTCACTGCACAAGGTAGGAAAAACCCTGGTGATGGGAAGGCTGCGATAGTGAGCCGAGGGAAGCTATGCCATGAATAAAGAATGGCCTATGGTGCTGGTGCCGAACCTGCTGATTCCACCTTGTGATCTGCCCCATGAACTCTTGGTTCCTTTGTGATGTCATCATCTCTATCTATGTGCTTCATGTATCAGGCCACACACTTTGGAGCATATGTAACTTCGCGATTTTGTCTTGCCACCGGCGAGTGCCAGAGCCCAATTCACGACTGACTACTTGACTACTTGACCTCCCACATGGGCCCTAAGGTACTGATCTTGTCAACCTTGTGGTTTGTGATGATCTTGTCTTATGTTCACTAGTACTCCCACTCTTCATAAATATAAGATGCTTTGGCAGTTTAAATTGAACTGTAAAAACGTCTTATATTTATAAACAGACGTAGTACTCCCTCGGTTCCTAAATATAAGTCTTTATAGAGATTCCACTATGAACTACATACGGAGCAAAATGAGTGAATCTACACCCTAAAATGCATCTATATACATCTGTATGTGGTCCATAATGAAATCTCTAGAAAGACTTATATTTAGGAACGGAGGGAGTACAATATAGCAATATAGCAGTGTCCCATCTCCCATGTCTGCTATTTGTGGATGTAATGTAAGTGGAGTCATAGCCTACTCCACAGCCCATCGATGGTGGTAAGATTTGGTGCGTCCTAATCCTGGTAATATATACACATTTTTGTGCGCGTTCTAGTGGAATCGACAAATATAATGTATGTATAAATTCCTGCGTTCTAAAATGAGGCCAAGCTTGAGATATTGTCAATTATCTTTCAGGCAGTGGCCTGAATTTGGCCTTGCTACTGCTGTACAGCATGATGAATCCATGTGATGAAAGAGTGTCGTGTTTTCAATAGAGGGAACGAGATTATTGTTTTCTTGATTTTTCTTTAAGCAAGCAGTTAACCACTCTTGAATAACAGTACCACCGTTTAAGGTCAGTATTTTGTTTACGATGTATAACTGTACTACTGCTTTGACTTGTACATACATGCAAGAGTGTTGTAGTTTTATGGCAGTTAATTTTCTTTTTTTATACAATGTGATTTCAACGATTGCAATCATGATTTCTACATTTGAAAGTAAGAACTACAATAAGTCATTTGCAATATGGCGATCTTATCACCAAGTAAAGCAAACACCATTGAAGTCTAAAGGTGTTTCTGTTTTCTAGGAATAAGCACATGCACGCCTCTAGCCACTCTCGCAGTCACACACAAACTGCTTTCCTCTATTCCATTCGCAAGTTTACTGATCAGTAGAATGAATCTTCGCTGTGAAACATAATGTTTTGTTGTCTCCTTTTTCAGAGAGTTTCGTTGTTTAATGACATTGGCTGTTGTCTCTTTGAACAAGCTTAATTTTTTTTCGAGAATGATTGGGGGCATTGTGCCCCACCGGTTGTTATATTACTCGAAGGACTCGGTAGTCATACAGTGTGTTTCATCGAAAAGATAAAAAACAACACGATAAGAAGCTTAAAAAGAAAAACAATCCGTAAACAGACTAGAGGACTGAAAGGAAGAAGAGGCGGATGGACAAAAGTCGATCCCGAAACGGAGTGTCGTAGCACCTGCTCCAGATCAGAAGGTCGTCGGTTGCCCTCGCGAGGATGTCACAAGCATCGCAGCCGATGTTGTTGAAGGTGACGTTGTTTCTGGCCTAAAAGATCTGCCAGAGAAGCACATAGAGCTCATCCTTCCACAGAGCGGCCATGTCGGAGGCCGGCGGGGGCGAGGCGAGGATCTCCTCCATCGAGTGGAAAGGACCCATCCCGAGGCGATCCCAAGAAGAAGCCGCACGACTGTAGACGGCGAAGATGTGAGCACAGTGGACTCCTCGGCGGGGCAGGAGGCGCACGTGCTGGAGGGGGCACAACTCTTCACATCCAGGTTCCTCCGCGTGCTAAGGTGGTCCCGGACCAACAGGCACGCGAAGATCTTGATCTTCCTGGGCAGACGGGAAGATGTCGATGGATGAATGGCAGAGCACCCCGCAGGAGGACAGGACCCGGAACGCGGCACGCGAGTTGAACTCAAGGTCCTTGCCCCAGGCCATGAACCGGCGGTCCGGAGCATCCACGAGCACGAGGTCACGGACGAGGCCCCGCACCACAGCGAGCTGAGAGCGACGGTGGAGAGGCGCCTCTGGAGATGTAGCCCGTCGATGGCCACCACCGCCACTATGGTGTTGGGCGCGTAGAGTGAGAGTACAGCGCCTCATACTCGAAACACAGGGCGCCGCCAGGGCGCCAACGATCGTGCCAGAAGGAGGTGGCGCACCCATCCTGGTGGTCCACCCGAGTGATAGACCTGTACGTCAGGAGGCCATGGAGAACGATGACCTCAAGGAAAGAGGGAGCCGAGCTGTGGTCACCGACATCCCCCTTGATGTTGCTGAGGAACCAACGCTTCCAGGGCGGACAGTTAGGTTGGTGGAGCTTGTGGACAAAGTTGAGGAGCAGACACATGTTCTGCCGGCAAAGATCACGAATCCCGAAGCTACCTTCCTGTACATCTGCACACACTTTATCCCAAGCAATTAGACAATGAGCACCAGAGCAAGTATCCTTGCCGGTCCAAAAAAGGCATGATGCCTACGATCAATCATCTCTAAGACACCAGAGGGTAGCAAGTAGGAGCACTTGTACTAGGTGGAGAGGTTATTGAGAACGGCATTACAGAGGACCATCCAACTGCTAGAAGAAAGAAGCAGGGCACACCAACCTGAGAGGTAACGGTCGAAGGAGCGGATTGTGACGACCCCGGCTTAATCGTGCACTAACCATACACGCAAATGCACACGATCAAGCCTAGGACTCACTTGAAGATATCACAACACAACTCTAAAACATAAATAAAGTCATACAAGCTTAATATTACAAGCCAGGGCCTCGAGGGCTCGAATACATAGCTCGATGACATACAAGCATCAGCGGAAGCATTAGATATCTGGGTACAGATATATTACAGAGAGAGAGAGAGATAAGCCTTCACAAAGGCGGGGCAAAATAAAAAGTACGATCGAAAGGCGTAGGCCTCCTGCCCTGGACCCTCCGATCCTACTCCTGGTCGTCAGTTGGCTCCTTGTAGTAGTAGTACTCGCCGGACGGGTAGTAGTAGTGGTCGTCGACGGGGGCATCTGGCTCAGGGGCTCCGTCGTCTGGTGGCATCAAGTGGATATGGGGGAAAAAGAAAGTAAAGCAAACGTGAGTACTCATCCGAAGTACTCAGCAAGCAAGGGTCTACACTACATATGCAACATTGTCAAAAGGAGGCTGTATATGTGGACTGGGCTGCAGAAATGCCAGAGTAGAGGGGGAAAGCCTAGTCCTATCGAAGACTAGCATCTTCAGCTTCTTCAACAGTCTTGCAGCATTGAAAGAGAGCAGAATAACATAATGTAAAGTATAGCAGTAATGTCATCAACCTCGACCTGAGATCCTTTCTCGACTCCCTACGAGAAAGCAATCCCAGAGCCGTACTATCCAATTCATCTCAAGTCATGTTCTAGTTGTACCGATCGGGATACAACTTCGAGTGTCCGTTACCGTAGGACAGGCTATCGATAGATTAGTTCTTCCCTGCAGGGGTGCACCAACTTACCCACCACGCTCGCTTAACTCCGGCCGGACACACTTTTCTGGGTCATGCCCGGCCTCGGCTAAGCAACACGCCGCAACCCGACCAAATACTTAACAGAGAGGTCAGCACGCCGGACTAAACCTATGCCCTTAGGGGTCTTGGGCCTTCGCCCCGGGAACTCCTGCACGTTACGTTCACGGCCGAGAGCAGACCTAGCAACCCCTTAATACAAGCGCAGTTGCGTAACCAGTCCAACTCGGCGCGCGCCGCTCAATCGCTGACGTTCATTAAGCTTCGGCTGAAGTATACGACGCAGAACGCCCATACTATGCCCACGTGATGGTTAGTGCTATCAGGCCAGAGGCCCCTCGGATCAAATATCCAAACCGTTTAGTGGTTTAGGAGCGCGCGGAAACGAGCAGAGACTCACGATCGATGTGACCCCGTTGCCCCGTCTCGAGGACTTGCGGCAAGGGCTAAGAATGCCCGGCCACGCCTCGTAGTTATCTCGCGGGCACCTCTCAGGTCAACCCGACTCCACATCACTTCGCATTCATGCTCGCGCGGGTACCCCTCAGGGCCGACCCGTCTTTAGTATTATGTTTCAGTGTAAGTCACAGTAACAACAGTAACCGTGTGTCTAACACCAAGGGAACCCTGAGGAATCACCCTCGATGGAGTCCCACCTGATGTTCTCGTCAAGGTGAACGAAGGAGGTATCACCCTCGAGGTCCACACTTGAACAGTTGCACGACGATGTCGTTATCGGGGGTGGTGTAGGAGGAATCACCCTCGCTTACCACGACCGATTAACTAACCTACAAGGTTATCATCATAAGTGCTGACGAGGTATCACCCTCGGCACTCGATAGTAACCCAGTAGTGTCGAGCAATTTAAGGGGGAAGTGACGTGCGGTGCTAGGGTCTGATCTTCGATCCCGTTGCTCGGGTCTTCTGAGAGTCCAGCCGGGCAGTCGGGACAAGTGGGTCTCTGATAAGGCTCTACCCATCCTATACTAAACAGTTTAGGATAGCAGGCAGGTATCAACAGTAGGCTACAATTAAACAGGCTATGCAGCGGATATAGGATAACAATAGCAGCAGTAACTTCTAATGCAAGCATAAGAGAGAAGAGAGTGGGCGATATCGGAATGCTCAAAATGGGGGTGCTTGCCTGTCTACTCGACGGCAAGGGCAGGGTCATCGGGGACGTAGTCGTACTCCGGAGCGGCGTCTGCCTCAGGAGCTACGTCGACGTCGGGGTTTACCGAGAGAGAAGAAGGGGAGGAAACAAATAAATACATAGCAACGATGCAATACAGGGTATGCTATGACTATGATGCAGTGCAGGGTTGCCTAAAGATGCATCTAGGTCATTGTAGTTATTTTAGGATTATCATGGGATTTATTAACCGGTGTGTGTGCACTATTCATCTATCGGAATCGAGCTCGGAGTTACGAGTTCTTCTACGTAGGGGGTTCCGACATGGAAACAGACGGCACGATCAGACTCGTCTCGTCGTTCTGAGCAATTTTCATGTTTTAACTTTTTCAATCCGAGCTACAGTTTAGAAGTTATGAATTTTCGAAGTTTTAATTATTTTCTGGAATTATTTAAATTAACTGAAAAAGGATTATTTCGTCAGCCTGACGTCATCAGACGTCAGCGAGTCAAACCCGCCGGTCCAGGTCAAACCTGACCTGCGGGACCCACCTGTCAGCCTCTGAGGGGTTAATCAGTGTTAGATTTAACTAATCTGAGCTAATTAGTCAGTGGGCCCGGTCTGTCAGTGGTTAATTAGGTTAAACTAATTAAGTTTTAATTAAAACAAATTATTCAGCTTAATCAAGTTGGATGGGCCCATTGGTCAGTGGCAGTGGCTGCCACGTCAGCCACGTTGACTCGGTCAACGAGTCAACGGTGGCCCTCGGGCCCACTGGCCAGCGTCTACGGGCGGGCCCCACACATGCCACGTGGGCGCCGGCGCCGAAATCCTCTCCGGCGAGCGCCGGAGACGGCCGAGAGCTCCGGCGAGCTCGGAAATCGTCTATGGTGGACCAAATCGCGTGATTCCAACGCTGTTCGATCGTGCACTCAGCCGCGCTTCCATTCACGGTGATAGAACGGTCGGAGGTGGTCGGAGGCGAGCTCAACGTCGACGGCGGCGGCGACGAGCTCCGGGTGGATCCGGGCACGCGGCTGCGGTGCGGTTCCCCGCGCGTTTTTTTGAACGCATTCGAGCGAGCGCTCCCTACCGCGTCGATCTACGGGGTTGGTTCGGGCCAGGGTGGCCGGTACGCACGCCGGCGTCGAGCAAATGGCGGCGGCAGTGTTCGGGTCCGAGCGGGACCGTCGATCTAGCGCGCAATTGAGCAACTAGAGGGATCAGAGGAGAGGCGGAGGCTCACCGTGCGGCGCAAGATGGCCCTCGGTGGTTTGTAGCTGCAGAGGAACTCGAGGTCGCCGGCGAGCATCGGAGACAGAGAGGAAGGCGGCGGCTCGATTCGGTGCTTGCGGAGCTCCCCGGCTTGCTCGAGTGGTCGGAGGAGAAGGAGAAGGCGACAGCGGAGCAGAGGAGCTCGTCGAAGGGACGAGGGAGCCGTGGTGGTCGCCGTGATGGAGCCGTGCGGCGACGGCGGCGCTCGGTCACAGAGGGAGAAGAGGGAGCCGAGCGAGAGAGGGAGAAGGGAATGAGAGGAGGGAGGCCAGGGGAGTGGTTCGAGACGACCAGGGGGAAAGGCTCGGGGCGGCCTTATCCCCTCGCGCCCCTGTTCCCCGTCGCGGTGGCGAACGGCAAGCGGTGCGGCGAGCGCGGCCATGGACACGACGACACGGGGAAGGAGTTGGTGGAGATGGGCTGGGCCAGCGCGGCCCAATTGCCAGGTAAGTGGCCTTTGGCCTTTTTCCTTTCTCTGTTTTTCAGTTTTAGCTTTTATTTAATACCAGAGAGAGAAAAGGAATTACTAGAGCAACTAGTTCACTTAGGAAAAATATGGGAGGTGTCCCAATAAATCCCTGGTGACGCTGCCCCAAGAAGTTTGGAGGCCAAAGGAATTTATTTGGAATTTTCATAAATGAATTAGTATTTTAAAATGCTGAGATTGCACTGGATTAATTGCTACTGCTCAACTTTGCATAGGAGTGATGTTGTTTTAATTATCAACAAATTGTTTTGGATTATTTGCTAGATGGTGAACATTTTCTCAGCAACTTTTGGGCAACTTTATTTTGCACTTGTGATTTGAATTTGAATTAAGTGGTGGAATTTTGAAATGAGATATTAAGCAATGATGATCAAGCATAGTTAACCATGGTGACTTGGCATGATCAGAGAGTGATCACTGTGGTGTGAGGCTGGGGATGTTACACGGATGAGGGGGTCGTAGGCAGAGATGGGAAGTTTTAACGGGGACAATGGGAGCCCCATGTATGGTTGGGGGAAAGAAGAGACGGGACAACCTAAGGTTGCGGCCATGGAGGATGAAAGATCATCAAAGCAGTGCATGGGCATAAATCCGGATTTGTGGAAGTTTATGGCCAGGCCAGTAGCAAGGGCGAAAGAATCGAGGATGGAGTTGAGGTGAGTAGCCGACTGGGAGCCCATACGACAGAGGATAAGAGTGTCATCGGCCAATTGAAGAACTGGGCAGGGGAGCGAGGGATCAATGGGGTGCGTCAGCCGTCCCTCCGAGTCGGCAGAGTGGATAAGCCGCTGAAGGACGTCGGCAACAAGTATAAAAATGTACAGAGAAAGTGCGTCGTCTTGGCGAAGGCCATTTCTGCAGGGGATCCAGTCCCCAGGAACATTGTTAAGAAGGACAGCGGTATGTCCAGTGGACAGAATATCGCGTATCCAGGCGCACCACCGAGAGTTGAAACTGCGGTCGGAGAGAACAGAAAGGAGGCTGGACCAGTTGATCGAGTCGAAAGCCTTCCAGAAATCAATTTTAAACACAATTGTGGGGGTTTTCCAAAGGTGACAGGCGCGAAGGAGGTCGGCCGCGTAGACAATGTTTTCCAAGATACGCCGGCCTGGAAGGAAACCGGTTTGGTCAGGGTCAACGAGGGAGTGGATGTATCGCTGCAGACACGAGCACAAAGCTTTAGTGACGGCCTTCATAATACAGTTTTGGAGGGAGATGGGGCGAAAGTCCGGGGGCGAGCGAGCCGCCTCAATCTTGGGAAGAAGGACTAGGAAGGCACGGTTAATGCAGGTGAGGTCAAGGGTGCCGGAGTAGAAGTCATGGAAGACCGCCTTGACGTCTTCGGCGACAGTATCCTAGAAGGAGACAAAGAAGAAAGGGCCAAACCCGTCCGGACCGGGGCTCGAAAGACGATTCAAGTCCAGGATCGCCCGACGGATTTCCTCGGACGTAAAGGGAGCTGTAAGGTCATCGGGAAGGGGGGCTGTGTTGGCGTAAAGATCCGAGAGAGAGAGAAATTCCAAGTACATGGGGAGGCCGTACCCAAAAGCATTTTGTAGTAGGCCCAGAGAGCAGAAGCTTTGAGGTCGTGCGAAAAGATGTCAACCCCGTCGACAGAGAGAACAGGGATGCAATTTTTCCTAAAACAGGAAGAGGCTGAGACGTGGAAGAAGCCCGTGTTCTCGCCACCGTCAATGGCGTAACGAATTTTCGCTCTCAACTTCCAGTAAAGGACACGCTCTTTCATCGAGACATGAAGCGCGTCGGTCGTAAGAGAGGGAAGAAGGTTTTCTGGATGGGAGAGGGGCCGACGCTCTTCAAGGCGGTCGAGGACACCGATGAAATCCGACGGTCCTGTTCTGGCTGGGCCGCAGGAGCAACCCTTCTTGTCCAACGCTTACATGCAAGCAGGACCTGGCGGAGACGAGCAACCAAGCAGGCGGTTGGGTCGGCATGGCCTGCGGAGGCCCAAGCCGCAACCACAGTGGCGCGAAACGAGGGATGCAGAGCCCTAGATTTCTCGTAGTGGAAAATACGAGTCTTGGGGGTGGAGATGGAGATGGTCGCAAGGAGGGGGATGTGGTCACTCGTGGCACGAGCAAAGGAGGAGAGGGAGGACGTGGGGAACTTGGGAGTCCCAGGAGACGTTGACTAGCACCCGGTCGAGGCGGGCGAGGATGGGGGATGACTGACGGTTAGACCACGTGTAAAGACGGTCACGGAGGGGGAGGCCGATGAGTGAGAGATCATTGATAAAATCGTTGAAAATGGCCACTTCCGATCGACTGCAGTTGGCACTGTTGCGGTCGACGGGTGAACGAGTGAGGTTGAAGTCACCGAGAATCGCCCAAGGGACTCTCCGGGGCATGGTCAGCAAGCTCGGAGAGAAACGCAGCTTTGGAGGCGTGGTCACACGACGCGTACACGTTCGAGACACGGATGAGGGTGTTATCGTGACAAAGACGAAGGTCTATGGAGAGGGCACGATCGAGGGGAGGCAAAATTATAGGCGAGCGAGAAGACGTGGGCGTCCCAGGCAGTGCAGATGCTGCCGGAGGCGCCGCCGGAGTCGACCGAAAGGAGAGTGCGAAGAGACGGGGAAGGATGGAATCCCTTTTTTGCACAGAGGGAGCGGCGAGTTTCGTTTCCTGAAGCGCGACAAGAGCGGGCTGCATGGCCTCGACAAGAGCGGGCACTTGCATGCGTTGATGCGTCCCCAAGGCCACGCACGTTCGAAGTGCAGAGAGAAAAAGGACTAGTCATAGGGACACCGCAGAGCAAACAGCAAGTAATTAAAAGCGGGCTTGATTTGATTAGAGAAACACAAGGGCCTTACAAACGGGAGCTCCTAGTCGCCGCTTGTTGCGTCAAAGTGCCTGCATTTCGCACAGGGGCGGCTAACCTGGGCCGGCCCATTTGCAATGACATGTTCGCGACATGGAAAAATGGAAAAATAAAATACGTATGTGCTTGCGCTGAAACTCGAACAGGCGACTTCGTATCAATTGGGAAGCCGAGCTAGCCACTGCATCAGAGAACTTCATGTGTTACATTTTCAGCGCGACACTTAAAGAAAATATGAAAGCGGCAAAACTTAAACAACAATTCGCAAAAAATCGAAAAAGTAAAATTCGTGTAAGGGATTGAACCGAGGACCTCCTGCAAATAAGTTTTTTGAAATTACGAACATTTTCTTCAAAACTCAAACATTCTTTGAATTTTGTGTTATTCTAAAAAAAACATGAACATGTTGATCATACGAACGAATTGGAAAATGGGAACATTTTTGGAAATTGTGAAAAAATTAAAATCTGAACATTTATGAAATTTCTGTTTTTTCAATTTGTGAAGAAAATTTGAAAACATGAACATTTTATAAAATTTGTGAACAAATTTGGAAAACTGGACATTTTTGAATTCCTAAACATTTCTCGAATTTGCAAACAAAATTTGAAAGCATGAACAATTTTGAATTTATGAAAAAACTAAAAATGCAAAAAATTGAATTTGCGAACAAAATTTTAAAACTTGAACAATTTTTGAATTTGTGAACAAAATTTCAAAACAGGAACAATTTTTTAAATGATGAACATATTTTAAATGTTTAGAACAAAATTTGGAAATGCGAACAATTTTTTAATACGTGATTTTTCAAAAAAACAAGAACATTTCTTGAAATTCCCAAAGAATTGTTGAAAAATGCGAACATTTTTTGAATTTACAAATAATTTTTGAAAATACGACCATGCTTTGAAATATTGAACGTTTTTTAAAAGCATGAACATTTTTTTAAGTTTCGAAACAATTTTCGAAAGATGAAATCTTAAAAAAAAGAAAATTAAACATGAAAAAAGAATAAAGAATAAAAGTAAACTTGTAAAAGGCAAAAAAGAAAAAGAAACAGAAAAGATTAACAAGAAAAAACAAAAAGAAAAACAAAAAGGAAAAGGAAAAATAAAAACAAAAACAACAATGAAAAAACAGAAGAAAAAAATGTTTAGGAACCTTCTAGAAAGTTCCCAAAACCAGGAACCTGCCAGAAGGTTCACAAAACCTATGCTGTCGCACGCACAGTTGGTCCGGCCCATTCGATCGATAGGATGTGTGGTAGGTCGACAATCTGTCGCAAAATGCGGCAGATAGGATTTTCCCTTACAAACCCCACGGGGGAAAAGAGAAAAAGAAAATGGATAAGGTACTCCGGCAACCCCACACTGGGGCCCACGGACGAAAGTATAGAATCAAGCCACCATAGCTACACGATGGGGAGGGAGGGAGGCCATGGCCCCATCTGCATGCATGCAGATCACGCCCAGCTCCTAGAGCAAGTGAAGCGGGGATGTGCTCGGCCGCGCCGTCATCGGAGTTGATCCCGGCGGACTGGATGGCGTTGCGGAGGCGAGGAGAGCCCTTGGAGAGGTCGAACCGAGCCGCCTTGACCGCCTTAGCACGGTCGATCATCCTGACGTAGGTGGCAAGCTCCTTCCCGGCGACACGCGATGAATAAGCTTAAATGGTTTTGGCGACCATGGTTTTTCGTGTACTAGTAATGTATTGTTGAATGACCTTGACATCAATAATTTATTCTAAGCTATTGAATAGTTATATATTTCTATTATGGAAGGTGCGGTTGCGTGGGCGAGCAAATGGGAGTCGAGCACCTGCTGTCTGTGGCGTCCATGGACAAACCAAAGGTCTCAAATTTTGCAATTGTGGTTGGAGATGCTCTTAGAACTATCCGAGAAAATGTCAAATGAGACATTTTGCCCTACTCATGGCTAGCGTCCAGGGGAGAAGAATGATCACTGCTGCATGATCCTTGGGAACTCTTCTTAAGAGCGAAGATATATGCAGCTTAAAGCTCTCTCTAGCCTTCTTTTGAGTCCTTCATCTGGTCCTGTTAGGACAATGCAAGGTGCTTGAAGTGTGCTTATAAAAATGAACAAAAAATTTCTTAAGCATTGGTGCTTGTCTCAGTAGCAGACTTAAAGCAAACCAGTTTAGTATTACAAGCACCTTGCATTGCACATGGCCTTAACTATCTTGTGAGTTTTTTTTTCCGAGACTGACGGGGGGATAAACCGCACCGGTTGTTATATTCCAACTCAAAAGGTGGCTTGGCGGTCACTACAAATACATGAGTGTGCACACGAGGTGCAAAAGAAAAATACAGAGGTGGGCACCCAAGACGAGAGCCAAACACAAGAAGAAAGACAAAGACAGAAGGGGAGGATGGCTGGAGAAGCCACACCGAACCCCCCAACAGCTGACACCTGAAGCCGAAGGCCAGACAAGGAGCTCAAAGAGAACCTCGTCACCCTCAGATAAACTACCACCTGAAGGGCAAGGGAGGAAAAGTAGGCACCATAGCAGAGATCACACTGGAACGTCACCGGCACGATCAAAGGGCGTCGGATAGCCGAGATCGTGCGGCAATACCCGGTGTGCCACCAGCGAAGCCGAAAGACAGCATGCCACCGAGACCGAAGGGCGCGGCACCGGTGTACCGCCACCGAGGTCGAAGGGCATCTTGTGAGTTTTTGTTTTAACATGATGTTGGATTGGTTATGTTTTGTTTATGAATAGGGGCCTCGTTCCATCACTTTACTGTTTAGCAAAGATAATTCTACTCTTGGCTTCGTTAATGAAATTGCGGGTGTTTTCCTTTGCAAATAAAAAGAATTGTTGCCTGTTTAGCATCCGAATCATCACCACATCAAGATGGAGGACATGAATACACCGATCGGGCTTGGATCAGGCATCTAGGCCCTCAGATTTCTTTTGCAAATAAAAGAACTATTACTGTTTAGCATTCGAATCATCACGACATCAAGATGGAGCACATGAATACGCTGATCGGGCTCGGATTAGGCTGATCTAGGCCCTTAGATTATGTAAGATCTAACGGCCGTCCTTCTTTCTTCCTCATCCGATAAAATTGACAAATTTAGTCAATTTACACATAGCTATGGTGAAACTTTTACAGCGGATCTGAGAATTGGTAGAACACGCTGACAGTTGCGTTTAATTTTCTATAGAGGTAATTACACCAGTGGTGCCTCAACTTGTCACAAATGTTCACTTTGGTGCATGAACTTGAAAAATACGCCGAACAAGTGCTAAAACTTGGCTCTTTGGTTCAAATATAGTTCAAATCATGTTTTCATACATCCGCGCTGCTGACTAGGATGCCAGCGTGTCTATGGGACCCATTGTCAACGATTGCGAGCGTGCACAGAGGCGTGTGGCCACGCGGGTGGCTGATTTTTTTCGAAAAACCCCTTCGCTTTTTATTTTTCGCACAGAAGCCCCTGAGCCGGTGGGACACATCACAAAACGATTCGGCCCCCCAAATCGCTAACCTTTGTTCGGCCGTTTCTCTTTCAACCATGGCGGCGCGCAGTGCACAAGTAGGTGGCCCTGGAGCTGGACGGCGGCGGTGAGCCCACGAGCTGGTGGTGAGACATTGAGCTAGTTGGAGGCGGCGATCCCCTAAAGCTGGGGTTAGCGACGCCGACCACCTCTCTCATCCCTTCTATCGCCCCTATTTGACGCCCTCTCTCACCCATGTTTCACTTGTTCTCCATCTAATGTGATAAGATTCACTTTTGTCAAAAAGTGTCCAAAATTCAGTTAAGCCACTGTCTAACATTCAGTTAAGTAACTGTCGAAAATTCAATTAAGCGTCTGTCAAAAAGTTCAGCAATGCCACTGTTAAATTTTCAATATACCTACTGCCTATTTCTGAAAAATCAAATCCGCCTTCCTCTGTGTCATCAAATCTGCATTTTTGTCCATCACAATTACCAAAAAGGAGGCCCCTATCTAACCCACAAATTACCTCTGAAAAAACAGCGCAAATAGCATTTTCAAATCCCAATGTGTCATTGTGCATTACGGGAATAACCTAAACACAACTAAATATAATCACAGAAGCTCCATGACATGCTATCCCTAAAAAAAAGCCCCATGACATGCTCATGTCACTACACAAATTCATCTACAATCCTAACAAAAACAGGAGTCAGAGGGGCAGAGGAGACGATGCAATTCTCACTGTATGGAGGGGCTGTATCGCGTGGTGCTCTTCGACGAGGCTCCGCCATCCACGCCCGCGATGATCAATGGCGTCGTCACAATCCACCCAGGCGGTGGCTCCGAACGATCGAACTAGGAGAGATGAGGAGAAGAGCTTGAGGCAGACAAACATGCACGATCAAACTGATCTGTGAGCTATTAGGATACGCAAAATTCAAGGCTGTTGTGTCCCACCGGCTGAGGGGCTTCTATGCGAAACATTAAAAAATGAAGGGGTTTTCTGCAAAAAAAAAATCACCCACCCATGCGGCCACACGCCTCTGTGCGCTGTCGTTCTCGCTGACAGTGGGTCCCGCAGACACGCTGGCATCCTAGTTAGCGCGGACGTATGAAAACGTGATTTTAACTGTATTTGAACCAAAAAGCCAAGTTTTAGCACCAGTTCGGCGTATTTTTTAAGTTCATGCACCAAAGTGAATATTAGTGACAAGTTGAGGCATCACTGGTGTAATTACCTCTTTTCTATACAACCCTGACTATATTGCGCCCTAGTCTCTCACCCGCGCGACATGCAGTTACTCATGACGATCCTTCGATATAACCTCAAAACCAACATGCTTGTTTACATCGGTAGAGCAAATCTTGCCATTAAAAATGGATAATAAAAAGTTTAATACAAATATAGGGCTCAAAAGGACGGAACTGCAGAGTGCGTATTTTATCGCACGAGGCTGCTTTAGTCTGCTTGCTCCACGTCGTCGTCCTGCGCAAAGGCCTCCTCAAGCTTCCGGATGTTCTCCCGTACGGTGCTCATGTACGCCTGGAACCTCTCGGCCCTCTCCTCTCTCGCGCGAGGGCTCATCATCCTTAGCGAGCTGAGTGGAGGCCAGGTGCGCGGCTCCGGGATCTTGCGCTTGGTGCCCGCCGGCGGTAGCTTCTGGCGTCGCAGCAGCCTGCGCTCGACCCTGTCCGCAACCTCGTGCATGTCCCGCATCTTTCTCCGGCCGCCGCGCGCGTTGTTTGGCCCCGGATCGGAGCTGTGGGCTGTCTCCTCTTGCGATCGAGAGATCGATCGATCTTTGCTGTGGCGGCTCCCGTTTCTTTTATGGTTACTCCCAGGATGTCCGATTCCTCCTCCGATTCGAGCTGCGTGGAGTAACCGGTGCCGTTTTGAATTCAAAACGCGTGGCAGGTTTTTCATTTTATTGTTTGGTTGCTTCTAAGGGCATTGTCGGGCCCATGGGACTGAGGGTACCCAGGCCCGTCTGCCTGTGGCTCGTTGCGTGGCGTCCTCAGAAGGCCCGACGCGGCCCATCGTCAAGACTTCACGAGTAAGACCCTCGCGAGGGCCCCCCGCCTCGCGAGGCGAACGTCAGCAAGGGTTATCAAGGGCTCCCGAGGGCCTCCCGCGGGGCGGTCTCCCGAAGCCGCCTCACGAGGCCCTTTGCGGGGCGGACATCTCTAGGCTCGCTACCCCGCCTCGTGCTACACGTGGGTGGCGCGAACCACGACGAGCGGAGCCAGGAGGGCGCCAGCGGGCGCAGACAAGGACACTTTCCTCTTTCGTGCTAAAGAAGCAAGGCAGCTCGCCGGTTCTTAAAGCAATCTCTGAAGGTTGCCGTTCCGGTGCTAGAAGACCAGGACCGCGGGCTCGCTAGGACGGAGGTCATGACCGAGCCCACCGACGCATCATGCCCAGAACCTTTAGCAGGCGGAGACTGCTTTTGCCAGGATAAGTTGTACTTCTGTCCCCCATCAAAATTGGTCGTTGTGGTATCCCTTCCCGCCTAGAGTCTTCGAGGGAAGAAAACCAAGGCCAGCATAAATATAGGCTAGTCTCCACCGTAGAGAGGGATCCGGTCGGTCGAATCCTGAGCCCTCCCGAGGCAGTTCATCCTTGTACTTGTTCATACTCATCCTCACTCGTGAGGCAATCCACCCAAAGCAGAAGTAAGGTCTTACACCGCAAGGTGGCCCGAACCTGGGTAAATCGCCGTGTTGTGTCTTCCTTTCCTCTCGCTCGAGCACGCCGAAGCATCGCCGTGAGGCAGTGAGCAGCAAGCCGTAGCCTAGTGGAGCTCTTCGCGCACACCCCAGAGTTCGAACCATTCCTTGGGTCCCCGGAGCCCCGATTCCGACATTTGGCGCGCCAGGTAGGGGTGTGCCGGAGTTCTTCCACTTCGTTCCGTCCCCGCTCCACTGTCTCCATGCTCACTGCGGGCCAGCAAACGTGCAGGCTGCGCTGCTCATGGCACGCGAGCTGCTGCGCTACCGCCCCGTCAATGAAGGCTACGACGCCTGGCTTGGCCGCATCACCGAGCTCGTCAACGCCGCGGGCGAGGCCCCGGGGCCCTCCCACTCGCTCCGTCCTCCGCCGTCTCGCGCGGGCGACGTGGCGCACGGCACGCCTCCGCCTCCTCCCCTGCGCGGCGACAACGCCGAGCCCCGGCACGACGCACGGTCGCGCGACCCGCCACGTGGAGCACCGGTGCCGGCCCGAGACGAGGCCAGTTGCCAGATTGTGCATCAGCCGCCGCACAACGCGCGCGCGCCTCCCGCGCCGCTGCATCAGCACCAAGACCAGGCCATCCAAGAAGCCGCGGCGCATGGGCGCCAGGACCGCGCCCCTCCCGCGCGAGGTGTGCCCGTGAGCGCCGCCGGTTGCCATGTCTTCACCCGTGAGCTGCGTCGGGTGGTCTGGCCGGTCAAGTTCAAGCCGGAGCTACCCCCACGCTACGACGGCATCCCCGACCCCACGGAGTTCCTCCAGCTCTGCGTGCTGAGCATCGAGGTGGCGAACAGCGACGACAAGGTCATGGCGAACTGGTTCCCCATGGCCCTCAAGGATGGCGCGCGCTCCTGGCTCATGAACCTGTCTGAGGTGTCGATCTCTTTATGGGATGAGCTCCGCGAGCGGTTCATTGCCAACTTCCAAGGCACCCGCGACCGCGCCCTCACCATCAACGATCTGCGGCGCGTGAAGCAGCGCCCTGGCGAGACCCTCCACAAGTACATTCAGCGTTTCACCCAGGTCCGCCTCAGGATCCCGAAGGCCTCGGACGAAGCCATCGTCTCGGCGTTCACCGATGGCGTCACGGACATCAGGATGAACGAAAAACTCGACATCAACGATGACCTGTGCACGGCGCTGGAGCTGTTCAACCTGGCTGGCAAGTGCGCGAGGGCGGAGGAAGGCCGCCTCTCTCTCCTCAACAACCCCGACGTCGAGCCTGAGGACAAGAAGGCCAAGGCCAAGGAAGTGAAGCGCAAGGGCCCCACCGTGCTGGTGGCGGAGCCGGAGCTGAAGCGCGGCCGCGACCACGACAAACCCGGCAAGAACGGCCGCCTGTTTTGCGTCTACCACAACCTGCGCACCCACAACACCGACGACTGTCAGGAGCTCAGGGCGCTCCGTGACGAGCGCTTGGGCCGCCGCCCCGACCGCAACCACCGTGGCGTCGGCCACGGCGGAGGCCGTGGTGGAGGCTGATGGGACAACCGCAACCCCCGTCAGGGCTGGTGTGACCAGCCTCACGAGGGTGGCTGGCGCGATCAACCTCGCGACGGCGTCTGGCACGATCAGCCTCGCGAGGCCCGTTCTCAAGGCAACGCGGGCCTCCGGCCACTACCGCCGCCCCCAGGAGGAACGACAACAACCAGCAAGACGAGGGGGCGGGGGGTTACCAGGAGCCTCGTGCGATAGACTGCATCTTCGACGGAGCTCAGGCTCCCGCGTCAAACCGCCTCTTCAAGCAGTTCTCTCGTGAGGTGAATGCTGCCCTCCCGAGGCTTGAGGCTGTGCGTCCCCTCAAGTGGTCGCAGTACGCCATCACGTTCGACTCCAAGGACCACCTCAGGTGTTCAGCCACCACCGGCGCGCTCCCCATGCTATGCACGCCCACCATGAGCAACGTCTCTGTCACCAAGACCCTCATCGACGGCGGCGCCGGCCTCAACGTCCTCTCTGTCGAAACCTTCGAGACGCTTCAAGTGCCTTATGATCAGCTCATGCCCACCAGGCCATTCTTGTTGGGAAACGTTGCATGGAAAACAAAAAAAATTCTACGCACACGCAAGATCTATCCATGGAGATGCATAGCTACAAGAGGGGGAGAGCATCTACATACCCTTGTAGATCACTAAGAGGAAGCGTTTATCAACGCGGTTGATGTAGTTGTACACCTTCACGATCCGTTCCGATCAAGTACCGAACGTACGGCACCTCCGCGTTCAGCACACGTTCAGCTCGATGACGTCATCGCCTTCTTGATCCAGCAAGAGGGGTGAAGTAGTAGATGAGTTATGGCAACATGACGGTGTGGTGATACAGGTGGTGAAACTATTTCCGCAGGGCTTCGCCAAGCACAACGGTTTTAGAGCGGAGGTTGAACTAGAGGGAGAGGGGGTGCCGGCACACGGCTTGGTGAATCGTGGTGTGTGGCGCCCCCTCCCCTCCTCTCATATATATAGGTGGAGGGGGAGGGAAGGCAGCCTAGGGCGCGCCCCAAGGGGGGCTGGCGGCTGCCCTAGGGTGCTTGGCAAGGTGCGCCCCCATTCCATACTTGGCGCATGGGGGGAAGGAAAGGGGGGCTGGCGGGCCCTAGGGTGCCTCCCCTTCCTTCTTCCTTGCGTGGAGAAAGGCAGGAGGGGGACAACCCCTCCTCCTTCCTTCCTAGGGCCGGCGGCCAGGAGGTGGGGCGTGCCAGCCCCCTTGTGGGCTGGTGTGCTCCCCTCCTTTTGGCCTGTTAGGCCCAACAACCCCCCTGGCCTTCCGAAACCCCTTCAGGTAATCCGATAATTATCCGGTGTATTCCGGAACCCTTCCGAAGACCGAATACTATCATCCTATATATCAATCTTTACCTCCGGATCATTCCAGAGCTCCTCGTCATGTTCGTGATCTCATCCAGGACTCCAAACAATATTCGGTCACCAACATACATAACTCATATAGTACTATATCGTCAACGAACGTTAAGCGTGCAGACCCTACGGGTTCGAGAATGATGTAGACATGATTGAGACGCTTCTCCGGTTAATAACCAATAGCGGGACCTGGATACCCATATTGGTTCCTACATATTCTACGAAGATCTTTATCGATCGAACCTTTATGACAACATACGTAGCTCCCTTTGTCTGTCGGTATGTTACTTGCCCGAGATTCAATCGTCGGTATCTCCATACCTAGTTCAATCTCGTTACCGGCAAGTCTCTTTACTCGTTCTGTAATACATCATCTTGTAACTAACTCCTTAGTCACTTTGCTTGCAAGCTTCTTGTGATGTTGTATTACCGAGAGGGCCCATAGATACCTCTCCATCATATGGAGTGACAATTCCCAAACTCGATCCATGCCAACTCAACAGACACCTTAGGAGATACCTGTAGAGCACCTTTATGATCACCCAATTACGAAGTGACGTTTGATACACACAAGGTATTCCTCCGGAGTCCAGGAGTTGCATGATCTCATGGTCGAAGGAACATGTATTTGACATTAAGAAAGCAGTAGCAATAAACTGAACGATCATATGCTATGCTAACGGATGCGTCTTGTTCATCATATCATTCTCCTAATGATGTGATCCTGTTATCAAACGACAACTCATGTCTATGGTCAGGAAACCTTAACCATCTTTTGATCAATGAGCTAGTCTAGTAGAGGCTTACTAGGGACTTGGTATTTGTTTATGTATTCACACATGTATTTAAGTTTCCGATCAATACAATTATAGCATGAATAATAAACCTTTATCATGATTAAGGAAATATAATAATAACCACTTTATTATTGCCTCTAGGGCATATTTCCAACAGTCTCCCACTTGCACTAGAGTCAATAATCTAGATTACATAGTAATGAATCTAACACCCATGGAGTCTTGGTGTTGATCATGTTTTGCCCGTGGAAGAGGTTTAGTCAACGGGTCTGCCACATTCAGATCTGTATGTACTTTGCAAATTTCTATATCTCCATCCTTGACTTTTTCACGAATGGAGTTGAAGCGTCGCTTGATATGTTTGGTTCTCTTGTGAAACCTGGGTTCTTTGGCTATGGCAATTGCTCCAGTGTTGTCACAAAAGATTGTCATTTGACCTGATGCACTGGGTATTACACCCAGATCAGATATGAACTCCTTCATCCAGACTCCTTCATGCGCTGCTTCCGAAGCAGCTATGTACTCCACTTCACATGTAGATCCCGCCACGACGCTCAGCTTAGAATTGCTCCAACTAACAGCTCCACCATTCAATATAAATACGTATCCGGTTTGCGACTTAGAGTCATGCGGATCTGTGTCGAAGGTAGCATTGACGTAACCCTTTACGACGAGCTCTTCGTCACCTCCATAAATGAGAAACATATCCTTGGTCCTTTTCAGGTACTACAGGATATTCTTGACTGTTGTCCAGTGATCCACTCCTGGATTACTTTGGTACCTCCCTGCCAAACTTATGGCAAGGCACACATCGGGTCTGGTACACAGCATGGCATACATTATAGAACCTATGGCTGAGTCATAGGGAATGACTTTCATTCTCTCTCTATCTTCTGCCGTGGTCGGACTTTGAGTCTGACTCAATTTCACACCTTGCAACACACGCAAGAACCCTTTATTTGACTGGTCCATTTTGAACTTCTTCAGAACTTTGTCAAGGTATGTGCTTTGTGAAAGTCCTATTAAGCGTCTAGATCTATCCCTATAGATCTTGATGCCCAATATGTAAGCAGCTTCACCGAGGTCTTTCATTGAAAAATTCTTATTCAAATATCCTTTTATGCTATCCAGAAATTCTATATCATTTCCAATCAGCAATATGTCATCCACATATAATATCAGAAATGCTATAGAGCTCCCACTCACTTTCTTGTAAATACAGGCTTCACCGTAAGTCTGTATAAAACCAAATGCTTTGGTCACCTCATCAAAGCGTATATTCCAACTCCGAGATGCTTGCACCAGTCTATAGATGGATCGCTGGAGCTTGCACACTTTGTTAGCACCCTTAGGATCGACAAAACCTTCTGGTTGCATCATATACAACTCTTCTTTAAGAAACCCGTTAAGGAATGTAGTTTTGACGTCCATTTGCCAGATTTCATAATCATAAAATGCGGAAATTGCTAACATGATTCTGACAGAGTTAAGCATTGCTACGGGTGATATAGTCTCATCGTAGTCAACCCCTTGAACTTATCGAAAACCTTTTGCGACAAGTCAAGCTTTGTAGACAGTGATATTACCATCAGCTTCCATCTTCTTCTTGAAGATCCATTTATTCTCAATGGCTTGCCGATCATCGGGCAAGTCCACCAAAGTCCATACTTTGTTCTCATACATGGATCCTATCTCAGATTTCATGGCCTCAAGCCATTTGTCGGAATCTGGGCTCATCATAGCTTCTTCATAGTTCATAGGTTCGCCGTTGTCTAACAACATGACTTCCAGGACAGGATTACCGTACCACTTTGGTGCGGTACGTGTTCTCGTCAATCTACGAGGTTCAGTAGTAACTTGATCCGAAGTTTCATGATCATCATTTGCTTCCTCTCTGGTTGGTGTAGGCATCACGGGAACGGTTTTCTCTGATGTGCTACTTTCCAATTCGAGAGAAGGTACAACTACCTCATCAAGTTCTACTTTCCTCCCACTCACTTCTTTTGAGAAAAACTCCTTCTCTAGAAATGACCCATTCTTAGCAACAAAGATCTTGCCTTCGGATTTGTAGTAGAAGGTATACCCAATAGTTTCTTTAGGGTATCCTATGAAGACGCACTTCTCCGCTTTGGGTTCGAGCTTATCAGACTGAAGCCTTTTGACATATGCGTTGCATCCCCAAACTTTAAGAAACGACAGCTTAGGTTTCTTGCCAAACCATAGTTCATACGGTGTCGTCTCAACGGATTTAGACGGTGCCTTATTTAACGTGAACGCGGCTGTCTCTAATGCATAACCCCAAAACGATAGCGGCAAATCGGTAAGAGACATCATAGAACGCACCATATCTAATAAAGTACGGTTACAATGTTCGGACACACTATTATGCTGTGGTGTTCCAGGTGGCATGAGTTGTGAAACAATTCCACATTGTCTTAAATGAAGGCCAAACTCGTAACTCAAATATTCACCTCCGCGATCAGATCATAGAAACTTTATTTTCTTGTTACGATGATTCTCCACTTCACTCTGAAATTCTTTCAACTTTTTAAATGTTTCAGACTTGTGTTTCATCAAGTAGATATACCCATACCTACTCAAATCATCTGTGAAGGTTAGAAAATAACGATACCCACCGCGTGCTTCAACACTCATCGGGCCGCATACATCGGTATGTATTATTTCCAATAAGTCATTAGCTCGCTTCATTGTTCCGTAGAATGGAGTTTTAGTCATCTTACCCATGAGGCATGGTTCACAAGTATCAAATGATTCATAATCAAGTGATTCCAAAAGTCCATCCGCATGGAGTTTTTTCATGCGCTTTACACCAATAGGACCTAAACAGCAGTGCCACAAGTATGTTGCACTATCATTATCAACTTTGCATCTTTTGGCATCAATATAATGAATATGTGTATCACTACGATCGAGATTCAACAAGAATAGACCATTCATTATGGGTGCATGACCATAAAAGATGTTACTCATATAAATAGAACAACCATTATTCTCTGACTTAAATGAATAACCGTCTCGCAATAAACAAGATCCAGATATAATGTTCATGCTCAACGCTGGCACCAAATAACAATTATTTAGGTCTAAAACTAATCTCGAAGGTAGATGTAGAGGTAGCGTGCCGACGGCGATCACATCAACCTTGGAACCATTCCCGGCGTGCATTGTCACCTCGTCCTTAGCCAATCTTCGTTTATTCCGCAACTCCTGTTTCGAGTTACAAATATGAGCAACCGAACCAGTATCAAATACCCAAGCGCTACTATGAGCACTAGTAAGGAACACATCAATAACATGTATATCAAATATACCTTTGTTCACTTTGCCATCCTTCTTATCTACCAAGTACTTGGGGTAGTTCCGCTTCCAGTGACCATTTCCCTTGCAGTAGAAGCACTCAGTTTCCAGCTTGGGTCCAGCTTTGGGCTTCTTCACGGGAGCGGCAACTTGCTTGCCGGTCTTCTTGAAGTTCCCTTTCTTTCCCTTGCCCTTTTTCTTGAAACTGGTGGTCTTGTGAACCATCAACACTTGATGCTCTTTCTTGATTTCTACCTCCGCCGATTTCAGCATCGCGAAGAGCTCGGGAATCGTTTTCGTCATCCCTTGCATATTATAGTTCATCACGAAGCCTTTGTAGCTTGGTGGCAGTGACTGAAGAACTCTATCAATAACACTCTCAACTGGAAGATCAATTCCCAACTGAGTCAAGTGGTTGTGGTACCCAGACATTCTTAGTATGTGTTCACTGACAGAATAGTTCTCCTCCATCTTACAGCTCTGTGGCATTCAAAACGCTTTTGAAGTCCTGGTTCCAAGCCATAAAGCATGGCACACTGAACTATCGATTAGTCATCAGATCGAGCCTGGCAAATGTTCATAACATCTGCATCAGCTCCTGCAGCAGGTCTGTCACCTAGCGGTGCATCAAGGACATAATTCTTCTATGCAGCAATGAGGATAATCCTCAAGTTACGGACCCAGTCTGTGTAGTTGCTACCATCATCTTTCAACTTAGCTTTCTCTAGGAACGCATTAAAATTCAAGGGAACGGTAGCACGGGCCATTGATCTACAACATAGATCTGCAAAGACTATTAGTACTAAGATCATGATAAATTTAAAATTTTAGTTCAAATAATCAAATAACTAATGAACTCCCACTTAAATCAACATCCCTCAAGTTGTCTAAGTGATACATGATCCAAATCAACTAACTCATGTCCGATCATCACGTGAGATATGGTAGTCTTCAATGGTGAACATCTCCATGTTGATCATATCTACTATATGACTCACGTTCGACCTTTCGTTCTTCAGTGTTCTGAGACCATTTCTGTACATGCTAGGCTCGTCAAGTTTAACCCAAGTATTCTGCATGTGCAAAACTGGCTTACACCCGTTGTATGTGAACGTAGAGTCTATCACACCCGATCGTCACGAGGTGCTTCGAAACGACGAACTTTAGCAATGGTGTATACTCGAGGAGAACACCTTTATCTTGAAATTAAGTGAAGTGATCATCTTATAATGCTACCATCGTTCTAAGCAAAATAAGATGCATAAAGGATAAACATCACATGCAATCAAAATATGTGACATGATATGGCCATCATCATCTTGTGCTTTTGATCTCCATCTCCAAAGCAACGGCATGATCTCCATCCTCATCGGTGCGACACCTTGATCTCCATCGTTGTGTCGGGGTCGTCTCGCCAACTATTGCTTCTACAATTATTTCTAACACATAGCGATAAAGTAAAGCAATTACATGGTGCTAAGTGATTGACACGCAGGTCATACAATAATTAAAGACAACCCTAAGGCTCCTGCCGGTTGTCATACTCATCGACATGCAAGTTGTGAACTTATTAAAAAACATGAACATCTCATACATCAACATATATCATATCACGTCTTGACCATATCACATCACAACAAGCCCTGCAAAAACAAGTTAGACGTCCTCTACTTTGTTGTTGCAAGTTTTACGTGGCCGCTACGGGCAATGATAACCCACAAGTATAGGGGATCGTTTGTAGACTTTTTTGATAAATAAGAGTGTCGAACCCAATGAGGAGCTAAATGTAGAACGAATATTCCCTCAAGTTCTATCGACCATCGATACAACTCTACGCACACTTAACGTTTGCTTTACCTAGAACAAGTATAAAACTATTTGGTAGGTGAAAGGATAAGTTTGCAAGAATAAAACTAGAAGTACTTTGCAAGAATAAAACTACGAGTAAAATGCAAGACAATAAAAGTAGACAGCTTTTGTCAACAAGAAAGTCATTTGTCCCTAGGTGATCGATAACTAAACCGGTGACCATTGTTGCAATTTTATATGAGTGAGAGGCATGAGCTAACATACTTTCTCTACTTGGATCATATGCACTTATGATTGGAACTCTAGCAAGCATCTGCAACTACTAAAGATCATTAAGGTCATAAAACCCAACCATAGCATTAAGTATCAAGTCCTCTTTATCCCATACGCAATGACCCCCAAACTCGGGTCTGTGCTTCTGTCACTCATGCCACCCACCATAAGAGAATCATGAACGTATTGTAACACCCTACAGCGGGGATCCTGTTAACACACAAACACGTCACGTGCACCCTCAACGCCGAGGGTGATGCACCGCAGCTCATGTCGAAGGAGACCCGACCGACAGCGCGATACGCAAGACAGTCGACGGGCGCTTTTGCAGACCCGAAACCCCACACACCCGGGAGGGACCCCATCAGGGAGTGCGGCGGCTATGGGCTGCCCTAGGTCGATTCGCTCGCCCCTAGAGCCTTGGGATTCGCAGCTCTCAAACACGAAGAACAGCGAAGAACGAGTGATAAAACGGTGGAGAGATAAAACGTAGATGAAAAAGTAGTATATTGATATGTCGATTGTGTGTTGTTTAATCGTCTGTCACCCCCAACATATATAAGAGGCGGCTGGACTTCCCATACAAGTAAAGGATTCATCTAGGCTTTCCTTACAAAAAATTACATCAATTCACGTCCCTAGAGTCCTAGTTCTAGTCCAACTCGGATTCAGTCTGAATCTGGTCCAAACTTCTGTCTTGCTCCTTGCGCGGGCCGTCGAGCTTGCATATGACCTCCGATCAAGAAGACCCCAATATCAAATTTGTGTGTCTCGACGAGACGAACAACTTTCGTGTTTATCACTTTTTCAAACAAGGCCATCTTGAATACTTTACGAGGTCATCTTTACCTTCCAGTCGGACTTGGTCTTGCAGCAGACTGGACTATCCGAGTCTTGTAGTGAATTTGCAGGCCGTATGCTATCTCTGATGATGATGACTCCAAAACCAAAGTTTACCTTTTTGATGATACGCACAACCTCCGTGTTGAATACTTTTCCATCCGAGGTCATCTAGATAACCTTTCGGGCATATCTTCAGCTTCTGGTCGGAGCACTCGGATCTGAATCTCTCCACTCAGATATTAGAGTCTTTCACTCGGATCGCCCGACTGGACTTCTTCACTCGGACGGCAACTTTCACTAGGATGGTAAAATTTTCACTCGGAAGACAATCTTTCACTCGGATTACTATATTTTTAGTCGGATGGCAATCTCTTACTCGATCGGCAAGCTTTCATTCTGATGATAAGATTTTCACTCGGATGATTATATTTTCACTCGGATGGCAATCTCTTACACGACCGGTAAGTTTTCACTCGGATGGTAAGCTTTTCACTCGGATTTCCCGACTGAAAACACAGCCTGATCTTGATTTGCCTCTCTAGGTCGCATACGACCTCGGATTGAGACGATTTATATATGAAAATCGATCGGCTCGACGAGACAAAACTTTTTCGTGCTGTAGGTTTTTTGATTCAAGGCCGTCTTGATGGCCGAATGACTCACGCGACCCTGCAGACATGTGTCTGGTACCTCGAGCCATTTTTCCGCTCAGTGTCAGTCTGCAGTTTATTGCCTCTAACTTTTGCATACGAACTCGGATTGAGATGATTTATATATGAAAATCGATTGCCTCGACGAGACGAAGACAATCCATGTTGAGCGCTCCTTCATACAATGTCGTCTCGAAGGCTTAATCGGCTGAAAAGCACTCGAAACACTAAAGTTTACCACTCGGAGTATAATTTCGGTCCCTAAGATAAGGTCGGATGACGATAACCGAAACATCAAAGTTGTTCCACTCGGCGACGTGAAACTTTTCATCCTGAAAACCCTTTCACTCGAGGTCATCTTATTTACTTTTTATGTCGTGCCAAAATCTGATGTCAACACATGCCCCCCTAATTTTCGGCAAAGCTTGCATGCCGAAAAATAATATGCACAGTGTTTGTTCTAAGGATGATGTCAATACTCCATCGGCCATTTATATCTCTCAGGGCGATAATTATGTATCTGCCATGTTTGTGCTAAGGGCGATAATCGTATATCGGCCATTGCCTACTTAGGCTTCTTGCCACACACTCGGGTGGTATTTCTTCAAGTACTTGCCATTGGGAGCTCGAGGTAACAATGTCCCTTGTATGGATTCCACCAAATAAGAGTTTCCGGGAACTACTCTTGTAATCCTAAAAGGACCTTCCCAACTTGGAGACTACTTCCCGGATTTTCTATCTCTTGAACCAATCGGCAGAATCACTTTCCAGACGAGATCGCCAACTTGAAAATTCTTCAACTTAACTTTCTTATTGTAAGCTCTTGCCACCCTCAACTTGTCTCTCTCTATGGCCTTTAAAGCAGCCAAACGTTTATCGGCAACCTCATCAATATTGTCCATCATCAAGTTATAAAAGTCTATTGCCGATAAATCATTCTGTTTGGCTATTCTCAAAGCATTCTAATTTACTTCCACTGGTAAAACAACCTCTTGACCATATACTAGCTCATATGGAGTCACCTTCGTAGCACCATGCCTTGAAATTCTATGTGCCCACAAAGCTTCAGACAACAACTCATGCCATGTCCTCGGATTATCCTCAATCTTATTCTTGATGAGCTTGATTAAAATTTTATTGCTAGACTCAGATTGTCCATTAGCTTGGGCATAATATGGGGAGGAATTGAGCATCTTTATGTTGTAAGATTCAGCAAATTCTCTAACTTGATGTGACATGAAAGATGAACCTTGATCTGTAGTTAATGTTTGAGGAATGCCGAATCTATGAATAATGTGCTCGGTTATGAATTGAATTACCTCCGTATGTGTCATGTTTTTGAGAGGTACTGCCTCAGACCATTTAGTGAAATAATCGGTTGCCACCAACATGAACCGATGCCCCTTTGAGGAAGACGGGTGAATTTCTCCAATAAAGTCTAAACCCCATCCTCTGAAAGGCCATGGCTTGACAATAGGATGTAACATAGCAGCAGGAGCCAATTGAATATCATCAAATTTTTGGCAAGCTTCACACCCTTTATAATATCTGAAGCAATCATTAATGATAGTCGGCCAATAAAACCCAGCACGTCGTAGTAACCATTTCATCTTGGGAGCCGACTGATGAGTGCCACAAATGCCTTCATGTACCTCTCCCATAGCAACTCTTGCTTGGACCTAGTTCAAGCACTTTAAAAGAACATCATCGACTGTTCGGCGATAAAGACCATCATCTCTCATTGTATACTTGAAAGCCATATGCCGAACAGCCCTGTCCATCCTTTCACTCGGATTGCACAAGTAATCAATAATGGGCTTCCTCCAGTCAGGATTGTCACCTGCACTAGATTTTTTGTTAATAGCCGAATTAGTGGGTTCTGGTTCGGCCTCTTCTATACTGGTAAGACAAGACATCGGTTTTTGAGAAATATGAAACATGCCATGATCAACATGATAGCTGGATGCTTGTTGTGCCAACTCATTTGCTCTCCAATTGTCATGCCTAGATATATGAGTAATACTAAAACAGTCCAAAGTAGAGATTATATCTAGATATTTATCAAGATAAACATTAAGTGATTCGTCCAAACACTGAAAGATTTTGGATACTTGTTGCACCACTAATAATGAATCACCATAAGCCTCAATATGTGTAACACCTATAGCAAGTAACATCTCTAGGCTGAATAACAATGCTTCATATTCGGCTTGATTGTTTATGCAAAAATATTCTAAGCGGCATGAGGCTTCAAAAACAGCACCATGAGGAGATATATAAACAATACCAACACCTTGGCCATTGCTACAAACTGAACCATCAAAATATAATCTTCAAGGTACTAATGAAACAAAGTTTATATCAACATCATGTTTGTCATTAATCCGATGCTCAACAATAAAATTAGCAATGATTTGGCCTTTCATGGATTTTAGAGATTCATAAGCAAAATCATATTCAATCAAAGCATAAGCCCACTTGCCAATTCTACCGCTAAGAATTGGCCTATGCAACATGTATTTAATGAGATCGATTTGACAAGCTACTATGCAAGCACTCGGCACTAAATAATGTCTCAATTTTGTGCAAGCATAGTATAAGCATAGACATAGTTTTTCAACAAATGTATACCTTGTCTCGGCGTCCAATAATTGCCTGCTCAAATATGTAATAGCATGCTCTTTTCCTTCAGTTTCTTGAGTCAAAACAGCACCAATAACACCTTCCTTTGCTGCAATGTAAAGCTTAAAGGGCTTCCTATGCCTGGGCGCTCTCATCACCGAAGGAGTGCACAAATAATTCTTGATCATATCAAATGCTTCTTGCTGTTTTGCCCCCCAAGTAAAATCAACATCATTCTGTAACCAAAGGATAGGAGTAAATGCATCAACCTTCCCTGACAGATTAGCTATGAACCTCCTCAAATAATTGACCTTGCCAAGGAACTTTTGCATATCTCTCTTGCACGTTGGAGCTGCCACCTTTTGTATAGCTTCTACCTTTTTGGGATCAATCTCTATGCCATCTTCATGAATAATGAAACCCAAAAACTTGCCAGCCGACACACCGAATGCACACTTCAAAGGGTTCATCTTCAGTCCATATCTTTTCATTCTTTCAAAAGCTAAATGCAAATCGACCAAGTGAGACTCAAAAGCATCCGATTTGACAACAATATCATCAATGTAGACTTCAAGTATGACGCCGAGTAAATCATGAAAAATCAAATTCATAGCCCTTTGATATGTGGCTCCAGCATTTTTTAATCCAAAGGTCATCACTGTCCACTCAAATAAACTAAAGAAACCAGGGCATCGGAAAGCCGTTTTGGACATGTCCTCTTCGGCCATAAAAATTTGATTATATCCGGCATTATCATCAAGAAAGCTAATAACTTTATGTCCAGAAGCATCATTAATAAGCATATCGGCTATTGGCATAGGATATTCATCTTTGGGTGTAGCTCTATTCAAATCTCTGAAATTAATGCATACCCTCAACTTACCAGATCCTTTCTTTTCCACCGGGACAATGTTAGAAATCCACTCGGCATAACTGCAAGGTCTGATAAAATTAGCTTTAAGCAAACGACCGATCTCCTCCTTGATCCGGTCATATGTTTTTGGATTAAATTTTCTGGCCGATTGTTTGTAAGGTCTAAAACCGGCCGTTATAGGCAACCGATGCTCCACTAGCTCTCGGCTTAAACCTGGCATCTCATGATATTCCCATGTAAAGCAACAAACATATTATTTCAATAGCTCGATTAACTTAGCTTCACAATCGGCTTTCAAATTTTTGTTTATAAACGTCGGCCGAGTGACTGAACCATCTCCAATATCTATCTCTTCTAATGGATCGGCCGATGTAAAACCTTGTCCAAGTTTATCCATGGCATCCAACTCCTCTATAGACTCATACATATTGTTCTCACTGGACCGATATTTTACAAGACGTTTTCGTAACCACTCGGAATTAGAATCCATTTAAATATATCATACCTTGGAGCCGATTGCACTCAGTTGGTTTTAAAGAGACGGGCATGAAACCATTCTTGATCGCACTGAGAAAATCAAACTCTGATAAGTCGCGTCCCGTCAAGCAAGTAGCATTGGGGTGTTGCCAATCCACCGATGCATCGGCCAAAGCAACACAGGCCGAGTTATCCGCATGAATGACTTCCATCTCATCATCAACCCACTGGATCAAAAACTAGTGCATAGTGGATGGCACGCACTGGTTTGCATGAACCCAATCATGACCTAATATGACGTTGTAATTACCTTGCACCTCCGCGACAAAGAACACAGTAGCCAAAGTTTTGCTTCCGACTGTAAGCTCCACATACATCACAACTTTGGCTTTAGTTTTCTCTTTGCCTTCAAATCCATTGAGCACCATATTCGTCTTTATCAACTCTTCATCGGGTAAACCTAATTTCTTGAAGACCGAATAGGGCATAAGATTTACCACAGCACCACCATCAATAAGCATCCGAGTGAGCGGTGATCCATTGATATGACCTCTGAGATACAATGGTTTCAGATGCGTTATTGGGTCTTTTGGCTTCTCGAATATTGTGTTTTTAGGGCCAAAATCCAGCTAAGCCACCTCCCCTTCCTCATCTATAGCGCGAAATTCAGCGGGTAAGTAATACACCATATTGATATCGATACCTTCATGAACCGGCGTAGACTCATAGTCCAACATATCATCCTCTTCCTCTAGTGTACCCACCGATTCTGAAATCTGTCCGGGTGAAGGAGAAGTAAGAAGTGTCGCAGATGATGTAATAGTTGTAGAATCGTCCTCCTTTGGTTCTGCTATGATAGATGCAAAAGTTGTTGTATCTTGTATTTGTTTAGGCCTCCACACTTGTTTTCCTGGAATCATGGGCCGAGTGTCATTGAACAACTTATCCCTTTGCTTCTCGGCCTCCCGTTCTGCCATCTCTTGACTCCTTAACCTCTTTAGTTTCCTTTTATGTGTCTTTGTTAGCCCTGGAGGACACCACTTTGGCTGAGTGTATTTAGGATCTCTCAGCTTTACTTGGCTGGTGCTTGCTTCATGGTCATTAGCCGGGTGTTTTGGCGTGATAGCAAGTATCGGCTCAGTCGGGTTGTTATGCACAATCGGCTGTTGTATGGGGAATGTTTTGGTCCCCAAGATAAGTGAGTCAGCATTGATTTTTTCCTTTCCTTTTCTTGACTCGACTGCTGCAGCACTTGGTGACTTAACACGCCATTCTTTTTGACTTTCTAGACGCATGGGATTTCCACTCGGGCGCACCTTTTTACTCGGATGGAATCTACTCGGATGGATGTCACTCGGATGGAATCCACTCAGATGGAACTCACTCGGATGGAATTCACTCGGATGGAATCTACCCAGCCTCATTTTTTCACTCGGATGGCTTCCACCTGGGTGCAATCTTACACTCGGATAGTTTCCACTCGGTCGCATATTTTGACCAGCCGACTGATAGTTACCGATGTTCAGTCGGCCATTATATGAGTAGTCAAGTCGGTCCCAAACAATTTGCCTCTGCTCTTCTGGAAACGGCGCCCTTGGTCCACTCGGTCTCATATACCGACTGAACATATCATCTGATGGTGACCTTGGTCGCTTCAAGTGTGAGGGTCGGTTAGAGCTGGAACCAGCCGACTGATTGGCATACTTGGACAGCAACATATCAAAAGTTGGCTTGATCTGTTTGCACTGCACTTTAGCTTCGTTCATCTTCCACTTGCCAACTTTAGGACTCTTGGGCTTAACAAATTTGACTCGAGTGTCTTGTTGCACTTGTGCTTGCCCCCCGAGTGTAGGATTCTTGATGGTGATTTTGATCACTTCCTTGCCATCGGGTTGCTTATCAAGGACAACCTGTCTCCCCAAGACCTTGTCACCCTCCTTGTCTTTCCTGGGCTCACCAACAATGACATTAGCTTTATTAGCAGATTCGGCTACCTCCGGGCGAATGAGCAGCTTCTTCCCTTCCAAATCCATGCTATTCATTGGAAAGGGCTGGTTATCAACTTGCATCTCAGAAAAGTTCAATCGTCCGTCATTAATGGCCGATTGTATCTGTCGTCGAAAAACATTGCAATCATTAGTAGCATGAGAAAAAGAATTATGATACTTGCAATAAGCGCGCCGTTTCAGCTCTTCAAACGGCGGTAAAGTATGAGATATCCTAATAATCTTAGCCTGCAGCAAAGCATCAAATATTTTATCACACTTAGCAATGTTAAAAGTAAACTTCATCTCTTCATCACGATTCTTATGAATCTATTTCAGATCATTGCCAGTAAAAGGTTTGGCCTTAGATGGCCAAACAAATTCAGTAGCATAAATATCACCCTCATCGTCCGAGTGATCGCTATCATATTCAACCATATTCATCTTAGGACGATCGGCTTTATATCTATGCACTTCCTTGAGATCTTTCCTTTGGCTTTCCTGAGCCAAAGCCCTTTGTAAGACTTGGTTGATATTTAAGAACTCATAGCCTTCTAGCTTTTCTCTAATGGGAGTCCTCAAACCACTCAGCACTAGGTCTGCCAAGTCTCTCTCGGTTATCACCAAACTATAACACCGGTTTTTTGTTTCTCTGAATCTCTTGACGTAATCGGAGACCGATTCATCATGCTTCTGTTTAACCGATGTTAGATGTGACAACTTGAGTTCATCATCGCCGCTATAAAAATGATCATGAAATTTCTGCTCTAGCTGCGACCAAACCCGAATGGAACCATGTGGTAAAGAAGAAAACCATGAAAATGCGGTACCAGTTAATGACAAGGGAAATAAACGCACTTTCAATTCATTTAGCGAGCCTGCTTCACCTAATTGTGCCAAGTATTGACTAACATGCTCCCATGTGGTTTTCGTGCCTTCTCCATTAAACTTAATAAAATCTGGAATTTTATATCCCGAAGGGCACTGGATGGCATCAAAGTACTCGGGATACGGTTTTTGGTAAATCCGATTCCGAGGTAACTCAACTCCAAAATTCTCTTGAAGCATCTTAGCCATCTCCTCTCTAAAATTATCTAGGGCATCGTCTGTAGAAGACGATGAAGCTTGTTGCAGTGGCATAGGAGGAGTAGGACTACTAGCTGTAGGTAGGAACTGTGGCAAGTATGCCGAACCATAGTTCGGTAGTGGCCGAGTGGTTGTACCTGTAGGTAGGGTTTGGTTCGGCGTTGCCACCGAACCTGGCATGCTCATAATAGGATTAATGGGTGCAGCCACAATCTAATTTTTTTGGGTAGGATAATAAGTCATCGGCATGGGAGGCGCCGATGAAATAGGTAAAGCCAGATTAGGGTTTTGCACACTAGCAGCTACACCACCATTACCACTAGATGATTGAGATATATTCTTCTGAGCATTAGTATTTTGTATGAAAGTTTGATAGACCAGATTGTTACCATCAGCAATACGACTCTCAATCTCAGCCCACTGCTCAGGAGAAAAGGTAGTACTCACAGAGGGTTTAACCTGCTCGGCTTGAAGAGGAGGGAACTTGATTTCTTCAATCGGAGTAATATTGCCTTGGCGGTCCTTTTTGAATTTTGCAAGGAACTCCTGCAAATCCTTCTCTTCGCGTGCCTTCTTGTACTCCTCATAGATTTGGCGATGATCGGCCGATATCTCATCAAGACTGGGCTTAATGATGTTATCAGCGTCTACCTCACATGTCTTGGGAAGATCAAACATGGTGGATGATGATGATTGATCTTCGGTCCCCAGTGGAGTCGCCAAAAAGTGTGTTGACACACGAACACGTCACGTGTACCCTCAACGCCGGGGGTGATGCACCGCAGCTCACGTCGAAGGAGACCCGACCGACAGCGCGATACGCAAGACAGTCGACGGGCGCTTTTGCAGACCCGAAACCCCACACACCCGGGAGGGACCCCGTCAGGGAGTGCGGCAGCTATGGGCTGCCCTAGGTCGATTCGCTCGCCCCTAGAGCCTCGGCATTCGCAGCTCTCAAACACAAAGAACAGTGAAGAACAGAGAAAACGGTGGAGAGATAAAACGTAGATGAAAAAAGTAGTATATTGATATGTCGATTGTGTGTTGTTCAATCGGCCGTCACCCGCAACATATATAAGAGGCGGCTGGACTTCCCGTACAAGTAAAGGATTCATCTAGGCTTTCCTTACAAAAAATTACATCAATTCACGTCCTAGAGTCCTAGTTCTAGTCCAACTCGGATTCAGTCTGAATCTAGCCCAAACTTCTGTCTTGCTCCTTGAGCGGGCCGTCGAGCTTGCATATGACCTCCGATCAAGACGGCCCCCAATATCAAATTTGTGCAACTTGACGAGACGAACAACTTTCATGTTGATCACTTTTTTCAAACAAGGCCATCTTGAATACTTTACGAGGTCATCTTTACCTTCTAGTCGGACTTGGTCTTACAGCTGACTGGACTGTCCGAGTCTTGTAGTGAATTTGCAGGCCGTATGCTATCTCTAATGATGATGACTCCAAAACCAAAGTTTACCGTTTTGACGATACGCACAACTTCCATGTTGAATACTTTTCCATCCGGTGTCATCTAGAT
Source organism: Thinopyrum elongatum (assembly GCA_011799875.1). Classification (NCBI taxonomy): domain Eukaryota; kingdom Viridiplantae; phylum Streptophyta; class Magnoliopsida; order Poales; family Poaceae; genus Thinopyrum; species Thinopyrum elongatum. Next base: position 523,793,630 of record CM022299.1, read on the forward strand.
AACCTTTCGGGCATATCTTTAGCTTCTGGTCGGAGCACTCGGATCTGAATCTCTCCACTCGGATATTAGAGTCTTTCACTCGGATCGCCTGACTAGACTTCTTCACTCGGACGGCAACTTTCACTAGGATGGCAAAAATTTCACTCGAAAGACAATCTTACACTCGGATCGGCCGACTGGACTTCTTCACTCGGACGGAAACTGTCACTAGGATGGCAAAATTTTCACTTGAAAGACAATCTTTCACTCGGATTACTATATTTTCACTCGGATGGCAATCTCTTACTCGATCCGTAAGCTTTCATTCTGATGATAAGATTTTCACTCGGATGGTAATCTCTTACACAACCGGTAAGTTTTCACTCGGATGGTAAGCTTTTCACTCAGATTTCCCGACTGAAAACATAACCTGATCTTGATTTGCCTCTCTAGGTAGCATACGACCTCGGATTGAAACGATTTATATATGAAAATCGATCGGCTCGACGAGACGATACTTTTTTGTGTTGTAGGTTTTTTGATTGAAGGCCGTCTTGATGGCCGAATGACTCGCGCGACCCATCAGACATGTGTGTGGTGCCTCGAGCCATTTTTCCGCTCAGGGTCAGTCTGCAGTTTATTGCCTCTAACTTTTGCATACGAACTCGGATTGAGATGATTTATATATGAAAATCGATTGCCTCGACGAGACAAAGACAATCCATGCTGAGTGCTCCTTCATCTGAGGTCATCTCGAAGGCTTAATCAGCCAAAAAGCACTCGGAACACTAAAGTTTGCCACTCGGAGTATAATTTCGGTCTCTAAGATAAGGTCGAATGACGATAACCGAAACATCAAAGTTGTTCCACTTGGCGACGTGAAACTTTTCATCCTAAAAACCCTTTCACTTGAGGTCATCTTATTTGCTTTTTTTGTAGTGCCAAAATCTGATGTCAACAGATCCCTCCGTTTGCGCGACACAGAGGGCACCGTAGGACACCACAAAAATAAAATATACAACTCAAACCAATCATGATCATATATCAACCCATAGGACAAAACGGATCTACTCAAACATCATAAGATAGCCATAGATCATTGGGAAATAATATATAGCGTTGAGCACCTGTTTAAGTAGAGATTACAGCGGGGAGAAGAGTTGTTAGACCGCTGCATAGAGGGGGAGAGAGTTGGTGTTGACGGCGGTGAAGTTGTTGGTGTAGATTGCCGTCACGATGATTGCCCCGGCGCCGCTCCGGCGCCACCAGGAGAGAGGGGGAGAGAGCCCCCCTCCTTCTTCTTGTTCCTTGGCCTCCCCCCTAGATGGGAGGAGGGTTCCCCCTCTGGTCCATGGCCTCCATGGTGGCGGAGGGGCAAGAGCCCCTCCGAGATTGGATCTGTCTCTCTGTTCTCTTCTATTTCGCGTTCCTGTTTTCTGGCCCTTCACTGTTTCTTAAATTCCAGGAGATCTGTAAGTCCGATTACGCTGAAATTTTTACACGATTTGTTTCCATAAATTATCTTTCTTGCGCCCGAAGAAGGGCCCCAACCGACTTACGGGGAGGGCACAAGACACCTGGGCGCGCTAGGGGGTGCCCGGCGCGCCCTGGTGGGTTGTGGAGGCTGTGGGCCTCTGTTTGCGTTGATTCTACCTCCCAAAAATCACATATATTCCAAAATAATTCTCCGTAAATTTTTATCGCGTTTGGACTTCGTTTGATATGGATATTCTGCAAAACAAAAAACATGCAACAAACAAGAACTGGCACTGGGCACTGGATCAATAGGTTAGTCCAATAAATCATATAAATTGTTGCCAAAAGTATGTAAAATTGTATAATATTGGCATGGAACAATCAAAAATTATAGATACGACAGAGACATATCAGCATCCCCAAGCTTAATTCCTGCTCGTCCTCGAGTAGGTAAATGATAATAAAGATAATTTTTGATGTGGAAAGCTACCTAGCATAAACTTGATCATATATCTAATCATGGCATGAATATTAAGACACAAGTGATTCAAAGCAATAGTCTATAATTTGACATAAAGACATCAATACTCAGGCATCCCAACAAACAATCATGTCTTTGAAAATATCAACGCTAAAGAAAGCTATCCCTACAAAATCATATAGTCTTTTCATGCTCTGTCTTCTTGACACAAAGTATTTATCATGCACAACCCCGATGACAAGCCGAACAATTGGTTCATATTTTTTAACGCGCTTCAGCTTTTTCAACCCCCACGCAATACATGAGCGCAAGCCATGGATATAGCACTATGGGTGGAATAGAGTATGATGATAGGGGTAAATATAGAGAAGACAAAAAAAGTAAGAAAGTCTCACATCGACGTGGCTGACCAACTGGCTATGGAGATGCCCATCAATTGATATCAATGCGAGGAGTAGGGATTGCTATGCAACGAATGCACTAAGAGCTATAAGTGTATGAAAGCTCAACATGAAAACTAAGTGGGTGTGCATCTAACTCTATAATGAAAAATTCCCACTAGTATATGAAAGTGACAACATAGGAGACTCTATATGAAAAACATGGTGCTACTTTGAAGCATAAGTGTGGAATTAGCATGCCCCTTCTCTTCCTTCTTTCTTTCATTTTTTTATTTTTTTCTTTTGGTCCGGAGTCTCATCCCGACTTGTGGGGGAATCATAGTCTCCATCATCCATTCCTCACTGGGACAATGCTCTAATAATGAAAATTGATGATCATCACACTTCTATTTACTTACAATTCAATATTACAACTCGATACCTATAACAAAATATGACTCTATATGAATGCCTCTGGCAGTGTACCAGGATGTGCAATGATCTCGCGTAACATGTATAAAAATGATGAACGGTGGCTGAGCCAGAACTACTATGTCGGCTATATGATCATGCAAAGCAATATGACAATGAATGCTCAAGTCATCAAAATGGAAGCGGTGGGAGTTGCATGGCAATATATCTCGGAATGGCTATGGAAAGGCCATAATAGGTAGGTATGGTGGCTGTTTTGAGGAAGATATAATAAGGCTTATGTGTGATAGAGCGTATCATATCACGGGGTTTGGATGCACCTGCGAAGTTTGCACCACATCTCGAGGTGAGAAAGGGCAATGCACGGTACCGTAGAGGCTAGCAAATTGCGGAAAGGTAAGAGTGCGTATAATCCATGGACTCACATTAGTCATAAAGAACTCATATACTTATTGCAAAATTTTATTAGCCCTCGAAGCAAAGTACTACTATGCATGCTCCTAGGGGGATAGATTGGTAGGAAAAGACCATCGCTCGTCCCCGACCGCCACTCATAAGGAAGACAATCAATAATAAATCATGCTCCAACTTCATAGCATAACGAGAAACTATACGTGCATGCTTCGGGAATCACAAACCTTAACACCAATATTCCTACTAACCACAACCATTTACTAGTACCTCCCACATATTATCATCTCTATATCGCAAAACTATTGTATGGAATCAAACATATCATATTCAGTGATCCTTAAGTTTTATGTAGGATTTTATGACTAACCATGCAAATGACCAATTCCTGTTGACTCTCTAAATAGATAAAAGTGAAGCAAGAGAGTTTAATTCTTTCTACAAAAGACCATGCTCTAATAAATATAAGTGAAGCAAAAGAGCATTCTACGAATAACGGTTTTCTATGTGAAGAGAAACATGCAATCCAAACTTCAAATGATATAAGTGAAGCACATGAGGCATTCTATAAAGTCATACTCAATAGATATAAGTGAAGTGCAATGAGCTTTCTATAAATCAACCATGGACTATCTCATACTAGCATGGTGCATAAAACAAAAGTGAAAACTAAATGCAAAAGACGCTCCAAGATTTACACATATCACATGAACGAAACGAAAATGAAAACATACCGATACTTGTTGAAGAAAGATGGGATGCCTTCCGGGGCATCCCCAAGCTTAGATGCTTGAGTCTCCTTGAATATTTACTTGGGGTGCCTTGGGCATCCCCAAGCTTGAACTCTTGTCTCTTGTCCTTCTCCTCATATCGAGACCTCCTCGATCTTTGAACACTTCATCCACACAAAACTTAACAGAAAACTGGTGAGATCCGTTAGTATAATAAAGCAAATTACTACTTTAAGTACTGTTGCAAACCCATTCATATTTCATTTTTTCATTATGCCTGCTGTATTATAACTTCTCCATGTCTTATACCACCGATAAAATCGATAGTTTCATCAAAACAAGCAAAATAATGCATCAAAAATAGGATCTGTCTTAAACATACAGTTTGTAGTAATCTGAACTTTAACCATACTTATGTTACTCCAAAAATTCTGAAAAAATAGGAAAAAAATAAAAACTTTGTATAGAAATACTGCGCAAAAATTTCAGAAACTTTTGATGTTCCAGTAAAAAATGTAAAATCACGCACTATAGCCAAAGTTTCTGTTTTTAAACCGCACGTACCAACAAGCAATCTAATCATCCTAAAGGCAAATCTTGGCAGATTATTTTTATTATACAATGGATTTGTACAAGGGGATAATTATTTTTGTTGAAAAGTTTCTGTAATCGAGATTCACAAAGTTTTCATGGGCATGAACGAAGTTCAAGGCTAGCTCCCACTTCCACGGTGCTCGTCTTTCTCACTTTCACTTTTCTTTTTGTGAAGTTTTAAGTTCCCCTCTATATTTTTTTGTTTTTAAACTTTATAAAAGCGCTCAATAGAATAAAATAACTTCCTAAAACTTCCGGGTTGTCTCCCTGGCAGCACTTTCTTTAAAGCCATTAAGCTAGGCATAAAGTGCTCAAGTAATGGATCCACCCAGATCCCAAGGTATATCAAAGCCTATTTTAATTAACAATGATTTGACATTTAGTAGTGAGAACAAAGCAACATATATCATGCAATGACAAAGTCTAACTCTCTTCCTATGCATCGGCATATCATACAAGAACAATTCATGCACATCAAGTAAAGGCCAATACATAGCATAAGCAGTTTCTTGCAATTTTATCATGTTCGAAACATAGAGAGGTGGAGATGTAGTTCCTCTCTCATAATAATTGCAAGTAGGAGCAGCAAGCACATGCATATTATATTCATCAAAAATATCATGCGCAACGGTAAAAGGAAACCCATCAATATAATCCTTAATAAGTGCAAACTTCTCCGATATAGTGAGTTGGGAGAATTCAAAAAGATAATAGGACTATCATGTGTGGGTGCAATAGCAACAATTTCATTTTAAAATAAGGAACTATAGCAAGTTCATCTCCATAAGCATAATTCAAATTGGCATCATGGCCACAAGCATAGCAAGCATCAAGTTCATGAAAAAGAGATATTTCAAATGAATCAATGGGATCATAGCAATTATCATAGCATTCATCCTTCGGTAAGAACAAAGGGAAATTAAATAATGTATGAGTTGAAGAGTTACTCTCATCAGAAGGTGGGCATGGGTAGCTAATCCGTTCTTCCTCCGCTTGTTCTTCGCTCTCCTCATCATCTTTTTCATCCAATGACCTCACAGTTTCATCAATTTCTTCTTCTATAGACTCCTGCAAAATATTAGTCTCTTCTTGGACAGCGGAGACATTCTCAATAAATACATCAATATCGTAATTGCATTTATAATTATCATAGCAATATTTAAGTATAGCAAAATTTTCAGGTCTATAAACTGAATCATCAAAATCTTCATACTTTTCAAATATAGATTCAATTTCATAAGCACCCTTAAAAGCAACAAATTCTTCTATTCGTTCCACATCATAGTAATCATATCTACCATTAGCATAAGAAGCCAAGGTTTCATATTCGTTAAATTTGCATGAAAAGGGAAGGTGTGGAGCCTTCATCCTAGAGCAACAAGTATAATCATATCTAGAGCATAGATTCCAAGCATACCATTTCAACATATGAATTTGATCCCATAACAGTTTCCCTTTTTGTGTCAAGCGATAATCCGTAAAGTATTCACATTGATCCAACGTGTCTCCCATTATCAAGTTGAATGGGGTTTTCTCAGGATTATCAAAGTAGTGCATAATATTTTTCACATAACGAGCATCGAGGGTTTTAGGAGGTTCCCCATCTCCATGAGTAGCAAGTACCAGTAATTTTTTTGGTGTTTTGTGTTCCATATCCATAACTAAAGATAGAGAACAACTTAGAACAGAAAATAAAAACTACTTAGTGATAAAGCAAACAAGCACACACGAGAATATTCACCCCACGCTATTGCTCCCCGGCAACGGCGCCAGAAAAAGGTCTTGATAACCCACAAGTATAGGGGATCGTTTGTAGCCTTTTTCGATAAATAAGAGTGTCGAACCCAACGAGGAGCTAAAGGTAGAACGAATATTCCCTCAAGTTCTATCGACCACCGATACAACTCTACGCACACTTCACGTTTGCTTTACCTAGAACAAGTATAAAACTATTTGGTAGGTGAAAGGATAAGTTTGCAAGAATAAAACTACGTAAAATACAAGACAATAAAAGTAGATAGTTTTGTCAACAAGAAAGTCATTTGTCACTAGGTGATCGATAACTAAACCGGTGATCATTGTTGCAATTTTATATGAGGGAGAGGCATGAGCTAACATACTTTATCTACTTGGATCATATGCACTTATGATTGGAACTCTAGCAAGCATCCGCAACTACTAAAGATCATTAAGGTCGTAAAACCCAACCATAGCATTAAGTATCAAGTCCTCTTTATCCCATACGCAATGACACCCAAACTCGGGTATGTGCTTCTGTCACTCATGCCACCCACCATAAGAGAACCATGAACATATTGCAACACCCTACAATGGGGATCCCTCCATTTTCGCAACACAGAGGGCACCGTTGGACAACACCAAAATAAAATATACAACTCAAACCAATCATGATCATCTATCAACCCATAGGACAAAACGGATCTACTCAAACATCATAAGATAGCCATAGATCATTGGGAAATAATATATAGTGTTGAGCACCTGTTTAAGTAGAGATTACAATGGGGAGAAGAGGTGTTAGACCGCTGCATAGAGGGGGAGAGAGTTGGTGTTGACAGCGGCGAAGTTGTTGGTGTAGATCGCCGTCACGATGATTGCCCCGGCGGCGCTCCTGCGCCACCGGGAGATAGGGGGAGAGAGCCCCCCTCCTTCTTCTTCTTCCTTGGCCTCCCCCCTAGATGGGAGGAGGGTTCCCCCTCTGGTCCATGGCCTCCATGGCGGAGAGGGGCGAGAGCCCCTCCGAGATTGGATCTGTCTCTCTGTTCTCTTCTATTTCACGTTCCTGTTTTCTGGCCCTTCACCTTTTCTTAAATTCCCTGAGATCCGTAACTCCGATTGCGCTGAAATTTTTACATGATTTTTTTCCATAAATTATCTTTCTTTCGCCCGAAGAAGGGCCCCAACCGACTTATGGGGAGGGCACAAGACACCTGGGCGCGCCAGGGGGTGCCCGGCGCGCCCTGGTGGGTTGTGGAGGCCATGGGCCTCCGTATGCATTGATTCCACCACCCAAAAATCACATGTATTCCAATTCTCCATAAAAAATCACATTTGGACTTCTTTTGATATGGATATTCTGCGAAACAAAAACATGCAACAAACAGGAACTGGCACTGGGCACTGGATCAATAGGTTAGTCCAATAAATCATATAAATTGTTGCCAAAAGTATGTAAAAATTGTATAATATTGGCATGGAACAATAAAAAATTATAGATACGACGGAGACGTATCAGGCAACTTAGCTAGAACCGTTCTTACCTACGCAAAACCACAACGGTGATTAAGAAGTTGCTATTTAACCTTCTGCAAGGACCGCCGTAGTCAAATTAGATTCAACTCAAGTGGGAGAAACAGACACCCGCCAGCCACCTTTATGCAAAACAAGTTGCATGTTAGTCGGTGGAACCAGTCTCATGTACGTGGACATGTAAGGTTGGTCTGAGCCGCTTCGTCGCACAATACCGCCGAATCAAAATAAGAAATAGGTAGTAAGCAATATGAACATCACCACCCACAACTCCTTTGTGTTCTACTCGTGCATATCATCTACGCATAGACCTGGCTCATGATGCCACTGTTGGGAAACATTGCATGGAAAACAAAAAAAATTCTACGCACACGCAAGATCTATCCATGGAGATGCATAGCTACGAGAGGGGGAGACCATCTACATACCTTTGTAGATCGCTAAGCGGAAGCGTTTATCAATGCGGTTGATGTAGTCGTACACCTTCATGATCAGTTCAATCAAGTACTGAACGTACGACACCTCCGCGTTCAGCACACGTTTAGCTCGATGATGTCCTTGCCTTCTTGATCCAGCAAGAGGGGTGAAGTAGTAGATGAGTTCCGGCAGCACGACGGTGTTGTGACGGAGGTGGTGAAACTATTTCCGCAGGGCTTCGCCAAGCACAACGGTTTTAGAGCGGAGGTTGAACTAGGGGGAGAGGGGGCACCGGCACACGGCTTGGTGAATCGTGGTGTGTGGCGCCCCCTCACCTCCTCTCATATATATAGGTGGAGGGGGAGGGGAGGCAGCCTAGGGCATGCCCCAAGGAGGGCCGGCAGCTGCCCTTGGGTGCCTGCCAAGGCGTGCCCCCCTTCCATACTTGGCGTGTGGGGGAAAGGAAAGGGATCCGGCGGCCCCTAGGGCGCCTCCCCTTCCTTCTTCCTTGCGTGGGGAAAGGCAAGAGGGGGCCAGCCCCTTCTCCTTCCTTCCTAGGGCCGGTGGCTAGAAGGTGAGGCGCGCCAGCCCCTTGTGGGCTGGTGTGCTCCCCTCCTTTTGGCCTGTTAGGCCCAACAACTCCCCGTGGCCTTCCGGAACCCCTTCTAGTGATCCGATAATTATCTTGTGTATTCCGGAACCCTTTCGAAGACCGAATACTATCATCCTATATATCAATCTTTACCTTCGGACCATTCCGGAGCTCCTCGTCATGTGCGTGATCTCATCTGGGACTCCGAAAAATATTCGGTCACCAACATACATAACTCATATAGTACTATATCGTCAACGAACGTTAAGCGTGCGGACCCTACGGGTTCGAGAATGATGTAGACATGACCAAGACGCTTCTCCGGTTAATAACCAATAGTGGGACCTGGATACCCATATTGGTTCCTACATATTCTACGAAGATCTTTATCGGTCGAACCTTTATGACAACATACGTACTTCCCTTTGTCTGTCGGTATGTTACTTGCCCGAGATTCGATCGTCGGTATCTCCATACCTAGTTCAATCTCGTTACCGGCAAGTCTCTTTACTTGTTCTGTAATACATCATCTTGTAACTAACTCCTTAGTCACTTTGCTTGCAAGCTTCTTTTGATGCTGTATTACCGAGAGGGCCCGGAGATACCTTTCCGTCATATGGAATGACAAATCCCAATCTCGATCCATGCCAACTCAACAGACACCTTCGGAGATACCTGTAGAGCACTGATAACCCACAAGTATAGGGGATCAGAGTGTTGAACCCAACGATAAATAAGAGTGTCGAACCCAACGAGGAGCTAAAGGTAGAACAAATATTCCCTCAAGTTCTATCGACCACCAAAACCACTCTATGCACGCTTAACGTTCGCTTTACCTAGAACAAGTATGAAACTAGAAGTACTTTGTAGGTGTTGTAGGAGTACTTTGTAGGTGTTGTAGGGTAGGTTTGCAAGATAATAAAGAGCACGTAAATAAAAGCTAGTGGCTGTTTAGATAAAGAAACAATTAAGTTAGTTTTAGTAGAGAGCTTTTTGTCACAAGAAAGTTATTTGTCCCTAGGCAATCGATAACTAGACCGGTAATCATAATTGCAATTTTATATGAGGGAGAGGCATAAGCTAACATACTTTCTCTACTTGGATCATATGCACTTATGATTGGAAGTCTAGCAAGCATCCGCAACTACTAATTAAGGTAAAAACCCAACCATATTATTAAAGTATCAAGTCATGTTTACTCCCATAGACAAACAACCTACTTACTCGGGTCTATGCTTCTGTCACTCACGCCACCCACCATAAGCGAATCATGAACATATTGCAAACCCTACAGCGGGGATCCCTCATGCTTACGCGACACGGAGAGCACCATAGGACAACACCAATAATAAAACATACAACTCAAACCAATCATGATCATCAATCAACCCATAGGACAAAACGGATCTACTTAAACATCATAGGATAGCCATACATCATTGGGAAATAATATATAGCGTTGCGCACCATGTTTAAGTAGAGATTACAACGGGTAAAAGAGAGGTTACACCACTGCATAGAGGGGGAGAGAGTTGGTGATGACGGCGGCGAAGTTGTTGGTGTAGATCACCGTCACGATGATGGCCCCGGCGGTGTTCTGGCGCCACCGGGAGAGAGGGGGAGAGATCCCCCCTCCATCTTCTTCTTACTTGACCTCCCCCCTAGATGGGAGGAGGGTTTCCCCTCTGGTCCATGGCCTCCATGGCGGCGGAGGGGCGGGAGCCCCTCCGAGATTGGATCTCTCTCTCTGTTTCACTAAAAAAAAGACACATCCGTGACATTTTGGGCCGAACGCATTTTTTTCTGTCATGCTTATGACACTTCTATGACGATAATTGTGACAAAACCCGGTATCATCATAGATGTGGTGGGCTCCTACATCTATGACAAAAAATCATGAGAGAAAATTGGCTTTTTGTCCCGGGCGGGCCGGAGACGCACCTGCATGACATTCTTTGGGCCGTCCATGACGAAAAAATCGTGGTAGAAGCGAGGGCGAGGAAAATTTCGGGGAGTTCCCGGTTACGGTGGGTGGTCGGGGCCGAGCGATGCACGAAGGTTTGCGTGTTTCTCTCGTACACGTACGCGCGTGTGTGAGAGGCGTTGCGCTCTAACTGAACCCGAGCGAGGCATTGGGCTCTAACTAAACCCGAGCGATTGCACTAGCTACGTTACTGAACCCCGATCGATCCCTTGTTGTTAACTGAACCCGAGTGATTCCTTTGCTACTGCTGCTAACTGAAGCCGATCGAAGCTGCCTCATGATGAACTATCCCCGGTGGGGGTTGGATGAACAGTTCCTGGTGGGGGTTGGATGAACAGGATCCCATGGTAGTAGAGGTCGTTGCCGCTGGATGAATAGGACCCCGATCGAGGAGGTGAGGGTGGATGAACAGTAGCCGATGGAGGGACCCCGTGGAGGGCTGGTTGAACAGGACCCCATGGAGGCTGGATGAACAGGACCTCGTGGAGGGCTGGTTGAACAGTAGCCGGTGGAGGCTGGATGAACAGGACCCTGTGGATGAACAGTAGCTGGTGGAGGCAGGAGGAAGTCGACGGTGGATGAACAGTAGCAGGTGGAGGCTGGTGGAAGTCGACGGTGGATGAACAATAGCCCATGGAGTCCCGTTTTGCGGTACGCCACACCCCTCCCGATGAACAGGACCCCGTTTCGACCGTAGGCGCTCCAACACAAGTCCGTTTCCTCCGTTTTGCGGTACGCCACACCCCTCCCGATCAATAGCACCCCGTTTCGATCGTAGGCACTCGAACAAAAGTCTGTTTCCTCCGTTTTGCGGTACGCCAGACCCTTCCCAATGAACAGGACCCTGTATCGACCGTACGCGGTCGAACAGAAGGCCGTTTCCTTCGTTCTGCGGTACGCCAGACCTCGTTTCGGCTGTTCCATCCAAGCCGGTTGGCTCCCGATGAACACGCGACGCTGTTTACTCCGTTCCGACCCAGCCGGTTGGCTGTCGATGAACAGGACGACATCGCTATACGCGTTAGAGACCCCACCCGTATGTACGTACTAGCCGTATTTACTATCTTGCAGCATGGCCGCACGTACATGTACATGATATAGACGGGACTGCGTGACATGCTACGTCGGCGCCTCTACTTCAACATGTGCCGCTCCTCACTCGGCCATGGTACGTCGCTGTAGAGAGACCGATCGACCGTTATGTACGTACATGTTCGCGGCCGGACAGATAACGCTACCTTCGCTTCAACCTGGTGGGTCCCATCTGTCAGGGGGTAAGAAGGCAGTTCCTTCCGTGCGAAGATAAATCCGGTGGGTCCCAGCTGTCCGGGGGGAACGTTTTTTCGCGAAATACAGAGGCCCTTCCGGTAGGTCCGAGCTGTCAGGTGGAGGAATCATTATTTTGCACGTAATAAGGATGCACTTCCTTGCGTGCGGCCATGGACCCAGCTGTCAGGCTCTCCACTTACAGTCCTCTTCTGATGGCTGTCGTTCGTTGACCGCGTTGATGACACCGTACCGCCCGAGAGCACCAAGGTGGTGGACAACGGTGCGACCTAGTAAGGGAACGACCCGGAGCCGGGGAATACACAGCAATGGATGCCCACGCAGAGGGGAGTATGAGGGTTGACTGCTTTGGTTGCGGTTCGAGGCTGCCGTCGCCGGAGAATAACAGGGGGTGTGGGTGAGTAGAGGGAAGGCCTGGCCAGCAGTGGGAGTAGGGTGGGGCGGTGAGGCCTGCGTGGCAGCACAGCCGGCCACGGGAGGTAGGAGCAGGCGGCATGGCCGGCGCTGGTTTGGGCGGCTGGAGCAAGAAGACCAGAGGTTGAAGAAGCATGACGACCGTTGGATGGACATCGTACGGTCACCGCAGCTAGAATCATTTATATTGACTAAGTTGACAAAGCCGTGCGTCCGCGTTGATACGTCCATTTTGCATAATGTTTTTGTACTATTATTTATGATGTTTTTATGCATAATAATGCTTTTTGGAGTAATTCCAATGCCTTTTCTCTCATAATATCCAAGGTACACACAAAGAGGGAGAATTCTGGCAGCTGGAAATCTGGACCTGAAAAAGCTACGTCAGGCTACCTATTCTGCACAACTCCAAATGAGCTGAAACTTTACGGGGATTTTTTATGGAATAAATGAGAAATATTGGAGCCAATAAGTATCAGAGGGGGCCCACCAGGTGGGCACAACCCACCTGGGCGCGCCAGGAAGCCCAGGCGCGCCCTGGTGGGTTGTGCTGCCCTCGGCCCACCTCCGGTGCCCATCTTCTGGTATATAAGTCATTTTGACCTAGAAAAAATAAGGAGAGGACTTTCGGGACAGAGCGCCACCGTCTCGAGGCGGAACATGGGTAGCCCCACTTTTGCCCTCCGGCGAAGCGATTCCGCCGGGGGAACTTCCCTCTCGGAGGGGGAAATCATCGTCATCATCATCACAAACAACTCTCCCATCTTGGGGAGGGCAATCTCCATCAACATCTTCAACAGCACCATCTCCTCTCAAACCCTAGTTCATCTCTTGTGTTCAATCTTGGTACCGAAACTATAGATTGGTGCTTGTGGGTGACTAGTAGTGTTGATTACATCTTGTAGTTGATTACTATATGGTTTATTTGGTGAAAGATTATATGTTCAGATCCAATATGATATTTATTACCCCTCTGATATTGAGCATGATTATCATTTGTGAGTAGTTACTTTTGTTCTTGAGGTCACAGGAGAAATCATGTTGCAAGTAATCATGTGAACTTGATATGTGTTCGATATTTTGATAGTATGTGTGTTGTGATTCCCTTAGTGGTGTCATGTGAACGTCGACTACATGACACTTCACCATATTTGGGCCTAAGGGAATGCATTGTGGAGTAGTTATTAGATGATGGGTTGCGAGAGTGACACAAGCTTAAACCCTAGTTTATGCGCTATTCCGTAAGGGACCGATTGGATCCAAAAGTTTAATGCTATGGTTAGAATTTATTCTTAATACTTTTCTCGTAGTTGCGGATGCTTGCGAGGGGGTTAATCATAAGTAGGAGTTTTTTTCAAGTAAGAACAGCACCTAAGCACTGGTCCACCCACATATCAAATTATCAAAGTAGCGAACACGAATCGAACCAACATGATGAAAGTGACTAGATGAAATTCCCGTGTACCCTCAAGAACGCTTTGCTTATTATAAGAGACCATTTTGGCCCGTCCTTTGCCTCAAAAGGATTGGGCTACCTTGCTGCACTTTTGTTACTACTATTGTTACTTGCTCGTTACAAATTATCTAGCTATCAAACTACTCTGCTACTTACAATTTCAGTACTTGCAGACATTACCTTGCTGAAAACCGCTTGTCATTTCCTTCTGCTCCTCGTTGGGTTCGACACTCTTACTTATCGAAAAGGCTACAATTGATCCCATATACTTGTGGGTCATCAAGGTTATTTTCTGGCGCCGTTGCCGGGGAGTGAAGCGCTTTTGGTAAGTGGAGATTGGTTAGGAAAAATTATTACTACGTGCTGAAATTTATTGTCACTTGTTACTATGGAAAACAATCCTTTGAGGGGTTTGTTCGGGGTATCTTCACCTCGACCGGAACCACAGTTAGTTACCCCTCAACCTACTGCACCTACTGAAAATGTTGAATATGAAATTCCTTCAGGTATGATAGAACAACTGCTAGCTAATCCTTATGCAGGAGATGGAACCGAACATCCTGATATGCACTTGATATATGTGGAAGAAATTTGTGGATTGTTTAAGCTTGCAGGTTTACCCGGGGATGAAGTTAATAAGAAGGTTTTCCCTTTATCTTTGAAGGGAAAGGCATTGGCATGGTATAGGCTATGCGATGATATTGGATCTTGGAATTGGAATCGATTGAAATTAGAGTTTCACCAAAAAAATTATCCTATGCATCTAGTTCATCGTGACCAGAATTACATATATAATTTTTGGCCTCGTGAAGGAGAAAGTATCGCTTTAGCTTGGGGGAGGCTTAAGTCAATGTTATATTCATGCCCCAATCATGAGCTCTCAAGAGAAATTATTATCCAGAATTTTTATGCTCGGCTTTCTCGTGATGATCAATCCATGCTTGATACTTCTTGTACTGGTTCCTTTATGAAGAAGACCATTGAATTCAAGTGGGATCTTTTGGAAAGAATTAAATGCAACTCTGAAGATTGGGAACTCAACGAAGGTAAAGAGTCAGGTATTAAGCTTAAGTATGATTGTGTTAAATCTTTTATGAATACCGATGCTTTTCAAAAGTTTAGCACTAAATATGGACTTGACTCTCAGATAGTAGCCTCCTTTTGTGAATCATTTGCTACTCATGTTGATCTCCCCAAGGAGAATTGGTTTAAATATCACCCACCTATTAAAAAGGAAATTAAAGAATCGGTACCAGCTAAAGAGGAAACTATTATTTATAATGTTGATCTAGTTGTTCCTACTGCTTATATTGAGAAACCACCTTTCCCTGTTAGGATAAAAGAACATGCTAAAGTTTCAACTGTGGTCAATAAAAGTTATATTAGAACACCTAAACCTGATGAACAAATCAAAGTAGAACCTAGTGTTGCTATGGTTAAGGATCTCCTGGAAGAAAACATAGACGGGCATGTTATTTACTTCTGTAATGAAGCTACTAGAATTGTCAAACCTGATAAGTCAGATATTCGTAGACCCGTTGTTGGCATGCCTGTTGTCTCAGTCAAAATAGGATATCACTGTTATCATGGTTTATGCGACATAGGTGCTAGCGTGAGTGCTATTCCCTTTACCTTATATCAAGAAATTATGAATGACATAGCACCCGCTGAGATAGAAGACATAGATGTTACTATTAAACTTGCTAATAGAGACACCATATCACCAATTGGGATTGTTAGAGATGTTGAAGTCTTGTGTGGGAAAATAAAATACCCTACTGATTTTCTTGTTCTTGGTTCCCCACAAGATGATTTTTGTCCCATTATCTTTGGTAGACCTTTCTTGAACACCGTTAATGCTAAAATAGATTGTAAGAAACAAACTGTCAGTGTCAGTTTTGGTGATGAGTCTCATGAGTTTAACTTTTCCAAGTTTAGTAGAAAACCTCATAAAAAAGAATTGCCTAGTAATGATGAAATAATTGATCTTGCTTCTATTGCTGTGCCTCCTACTGATCCTTTAGAACAATATCTGCTAGACCATGAAAATGATTTACATATGCATGAAAGAAATGAAATAGATGAGATTTTCTTTGAACAACGTCCTCTGCTTAAACACAATTTGCGTATTGAAACTCTAGGAGGTCCTCCTCCACCTAATGGCGATCCTCCGTTTGAATTAAAACAATTGCCAGACACTTTGAAATATGTTTATCTTGATGAGAAAAAGATATATCCTGTTATTATTAGTGCTAACCTTTCAGAACATGAAGAAGAAAGACTATTGAAAGTTCTAAGGAAGCACCGAGCTGCTATTGGATATACTCTTGATGATCTTAAGGGTATTAGTCCCACTCTATGTCAGCACAAAATTAATATGGAACCTGATGCTAAACCCGTTGTTGATCACCAACGTCGGCTAAATCCGAAGATGAAAGAAGTGGTAAGAACGGAAATATTAAAACTTCTGGAAGCAGGTATAATCTATCCTATAGCTGATAGTTGGTGAGCAAGTCCTGTTCATTGTGTCCCTAAGAAGGGAGGAATTACTGTTGTTCCTAATGATAAAAATGAACTCATCCCACAAAGAATTGTTACAGGCTATAGAATGGTAATCGATTTTAGAAAATTAAACAAAGCAACTAGAAAAGATCATTACCCTTTGTCTTTTATTGATCAAATGCTAGAAAGATTGTCAAAGCACACACTTTTTTGTTTCCTTGATGGATATTCTGGTTTTTCACAAATACCTGTTTCTCAACCTGATCAAGAAAAGACCACTTTCACTTGTCCCTTTGGAACTTATGCTTATAGACGTA
This sequence comes from Thinopyrum elongatum, assembly GCA_011799875.1. Classification (NCBI taxonomy): domain Eukaryota; kingdom Viridiplantae; phylum Streptophyta; class Magnoliopsida; order Poales; family Poaceae; genus Thinopyrum; species Thinopyrum elongatum. Next base: position 523,810,353 of record CM022299.1, read on the forward strand.
TGCCTTTTGGTTTATGCAATGCACCTGCTACCTTTCAAAGATGTATGACTGCTATATTCTCTGACTTTTGTGAAAAGATTGTTGAGGTTTTCATGGATGACTTTTCTGTTTATGGGAAGTCTTTTGATGATTGTTTAAGCAATCTTGATCGAGTTTTGCAGAGATGTGAGCAAAAAAATCTTGTCTTGAATTGGGAGAAGTGCCACTTTATGGTTAATGAAGGTATTGTTTTGGGCCATAAAATTTCTGAAAGAGGTATTGAGGTGGACAAAGCTAAGGTTGATGCAATTGAGAAAATGCCATGTCCTAAAGATATCAAAGGTATTCGTAGTTTCCTTGGTCATGCTGGTTTCTATAGGAGATTTATCAAAGATTTTTCTAAAATTTCTAGGCCTCTTACAAATCTTTTGCAAAAGGACACTCCTTTCATTTTTGATGATGATTGTTTAGAAGCCTTGGAAACACTCAAGAAAGCCTTAATTACTGCACCTATTGTTCAACCGCCTGATTGGAACTTGCCTTTTGAAATTATGTGTGATGCTAGTGATTATGCTATTGGTGCTGTTCTAGGACAAAGAGTTGATAAGAAACTAAATGTTATCCATTATGCTAGTAAAACTCTAGATAGTGCCCAACGAAATTATGCTACTACTGAAAAAGAATTCTTAGCAGTTGTGTTTGCTTGTGATAAATTTAGATCCTACATTGTTGATTCTAAAGTGACTGTTCACACCGATCATGCTGCTATAAAATATGTTATGGAAAAGAAAGATGCTAAACCTAGACTCATTAGGTGGGTTCTCTTGCTACAAGAATTTGATTTGCATATTACTGATAGAAAAGGAGCAGAGAATCCCGTAGCTGATAACTTGTCTAGGCTTGAAAATGTCCTTGATGACCCACTACCTATTGATGATAGCTTTCCTGATGAGCAGTTAGCTGCAATAAATGTTTCTAATAACACTCCTTGGTTTGCTGATTATGCTAATTACATTGTTGCTAAATATTTACCACCTAGCTTTACATACCAACAAAAGAAAAAATTCTTCTATGATTTAAGACATTACTTCTGGGATGACCCACATCTGTATAAAGAAGGAGTAGATGGTATTATTAGACGTTGTGTACCTGAGCATGAACAGGGACAAATCCTACAGAAATGTCACTCCGAAGCTTATGGAGGACATCATGCGGGAGACATAACCGCTCATAAGGTATTGCAATCTGGTTTTTATTAGCCTACTCTCTTCAAGGATGCTCGTAAGTTTGTCTTATCTTGTGATGAATGTCAAAGAATAGGTAATATCGGTAAGCGTCAAGAAATGCCTATGAATTATTCTCTTGTTGTTGAACCATTTGATGTTTGGGGATTTGATTTCATGGGACCTTTTCCTTCCTCTAATGGGTATACTCATATTTTGGTTGCTGTTGATTATGTTACTAAGTGGGTAGAAGCTATTCCAACCAGTAGTGCTGATCACAACACCTCTATTAAAATGCTTAAGGAAGTTATTTTCCCAAGGTTTGGAGTCCCTAGATATTTAATGACTGATGGTGGTTCACACTTTATTCATGGTGCTTTCCGTAAACTGCTTGCCAAGTATGATGTTAATCATAGAATTGCATCACCCTATCATCCTCAGTCTAGTGGTCAAGTTGAACTTAGCAATAGAGAAATAAAATTAATTTTGCAAAAGACTGTCAATAGGTCCCGGAAGAATTGGTCTAAGAAATTAGATGATGCACTTTGGGCTTATAGAACAGCATATAAAAATCCTATGGGCATGTCTCCTTATAAAATGGTTTATGGAAAAGCTTGTCATTTGCCTCTTGAGTTAGAACATAAAGCATATTGGGCAATTAAAGAACTCAACTATGATTTCAAACTTGCCGGTGAAAAGAGGTTATTTGATATTAGCTCATTAGATGAATGGAGAACCCAAGCTTATGAAAATGCTAAGTTATTTAAAGAAAAGTTAAAAGATGGCATGATAAAAGAATCCAAAAGCGTGAGTTCAAAGTTGGAGAATATGTTCTTTTGTACAACTCCCGTTTCAGATTCTTTGCAGGAAAACTCCTCTCCAAATGGGAAGGACCCTATGTTATCGAGGAGGTTTATCGGTCTGGAGCTATCAAAATAAATAATGCCGAAGGTACTAACCCGAAGGTTGTTAATGGGCAACGAATAAAACATTATATCTCAGGTACGCCCATTAATGTTGAAAGTAATATTATCCAAACTATGAAACCGGAAGAACACATAAAAGAGTCCTTCCGGAACACTCCAGAATCGTGAAAAAGAGGAGGTACGTGATACGGTAAGTAAACAGACTCCAAAAAATCCAAAAAAATATTTTTTGTCAGTTTTGGAATATTTAGAAAATTAGGAAAATAAGAAGCAACCAGGAAGGCACACCTGGTGGGCAGAAGACACCAGGGCACGCCTGGCTTGCCAGGCGCGCCCAGGTGGGTTGTGCCCACCTCGGCTACCTTCCGGACTCCGTTTTTCTTCTGTTTGCTTGTTTCCCAAGATAAAAAAAATCTTTATATACCCCCCCCCCGAACCTATTGACCTCCGTATCATGGAGAAATCTCTTGTTTTCTTTTCCTTGCTGTTTTCTGACAGATCTAATCCACCATGGCCGCTTTAAGCTCCTCCAAGGACAAGTTCTTCGAGAACGTCATCAACCCATATCTGCGGGAGGTGATGCAGCACCCTCAAGCTATCTAGATGCGTGAGGGGGTGCTCCACATCCACGATGTGCAAGGCCCCAAGGGGACTGGATCCGTGGAGGCTAGGCTCTAAGCTGTGGAGCAGGACGTTTTCCGGTGCAAGGGGATGGTGGAACGTGGACTCAATGCCAATCACCTCATGATCGCGGACTACACCCGTGATCTCAAGGTGGAGGGCAAGTCCGTGAAGGACATCGTCTTCTCCTTCAACGAGCAAATAAACTTCCTCCAGAGCCAGATCTACGACCTCCAAAATCAAGTCTTTGAATATGAGGCAAGGTTTAAAGGTATGAGTTTAGTTGCCAGTTGCAGGACCCGTGAGACTCACTCCTCCTCTTATAATGGTGAGCCCCTGCCATGGAAACCCGAGGACAAGATCGCTTCTACTTCATCATCATCACCACCTCCTTCTTCATCACCAAAAGAAAATTGAGTATCGGGTATGGGCACTCCCCTTGGCTTCCGCCAAGCTTGGGGGAGGTGCCCCGGTATCGTATCACCCCCACTATCTTTTGCCTTTACTTTTCTTAGTTCGATCCATGGTTATCTTTTGCTTTAGATGAATAAAAGTTTAGTTCAATCCTTTCTTTTTGAGAGCTTGCTTAGTAATCCATCCTTGTAATCGTGTGTGAGATATATAATAAAGTTTAGTTTGAGTTTTTGCTTTCTTTACTTTCATGTTTCAATAAAGAGAAAGGAAATAAATGAAAAGATCATATGCTAGTCCTATGGTAGGTGATAACACCACATAAGGAAAAGTATAAGTAGAAAATTTTATTAGAGATTGACAAACATAGCATTAGTCAATGATGCAACTCATGACAGAATTAATAAGGGAAGAGAAGATTCACATATAAATACACTATCATGGAAATCTTTTGTGATTGTGAGCCCCCATCAAAATATTATATGCCAAAATTGTGGACGTTGGACAAGGAAGACAACTTAATGATTTATGTTTGTTCATATTCACATAGAAGTTATATTGTCATAGATCCTTCAACATGTGGTGCTTGCCCCCCATCTTTGCTAGCCAAAAATTCCGCACTAAGTAGAGATACTACTTGTGCATCCAAAAAACCCTTAAACCCAAATCTTATTTTCGAGAGTCCACCATATCTACCTATGGATTGAGTAAGATCCTTCAAGTAAGTTGTCATCGGTACAATAAGGCAATAAAAATTGCTTCTAAAAGTGTGAGATCATTTAGTGTAAGAGAAAATTGAGCGTTGTACGAACTTGTGATGGTGAAGAATAAAAGCGACATACTGCATAATAAAGGTTGCCATCACAAGGGGCAATATAACATGACGTTCTTTTGCATTAAGGGGTTGAGCATACAAACAAATAAGCGCATGGAAACCTCTGCTTCCCTCTGCGAAGGGCCTATCTTTTAATTTTATGTATTTACTTTTATACAAGAGTCAAAGTTCTTCTCTCTATTCCTTTTTATTTTCTCTTTTGGCAAGCATCATGTGGTGAGGAAAGATCTAGGCACATATATCCAGTTGGATATGAGTAGCATGAGTTATTATTGTTGACATCACCCTCGAGGTGAATACGTTGGGAGGCGAAACTATAAGCCCCTATCTTTCTATGTGTTCGATTGAAACGTTTTGCTCATGTGTATGCGGTAAGTGTTAGCAATCATAGAAGACTATATGATGGTTGAGTATGTGGACTTGCCTAAAGGCTCCGATACGTGACCCTTCCTGAAAAGATGATGAATTGTAGTTGCAAAGTTGACTGAGAACATAGTTTGTTGGTTTCTAATAGAGTTTATGCTTTATACTTCAATTGTGTGATGAATTGTTACTTATTCATGAGAAGTCTATGATAAAAGTTTTATGTTAAAATTTGTTGCTGTTATAATAAAATTACATGATGCTTCTATGTCCGTATTTTGTTTTTATCGACACCTCTCTCTCTAAGCATGTGGACATCTTTTTCGATTTTGGTTTTTGCTTGAGGACAAGCAAGGTCTAAGCTTGGGGGAGTTGATACGTCCATTTTGCATCATGTTTTCCTACTGTTATTCATGATGTTTTTATGCATAATAATGCTTTTTGGAGTAATTCTAATGCCTTTTCTCTCATAATATGCAAGGTACACACAAAGAGGGAGAATTCCGGCAGCTGGAAATCTGGACCTGAAAAAGCTACGTCAGGCTACCTGTTCTACACAACTCCAAATGAGCTGAAACTTTAAGGGGATTTTTTATGGAATAAATGAGAAATATTGGAGCCAATAAGTACCAGAGGGGGCCCACCAGGTGGGCACAACCCACCTGGGCGCGCCAGGAAGCCCAGGCACGCCCTGGTGGGTTGTGCTCCCCTCGGCCCACCTCCGGTGCCCATCTTCTGGTATATAAGTCATTTTGACCTAGCAAAAATAAGGAGAGGACTTTCGAGACAGAGCGCCTCCGTCTCGAGGCGGAACTTGGGCAGGAGCACCTTTGCCCTTCGGCGGAGCGATTCCGCCGGGGGAACTTCCCTCCCGGAGGGGGAAATCATCGTCATCATCATCACCAACAACTCTCCCATCTTCGGGAGGGCAATCTCCATCAACATCTTCAACAACACCATCTCCTCTCAAACCCTAGTTCATCTCTTGTGTTCAATCTTGGTACCGAAACTATAGATTGGTGCTTGTGGGTGACTAGTAGTGTTGATTACATCTTGTAGTTGATTACTATATGGTTTATTTGGTGGAAAATTATATGTTCAGATCCAATATGCTATTTAATACCCCTCTGATCTTGAGCATGATTATCATTTGTGAGTAGTTACTTTTGTTCTTGAGGTCACGGGAGAAATCATGTTGCAAGTAATCATGTGAACTTGATATGTGTTCGATATTTTGATAGTATGTGTGTTGTGATTCCCTTAGTGGTGTCATGTGAATGTCGACTACATGACACTTCACCATATTTGGGCCTAAGGGAATGCATTGTGGAGTAGTTATTAGATGATGGGTTGCGAGAGTGACAGAAGCTTAAACCCTAGTTTATGCGCTATTCCGTAAGGGACCGATTGGATCCAAAAGTTTAATGCTATGGTTAGAATTTATTCTTAATACTTTTCTCGTAGTTGCGGATGCTTGCGAGGGGGTTAAACATAAGTAGGAGGTTTTTTCAAGTAAGAACAGCACCTAAGTACCGGTCCACCCACATATCAAATTATCAAAGTAGCGAACACGAATCGAACCAACATGATGAAAGTGACTAGATGAAATTCCCGTGTACCCTCAAGAACGCTTTGCTTATTATAAGAGACCGTTTTGGCCTGTCCTTTGCCTCAAAAGGATTGGGCTACCTTGCTACACTTTTGTTACTACTATTGTTACTTGCTCGTTACAAATTATCTGGCTATCAAACTACTCTGCTACTTACAATTTCAGTACTTGCAGACATTACCTTGCTGAAAACCGCTTGTCATTTCCTTCTGCTCCTCGTTGGGTTCGACACTCTTACTTAACGAAAAGGCTACAATTGATCCCATATACTTGTGGTTCATCACGCGTCAACTTAGTAGGCCCGCAAGTCAGCCTCCAAATATGGTGGGACTGACCTAGCAGGGGGGGTATTCATTATTTTTGTGCATAATAGCTGGTGGATCCGAGCTGTCAGTGTGGGGAATGTTTTTTTCGTGAAATACAGAGGCCCTTCCAGTCGGTCCCAGTTGTCAGGAGGAGGAATCATTATTTTGCGCGTAATAAGGAGGCACTTCCTACTCGCAAAAAAAAGGAGGCACTTCCTTGCGTGCGGCCGTGGACACAGCTATCAGCCTCTCCACGTACAGTCCTCTTCCGATGGATGTCGTTCATTGACCACGCCGTGCCAAGAGCACCAAGGCGGTGGACGATGGCGAGGACAAGTAAGGGAACGACCCGGAGCCGAGGAAGACTCGGCAGTTGTTTCCCACGCGGAGTGGGTACGAGGGTTTACTTGTTCGGCCGCAGTGTGAGGCTGCCGTCGCCAGAGAATAACAGGAGGTGTGGGTGAGTAGAGGGATAGCCAGGCCAGGGATGCAAGTATGGTGGGGCCGTGAGGCCTGCCCGGCAACACAGCCGGCCACGGGAGGCGGGAGCAAGCGGTTCCGCCGACGCTGGTCTGGGCGGCTGGAGCAGGAAGATCAGGGACTGAAGAAGCACGATTGTCGTTAGATTGACATCTAATGGTCTGATGCTGGTAGAGTCGATTGTTGACTAAGTTTCTTTTTTGAGAAACCTTGTGTACGCATGAACTTAGTAGGCCCACAAGTCAGCCTCCAAATCTGTGGCAGACAACATAGAGCCCATTTGCTATTTTTTTAATAATTTGCAGCCCATTTGCTAATTCTTAAGGAATTTATTACAGCCCATTTTCTGCCAAGGACCACGGTCAAAAAGTTCAACCTTATTTTGCATATTTCGGTGAAGTCCGAACTGTTTTAATCCAGAAATGATAAAAATTTATTTTTTAAGAATTTATTGATTTGCCAAATAAAATATCATTTTGTTTTTGTAAGCTAATAAGATGTGGGACAATTGAGTTGGTTTAAGGGAAAACCAGTGGTAAAAAAATCAGCGCTGGGAGGGAAAACAACAACAAAAAAATAAGGATGTAAAGATGAAAAGGGAACTTTATGTATTTTCAATATAATAATACGTGTATATGAACTAGTAAAACTATAGGTAGAGATTAGAAAACGGAAGTAGGACATGGCGTTTCAAGAGGAAAATAGAACTGGGATGTGTGTTTGATTCAGTAAAAAAACTGCCTGCGGATGTTCTAAGAGAAAATATAACTAAGGCTGGCGGGCTAGAGGCCAGTTGATACCTGCTGGATCTTTGTGCCCCGGTGTCATCATGGGCTGGGCCTATTAAAAACAAAACCAAGCCTGGGCAGTCTACAGCCCAGTTGAAACTTGCTCGACCTGAAAAAACAATATACCTGCTGGATCCCAGTTATCAGTCTGTACTTACAGAATTCTCTCGTTTATTGACACGTTGAAAACTTCATGGGTTTCACCGTCTCAGACGTCAGCATTATTTTTCCATCGTGATAATAAGTGCATGCACTTGCTTGCGTACGGCCATGGACCTGCTGGTTCCGTATGGTTAGGCTCTGTATGGACAGCCGTCTTGTGGTTCCACGGACAAATTTCATGCAAATCGGATGGTTTTCAGTGAAAGCGGACTAAATTCATTGCATTTTACATATTTCTTTTCATTATGGAATATTTTGCATATTTCAACTAATAATAATGGACTAGGCCTTTTTTTAGTCCATGGGAGGCGCTTCACGATCGAGGTCGCGACACTAAACTGTTCTGGAAGGCCCAAATCCATCGCTCTTCTCTTTTAACAATTTGTAGCTGAGCTTGGTGATACGTCTCCAACATATCTATAATTTTTGATTGTTCCATGCTATTATATTATTTGTTTTGGATGTTTTATATGCATTAATATGCTATTTTATATTATTTTTGGGACTAACCTATTAACCTACAGCCTAGTGTCAGTTCCTGTTTTTTCCTTGTTTTTGAGTTTCGCAGAAAAGGAATACCAAACGGAGTCCAAACGGAATAAAACTTTCGCGATGATCTTTCTTGGACCAAAAGGAAACCAGAGGACTTGGAGTGCAAGTCAGAGAAGCCACGAGGCGGCCACAAGGACGGAGGGCGCGCCCAAGGGGGTAGGGCGTGCCCCCCACCCTTGTGGGACCCTCGTGCACCTCCTGACCTAATTCTTTCACCTATATATATATATACTCTTATATTCCCAAACCACTAGAGGCATCCACAAAAAGACTTTTCCACCGCCGCAACCTTCTGTACCCATGAGATCCCATCTAGGGGCCTTTTCCGGCGTCCTGCCGGAGGGGGATTCGATCATGGAGGGCTTCTACATCAACACCATTGCCCTTCCGATGAAGCGTGAGTAGTTTACCTCAGACCTACGGGTCCATAGCTAGTAGCTAGATGGCTTCTTCTCTCTCTTTGATTCTCAATACCACGTTCTCCTCGATGTTCTTGGAGATCTATTCGATGTAATACTTTTTTGCGGTGTGTTTGCCGAGATCCGATGAATTGTGGATTTATGATCAGCTTATCTACGAATATTATTTGAATCTTCTCTGAATTCTTTTATGCATGATTTGATATCTTTGCAAGTCTCTTCGAACTATCAATTTGGTTTGGCCAACTAGATTGGTTTTTCTTGCAATGGGAGAAGTGCTTAACTTTGGGTTCAATCTTGCCGTGTCCTTTCCCAGTGATAGTAGGGGCAGCAAGGCACGTATTGTATTGTTGCCATCGAGGATAAAAAGATGGGGTTTTCATCATATTGCTTGAGTTAATTCCTCTACATCATGTCATCTTTCTTAATGTGTTACTCTGTTCTTCATGAACTTAATACTCTAGATGCAGGCAGGAGTCGTTCGATGTGTGGAGTAATAGTAGTAGATGCAGAATCGTTTTGGTCTACTTGACACGGACGTGATGCCTATATTCATGATCATTGCCTTAGATATCGTCATAACTTTGCACTTTTCTATCAATTGCTCGACAGTAATTTGTTCACCCACCGTATTATTTTCTATCTTGAGAGAAGCCTCTAGTGAAACCTATGGCCCCCGGGTCTATTTTCCATCATACAATCTTTTTACTTTCCAATCTAAGAGTTTCCGATTTACTATTTGCAATCTTTTACTTTCCAATCTATAAAACAAAAATACAAAAAATATATTTACTTTACCGTTTATCTATCTCTATCAGATCTCACTTTTGCGAATACTGAGAAGGGATTGACAACCCCTTATCGCGTTGGGTGCAAGTTTGGTGTTTGTTTGTGCAGGTATTCGGTGACTTGCGTGTTGTCTCCTACTGGATTGATACCTTGGTTCTCAAAACTGAGGGAAATACTTACTCTACTTTGCTGCATCACCCTTTCCTCTTCAAGGGAAAAACCAACGCAAGCTCAAGAAGTAGCAGGAAGAATTTCTGGCGCCGTTGAAGGGGAGATCTACACCAAGTCAAGCCATACCAAGTACCCATCATAAACTCTATCTCTTGCATTACATTATTCGCCATTCGCCTCTCATTTTCCTCTCCCCCACTTCTAAAATGATTTTCGAAAAGATTTGCCTTTTTCTTCGCCCCTCTCTTTGCCTTTTCTTCGCCCCTCTTCCGTTCGATCTTTTGTTTGCTTGTGTTACCATGTGCCTTCTTTTTGCTTGCATCTTTGCTTGCTAAAAGTTTATGGATCCTCATCCACTTGCTAATCTTTTTAAGAGATCCAATTATGATGAACCTATTGCTAGTGAGTTGAGTGCACTAGATTATCTTTATGAAGTTTTGCTTGAAATTCATGAATCTGAGAATTGTGATGAAATTTATAAAGTGATTCACCATAGCTCCTTGAATGAAAAGCATGATTGCAATGATTTTACTATAAATTCTATTGATGTCAATTGTGCTAATAATATGCAAAACCCTAAGCTTGGGGATGCTAGTTTTGCTATGTCCACTACTTGTTGCAATGATCATGATTGGGGTGATTCTTCTTATGATCTTGATAATTTATTTAAGCCTTATGATGAATATATTTGCAATAATATTTAAAGTGGGTTTGGAAGAGTGTCATCTTTAGGAAATAATGATCCCACAACTTTGGATATTGATAAGTCTTATGAAATTTTTGATAAAAGTGGGTTTGGAGAGGTCATGACTTTAGTTAATGTTAATCCCACTATTTTGGAAGAGTGTCAACTTCGCATGCATGTGGATCGTGTTGAGAATATGTTATGTGATAGCTATATTGTCGAATTTGCTTATTATCCTACATGTAATTATTATGAGAGAGGAAAATTTGGTTGTAGAAATTTTTATTTTACTAAATTACCTCTCTTCATGTTGAGATTGCTATCGTCTCTTTCTTCTTCCTTGCATATGCTAGTTTTTGTTTGCCTTGATAATTTGTTTGCTTATAAAATGCCTATGCATAGGAAGTATGTTAGACTTAGATGTGTTTGTCACATGTTTTATGATGCTCTCTTTGTGCTTTAATTCTTCTCTTTTGTGCGAGCATCATTGAAATTATCAATGCCTTGCTAAAAGGCTTTAAAGAAAAGCGCTTGTTGGGAGGCAACCCAATTTTATTTTTGTTTTTGATTTTTAGATTCTGTTTTGCAATAAATAATTCATCTATCCTCTGGTTAGATGTGGTTTTATGTTTTAATTAGTGTTTGTGCCAAGTAAGACCTTTGGGATGGCTCACGGTGATAGTTGATTTGATCTTGCTGAAAAACAGAAATTTTTGCGTCCAGTCCAAGAATTTTAGTAATTCACTGGAGTACTGAAAAACCCTGAATTTTTTTATAAGACATTTATATACAAATTTTCTATGATTTCCTAATTTGTAAGAATTTTTGAGTTTACATAAGTATTAGAACAATTCGGATCTTCGCAGACTGTTCTGTTTTTGACAGATTCTGTTTTCTTTGTGTTGTTTGCTTATTTTGATGAATCTATGGGTAATATTGGGGGGTATGAACCATGGAAAAGTTGGAATACAGTATATATTACACCAATATAAATAAATAATGAGTTCACAACAGTACCAAAAGTGGTGATTTATTTTCTTATACTAACGGAGCTTATGAGATTTTCTGTTGAGTTTTGTGTTGTGAAGTTTTCAAGTTTTGGGTAAGGATTTGATGGACTATGGAATAAGGAGTGGCAAGATCCTAAGCTTGGGTATACCCAAGGCACCCCAAGGTAATATTCAAGGACAACCAAGAGCCTAAGCTTGGGGATGCCCCGGAAGGCATCCCCTCTTTCGTCTTCGTCTACCGGTAACTTTACTTGAGGCTATATTTTTATTCACCACATGATATGTGTTTTGCTTGGAGCGTCTTGTATGATTTGAGTCTTTGCTTGTTAGTTTGCCACAATCATCCTTGCTGTACACACCTTTTGAGAGATACACGCATGAATTGTGCTTCACTTATATCTTTTGAACTAGACAATTTTGCTCTAGTGCTTCACTTATATCTTTTTAGAGCATGACAGTGGCTTTATTTTATAGAAATTGATGAACTCTCATGCTTCACTTATATTATTTTTGAGAGTCCTAAAACAGCATGGTAATTTGCTTTGGTTATAAATTTAGTCCTAATATGATAGGCATCCGAGAGGGATATAATAAAAACTTTCATATAAAGTGCATTGAATACTCTGAGAAGTTTGATTCCTTATGATTGTTTAGAGATATGAAGATGGTGATATTAGAGTCATGCTAGTGAGTAGTTGTGAATTTGAGAAATACTTGTGTTGAGGTTTGTGAGTCCCGTAGCATGCACGTATGGTGAACCGTTATGTAACGAAGTTGGAGCATGAGATATTTTTTGATTGTCATCCTTTGTGTGGAAGTCGGGATCGCGCGATGGTTAACTCCTACCAACCCTTCCCCTAGGAGCATGCGTCTAGTACTTTGTTTCGATGACTAATAGATTTTTGCAATAAGTATGTGAGTTATTTATGACTAATGTTGAGTCCATGGATTATACGCACTCTCACCCTTCCACCTTTGCTAGCCTCTCTAGTGCCGCGCAATTTTCGCCGGTACCATAAACCCACCATATACCTTCCTCAAAACAGCCACCATACCTACCTATTATGGCATTTCCATAGTCATTTCGAGATATATTGCCATGCAACTTTCCACATTTCCGTTTATTATGACACACATCATCATTGTCATATTGCTTTGCATGATCATGTAGTTGACATCGTATTTGTGGCAAAGCCACCGTTCATAATTCTTTCATACATGTCACTCTTGATTCATTGCACATCCTGGTACACCGCCGGAGGCATTCATATAGAGTCATATTTTGTTCTAGTATCGAGTTGTAATTTTTGAGTTATAAGTAAATAGAAGTATGATGATTTTCATTATTAGAGCATTGTATGATGTGAGAAAAAAAAAGAGAAAAGAAAGAAAAAAAGGAGAAGAAAGAAAAAAAAAAGAAAAGAAAAAAAAGAAAGAAAAAAAAGAAAAAAAAGAGAGAAAAAGAGAGAAGGGGCAATGTTACTATCCTTTTTTCATACTTGTGCTTCAAAGTAGCACCATGATCTTCATGATAGAGAGTCTCCTATGTTGTCACTTTCATATACTAGTGGGAATTTTTCATTATAGAACTTGGATTGTATATTCCAACGATGGGCTTCCTCAAATTGCCCTAGGTCTTAATGAGCAAGAAAGTTGGATGGACACCCACTTAGTTTTCTTTTTGAGCTTTCATAAACTTATAGCTCTAGTGCATCCGTTGCATGGCAATCCCTACTCACTCACATTGATATCTATTGATGGGCATCTCCATAGCCCGTTGATATGCCTAGTTGATGTGAGACTATCTCCCACTTTTTGTCTTCTCCACAACCACCTTCTATTCCACCTATAGTGCTATGTCCATGGCTCACGCTCATGTATTGCGTGAAAGTTGAAAAAGTTTGAGAATACTAAAGTATGAAACAATTGCTTGGCTGAAACCGGGGTTGTGCATGATTTGAGTATTTTGTGTGGTGAAAATGGAGCATAGCCAGACTATATGATTTTGTAGGGATAAGATTTCTTTGGCCATGTTATTTTGAGAAGACATAATTACCTTGTTAGTATGCTTGAAGTATTATTGTTTTTATGTCAATATTAAACTTTTGTTTTGAATCATACGGATCTGAACATTCATGCCACAATAAAGAAATTACATGGATAAATATGTTAGGTAGCATTCCACATCAAAAATTCTGTTTTTATCATTTACCTACTCGAGGACAAGCAGGAATTAAGCTTGGGGATGCTTGATACGTCTCCAACGTATCTATAATTTTTTATTGTTACGTGCTATTATATTATCTGTTTTGGATGTTTTATATGCATTAATATGCTATTTTATATTGTTTTTGGGACTAACCTATTAACCTAGAGCCCAATGCCAGTTCCTGTTCCTGTTTTTTCCTTGATTTTGAGTTTCGCAGAAAAGGAACACCAAACGGAGTCCAAACGGAATAAAACTTTCGCGATGATCTTTCTTGGACCAAAAGGAAACCAGAGGACTTGGAGTGCAAGTCAGAGAAGCCACAAGGCGGCCACAAGGACGGAGGGCGCGCCCCCCACTCTTGTGGGCCCCTCATGCACCTCCTGACCTAATTCTTTCGCCTATATATACTCTTATATGCCCAAACCACTAGAGGCATCCACAAAAAGACTTTTCCACCGCCGCAACCTTCTGTACCCATGAGATCCCATCTAGGGGCTTTTTCCGGCGTCCTGCCGGAGGGGGATTCGATCACGGAGGGCTTCTACATCAACACCATTGCCCTTCCGATGAAGCGTGAGTAGTTTACCTCAGACCTACGGGTCCATAGCTAGTAGCTAGATGGCTTCTTCTCTCTCTTTGATTCTCAATACCACGTTCTCCTCGATGTTCTTGGAGATCTATTCGATGTAATACTTTTTTGCGGTGTGTTTGCCGAGATCCGATGAATTGTGGATTTATGATCAGCTTATCTATGAATATTATTTGAATCTTCTCTGAATTCTTTTATGCATGATTTGATATCTTTGCAAGTCTCTTCAAACTATCGATTTGGTTTGGCCAACTAGATTGGTTTTTCTTGCAATGGGAGAAGTGCTTAGCTTTGGGTTCAATCTTGCTGTGTCCTTTCCCAGTGACAGTAGGGGCAGCAAGGCACGTATTGTATTGTTGCCATCAAGTATAAAAAGATGGGGTTTTCATCATATTGCTTGAGTTAATTCCTCTACATAATGTCATCTTTCTTAATGCGTTACTCTGTTCTTCATGAACTTAATACTCTAGATGCAGGCAGGAGTCGGTCGATGTGTTGAGTAATAGTATTAGATGCAGAATCATTTCGGTCTACTTGACATGGACGTGATGCCTATATTCATGATCATTGCCTTAGATATCGTCATAACTTTGCGCTTTTCTATCAATTGCTCGGCAGTAATTTGTTCACCCACCGTATTATTTTCTCTCTTGAGAGAAGCCTCTAGTGAAACCTATGGCCCCCGGGTCTATTTTCCATCATACAATCTTTTTTACTTTCCAATCTAAGAGTTTTCGATTTACTATTTGCAATCTTTTACTTTCCAATCTATAAAACAAAAATACCAAAAAAATATTTACTTTACCGTTTATCTATCTCTATCAGATCTCACTTTTGCGAATAACCGAGAAGGGATTGACAACCGCTTATCGCGTTGGGTGCAAGTTTGGTGTTTGTTTGTGCAGGTATTCGGTGACTTGCGTGTTGTCTCCTACTGGATTGATACCTTGGTTCTCAAAACCGAGGGAAATACTTACTCTACTTTGCTGCACCACCCTTTCCTCTTCAAGGGAAAAACCAACAAAAGCTCAAGAAGTAGCACTTGGCATGCCACAGCCCTGTTCCGACGTGCTGCGTCCAACTATCAGCCTGTGAAACCGGATGGACCCCCTGCGTACTTCGAAGATGTAAAAAAATTGGAGATTTGGGAATTCGAACAGCAGGTGCTTATGCTACCCATCAAATAAAAATCAGGTGCCTGAAAATTCGTTTCGAAACAAATGATTCAGCTTTATATCCACGTTGACCCGCGACATGATGGTTGGAAGCAAATGCCAAGTTCATATCGAAAGATCCTTAACAACAATACCAACTTGCAGACGACCAAGTAGTACAATTACCAATACCAAACTAACGTATAATATTTTTAGTCCTGGCCCTAGTGTTCGTCTGGCAGAAAATCTTGCAGAGGACCAGCTCCGGCTCCTTCTCTTGCTCCAGGTCCCCGAGGTGGTACTGGTGCATCACCCAGTTGGTCCTCTGCTGGTTGAAGTTCTTGTTGGTGTGCAGCACCTGAACCTTTTTGCTGCCCGTCTGCCAGCCGTTGACCATCACCGGCAAGGTATTATCGGTCTTGTGCTACATCGAGTGCCTGCCACACTCCGACTGTATCATGCGACACGTCCGCGTGCCCCTTTTGAACGCCCTGGAGTTGCGCTGGAAGAAATGCTTGCATAGGCCACTCAGTGTGATACCTGCAGTGTTGTCGAATACAGGTTTTAGTGTATGTAGTTGGCATTTTCATAACATCTTTGGCATGTTGCAGTCACTTGTTTCACTTTTTATTAACTGTCAAATTGTAATTGCTTCACTAGGTCTACGTCTAAAAAGAAAAATAGAGCTATAAACAAAGGAATATGTTTGTGCAAGTAGACGGCCGATCGGTGTCTCACCTGGAAGTTTCTCAGGATGGGTGTAGCATATGCCCTGCTCGCTGTTGATGGTTGGTATGAACAAATCGATGAGAGGGTGAGATCTCGCGCTGTCAGCACACACTTTGGCGTCAAGGTGCTCGATCAGCTCCTGGTTCGTGGGATCGAACTTGACGCCAGCCGGCAGCACCGACCAATCCTTCTTGGACTTGCATCGGTTAATTCCAGCTAAATGGTACTCAATGTATGATCAATCAACTGTTTTAAGTAAATGATGAAAGATTTCGACAGATAAGTGGTACTCCAAATCTGAAGTCCACAATACCCGAACAAACTGGGGTCTCGGCTTCATTACTACATGTAGACTCCAAAACTTGAAAACCCCCATAAAGATCAATCATAATACAGGGCGACGGGACGAATACTCACAGGAGCGGCCTCGCTGGTTCCTTCCTTCATCCGGCTAGCTTGAAGAGCATCCTTATTGAGATCGATTTTTTCAGCGTCTTCCTTTTGACTACTTGCAATGAAGTATAGCAACTCCAGTAGCTCATCGCTCATCATACTAAATGGATCGGAACAAGGCGGCGGGTGGGAGGCGGGGAGACCGGGAGAGAATGGGAGAGTGATTTTGTAGAGAATGCGAGAGTGCTGTTGTAGTACGAGAGGGGTGAGGCTCACTTTGGTGAACCGAACACGCCGCCGGGACTCTTGTGTCACCTCACGCGCAGAGTGTTGTCACGTCAGTTCAATGTGAGGACATGATGAATAATTTGACCGACGTATACTAGTACTACTACTGTACTACTTACTAGTCGTATTTAGTGTCACATTTTAACCATAGGTTTAACTAACAAAATGTCAATGCATGTCACCGAAAATTGTACCATTGGAAACTATGTTTAATACGAATCCAACGATATAATTTTTTGTGACATGCATTAACATTTAGTTAGTTAAATTTATGGTCAAAATTTGACACAAATTACAAAGGGGACCAATAAACCAGGAGGGAGGTAGTAGTACGAGTAGCGTAATATACGGTATAGAGGACTAGTACAAATTTAGAAATGGAGTACAAAGTTACAAGGCTGTGCGACAGACTTTGTAGGCTACATGAGTAATACAAAATATAATTCCCATTGGACAACACTTTCACAAACAAGTACGCACTTGAAGCCTAATTGATATATATATATATATATATATATATATATATATATTATTATATATATATAGATATATATATATATATATATCTAGAATAGACTGATATATAGTATATATAACACAGCATCTCCATCATCATTATCAGTACATCCTACACAGGTGAGTTAGGATGCACTTGATCCCAGAAAGGTATCTATCCTTCAAACTAACTACAGTACATAATATCCAACAAAAGAGGGTCATGCTACAGCAGCAGGATACATGGCTCAGTCTAGATATCACTACGAATCAAGTTGTGCATATTTGCTGTTGGCATGAACCACATCGCCGCATGTCGGGTTTGCAAAAGCCATTCATCGCTTGGAAGCTTGATGCCTTTCACACACTGAAGATTATCTGGCAACAAGTTGTGTCGACGAATCTCTCGATATGCTGATTCATGAAACCCATGGTACGATGTGTAAACACAGTTTCCCCTGGCGAATGGAAGTTGCATAGCACAGTAATCATCACCGGTGATATGATCGATGATTGGTTGGATGATCGGATAATTGAGCCCGAGGAACATGGAGTGGTTGCCGAGGCTGTAAACCCGCCTCCAGTTGAATACGCCTGGCCCAACAGAGCTGGGATGTTTCTCGAACATGAAGCAGCCATAACCATCACAGTCACGAACGCCCCAGGTATTGTACTGCATGTGGTTTGATGAAATGGTTTGTTCAATTTGGTACGTGCGAATGAGCATCAAATGACCACCGTCAGTTGAACGAGCGATAAACCACCACCCATTGACTTGTATATTTCCAGGTCCTGGAATTATGAAGGCCAGCGCATTTGCGTCTGCTGCAACAAATCAAATTGGAGACCAAAAGGACAAAAATATACAATCATGTTCAGAGTATGTGTGGAATTAAGATTATTATAACAGTGACACAGATCATAGACAGAGAATTACAATGCCGTGGTCATAATCATACCCCAAGTTAAAAAAAATTAATCCAATGGCTTTCATATTCTAGCAATATGTCATGGTTCAAACATCATGTAAAAATGAGAGGAAAACAACTATGACAGGGCCTACTCATATTCTACCATAGCAGTTACTACTGTTCTCATATCAACTCTAACAATAACATGCGTGGTTATAAAAATCTTGAAAATGAGAGTAACATATAGCAATCATGAGGTTATACTCATAATATCTATTCTAACAATCATTAGATGCCAATTGTTCTCATATCAACTCTAACAATAACATGTGTGGTCATAAAAATCTAAGAAATGAGAGGAACATATAGCAATGATGTGGTTATAGACATACTATCTATTCTAAATTTCTAACAATCAACAGGCAGTCGTATTCATAAGGTAAAGATGAGATGAGATAGAACAATTACACGATGATAGATTCCACCAGTATAGGCAGCCAATCTGTGCGTCGACCGCGTAAACGATGCCATCGTGCACTATAGCATCAGACAGAAATGGAGGCTCAACAGGATTGATGATGAGCCATAACCATGTATGCCGACCAGATTCCAGATAGACTAATCCCATGTCGAACAAGGCAATGAGCTTGTAATCCATGTAGTCTTCTAATGTTGTGGGCACTTCGCAGATTACAACCTTCAGCAAATGGAGGTCGCACCAAAAGCTCGACGCGTCTCGTGCGTAGTAGGCAGGGGTGTCCAGCGGGCCGCGAGGCTCGATGCCGACGGTATCCAACGATGGAAGGGTGATCTCTCGCTGGGTGTAGATATCCATGAGACAGCACGGACTACCAGATTGGTGGATGAGGACGATCCAGTTGGCCTTCATGCCCGCCCAGTAGTGGTCGCGCATGAAGGACAGGTGGACGGGTAGTGGTAGCATGTCGAGGGGCACCATGGAAACCTCCGTAGGATCGTCAAGTCGGTGTCTGGGCCACCTGTGAGGATCGGGCATCAGCAAGCAGGGTGTCTTGAAAAGGGCCGGCCGGTTGCAGACGAGTAGACGGTACAAAGACACCGAGCATGCGGCCAGACGCACGGTGCTGAGCAGGTCCATACGATTACAGATCTGCTCCAAGAGAACATCGGGGAGGGAATTCCAATCGCGGCTCTGTGTGTCAGTCGGTTCTGCCATAGGGTTTTTTAGGGCGCTGAGTGATTGGGGTTTTTGGTGCCTGCGAGCGAGCGGGGAAGTGGATTCGGGCGGGCGAGCGAAGAAGATGGCGTGTGTGGTCGAGCAGTGAGCGGGAGGGATATGGTACACGCGAGCTACCAAGGAAGATGGAGCGGGCGGGCGAGCAGTGAGCGGGGGGAAATGGTGTGCGGCCGACGATGGGGAAGAGAGGAGGAAGAAGAAGAGAGGAGGAAGAAGAGGGAAAGACGGGGAAGAAAGTGCATTAAATCTCAATTCTACTAGTACTACTACCAGGATATAACGTCCTTCGGAGTGTAAATAGTTAAGCCGATGACATTGAAGGAAATATGCCCTAGAGGCAATAATAAAGTTTTTATTTTATATTTCCGTATTCATGATAAAGGTTTATTATTCATGCTAGAATTGTATTTATCAGAAACTTAAATACATGTGTGAATACATAAACAAATATTGTGTCCCTAGTAAGCCTCTACTAGACTAGCTCGTTGATCAAAGATGGTTAAGGTTTCCTAACCATGGACATGTGTTGTCATTTGATAACGGGATCACATCATTAGGAGAATGATGTGATGGACAAGACCCATCCGCTAGCTTAGCATATTGATCGTTCAGTTTATTGCTATTGCTTTCTTCATGTCAAATACATATTCCTTCGACTATGAGATTATGCAACTCCCGGATACCAGAGGAATACCTTGTGTGCTATCAAACGTCACAACGTAACTGGGTGATCATGAAGATGTTCTACAGGTATCTCCGAAGGTGTTTGTTGAGTTGGCATAGATCGAGATTAGGATTTGTCACTCCGAGTATCGGAGAGGTATCTCTGGGCCCTCTCAGTAATACACATAATAAGCTTGCAAGCAAATGACTAAGGAGTTAGTCACAAGGTGATGTATTGTGGAAAAAGTAAAGAGACTTGCCGCTAATGATATTGAACTAGGTATGAAGATACCGACGATCGAATCTAGGGCAAGTAACATACCGATGGACAAAGGGAATTACGTAAGTTGTCATAACGGTTCGACCGATAAAGATCTTCGTAGAATATGTAGGAGCCAATATGGGCATCCAGATTCCGCTATTGGTTATTGACCAAAGAGGTGTCTCGGTCATGTCTACATAGTTCTCGAACCCGTAGGGTCTGCACGCTTAACGTTCGTTGACGATATAGTGTTATATGAGTTGTATGTTTTGGTGACCGAATGTTGTTCGGAGTCCCGGATGAGATCATGGACATGACATGCAGTCTCGAAATGGTCGAGAGGTAAAGATTGATATATAGGATGATGGTATTTGGACACCGGAAGTGTTTCAGGACGTACCGGAAAGGAATCGGGTCACCGGAAGGGGTTCCGGGCACCCCCCGGCAAGTTATGGGCCTTATGGGCCAAAGGAGGGGACAGACCAGCCCACAAGGGGGCTGGTGCGACTCCTCCCTTGTTTTGCAAGCCCTAGGGAAGGAAAAGGGGGAGGGCTAGCCCCTCCTGCCTTTCCCTCTCATGGGAGAAAGGAAAAGGGGGGCGCCACCCTCCCCTGCCTTTCCCCGCACTACAAATAAGGAAAGGGGGGGCGGCTTGGGAGGGACCCCAAGTAGAATTCCTCCTACTTGGGCGCCTCCTTTGGCTTCTCCTCCCTCCCTCCCACCTATATATATGTGGGAGGGGGCACCTAGCACATCACAGACAATTGCCTAGCCGTGTGCGACGCCCCCCTCCACCATTTACACCCCCGGTCATATTTTCGTAGTGCTTAGGTGAAGCCCTGTGGAGATCACTTCACCATCACCGTCACCACGCTGTCGTGCTGCTGGAACTCATCTACCACCTCGACGTCTTGCTGGATCAAGAAGGCAGAGGACGTCACCGAGCTGAACGTGTGCAGAATGCGGAGGTGCCATACGTTCGGTACTTGATCGGTTGGAGCGCGAAGAAGTTCGACTACATCAACCGCATTATCAAACGCTTCCGCTTACGGTCTACGAGGGTATGTAGACACACTCTCCCCCTAGTTGCTATGCATCTCCATGGATAGATCATTGTGTGTGCGTAGAATTTTTTTTTGTTTTCCATGCAACATTTCCCAACAGACATGTGGGTCTACCTCAAGAGGGCCCATATGTCAGTTAATGGAACAGAGAGGTGCGTAGGCGTATTTGCGGAAGCGTGCTCCACTGGCAAACATGATGGCAGTACTGGGTAAGGCTGATTTAGTAACACCAACACGCTGGTTCAACTTATTAATTAAGTGTCCCATCTGCTGCAGCGCGTATTGTCACTTCACTGTGAAGACTAGTTGAATAGTTCTCTCTGACCGAGATGGGGAATAATGGATCGCCAAGACTTCCTATCTACAGTATCCCTATGCCTCTACTCTCATCCTGTCCAACAAGAAGAAACATTGGCCAAGGCACCCAGCGCCAATAATGTAGTAGTATTTTGTGTCAAACTTTGACCATCTATTTAACTAATAAAATGTTAATGCATGTCACCAAAAATCATATCACTGGATTCGTATTTGAACATTGTTTTTAATGTTATAGTTTTTTTATGACATGCATTGACACTTTGTTAGTTAAATTTACGGTCAAAATTTTACACTAAGTACGAAGGAGACCATTAAACCAGGACGGAGGATTATATACAGGTCAATAAAAAAATCATCAACCAAGGTAGTAGTAAATGATGAGTGCCCGAAGATTTTTTTTCTGAAAGTGCTCAATAATGGGCTCGTTTTCCTCAAGAAAATTGTGTTTACGAACGTATTAATTGGAATGCATGTGTGAGGAACAAATGACCAGAACTTTTACACGCATTGGTGAGTTTTCTCTTAATTCTTGCATGCAACGTTTTAATGAAGCTTGAAATATGAACATGTCAATGGGAGGGAGTAAAAGCCTCATGCATGCATGCATGCATGCAACATGCAACACTCACACATACACATGCACGCACGCAACACTCACGCATCCATGCGGCACACAGCACACGACGCAACACACACGCTCACGCTCAAGTGCTCAACCTACTCCCTCCGTCCGTGAAAGACTGTACATATAGAGATTTACACATTGACCAAGAGGAACCGGAATTTCATGGCATAATTAATGCCCAAAAGTAGCAGACTTATGTGTGCGTGTGACCATTGAGAGAAGAAGATTAAATGAAGGTTGTTGCATGCTGTAATTAAGGATAGACATGTAGCCTATAGCTAGAGCACAAGTTGGTGCATTAGTCAATCAATATCGATTAGATTAAAGGCTAAGTGCATTGGAAGTGTAGATGTACACTCTTTGTTGGAAAATTTTCTAATTCTATATGTACAGTTTTTCACGGACCGAGGGAGTACACGTGCATGCACTCACATACACAGCCAGGGTGGTTCGCGCGCAAGGGTTGGACTCCTGTCACGCCTGCGTAAAGTTTTGTTTAACTGATTTCTTTGCTCTGCCAACTGACAGGTGGGACCCAGAAACCAGGTGTCAACTTAACAAGTCAATAAAGTGCCACGTCGACTATGTGGCCGGTCAGTAGGGTGCAATACGATGCTCTACGGTGAGCTAGTGACCGTATAATCACCGCAAAACTATATAGTGACTGTAATGAGCGTATTGTTACATACGTTGACCGCCAGTGTATTTTTCTCGTTTCAAATTAAGCCATATTAATTGGAAAGGACGCAGTATGGACTAGTACTACTTTGATGTGTCCCGTCAACTCGCCGAACAAGGGGAAGCTTGCTTACTATGCCCTCTCCCTCGCCCACGCGCGGTGGCTCACAAGACAAGGGGAAGCTTGCTTACTACGTACGCCTACGCCCTCTCCCTCGCCCACGCGCGCGGTGGCTCGCAGGACGTGGAGAGGGTTTTGACTATAGCGCCCTCTCCCTCTCCCTCGCCCTCGCCCTCACGGTGGACATGCAGCAGTTCATTTGGTGTCAGATTGCCAGAAGCATATTGTACTGTAGTATCATCATTGTTGGACCTTCCGAAGAGGCGAAGATCCAAGTGCAAGGTTCACAGGAGTACGAACTATTGAACCTCCCAAAGAGGCAAAGAGCCAAGCGCAAGGTTTTATAGGAGTTGTCGTCCTAGTACTACAACTATAGCGAACGATGCTACTGTATGATGCCGCCACGTCACCTATATCCAAAGCTGTGCCACCTTTTTTTCTCACAAAGCGTGTTGGAGCCCGTGCAATAGCCACACAAGTTGCACGTACACATAACACATTTACTAGTAATAAATTCTAAAGGACAAATGCCAGTATGCCACACAAGTTCATCTCCACTTCATGTGATAAATTTGTGCACGACTAGTCTACATATATTCACAGCGCTACCATTCACAATTTACCATACTCCACTTACACGTTATAGATGGGCTCCATGTGCTCCTCCAGGTTCTAGTCCCAGGTGTTCTTCATAGATGGCACGATCCATAGAGGTGGGCAACGGGAATCAGTGTCGCAGCTTTCTAGTCTGGTTCCACACGATGGAGACTCATCCAAGCTGAAGCGGCATAAATCAGGGATAGCGTGTCCCAGCATGTCATTCATCCGGCGGTGCGCACTGAAGACACAACCATGCTTCATGAACGGCAGGCCTTCGGTGTCATGCACGGAAGGTGGCATCCGCTAAACAATGGGGTAGTTGTCCCCAATGAAAAGCGAGTACTCTCCAAGAATGTTCCTCGGCACCCACATAGGATCACGGGGGTCGAACTCGGCACCGTTCATCTGGTACATGTGGCATCTCAGATCTGGACACATGGTGACGTACATGGTCAAGGTCCATGCATAATAATGTTGTGCTCAAATATGGCAGTCAATAATATTGTGCAACAAATAGTAATACTCCGGTATAGAGGAAGTAAAATAACCGGCTTATTATATATAGCCACTCTTGGCTAAATGGATGAGATAGTAAGACATGGAAAAACAAAAATGGTGGGAGCTAGTGGGTTCAAGTCTTCAAGGGCCTAGCTAGCTATACGCGTCCTCCAAGGTAAAAAGTACTAGTACTAGTAAGTAGTACTACAATGAAAGAGAAGGCGAGAGGGTTAAAAAAATATAACACTAAATTGTAGTACTAGTACAGTAAACATGTCCCAGTCAAGAAAAGAAAATAACTAACAATTACTACTACTCTAACACACAGCAATGAGAAAATGGAATACCTGGGTAGATGGTGACGGTCCGATCATGGTAGATTGTGTGACCATGTTGCACATAAGTGGTAGCATGGGTAACGACTGCTAAGATAGTTGATCCCAATATGCCAAAGTCAGCTACAAGGTTCCAGGTTAGACCGAATCGCGGATGCAAATGCACATCCAGGATCGGCGATCTTATTTTGATCGGGGGATGACTGGCCCCTACAAAATAATGGAGTACCGTTAGGGATGCAAATGATGGTTTGTGCATTCCGTTTGTAATCCCCCGTACCATAGGATGGCAACCAGATGAAACAAGTCCCCTGGCTTGTCACCGCGAAGATGCGGCCTACATGGCACACGGCGTATTCGAATGTGTAGGGGTACAAATCTGCCGCGGCCAACATGTGCCAGCCTCTGCCGTTACTGCCTTTTGTATTGATGGCAATCCTTATGTCGAACACCGTGATGAGATAGTAATCGTTGTAGCCGCGTCGCTTTGTCGGCGGGTCCGCAATTGCTATCTTCTTCAATCTCATGTAGGCATCATCATATGTATTCAAGCCCAGCCAGTCCGGAAAGCCGATCCCAATGGTGGAGAAGGGGTCTACGGGAACGGCCGCACTGCTGTTGATGTTGTGCAAAATGATGGTGGTATCCGGCTGGAGGTATGCAAGCCAATCTTTGTTGGCACCAACCCAGACCTATATATAAGACGGTGGGCAGCGGAGAAATTACGGGATGGAATAGCTAAGTACTATATTTAGAATATACACTACATGATCAAACTCCATGACTGACCTGCTCATCGGACAAAATCCGACTATCTCTCAACGTCGGCAACTCTAGCGAAGTCAACGTGCAACCATCGCCAGGGAGCGGTGGACTGTTCGATGGATTGTCCCATAGAATAACCTTCTCCTCGAGGACGCATGGAAGACCAACAAGCATGGCCTTTTCCCAAGCATGTTTAAGCACCGTCTTAAAATAGTTGGTGCAGGAAGCACCGAGTCTTGCGGCGGTGAGGACGTCGGAGTGGCGTGCGAGTTCTCCCAGAGGATCGTCGTCCAAGGTCTCCCAGCCCCGACGAGGAGGAGAACCGCCTGGAGAATCCATGGGAGCAACGATGAACTGCCTTTGTCTCTTCGGTGGGAGGGGAACTGGCGAGGAGGAGATAAGAGCATAACCGCAGGGCCTCGTCCCTTCGTTAAGGAAGTTATGTGGGCACGCATAGTGGTAGTGCCTAGTGCCCTGCGATGGTGAGGCTATTATTTACTACGTAGTACTGTAGGAGTAGTAGTAGTACTTTCTCAACTAGTAGTGCAATGTACTGTACTTCTATAGTGCACCAGTTTTGAACTCTTGAATCTCAAGGCCAAGGAGCTACAGTTGCAAGTGGAGGGTACTACTGTTCTCTAGAACCATCACTGTACTATCAATGCAGGGAAAGTACACCTACGTAGTGCGTACTCTCCATGCTCTATTCAAGCGCGTAGCTGGCCTACTCAGCCGCTCCTCTCACGCGCACACTAGCAGCCTATTTACCAGCGATGGTTACTGCGGGGGCAGAACATTTGAGTTCTTTGATATAGCGAGACTAGGCTTTTTGCTTCCATTTGTGGAGGTGTAATGGATCTCGTCAAACTTTGTTAGTTCCTTCTTTATGAATGAGATGAGGCAAAGCTTTTGCCTCCGTTTCAAAACAAAAAAAATCACGTCAAGAGGAATTTCTTTTATAGAGCCAATAATGGAGCGAAGTCCATGCGTGCAACGCCACAAGCTACAGAGTAGTAGAGTAGCACTTTACATATAGAGCCATATTGCATAGTTCCCAATGTCGTGCCAGGCTTTTCCGGCTCCTCGGGCTTAATTGGGAGGCGCTAGTGAGGAAGCTGCAAGCAAGGTGCGGCTAGGGCGAGCACGCAGGCGAGAAACTTTGCATGGTGTGAATTGATATATAGGAGTACCAATAATCCTACATCTACGTAAAAGCTACTTAAACCTACGTAATCTTCCTAACTACTTTTCTTCTCCCCCCTGATTTTCAAGGAGGTGGGCCCTTCCATCCCCACCGAACTAATCCTTTGTTTCCACGTCCTCTTTTACGTAAAAACAATACGTTAGTTTACGTGGGTGTAGCATTACTGATAGGAGTACTACTCTAGTGTGCGAGCCACGAGATGATGGGAGGGAAAACCTGTTCACGTGGCTGGGCTATCCAGTGCACCCAGATTGTGGTGCGACACGTCCGTTCGACTTCAAAACTCAAACTACCAGTGTACAATATTGGCTCACAGCGAGGTTACTATTTAAAAAAAGGCCACCGTGCGTTCGGCAGGGATCGAACCCACAAAACGAGCTATACACTCCCGCGACCACTAGTAGTACTCGTTGGAGTACAACGCAACCTAGAATCGCCTTTTGTCGCTAGTACATTGTTCTTCACAAGAAACCACTAATACCAAGAAACTAGTACCACTTACCAACCAGCCCTACCAAGAAACAACTACTCTACAAAGTGCCGTTATAGGCACGTTTCAACCCATGTCGCCCCTTAAGTCAATGCCTTCTATTTGATCGGCAAGTTAGAGCATCTGCAATAGTCTGTTCGATAGAATCATTGGTACAAGGTCCACGTCAGCAACCAACAGCGTATCATACAAGTTCTCAAGTGAAGCGTATGTTAATCTATTGGGAACCACGCATGTTAAATCAATGTAAATAAACTGATGACCAACACCCGAGAGAAGGAAATTGGAGAGGTAGCTGCCGCAGCTCTCACCAGGTCCAGGCAGGGCCCATAGAAATGAATGCAATTACCTCAGAGCTTGTGTCCAGAACGTTGGTTCGGCATCATACCATCCCATTATCTCTCTTCTTTTATTTTAAGCCACCTCATCAGAACAGTCTACATGGCAAATTTACCAATGATGATCATACGACCATTGGAGATGCCCTTAGGCGTTATGACTTGTGGGACCTACATGTCAGTCTGGATAAAAATCCCTGAGTGACCTCCTACCTCCGACCCGTCCACCTAGTCATCCTCGGCCATGGGACGCAGCTACCGCCGCTGGCAGAATGCGAGGTCAAAAGCGCCGATGGCGCGGAGCCCATCTTGCGGCAGCCCGGATGCCAGCTCCGTCCGGCGCTCGCGGCCGCTAGCTAGCCAAGATAGCACACACCCTGCTGGATGCATCCAGCTGCTTGTCTGCAAGGTTTGCTGGCTAGGCTGGCACGGTGGTGCGGCGGCTTGCTTGCGCGTGCCACGCTAAGGCCAGCCATCTGGCATGAGCGAAGGCCAGCGCGGCGGCTTGCTCACGCGTAAGCCACGCTCGGGCCAGCCAGCCAACCCGTGCGGAGGCCAGCGCGGCGTCCGGCCCATTCGGCAGAGCGGCGGCCAGCTCGCTCATCACCGGCGCCACCGACGAACACGCATAAGAACTGTTTGAAGTAATGTTCAGCAAAAATAATGATTGTAGGAGGAAGAACAGGATAGAAGATCAGATGTGGGTTCCTCGTGTCAATGGTCAAAAAAAATGTGTTGGTCAGATGTAGTGTAGGGTACGTGATAGGAGGCAAGGTCCTAGCTACGGTGAGATTGTACACGCAAGTTTACGAGTTCAGGCCCCTCTCGGAGGAGGTAACAACCCGACGTCTCGGTGCCTCAGAGGCTTGTCGACTGGATTTTGCGTGGGAGTTATAGGGGGTGCGAACCCTTGTGCGAGAGGAGGGGGGTGGCTTATATAGAGTGCGCCAGGTCCCTCCAGCCCTCCGTTACACAGGGTTCAATGTGAGTTAAGGTGAGTTAAGACAGGGGCGTTACAGGTAACGTTAGCTATTAATACCTTTATGACTATGGAGTGAACGCCTGACCATTGCCATCCTGGTGCGACTGTTGGTCTTCGGCACTCCGAGTGATTCTTTGTATGGTTGAGTGATGCTTCTCGGTCGGGTGGAATGGAGGTATCCAAGTGGAATCTTCCGTCGAGTGGATTACACTTCTGGGTGATCTCAGTCGGTATCTTCTGCAGAACTTGGTATGTCCTTGATTCTAGGGCAGTGTCCTTGGGTAGGGGGTCTAGGTCAGGCCTACGACCCTACCCTAGGTACATGTCATCGTCATTATCCCCCGAATGGATTGAGGTCCAAGTGAGGAAGGGTTGAAGTTGGTTTCGACTCAATTCAATGCTTCAGAGGCATTTCTTCAAGGTCTCGAAAGCATATTGGCACTTTAACCCTGCATCAGCCGCCTCGATCGATTCTGGCCTCTGAGATCGCCGAGTGAATTACGCTGTAAATCTTCGAGTGAACAGCAATGAGATACCTTTGATGCGATCGACTGATCTGCGGTTTCCGGATCTCACGGGATTTCTGAATTTTGGAGAAGCGCGCGGGACGGAACGCGACGCAGTTAACGGAGCGAGTAGGTAGGGGCTCCTCGATCTTCGCGCCGCCTTTTCCGCCATGTATCGAGCCTGTGCCTGTTACAGGATGCGATAGGATCGCTCGGGCCCACGGTTCAGTCACTCGGAAGCGAGCCCATAAGAGGCGCCGAGGCCGATGCGAAGCACTGTGCGCTCCATTCGATCCCCTTTCTCTCCACTTCTCCGCCTCGCCACTTCCTACTCCCCACGCCTTCGCCCATTCCTCTCGAGCTCCGCCGCCATGGTGAAGGAGAGGACCGCGGCTCTGGAGCACGCGAAGAAGACGGCAGTGAAGGGCAAGAAGATAGCTCGGGGGTCGTCGTCGCGGTCTGGTCTGCCGCCTGGTTGGATCCAGGGGGACTGGATCCGTTCCACTGTTGTGAAGGAGGACTTGGAGAATCTTGCTCACGACGGCCTGATTGCTCATGGGTCCTGGAGGCTGCCGGAGGGGGAAACTGAGCCCCAGCCGCGCGAGGGTGAGCGCGTCCTCCTCACCACCCACGTCGAACAAGGTTTCTCCCTGCCTCCGCATCCATTCTTTCGGGGTTTTCTGAACTTTTTCGGCGCTCAAATCCATCATTTCCCACCCAACACAATCTCGTACCTTGCTGCATTTGTCTCCATGTGTGAGAACTTCATTGGGTGTCCGCCGCACTGGGGTCTGTTTAAACACATTTTCACCTGCTGCTCTTAGTCGGTAAAGAAGGCCAACCCAGATGATGAAAAGACGCACGTGATCCAAATGTGCAGGGGGTTAGGGATTCAAATGAGGGGTAGGAGTACTTTTACGCCCATGACCTTTCCCGAGTCAGTTAGAGGATGGCAGTCGACTTGGTTTTACTGCAAAGACATCCCGACTCCCGGTCAGTCGACCGGCCTCCCTCCTTTCACTCTAGATAGACTCTGTCAGCCTTCTTCATTGACAGTAACTGCGGCTGAGAAGGGTGAGGTATCCGTGTTAGTCGATGTTGTCGTCGCCTTGGTTCATGGTGGAGTGACGGGTATGGATCTGTTGGAGGTATTCCTCAGTCGACGGATCCAGCCTTTGCAAGCTCGCGATCATCCTATGTGGATGTACTCGGGTCCAGAAGACACTGCTCGAACCCACCCAGAGGAGGTCGAAGAGAAAACGGTGGCTCAGTGGCTCCGGAGCATTACTGGCAACAAGGATAACCCCAGGGGGTCCAGGAGAATTCTGCCATTCGACACCCAGAACGCGCCCAGGGAGGTCAGGCGTTTTCAGTTGAGTGTTTACAACTTCTTTGATATGTAATTGTCTTGAAATCCGACTGATATTTGTAACCTGTGTCTTGTAGGTCTTCACCAAGATGTACTCGATGCCAAACGGGGAGCAGCTCCAAGAAGGAGTAGAGAGTGACGGAGATAGTGCTGATTATGAGTATGCAGATGACAGTGAAGATGACAGCGAGGAGTCAAGCAGCAGCGAGGAAGTCGATTCGCCGCCCCGCTCTGAACGGCGTTCCAAGCAGTCGCAGGACTCTGCGGGGGGACGTGGCAAAACAGTTCCGCCGAGCACAACGATCCAGAAGCGTACTCGGACTTCAACCCCAGAGCCATCGGAGAAGGCCGCGAAGCAGGCCAAAGTTGTGCCACCAAAGACCCGTAAGGCCCTGCCCAGGATCAAGGTGGCCGTGCCTGTTGCTTCAACGTGAGGGTTCCTATTCTTTGTTCTTCTGTGCATTTGCGAACTTGTTCTCTTGCTTGACCGAGTGAATTTTGGAATTTTCAGTGCTGCTACCTCTGCAACATCCATGGACATCGACGATGAGCGTGGTGATGCGGAGACTGCGGATGCTGCCACCTCTCGAGTAGGTATGATACCATAGTAGCGCTTGTGTTTTGTCGATTGATTTTCTGCTCGACCGAAACTTCACTGTCGAGTGTTTGTAGTGCCAACGAATGTTATCCAGCTTCCCGATGATGACGACGAGGATGTGCCCCCGAAGAATACTAGGAGGAGAGGCAAAGTTTTGAGCAAGAGGACGCCTGCCGACGGAATGCCTCGCTCAGCATCTGAGTCTGTCGATCAACAACTCGACGGTCCAGTACAAGCCACAGTCTCTTTCGCTGAACCTCTGTCGACTGACCAGCCCTCAGCGTCGACTGCCTAGGCTTCTGATCCGATTGCACGACCTCAAGCTTCAACTCCACCAACTCTTCCATTTGCCATGTATCATGTCCCGGAGGACCAAGTAGGAGCTGCCAAGGAGGCCATGATCCAGGCGGGTCTGATGATGGACCGACTGAAGGTGGTGTACGACACCAGCAAGGCCGCTTACGACGCCAGCTCTGCCCTCCAAGCCAATGTTCGAGTAATTGGGATTGTAAGTTGATTTTCGATTGGATTTCCAGCTCCATTCTTGCTCTGTTAGGATGTGCTATCAGGGAACTGCTGCTTTATTATCCGTAAGATGTCAGTCTGAACCTTGCATCTGTACACCCACTGGGTGTTTTTTGTAGTTGTGTAACTCTTTTACTTGTAGCTGTGTAGCTCTTCCACTCAACTTTAGACGGGCCGTGTCGAGTGAGTTCTTGGTCCAGTGGGGGCACGCTGAGTGCACCCACTGGGTGTAGTCCTCGAGACCACTGTCGACTGCGGGCAGACGACTATGGTCTTAGAACAAAATGTGGTTTGTTTTTTTTTACTCTGGCTGGGCTGACCATGCCAAGTGGGAAACCGAACCAGTGGGGGCACGCTGAGTGCACCCACTGGGTGTAGTCCCCGAGACTGCTGTTGAATGTTTGATTCGGCAGCAGTCTTAGAACTCTCTCGTCATTGCAATTTGATCTTTATACTTTTTCAGTCGGCAGTAGCTGATCTTATTCTTGTCGATTGACATGTAATGTTGCTGATCGCAGAAATCCTGTGAGCTCGGTACCCAGTATGCCGCCTTGGAACAGGAGAAAAACCAACTCAAGCTTGACCTGGATCTGGCCAAGGAGAACCTGAAGAAAGCTCGAGATGAAGTGGCAATCATGGGAGGTAACGGCCCTTTGACTGTGTGCCTTGTCATTTTTCCTTACCCACTCCCTTTTGAGGCGAGTGAGTGATTCCACTCGAACAGATGTGCATAGTGAAAACCGTCAACTCCAAGACTGACTGAAGAATGTTGTTTCTTTAGACAAAATGAAGTAGGCCTTGGAGTAGAAGGATCTCGACCTTGCGGGGGCGCAGAAGACGGCGCTTGAGAAGACTGAACTAGCGAATAGGAAGCTAGCTTCAGTCGGCAAGTTGGAGGAGGAGAATGCCAAGCTGAAGACTGCTGTTGATGAGGCAAAGAAAGAAACAGCGCAGCTGAAGGAGGAGAAGGTGGCTTTGGCTGACAAACTGGATGCTCTTACTCGGAAGAGGGATGAACTGGAAACTTATCTGGGTGGTCTTGCCAAGAAGATGTTCCTTATGCTTGAAGGTAACTTCCCTCATCCGACTGGATTTAAAGAGTTTACTCATAATGCTGCTGCCATCTTACCATTTTTCTCTCCGTGCAGAGCTCTGTCAGAACTTCGAGGAGGAAACTGGGCGGATCGAGACAGGGCTAGACCCCATCAACTCTCCCATTAAGGATGAAGCCGCCATGAACGTGCTGCGACTGGAGTCTCGTCTTGCCAGTGTTTTGGACTATGTGGCTCGACTGAAAGTTGCGTTAACACGGATCGACAAGGAACTGTGGCCGGAGGATGTGCTTCTGGTCGACCTCGAGTCGCTGATGACTTGACTTCATGAAATTCCCGACCGAGTCCAAGCATGGAAGAAGTCCGCTGCTCGCTGCAGTGCTGATGTGGCTCTATCGCTCGTCCGTGTTCATTGCAAGGAAGTCAAGGAAGAGAAGTTGAAGGCTCTTCAGGTGGCAAACACCAAGAAGCTTCAGTTTGAATCTTTCATGGAGACTTTCATAGACGCGGCCACTCGCATAGCAGACGGCATCGACTTGGATGCTTTCGTTGAGCCAGCCAGCCCTCCTCCTGCCGAGTGAAAGACTTGATAACTTACTTCATTCTCCTCGGAATGCCGAGTGATTTTGTAGTCGTTAAACTCTTTCGGGTCGGACGCCCGAGTACTTCTGTTGACGGTTCTGAACCTTGCTGGATTTATCCGCACTTGATCACTTTATTTGACTGCAGTTGCTTTATCTCCAATGTTCCCGGATTTTTTGACTTAGGCGAGTCTTGGATCGCAGCTTAGTTTCCGAGTGAGGGAATTGCTCCTCACCTGGAGTAGACATTATACTTGTGGCGCAGCTCAGGGTACGCCTCAATGTACTAGCCAATTGTTATTCTCGAGTGAGAGGGTAGCTCTTTACTCGGATTGTTTTTCTTTATGGAACTTAGGCGAGTACGGGGTCGCAGCTAAGCCCTCGAGTGGGAGGATTGCTCTCCACTCGGAGTTTGTTTTGAAACTTAGGCAAATACAGGATCGCAGCTAAGCTCCCAAGTGGGAGGATTGCTCTCCGCTCGGAGTTTGTTTTGAAACTTAGGCAAATCAGGTTCGCAGCTAAGCCTCCGAGTGGGAGGATTGCTCTCCACTCAGAGTGTTTGTGAAACTTAGGCGAATCGGGTTCGCAGCTAAGCCTCCGAGTGGGAGGATTGCTCTCCACTCGAAGTTTGTTTTGAAACTTAGGCGAATACGGGATCGCAGCTAAGCCTCCGAGTGGGAGGATTGCTCTCCACTCGGAGTTTGTTTTGAAACTTAGGCGAATACAAGATCGTAGCTAAGCCCCGAGTGGGAGGATTGCTCTCCGCTCGGAGTTTGTTTTGAAACTTAGGCGAATCAGGTTCGCAGCTAAGCCTCCGAGTGGGAGGATTGCTCTCCACTCGGAGTGTTTGTGAAACTTAGGCGAATCGGGTTCGCAGCTAAGCCTCCGAGTGGGAGGATTGCTCTCCACTCGGAGTTTGTTTGAAACTTGGCGAATACGGGATCGCAGCTAAGCCTCCGAGTGGGAGGATTGCTCTCCCTCGGAGTTTGTTTTGAAACTTAGGCGAATACAGATCGTAGCTAAGCCCCAGTGGAGGATTGCTCTCCCTCGAAGTTTTGTTTGAAACTAGGCGAATCGGTTCGCAGCTAAGCCTCCGAGTGGGAGGATTGCTCTCCACTCGGAGTGTTTTGTGAAACTTAGGCGAATCGGGTTCGCAGCTAAGCCTCCGAGTGGGAGGATTGCTCTCCACTCGAAGTTTGTTTTGAAACTTAGGCGAATACGGGATCGCAGCTAAGCCCCCGAGTGGGAGTATTGCTCTCCACTCGAAGTTTGTTTTGAAACTTAGGCGAATCGGGTTCGCAGCTAAGCCTTCGAGTGGGAGGATTGCTCGCCACTCGGAGTTTGTTTTGAAACTTAGGCGAATACGGGATCGCAACTAAGCCCCCGAGTGGGAGGATTGCTCTCCACTCAGAGTTTGTTTTGAAACTTAGGCAAATCAGGTTCGCAGCTAAGCCTCCGAGTGGGAGGATTGCTCTCCACTCGGAGTTTGTTTTGAAACTTAGGCGAATACGGGATCGCAGCTAAGCCCCCGAGTGGGAGGATTGCTCTCCGCTCGGAGTTTGTTTTGAAACTTAGGCCAATCAGGTTCGCAGCTAAGCCTCCGAGTGGGAGGATTGCTCTCCACTCGGAGTGTTTGTGAAACTTAGGCGAATCGGGTTCGCAGCTAAGCCTCCGAGTGGGAGGATTGCTCTCCACTCGGAGTTTGTTTTGAAACTTAGGCAAATACGGGATCGCAGCTAAGCACCCGAGTGGGAGGATTGCTCTCCACTCGGAGTTTGTTTTGAAACTTAGGCGAATACGGGATCGCAGCTAAGCCCCCGAGTGGGAGGATTGCTCTCCACTTGGAGTTTGTTTTGAAACTTAGGCGAATCGGGTTCGCAGCTAAGCTTCCGAGTGGGAGGATTGCTCTCCACTCGGAGTGTTTGGGAAACTTAGGCAAATCGGGTTCGCAGCTAAGCCTCCGAGTGGGAGGATTTGAATACGCGTTTGTTCGACAACAATCATTTAGGAGACTGTGGAAATCATGTCTTTGATAAACAATCTGAAAGGTACTTCTTATTACATCTCGACAATCTGAGTGTTTAGGTATAAAAGCGGTGGAGCAGATCCGCGTTCCAGGAGCGTGGCTCGTCTTTCTTCTTGGCCACGTTGTAAAGGTGATATGCCCCGTTGTGGAGCACCTTGGTGAAGATGAAGGGGCCTTCCCAAGCAGGGGCGAGCTTGTGAGGCCGTTGTTGATCCACTCGGAGCACAAGGTCTCCTTCCTAAAACGCTCGACCTTTGACGTTTCGGCGTGGAATCGACGAAGGTCTTGCTGATAGATGGTCGACCGGATCAAGGCCATCTCTCTTTCTTCCTCCAGAAGATCAACAGTGTCTTGACGAGCTTGCTCTGCTTCAACTTCTGAGAAGAGTTCTACTCGGGGTGCATTGTGGAGCAAGTCACTCGGAAGTACAGCTTCAGCCCCGTATACCAAGAAGAAAGGAGTCCGACCAGTCGACCGGTTGGGGGTTGTCCTCAATCCCCACAGAACGGACGGTAGCTCAGTCACCCAAGCGCCTGCTGCATGCTTGAGGTCACGCATCAATCAGGGTTTCAACCCTTGGAGGATCAAACCATTTTCTCTTTCGGCTTGCCCATTCGACTGCGGGTGTGCAACTGAAGCGTAGTCGACCCGAGTGCCTTGGGAAGCGCAGAAAGCTCTGAACTCATCGGAATCGAAGTTTGAGCCGTTGTCCATGATGATGCTGTGCGGAACTCCATATCTGAATATTAACTCTCTGATGAAGCTGATGGTTGTGCTTGAGTCGAGGTTCTTGATGGGTTTGGCTTCAATCCACTTAGTGAACTTGTCGACTGCCACGAGCAGATGGGTGAAGCCGCTTCTGCCGGTCCTCAGGGGTCCAATCATATCCAGTCCCCAAACAGCAAATGGCCAGATGAGTGGAATAGTCTTCAAGGCTGATGTGGGCTTGTGGGACATGTTAGAGTAAAACTGGCAACCTTCGCACTTGTCAATTATTTCCTTAGCCATTTCATTTCCTCGGGGCCAGAAAAATCCTGCTCGGTATGCTTTGGCCACGATGGTCCGAGAGGACGCATGGTGACCACAAGTCACCAAGTGGATCTCATTTAAAATCAGTCGACCTTCTTCTGGAGAGATGCATCGCTGAGCCACTCCAGTAACACTCTCTCTGAAAAGCTGTCCACCTATTACCGTGAAGGCTTTGGATCTACGGATGATCTGACGGGCTTCATCCTCATTCTCCGGGAGCTCCTGCCTGAGCAGATATGCAATGTATGGCACTGTCCAGTCAGGAGTGATTACTAGAACTTCCATGATTAAGTCGACTACTGCTGGCACTTCGACCTCAGTCGGATTGGTAGCACTTATTGGTTGCGGGGGTGCTTCTGTAAAGGGATCTTCTTGCACTGACGGGGCGTGGAGATGCTCCAAGAACACATTACTGGGAATAGGCTTCTGAGTGGAACCTATTTTCGCCAGATCATCAGCTGCTTGATTCTTGAGTCGAGGTATGTGGTGGAGTTCCAACCCTTCAAACTTCTTCTCTAGTTTCCTCACTGCATTGCAGTATCCAGTCATAGCGGGGCTCCTGATATCCCACTCCTTCATCACCTGATTAACCACCAAATCTGAGTCGCCGTAAACCATCAGGCGACGGACGCCGAGTGAGATGGCCATACGCAACCCATACAGAATTGCTTCGTACTCAGCTTCATTGTTGGAGGAATCGAAGTGAATCTGAAGAACGTAACTGAGTTTGTCGCCTCTGGGGGACACCAGAACTAACCCAGCGCCAGAACCATTCAGCATCTTAGACCTGTCGAAGAACATGGTCCAGTGCTCCGAGTGAACTTGAGTCGGCTGCTGTTGCTCGCTCCACTCGGCCAGGAAGTCTGCAATTGCTTGGGACTTAATTGCCTTTTTTGCTTCGAACTTGATATCCAGAGGAAGAAGTTCAATCGCCCATTTAGCCACTCGACCGGTTGCATCCCGATTATTCAAGATCTCTGATAATGCAGCATCGCTGACGACTGAAATCGAGTGGTCCACGAAGTAATGTGCAACTTTCTTCGTGGTCAGATAAATTCCGTAGACCAGCTTCTGGTAATGTGGATACCTTTGCTTGGACGGAGTCAAGACTTCGGAAATGTAATACACTGGGCATTGAACTTTGTAGGCTTTCCCTTCTTCCTCTCGCTCGACCATGAGCACTGTGCTGACCACTTGCCCGGTAGCTGCAATATATAGCAGTAGAGGTTCTTTGCTGATCGGGGCAGCGAGCACCGGAGGACGCATGGTGACCACAAGTCCCCGAGTGGATCTCATTTAAAATCAGTCGACCTTCTTCTAGAGAGATGCATCACTGAGCCACTCCAGTAACACTCTCTCTAAAAAGCTGTCCACCTATTACCGTGAAGGCTTTGGATCTGCGGACAATCTGACGGGCTTCATCCTCATTCTCCGGGAGCTCCTGCCTAAGAAGATATGCAATGTATGGCACTGTCCAGTCGGGAGTGATTACTAGAACTTCCATGATTAAGTCGACTACTGCTGGCACTTCGACCTCAGTCGGATTGGTAGCACTTATTGGTTGCGGGGGCGCTTCTGTAAAGGGATCTTCTTGCACTGACGGGGCGTGGAGATGCTCCAAGAACACATTACTGGGAATAGGCTTCCGAGTGGAACCTATTTTCGCCAGATCATTAGCTGCTTGATTCTTGAGTCGAGGTATGTGGTGGAGTTCCAACCCTTCAAACTTCTTCTCTAGTTTCCTCACTGCATTGCAGTATCCAGTCATAGCGAGGCTCCTGATATCCCACTCCTTTATCACCTGATTAACCACCAAATCTGAGTCACCGTAAACCATCAGGCGACGGACGCCGAGTGAGATGGCCATACGCAACCCATACAGAAGTGCTTCGTACTCAGCTTCATTGTTGGAGGAATTGAAGTGAATCTGAAGAACGTAACTGAGTTTGTCGCCTCTGGGGGACACCAGAACTACCCCAGCGCCAGAACCATTCAGCATCTTAGACCCGTCGAAGAACATGGTCTAGTGCTCCGAGTGAACTTGAGTCGGCTGCTGTTGCTCGCTCCACTCGGCCAGGAAGTCTGCAATTGCTTGGGACTTAATTGCTTTTTTTTGCTTCGAACTTGATATCCAGAGGAAGAAGTTCAATCGCCCATTTAGCCACTCGACCGATTGCATCCCGATTATTCAAGATCTCTGATAATGGAGCGTCGCTGACGACTGAAATCGAGTGGTCCGCGAAGTAATGTGCAACTTTCTTCGCCGTCAGATAAATTCCGTAGACCAGCTTCTGGTAATGTGGATACCTTTGCTTGGACGGAGTCAAGACTTCGGAAATGTAATACACTGGGCATTGAACTTTGTAGGATTTCCCTTCTTCCTCTCGCTCGACCGTGAACACTGTGCTGACCACTTGCCCGGTAGCTGCAATATATAGCAGTAGAGGTTCTTTGCTGATCGGGGCAGCGAGCACCAGCTGGGTGGAAAGCAGGGCTTTGAGCTCTTCAAACGCTGCTCCGACCTCAGGAGTCCACTCGAATGTATCAGATTTCTTCATCAGTCGGTAAAGAGGCAGTGCCTTTTCACCGAGACGAGAAAAGAATTGACTTAGAGCAGCAAGGCAACCTGTAAGCTTCTGAACATCGTGCACACGCACAGGGCATTTCATTCGGAGAATCGCTCCGACCTTTTCAGGATTCGCGTCGATTCCTCATTCGGAAACAAGAAAACCGAGTAACTTTCCTCCAGGAACTCCGAATGTGCACTTGGACGGATTTAGTTTAATATCATATCTTCTTAGATTGGCAAATGTTTCAGCGAGGTCAGCCAGCAGGTCGGAACTCTTGCGTGACTTGACCACGATGTCATCCATATACGCTTCCACATTCCTACTGATCTGAGTGAGAAAGCACTTCTGGATCATGCGCATGAACGTGGCGCCAGTATTCTTGATACCAAAAGGCATAGTGATATAACAAAAACACCCAAAAGGGGTGATAAAGGCTGTCTTTATTTCATCGGGTCCAAACAGTCGGATCTGATGGTACCCGGAATATGCATCCAGAAACGACAAACGCTCACACCCCACCGTCGAGTCGACGATCTGATCGATACGAGGGAGAGGAAAATGATCTTTCGGGCAGACCCGATTGACATGCTTGAAGTCAATGCACATACGAAGTGACTTATCTTTCTTGGGGACCATGACGACGTTGGCGAGCCACTCGGAGTGGTATATCTCACGGATGAACTCAGCTGCCAGGAGCCGAGCCACCTCCTCACCAATCGCCTTCCTCTTTTCAGCGGCAGACCGACGGAGATGCTCTTTAACTGGTTTTGCTTTCGGGTCGACACGCAAACGATGCTCAGCCAGCCCCATGGGTACACCTGGCATGTCTGAGGGTTTCCATGCAAAGATGTCCCAGTTCTCACAGAGGAACTGGATGAGCGCGGTTTCCTATTTGCTGTCGAGCGTTGACGAGATGTGGGTCGGAGCAGCAGTGGGGTCTTCCGGATGAATGTGAACAGGTTTTGTCTCACCGGCCGACTGAAATGCAGACTGTGAGGCAGGCTTCTTAGCTCGCAACAGATCACTCGGATCCGCATTCTTCTTATATTCTTCCATTTCGACTGCTGCCATCTGTTCGTTGGCAATCTTCGAGCCTTTCTGAAGGCATTCCTCCGCTCTCTGCCTATTTCCCGCGACTGTGATCACTCCCCTGGGCTCGAGCATCTTCAACTTGAGATACACGTAACATGGTCGAGCCATGAAACGAGCATATGCAGGACTACCCAGAATAGCGTGGTAGGCACTGTGGAAGTCCACCACCTCAAATGTCAACTTATCTTTGCGGTAGTTCTTAGAATCACCGAAAACCACATCGAGAGCAATCTGTCCGAGTGACTTTGCCTTCTTTCCGGGGACGACGCCGTGGAACTGCATGTTGCTCTCACTGAGCTTGGACATCAGAATGCCCATCCCTTGGAGGGTCTCAGCGTATAAAATGTTCAAAACCACAGCCGCCATCCATAAGGACCTTAGTCAGTCGGGTGCCCCCAACGACTGGGTCGACCACCAGCGCTTGCCGCCCAGGGGTAGCACGTGCGCTGGGTGATCCGACTGATTGAATGTGATGGGAGTTTTCGACCACTTCAAGTATGTCGTAGTTGCTGGGGCAACCATATTCACTTCTCTATTGATAACTTTTAGTCGACTTTTGCTCTTGACATCGGCAAAAATCACCAAAGTAGCATTGACTTTAGGATAACCATCATCTTCTTCCTTTTCCTCATCCTTATCAGAATCCTTCTCACTGGGCGGGCCTTCTCTGAACTGCTAAATCAGGAGTTGACATTGTCGAGTGGTATGCTTGGGCAAAACCAAGTTACCCTCTTCATCCTTCTTCGTGTGAATGTGACACGGCAAATCCAAAACGTCTTGGCCCGACTGGTCTTTCACCTTTTTGGGAGTCCACTGCCCTTTAGGTTTTCCCTTGAACTTTCCTTGATTCAAAACTGCAGCCTCAGCGGGACCTGCAGGTTCAGCTTTCCGTTTTTGCTTCCGACCGGTGTTTCCACCTCCAGTATCTTGGTCGACTGTTTTTTTCTTGCCACTGCGGAGTCGGTCTTCCTCTTCGCCGTTTGCGTAACGAGTGGCTATTTCCATCATTCAGCTCAGGGACATGTCTCCAGAACGACCGAATTTCAGGATAAGCTCTCTGTATCTGACGCCTTCCTTGAAGGCACAAACCGCCTGGTGTTCTGACACGTTCTCCACCACATGGTGAAGGGTAGTCCATCTCTGGATAAAATCTCGCAAAGTTTCATTCAGCTTTTGAATGCAATGCTGCAACTCAGTCAGTCCAGCAGGTCGCTTGCACGTGCCTTCGAATGTCTTGATAAACACTCGGGCCAAATCTTCCCAACAGAAAATACTTCCAGGGGCCAACTGATTCAGCCAAGCTCTGGCCGAACCTTTAAGCATCAAAGGGAGGTGCTTCATGGGTACATCATCATTGTCTCCGCCAATCTGCAGTGCCACTCGGTAATCTTCTAACCAAGTTTCTGCCTTCGACTCGCCAGTGAACTTGCCTATGCCTGTGGCCAATCTGAAATTGGGCGGAATCTCAGCCGCCCGGATGGCCCTGCTGAAACACTCGGGACCAGAAACAAATGCTCTGCTTCCAGTCGGACAATCTCTGTCCAACCCTTCTCTGTTAGCTCTACCTCTGTCAACCAAACCATGAAGGAGGAGTGATCTTGCATCGAACCCAGGCTCTCTTGGGTCGACTGGGGCTCTCCACTCATCACCATAAGAGCGCCTGTCATTATACCGTCGGGGCGCGTATGACCCGCCCCTCGGAGGGGGCGTAGGCACTCGACGGTGGTCATCACGGGGGTGTCAAGGATCGAGCTGTCCATGACCTCGCCCAAGGTATTGATCTTGATGGTAACCGCGACCTTCACGCCGTAGGGGCGATCTCCGGCTATGTGCCAACTGAACGGAATCCACCCTGACTCATCTGCTGTGAATTCTGTTGCGCGACTGAGAGACGGCTGAATTTTGCTCCTCAGCCGCCTTGAGCAAAGTTTGAATCTGCTCCAAACCTTTACCAGCTTCCGAACGGGATGGCTGGATTGACTCTGCTATGCGCGCTGCTACTGCAACATTTTGGATCGGAGTACGGTATACCTGAGGTTCACTCGGAAAAAGTCATCATTGACGTCGACTGGAACTCAGGATCTCTCTGCGGGCGCGTTCGTCGAGTGCATGTTGAAGATTCTCCAGACGTATGCGCTCAGCCAAGTTGGCCAGGCGCGCCGCCTCCAGGGCCTGAGCCTCTTGAGTCTCCCCAATGATGGGGGTCTGGAGAGTCTCCTCGTTTCTGCGCCGCAGCTCCTCCCTCTGCTCGGCAGTGAGGGCTTGGGGGTAATACTCATCAAGATCGTGCGACGGGCCACCACTGCCGCCGCCGCCACGACGAAATCTAGGCGGACTATGTTGGGAGTCGACCACGAGGACTTCCGCCACCGGATCGTTGCTCTCGCACTTGGAAAATGAATCCGAGTGACTAGCTGGCAGACCAAACGAACCGTAAAGGGATTCGTCGGGCTCGATTACCGCGACTTGCTGGGTGGTCGACTGGCGAGCCACCGCGTGCTTCACCCACCGCTGAAGCCGCGAACGTCCGGATCGCTTGCGACGGCAGATGGCGGGGAGTGAGGACGCCGCGGGAGCCGACCGATACTGAGTCGACGACTGCCGCAGCAGGACGCCGCAGGCGCTCGCACAAAAGTGCGCCGCCCCATGGACGGGGAGGGCCTCGATGTCAAGAGGAGCTTCTTGAAGCCAAGCGGAGTCGTCGGCGATGAAGACAAGCGCGCCGAGACAGATCTCGCGGCCCAAAGCCAAACCACAGCCAGAAACCATGCTGATGGAGAACGAAATT
Organism: Thinopyrum elongatum; assembly: GCA_011799875.1. NCBI lineage: Eukaryota > Viridiplantae > Streptophyta > Magnoliopsida > Poales > Poaceae > Thinopyrum > Thinopyrum elongatum. The sequence continues at coordinate 523,852,744 of CM022299.1, forward strand.
CGCAACCTCACCGGAAGTCGCTTAGACGCCGCCCCACGGTGGGCGCCAACTGTCGTGGGAATGGATCTGACAGTTATAGTGTAGGGTACATGAGAGTAGGCAAGGTCCTATCTACGGTGAGATTGTACACGCAAGTTTACGAGTTCAGGCCCCTCTCGAAGGAGGTAACAGCCCTACGTCTCGGTGCCTCGGAGGCTTGTCGACTGGATTTTGCGTGGGAGTTACAGGGGGTGCGAACCCTTGTGCCAGAGGAGGGGGGTGGCTTATATAGAGTGCACCAGGTCCCTCCAGCCCTCCGTTACACAGGGTTCAATGTGAGTTAAGGTGAGTTAAGACAGGGGCGTTACAGGTAACGTTAGCTATTAATGCCTCTATGACTATGGAGTGAACGCCTGACCATTGCCATCCTGGTGCGACTGTTGGTCTTCTGCACTCCGAGTCATTCTTTGTATGGTCGAGTGATGCTTCTCGGTCGGGTGGAATGGAGGTATCCGAGTGGAATCTTCCGTCGAGTGGATTACACTTCTGGGTGATTTCAGTCGGTATCTTCTGCAAAACTTGGTATGTCCTTGATTCTAGGGCAGTGTCCTTGGGTAGGGGGTCTAGGTCAGGCCTACGACCCTACCCTAGGTACATGTCATCGTCAGGTCCCTCGTGTCAACGGCCAACCCTGTCATAAACGGGTTTAAACGAGCCTAATCGGCACTAGGTAGTAGTTTTTTGGCGCGGATTAAGAAATTTTGGGTATGTTTTTGCTATTTTTTGTATAATAGTTTCTTCCTAGGGCTGGTTGAAAGTGGTAGTTTTTTGTTAAATACTCTACATACTGTAAGTAGGAGTGAAAGTTAAGCTTTGGAAGCCAATAAGCACGGCTAGTTACATAGTGCCTATGTGCACGTAATTCAAACTAAATATCAACCATGAGTGACTAATATCTTGATGGAAAACTCGAAACTATGGAAATACTAGCAATTTTTTTCATGGTTGGAAATACTAGCAATGTGCACGTGCGTTGCAACGGATCATAATTAGAATAATACTTATTCACAAACTTGATAGAAAACACTCTAATTTTGATATACATATATCACTAGAAATATATTATGTTTCAATCAGAATATATTCCTTGGGATGTTTTGGTGAGGTGAGGGAGGGATGTGGTTGGTTTTAAGATACTAATTAAGGTTTTTTTTGCAAATTGGTAGAGAAGTGGGATGTTGTTGAGAAAAAGCAACAACTTACCTCACAGTTGTTAGATGTAGATCTAATGGTCAGAAATGACAGATGGCAGACACACCATCATCACCAACTAAGTCTTCTGTAGGAGTACTAGCAAGATGCCCGTGCATTGCACGGAACATCAAGATGCATTTTTTTATAAAACACCTGATGTGATTGACCCATGCGGGAGTAATCCCATGTGTAAAAACTAATGATATCTCGAGAAAGAGGAGAGATAAGGTGAGGAGGAGTGGGGCGTGGTGGTGATTGGTGGTCAGACTGAGCGGAGGCATGGGGATGGACGAGGCCGGCAGCGACCACCATGCCAGTTTGTTCCAGAGGCTTTCTTTTTTAATTGCTCAACAATGAGGTTGTGGGAGATAAGGATGAACGAGGGAAGGCATTGTCTGCAAATGTGGAGAGAGGTGCGGGTATCTTTTAGTTTAATTTCTATCCGTCAGATATAGATCGAACGGTCTATATTGCAAGATGGCAGGCATACCATCATCACCAACTCATTTTTTATAAGACTAGCAAGATGCCCGTGCATTGCACATAACATCAAGATGCATTTGTATGAGTAGTTTATCTTGTGAGAGAAAAGGATGAACGAGGGAAGGCCTTATTTGCAAATGTGGAGAGGGGTGTGGGTATCTTTTTGCAAAATTGCCATAGTTTCCTTCCTATCCGTCAGATATAAATCGGACGGCCTATATTGCAGGATGGCAGGCACACCATCATCACCAACTCTGTTTTTTATAAGAGAAGAGAAGAGATATAAGTATGGAGATACAAACGTATTATTGATACTTGTTTCCATAAACTTGGATCTACATTCTATTCAACGGCTGAGCATGTGGGGCCTTAGCACGATGACTTCTCGACTGTGTAAAACAAAGGTTTTCCCGTCGCCGATGAGGGGGTGACGGTGGCGCGCTTTCAACTCACTCTAGTCCTAGTAGTCATACTAGGTGGTCTACGCATGTGTAGATTTATTCTTTTTCACGTCTCGTGTTCGTCGTACTGCCACGACTGTTGATGAATAGACGGCAAGTTATTCACGGGAAAACTTTGGTTGAGCGTGTGTGTGAGAGAGAGACAGCGCATGCGTGTGTGATATGTGTAGAGACTGAGGCAATGATAAGAGGTTCTTTGTGTCTCTGTGTGTGGAGGATAGAGAGAGACATGTGCATGGGGCTTTGTGTTGTGTAACATGGAGACACATAGACATAATCAGAGAGTGAGTGTGTGAGATACACATGTGGACATGGGGAGAGATGTGTGAGTTAAAGAGATGGAGAATTTTGGTGTGCATGTGAGCTAGAGAGAGGGGGATATATACATAGCTAGAGCTGGAGAGAATATGCAAGGGTGTGTGTCTTAAAAGAAGGATCCAGATAGATGGGTGTTTGTGCGTGTCTGTGTGTGTTTGTGCGCGCGTGTGTGTGTGAGAGGGAGTGTGTGTATGTGGAGAAGAGAGACCACTAATGATGTAAACCTAGTAGGGAAGGGGGAATGGTGTGACATGTGTGTCAAAGAGAGAGAAAGGCATGTGTAGTAGCGGGATAGCATGGGTGCGGGCGGGGAGCAGACTATTTGGAAGAGACATCGAGTGTGTGTGGGAGAGGGGTTTGAGAGCAAGAGTGAGAGAGCTAGTGAGGGAGAGAGAGAGGAAGAGAGGGGGAGAGAGAGGGGTCGTTTGTGTGCGGAAGTGGCGTATAGATAGGGAGACAAGGTTGATGTTGTTCGAAAGTGGCCTATGTACGGAGACGCAAGGGAAGCGAGTCATCATGTGTGTGATAGAGACTTCATGAGAGATCTACAATAGATGGTGTAGAGAACAACGTGCGAGATTGAGAACGATGATACGTTAGGGAGCTATGGAAAGAGTCACGACATATATGTATATAGGGAAGGAGCTGGGGCGGGTCCGCATGTGGGAGAGATAGAAAGAGGAGAGTGGTGCACAAGGAGATAAAGGGTGCTTGTTTGCAGTGGGGGAGGTGAGTGAGGTGAGTGTGCGAGAACGACATAACTGGGGAGATAGACGTTTGGGGGCGACGTTTTGTGTGTATGGGAAAGATACACTCTATATAGTGTGTGTGCTTGGGAAAGAGAGATGCCGGGAGACCTAGAGAGTGGGGGAAGAGATGTGTGCATGCCCGAGAGACAAAGTGATAGAGACCTATATTGGGGTCCAGACTTAGAAGAGAGAGGGGATTTAATGTGCTCCTGTGTTCGTGTTCGGGGGAGAGAACGACTTGTGGGGGGGGGGACGGGGTGGGTGGCTTCAGATAAAGAGTGAGGTGTCTATATTTGAGAGACTTTAGCGTAATTGAGATATATATGGTCAATAGTGTGTGCAATCATGGTTGATCAATTTGTTTCACAGTTTGGACTATGAGATAAGGATACTTTTGAACATGCGTGATATACTTTGAAGTACCAGAATTACAAACCTAAGATTGGAATTTTGGAATTCGACTCCATCATTAGCTTTTGTAATTCATTTAAACGGAGGTACATTTTTTAAGCCGGGATTTCATGATTTCAAATGCATATATCAAACCTAGAGATACACACATACGGGCATGTTCAAACCTTATAATCATCCACTTTATTCATACACATACACATTTTTGTTTTCGTCATCATATTTAGGATAAACACATTTGGAATTTCATTTGAATTGGACCATATGATGGTATTTGCTTCCACTAGCTCAATGATCCATATTTGAATTGAATGGACAATCTAAGTTTCGAGTTGGAGACTCTAAACTTGCACTTTTTTTTGCGTGCAAAAAAAATAAATTATCGGCCATGATATCATAGTCGGCCGTACAAGAGTAGAACACTTAATTTAAGTGGCCAAAAGCTTTCAAACTTCCTGCTCACATCGAAATATCTCGCGCCCGAAAGTTTAGCCCTATGATATTCCTGTTTTACCCCTGCCACATGAACGGAAAAGAGCTGCTTTGGTAACTCCATTGTTTTCCCCTCTTTGCCCCCAACATTCTTCCCCAGAGCCCCTCCCCTTCCCCTCCCCCCCAACCATGCCAAGCCATCGAATCTAGTCCTCCGCCGTAGTGGTGGACCTCACACCCCGCCGGATCTACCTTCCGCACCTTGGAACCCCCAACTGCCAACTCACCACTTCACCGGAGCCGCTTCAGCGACTGGCTTGTCCACCACTCCAGATCTCCTTGACCGCCATCATGGTCCACCACACCGGATTTGCTTCATCGCCGCCCTCGTCCACCACAGTGTAGGCCCTTCACCAACTCCCTCGTCCGCCCCATCGCTGGCCCTTCATACAAGCCCTCGTCCGCCGCAACAGATCCGCCTCACCGAAATCACTGTACACCGCGCCGGATGTGCTTCGCCGATGCCTTCGTCCACTACACCAGACCCACTCAACGGACGCCATATTCAACTCCACCGGCCTTGCTTTACTAACGCCGCAGCCTCATCAGCTTATTTCGATTTGTACTCCTTTGGTTTTTCTCTTCTTTATCATGGAACTGTTCACTTACCACAGATGAGCTTCCTTGTATGTCGACAGGCGCCACAACCGAAGCACCGGAGCCGCTTCAGCAATGGTGACACCGGCCCAAACTCAACCGCAACACGAGCACCATCGACGATCCTTAGCTATCAAGTATGACAACGATACCCATACGCCGCCGAGAATGAGGTACTATTATCCAACGGCCGGCGCCTACGTTCACTTTCTTAGCATAAGCACCGCACCTTTGATTTCTTTAGGGCATCATTCAATTTTTCATGAGACGCATTATTCTGCTTGCACCTGTAGGGCCATACTTCTGGCAGTGAACATGTTACATGTGCTAAATTACAAACCAGTGCACATATAGTTACAATGCTTTTGTTTTGTCCTAAGTATTACTGTACTTCCTAGATATCACTGCCTACTATTTTACTTCTTGCATGCTATATTTATGATAATGGTGTTGTTCTGATGCCACATGTTGGTTACATCAGACTGCTTCATGTTCTCTATGCTTAATTGCACATCAGCAAACTAGCTTGTGGTTCCGCTGCTTTTTGTTCGTTTTACCCTACATTTTGTGATGCTAGCTATTACATCACTGCTCCGAGCCTCTGTTCATTACTTTTTTGTGCATTCTTGATCTTCCCAAGTTGCATGACTAATTTGATGCTTCTATTAATTATGGAGCTGCCAACCCCATCAAGCAAAATATTTGTTCTTTTGGGGCTGGCACCTCGAACAAGCATAAAAATAGAGTGAAGCACATATATTGTCGTGTAAGCACACACCCTTCTTTCATTAGTTTAGATGAACCATTGATGATCAATTCGAACCAGTGCATGCGATTAAAATTAATTTTACCTAAATAGAGGGTGCAGAATAAACTACAACAACTAGATTTGCAACCATGGGATGCTGACGATATCTTCAAAGAACATTGCAACAGCAACGAGGCTTCACATCAACATATGGTAAGCTAGTGTGTTTTAGTACATGTGAAATGTAATGCGTGTGGGCTGCTTTCTTGGCTTGTGCCCTCAACCTGTAATCCTACAGAATTACAAATAGTTCAGTTGTCTGCTTTGCTGTATTGCTTGATTCGAATGCTTGTTTGTTACTTGTTAGGCTATACCTGAGTTGGCCAATATGTCAGCAGTGCTTGCTATACTATCATAAATAAATGCATGCCTAGTTCATTTGACTCCTTAACTTTTCCTATGAACTTCATCACAAGACTGTCTTCGCAGTTTATATGAGGCCACACTGTTAAGTGCTTTCTCAGATTATTTCAACTGCTTAAATGCCTTGGCAACTTAAATATAGCGGTGGTACACTGCCTTTCATAGGGATGTCAACTGGGTCCCGTTTAATCCTGATTAAAGTCCACTAATGGTATGATAGTTCAAAAGAGTTTTTGTTTTTTGAGGAAAATGAACTAGCGAGCTAGCAAAAAGTAACTAGATGGGACTGGCGGATGCCATTTATTTGCCACTTACACCCCTAGTTTCATCTTACCATTTTAATTTGTTTTCGGCTGATGCTGTTTCGAACCATTTAAATATGGCTTCCCATGCTCGGCAATAATCCGTATGTCGTTTACCATGTAAGCTTACTGCCTGGATCATGCGATAACTATCTCTTACTTATGTCCAGCGGAAACCTTTCAGGATACCGTTGACACTAGGACACAATGTACAACCCCAGCATCTATTTGTGGAAGCAGTGCGCCATCCATGTTACCAGATGGTAGCAGTTCAGAGGCAACACCGCTGGAGAGCAGTCTGAGCACATATATTATAGTTCTTGAGGCTCTACTAGAGGCAGAAAGAGATGGTGTGGCTGCCATGAATGAGGTAATCTTGATCTTGAGGCTGGAAATTATGCAATTAGCTACACGCATTATGCAAGCAACCCAAGAATTGGAGGAAGTAAGAATGTTGCATTTGAAGACGGAGGAGGTCCTGCTGCTTCTGCTATCTGAAGCCCAGGGTAATCCCAGTTCTTCTTTAGATACCAGTTGAAATTGTCATTAGATTAGTATACTTGCATGTTGTGTCATGTCTCTGAATGGATTATGTTGTAAGACCCCCTATGTTGGCCATGTGTTGTAATGATCAGAATTTTTTAGGCGAGGTAATCCTCAGTACTTGTATGATTGACATAAGGTGAACTGTTTTTCGTGAGAGCATATTGTATTGGATGAAATAACTATTTGACTCAAAGTGTATCCAACCTAATGAATTCGAAGATCACGGCATTTCTAAATCATATTCATATATAAAGGTGGAATAAATATTTGTCGTGGTTTTGAAGAAATAAATAACAAAACATAGAATCATGTATGGATATTCATAATCGAATACAAATTGGATTTGAATTTAGTTGCCAGGGCCCAGGGTGAACGTGAATGCTAATTCTCCCAAATTTTGAACGAAGCAGCAAAACACCTACTATCATTTGTGAAAGGCTGCCCAAAGCAAGTGTTTGCGAGATGGAAATTACTGTCTACCCCTGACACTTCACATCCTAATCGACCCGATTTCCACTGCTGTCGATAGGGTAGACTAGTAACTTCAATCCGACGTGACACGACCGCCTCTGAGCCCATTCAGACACGGTAGGCGCCAAACATGGGCGGCAAAACACATTTGATTCAAGCTCGTCCGAAAGACCTGTGTCTCTCCCTCCATTTCCCCATTCATACACGGTGGGCGGCAAAATAAACTCTCCTCGTCCGAAACCGATGTAGGCAAATATTTTAAATAGGGGCATATGTGTAACTTCCCTCAGACGTGACACAACCGCCCTACCTATCAGCCCCGTTCATACACCGTGGGCGCCAACCATGGGCGGCAAAACACCCTCTCCTCGCCCGAAATCGCTACCGGAAAATATTGGGGAGATGCGAGATTACCGTCCTATCCCCAACCGACAAGATGTCTGAAATTTTAAACGGGGGCTAAGTTCGTAACTTTCCCACATTTCAGACAAGCGCGTCCCAAAGTTTGAGATCCCCCCTCCCCCTCCATTTCCCCATTCATACACCGTCGGCGCCACAACAACCTCCCCACTCTGGCCAGCCTCATCCGTCCGCCACCCCATCCTCCACATTGCCGGAGCCGCTACCCCTACCCCGTCGTCCACTGCAAGAGATGGACGTCTCTCATCCACGGCGTCGGACCAGGATCCTTTCATCACGTCCTCTCACTTCATTGGTGCCGTCATCCACCTTGCCGTTGTTGCTCCTACGACCGCCTCGTCCACGGCAACAGGACTTATCCCCTGACCCGGTTGTCTGCCGTCTAAAGTCCTCTTCCGCGCCGCCGACAGCCATCGCACCCGCAGCACCCTCAACATCTCAGCAGGGGCCTACACGGCATCGCAAGAGAGGTGGTACTCTTTCATATCTGCTTAAGTTATTGATCTCACCCGGAAAATAGATCGTAACTTGTTTACTGTACTTTTCTTGTCCATACCAAATCGTAGTGGCCAGTTGAAAGCAAACATTGTTGCGAAGTAGCCTTTGTCCGGTTTGCACCTTCAGATCAGCCATGGTATGGTCACTATACTCATAAAGCTTATGGTTTTCCCCCTTTGTATTCACTACCATCATCGTAGGTGCTTCGTGTCGTGCTAGCACTACTCCTCAAGACCTCAACCCATCAAGCGAAACAACATGCCACTCATAATTCCAAAGCTTAGTTGTTGAAATATGAATCTGATATGATGCTCATATTACTAAAACAGAGAACGTCTAATTTGTCAGCTAATGTTCCTATATTCGTTTCGAAAAGCATGTGCGCCTGATTTTACTCTTGATGCTTAGGGTTTTCCCCTTTTATCTACCCTACTATGATCTGCGTAGGTGCTTTCTGTCGTACTAGCAGTACTCCACCCTTCAAGCTAAACAACACAGCACTCATAATTCCAAAGCTTAGTTGTTCAAATATGATTGTGATATGATACTGATATTAGTTAACAGACACATTTAATTGGTTAGCTAAAGGTCCCACTTGAGTTTCCAAATGCATGTCGCGACATATAGAGAGGCAACAGAATTGCATTTCTTTGTCACTTGTTGACTGTACTTTCTTATCCATACCAAATCTTAGTTGTTATTTCAAAGCAAACATCGGTTGCTAACTACCCTTTGCGTGGTTTGCAGCTTCAGATCTGACATCCCACTGCCACGGTCAACACTATACTCATCATGCTTACGGTTTCCCCATTTTATGATGACCACGATCAGCCTACGTGGTTCGTGTCGTAATAGCACTGCTCCACCCATCAAGCTAAACAAGCTTAGTTGTACAAATTTGAATCTGATATTATGCTGATATTAGTAAAACTGAGACATGTTTAATTGGTTAGCTAAATGTTCCTACTTTAGTTTCGAAATGCATGTGAGCCACATATGGAGAGACCGGAAGGAATAGTATTTCTCTGTGCGCTCTGGTTCATCATGGGTGGGCAACAGACATTGTATAGAAAGACTTGTAATATCTTCAATCTGCTTGCTCTTCTGCTCTTCTTTAACATGATCCTCTTCTCTTCTTTAATAAGTATGTTCCTTGTTGGGAAGAGTAGCAGAGACATTTGCGGTCGACTGGTCAGGTCGAGTTGTTCTCCCTTAGTATATTTTGAATCTGTCAGGTCAGGTCGACTTGTTCTTCTTTACTATATGTTGAAGCTGTCATCTGCGAAGTATCATCACTTCTGGAGCTCTCATATTTTGAGTAGTAGGCCACATTATATGAATGCACACACCAAATTACAGCATGCATGGCATCTCTCAGAAGAATTGCAGAGATAGCACAAAGGGATTTACAGGGAGGCAGTATTGGATTAGAATCACTTCTGCATTACAAAGATAATCTCACTTGTTTTTATGTTTTCATGCATGTCAGGTATTGAACATGATCAAAATGAATATGAGAATGGGTGCACGAGAGGAATATTGCGGAACAATCCACTGGCTAACAAACTTGGCATGGTGGTGGATGGCCTATCTTATTCACCCATCAAGGTGCTTGCTCTAACTTGGCAAGGTTGTATTGGTCGCACATATTTTGCATATGACCTCTTGCATTACTTCTACTTTGTTACACCACCATCTGCTTAGTTTAAGCATCATATATGAGTATATGCCATACCTATCCATTTTCTGTACCTATTCCATGTGTCATCATACTATGTTTTTCCAGTCAAATGTTGTTCTTTCGTAATAGATGTACAAAAGGAAGAGGGTGAGTGCAGATACTCAAGGAGTACAAACTAGGTATTTGGAAAAGGTAGTGATACCTGTTAAATCAGATAGATCAGCAGCCACAGAAAACACAGGCCCAACTGTACCACACTTTACCCCTATTCCACTGGCCAAACCCCTATTAGAACTGCAGAGAGCCCAGCGTCAGGTACTGTCTATGATATCATTTCAAAATTTGAACTCCTAAATTTCTACATGTGCCTTACCTTCTCTCTTGTATGAAAACTAATTTCAGATGAATCTCCTTTCTCAAAGGATCATAGGATCTCACAACAATACTGTGCACTGCATTGCTCTTGTCAGTACCTCTTGCCCTTTGTCAGCATACTTACACTCATTGCTGTTTGATTATGTAGCATCACTGTAAATGTTCACTTCTTTATCCTCCCTTTGCTCGAAATTATAAGATCTATATTTACTCTTAGATAAATGTAGAATTAACACAATGGTTATGAAGTTTTGGATTGCTCATGTAAGTACCTGTCGTCATGTACTCCCTCTGTATCGAATTAATTGTTGCTCAATTGGATGTATTTAGAACTTAATAGTGCTAGATACATCCATTTGAGCGACAAGTAATAATGGACGGTGGTAGTATTACTGTACTTGCATTGCGAGATAGTTGATTGTCTAGCATTACTCTGCATCTTATCTGCCCTGCCCTCCACTTTCTCCAAATTATCAGATCTACATTTACTCTTACCAAAATGTTGAATAAAGCCAATGCCACTGCACATGTTGATGTCTGCATTCCTCTTGTTAGTACCTTTTGCCTTGTAACGTTGTACTTAATTAATTGCTATTTGATTATGTATCATCACTCTGCGCCTGAGCTTCATTATCCTCTATTTCTTCCAATATTATTTGATCTATATTTACTCTTTACAAAATGTAGAATAAAGGCAACACTTATAAAGAAGTTTCTTTGGGGAATTTATTGAATTATCCTTCCATCAACATGGAGAAGGGCTTTGTCCAGCCCGTGTTAACATGTAATGTAAGTTCATCCTTCTCAAGACTTCAAACTTTGTTCTAGTATAGATTTGGATAGGCATCATTTCCTCCACTGCTGTTTACTTTGGTGTTTACATCTGATTGGATGTTTGCAACAACTACCAGTTTTAAATTGTAGTTGTAAAAACATGTTCCTTATGCAGAACAGATCCATTTATTTGCTTATAATTGTGAAACCTGTTACGTGTCTCCTTGTTTCTCTTTCAGAGTTGTATCTCTTATGCCAAGCAGAACTTTAGGGAAGATAGTGAGCCAAACCATCTTGAAGAGAGCGAGTTGACCCCAAGGTCATGTCTTGATGAAGACAGTGAGTTGAAGCTACTCACCAGCAGCTGTGAGACAACCTCTGTGTAGTTGCTGCCTCAATCAGTTCGACTTCTTCAGTCTCAACTTAAAGTGGAAAAGCTTGCTTCAGCTCAGCTCCAACTTGATGTCAATGATGTAAAGAAGGCCGCAGATGACACCCACGCGTGCTTTCTTGCTACGCAGCTACGGTTAGAGCATCTATCATTGACACAACTGAGGTCTCATCAGCTTGTTCTGCTGCTTTTTGTGCACCGCCAGGGCAGGCCTAATGCCTTCTGAAGTGCTCTCAGTTTTGTATATTCTTTTGTCGGCGTGTTTATATGCACTAGTGGCGACCTTTGATGCCCAGTGTATGTAATCCACGGTCACGTTGCGCTTTATTATCACCGGTGGCGAACTTTGATGCCTAGTGGATGTAATATGCCATAGTTTCTTTCTTTATTGTATAGTCTAGGTTTATTCTTGGTCGGTATGCTGTAATTTAGGCCGGAAGCTTCAATGGATCTCAATGTTGTCGGTCTTCAGGCCGGCCCGTAACTCGCTATATATGGGCCAAAACGTGGGCCTATAATCATCTTGGGCCATTAGCAGGTTTAAACGTATAGTAGTATTCCACCTTTAACAAACCGAGTAAAGTTCTGGCCAACTGGGCCAGAGAATACCATGGGCTTTTAACAGGATAAAAACTAGATTGGGCCCAAAAGAATAGTGGCATGTTAACATGCCTGATCTAATATGGGCCGTAATTTAGCCCAAAACACGACAGGCTGTGAATGGGCCTGATCTGGTATGGACGTTAATTTGACCCAAAACATGGCAGGCTGTTAACGGGCCAGCCCACTAGTGTCTGAAAAAATATGGTGGGCCTTTAGCTGGGACGGCCTTTTTACCTTAAATGGGCCACTGTTGGGCTGCGCCATGTGTCGACATATCATAGGCATCTTCCGTCCATTGTAGGGATGACATCTGTCCCTACGATGAGCTGACAAGTGGATCATCCGGCGAATGAGAATTTTACATGTGGAAAATCCCCATTGGTCGGGGCTGTTAACGGGTTATCGGATCCAAACTGGAACCCGATAGCTTAACGGTGACCTGTTACGATGGATGCCATGTGTCGGTTACCCTTGACAAAAACACTTCCATGCGCGCCATTTATCGTCATGGAAGTGGACACTTCCGTGATGATAATTTTGGTATTGTCATGGAACACTTCTACGACAGCACAGGTACGACTATCTTGATTCTTTCATAAAATCATCATGGATGTACATGCATGACAAAAAACGTGACCTACTGTGACAAACACGTATCATCACGGAAGTGGTTTTTTTTTGTAGTGTTTCCTTCTGTTTCTGCATTCCCAGATTCTGGCCTTTCACCGTTTCTTAAATTCCCAGAGATTCGTAACTCCGATTGGGCTAAAATTTTAACACGATTTTTTATCCGGATATTAGCTTTCTTGCAGCCGAAGAAGGCCACCAACCACCTTACGGGGTGGCCACAAGCCTCCTGGCCGCGCCCTGGGGAGGGGGCGCGCCTCCAGGGCTTGTGGGCCCCTCGGGCATCGTCTCGCATTGATTCCAATTCCTAAAAATCACATATATTCCAAAAAAATCTCCGTAAGTTTTTATCGCATTTGGACTTCATTTGGTATGGATATTCTGCGAAACAAAAAACATGCAACAAACAGGAACTGGCACTGGGCACTGGATCAATATGTTAGTCCCAAAAATAGTATAAAAAGTTGCCAAAAGTATATGAAAGTTGTAGAATATTGGCATGAAACAATAAAAAATTATAGATATGACGGAGACGTATCAAGCACCCTTATGATCACCCAGTTACGAAGTGACGTTTGATACACACAAGGCATTCCTCCGGAATCCGGGAGTTGCATGATCTCATGGTCGAAGGAACATGTATTTGATATTAAGAAAGCAGTAGCAATAAACCGAACGATCATATGCTATGCTAACGGATGGGTATTTTCCATCACATCATTCTCCTAATGATGTGATCCCATTATCAAATGACAACTCATGTCTAAGGTCAGGAAACCTTAACCATCTTTCGATCAACGAGCTAGTCTAGTAGAGGCTTACTAGGGACTTGGTATTTGTTTATGTATTCACACATGTATTTAAGTTTTTGATCAATACAATTATAGCATGAATAATAAACCTTTATCATGATTAAGGAAATATAATAATAACCACTTTATTATTGCCTCTAGGGCATATTTCCAACAATTCTCTGGGGTGACCGACAGTTCCACCACTCCCCTAGGGCAGGTGCGCCTGCCAGTCACCTTCGGTACCCGTGACAACTACCACACCGAGCTCATCGACTTTGACGTGGCCTGCATTGGCCTACCGTACAATGCCATCCTGGGGTACCCTGCCCTTGCCAAGTTCATGGCGGCAACCCACCATGGCTACAACATCCTCAAGATGCTAGGGTGCAGCGGCGTCATCACTGTCGCCTGTGATGAAAAGGATGCGGTCTGCTCCCTCGAGCACACCTACCGGGCTACGACGGTCGAGAATTCCGACGGCAAGGGTGACGTCGCACCTCCTGATGTCATCCCCGTGAAGAAGAAGCAGTTCCTCCCCAAGAGTTGTCCCGAGGCAAGGAAGGCACCCGCCTGCGGCACCTTGGATGCCGCGCCTATCACCGAGGCATGCCTTCCTCCCGCATAGGAAGGCGCGCCCGACGCCTTCCTCAGGGCAGGCTTGAGGGCTTCCACCTGGAAAGCATCTGACCTGACCAGTGTGACGAGGGAGGTGCTCGGGCACCAATTGGAGGCGTGCTTCGATGCGCACCCCCGCAATCAAGGAACACGGCGCAAGGCGCCAGGAGCACAAGAGTTCATCGCCAAGGAGATCCACGAGCTTTTGGAAGCGGGGGCCATGCGCGGCGAGCGTCGCCCCACACGCCCCACTAGCTCGGCCGCCGCTCCCGCCGCGGGCGGCGAGCTGCGTGTCTGCGAAAACATCCCGGGCCTCAATAGGGCCGCTTCTCAGGACCTCTTCTGGCCGTCAGGCGTCGGCTGGAGCGGGGGTGTCCCCTGCAACTACATCTGCATGCCCTTCGGACTGCTGAATGTGGGCGCCACCTACCAGTAGCTCACGCTGGCGTCTCACGAGGCCCGGCGCTTGGCGCTGGCATCTCATGAGGCCCTGGCCCCTCGCGAGCCTCCCGAGCCTCAGGAGCCGCTCGACTCTTGAGGGGTGAACCTTTGTGGCGCGCTTCGCCCGCTCCCACGGCGCTTTTGCAGCAACATTGGCAAGTGACTTTTTGGTTTGTTCAATTGAGGGTGCCCTGCGGGCTACATCATCCTTAGGCTGTTTTGGGCCAGCCCCCGCAGCTGTCTTACCTTTTGGCTATGTATTAAAACCAGTTATGCTTTTATGAGTTGCTATGCGTGTTAACCTTGTGCTCGACACCGCATCACATCTAGAGGCGCCACCCCTCGGGGCCCCACGCACTAGCAGCTCTCCTCCTGAATGTCCCATGAGCGGGGCCTATTGGCACGACGCCTGTACTCGGGTCCATCCCTGCAGCGCTGATAAAACTAAGCGACCGAGCTCTGGCTCGCGGGCCGGTCCCGTGCATGTCACCTCATCGGTTCCTTAGTGCCTTGTCTTCTCACGGAACAGTCATGAGCAGATCAGCAATCGCGCATCACCCTACATACCTTGTAACTTGTTAGCGTGTAGAGGCTTCAGGAGCCAGGCGCTCGGATGGCATTTAAACAACGCCTCATCGCCTCAGGAGGACCAGCCTTGGTCAGGCGACAGTCCGGTCCGCGTCACCAGCCACAAAAGCAAAGTACAACCACCTCATACACCGCGTCGTTGTCGGAGGGGATCCCTTTCTCGACAACCCTCGCGAAGTGTGTTGCTTCTTTTTCGTGTGAGTCGCTTGCACATTAAAAGGGGACCTCTTCAGCATCGCACCTCAGGAGCTCTTACTGGCTCTCGAGCCCTCACCCCCTGGCCTTGTCCTAGGCATCGCGACCTGACATACCAGCAGCAGCTGAGCCTCGCTCAAGGGCCGGGTCCTGAGGACGTAGAGCACTTTGACGAGCAAGAAAAAGAGAAGCAGGCCTCGCGAGGAGATATGGGAAGGAGGATCGCAGTTCAGCTTCGTTGATATCGGTTGAGACGCAAAGGACGTCGATTTTTCATGCACTCCTTGCGGGACTTGTGTTGATTTATCGCAGGGCAAAAGGTGGACAGGGAGCCAAGCTCCAAGGAAGTGCGCCCTCACGCTGCAAGGATCCCCCACGGGCCGCGGATGCTCCACACTGCACCCCAAGCTAAGTAAGCTGCCACGAGCGGCGTGCAAGTCTCACTAATAATGTTTCGTTTCTCCTTTTCGCAACCTCGTTGGAACGGAAACCTTTTCTCTCTCGTGAGCCGCTTGCGCGTCAAGGGGGACCTCTTGAGCATCGCGCCTCGGGAGCTCCTACCGGACCTCGAGCCCCTCACCACCTGGCCTTGTCCAAGGCATCGCGACCTGGCATACCAGCGATGCTCAGGCCTGCTCAGGGCTAGGTCCCAGCGACGCAGAGCATTAACGCGATCGCGAAGACAAGGCTAAGTCTAGATGAGGGGCGCCATGATAAACTTAAAACATGAGCCAAAAGCATTTAAATCAAGGCGCAAGCACTAGACTTCTTACACGCCCCCGCGGGCGCCATGTCGCTTTGGTGTAGGAAATGAAAGAAAACAAAGGAAACTTCTTCGAGGAGGCCGCCACCCCTGGAGCACCGGCTCCAGCATCGTCGCGCCTAGTGGGAATCCTCCTCCTTCTTGACACGGCGGCGTGGTGATCCGGCTTGAAACTGCGTCGGTATTTCCCCAAAGAGGAAGGGATGATGCAGTACAGCTACGGTAGGTATTTCCCTCGGGTATGAAACCAAGGTATCAATCCAGTAGGAGAACCAAGCAACACTATGTAAACGGTACCTGCACACAAAGAACAAATCCTCGCAACCCAACGTGTAAGTGGGGTTGTCAATCTCTCCTCGGTAAAAAGATAGATCGGTTTGTATAAGTTTGGATAAATAGATCTTACAAAAACACAAAATAAAATAAATAAATAAAAAGTGCAGCAAGGTATTTTTGGGTTTTTAGAATCATAGATCTGAAAACAAATGCGGTGGAAAATAGATCTGAAATCAATATGATAAAAGATAGACCGGGGGGCCGTAGATTTCACTAGTGGCTTCTCTCGAGAAAATAGCATACGGTGGGTAAACAAATTACTGTTGGGCAATTGATAGAAGATCTAATAATTATGTCGATATCCAAGGCAATGATCAATATATAGGCATCACGTCCAAGATTAGTAGACCGACTCTTGTCTGCATCTACTACTATTACTCCACACATCGACCGCTATCCAGCATGCATCTAGTGTATTAAGTTCATGGAGAAACGGAGTAATGCAATAAGAACGATGCCATGATGTAGACAAGATCTATTCATGTAGGAATAGACCCCATCTTGTTATCCTTAATAGCAACGATACATGCGTGCCTCGCTGCCCCTTCTGTCACTGGGAGAGGACACCGCAAGATCGAACCCAACACAAAGCACCTCTTCCCATGGCAAGAAAAATCGATCTAGTCGGCCAAACTAAACCAAAGATTCGAAGAAGAAACACGAGGCTATAAATAATCATGCATATAAGAGATCAAAGAAACTCAAATAATATTCATGGATATAGATCTGATCATAAACTCAAAGTTCATCGGATCCCAACAAACACACCGCAAAAAAGGTTTACATCAAATAGATCTCCAAGAGACCATTGTATTGAGAAGCAAAAATAGAGAAGAAGCCATCTAGATACTGCCTACGGACCCTTAGGTCTATAGTGGACTACTCACGCATCATCGGAGAGGCACCAATGAGGATGATGAACCCCTCTGTGATGGTGTTAGATTGGATCTCATGGTTCTGGAACTTGCGGCAGTTGGAATTGTGTTTCGTCGACTCCCCTAGGGTTTCTGGAATATCTGAGAATTTATAGGGCAAAGAGGCAGTGCAGGAGACCCCCATGGGCCCCACAACCCACCAGGGCGCGCCCTGGTGTCTTGTGGTCCCCACGGGCCTCCCCTCTGGTCCTTTATTGGCCCGCAAGTTGTCTTCTGGTCCAAAAAAATCTCCAAAAAGTTTCGTTGCGTTTGGACTCCGTTTGGTAGGGATTTTCTGCGAAGTAAAAAACAAGCAAAAAAACAACAACTGGCACTGGGCACTATGTTAATAGGTTAGTCCCAAAAAATGATATAAAGTTTCTATAAAATGATTGTAAAACATCCAAGAATGATAATATAACAACATGGAAGAATCAAAAATTATAGATACATTGGAGACGTATCAGCATCCCCAAGCTTAATTCCTGCTCGTCCTCGAGTAGGTAATTGATAAAAAAACAGAATTTTTGATGTGGAATGTTTCCTAACATGTTCATCACATATTCTTTTCTTTTGTAGCATGGACATTTGGACTTTTAGATGGTTCAAAGTAATAGTCTATATTTGAAATGATAACTTCAATACTCAAGCATATCAACAAGCAACCATGTCTTTCAAAATATCAACACTAAAGAAAGTTATCCCTAGCCCATCATGCTCAATCATTGGTCCATTCATGAAACACACTCGAATGTTAGCTACATCCAATGCTCAAGTATGATCATAGTGCTCCCTAGTTGGTGCTTTATAAGAGAAGATGGAGACTCGAATAAAAATTGCATAAAGCAAATAGATAGGCCCTTCGCAGAGGGAAGTAGAGATTTGTAGAGGTGCCAGAGCTCAAAGCATAAATTGAGAGATAAAAAAATTGAGAGGCATGCTTTTCCCGTCAACGAAAATGACCGAGTAATTCCCAACACTTTCCATGCTAGATATATCATAAGCGGTTCCCAAACATAAAATAAAGTTTATTCCATTTTCCACCTTACTTTCACACTCCACGGCTAGCCATATCCACGGGTACCATCCATACCAACACTTTCCAAGGAATTTATTATTTGACAACATAAAGTAAATTTCTTTTTCATTTCAGGACTGGGCATCCCTATTACCGCCGTACTCTCGTGCAATCACAAAACACTCATCTTGAGAATAACACATCTAGCATGGGAAATATTGGCCACCCCCTACCGCTTCATGAGCGGTACGGGCACACAAAAAGGAAATTCATTTTGAAAATTAGAGTTGGCACATACAAATTTACTTAAAAAGGCACGAAAATACCGCATACAGGTAGGTATGGTGGACTCATATGGCAAAACTGGGTTTAAGGATTTTGGATGCACAAGTAGTATTTCTACTTAATACAAGTGGAGGCTAGCAAAAAGATTGAGAAGCAACCAACCAAGAAACAAAAATTCTCATAAGTGAGCATTAAGCATAACTAACACCGAATAATGCACCATAAGTAGGATGTAATTTCATTGCATAACTATTGACTTTCGTGCTTGCATAGGGAATCACAAACCTTAACACCAATATTCTTACTAGAGCATAACTACTCACCAACATGACTCATATATTACTATCATCATATCTCAAAACTATTACAAAGAATCAAGTTTATTTTGTCCAATGATCTTCATGAAAGTTTTTATTATATCCCTCTTGAATATCTATCACTTTGGGACTAGTTTCATATATTGCAATTGCTTTTGACAAGCTCAAACAAATTTAAGTGAAGAACATGCGCATAAAGATTTTCATCTCTCAAAATAATATAAGTGAAGCATGAGAGAATTTCTTCAAAAATTTACTAACTCTAAAATTAATATAAGTGAAGCATGAGAGTATTTCTTCAAAAATATTAAAGCACACCATGCTCAAAAAGATATAAGTGAAGCACTAGAGTAATTCCATAGCTGAAAAAATTTAAGTGAGCAATTCTAACAAATCATAGCATAATTTTGGCTCTCTCAAATAGGTCTGTCCAGCAAGGATACTTGTGATAAAATAAAAAGAAAAACAAGCAAAGACACATATAATACAAGACGCTCCAAGCAAAACTCATGATATGTGACGAATAAAAATATAGCTCCAAGTAAAATACCGATGGTCGTTAGAAGAAAGAGGGGATGCCTTCCGGGGCATCCCCAAGCTTAGTTGCTTAGTTCTCCTTGAATATTAACTTGGGGTGCCATGGGCATCCCCAAGCTTAGGCTCTTTTCACTCATTATTCCTTCATCCATCGTGATCTCACCCAAAACTTGAAAACTTCAATCACACAAAACTTAACAAAACCTTCGTGAGATCCGTTAGTATAATAAAGTAAATCACTACTCTAATTACTGTTACAAACCCATTCATAATTTATTATTGCATTATATATACTATATTCCAACTTTTCCATGGCTTATACCCTCCAATACAATCCATATATTCATCAAAATAAGCACACAATGCAATGAAAACAGAATCTGTCAAAAACAGAACAGTCTGTAGTAATCTGGACTTTGTCCATAATTCTGTAAGTCCAAAAATTCTAAAAAATTAGGAAAACGTAGGAAATTTGTATATCAATCTTGTGTAAAAAATTCAGAATTGTTCGTCACTTCTGTGATATTACAAAATTCTTCTACTAGATGCAAAAGTTTCTGTTTTTCAACAAGATCAAATCAACTATCACCCAACATGATCCCAAAGGCTTTACTTGGCACAAACACTCATTAAAACATAAAAAACACAATCATAATAGTAGAATAATTGTGCAAACAAGGCAAAAATAAATTTTATTCATTGGGTTGCCTCCCAACAAGCGCTATTGTTTTATGCCCCTAGCTAGGCATAATGCATAGATTCAAGTATTGTCTTCTTTGGTTTTCAACTCCTCAATTACACAACTAGAATTCTTCAAGGATTTAGCATGCATATTTTCAATAACAATACTTCTAGGAATAAGATTGAAGAATTCATTCTTGCAAGCAGGGCCTTTCACTACTTCAACAAAATTGGGGTGAATACTAATCATTTTGAAATCTTCATTGTTATTATTAGAAGTGGCGCCCTTGTTCTTAGTGACTTGTGTAGGATTGCAAATCTTTATCGGAGTTTTTTCAATAATTTTAACGGAAGAAAAAGCCGAGCTCAAGTTACTAAAAATTTCTTCCAACTTATCAATTCTAGCGGGGCTCTCTTCCATTCTCTCGTTAACTACGAGTTCCTTCTCCCTTAGTATTTTAAGAGCATCTCCCGCTTTTGACCCAATTATATTAGGAAGATTGTGCACCCTTTTATCTAATTTTTCAATATTTTCTTCGGTGAGCATTTTCTTTTCAATAGCATCTAACCTTTGCATAACATGCTCAAGAGTTAAAACCGTTTCATTGATAGTGATAGGTGGTCACCCACTAGATCTCCCATAGCATTAAAAGCATCCAAAGTAGGGCACATCAAGAAATTCCCACCGGTAATCGTATCAAGGAAGAATCTATACCAAGTGGTTATGCCCACATAAAAACTGCGAAGAAGAATAACGGTAGATTGCTTACGAATAGATCTATTATGAGCATTGCAAATTCTATACCAAGCATCTTTTAGATTCTCCCCTCCCCTTTGTTTAAAATTAAGAACCTCGTTCTCGGGGGTACACACAATAGAGGAAGAACTAGCCATAACGACAAAGTAGGCAAGCAAGATTGCAAGCAAAAAGATAGATCTGACGAAGAAAAGGCGAATAAAAAGGCAAATTTTTGTGAAGTGGGGGAGATGAAAACGAGAGGCAAATGGAAAATAATGTAAATTGCAAGGAGATGAGATTTGTGATTATGAACCTGGTAAATGTTGATGATGTCTCCCTGGCAAAGGCGCCAGAAATTCCTTTTGATGCGGCTTGAAACTGTGTCGGTATTTCCCCAAAGAGAAAGGGATGATGCAGTACAACTACAGTAGGTATTTCCCTCAGTTATGAAACCAAGGTATCAATCCAGTAGGAGAACCAAGCAACACTATGTAAACGGTACCTGCACACCAAGAACAAATCCTCGCAACCCAACGCGTAAGAGGGGTTGTCAATCCCTCCTCAATAAAAAGATAGATCGGTTTGTATAAGTTTGGATAAATAGATCTTGCAAAAACAAAAAATAAAATAAATAAAGAAAAAGTGCAGCAAGGTATTTTTGGGTTTTTAGAATAACAGATCTGAAAACAAATGCGGTGGAAAATAGAGCTGAAAGCAATATGATAAAATATAGACATGGGGGCCGTAGATTTCACTAGTGGCTTCTCTCGAGAAAATAGCATATGGTGGGTAAACATATTACTGTTGGGCAATTGATAGAAGATCGAATAATTATGATGATATCCAAGGCAATGATCAATATGTAGGCATCACGTCCAAGATTAGTAGACTGACTCATGCCTGCATCTACTATTACTCCACACATCGACCGCTATCCAGCATGCATCTAGTGTATTAAGTTCATTGAGAAACAGAGTAATGCAATAAGAACGATGACATGATGTAGACAAGATCTATTCATGTAGGAATAGACCCCATCTTGTTATCCTTAATAGCAACAATACATGCATGCCTCGCTGTCCCTTCTGTCACTGGGAGAGGACACCGCAAGATCGAACCCATCACAAATCACCTCTTCCCATGGCAAGAAAAATCGATCTAGTCGGCCTAACTAAACCAAAGATTCGAAGAAGAAATACGAGGCTATAAATAATCATGTATATAAGAGATCAAAGAAACTCAAATAATATTCATGGATATAGATCTGATCATAAACTCAAAGTTTATCGGATCCCAACAAACACACCGCAAAAAAGGTTTACATCAAATAGATCTCCAAGAGACCATTGTATTAAGAAGCAAAAAGAGAGAAGAAGCCATCTAGCTACTGCCTACGGACCCTTAGGTCTATGGTGGACTACTCATGCATCATCGGAGAGGCACCAATGAGGATGATGAACCCCTCCCTGATGGTGTTAGATTGGATCTCGTGGTTCTAGAACTTGCGGCGGCTGGAATTGTGTTTCGTCGACTCCCCTAGGGTTTCTGAAATATCTGAGAATTAATAGGGGGAAGAGGCGGTGCAGGAGACCCCCGTGGGCCCCACAACCCACCCGGGCGCGCCTGGGCTCCTGGGCGCGCCCTGGTGTCTTGTGGTCCCCACGGACCTCGCCTCTGGTCCTTTCTTGGCCCCCAAGTTGTCGTCTGGTCCAAAAAAAATCTCCAAAAAATTTTGTTGCCTTTGGACTCCGTTTGGTAGGGATTTTCTGCGAAGTAAAAAACAAGCAAAAAACAGCAACTGGCACTGGGCACTATGTCAATAGGTTAGTCCCAAAAAATGATATAAAGTTGCTATAAAATGATTGTAAAACATCCAAGAATGATAATATAACAACATGGAACAATAAAAAATTATAGATACGTTGGAGACGTATCACGTGGGGGCTCGTCGGAGTCATCGCCGCTCTCACTTCCCTCGGGGCAGGTGCTGCCACTGTCGCTACTGCTGTTGCCGGAGGAGTGGCCGCCGCTGTCGTTGTCACTCTCCATGCAGCACTCCTGGCGGTCGCCGGCCTCCCCGAAGATCTTCACGAAGAGTGTGGCGGCCCCGTCGAACTTGAAATGGAGGGTGTGCCCCCCTTCAGGCCGCGGGGGCAGGCAAACGACTTCCACCCCTGCTTCAGGAACATGAAGCCGGGGGAAGGGAACTCTATCGCCACCTAAGAGGCCCCGTTGCAGCAGCCGTCCGGCTGCAGCCACATGCCTAGAGGCGCGTGGTCCGCCATCTCTTCGTCGAAGGAGTCTGGCCGGAGCCAGGTCCGGGGCTGGCCGTCCATCCCCACGATGAACTCGCGGGCCAGGTCGGCAGAGTGACTCCACGACCGGGGTGGCCGGGCACCGGCGCCATTCCTTCCCCCTCGGGCACGGCCGCCTCGGCCTCCGTGCCTGCGCCCATGGGCTGAGTTCTGCCCACGGCTGCTCGAGCCGGCATAGGAGGACAATGGAGGACGCCCGCGTCCCCGGGGAGGTGCCCCGGCCCCGGCGGTGGGCTTACGAGGACGACCTCGCCCCCTCGCTGGTTGCGGCTGCTCGGCTCGCTCCAGCGCTGCTTTCCCTTTCTCAGCGGCAGAAAACCTCCTCAAGGGAGCAATGATGGTCCCGCAGTGCTGCCAGGCTTTATGTCAGCCTGGGCAGTTGCCGATGCAACGTGGGGAAGTGGAGGCGTCCTGTCCCCCGGCACACGCCATGCGTCAAGCCTGGCCCGCAGGCGGTTGGGGCCAGCGTCGCTTCACCCCCTCTTTTCTCCACCGCCGCGAGCGGGATTGTGCGCGCCACGGGCCCGGGAGCTACTATCGGGCCCATGGGACTGGGGGTACCCAGGCCCGTCTGCCTGCGGCCCGTTGCGTGGCGTCATCAGAAGGCCCGACGCGGCCCAGCGTCAAGACTTCACGAGCAAGACCCTCGCGAGGGTCCCCGCCTTGCGAGGCGAGCGTCAGCAAGGGTTATCAAGGGCTCCCGGGGGCCTCCCGCGGGGCAGTCTCCCGAAGCCGCCTCACAATGCCCCTCGCGGGGCGGACATCTCTAGGCTCGCTACCCCGCCTCACGCTGCACGTGGGTGACGCGAACCACGACGAGCGGAGCTAGGAGGGCGCTAGCGGGCGCAGACAAGGGCACTTTCCTCTTTCGTGCTAAAGAAGCAAGGCAGCTCGCCAGTTTCCAGAGCAATCTCTGAAGGTTGCCGTTCCGGTGCTAGAAGACCAGGACCGCGGGCTCGCCAGGACGGCGGTCATTACCGAGCCCACCGACGCATCATGCCCAGAAGCTTTAGCAGGCGGAGACTGCTTTTGCCAGGATAAGTTGTACTCCTGTCCCCCTTCAAAATTGCCGTTGTGGTATCCCTTCCCGCCTAGAGTCTTCGGGGCAAGAGGACCAAGGCCAGTATAAATATAGGCTAGTCTCCACCGTAGAGAGGGATCCGGTCGGTCAAATCCTGAGCCCTCCCGAGGCAGTTCATCCTTGTACCTGTTCATACTCATCCTCCCTCGCGAGACAATCCACCCAAAGCAAGAGTAGGGTGTTACACCGCAAGGTGGCATGAACCTAGGTAAATCGCCGTGTTGTGTCTTCCTTTCCTCTCGCTCGAGCACGCCAGAGCATCTCCGTGAGGCAGTGAGCAGCGAGCCGTAGCCTAGTGGAGCTCTTCGCGCACACCCCAGAGTTCGAACCATTCCTTGGGTCCCCGGAGCCCCGATTCCGACAGGCATCTCCAACGCGTACCCGCAAAATGGACACCGCATCCGCCTATGGATCAGAGGAACAATCCACAAACACGGGCGCAGGATCTGGCCATCCAATGCTATCCGCGTACATTTCAAACACTATTTAAACAAGCCAGACAAACTTCATTCATACCGGATATGATATTCATACAAACCGGACGAAAACATTTAAATTTTGGTCATATTTTAACTAAAATATACTACCTCCGTCCGAAAAGTTTGTCCCTCAAATGGATGTATCTAGCATCAAATTAGTACTAGATACATCCATTTGATAGACAAGCTTGGGATAAACTTTTTCGGACAGAGGGAGTACCAGGCTAGGGTAAAACTAGTCTACGGTCGGCGCCAGCGGATCTCCATTCCCACGATATGGATACGCTGAACTAGTCTATGGCCGGCGGCCGCGGCAGATCTCCATTGTCTTCCCCATGTCTGGCAGCCCGCTTATCGGACTGTTGTGAGCCTCGGAGGTATATGCTTCAGCTGAAAGGGCAAGAGTAGCCTCCGCTTCCCCATGTCCGGCTGCGTCACTCGTCGGAGTGGCACCGGAGGAATATCCTTCAACCGGAGAGGAAGGGTGCCCTCCGCTTCCGTTAAGCACGGATCAGGGTTGGTTTTTGTGGCAAGGGACGATGGCCAGCAAAGCGGGCAAGACACCGGATATGCACGCCGGCGATGCCGCGGCAGTGGCCTTCCTGGGACCCAAGCGGCGGCAGTCTCCCATGTTCTACTTTTCCTCGACGATGATGACGGGCGGGACGTGCTGGCCGCCGCCTCGTTGATCTCCGTGAAGCCGTCTTCTTTGTCCGCCGATAGGGCGTGGTTCCGCGAACGTTGACAGTGGATGGCGGCGCGTTGACAGTTGCGTTTTCTATACGACCCTAGTCTCTCTACGGCGCAACATGCAGTTACTCATGACGATCCTTTGATATAACGTCAAAACTAACACGCTTGATTACATCGGTACAGCAAATCTTGCCGTTAAAACGGGATAACAAAAAGTTACCCCCTCCGTGTGCGACAATCAATTTGGATCGGAAGGAGTAAATACAAATACAGGTCCTAAAAGATGGAACTGCAGAGTACGTATTTTATCGCACGAGGCTGTTTAATCTGCTTGCTCCATGTCGTCTTCCTGCGCAAAGGCCTCCTCCAGCTTCCGGATGTTCTCCCGTACGGTGCTGATGTACGCCTGGAACCTCTCGGCCCTCTCCTCTATCTCTCGAGGGCTCGTCGTCCATATCGAGCTGAGTGGAGGGCACGCGGGCGGCTCCGGGATCTTGCGGTTGGTGCCCGCCGGCGGCAGCTTCTGGCGTCGCAGCAGCATGCGCTCGACCCTGTCCGTAATCTCGTACATGTCCAGCATCTTCTCCGGCTGCCGCGCGCGTTGTTTGGTCACGGATCGCAGCTGTCGCCTGTCGCGTTGCGTTATGTGCGATCGACCGATCTATGGTGTCGCGGCCGCCCTTCCTGGTTGCTTTATACTCCTACTAGGATGTCCGATTCTGGCTCTGGTTCGAGCTGCGTGCACATGTCGTTTTGTTTGGACTAACCGCATGTTGTTTTTTCTTTTCTTTTGCAAATTTCCTGCTTTCACAAAGTAAACATGGGTCGCAGACATGATCCATAGAAAAGTACATCCCGCAGAAATAACAGAGGCCTTGTCGCCGTCCTTAAAGACGTGGAGAAATCCATGGAAGGGATGCAGCAAGTGGTGAGCTCCTTTCTGGGTGAAGTCGAGGTTATTCTACAGATGCTGACACGGTGAGCTTCACTTGCTGTGTCTGTATGATGCCGACCGATGGAGCGACGCAGGGCGATGATGCGTCCCGTTCCTTGCCGGCTCGGACTAGATGGCGCCCCAGCGGGCGTCTGTGGGCGGATGTAGCCGCCCACGACGACGAGGAGGAGGCCTGCTCCGGAGTTTCCCAACGTCGCGCGTCCGCGGACGGTGACACTCGGCGATTTCCTTTTTTCTTTTCTTTTTTTCTTTTTGCCGAAAAGGATGGTTCCCTTTCTTAAACAGAGGACGGGACAATATCTCTGCTTGGTTGAAGGGTCCTGTGTGCTCTTCAAACCAATCAGTTTGTGAACCATATGTCAATCGGGAGAGGAGATGGGATCCAACGGCTGGAGGTAAGGATGGGTTGCGGAACTTCCTTGGAACATCATGTGCTCTTCCTCTTCGGCTACGCACGCTGACTAGAAAGGCACGCTGTCGTCTGGCCTCTGATCCTCCTGGTCGTGCGAGTTCCCTGGAATGGAACACGTACGCGGGCTCTGCTCTTCTCTCCTTTCAGAGTCCCCTCTGCTCTGGTTCCAAAGTTGATGGCCAAATGGAAAACCATATATAAACCACGCTCCTAGCTTACTCTCCGTCAGCTTCAGCTTCAGGTTCAGCCAGCCACGACGATTGGCCGTTGGTACACACCGCAATTTTGGGCAACTGCAAGGCCACAGGTACCTCTACTTGACCAACCTTGCATGACCACATACGCTCACCTGCATTGCCAATTTGCCATCTTTCGATCCTGATGGACACTCATGCAGTCAGATCGGCTGGTTGTTGCTTGCTGTTACAGAACAAGCTTCAACCCAAGGGAGCAGTGTGGGCAATGGGGGTGTGCGGCGTCCTGGCGGACATTGCCACTGTAGCGCAGCTGTCCGGGCTGCACGCCATCATGCTCATCGCCCTGGCCGCGCGTCTCCTGCGGATTCCGCAGTGCAAGATGGAATGCGCCAAGCTTGAGGAGTGCGCGCGCAAGCTCCGCGCGCCACTGCAGTGGCCAACCACCGGGCAGGAGATAGCGACGCAGCATCCGGCGCTGGCGGGACTGGTCGTCGTGGGGCTGCTCGAAGCGGCCGGCCTCGTGGACTCGTACCGCAGGAGCACGCTCTGGTGCCGCGTCCGGACGGGCAGGAGCACGGAGACGCGGTTCCGGGAGATGCAGAGTCGCGTCAACTACTTGCGCGCGCTCACGCTCTGCGTGCACGCCAATCTCCTCACGCAGCGACCGGCCGTTCGTACTCCGTCAGATAGCAGCGGCACCCCGTGAGATATTCGATCGGAAAATGATTTATGTACTCCGACTCCGAGAGTGTATACTCTCACTGTTAGGTTGATCTCCTCCCGTTCGAACCAACGGGTCGAACAGGCCACTGACTCGCGCCCTGATCGGAGGCGCCCAACTCTCATATGGTTGGTGGGCCCCTATGACCCGCGCTATATTAACAGAGGTGGGGGGCCGGGACACGGGACACGAAGTTCACCGCCGCCACAAACCCCACCGATATTCCCTACCGATCTAGGGTTAGTGTGGTGCTCACGGGAAGCAGCCACCACCTCGCCATCTCTCTGTCATTGCTGTCGTCACCATCCCACCATGGCCAACGGCGGGAGCTCCTCAGGCCAGGGAGAAGGTAATACCTATCACCGCTACTGGAATCCCCATGCCCACTGGATCAACAGATCCTATCAATGGTATCAGCCCAGGTTGGCGTTTTGGATTTTCGGTAGCAACAGAAATCCCCCCCTCCCCAAAGAACCCTAGCAGGGCAGAGAAAAGCAAACAAAAGAACAACACAAAAGTTCACCGGAGAAGGCCTTGGGCCGCCGGCAAAGTGCGCCGCCACTCCGGTCGCGCCTGTTCCTCTCGATCCCCACACGCATCGGCAAGTCGAGGTGCGGGGACGAAGAACCACCCCACACGGGGCAAAGGGCACCGCGACCAAATCGCTCGACGGCGGCGCGCTCACCGCAAGGTGGACGCGCAGCCGGCGAGGGGGAAGGCCACGGCGCCGCCGCCGTCCGCTCCGCCATCGTCAAGATCGGAAAGAGGAGGAGCGGGCAGTGGAGACGGACAGTGGGAGGAAAGGGAAGGGGAAAGGGGGCCAGCGCGGCTCGCGCGGCGCGGTGGCCCGACGCGGTCGCCGGCGGCCAACGTGGCCATGAGCGGAGACAGCTGCCGAGGCGAGCGACGCGTGTGGCGGGGGAGGGGGGAGGAATGAGCTAGGGTTTCCCCCCGACGGCTGAGAGGCGTTTTTGATCGCCCGAGTCGTCCGCTGGTCCGTCGGATGGAATCCGACGGCCAGGATCACTTGTTGGCTGCCCTACGGGCCTTATGGGCCGTTACAGAGGCGGCAGTTGGGCTGCGCTCACCTGGGCCATCGGGCCGAAAGGGGCAAGGACGGCAGCCGCGCGCTAGGCTGTGCTGCTGCTATTTTTTTTTAGAAAATAGAAAAGTTTCTGAAAAATAAATAGAAAATTTACTGAAAAGTTACTATTGTTAACAAAAAAAATTATACAGTTTTAATTCTTTTTTCTATTCCGATTTATCCAACGAAAAATCTGTTTAGAAAATAGAAAAGTAAAAGAAATGACTCTGAAAAGTAAAAGTAAAAAGTTCATGAATTTTCTATTCATGTTTTTCCGCTGCAAAATAAATTGTAGTGCTCTTTTACAAAGAAAATAAAAGTTTTAAAAAGAATTATATTTAAAGAGCATATTAAAGTGATTATTAAAATAAATATGATTATGTTATTTTTATGACCAACGTTGTTAATAACATGATCATGTTTTATTATTGCTATAAAAGGTGCATTTATTTCTATTTTTTGGCCCAACGGTAATATAGATTTAATTGCATAGACAATTGTATGTTTAATTTGACCAACGTTAGATTAATGCATATGATTGTTACAATGATCTCACTTCAATTGTGATTTCAGGAGGTTACCACTTGATGAGTTGCCTAAAAGATGTTCCCACACTCCGAGGTGATAACTACACTGAATGGATAAAGAAAGTTGATTTAGCCTTTATCTGTGCTGAGGTGGACTGGGTTGTGGATACCCCACAGCCGGTCCAACCTCCAGAGCCAGTCAGAGATGCAAAAGACAATGATACTGCATGGGAGAAAAAGAAAAAGGATCATGCTCCAGTGGAGATGTTATATTCCATCGAAAACCAAAAGTGGGTCAATGCAAACAAAAAGTGCATGTCATTTATAAAGAATACAATTGAGAACGCCATTGCGGGCTCAATTGCAGAGTGCACTTCCGCAGGGGAGTTTCTTACAAAGATAAAGAGCCAGCTCACTGGTTCTTCAAAGATATATGCCACCCAGTTGTTAAAGCAACTGGTGATAGAAAACTACATAGGCGGTGGTCATGGAATAAGAGAGCACATCCTCAGGATGAGCAACATGGCAGCTAAGCTTAAGCCCATGGATGAGGATTTGGAGCTCAAACCTGCACTCCTGGTCCACCTGGTCATGGCTTCACTGCCAAAAGAGTTCGACACCTTTGTTGTCAACTACAATATGTCACCTGAAAAATGGGACATAGAAAAGACTATAGCCATGTGTGTCCAAGAAGAGGAAAGAATTAAAGCCTCACATGGTGGTTCTCTCAACTATGTGAAGGATCATAAGAAAAAGAATTACAATCAAAATAGCAAAAGTTCCCCTTCAAAGCCACATGGAAAAAGCTCCCCACCAGCATCAGCAGAAGTCTCTTCCAGTAGACAAGGATACATGTCTCCATTGTAAGAAGACCGGGCATTACAAGAAAGACTGCCCTGATTGGCTAAAGTTAATCATGGCAAAAAGAGGGATTCCATTCGACGCGGACTACGCAAAGAAGCGAAAGATGCATTGAAGTTGCAAATGGAATTCAAGCAGAAGTTGAAGCTGTCGGCGACATCTCCTTGGAGTTAGCTGATGGATTCAAGCTTCTACTTAGAAATGTTTTATATGTTCCTTCCTGTCATAGAAACTTGATTAGTGTGTCCTGTTTGGATAAAGACTATTATGAATGTCATTTTGGACATGGCAAATGTGCCATATGGTTTAATAATACTCATGTGGGTGTTGCATTCCTACACGATGAGCTTTATTTGTTATCACTCCGTGAAAAAGTGTATTCTGTGTGCAATGTGAATGAGCATGTTTTCGCGTCGAATAAAGAACAAAAGAAAAGAAAGAGAACTCACGACTCATCGAAATTATGGCACTGTCGTTTGGGCCATATTTCCAAGGGGAGAATAGAAAGACTCGTTAAAAGTGAAATTCTTCCTCCGTTAGAGTTCTCAGACTTAGAACAATGCATAGATTGCATTAAAGGAAAGTATGTAAAACAAATCAAAAAGGGTGCAAACCGTAGCACAGGCACACTAGAAATCATCCACACCGACATTTGTGGACCATTTCCGGTGAAAAGTGTGGATGGCTATGACTCATTCATAACATTCATAGATGATTACTCTCGCTATGGTTATATTTATCCAATCAAAGAAAGATCTGAAGCGTTGGATAAATTTAAGATATTCAAAGCTGAAGTTGAAAATCAGCATGATAAAAGAATAAAGATAGTAAGATCCGACCGTGGGGGAGAGTACTACGGTCGGCACACTCCATATGGCCAAGTCCCTGGACCTTTTGCAAAGTTCTTGCAGGAGACTGGCGTAGTAGCCCAGTATTCAATGCCGGGCGAGCCTCAGCAAAATGGAGTAGCTGAAAGGCGCAACCATACACTTATGGATATGGTGCGCAGCATGATGAGTTACTCCACCTTGCCATTGGGATTATGGATGGAGGCGCTTAAAACCGCCATTCACATTCTCAATAGAGTACCAAGCAAGTCGGTGCCCAAAACACTGTACGAGCTGTGGACAGGAAGGGTGCCCTCCCTACAACACTTCAAGGTGTGGGGGTGCCCTGCTGAGGCCAAAATGTTTAATCCAAACATTGCAAAGTTAGATCCCAAAACAGTGAGTTGCCACTTCATTGGCTATCCAGACAGATCAAAGGGTTTTCATTTCTACTGTCCAGACAGATATACAAAGTTTGTAGAAACAAGACATGCAGTCTTATTACAGGACGAAATGATGAGGGGGAGCATGGTAGCTCGGAAAATTGATCTTGAGGAGAAGAGGGTGCATGCACTTAATCCGATGATTCAGGAGCCATTTTTCTCACTACCAGTTGCAACTCCACCCATGACAACTATGGGGGTAGACCCGGAACCTGTCCGTCAGGAGCCGACTGAACCCGTTGTTGAGCATGAAAGGGAGGTGCAGTAGCAAATTTTAGAAGAAGTGCCAGAAGTTGAGGCACAGAATGTGCCAGAAACTGAGGCCCTTAGAAGATTGAATAGAACAAGAAGATCAACTATTTCTACTGATTATAAAGTTTATAACACAGAAATGGTTCATATGGAAGGTGATCCCACCACATATGAAGAAGCCATTAGAAGCCCTAACTCATCAAATGGCTAGAGGCAATGGAAGATGAAATGAAATCGATGAGTTCCAAAGATGTTTGGGACTTCGAGGAAATATCTAAAGGAGCCAAAACAGTGGGCTGCAAATGGGTCTACGAGACTAAGTATGACCCTAATGGGAATGTAGAAAAGTATAAAGCCTGACTTGTGGCAAAAGGATTTACACAAAGAGAAGGGATAGACTACAATGAGACTTTTTCCCCAGTCTCATGTAAGGACTCCTTCAGAATCATAATGGCATTAGTTGCACATTTTGATTTAGAGTTACATCAAATGGATGTTAAGACGGCATTTCTGAATGGTGATTTAAAAGAAAATGTCTACATGAAACAACCCAAGGGTTTTATCATGGAAGGCAAGGAAAATATGGGATGCCGCCTGAAGAAATCTATTTATGGACTGAGGCAAGCCTCTAGACAGTGGTATCTAAAGTTTAATCAAACGATTAAAAGTTTTGGTTTTAAAGAAAATATTGAGGATAACTGCATTTATGCAAGGTTTAAAAATGGAAAATATATTTTCCTAATCTTGTATGTGGATGATATCCTGCTTGCTAGCAGCGATGTTGGTCTACTACAAGAAACAAAGAAGTTCTTACCCTCAAATTTTGACATAACAGATCTTGGTGAAGCATCATATGTTTTAGGCATAGAAATTCACCGAGATAGGAACAATGGAGTCTTAGGACTATTGAAGAAAGCATATTTAGAAAAGGTTCTTCAAAATTATAATATGCATGCGAGTAAAGCCACACCTGCTCCTATAGTCAAGGGCGATAGTTTTGGGAAATTCCAATGTCCCAAGAACCAGTACGGGATCGATCAAATGAAAGCAGTACCATATGCTTCGGCTGTTGGAAGCTTACAGTATGCACAAGTGTGCACTCGCCCTGACTTAGCTTTTATCACCGGGGTACTCGGTAGATATCAAGAGAATCCAAGCATAGAGCACTGGAAGATGGTAAAGAAAGCATTGCGTTATGCGCAAGGCACGAAGGACTACATGCTAACATACAGGAGATGTGATTCCCTAGAGATAAAAGGGTATTCAGACGTAGATTTTGCGGGGGACAGAGATGATAGAAAACCCACGTCAGGATACGTATTCACTCTCGTTGGGGAAGTTATTTCGTGGAAAAGTTCCAAACAGTCGATAGTTGCATCATCCACGATGCATGCAGAATTCATAGCATGCTTCGAGGCCACGGGGCAGGTGATATGGCTAAAGAAATTTATACCCGACTTGAAAGTGGTAGATTGCATTCACAAACCACTAAAGATGTACTGTGACAACCAGCCCGCAGTATTCTATGCTCACAACAACAAGTCGAGTAATGCTGCCAAAACAATAGAGATAAGGTATTATGTTGTGAAAGATAAAATCCAGGATCACACTATAAGTCTAGAGCATATAAGGACAAATGACATGCTTGCGGATCCGCTTACGAAAGACTTACCACCCAATGTGTTCAAGGAACACTTAGCCGGCATGGGTTTAAGGGAAAGCCTTATGATTCCTGGATCATAAGAGGCCCAAAAGGAACAGAATTTGTTTCTAAACAAAACGTATGTCGTAGCTGTATGATTCTATCGGCGATTAAGCTGTGACGATGAAACATGTTCTATGTACCAATATGTGATGAAACAAATAAACTAGAAAGTATAAGGTTAAAAGTAAAGTTGAGATCAAGGGGGAGAATGTTAGGTTGATCTCCCCCCGTTCGAACCCAACGGGTCGAACAGGCCCCTGACTCGCGCCCTGATCGGGGGCGCCCAACCCTCATATGGTTGGTGGGCCCCTGTGACCCGCGCTATATTAACAGAGGTGGGGGGTCGGGGCACGGGACACGAAGTTCACCGCCGCCACAAACACCACCGATATTCCCTACCGATCTAAGGTTAGTGCGGTGCTCACGGGAAGCAGCCACCACCTCGCCATCTCTCTGTCATCGCCGTCGTCGCCATCCCAACATGGCCAATGGCGGGAGCTCCTCAGGCCAGGGAGAAGGTAATACCTATCACCACTACCGGAATCCCCATGCCCACTGAATCAACAGATCCTATCACTCACTGCTCACACACCACTTAGATCAATCGATTATATCCTTTTATCATTTTGAATATATACTTTATTAGTAATTACTACTACTAGGTACTCAAATGAGTTCTATAAAAACTTCCTTCTGGATCCATATGACTTTTCATTATATTTAGATATCTTATGATATACGTACTAGTATTTGATAATTTTGGAGTTGCTGCTCCGTTCTGTAACAAGCATGGGCACTTGTATGAGCTTTTAGACTAGATGAACGGCTAGGCTGAAACTGCTATGTTTTTGTGTATCAATTTCAATGTTTTGTGTCCCCCCGCAAAAAAATAAATAAATAAAATCAATGTTTTGTGTGGTTTGCACTCCTACAGTGGAAAAAAGGAATCTACTCCCTCCGTTTTGTGTGGTTTTAAGGATGCAAATAGTTTTCCCTCAAAAAAAAAGGATGCAAAAAGTTTTCCGAGGAACCGATAGGAGCAAGAAAGTTTACGTACAGAGTTGGCAAGTTTTTTAAGGGAACTTAACAAAACAGCCCACACTCTTCACATTGTTTAGTTAGAGCATCTACGGTCGTATATAGCTAATCAGGCCCCTCAAATGTCTGCGGACCGCTCGTGCATCCCTCGACAGTGACCGGTCACACCTTAAATGCCCTCTTCCATAACCGGATATCTCATCATTAAATCCTTAAATCCATATAATTACATGCGACGTAAAAACCTAGTCTAAATCTTCGTCGGCGCTCGTTCGCCACCATGTTTGTGTCCATGTCGGTGGCCGGCTGAGCCTCTCGAGGTGAAGATGCGGTCGCCGGCGAGGAAGAGTAGGACATGAGACATGGACCAACTCACAGAACTCGAGGCGCCGCCGTCTTCCATGCCCCACTCTTTCTATTTGGACCCTGTGGCCTGGACGTCGACGGTCGATGTGAGGTCCACGATAGACCCCTTGTGGTTGGAACCCGACTCCTCCACCATGACGCGGTTGTGCCGCCGGAGGTGCCGGTCACCGTAGGATCCAAGAGTCATTTGTGTGGACACAATGGATTCCCGCCGGATCGAGTCCAGCCGCTGTCGAGCGGACTCTACCCGAGAGTGGCGAAGAGCAAGGCGGACGGTCATCTCCTCCTCGAGCCTTAATGGAACGAGGTCCCAGTCCACAGATCGGGAGAGCTCGGAATTGGATCCACTGTCCTCCATACCAGAGAAGGCCGGAGATCGCCGGAAGGGAGCTTGGGGGCGGAATGGAGTGGCTAGGGTTTGGTATAAGATGCGGATGGGGACGAATATATGTGGAGTCGGGGTGAGCCGGCGTGGAACGGACTGATGTGGCGGACGCGTCCGGACCTCCCCATATCCTCCCCAAATTCGGACTAGATATAAGGGGCGTTGGTCAGCCCGGACGTATAGGGCCGATTTAAGATGCATGGGTCAGTTTTTGTGAGCAGTCAATGACCGGACCGTCTACCCCGACATATACGGGGGTTTAGGGAGCCCACTTGTAGATGCTCTTAGTCTTTTTAGGGAAGAAATCATAAAGTCCCACCAGTAGGAAACCCCCGTAGGGTTGGAAGCATTTGAAATTTTCAAGAAAAAGCTAAATAGAGAATATGTAGACATTTGCCAACCAGGATCACTATTTTAATATTTTGTTTAATAGCAAATGTAAATATCCATCCTCCATCAGATATAATTTATTCCAATCCACACATGGTAACTCATTGTACATTTTTAATCCTCTAAGAATAATAACAATATTAAAGACAATAGAAGGCGAATGAGTAATCTCACTAGATGCATGGACATCATATTCATATTATTTTTTTAACACAGTGCATATGCAGACCTTGATATGTTATTTACAGTCAATTAATGTTGTGTGGTAACTCTTTGTACATAATTGCATACTTTAGATTTAACTTTTCCACTGCTTTTCCCGACTTTGTTGTTATTTCACTGCAATGAAAACCCCATTTTTATCTTGAGCAAAGCTTCACTTCAATCATGAAATAGGTAGTTGACCTTCCAAGAATAGATTCTGACCATGTCTACCATAAGATGGTAGGATAACCGCAACACAATTGGAACCTAATTGAATTTACCGATAAACCGATGTCGGTGGTTGTGGCGGTTGGCGGTGATGCTCCTTGTTCAGCTTGTTGTGCTCATGCTCTCAGGGCTCCCTTATGAAACTTGGTGGTGGAATAGGTACTCGGGGCAAAATTCTTGCACTTGCTCTAGATGGTGCCCATGATGGCGGTATTCTTGTGTGTTGCATGCCTTCCTGAAGGCTTCATCGTGGTGTTCATGCTACTGTCGGGAGTGTCAGGTGGTCTCCGGGTGAAAATCCAAGCTCCGTCGGAGTGAGCGGTGACAACACATATGTCTTTACCTTCTTGGAGGCGCTGACTTGAAATCCTCAACTCTTGTGGAGCGGCGGATTCATGGTAGTTGTGCACAATTGCCTTGTGGTTGGGGGCAGCGGCTCCGGATGGTGGATGTACACTGAGACATCAACCTCCGGTGCCCCTGCAACGCGGCTCTATGGGATGGGCTCGTGGCTTGGCATGGCATGTGTGGTGACCTGGTGTTGCGAGGGTAGCGAGGGTTCGATCTGATTGGTATGTCGGGGTCGCGGCCCCAGAAGTTTGGTGCGGAGTTTGTGGTTTGCGGCAGTCAACTTGTGTAGTAAGTGCTACAAGGCGCTTGAGTCATGCGGCGTTGCGGCTCAAGTGCTGGTGGGGGATGTCGCAGCAGCGACTCCGGAGCTAGAGGTGTGTTTTTGTTGCGATTGTGGCCTAGGGTCGTGCGGTCGATGGGGCTTCGTTGCTTATGCAGGACTTCGGCTTGGTTTCCCTTATAGTTTCTGTCATAAACAGGGCCACTTTGTTAGGTTTTCGATCTAATTTCCCTTATAAACTAAAACAATTCTCTTCACAATGTAATGCCAGAGCTCCTGGCCCTCTGGCGAGGTTCCATAAAAAAGCTCCCTTGGCCAATAAAAAAAACCATCTTGATTTTGATTTACTATTCCTTGGATTTCTGAAAAATAAATATAAGTTGCAAATTTGATTTTAATGACCTCTTCTCAAAGTACCTTATTGGGTTAATTAGATAAATGCCACTCAAATTATGGCGATTCATAAAAATGCCACTGCAATTTCCAAACTTTAAAAAATGCCACTGCAATTTTTGTAAACTTTGAAAAACATCACTCCAAACTTCGAAAAATGCCACTGGAAATGGCATGAAATGGCATTTTTCAAAGTTTGGAAATTGCAATGGCATTTCTCGGAATCGCCAGATTTGGAGTGGCATTTATCAAATTAACCCTATATTATTTGCAATACCACTTGTTTGGCCTTCCTTACAGGAAAAGGTCTTGTCATCTGTTTCTGGTTGATATTAATGAATTCAACTTTGAATATTTCTCTAAATGATAAACTGTTAGCTTTACAAAGGGATCATATCATCATCTGTTTATCTAAAACTTCCCCGAATTTCATGTAAGCATCTCGGCCGTATACCAATTCCAAACATGTCATTCCTGCCAGTGCCACCCAGTGCCCAATCAAATATTGCAAATTAACAGAAGGCCAACAATTAACTGGCTGCACAGTGCCCAGTACAACTATTCAAACTTTCATTTCTTTTTCCCTAGCTTTTACACCGATAGTGGGCCCCAGGAGTCCAGGATCCACTGGCTCTTACCCAGCGGTGCAGCACACACCATGACGCCCCTTCCGTGGCGCGGGGTGGCACGGAACCTCCCAGGGGGAAGAGCAGCATGAGTTCCAAAGAACTTCTCAGGAACACTGGAACAAGAAGCGGAGAGCAGCAGAAGTTCCAAGGAGCTTCCCTGGAACTTCTCTCTGTTCCTTAATCAAGAAAATGAATTCCTCGTTAACATATATACCAATTACCTTCGCCCCGTGGACCCATCCCACTAACTTCTGTGCCTTTGCAGACCCGGTTTCAACAAGCAATGCAATGAATCACTGTCCCTGTCAAAAAAAGTAATGGACCCAACGATGGAAAATAATGGATTATATTCGCTTTGCATGTCCTTTTCTTTGAAAAGTTCAGAATACACTTTGAGCGGCAGCACAACCCCTTTTTTATTTGAATACGTACAGGTGAAAAGAAAACTTTATAATGCACAATAATGCATCTCTTTATAGATTTACGGATTTATATGTTTTAAAAGTTCTCAGAAATCAGAGTTCATTTTTCTATTTATTTTTACAAATGGATACATACTATGGAGTGAGCTAAATGGTTGCTGAATTTGGACCAAAAACTATTCATTTCTAAGTTGTGCGGAAAAGCTAAAAAATGAATATCCCTTTCTAAAAGGTAAAAGTTCACTCATCGTCATGGTAGCCCAACGATGACACAGCAATTAAATTGTTGCATGTCCTTTCTATTGAAATCAAGCAAAACAAGGACAGCGCAACTTTTTATTTATTTGAAAATCCGACGAGTGAAAACAAGCATATAATAATAATAAGAAGGGGCGGATAATACTCCGAAAATGCATCTAAGAATAAAGCTGAGCAGAAAAAGTAACGCATAGCCAGAATTACATGCATTTTATGAAAATAAAAATCTATTAATAGATGGGAAATTCGACATGGTTCTTTTCGAATCAAGGTAAATGACCACGCGGCGTGGCAGGACGGGGGATATGGCCGTTGGTGAGGAGAGCTCGGGCGACGCGCTCGCGCCGTGGTGCGCCGCCGTGGGAGGGGAGTTCCCGTCAGTTGGCTCGCAAGGCGGTGGAGCGGCGACGTCGGAGGCCTCAGGGGCGCGTGTTGCCGGCCCGGTGGGCAGCCGGTTTTGGCTCCTGGGATATGACCGTTGGTGAGGAGAGCTCGGGCGACGCGCTCGCGCCGTGGTGCGCCGCCGTGGGAGGGGAGTTCCCGTCAGTTGGCTCGCAAGGCGGTGGAGCGGCGACGTCGGAGGCCTCGGGGGCGCGTGTTGCCGGCCCGGTGGGCAGCCGGTTTTGGCTCCTGGGGGACGAATCGGAAGATGTGGAGAGCTCGGCCATGGCTGGGGCGTCCCCGGGTGATTGGGCGCCGCGTCTCTGTCGTTCGTCTTCGGGGGCATCTAGAGGGGAGGTGGTCGCCTTGGGGCCTACGGTGGTCGTCGATGGGCATGGCGACGGTGAGGAGAGCTCGGGCGACCAGATCGGGGCGGCCGACGCGACGAGAGGCAAAAGCGAGGGCCTTGAGGCTATGGGCGGCGGAAGAGGGGCTGGATCTAGGTGCGGCGACGGAAGTCCTGTACGGCCAGCTGGCTCCGGCACCAGGCGATGAGGGATGGCTCGGCGGATCGGGTGAGACCGCCAGTGTCGGACGGGCGTCGTTCGATGAGCCCAATCCTGCAGGTGATGAGGGATGCGGCGAGGGAGACGGCGGGGTGTCCCGAGGTCTCTGGCCTGAATACGGGGTCTCGAATCGGCGGGGTGGGGCCGCCGGCGTTCACCGAGGCGGATTTCCTCCCGCTGGTCGGCAACAAAGGGTCAACAGGTCAGCGGGGGGTCGATGCCGACGGATCCGGGGGAGTGGGCTTGCTGGGTGGGTTGGGTCGAGAGCTGGGCCCAACGTTCGAGTTCAGCTTTGCTAAGTTGGTTGTCAGGCCCCCGCCGGTCGTTGGGCTGCCACCTTCTCCTGGCCCATCTACGGGCGGCCCAGTTTGCCGGATGCGTATAAAGAGGTGATGATGGGTGCGACAGGGGGATAGGGTTTTCCAGCCGCACCTAGAGATGTCAGAAGGTGGGGGATGGCGGTGTGGTTCATTTCGGCGGCGGAGGCGCCGGGCTTGGTGGCGGAGGGGGTCAGAACGGAGAAGGAGCGCCGGCTGCAGGTGAT
Organism: Thinopyrum elongatum; assembly: GCA_011799875.1. Taxonomy (NCBI): domain Eukaryota; kingdom Viridiplantae; phylum Streptophyta; class Magnoliopsida; order Poales; family Poaceae; genus Thinopyrum; species Thinopyrum elongatum. The sequence goes on from CM022299.1 coordinate 523,892,557, forward strand.
GGTCGCAACAAGCGTCCACGGGCGGAGCTCCAGGTCGACGACGACGCGCGGGCCCGCGAGCGAGACCTCCGTGCCCAGCTGTCGACTCGCAGGGAGATGCAGTCGGGGGAGGGCCGGGGTCCGGATGCGTGGAGGGGCTCGTGATCGCCGGGTCCTTCGTCTTCACATGGACGGGGGTTGTCACGGGAGTCATCTCGTCCGCTCCCTCCTCCTCCCCCTGGGCTTCCTCCTCCTCAAGGCCAGCAGCACTCGACGGGCAGGCCGCAGCCGTAGGGTGCTGCATCCAGCGCTCCAAGGGGCGGAGGGGACCGAGGCTCTTGGGGGGGGGGGGGGGGGGGGGGGTCGCTCTTTGGATGGCGCAGGGGGCTCGTCTCGGCCGGCTCTGAGGCCGCCGGCAGGAGAAAAAGGGGGGGTCGGGATCCAACATCTCGGAGGTGTTGTGCTTCAAGTGCGGTCGAAAAGGCCATCTCCAGATCATGTGTGAATTTGAGCTGTTGTGCTTCGTTTGCAAACAAGAGGGCCACACCTCGAGACAATACCCGACTCGCCAGGCCAAGCCAGAGTTGGTCATGTATGGGTTTGGGGTGAAAGGACAAGGCTTCTATCTGCTCGAAGGCGGCACGGACGAGGAGGTCCAGCTTCTAGCAAATGTCGCCTCTTTCGTTGTCACAGATGGGGAAGCTACGGAAGAATCAATCCTTCTGGACTTGAATGATATGTAGGACTCGAACTGGGACTGGCAAGTGACTGAAGTGCGCAAGAATTGTTTTTCGGTGGTGTACCCCTCCAAGGAAGTGCTACGGATGTCCAAGAAAAGTGGCACCATTACCCTCCCGATCAGTGAGCACAAGGCAGAGGTGGGAGAGCCGTTCCGCGAGCCTCATGCAGTTTCTAGCCTGCAGGAATGTTGGGTGCGGGTCACCGGAATCCTGGAGAAGCAGCCTCATGCAGTTTCTAGCCTGCAGGAATGTTGGGTGCGGGTCACCGGAATCCTGGAGAAGCTGCGTCAAGCCCCGCTGTTGAAAGAATTCATTCGGGTTGTGGGAAAGGCTGTGGTCATCGATGAATTGTCAATTGTTAGACTGGACATGGGAGGGCTTTGCGGAGCTCCAGAGAGGGCCAAGATTTGGTGTAGGGACCCGGCTGTGATCAATGGGATGTTTGAGATCTTCTGTTGCCTCAATGGATTCATGATGAGGGTGGAGCGTGAGGTAGGCGGCTCGCTCCCCCCGCTTCCGCTTCCGCCTTCCCCTCCCCTGCCAAGGACAGACAAGACAGATGAGGACCCTGACGGTACTGAGGAATCGACGCCCAGCTTGAACACGACATATTGGGATGCGGCGGGAGCCAAATCTGGGAAAGCGGCTAAGGGAGACAACTCGATGGCGGTGGTTTCATCGGGGGCGTCAGGACGCCAGGCTCCGCTTCTGGCCCCTGAAGTAGTGGACGACATCAACAGCTCGGGGCTGTTGGAGGCCTCGCGTCTGCCTCCCGTGGACACACCTTGTATGCTTCAACGACAGTTGGGCTTGGGGCCTATCGATGTCGATCTATATGGTTCCAACCTCTCGTCTGATGCTCTACCACTGTGACGACCCCGGCTTAATCATGCACTAACCATACACGCAAATGCGCACGATCAAGCCTAAGGACTCACTTAAAGATATCACAATATAACTCTAAAACATAAATAAAGTCATACAAGCTTTATATTACAAGCCAGGGCCTCGAGGGCTCGAATACATAGCTCGATGGCATACAAGCGTCAGCGGAAGCATCAGATATCTGAGTACAGATATATTACAGAGAGAGAGATAAGCCTTCACAGAGGCGGGGTAAAATAAAATACTACGATCGAAAGGCGTAGGCCTCCTGCCCTGGACCCTCCGATCCTACTCCTGGTCGTCAAACGGCTCCTCGTAGTAGTAGTACTCGCCAGGCGGGTAGTAGTACTGGTCGTCGGCTGGGGCATCAGGCTCAGGGGCTCCGTCGTCTGGTGGCATCAATTGGATATGGGGGAAAAAGAAAGTAAAGCAAACGTGAGTACTCATCCGAAGTACTCAGCAAGCAAGGATCTACACTACATATGCAACATTGTCAAAGGAATGGCTGTATATGTGGACTGGGCTGCAGAAATGCCAGAATAGAGGGGGAAAGCCTAGTCCTATCGAAGACTAGCATCTTCAACAATCTTCGATAGTCTTGCAGCAATAGAAGAGAACAGATGAATCATAATGTAAAGTAGTAGTAGTATCATCAACCTCGACCTGAGATCCTTTCTCGACTCCCTGCGAGAAAGCAATCCCAGAGCCGTACTATCCAGTTCTCATCTCATGTTCTAGTTGTACCGATCGGGATACAACTCCGAGTGTCCGTTACCGTAGGACAGGCTATCGATAGAAGTTTCTTCCCTGCAGGGGTGCACCAACTTACCCACCACGCTCGCTTAACTCTGGCCGGACACACTTTTCTGGGTCATGCCTGGCCTCGGCTAAGCAACACGCCGCAACCCGACCAAATACTTAACAGAGAGGTCAGCACGCCGGACTAACCTATGCCCCCAGGGGTCTTGGGCCTTCGCCCCGGACGCTCCTGCACATTGCGTACACCGCCGGTGAGCAGACCTAGCAACCCCTTATACAAGCGCGGTTGCGTTCCCAGTCCAACCCAGCGTGTGCCGCTCAGTTGCTGACGTCTATTAAGCTTCGGCTGAAGTATACGACGCAGAACGCCCATACTATGCCCACATGATGGTTAGTGCTATCAGGCCAGAGGCCCCTCGGATCAAATATCCAAACCGTAGTGGATTAGGAGCGCGCGGAAACGAGCAGAGACTCACGATCGATGTGACCCCGTCGCCCCGTCTCGAGGACTTGCGGCAAGGGCTAAGAATGCTCGGCCACGCCTCGTATTAATCTCGCGGGCACCATCCAGGTCAACCCGACTCCACATCACTTCGCATTAAGCTCGCGCGGGTACCCCTCAGGGCCGACCCGTCTTTAGTATCATGGTTTAGTGCAAGTCAACTCAACAACAGTATCTGTGTGTCTGACACCAGGGGAGCCCTGAGGAATCACCCTCGATGGAACCCCACCTGATGTTAAAGTCAAGGTGAACGAAGGAGGAATCACCCTCGAGGTCCACACTTGAGGAGTTGCGCGACAATGTCGTTATCGGGGGTGGTGTAGGAGGAATCACCCTCGCTTACCATGACCGAGTAACTAACCTACAAGGTTAACATCAGAAGTGCTGACGAGGTATCACCCTCGGCACTCGACGGTAACCCAGTAGTGTCGGCAACTAAGGGGGAAGTGATGTGCAGTGCCAGGGTCTGGTCTTCAATCCCGATGAGCGGGTCTTCTGACATCCAGCGAGGCAGTCGGGATCAAGTGGGGGTCTATGTCGGGACTCTACCCAGCCTATACTAATCAGTCTAGGATAACCAGAAAGGTAGCAAGGCAGGTTACAATAATCAGGCTATGCAGCAGATATAGGAAAACAGTAGCAGCAGCAGTTCTAATGCAAGCATAAGAGAGAAGAGAATAGGCGATATAGGCATGCTCAAAATGGGGGTGCTTGCCTGTTTGCTCTGGGGCAAGGGCAAGGTCGTCGGTGGTGTCGTCGGGGACGTAGTCGTACTCCTGAGCTGCGTCTGCCTCGGGAGCTACGTCAACGTCGGGGTCTACCGAGAGAGAAGAGGGGGAAGAAACATGTAAACATAATGCAAACAAATGCAATACAGTGCGTGTGATGCTATGATGCAGTGCAGGGTTGCCTAAATATGCATCTAAGTCATTTTAGTTATTTGTAGAATTAATCTGGGATTTATTTACCGAAGTGTGTGCACTATTCATCAACCGGATACGGGTCCGGAGTTACGAGTTCTTCTACGTAGGGGGTTCCGATGAAGAAACAGACGGCACGATCAGACTCGTCTCGTCGTTCTGAGCAACTTTCATGTTTTAACTTTTTCGATCCGAGCTACGGTTTAAAAGTTATTAATTTTCAAAGTTTATTTGAATTTCTGGAATTTATTTATTATTAACAGAATTGGATTATGACGTCAGCATGACAACATGCTGACATCAGCAAGTCAACAGGACGGCTGACCAGTCAAACCTGACATGTGGGTCCAGTGGGACCCACATGTCAGCCTCTGTGACTTTAACAGTGGATTAAACTAATTACCAGGGTTAATTATGGGTGTGGGCCCCATCTGTCAGTGAGACATTAGTATAACTATTCTGTTTTTATTTAATTAAATGTTTAATTAGGTTAATTAGCCGCGGGGGCCCACATGTCAGTGAGAGGGGATGAACAGTAACCACGGTTGACCGTGGTCAACGTGGTCAAAATGGCCAGGGGGCCCACTGGTCAGCGTCCCAGAGTGGACCCCACGCGAGCCACGCTGGCGGCGACCGGCGGCTCGACGCCGGTGACCTCCAGACGCGGCGGAGGACACGGGCCGGCGTCGGGTTCCGCCCACAGTCCACCAAAACGGACGGAATCGGTCGCGTTCGAACGGCCGGAGCGCTCCACATCGAACTGTGGCAGTGGCTTCCCCGGAGGGGCTCTGTAGCAACGGCGACGACGAGCGCGGCGGTCGCCGGAGTTCGGACGAAGATGGGATCGGGGCAGCAGCGCGCAAGTGAGCAAATGGCGGGGCTAACGAGAACCTACTCGATGCGCTGAGCGCAAAGGGCTCGGCCCGGTGACCATTTGGTCATCGGAAGGGCGCCGGCGACGAGCTCATGCGGAGGCGCGTTCGGGCGCCGGTGGGACTAAGGCTAGGGAGCGTGCGAGGCCAAACAGAGAGACGGGGGAGGTAGAGTGGCTCACCGTGCGGCTAAGAAAAGCCCTCGTTAGGCTTAGTAGCTGCCGGAGTTCGCTGGTGACGACGGAGATCGTCGGAGCAGAGGCAGAAGGGGATGGCGTCGCGCGGCGCCAACGGGGCTCCTCAGCTCCACCTGAGTGCGTCAGACGATCGAGCAGACGACGGTGGAGACGAAGGACTCCTTGACGAGGCGGGGCGAGGCCGGTGGCCTCGAGCACGGCGTCGAGCGTAGGCGGCTGCGTTCGGCTGCTCTCGGATCTGAGGAGGAAGGAGGCGGAGCGAGCGAGAGGAGAAGGGGGAGAATGACGGAGAGGCCGGGGAGGAGTGGAGGGGCGTCGGCCTTATCCCCTCCGTCTCCTGTATCGTCGGTGGCGGCGACGTGTCGGCGCCGCGCCGGTGCGCGCGCGCTCGACCAGCTGGAGGACGACAGCGCGAGGGAGAGAGGTGAGGTGGGCCTGCTGGGCTGGGGTTCGGGGCACTGTGCACTAAGGCCCAGTGCACAGTGCCTCATTTTTATTTTTCTGTTTTTGTTTCTCTTTTTCTTTATTTCATTTCCTGTTTCGAAATAGTTAGAGCACTTTTGCATTTTTGTAAAATGTGGGACTTAGTCCAAATATTACAGTGCCATTTTAGCCCTCACCAAAAAGTGAATTGGTCAGAGTTGGAAACCAATTGTGTTTGAAATGATTTAAAATGGATTTGAATATCCTGTTTTGGTGCTGTTTCATCTTGTTAGAGTCACTTATCTAACTCCAACTTCAATGATGATGATTTTACAAATGTTCCTGGATTATTTGCCATTTAATGAACATTTTTCCAACAGTGTTTGATCAACTTCATATTTCACTTTTGAATTTGAATTGATTTTCAGATGTGAATTTGAATTGGATCATTAACCCATATGACTTGGCACTGCAAATGATCATGACTTGGCAAGATTAACAAAGTGTCACAGAGCTTATTACAAGGGGGTGTTACAAGTTCTCCTCCTCTAAAAGAAATTCTCGTCCCGAGAATTTAGGAGGTAGAAGGGAAAAGTCCGGGATATTCTTCCCGAAGATAATCCTTGCTTTCCCAGGTGGCTTCATCTTCAGTGTGATTCGACCACTGCACTTTCAGGAACTTGGTCGTCTTTTGACGAGTTCGACGTTCAGCTTCGTCGAGGATGCGAATTGGATGCTCCTTATAGGAAAGATCATCTTGTAGCTCGAGCATCTCATGATCCACTGCACGGTGCGGAGATTCCTTGAAGCACTTACGGAGTTGCGACACGTGGAAGACATCATGAATATGGGAGAATTGCGGTGGCAACTCCAATTGATATGCCACCTGTCCACGTCTAGCCATGATGCGGAATGGACCAATATAGCGAGGAGCTAGCTTGCCCTTGATTCCGAATCGACGGGTGCCCTTCATTGGAGTGACACGAAGATAACCTTGATCACCAGGTTGATAGATCACACCCCATCGCATTGCGATCATAATTACTCTTCTGACAGTCTTGAGCTGCTTTGAGATTCTCCCGGACAATTCAGACATGTTCTTCGGCATGTTGAATTATGTCCGGTCCAACAAGAGGTCATTCCCCAGTTTCTGACCAATTCAGAGGGGTTCGACATTTACGTCCATAAAGCACTTCGAATGGGGCCATTTTTAAGCTGGCTTGGTAGCTGTTGTTATAAGAGAACTCGGCATACGGGAGAGATTCCTCCCATTTCTTACCGAAGGATATAACACAAGCTCGAAGCATATCTTCAAGCACTTGATTAACGCGCTCAACTTGGCCTTGGGATTGCGGATGATAAGCTGAACTCCAGGTAATATGAGTTCCCATTGCTTTCTGGAAACTTTCCCAGAAATGGCCAGTGAAAATGCTGCCACGGTCTGAACTGATTTCTTTGGGAATACCATGAAGTGAAACAATTCTGGAGATATATAGCTCTGCTAACTGACTAGCAGTAATAGTCTCCTTAACTGGCAGAAAGTGTGCAACCTTGGAAAGTTGGTCAACGACGACAAGAATAGCATCATGACCCTTCTGAGTCTTGGGAAGACCAGTAATGAAGTCCATTTGCACTTTATCCCACTTCCACAGAGGAATAGGAAGTGGTTGCAGAATTCCAGCAGGTTTCTGATGTTCTGCCTTCACGCGACGACAAACGTCACACTCGGCAACATAACGAGCAATATCTTGCTTCATTCTAGACCACCAGTACCTTTGACGAAGATCTCGATACATCTTGGTACTACCCGGATGGATAGATAGCGGTGTATCATGGGCCTCCTTCATGACTTTGTCAGTCATCAGCTCGAAGCGAGGTACTACAATGCGGTCTCGGAAGTACAAGGTTCCATCTTCAGCAATCGAGAAATCCCTGTACTTTTCAAGGTGAAGCTCTTTCTTCATTATACCAATTTCAGCATCTTTGGCTTGCGCAATCTTGACAGCTTTCTCAAGATCTGGTTGTATCACAAGGTTATTAAGAGAACCTTGCGGGATGATGCAGAGATTCAGCTTGCACAATTCTTCATATAGCTGGGGTTGAGCTTGCTTTACCATGAGGTTGCTACAGTATGACTTGCGGCTCAAGGCATCAGCCATCACGTTAGCTTTGCTAGGAGTGTAGGATATACCACAGTCATAATCGGTGATTGTTTCCAACCAACGCTGCTGGCGAAGATTAAGTTCCGGTTGAGTGAATAAGTACTTCAAGCTCTGATGATCGGTGTAAATCTCACACCGATTACCAAGGAGGTAATGACGCCACTGCTTCAAAGCATAAATCACAGCAGCAAGTTCAAGATCACGCACTGGGTAATTCTCTTTATGTGGACGCAGTTGTCGTGAAGCATAAGCAATTACTCTTCGCTCTTGCATTAGGACACAGCCTAATCCTTGGCGAGAGGCGTCGCAGAAGATCACAAAATCTTTGCGGGAGTCTGGAGGAGCAAGGACTGGAGCAGAAGTCAGCTTGTCCTTGAGGGTCTGGAAGCTTTCCTGACATTTGTCTGTCCACTCAAACTTAACGCCTTTGTGGAGCAGATTAGTCAGGGGCTTGGCAATCTTGGAGAAATTCTCGATGAAATGGCGACAATAACTTGCAAGCCCGAGAAAACTTCTGACTTGCTTGACATTCTTCGGAGGGGTCCAGTCAAGAATAGCCTGAACTCGCTCCGGGTTAACTGCGATACCATCCTTGGAAATGACATGTCCAAGGTAGGTTACCTCAGAAAGCCAGAATTCACATTTGGAGTACTTGGCATATAACTTGTGCTCTTGAAGTCTCTCTAGAACAAGGCGAAGATGCTCAGCATGTTCTTCTTTGTTCTTCGAATAAACCAGAATATCATCCAGATATACCACGTCGAATTTGTCGAGGTAATCCATGAATATGTAATTCATTAAGCGGGAGAAGGTAGCTGGAGCGTTTGTTAAGCCAAACGACATGACTGTGTACTCGTAAGAGCCATAACGAGTAACGAATGCAGTCTTCGGAATATCCTCTTCGCGGACACGGATCTGGTGATAACCCAACCTCAAGTCGAGTTTAGAAAACACCGAAGATCGATCAACTTGCAGGATCTTACTCTCCGTGTGCACTCTGATGCAGAATCCGGTCTTATCGAATGACAACTCGGAGTATAATACAACTTGGAGAGAAGGGTTAAACAAAACAATGGAAAGAAAAATGATTATCAGACTAATCAGATCAAAGACAGGGAAATCGCACTGAATCCAGCTCTCCGGGTGGATAGAATTAACGAGAACCTAAATGTCGGTGTTAGTAAATTTTATTAAACCCGAATAGATGAGAGATTAGAATCCCAGAGTAAAGACGAGGAATAAAAGATCCTAATACCACCTAGTTGGCGACGTGGGCCCGTAAGCCACACAACCAAGTTAGTAAAACAATTTTTGACCACTAGACTCAACTTCGGCCAAGGAATTGGGAAGGGGGATACCTAGAGGCAGTCGGCTCTGATACCAACCTGTGACGACCCCGGCTTAATCGTGCAGTAACCATACACGCAAATGCGCACGATCAAGCCTAAGGACTCACTTGAAGATATCACAACACAACTCTAAAACATAAATAAAGTCATACAAGCTTTATATTACAAGCCAGGGCCTCGAGGGCTCGAATACATAGCTCGATGGCATACAAGCGTCAGCGGAAGCATCAGATATCTGAGTACAGATATATTACAGAGAGAGAGAGATAAGCCTTCACAGAGGCGGGGTAAAATAAAATACTACGATCGAAAGGCGTAGGCCTCCTGCCCTGGACCCTCCGATCCTACTCCTGGTCGTCAAACGGCTCCTCGTAGTAGTAGTAGTACTCGCCAGGTGGGTAGTAGTACTGGTCGTCGGCTGGGGCATCAGGCTCAGGGGCTCCGTCGTCTGGTGGCATCAATTGGATATGGGGGAAAAAGAAAGTAAAGCAAACATGAGTACTCATCCGAAGTACTCAGCAAGCAAGGATCTACACTACATATGCAACATTGTCAAAGGAATGGCTGTATATGTGGACTGGGCTGCAGAAATGCCAGAATAGAGGGGGAAAGCCTAGTCCTATCGAAGACTAGCATCTTCAACAATCTTCGACAGTCTTGCAGCAATAGAAGAGAACAGATGAATCATAATGTAAAGTAGTAGTAGTATCATCAACCTCGACCTGAGATCCTTTCTCGACTCCCTGCGAGAAAGCAATCCCAGAGCCGTACTATCCAGTTCTCATCTCATGTTCTAGTTGTACCGATCGGGATACAACTTCGAGTGTCCGTTACCGTAGGACAGGCTATCGATAGAAGTTTCTTCCCTGCAGGGGTGCACCAACTTACCCACCACGCTCGCTTAACTCTGGCCGGACACACTTTTCTGGGTCATGCCCGGCCTCGGCTAAGCAACACGCCGCAACCCGACCAAATACTTAACAGAGAGGTCAGCACGCCGAACTAACCTATGCCCCCAAGGGTCTTGGGCCATCGCCCCGGACGCTCCTGCACGTTGCGTACACCGCCGGTGAGCAGGCCTAGCAACCCCTTATACAAGCGCGGTTGCGTTCCCAGTCCAACCCAGCGTGTGCCGCTCAGTTGCTGACGTCTATTAAGCTTCGGCTGAAGTATACGACGCAGAACGCCCATACTATGCCCACGTGATGGTTAGTGCTATCAGGCCAAAGGCCCCTTGGATCAAATATCCAAACCGTAGTGGATTAGGAGCGCGCGGAAACGAGCAGAGACTCACGATCGATGTGACCCCGTCGCCCCGTCTCGAGGACTTGCGGCAAGGGCTAAGAATGCCCGGCCACGCCTCGTATTAATCTCGCGGGCACCATCCAGGTCAACCCGACTCCACATCACTTCGCATTAAGCTCGCGCGGGTACCCCTCAGGGCCGGCCCGTCTTTAGTATCATGGTTTAGTGCAAGTCAACTCAACAACAGTATCTGTGTGTCTGACACCAGGGGAGCCCTGAGGAATCACCCTCGATGGAACCCCACCTGATGTTAAAGTCAAGGTGAACGAAGGAGGAATCACCCTCGAGGTCCACACTTGAGGAGTTGCGTGACGATGTCGTTATCGGGGGTGGTGTAGGAGGAATCACCCTTGCTTACCACGACCAAGTAACTAACCTACAAGGTTAACATCAGAAGTGCTGACGAGGTATCACCCTCGGCACTCGACGGTAACCCAGTAGTGTCGGCAACTAAGGGGGAAGTGATGTGCAGTGCCAGGGTCTAGTCTTCAATCCCGATGAGCGGGTCTTCTGACATCCAGCGCGGCAGTCGGGATCAAGTGGGGGTCTCTGTTGGGACTCTACCCAGCCTATACTAATCAGTCTAGGATAACCAGAAAGGTAGCAAGGCAGGTTACAATAATCAGGCTATGCAGCAGATATAGGAAAACAGTAGCAGTAGCAGTTCTAATGCAAGCATAAGAGAGAAGAGAATAGGCGATATAGGCATGCTCAAAATGGGGGTGCTTGCCTGTTTGCTCTGGGGCAAGGGCAAGGTCATCGGTGGTGTCGTCGGGGACGTAGTCGTACTCCTAAGCTGCGTCTGCCTCGGGAGCTACGTCAACGTCGGGGTCTACCGAGAGAGAAGAGGGGGAAGAAACAGGTAAACATAATGCAAACAAATGCAATACGGTGCGTGTGATGCTATGATGCAGTGCAGGGTTGCCTAAATATGCATCTAAGTCATTTTAGTTATTTGTAGAATTAATCTGGGATTTATTTACCGAAGTGTGTGCACTATTCGTCAGCCGGATACGGGTTCGGAGTTACGAGTTCTTCTACGTAGGGGGTTTCGATGAAGAAATAGACGGCACGATCAGACTCGTCTCGTCGTTCTGAGCAACTTTCATGTTTTAACTTTTTCGATCCGAGCTACGGTTTAAAAGTTATTAATTTTCAAAGTTTATTTGAATTTTTGGAATTTATTTATTATTAAAAGAATTGGATTATGACGTCAGCATGAAGACATGCTGACATCAGCAAGTCAACAGGACGGCTGACCAGTCAAACCTGACATGTGGGTCCAGTGGGACCCACATGTCAGCCTCTATGACTTTAACAGTGGATTAAACTAATTACCAGGGTTAATTATGGGTGTGGGCCCCATCTGTCAGTGAGACATTAGTATAACTATTCTGTTTTTATTTAATTAAATGTTTAATTAGGTTAATTAGCCGCGGGGGCCCACATGTCAGTGAGAGGGGATGAACAGTAACCACGGTTGACCGTGGTCAACGTGGTCAAAATGGCCAGGGGGCCCACTGGTCAGCGTCCCAGAGTGGCCCCCACGCCAGCCACGCTGGCGGCGACCGGCGGCTCGACGCCGGTGACCTCCAGACGCGGCGGAGGACACGGGCCGGCGTCGGGTTCCGCCCACAGTCCACCAAAACGGACGGAATCAGTCGCGTTCGAACGCCCGGAGCGCTCCGCATCGAACTGTGGCAGTGGCTTCACCGGAGGGGCTCTGTAGCAACGGCGACGACGAGCGCGGCGGTCGCCGGAGTTCGGACGAAGATGGGATCGGGGCAGCAGTGCGCAAGTGAGCAAATGGCGGGGCTAACGAGAACCTACTCGATGCGCTGAGCGCAAAGGGCTCGGCCCGGTGACCATTTGGTCATCGGAAGGGCGCCGGCGACGAGCTCATGCGGAGGCGCGTTCGGGCGCCGGTGGGACTAAGGCTAGGGAGCGTGCGAGGCCAAACAGAGAGACGGGGGAGGTAGAGTGGCTCACCGCGCGGCTAAGAAAAGCCCTCGTTAGGCTTAGTAGCTGCCGGAGTTCGCTGGTGATGACGGAGATCGTCGAAGCAGAGGCAGAAGGGGATGGCGTCGCGCGGCGCCAACGGGGCTCCTCAGCTCCGCCTGAGTGCGTCAGACGATCGAGCAGACGACGGTGGAGACGAAGGACTCCTTGACGAGGCGGGGCGAGGCCGGTGGCCTCGAGCACGGCGTCGAGCGTAGGCGGCTGCGTTCGGCTGCTCTCGGATCTGAGGAGGAAGGAGGCGGAGCGAGCGATAGGAGAAGGGGGAGAATGACGGAGAGGCCGGGGAGGAGTGGAGGGGCGTCGGCCTTATCCCCTCCGTCTCCTGTATCGTCGGTGGCGGCGACGTGTCGGCGCCGCGCCGGCACGCGCGCGCTCGACCAGCGGGAGGACGACAGCGCGATGGAGAGAGGTGAGGTGGGCCTGCTGGGCCGGGGTTCGGGGCACTGTGCACTAAGGCCCAGTGCACAGTGCCTCGTTTTTATTTTTCTGTTTTTATTTCTCTTTTTCTTTATTTCATTTCCTGTTTCGAAATAGTTAGAGCACTTTTGCATTTTTGTAAAATGTGGGACTTAGTCCAAATATTACAGTGCCATTTTAGCCCTCACCAAAAAGTGAATTGGTCAGAGTTGGAAACCAATTGTGTTTGAAATGATTTAAAATGGATTTGAATATCCTGTTTTGGTGCTGTTTCATCTTGTTAGAGTCACTTATCTAACTCCAACTTCAATGATGATGATTTTACAAATGTTCCTGGATTATTTGCCATTTAATGAACATTTTTCCAACAGTGTTTGATCAACTTCATATTTCACTTTTGAATTTGAATTGATTTTCAGATGTGAATTTGAATTGGATCATTAACCCATATGACTTGGCACTGCAAATGATCATGACTTGGCAAGATTAACAAAGTGTCACAGAGCTTATTACAAGGGGGTGTTACAAAGACACTCGCTATCTCCGAGGAGGTGGGGTAGGACTCGCTGGTGCGGGGCCGTGGGGGGTGCGCGCGGTCGGCTCGGGCATCACAGCGGCTGACTCGCCCATTCCCAGCTCTTCCTCAACCCCGCACTCCGGGATGCCATGCTCCTCCTCTCCATTGCGCTCGGCGGCATCTATCACGGCTACTTCGGCAACTGTGGCCAAATCTCGTGTAGCGGGATTGGACCCGGTGCATTTGGTGGATCGCTTTGATGGTGAGGCTTTCGTCGACAATTTGATGCCAGTGGAGTAGTGCGCAGCGGCATTCGAGGCTATTCGGGATGAGGAGGACCGGCTCAAGACTCCTGCACCACCTGCGATCGGGGCGATGACAACTTATCCGACTCGGGCATCAAGGACTAGTACCAGGGCGGCTACTACCGAGGCCTCCAAGATGATGGACAAGGCGATGACACTCAAGGCCGGCAAGACTATACAACGTATAACATCTAAACTAGTGATAGGATCGATTTCTTCATTTAAAGTTCCTACGCTAGCTTCTAATGAACATCTGTTGAGTGTGGCTAAAGATAGTAATGTGGCGTTGGGACCGGAGGAGAGGCCTCTGATTGCGGCTTGAACTACGTCGGTATTTCCCCAAAGAGGAAGGGATGATGCAGCACAGCTACGGTAGGTATTTCCCTCAGTGATGAGACCAAGGTTATCGAACCAGTAGGAGAACCAAGCAACACTACGTAAACAGTACCTGCACATAAAGAATAAATACTTGCAACCCGACGTGTAAAAGGGGTTGTCAATCCCTTTCGGGTAGCGGCGCCAGAAATTGGCAAATGGACGTGAGAAAATTATAATAGATTGATAGATGCAAATAAAAGCAAATAAAATTCAGCGAGGTATTTTTGGGTTTTTGGAAATATAGATCTGAAAATAAAAGATGCAAATAAATGAAAAGGCAAATAGCAATATAGATCTGAAAATATATGATGGGAAAAATAGACCCGGGGCCGTAGATTTCACTAGTGGCTTCTCTCGAGAAAAATAGCATACGGTGGGTAAAAAAAATTACTGTTGGGCAATTGATAGAACTTCAAATAATCATGACGATATCCAGGCAATGATCATTATATAGACATCACGTCCAAGATTAGTAGACCGACTCCTGTCTGCATCTACTACTATTACTCCACACATCGACCGCTATCCAGCATGCATCTAGTGTATTAAGTTCATGGAGAAATGGAGTAATGCAATAAGAACGATGACATGATGTAGACAAGATCTATTCATGTAGGAATTAGACCCCATCTTTTTTATCCTTAATGGCAACGATACATACTAGTCTTATTTCCCCTTCTGTCACTGGGATTGAGCACCGTAAGATCGAACCCATCACAAAGCACATCTTCCCATGGCAAGAAAAATCGATCTAGTCGGCCTAACTAAACCAAAGATTCGAAGAAGAAATACGAGGCTATAAGTAATCATGCATATAAGAGATCAAAAGATTCAAATAACTTTCATGGATAAAAAGATAGATCTGATCATAAACTCAAAGTTCATCGGATCCCAACAAACACACCGCAAAAAGAGTTACATCAAATAGATATCCAAGAGACCATTGTATTGAGAATCAAAAGAAAGAGAGGAAGCCATCTAGCTACTAACTACGGACCCGTAGGTCTACAATGAACTACTCACGCATCATCCGAGAGGCACCAATGAGGATGATGAACCCCTCCGTGATGGTGTCTAGATTGGATCTGTGGTTTCTGGAACTTGCGGCGACTGGAATTGTTTTTCATCGACTCCCCTAGGGTTTTTGGACGTCCAGGGTATTTATAGAGCAAAGAGGCGGTGCGAGAGGCGGCCGAGGTGGGCACAACCCACCTGGGCGCGCCTGGGCCCCTAGGCGCGTCCCTGGTGGGTTGTGCTCCCCTCGGAGCCCCCCTCAGGTACTTTCTTGGCCATCGTGTGTCTTCTGGTCCAGAAAAAATCACCAAAAAGTTTCGCTGCGTTTGGACTCCGTTTGGTATTGATTTTCTGCGAAGTAAAAAACAAGCAAAAAACAACAACTGGCACTGGGCACTATGTCAATAGGTTAGTCCCAAAAAATAATATAAAGTTGCTATAAAATGATTGTAAAACATCCAAGAATGATAATATAACAGCATGGAACAATCAAAAATTATAGATACGTTGGAGACGTATCAGCATCCCCAAGCTTAATTCCTGCTCGTCCTCGAGTAGGTAAATGATAAAAACAGAATTTTTGATGTGGAATGCTGCCTAACATGTTCATCACATATTCTTTTCTTTATAGCATGGACATTTGGACTTTTATATGATTCAAAGTAATAGTCTAGTTTTGACATGAAGATTTCAATACTCAAGCATATCAACAAACAACCATGTCTTTCAAACTATCAACACTAAAGCAAGTTATCCCTAGCCCATTATGTTCAATCATTGATCTATTCATGAAACATACTCGCATATTAGCTACACCCAATGCTCAAGTACGATCATAGTGCCCCCTAGTTGGTGCTTTATAAGAGAAGATGGATACTCAAGTAAAAAAAATAAAAATTGCATAAAGTAAATAGAAAGGCCCTTTGCAGAGGGAAGTAGGGATTTGTAGAGGTGCTAGAGCTCAAAGCGAAAAAGATAGTGATAAAAAACATTTTGGGTGGCATGCTTTTCCTGTCAACGAAAATGACCGAGTAATTCTCAACACTTTCCATGCTAGATATATCATAGGCGGTTCCCAAACAGAAAATAAAGTTTATTCCTTTTTCCACCATACTTTCACATTCCACGGCTAACCGAATCCACGGGTGCCGTCCATACCAACACTTTTCAAGGAATTTATTATTTGACAACATAAAGTAAATTCATTTTTCATTTCAGGACTGGGCATCCCTAATACCTTTACCGTACTCTCGTGCAATGACAAGTGAATAAACACTCATCTTGAGAATAACACATCTAGCATGGAAAATATTGGCCACCCCCTACCGCTTCATGAGCGGTACGAGCATACAAAAGAGAAATTTATTTTAAAATTTAGAGATGGCACATACAAATTTTCTTAGAACGGCAAAAGAATACCGCATATAGGTAGGTATAGTGGACTCATATGGCAAAACTGGGTTTATGGATTTTGGATGCACAAGTAGTGATCATACTTAGTGCAAATGAAGGCTAGCAAAAGATTAAGAAGCATCCAACCAAGAAACGAAAAATCTCATAAGCAAGCATTAAGCATAACTAACACCGAATAATGCACCACAAGTAGGATATAATTTCATTGCATAACTATTGACTTCCGTGCTTGCATAGGGAATCACAAACCTTAACATCAATATTCTTACTAAGCCATAATTACTCATTAACATGACTCACATATTATATCATCATATCGCAAAACTATTACAAGGAATCAAGTTTATTTTGTCCAATGATATTCATGAAAGTTTTTATTATATCCCTCTTGAATATCTATCACTTTGGGACTAATTTTATATGTTGCTTTTGATAGCTCAAACAAATCTAAGTGAAGAACATGAGCATAAAAAATTTCTTCTCTCAAAATAATTTAAGTGAAGCATGAGAGAGTTTCTTAAAAAAATTACTAACTCTCAAATAAATCTAAGTGAAGCATGAGAGCATTTCTTCAAAAATACTAAAGCACACCATGCTCAAAAAAGATATAAGTGAAGCACTAGATCAATTCCAAAGCTCATAAAGATTTAAGTGAAGCATAGAGAGCAATTCTAACAAATCATGGCATAATTTTGGCTCTCTCAAATAGGTATGTCCAGCAAGGATACTTGACTTAAAAAGAAAAGCAAAACAAGCAAAGACTCATATGATACGTCTCCAACGTATCTATAATTTATGAAGTATTCATGCCATGTTTACAACAATTCTATATGATTTTGGTATGATTTGATTAGAACTAACCCAGACTGATGTTTTCAGCAGAACTACCGTGGTGTCGTTTTTTGTGCAGAAATAAAAGTTCTTGGAATGGGCTGAAAATTTACGGAGAATATTTTTGGAAAATATAAAAAATATTGGAACAAAAAGATATCGGAGAGGAGTCCCGAGGCAACCACAGGGGTGGAGGGCGCGCCCCCCTCCCTTGTCGTCGCCTCGTGGGCCCCCTTGACTTGTCCCCGACGCCAACACCTCCTATAAATACCAAAACCTCTAGAAATAAACCTAGATCGGAAGTCCCGCCGCCGCAAGCCTCTGTAGCCATCGAAAACCAATCGGGAGCCCGTTCCGACACCCTGCCGGAGGGGAAACCATCACCGGTGGCCATCTTCATCATCCCGGCGGTCTACATGATGAGGAGGGAGTAGTTCACCCTCGGGGCTGAGGGTATATACCGGTAGCTATGTGTTTGATCTCTCTCTCTCTCTCTCGTGTTCCTGATTTGGCACGATCTTGATGTACCGCGAGCTTTGTTACTATAGTTGGATCATATGGTGTTTCTCCCCCTCTATCTTCTTGTGATGAATTGAGTTTTACCTTTAAGGTTTCACTATTATCGGATTGAATACTATTATGGATTTGAGAACACTTGATGTTTGTCTTGCGTGGGATACCCGTGGTGACAATGGGGTGTTCTATTGATTCACTTGATGTATGTTTTGGCACTCAACTCGCGGATTCCCGAGGTGACATTGGGGTAATCTATGCATAGGGGTTGATGCATGTTTTCGTCCTTGTTTCTTCGGTAGGAATCTTGGGGCACTCTTTGAGGATCTTTGTGTTGGATTGAATATTATGAATCTGAAGTTGTTTGATGCATATCGTATAATTGACCCACGGATACTTGTGGTGACATTGGAGTATCTAGGTGACATTAGGGTTGATTGATGTGTGTCATATGGTGTTATTTTACTACGAACTCTAGGGCTGTTTGTGACACCTATAGGAATAGCTCAATGGATTGATCGGAAAGAATAACTTTGAGGTGGTTTCGTATCCTACAAGCAATTTCATCTTATGTTCTCCGCGATAGGAACTTTGGAGTGACTTTTGTCGCACATTGAGGGATAGCCATATGATCTAATTATGTTATCATTGTTGAGAGAACTTGCACTAGTGAAAGTATGAACCCTAGGCCTTGTTTTCAAGCATTGCAATACCGTTTTCGCTCACTTTTGTTACTAGTTACCTTGCTGTTTTTATATTTTCAGATTACAAAAACCTATATCTACCATCCATATTACACTTGTATCACCATCTCTTCGCTGAACTAGTGCACTATACAATTTACCATTGTATTGGGTGTGTTGGGGGCACAAGAGACTCTTTGTTATTTGGCTGCAGGGTTGTTTGAGAGAGACCATCTTCATCCTACGCCTCCCACGGATTGATAAACCTTTGGTCATCCACTTGAGGGCAATTTGCTACTATCCTACAAAACTCTACGCTTGGAGGCCCAACACGAGTCTACAAGAAGAAGGTTGCGTAGTAGACATCAAGCTCTTTTCTGGCGCCGTTGCCGGGGAGGTTAGTGCTTGAAGGTATATCTTTAGATCTTGCAATCGAATCTGTTAGCTTCTTGTTTTATCACTAGTTTAGTCTATAAAAGAAAACTACAAAAAAAAATGGAATTGAGGTTGCCTCATATGCTTCATCTTTTTAATATCTTTCCTGAAAATGATGGAAAGGAAACATGTGCTCAAGTGTTAGAAGAAGAAGTCTATAAAATGTTTGGCACTAAATTTTTGAATGATGAGCATGATTGCAATGTTGTTAGTATGAATTCTTTGAATATCCATGATGCTAATGATATGCAAAGCTACAAGCTTGGGGATGCTATGTTTGATGAAGATGATATTTTTAGTCCCCCAAGTTTTGATGAGAATATTTATTATGATGATAGCATGCCTCCTATTTATGATGATTATATTGATGAAAGTGGGTTTGGAAGAGTGTCAACTTTAGGTAATAATGATCCCACTATTTTGGAGGGTGTTGAATCTTATTGTGATAATTATGAAAGTGGATTTGGAGAGGTCATGACTTTATTTAGTGATGAATCCACTATTTCGGAAGAAGTTTCAATTGATTATGAGAACAAAGTTGCTATGTATGATGATTATTGTGATGACATATATGCTATAAATAATAATGATAACCATGAAATTTGTCATCATGATTTTAATTTTCAATTGGATTATGCCTCACATGATAGTTATTTTGTTGAATTTGCTCCCACTATTATGAATGAGAAGAATTTTGCTTATGTGGAGAGTAGTAAAATTTTTATGCTTATGAATCATGAAAATAATGCTTTATGTGATAGTTATATTGTTGAATTCATTCATGATGCTACTGAGAATTACTATGAGAGAGGAACATATGCTTTTACATATTGCTATAATATCAAGTTTCCTCTCTATGTGTTGAGAATTTTGAAGTTATACTTGTTTTGCCTTCCTATGCTAATTGATTCTTGTTCCCATAAGTTGTTTGCTCACAAAATCCCTATGCATAGGAAGTGGGTTATACTTAAATGTGCTAGTCATATTCTTCATGATGCTCTCTTTGTGTTTCAATTCTTATCTTCTATGTGAGCATCATTGAAATCATCATGCCTAGCTAAAAAGGCATTAAAGAAAAGCGCTTGTTGGGAGACAACCCAATATTTACCCCTACTATTTTTGTGTGTTCACATGATTAATCTACTGTAGTAATCATGTTTTATAGCTTTTTTTTCAATAAAGTGCCAAGTAAAGCCTTTGGGATAGTGTGGTTGATAGTTGATTTGATTCTGTGCAAAAACAGAAACTTTTGTGTCCAGTACAGTACATAAATTCCTATATTTTACTGGAACGTTGAAAAACTCTGAATTTTTACAGAGGATTTATTTACAAATTTTCTACGTTGTCCTAATTTTTCAGAATTTTTGGAGTAACATAAGTATGAGCTTAATTCAGATCTTTACAGACTGTTCTGTTTTTGACAGATTCTGTTTTCGATGCATAGTTTGCTTGTTTCCTAGTTTCTATGGCTTATATTGCTCAATATAAATTGTAGAAATGACAGGGCACAGTAGGTATCAGGTGATAAAAATTTTGAATCTTGTCTTGACAGTACCAAAGTGAATGATTTGTTTTATCATACTAACCCATCTCATGAAGTTCCGTTAAGTTTTGTGTGATTGAAGTTTTCAAGTTTTGGGTGAGATATCGATATGAGAAGAATAAGGAGTGACAAGACCCTAAGATTGTGGATGCCCAAGGCATCCCAAGGTAATATTCAAGGAATATCCAAGCAACTAAGCTTGGGGATGCCCCGGAAGGCATCCCCTCATTCGTCTTCAATATTATCGATAACCTCACTTGGAGCTATATTTTTATTCGTCACATGATATGAGTTTTGCTTGGTGCATCATTTTATTTTATTAGTATTTGCTTGCTGTTATTTATAATAATGTTTTTCATCTTTTAGTTCAATAAAAGTGTCAAGTATAGCCTTTACCATGCTTATTTTGCAAGTCTACATGTTGCTGTTTGAAAACAGAAAGTTTTCTATTATTGTATGAATTATTATGGAAAGCCAGGACATGATAAAATCTTGAAATCTTTACACAATGAGTAAAAACAAATTTTATACAGTGTGGTAATTTTTCAGAATTTTTGGAGTTAGGGAAGTATGAGTACAATTGCACTATTTACAGACAGTCCTGTTTTGACAGATTGCTGTTGTGTTTGCATTGTTTGCATATGTTTGCTTGTTTAATGATTCTATTTGAGGATAGGAGTATTAAATATGCCGAGGAATTTAGTAGGCAATGTTTAATAATAATTTTAGTGATTTTCTACTATAGAGAATGATAAGGTTTTGCATTTGATTTATACTAACTTTTCTCACAAGTTCTTGTTGAGTTTTGTGTGCATGAAGTTTTTAAGATTTAGGGAAACCGTGATATAAAAGGAATTAAGGAGACACAAAAGCTCAAGCTTGGGGATGCCCAAGGTATCCCTAGTTAATATTTCAAGAAGTCTCAAGCATCTAAGCTTGGGGATGCCCCGGTTGGCATCAGACCTTTCTGCATCAAGAATTATCGGTTAGTATCGGTTGAGCCTAAGTTTTTGCTTCTTCACATGATGTGTGTTATTTTTAGAATGTCATTTTATTTTATTTTGCTTTCTATTTGAATAAAATACTTAAGATCTAAATTATTATTTTTGAGAGAGAGTCTTCACATAGCTACTTAATTATTTGACTACTCATTGATCTTCACTTATATCTTTTTGGAGTAGTTTGTCATTTACTCGTGTGCTTCACTTATATCCTATGAGTAAATGGTTGAATGAATTGAATATCATAAATCTGAAATTATATATGTTTCATATGCTTATCCCATGGGGAGTAATGACTTCACATATAAGAAGTATAGGTGGTAAATTTATTGAAAGTTAGCAAACATAGTATTGGTCATTTGAACAACTCATGAAAGAATATTGAAGGAAGAGAGATTTCACATATAAATATACTATCTTGGACATCTTCTATGATTGTGAGCCCCATTAATTATTTTCAAACTTGAGCATATTAGTTGAAGTTGAACAAGGAAGACAACATAATGAGTTATGCTTGGGTATATTTGTATAGAAGTTATATTTTTATGGATCGTCCAACATGTGGTGCTTGCTATTTATAATCTTTTGCTAGCCAAAATTTCTGTACTAAGCGGGAATACTGCTTCTGCATCCAAAATCCTTGAACCAAGTTTCTTCCATGAGTGTCCACCATATCTACCTATATGCGGTATTTACTTGCCGTTCCAAGTAAATTTGCATGTGCCAAACTCTAAACCTTCAAATAATAATCTGTTTTGTATGCCCGAATCGCTCATGTAGCGACTAGGGGCTATCAGTATCTTCCATGCTAGGTGGGTTATTCTCACGATGAGTGTTTATTCACTTATCATTCACGAGAGAGTGGCTGGTAATTGGGATGCCCAGTCCTATGATCAAAAGATCAAAAACTAAATTTCAAATAATTAAAAAAAACACCCCTAAGATTGTTGTTGGTATGGACGGTACCCGTTGTTTCGAATCAGCCGTGAAGTGTGATTGTTGGTGGAGGGGGAGTAAAAACTTTACCATTCTATTTGGAAACCGCCTATAATGTATCTAGCATGGAAGATAGTGAGAACTCTCGGTCGTTACGTTGACAATGAAAGCATGCCTCTCAAAATTATTTTCACCTCTGTTTTTTTAAAAACTTCGAGCTCTGGCACCTCTGCAAATCCCTGCTTCCCTCTGCGAAGGGCCTATCTTTTACTTTTATGCAAGAGTCAGTAGTATTCCTTCTCATTCCAACCTACTCTTTAGTTGGCAAGCATCATGTGATGGGGAAAGATCTAAGCATATATGGCCATTCAAATATATTTAATCATGAATTATTATTATTGAAAATTATCTATATGATAAATAAGTTAGGAGGCGAAACACTAAGCCCCTATCTTTCTCTGTGTTCGATGGATGATATTTGTTCTAAAAATATGCTTTGAGTGGTAGCAATCATGGAAGACTATATGATAGTTGAGTATGTGGAATTTGCTAAATCAAAGCTCTTACATAGGCCCTTCCTGAAAATAAGATGAATTGCAATTGTTCGATGACTGAGAAAATAGTTTATTAGTTTTCAAGAAAGTTTATTATCTATGCTTTAACATGTGAATAGCTTGCTACTTGATCATAAGAAGTTTTATGAGATGAGCTACTGTTTATGATATATAATGATGCTAGAAAAAGTGATTGAAATTATCATTGATCAAACTTGTGCACTTGCTAACATTCACACTTCATAAATTATTTCTTTTATCATTTACCTACTCGAGGACGAGCAGGAATTAAGCTTGGGGATGCTGATACGTCTCCAACGTATCTATAATTTTTGAAGTATTCATGCCATGTTTACAACAATTCTATATGATTTTGGTATGATTTGATTAGAACTAACCCGGACTGACGCTGTTTTCAGCAGAACTACCGTGGTGTCGTTTTTTGTGCAGAAATAAAAGTTCTCGGAATGGGCTGAAAATTTACGAAGAATATTTTTGGAAAATATAAAAAATACTAGAACGAAAAGATATCGGAGAGGAGTCCCGAGGCAACCACAAGGGTGGAGGGCGCGCCCCCTGCCTTGTCGTTGCCTCGTGGGCCCCCTTGACTTGTCCCCGACGACAACACCTCCTATAAATACCAAAACCTCCAGAAATAAACCTAGATTGGAAGTTCCGCCGCCGCAAGCCTTTGTAGCCACCGAAAACCAATAGGGAGCCCGTTCCGGCACCCTGCCGGAGGGGGAAACCATCACCGGTGTCCATCTTCATCATCCCGGCGGTCTCCATGACGAGGAGGGAGTAGTTCACCCTCGAGGCTGAGGGTATGTACCAGTAGCTATGTGTTTGATCTCTCTCTCTCTCTCTCGTGTTCTTGATTTGGCATGATCTTGATGTACCGCGAGCTTTGTTACTATAGTTGAATCATATGGTGTTTCTCCCCCTCTATCTTCTTGTGATGAATTGAGTTTTACCTTTAAGGTTTCACTATTATCGGATTGAATACTACTATGGATTTGAGAACACTTGATGTATGTCTTGCGTGGGATACCCGTGGTGACAATGGGGTGTTCTATTGATTCACTTGATGTATGTTTTGGCACTGAACTCATGGATTCCCGAGGTGACATTGGGGTAATCTATGCATAGGGGTTGATGCACGTTTTCGTCCTTGTTTCTCCAGTAGGACTCTTGGGGCACTCTTTGAGGATCTTTGTGTTGGATTGAATATTATGAATCTGAAGTTGTTTGATGCATATCGTATAATTGACTCACGGATACTTGTGGTGACATTGGAGTATCTAGGTGACATTAGGGTTGATTGATGTGTGTCATATGGTGTTATTTTACTACGAACTCTAGGGCTGTTTGTGACACCTATAGGAATAGCTCAATGGATTGATCGGAAAGAATAACTTTGAGGTGGTTTCGTACCCTACAAGCAATTTCATCTTATGTTCTCCGCGATAGGAACTTTGGAGTGACTTTTGTCACACGTTGAGGGATAGCCATATGATCTAATTATGTTATCATTGTTGAGAGAACTTGCACTTGAAAGTATGAACCCTAGGCCTTGTTTTCAAGCATTGCAATACCGTTTTCGCTCACTTTTGTTACTAGTTACCTTGCTGTTTTTATATTTTCATATTACAAAAACCTATATCTACCATCCATATTACACTTGTATCACGATCTCTTCGCCGAACTAGTGCACCTATACAATTTACCATTGTATTGGGTGTGTTGGGGACACAAGAGACTCTTTGTTATTTGGCTGCAGGGTTGTTTGAGAGAGACCATCTTCATCCTATGCCTCCCACGGATTGATAAACCTTAGGTCATCCACTTGAGGGAAATTTGCTACTGTCCTACAAAACTATGCGCTTGGAGGCCCAACACGAATCTACAAGAAGAAGGTTGCGTAGTAGACATCATTATATCATACAAGACGCTCCAAGCTGTAACACCCCATGTATTTAACCACAGTAATCCCATTTTGATAATGCCAAGTCAGCATGATTAACAGTGCCAAATTCTCATTTGCATCATGTTGCATTTCAACCCCCAACTCAAAATTCAAATTTAAAATACTAAGTGAAATTCAAAAGTCCACAAATATGAAAACTAAAATGTTGGTCGTGTGGCAAATATTCCATCACTAATTATGGCTGTGGACCAACAACCTTGCAAACTGAATTAATGCCCTTAACTAATTAAAGCAGGGGCTAAAATTAATTATTAAATACCTTTTCAAATTTATAAAATATTAAACTAATTTATTTGGCTGTCCAAATTAATGTGGCAGTGGTATAATACTAAATACTAATTTAGGTGTTGAAATTATATTTGAAAAAACTAAAATGAATTAAGAACTAAAACAGAAACAGAAAAAGAAAAAGGAAAAGAGAAAACAGAAAAGCTAAAACAAAAATAAAATAAAACAACCCCCCCCCCCAGGCCTCGGCCCAGCAGGCCGTCCAGGCCGCCAGGCGGCCCACTCCCCCTGGCCTATAAGGCCCCCCCGCCACCAAACCCTAACCCTAATCCCCCTCTCCTCCACTCGCGCCCCCATCTCGCCGTGCCCGCGCCTGGTGCCGCCCCGCCGCCCCACGCTGCCACGCCGTCGCCGCCACCTCGTCGCCGGATCTCGCTTCCCCGTCCCCCCCTCGACGAGCTACTCCGAGCCTCGCCGACCCCGTTCGGCTACAACGCCGGTGAGGCCCCCGGCCTCTCACCCCCATCCCCGTCATCCCGCGCACCGCGCCGGTCTCCGTGCGAGCACACGCTCGCCGCGCCCCGCATCCACCCACGCGCACGGGCCACCGCGTCCGTCCACGCTGCCGCTCGCCCTGCGCCGCTGCCCGCGCCCGCGCGCGCGTGTCCGTGATGCCAACCGCGTCGCCGCTCGCACCCTCCGCCCGCTCCGGCCCCGGCCACGCCACGACCGCGCAGCCCCGCGCCCTCCTGCCCCCACCCCCTCTGCACTGCCTCGCGTGCTCAGCCGCCGTGGCCTCGCCTTCGCCGCCTTGCCGCATCGCGCCCGCGTGCCCTGCTGCTGCTTCATTGCCGTGCCGCCTCGCCACGCTGCTGCTGCTCCACCCGCGCCGCCCCGCCGTTGCTTCGCCGTGCCGCTCACACTGGCCTCGCCCCGACCGTTCGCTCGCCGTCGCCGTGGCCTGGGCGTGCGCCCAATCGGGCTGGCACCCGCACACCCGTGCCCGCTCGCTGTGGCCTCTGGGCCACCGACAGCCGGGCCCCACCCCCTGACCCACTGACTAACGGGGCCCAGCCCCCTGAAAACGTTTAAAAGAAATTGAAAAAAAGAAAAGAAAATATAATAATAATTAATTAGTGAATTAATTAACTTAACTAATCATGTTTAATTAAACTAATTAAACCTAATAACCTAATTATCTAATTAAGCTAATTAATCTGTTAATTAGGCTAATAGTCAATGACAGCGGGCCCCACCTATCAGATTGTGCTGACGTCAGCATGATGTCATGCTGACGTCATCAACTACTGTTTCGGATAATGTTTAATTTAAATAAATAATTAAATTCCAGAAATTAATAAAAACTTTAGAAAATCATATAAAATAATCCGTAACTCCGATCGAAAAACTTTGTACATGAAAGTCGCTCAGAACGACGAGACGAATCCGGATACGCGATCCGTTCATCCGTCACACGTCCCTAGCATAGCGAACGTGCATCCGTTCCCCTCTTTTCGTCTGTCCGAAATGCCGGACCCCGGGAATACTTTCTCGGATGGTTTCCCCCTTCCCCGGTGACGTGCAACCTTACGTTAGGACACACCCGGCATTGCGTATTGTCATGTCATACATTGTGTAGCACTTGCTTGCTTAGTATTTACTGTTTCCTCCCCCTCTTCTCTCTCGATAGAGCCGGTACCGACGTAGCTCCGGAGTTCGACGACCTCTGATGACCTTGCCCTTACCGCCGAGCAACCAGGCAAGCCCCCCCTTTGATCATCCCGATATCGCCCATTCTATTTTCTCATGCTTGCATTAGAATTGCTGCTGCTACTGCTTTACCTATTCTGATGCATAGCCTGTTTATTGTAACCTGCTGTTGATAATTACCTGCATATCCTAAACTGCTTAGTATAGGCTGGGTAGAGACCTATCAGTGACCCCACTTATCCCGACTGCCTCGCTGGATTATCCGAAGACCCGATCAACGGGATTGAAGACCAGGCCCCGGCACCCCACATTACCCCCTTAGTTGTAACGACACTACAGCGTTACTATCGAGTGCCGAGGGTGATACCTCGTGTAGCACTTCTGATGTTAACTCTGTAGAGTAGCTATTCGGTCGTGGTCATCGAGGGTGATTCCTCCTTCACCGCTTCCGATAACGACGCCGTCGTACAACACCTCAAGTGTGAACCCAGCGAGGGTGATTCCTCCGAGTTCACCTTGACAGATACATCGAGTGAGAATTCAACGAGGGTGATACCTCGGATTCCTCTGATGTTATGGACACACGGGTACTTGGAACTTTACACTGTTACTTGGATAGGCGGGTCGACCCTGAGGGGTATCCGCGTGCGCCTGAGAGGCGAGTGTTGTGAAGACGGGTGCCTGTATGGTGCCCGAGTGATGAATACGAGGCGCGGCCGGGCATTCTTAACCCTTGCAGCAAGTCCTCGAGACGGGGCGACGGGGTCACATCTTTCGTGAGTCTCTACTCGTTACCGCAAGCCCTAGTCCATTAACGATTTGGATATTTGATCCGAGCAGGTCTCTGGCCTGATAGCACTAACCATCATGTGGGCATAGTATGGGCGTTCTGCATGGTAGCATCAGCCAAAAGCTCTGTCAGACGTCTAGTTCAGCCTTGCGGCCGGGACGGACCGGCGCCCCCCTGGTGCCTGGCTTCCCCCTGCACGCAACGACTCGGAGTGCACAGGGCGATGGCCCAAGACCTTTGAGTGCTTAGGATGTAGACCGGCAGGGACCTCTCTGCTGAGCTCTAGGTAGGGCTGCGGTGTGTCGTTTGGTCGAGGCCGGGCATGGCCCAGGAAAGTGTGTCCGGCCGGAGTTAATCGAGCGTGTTGGGTAAGTTGGTGCACCCCTGCAGGGAAGAACACTTCTATCGATAGCCTGTCCTACGGTAAAGGACACTCGGAGTTGTATCCTGATTGATACAATTAGAACTGGATACTTGGATACTATGGCTCTGGGATTGCTTCTCGCAGGGAGTTGGGAAGGGATCTCAGGACGAGGTTGATGACTGTATGGCTCTGGGATTGCTTTCTCGCAGGGAGTCGAGAAAGGATCTCTGGGTGAGGTTGAGACTTAATGATACTGCTACATTATATGGTACTGTCTACACTCTTCTAATGCTGCAAGACCTCTGAAGATGCTAGTCTTCGATAGGGCTATGCCTCCTCTCTATTCTGGCATTTCTGCAGCCCAGTCCACATATACAGCCCCCCTTTGAAAATGTTGCATATGTAGTGTAGATCCTTGCTTGCTGAGTACTTCTGAGTACTCACGGTTTCTTTGTTTTCCTTTTCTCCCCATATCAGTTTGTCGTGACCAGAGGACGGAGCCCCTGAGACAGATGCCCCGTCGATCGCTACTACTACCCCGAGGATGGATACTACTATGAGTTGACTGACGACCAGGAGTAGGATCGGAGGGTCCCAGGCAGGAGGCCTACGCCTTTCGATCGTAGTGTTTTATTTTTTCCCCGCCTTTCTAAAGGCCTTTCTGTTTCTGTTTCATATCTGTACTCAGATATCTGATGCTTCCGCTGACACTTGTTCGCAAGCTTATGTATTCGAGCCCTCGAGGCCCCTGGCTTGTAATATAAAGCTTGTATGACTTTATTTATGTTTTAGAGTTGTGTTGTGATATCTTCCCGTGAGTCCTTAGGCTTGATCGTGTGCATTTGCGTGTATGATTAGTGCACGATTGAGCCGGGGGCGTCACAAGTTGGTATCACAGCCGACTGCCTGTAGGAATCCCCCTTTCCAACTCCTTGGCCGAAGTTGAGTCTAGTGGTCCAAAACTGTTTTACTAACTTGGCTGTGTGGCTTACGGGCCCACGTCACCAATTGGGTGGTATTAGGATCTTTTACTCCTCGACCTTTACTCTGGGACTCTGATCTCTCTTCTATTCGGGTTAAAATTTTACTAACCCCAACATTAGGTTCTCGTGATCACATCCACCCGGTGTTCTGGAATTACCCCTCCTTTCTTCAAGATTGTGGGCCAGGTTCTACTTGCAGGATCCTCTTATCGAGGGCACCCTGTGTTTCACTTGCAGATTCCTCGCCCCAATAGTTTTCTCCAATGTTGATGTAGCCTTTGCTATGTCTCATTGTGTAATTCCCTACCGCGTGCCTGCGCGCTGCCTAGATGTCTAGCCCTCCCCTTTCAACTGTCGTAATGCCGGATTGTAAATCTAGGCTATGTGCGGATTTGAATGTCTGGCGCGAATATGATGAAGTGTCTACTGCACCTCCTTCTGTTGTGCGTGTTACTTCATGAATCATTCCATACACTTGCAGTTCTTCTTGCTAAACTGCCCCTGTTGATTTGGCAGGATGGCTGACGATCCCCCCCCCTCCACCTTATATTGCCGCAATGATGCAGCAGTTTGAATTGAACCGTCAGCTCAACGAGAGTCTGGTAAGACGTTTGGAACGCAACGAGGCTCGCCAGGAGCCTGGACCGATCTCGCTGCCAGAATTTGTGTGCCTCAATCCGTCCGTTTTCCGCAACTCCACCAATCCTATGGATGCTGATGATTGGCTTCGTGACATCCTGTTTGAGATGGAGTCAGCTAATGTTGCCCCTGACAGTTACGTCACCTTTGCGACATTCCACCTGAAGGGCCCAGCTGCTCAATGGTGGGAAAGCCACAAGGGTATGTTGCCTGCTGAAACTGTAACCACTTGGCAGGAATTTCAGTCAGCTTTTCATGCACGTTACATTCCTCAAGGTCTGATGGACCAGAAGAAGCAGGAGTTCCGTAAACTCTCTCAGGGTAAAATGACTGTGGATGAATATCAGAGGAAATTCCTTGAATTATCCCGCTATGCTGCGGATGTCGTCGACACCGACACTCGCAAGCAGGAGAAATTCCGTGAAGGACTACGTACTGATATAAAACTTGCACTTGTTGTCCATGATTTCACAGACTTCGCAACGCTTGTCAGCAAATCTTTCCAAGTTGAAATAGCTCTGACTGAATACCAGGAGTCACTCAAGCGCACTCATGAAGCTGACTCAACCACGGGTCAGCCTATTCAGAAACGTTGAGTCTGGATCCCACACAATGTTCATCATCAACCTGCTCCAACAACAAGGCTGTCTTATGTTGCACCTCGACTGCCTTCACCGCCAAGACAGCTAACGGTTCATGATGGACCGCCTAATGTTATGGCTTCTCCTCAGGATGTACCACGTCCTCCTGATGGTCGTCCGAAGGGCCATCGAACCCATCATTGCAGAAATCGTAAGGCCAGGATGTCTGCTATGGCCCGAGGCCAGGTTACTCACGTCAAAATGGGAGAAGCTCGTGAGTCTCCAAAAATCGTGATGGGAACTCTGTCAGTTAATTCAGTTGCAGCTTCTGTTCTCTTTGATTCCGGGGCATCACATTCCTTTGTGTCTCAACAATTTGCTCAGCGACATGAGCTATCTCTAGAATTATTGCCCACACCATTAGAGATTATCACTCCCCGTTCCAGGTGGCAAACCAAGATGGTAAGTCACAACAATCAGATCAAAATTGAAGGGTTGATGTTCTCTGCTTCCCTTATTGCTCTTGGACCTTCCGACATAGACATCATTCTCGGTATGGACTGGTTGACCGCCCATAATGCTTTGATTGACTGTGCCACTAAGAAAGTCCAACTTACCCATTCTTCGGGCCAGACAGTCAGATACTCAGCCCGAATAGCTCAAGATGCTGAGAGCCAGATATATGTTCTGAATGCATTAAATGCTTCACCTCTTGAAGGCATCGAGAACGTTCCAGTTGTTTGTGATTTTCAAGATGTATCTCCAGAAGAACTTCCAGGAATACCCCCTGCTAGAGCTGTCGAGTTCATCATTGACTTGAAACCTGGCACTACCCCTATTGCGAAGCGTCCTTATAAAATGCCTCCGCATCATCTTCTCGAGCTTAAGGAAGAAATCGACACGTCACTTAAGGAGGGCTTCATCCGCCCCAGTTCCTCCGCTTGGGGAGCACCTTCACTCTTCGTTAAGAAGAAGGATGGAACTAACCGATTGGTTCAGGATTATCAGCCCATTAACCAAGCCACAATCCAGAACAAATATCCGCTTCCTCGGATCAATGATTTGTATGATCAACTTGCTGGATCATCGGTATTCTCTAAACTTGATTTGAGGTTGGGTTACCATCAGATCCTTGTTCGTGAAGAGGATATTCCCAAGACTGCATTTGTTACTCGTTATGGCTCCTACGAGTACACTGTCATGTCATTTGGCTTAACAAATGCTCCAGCCACATTCTCCCGTCTGATGAATTATATATTCATGGATTACCTCGACAAGTTCGTCGTGGTATATCTAGATGATATTCTGGTTTATTCAAAGAATGAGGAAGAACATGCTGAACACCTCCGTCTTGTACTGGAAAGACTCCGAGAACACCAGCTGTATGCCAAATACTCCAAATGTGAATTCTGGCTTTCTGAAGTAACCTACCTTGGTCATGTGATTTCCAAGGATGGAATTGCTGTTAACCCAGAACGAGTTCAGGCTATTCTGGACTGGACTCCTCCAAAGAACGTCAAGCAAGTCAGAAGTTTTCTCGGCCTTGCAAGCTATTGCCGTCGGTTTGTTGAGAACTTTTCCAAGATTGCTAAGCCTTTGACTGGTCTGCTTCACAAGGGCGTTAAGTTTGATTGGACAGAAAAATGTCAGGAAAATTTCCAGACACTCAAAGACAAGCTGACATCTGCCCCAGTACTATCTCCTCTAGATACCCGCAAAGACTTTGTGATTTATTGTGATGCATCCCGTGAAGGATTAGGCTGTGTCCTAATGCAAGAGCGTAAAGTGATTGCTTATGGCTCTCGTCAGTTGCGCCCACATGAAGAGAATTATCCGGTACATGATCTAGAACTAGCTGTTGTCATCTATGCACTGCAGTTGTGGCGACATTACCTTCTCGGTAATCGTTGCGAGATCTACATGGATCATAAAAGTCTGAAGTACTTGTTCACTCAGCCATCTCTAAACCTCCATCAGCAAAGATGGATGGAGGCCATTGCGGACTATGATTTGGGTATTTCCTATACCCCTGGCAAGGCTAACGTGATGGCTGATGCCTTAAGCCGCAAGTCCTATTGCGACAACCTCATGGTAAGGCGAGCTCAACCTCGTCTTTTTGAAGAACTGCGCAAGCTGAATCTGCGTATTGTTCCACAGGGCTCTCTAGGTAACCTTGTGATACAACCAGATCTTGAGAAAGCTGTTAAGAATGTGCAAGCTAAAGATGCTGAAATTGATCTGATGAAGAAAGACCTTCACCTTGTAAAGTACAGGGATTTCTCGCTGTCTGAAGATGGAACCTTGTATTTCAGAAACCGCATTGTCGTACCTCGCTTCGAGCTTATGACCGACAAGGTCATGAAGGAGGCACATGATACCCCGCTATCTATTCATCCGGGTAGCACCAAGATGTATCGTGATCTCCGTCAAAGGTACTGGTGGTCTAAAATGAAGCAGGACATTGCTCGTTATGTTGCTGAATGTGATGTGTGTCGTCGCGTTAAAGCAGAACATCAGAAACCAGCTGGAATTCTGCAACCACTTCCTATTCCTCTATGGAAATGGGATAAGGTTCAGATGGATTTCGTTACAGGACTTCCCATGTCACAGAAGGGTCACGATGCTATTCTTGTCGTTGTCGATCAACTTTCCAAAGTTGCACACTTTCTGCCTGTCAAAGAGACTATCACTGCTAGTCAGTTAGCAGAGTTGTATATCTCCAGAATTGTTTCACTCCACGGTATTCCGAAGGAGATCAGTTCGGACTGTGGCGGTCTTTTCACCTCAAAATTCTGGGAAAGTTTCCAAACAGCTATGGGAACTCATATTACCTGGAGTTCAGCTTATCACCCCCAATCCCAAGGCCAAGTCGAACGAGTCAATCAAGTGCTTGAAGACATGCTTCGAGCTTGTGTCATATTGTTCGGTAAGAAGTGGGAAGAATCTCTCCCATATGCCGAGTTCTCTTATAACAACAGCTATCAAGCCAGCTTGAAAATGGCCCCCTTCGAAGTTCTATATGGACGTAAGTGTCGAACCCCTCTGAATTGGTCAGAAACTGGGGAACGGCCGCTCGTGGGTCCGGATATTATTCAACACGCCGAAGAACAAGTTCGTATTGTCCGGGAAAATCTCAAGGCGGCTCAGGACCGCCAGAAGAGAAACTATGATCGCAAACGATGGGGTTTGACTTATCAACCTGGTGATCAAGCTTATCTTCGTGTCACTCCTATGAAGGGCACTCACTGTTTTGGAATCAAGGGCAAGTTAGCTCCACGCTACATTGGTCCTTTCCGCATAATTGCTAGGCATGGTCAGGTGGCATATAAATTGGAATTGCCGCCGCAATTCTCTCATATCCACGACGTCTTCCATGTGTCGCAACTTCGTCGTTGCTTCAAGGAATCTCCGCACCGAGCAGTGGATCACGAGGTGCTCGAATTGCAAGATGACCTATCTTATAAGGAGCATCCGATCCGTATTCTCGATGAAGCTGAACGTCGGACCCGTCAGAAGGTTACCAAGTTCCTCAAAGTGCAGTGGTCAAATCATACTGAAGATGAAGCCACTTGGGAACGCGAGGATAGTCTTCGTGCGGAATACACCGAACTTTTTCCTTCTACCTCTTAATTCTCGGGACGAGAATTCTTGTTAGTAGAGGAGATTTGTAACACCCCATGTATTTAACCACAGTAATCCCATTTTGATAATGCCAAGTCAGCATGATTAACAGTGCCAAATTCTCATTTGCATCATGTTGCATTTCAACCCCCAACTCAAAATTCAAATTTAAAATACTAAGTGAAATTCAAAAGTCCACAAATATGAAAACTAAAATATTGGTCGTGTGGCAAATATTCCATCACTAATTATGGCTGTGGACCAACAAC
This sequence comes from Thinopyrum elongatum, assembly GCA_011799875.1. Lineage (NCBI taxonomy): Eukaryota > Viridiplantae > Streptophyta > Magnoliopsida > Poales > Poaceae > Thinopyrum > Thinopyrum elongatum. The sequence continues at coordinate 523,926,381 of CM022299.1, forward strand.
CTTGCAAAGTGAATTAATGCCCTTAACTAATTAAAGCAGGGGCTAAAAATAATTATTAAATACCTTTTCAGATTTATAAAATATTAAACTAATTTATTGGGCTGTCCAAATTAATGTGGCAGTGGTATAATACTAAATACTAATTTAGGTGTTGAAATTATATTTTACAAAACTAAAATGAATTAAGAACTAAAACAGAAACAGAAAAAGAAAAAAGAAAAGAGAAAACAGAAAAGCTAAAACAAAAATAAAATAAAACAAACCCCCCCTGGGCCTCGGCCCAGCAGGCCGTCCAGGCCGCCAGGCCGGCCCACTCCCCCTGGCCTATAAGGCCCCCCCCCCCGCACCAAACCCTACCCTAATCCAATTCCCCCACTCGCGCCCCCATCTCACCGTGCCCGCGCCCGGTGCCGCCCCGCCGCCCGACGCTGCCACGCCGTCGCCGCCGCCTCGTCGCCAGATCTCGCTTCCCCGTCCCCCCCTCGACGAGCTACTCCGAGCCTCGCCGACCCCGTTCGGCTACAACGCCGGTGAGGCCCCCGGCCTCTCACCCCCGTCCCCGTCATCCCGCGCACCGCGCCGGTCTCCGTGCGAGCACACACGCTCGCCGCGCCCCGCATCCACCCACGCGCACGGGCCACCGCGTTCGTCCACGCTGCCGCTCGCCCTGCGCCGCTGCCCGCGCCCGCGCGCGCGTGTCCGTGATGCCAACCGCGTCGCCGCTCGCACCCTCCGCCCGCTCCGGCCCCGGCCACGCCACGACCGCGCAGCCCCGCGCCCTCCTGCCCCCCCCTCTGCACTGCCTCGCGTGCTCAGCCGCCGTGGCCTCACCTTCGCCGCCTTGCCGCAGCGCGCCTGCGTGCCCTGCTGCTGCTTCGTTATCGCGCCGCCTCGCCACGCTGCTGCTGCTCCACCCGCGCCGCCCCGCCATTGCTTCGCCGTGCCGCTCGCACTGGCCTCGCCCCGGCCGTTCGCTCGCCGTCGCCGTGGCCTGGGCGTGCGCCCAATCGGGCTGGCGCCCGCACGCCCGTGCCCGCTCTTTGTGTCCTCTGGGCCACCGACAGCCGGGCCCCACCCACTGACTAACGGGGCCCAGCCCCCTAAAAACGTTTAAAAGAAATTAAAAAAAAGAAAAGAAAATATAATAATAATTAATTCGTTAATTCGTGAATTAATTAACTTAACTAATCATGTTTAATTAAACTTAATTAACCTAATTATCTAATTAAGCTAATTAATCTGTTAATTAGGCTAATAGTCAATGACAGCGGGCCCCACCTGTCAGATTGTGCTGATGTCAGCATGATGTCATACTGACGTCATCAACTACTATTTCGGATAATGTTTAATTTAAATAAATAATTAAATTCCAGAAATTAATAAAAACTTTAGAAAATCATATAAAATAATCCGTAACTCTGATCGAAAAACTTTGTACATGAAAGTCGCTCAGAACGACGAGACGAATCCGGATACGCGATCCGTTCGTCCGTCACACGTCCCTAGCATAGCAAACGTGCATCCGTTCCCCTCTTTTCGTCTGTCCGAAATGCCGGACCCCGGGAATACTTTCCCGGATGGTTTCCCCCTTCCCCGGTGACGTGCAACCTTACGTTAGGACACACCCGGCACTGCGTATTGTCATGTCATACATTGTGTAGCACTTGCTTGCTTAGTATTTACTGTTTCCTCCCCCTCTTCTCTCTCGATAGAGCCGGTACCGACGCAGCTCCGGAGTTCGACGACCCCTGAAGACCTTGCCCTTGCCGCCGAGCAACCAGGCAAGCCCCCCCTTTGATCATCCCGATATCATCCATTCTATTTTCTCATGCTTGCATTAGAATTGCTGCTGCTACTGCTTTACCTATTCTGATGCATATCTTGTTTATTATAACCTGCTGTTGATAATTACCTGCATATCCTAAACTGCTTAGTATAGGCTCGGTAGAGACCTATCATTGACCCCACTTATCCCGACTGCCCCGCTGGATTATCCGAAGACCCGATCAACGGGATTGAAGACCAGGCCCCGGCACCCCACATTACCCCCTTAGTTGTAACGACACTACAACGTTACTATCGAGTGCCGAGGGTGAAACCTTGTGTAGCACTTCTGATGTTAACTCTGTAGAGTAGCTATTTGGTCGTGGTCATCGAGGGTGATTCCTCCTTCACCGCTTCCGATAACGATGCCGTCGTACAACACCTCAAGTGTGAACCCAGCGAGGGTGATTCCTCCGAGTTCACCTTGACGGATACATCGAGTGAGAATTCAACGAGGGTGATACCTCGGATTCCTCTGATGTTATGGACACACGGATACTTGGAACTTTACACTGTTACTTGGATAGGCGGGTCGACCCTGAGGGGTACCCGCGTGCGCCTGAGAGGTGAGTGTTGTGAAGACGGGTGCCTGTATGGTGCCCGAGTGATGAATACGAGGCGCGGCCGGGCATTCTTAACCCTTGCAGCAAGTCCTCGAGACGGGGCGACGGGGTCACATCTTTCGTGAGTCTCTGCTCGTTACCGCAAGCCCTATTCCATTAACGATTTGGATATTTGATCCAAGTAGGTCTCTGGCCTGATAGCACTAACCATCACGTGGGCATAGTATGGGCGTTCTGCATCATAGCATCAGCCGAAAGCTCTGTCAGACGTCTAGTTTAGCCTTGCGGCCGGGACGGACCGGCGCCCCCCTGGTGCCTGGCTTCCCCCTGCACGCAACGACTCAGAGTGCACAGGGCGATGGCCCAAGACCTCTGAGTGCTTAGGATGTAGACCGGCGGGGACCTCTCTGCTGAGCTCTAGGTAGGGCTGCGGTGTGTCGTTTGGCCGAGGCCGGGCATGACCCAGGAAAGTGTGTCCGGCCGGAGTTAATCGAGCGTGTTGGGTAAGTTGGTGCACCCCTGCAGGGAAGAATACTTCTATCGATAGCCTGTCCTACGATAAAGGACACTCGGAGTTGTATCCTGATTGATACAATTAGAACTGGATACTTGGATACTATGGCTCTGGGATTGCTTCTCGCAGGGAGTCGAGAAGGGATCTCAGGACGAGCTTGATGACTGTATGGCTCTGGGATTGCTTTCTCGCAGGGAGTCGAGAAAGGATCTCTGGGTGAGGTTGAGACTTAATGATACTGCTACATTATATGGTACTGTCTACACTCTTCTAGTGCTGCAAGACCTCTGAAGATGCTAGCCTTCGATAGGACTAGGCCTCCTCTCTATTCTGGCATTTCTGCAGCCCAGTCCACATATACAGCCCCCCTTTGAAAATGTTGCATATGTAGTGTAGATCCTTGCTTGCTGAGTACTCACGGTTGCTTTGTTTTCCTTTTCTCCCCATATCAGTTTGTCGTGACCAGAGGACGGAGCCCCTGAGACAGATGCCCCGTCGATCGCTACTACTACCCCGAGGATGGATACTACTACGAGTTGACTGACGACCAGGAGTAGGATCGGAGGGTCCCAGGCAGGAGGCCTACGCCTTTTGATCGTAGTGTTTTATTTTTGCCCCGCCTTTCTAAAGGCCTTTCTGTTTCTGTTTCATATCTGTACTCAGATATCTGATGCTTCCGCTGACGCTTGTTCGCAAGCTTATGTATTCGAGCCCTCGAGGCCCCTGGCTTGTAATATAAAGCTTGTATGACTTTATTTATGTTTTAGAGTTGTGTTGTGATATCTTCCCGTGAGTCCTTAGGCTTGATCACGTGCATTTGCGTGTATGATTAGTGCATGATTGAGCCGGGGGCGTCACACAAGCAAAACTCATGATATGTGATGAATAAAAATATAGCTCCAAGTAAAATACCGATGGTCGTTAGAAGAAAGAGGGGATGCCACTCGGGGCATCCCCAAGCTTAGTTGCTTGTTCCTCTTTTGGATAATAACTTGGGGTGCCATGGGGCATCCCCAAGCTTAGGCTCTTCTTACTCCTTATTCCTTCATCCATCGTGATCTCATCCAAAACTTGAAAACTTCAATCACACAAAACTCAACAAAACCTTCGTGAGATCCGTTAGCATAACAAAGCAAATCACAACTATAAGTACTGTTGCAAACCCATTCATATTTTATTTTTGCATTATATCTACTGTATTCCAACTTTGCTATAGCTTATACCCTCCAATACAAACCATAGATTCATCGAAATAAACACACAACGCAAAGAAAACATAATCTGTCAAAAACAGAACAGTCTGTAGCAATCTGAATACTTCGTATACTTCTGTAACTCCAAAAATTCTGAAAGATCAGGAAAACGTAGGAAATTTGTCTATCAATCTTGTGTAAAAAATTCAGAATTTTTCCTTGCTTCTGTGAATTTCTAAAATTATTTTACTGGACGCAAAAGTTTCTGTTTTTCAACAAGATCAAATCAACTATCACCCAACATGATCCCAAAGGCTTTGCTTGGCACAAACACTAATTAAAACATAAAAAACACAATCATAACAGTAGCATAATTGTGCAAACACTCAAGAACAGAAAGAAAAATACAAAAATAAATTTATTCATTGGGTTGCCTCCCAACAAGCGCTATCGTTTTATGCCCCTAGCTAGGCATAATGCATAGATCTAAGTGTTGCCATCTTTATTTTCCAACTCCTCAACCAAACACTAAGAATTCTTCAAAGATTTAGCATACATATTTTTAGTAACAATGCTTCTAGGAATGAGATTGAAAAATTCCTTCTTATAAAGAGGGTCTTTTATCACTTCAACAAAAATTTGGGTGAATACTAATCATCTTAAGATCTCTTTTATTACTATTATTAGAAGTTTCACCCTTGTTCTTAGTAATTTGAGTGGTCTTGCTAATTTTTACCGGAGTTTTTTCAATAGTTTTAGCGGAAGCAAAAGCCGTACTTAGATTACTAAAGATTTCTTCCAATTTATCGATCCGAGACGGGTTTTCTTCTATTCTTTCATGAATTACGGTGTCCTTTTCTTTTAACAACTTAAGAACCTCTCTCGCTTTTGACCCAATTTTACTCACAAAATTATGCATCTTTTTATCCAAGTTCTCAATGTGTTCTTCGGTAAGCATTTTCTTTTCAATAGCATCTAGCCTTTCCATAACATGCTCGAGAGTTAAATTTGTTTCATTAATCATGAGAGGTGGTGATCCCACTAAATTTCCCATAGCATTAAAAGCATCAAGAGAGGGACACTTCAAGAAATTTCCACCGGTAATCGTATCAAGGATGAATCTATACCAAGTAGTGATACCCACATAAAAACATCGAAGAAGAACAACGGTAGATTGCTTATGAATAGATCTATTATGGGCATTGCAAATCCTATACCAAGCATCTTTTAAATTCTCCCCTCCCCTTTGCTTAAAGTTAAGAACCTCGTTCTCGGGGGTGCATGCAATAGAGGAAGAACTATCCATAACGGCAGAAAGTGACAAACAAAATTGCACACAAAAATAGATCTGACGAGAAAACGGCGAACGAAAAAGAGGGCGAATAAAACGGCAAATTTTGGTGAAGTGGGGGAGATTGAAACGAGAGGCAAATGGCAAATAATGTAAATTGCAAGGAGATGAGATTTGTGATTAGGAACCTGGTAGATGTTGATGATGTCTCCCCGGCAACGGCGCCAGAAATTGGCGAGTTGTCGGGAGACTATCTTGACTTGATCCTCCCCGGCAACGGCGCCAGAAATTCCTTTTGATTGCGGCTTGAACTACGTCGGTATTTTCCCAAAGAGGAAGGGATGATGCAGCACAGCTACGGTAGGTATTTCCCTCAGTGATGAGACCAAGGTTATCGAACCAGTAGGAGAACCAAGCAACACTATGTAAACAGTACCTGCACACAAAGAACAAATACTTGCAACCCGATGTGTAAAAGGGGTTGTCAATCCCTTTCGGGTAACGGCGCCAGAAATTGGCAAACGGACGTGAGAAAATTATAATAGATTGATAGATGCAAATAAAAGCAAATAAAATTCAGCGAGGTATTTTTGGGTTTTTGGAAATATAGATCTGAAAATAAAAGATGCAAATAAATGAAAAGGCAAATAGCAATATAGATCTAAAAATATATGATGGGAAAAATAGACCCGGGGCCGTAGATTTCACTAGTGGCTTCTCTCGAGAAAAATAGCATACGGTGGGTAAACAAATTACTGTTGGGCAATTGATAGAACTTCAAATAATCATGACGATATCCAGGCAATGATCATTATATAGGCATCACGTCCAAGATTAGTAGACCGACTCCTGCCTGCATCTACTACTATTACTCCACACATCGACCACTATCCAGCATGCATCTAGTGTATTAAGTTCATGGAGAAACAGAGTAATGCAATAAGAACGATGACATGATGTAGACAAGATCTATTCATGTAGGAATTAGACCCCATCTTGTTATCCTTAATGGCAACGATACATACGTGTCATTTCCCCTTCTGACACTGGGATTGAGCACCGTAAGATCGAACCCATCACAAAGCACCTCTTCCCATGGCAAGAAAAATCGATCTAGTTGGCCTAACTAAACCAAAGATTCGAAGAAGAAATACGAGGCTATAAGTAATCATGCATATAAGAGATCAAAAGATTCAAATAACTTTCATGGATAAAAAGATAGATCTGATCATAAACTCAAAGTTCATCGGATCCCAACAAACACACCGCAAAATGAGTTACATCAAATAGATCTTCAAGAGACCATTGTATTGAGAATCAAAAGAGAGAGAGGAAGCCATCTAGCTACTAACTACGGACCCGTAGGTCTACAATGAACTACTCACGCATCATCGGAGAGGCACCAATGAGGATGATGAACCTCTCCGTGATGGTGTCTAGATTCGATCTGTGGTTTCTGGAACTTGCGGCGTCTGAAATTGTTTTTCTTCGACTCCCCTAGGGTTTTTGGACGTCCAGGGTATTTATAGAGCAAAGAGGCGGTGCGGGAGGCGGCCGAGGTGGGCACAACCCACCTGGGCGCGCCTGGGCCCCCAGGCGCGCCCTGGTGGGTTGTGCTCCCCTCGGAGCCCCCCTCAGGTACTTTCTTGGCCCATCGTGTGTCTTCTTGTCCAGAAAAAATCACCAAAAAGTTTCGCTGCGTTTGGACTCCGTTTGGTATTGATTTTCTGCGAAGTAAAAAACAAGCAAAAAACAGCAACTGGCACTAGGCACTATGTCAATAGGTTAGTCCCAAAAAATGATATAAAGTTGCTATAAAATTATTGTAAAACATCCAAGAATGATAATATAACAGCATGGAACAATCAAAAATTATAGATATGTTAGAGACATATCAGCCTCCCTTGGAGGTGCTTGACTGCTTCCGGGCACAATAGGAGGCCCAAGCGACTATTGCCGAGGCCATAGCGCATCGAGACTTGGGTCGGACGATACAAGTGGAGGCCCTGGTTGAGACACGGGCACAGGATCCGGGGAAGAATGCCAGGGAGACGGCAGCGCCCTCCGGTCATGGTGCTTCGGGTCAGGGCCGGGGCAGAGGACGCGGCAGGGCCAGGGACCGAGGTCGTGGCAGGCCGGCCCAAAGCAGGGAGGTGCCAATGGAGGAGGGGGCAAGGGCCCGATCCCCCTTGGAGTCACAATGAGAGGCATCTTTTGGAATTTAAGGGGGTTTGGGCAGCGGGATCGTCGAAGGCAACTAATTGAGTATATTCGGGAGCAGCATCTCAATTTTGTTGGGCTGCAAGAAATGATCCGCTCCTCCTTCTCACAAATAGAGGTGGATACACTTGGGGGTTCCACGGATTTTCATTGGGAATGGGTGCTGGCCATGGGACGATCGGGAGGGATTCTCTTGGGCCTTAAAAGAGAATCCTTTGATGGGATTTCATTCTCGAGGGGGGAATTTTTCCTGGGTGCAGAAGCGACCCAAAAAAACAATAATTTCAAATGGGAGCTCTTAGTCTATTGGGTGGTGGACCATTCAAGGTCCTTGGACTTTTTGCGGGAAATATATGATAAGGTTTCCAATTCACTGAACCCCTGGGTCATTGGAGGGAATTTCAACCTAATAAGGAGGGCCGAGGATAAAAGCGACTGGAGGATAAATAACCAAGGCATGGTGGATATTTTCAATAACTGGGTGACGGATCTAGAGCTAATCGAGTTGCAGCGGGCAGGGGCTCGCTTTACATGGACAAATAATCAAGAAAGCCTGGTCCGATGTGTGTTAGACCAGGTCTTCATTTCGACGGAGTGGGAGACAAAATTCCCGTCTTGTTCCCTGCCGCGGCAGATACTTATCTTGGATCAAACCATTGTTCGCTCATCTTGAACTCTGGCGAGGAGAATCGTCACCCGCCGAAGCGCTTCTTTTTCGAGCATCAGTAGCTGCTACAACCAGGTTTTGTTGAGAGGATGCCTAACATCTAGGAGGATGCAAGGGCGAACCGGCCGCACCGTTATGGGCCTGTGTGTGATGCGTTACATGAGTGGCAACAATGTATCCGTAGATCGCGCCACCATCTTAGGGGATGGGGGTTAATGTGGGTAGCTAGACGAGGGCCCGGAAGGAAGCACTGATGATAGAGGTGAGGGACCTTGATGCCAAGGCAGATATGGTGGGGCTATCTAACGAGGAATGGGCAAGAAGATACGCGGCGGAGGATGAGATGGTATTCATCCTAACGTGTGAGGATATATATTGGCAACAGAGAGGGCAACAACGATGGATCCTTAAGGGTGATGCGAGCACGTGATTTTTCCGTGCCGTGGCAAATGGGCGCCGTCGTCGATGTACGATTACGAACCTAAGGGAGGGGGAAATGATATATTTCGAGAGCGCAGACCTACGAACACATATCGATGGTTTTTATAGAGAACTAACGGGATCTACATCAGGAGGGGCGGCATCATTAGGTCCGAATATGTGGGTGGGACCAAGGAGGGTGTCCTCGATACATAATCAGGAGCTCACTCGACCATTCTCTTTCGAGGAAATAACAAGCAATCTTAAAGCCATGAGGGCGTATATCTCTCCCGGACCATATGGATTCCTGATTGTATTCTATAAAAAAAATTGGAGCCTGCTAGGGCCTCCGTTTGTCAACCTGGTGCACGAATTTACCTTGGGAAGGATTGATGTGAAGTGTCTAAACTATTAGGTTTTAGCGCTTATCCCGAAGGTCCAGGGTGCGGACAATATTAGACAATATCGCCCAATCACGCTCATTAATGTGAGCTTTAGACTATTGACAAAGGGGTTTGCGGCTCGGCTCGCTCCGGTCGCTAACAAGGTGATTGACCCGAGCCAAACTGCCATCATACGAGGCCGAAGTATTCTAGACGATGTGGCAGTGCTCCACGAGGTCCTGCATGAGATCAGGCTAACCAAAGAAGAGGTGTTTATCCTTAAGATCGATTTTGAGAAAGTGTAGGATAGGGTGAGGTGGGAGTTCCTTCAGGAGGTACTATGGGAGAAGGGCTTCGATCCATTATGGATTAGTTGGATGCGTCAACTTGTCAGAGGGGGCCAGACGGCTGTCAACATTAACGACCAGATTGGCTCTTACTTTAGAAATAAACACGGAGTCCGACAAGGAGACCCAATTTCGCCCCTCCCTTTTAATATAGTTGTCGACGCTCTGGTAGGGATCCTTGACCGAGCCAAGGCAGCAGGGCACATCTCTGGGTAGCGTCCAATATCATTCCAGGAGGGATATCGGACCTACAATATGCGGATGATACTCTCATCTTTATTAGGAACTCTGAGAGGGAGATCGTTAACCTCAAATTCCTACTTATGTGCTTCGAGGAGATGTCGGGCCTAAAAGTCAACTTTGACAAGAGTGAGGCATTTGTCACGGGTGGTGACCTAGAATCTTAACTTCGTGCTGCACACATGATGAATTGTGAGTCAGGGTCAATTCTGATGAAATACTTAGGCATGCCAATATCATCAAGGGCACTTACAATGGGGGAATTCCAGCTGGTAGTAGATAAGACCGTGGCTAGGGTGGAGCCATGGCAGGGAAAGCTGTTGGCGTTGGGGGGATGACTTGTTCTTATAAATGACTGTTTAACAAACATTCCTATGTTTGTTATGGGTTTCTATCTTCTCCAAGACGGGGTTCACGATAAGCTGAATTGGGTGAGATCTCGCTTCTTTTGGGCAAAGGAAAACCAGAAATAAAAGTATCATATGGTAAGTTGGGAGAACATTTGTCAGCCCAAGGAAGTGGGTGGCTTGGGGGTCATTAACACTAAGATTATGAATTGGTGCCTCATGACCAAGTGGGCATGGACAATCTTGACTGGCCAGGGAAGTTTATGGCTAGATATATTTGTGAGGAAGTACTTAACCTCGGAAAGCTTTGAATTCCGTCGGAATGTCAAGCTTCCGCAGTTTGTGAGGGATATCAAAAAGGTCCAACCTCTTCCGCGGCTAGGGACAAACTATCACGTACATAATGGCAAAAGGTCTTGCTTCTGGACAGATCAGTGGTCGGGTACGGACACGTTACAAGCAACGTACCCTCTCCGATATGCTATCACGGACAATCCAACCGCTAGGGTAGCGGATATGTGGCGCCAAGGCCGATGGGAACCACGGTTCCGTTGATCTCTTGGGCCTTTGGAAATCATAGAATGGGAGAGAATGCGGGACAATCTACAAGGGGTGCACATCACCTTCGGGCAGGACGAGGTCATGTGGAGCCTTGAACCATCTGGTGAATTCTCTACAAGTTCCTTGTACAGAGAGATTTTTAGGGCTGCACCCCCGTGTGACTTGTCCGGAATTTGGAAAGCGCGGCTTCCAGCCAAGATTAAAGTCTTCTTGTGGCAAGTGGCACGAAATAGGATTACGAGCGGCGATCAAGTACAGAAAAGAAGGGGCCCGGGTGATGGCAAATGTGTTTGGTGCGAAGAGTGTGAGGACTGCGACCACATTTTATTCCGATGCATTATGGCACGGTTTGTGTGGAGTGCCATTACAGAGGTGACGGGTTGCGCTTGGAACCCGAGCGGATTCGCGGAGTTCTATGGCCTAACAAATAACACGGTTGGAAGAGATTGGCGTGGCTGGGTTTTGGGGCCATCGTCTGGGCTCTATGGACCACTAGAAATAAAGCTTTGATTGAGGGGCAATTCATCCGGCACCCAGCTGACCTACTGTACAAACTGGTGTCTTTCTTGCAATTATGAAAACTGTTGGCAAGATCTCAGGACAGAGGGCACGTGGAGGTGCTCGCCACAAGGGTGCGGGCAAGATGCACTGAGCTTCGGCGCGCTACATAGGGGAGATCACCGGCGTGGGCCGCCCCTGGCTACCTCGACAGCCTCGACGCCTGCTACTTTACACTTCGTCTTGCGCGCTGCGTTGCGGTTTGCGGGCTTCGGCCTTGTATCCGTCGTACCTTTGTGTCTTTTTCGCTTAGTTGTCAGTACTTATCCGTTGGATCTTGTTCAACTTTATATGGGCCTCATTTTTATCCGTTGGATCTTGTTCAACTTTATGGGCCTCATTTTAAGGCCGGCCAGATGCCTCTTAACTAAAAAAAAATTAAGCCTCATTTTAAGGCCGGCCAGGTGCCTCTTAACTAAAAAAAATTAAGCTTCATTTTAAGGCCGGCCAGATGCCTCTTAACTAAAAAAAATTAAGCCTCATTTTAAGGCCGGCCAGATGCCTCTTGACTAAAAAAATTAAGCCTCATTTTAAGGCCGGCCAGATGCCTCTTATCTAAAAAAAAAATAAGGTAAATTGTGAGTGAAAGCCTTGGCTGCTAAAGTCACCCTGTGGAGCCCACCGTAGTGGAAAAAGTTGGCAGCCGTGTGGTGCCCTCGCTTGGGTAAAAGGAGGACCCAACACAAACAGAGCAAGCTTAGCTATAGCAGCGAGGAGCCTCCACACAACTCAGCTGAGGAACAGCTTTGGGTGGTCTTCAACTCTTCATCATGGGGAAAAAGAGGAAACATGATCAGGGAAGGGACGACGAGTCGAGCTCCTCCGATGCCAAGCTGTATAGGTCTTGCCACTGCCAGAACAGGTTAGTAGTTTCTCTCCTCACTCCCCTTTGCTGTTAGCTCTGCTATTTTCTCTAATTTTCCTTTGTGTCCTTTTAACATAAAAAATTGTAGAAGGATGTTAAGTGACGGGATGTCTCGGGAGGGGTTTTCAGATACCTTCTGTGACGCAGTAATCGAATTGAAAGACGTCATACAGGTATTTTCATCTCTTGATTCACCGGAAAACTGGAGTGTTTCTTTTCTCTGTCAAAAAATATTGCACTGATTGGGCTTTTCTTTGCGCCAGCGTTAGTTTGACACTCTGGATTAAGCTTGAACCCTATTTCTGTTACTAATATGCTCTTCTTGAAGACGCAATAGCGTTCGTGTGATGGAATGCACAGCATATAAATCACCAACGAGCTTATAAATGTATACCAGAAGTTCAGGAATGCTTTTCAGGAATCAGAATAGCTAAGGACTCGTGCTGCTCGTCCAGCTCCTGTACCTCATGCTCCTCCGCCGCTCGACGCCGGCTGGTCGCGACCAGAACTTCGCCGCTCTCCTTCGTCCTAAGCCCGCCGTCACCCCCTCTCCTGCACTGCTCCTGCGCCGCCTCCCACCACCAGAGATCTCCCCCTGCGCCGACCATCATCAAAGATTACTCGCGAATCATCTCCACAGGCGTCGGTCGAGCTGAACTGCTCCTGGCCGCTCCATGCTCTGGGATCCGCCCGGAGGCTCACCTCCCTTCCACGAGCACGCGGCCCCGTGCGCCGCCAGGTCGCGGTAGGCCACTGCAGTCTCATAGGCCGGCGCAGACCCCCGCGGGGCGGCAGGGCTGGAGGCCCCAACCTGCCACGAATCTCGCCGGACGTGCTCCCGGCGCGCTGGAGAGGAGGTGGCCCGGCGGTGGCGCGCCGGTCGAGTGGTTGTGCGGCGCGAGCGTGCCTCCTCGGAAAGGGATAAGGAGGAGATGAGCTGACGGGCGGGCCCAACATTCAATCCAAACGTCCGTTAGTCAACATTTTGTATCTTTTGTCACGATGGGGATTTCACGTCAAAACGAGATTTAAATTTTGGTCAGTGTTTTTTTTGCCGCTATCAACGTTAGTGTTCGGTGTGCTCTATACGAATGTGATGGTTCTGTGCATTTAACTTCTCTTTTGGTCCCTGTCTCAAAGTTTTATTTACTCACTTTGTTTATAATTGACTAAGCAACATGGACTTAATGCAAACTTTCAGCATTTTTTTATTATAAATTGTGCCTATCTTTTAGTTTGTTTCCTTTCATAGGTTAAAGTGGCCACGGAGGAAAAGTTTGAAAGAAAAATTAAAAAGCTTAAGCAAAAGAGGGAAAAAGACAAGAACAAACGTAAGGAAGATATCAGAATACTCAAGGAAGATTTCACAATACTCAAGGAATATTTCAGAATATTGAAGGAATCTCATGAAGAGCTCAAATCAAAAATCCAAGAGATGCGAAAAGAAGGGTGTGCTGAAGTAAATCATTACGATAAATCTCCATCTCAAAGGTGAGTTTCTTTAGCTATGGTTTGACCAGGATACTTAGAAGGATGTGTCGTCGAAATGTGGGCTCTATTACATCGGTCGTTATCATCATAGTTGTGAGATGGTATTTGAGCTTAATGTGGATGGTAAATGGGCCCCATTTATAGAACTGTAAGATTGGATCCATTTTAAATTCTAAGAATAAAAACTTGCACTGAACTTCTTCCAGCGATCTGCTTACGATATTAGATTTACCGAGTTAGGGTGCTCGAATATCGGGACACATACTACCTACCATACATGTTGATACAGTAGCACTTTCGGTAGAAGTGTACTAAGTTAGGTGTGATATTATAAGTGATACAAACAATCTAAATGAACAAGTATAATTTGTACTTTCTTATATCATACTTTTTGAACCAAATTATAGAAGTGTAGTAACTTTTGTTGAGCAATTCATGGAAATTCACACAATCGTTCATATTATACAATCTAGGGTCTAGTACTGATCATGTAGACAACAAGTATAATTTGAATATTTTGAACCAAATTCTTTTATTTGTGTTCATGTTCTTTCTCAATCAATTAGAAGCTTCTTTAGTCTAATTATCTTAGACGTAAGTCTAATTTTTTTAAGCATACAGAGGTAGTAGTCTAAACTGCTAAGATGGTGCCACTACCACCCACTTTAGGAAGGATGACGTGTGAGAACTGAAATAGGCATCCAAATAATGAGTGTTGCAAGTAAGATGGGCCTAAGCTTCTTTATTACCCTTATCTAGTTACGTACAAAGAGAAAACGTAGTTCACAAGATGAGTTTTTCTTATGTGGCCTATAAAATAAGAACAGTTCACTATTGCTCTCCTCTTTCAGAATTTAACTTATCTTCTCATATGTGTTGGTCAGATCGCAACTAAGCCAATCAACAAGATTTCGACTAGTAATTGAAAATAACGTGAGCCGAACAATTTACAAAAAGGAAACTGTAGAGACCGAGGATGGTGGAGGTCACATAAAAGTTGTCATGTATGATGGCGGCAATCGAATTGCACCTGACCACTCTCTTGCTTCAGCAAGAGTTGACCTAGTTGTCATTGAAGGATGGTTCAATGAACCGAAGCGAGATTCTTGGTCTAAAGAGGAGTTTGAGGAAAGCATAATAAAACCGCGAAAAGGAATCACAAGGCTAGTGAAAAATGGTACATTTGATCTGACTGATGGGAGTTGTGATCATGAAGGTGCCATTATTATGGATAATTCGCAACAAAGGGAAGTTAAGCTTGGAGTAATGATTGCAGTGCATTCAGACGTAAGAGTTCTTGAAGGAGTATCAAATCCTTTCAAAGTGCAAGAAGGCAAGACAAAAAGTAATGGTTTTTTCTTTGTATATTCTATCAGTTACTTTAATCTCAGTATTAAAACATGATCAACTATTTCTACATGCGATATGTTACATGATCTACTCTCATTAATAGGAGCATGTTTGATACCACAATTTCCTTTTGTTACTCTGTTGCCTCAAAGTGATCACAGCTCTGATTGAGAAAATGGTGAAATGTTCTGTCATTGTATTCCTCTATCTTGTTTACACTAGTTGAAGGGCAATTTTGTTTCCAGAGCCAGCGTCAAACAAAAAGAGTAAAAAGCCTTCTCCAGTTCCAACGCGAAACTTGGTACAAACAACCAGCACTCACACAACACAACATGGTGAAGGCTAGTAATTATCGGTTTTTTTTTCTCTGTTTCTCTGTTTATATCAACTGACTCATTTATGGCTCATCAACAGGCCAAAGTCCCGTTACTCCAGAGGAGCAACATAGTCTTCCACCACCTGTCATTCAAGATGTACTGCAGAAATCAGGTAACAAGTTATTGCTTGAAGCCTCCCTTACCACCAAAGGAGTAAAAGTAAATGATTGCAGATGATAAGCCTCCGCTATCCTCATGTGCAAGCATTTGGTAGTGTAATTTCCATTTTATTTAGTTTTATTGCCTCGAAACTTCGCAGACCCTGGAAAACATAGAAAATTTCTGACTGATGACACAAATGGTTGAGGGAAATGGTGAGCCTTCTGCCTCAGTCTTCTTTATCCTTTTTTCTAGAATACGCATAAGCATGCGTATCATTGCATTAGAGCGGCAAAGAAGCCGGTATCGCGTTTCGGCCATTACAACGCTAATCATTGGTATTAGTAGCCACACACACGACACAAACTACGAGACATGCAACACCTAGACCAACCTCATGCCAAAACATAATGAGGCAAACCACAGAGCAACCAAGCCGTGTCACAATCAACACCGAAGACCTCTACGACATGACCAAGACCCTAGGAAACACAGACCAACGTACCCCCACCCATTGCGTCAGTGGAAGTTGGCAAGTGGATGGCAGGGCCTGGGCAGACCTAGAGAAGGCGTCGTCGAGAGAGCACCGATGATGATGTACATTGCGCCCCGGAGGCCCATGCCCAGAGTAGTAGCCAACACCAACTCGAGCCGCACCATTGGGATTCCTCGAGCAACAAGACGATGCCTTCAAGGAGGGAATGACACCATGACACCACCATCGCCTGGTCCGGAGGCCGGACCAAGGGTTTCCCCCGAGCACGAGAGAGGGAGTCAGATCAGGGCCAAAACAATGCCTCTAGAGAGGGCATGGCGCTCGCGGGCGTGGCCGTTGTCAGCCTCGGACATCGTAAAGCGGGATTTCTCCCAACCCCAGACCACGAATCCCCAAATCCACTGAAACTCCTCAAGCGAGCCAACCACCGCAGCGGGAGGAGAGCGCATCTCGGAGCATAGCAGCCGCCACCACCACACCACCAAGATCAAGAACAGGGCAACCACAGCTCCGCCTGGATCAATCCAGAAACCACCTCCACCGCGCCCACACGACGCCACCACCTCCACCAATCCCCGAGACCGGCTGGTCAGTCTTCTTTATCTTGTTTATGTTAGTTAATGTGCAAATGTTTTTTTTCAGGGCAAGCCCTAAACGGCAACGGTCAACAATTTTCTCAACAAATCCCAATGCAAATTTTGTGGCAGCCAACCAGTTCACACTCAATGCAAAATGGTAAATGCTAGTATAAGGTATTGTTTATTTCTCTGTTTCCCAAAGTAAATGAAAGTGACTGGTTTTTGGCTCGCCAACAGGTCAAGACTACAGTCTGCCACAAACAAGCATTCAGAATCTATCGCAGGCAGAAGGTAATAGTTAGTGCTTCAAGCCTCCTCTACCACCAAATGAATGGATGATTGCAGATGATATAATACTTTGTATGCACCTCCAGGATATTGTCCAGTCTATCAACCCTTACTTGCTGGTGAACAAGATCAGTACACTACTTTCTCTAATGCAAGTTCTCAACTTGCATTTACGAACCTTTCAGCATACACGACGTTGAATGATATTCGCCAGGTAACTATGATATGCATTGAGGAGTTACTAATTTGTACAATAAGACTCCAGGCAAAGCTACCACCGGGTTGCGCCTAGGGCTAAGCTAGCTTGAGTGATGCACTCTAGTGCTTTTCTATACTTTGTAAGAAGGAATTACAAGGGTTGTTTTTACTAGGCCTAGGGCTATAGCCATAGCTTCCCCAAGCCTATCTCCGCCACTAACTCCAGGTTCATAGTCTAACAAAAGTTACAAGAGTATGTATTAGAGTCCACTAGTCCAGTTACCAGGTATGTACTAACTCCAGGAATAGCAGACCATTAAGCCCAAACTTTTTTACAGTACGTTATGGTGTTACCAAACACATGAAATGGTTTTGAATTTTGGGTTTGTTTTGCTACATTACCTTGTGTGATTGTGTCTAAGTGTTTTCGTTAGCAGTTTCACCTGTTGTGGGTAGTAGGATGATTATATCTAATACAATTACTCAGAGAGCAATAAGTATATAAAAATTTCCCCCGCGAAAAAAATAAGTATATAAAATGTGACATTTTAATGAATTCCATAAGTGCTTTACTTTATATCATAGGAGATTGTAAATTCTCTTTTGAGATAATTTGTTTACTTTATTCAGTGGACTTCCATCCCTGAAGGGGAGATATCTGTGGAAGATGTACATCCTTTAATTGTCCCGACACAAATTCAAGAGACTTGTAAGTTCAAATTAGAGGCAAATAACGTTTGTCTTCAACTTAATAATTATTCTGATAGCATATGCATGTGTCACCTTCATAATTTTGGACTTATCTACTTGATGAGTACAAAATAATTATTACAATTCATCAAAACATTAATTTGTTTGTTTCATGCCTAATTTTAACATGGTCCCTCTTGCCTCCTCCTTTCATATTTCTTAATTTGCATAGAATATGTTTACCCTTATACTTTACTCAATTCCTTGCCCCCTGGCTGTACATATTCATTCTCGCTATTACCATCTACTCCCTCCATTCCTAAATATAAGTCTTTCTAGTGATTCCAATATGGGCTACATACGGAGCAAAATGAGTGAATCTACTCTCTAAACTACGTCTATATACATCCGTGTGTAGTCTATATTGAATTCCCTAGAAAGACTTACATTTAGGAACGGAGGGAGTAATATTGTAAGACCTCACCCAACTCTGTTTCAGCAGAAAGGGACTATATGGGCATGTGGTACATGAATACAGGAGCAAGAAAAATAGCAAAATGAATAGAAGAAGAGGTTAACTGGGACATTATTTGTCGTGTCTCTGTTTCAAAAACTATTTGTTGTGCATGTCGGTGGCTCAATTATTGAACTATTGTACCTATAAATTGATAGGTGGTGTTTGGACACAAAACTTAAAATATGTTGAAACCTTAAAAAAATTGTTTCAATATGTTTTCCAAAATTCATGCGGTACACAATAAAAGGTAAGCATAGTTGTGGAAAATCTTGTGAGCCAAACTGCATTGACCAAAGGGCTTGTGCCAAGCTAAGTTATGACAATCTTGTGTGGCTGTTCTGTAGATGGGTCATTTAGATGTGGTCAAGTACTACTTCAATGGGATAAGCCTCATGTGGGGCCCAAGGAACACTGGAACTTTCTTGATGAGCTCATGCCGCTGCGTAGCACACGGTCAACACTACGTGAGGATCGGCTTCTTGTAACACGTTGATGTGCTACTATAGCTTAGATATTGTGTTACTGAGGCGTGCAGTAACACATTTTTGTATGTGTTTCTGTAGGCTATGTTACTAGCTGGTGTCTATTGTAGCACATAAGAACTGTTCCTATATGTACTCAAAGGTGTTACAATCGTATTGTTGCAACACAAGGCATATGTGTTACCGAAGGCTCTGGTAACACACTTATATAACTATAGGCACACACTTTGTAACATATTTTCTTGGTGTAGCAACATGTTAGTAACACATTTTAACGACAATTGCAACATAATTATTCATGATTGGCAGTAATTACAATATACCTTTGTAACATGTTTTCTTTATTGTAGCAACACAACAGTAACATATTTTTTGTATATATTGTAACATCTCTAGTGGTGATTGGTAGCAAACCTAGTAACACCTTTTCCTAACTATAGTAACATGACATAATTAGTCCAATGTGCTATTACAACAATTTTGTATGAAATATTGTATTTTTTTCCTTTTATACTTCCACATAGTGAAATCGATGCATACGACACATTGTATACTATAAAAAGATCATGGATATAAAGCTTGCATGTGCAAGAGAAAAGGGATAAAAAATGCCAATATGGCTCATGTCATTCAATAGCATTTGTAACAATGAACATATAGAAGATCCATACTGAGCAACAAATTACATTTCCCAACCTAGTAATGTAAACTATAGTACGCAAAAGATTTCCTATCATTGAAACCATGTGACACCCCTACTCATGTTCACTGGAATGCGCCCCTCGAATCTTTCTTGCATCAATATGTCATATTTGCATCTTGATTCCTTGTCAGCAAAAGCATCCGAATCAACTCAACCATTGAACCTCTCAATCTGAAGAAAAAAATACGATTAGAACTACAATTAAGTATATCCCAAATTTAATTTAACAGAACTAAAGAAGTTAAATATTAACATACACATGCTGAAGGCCAAGCAATTGTTAATCCAAAGGTGAAAGCATCGCCAATTGTCCTACAGTCTTCCTTTTCCCTTACCAAGAGCTCACATTTCTCAATAGGTTGATCAACTTGCACTTCTATGAAGTGGCAACCTAGTTCAACACCACCAACCATATTCTCCTTGCTCTTTCTCATCTATGGAGAAACATCAGAGGAAAAAAATGATTTACCCTTGTGGTTTTGCAATGTAAAGTTCACAGTGCATTTTATTCAACAAATATTACATGTGTTGACATCATTTTATAACCTCGGGAGAGTCCATTCCATACAAATCAAACTTTAAATGCAGAAATTCATTCATTCAGCATTATACAAACAAATATGAGTCAATAATACTAATATTGGATTGCAATTGAATGACATATCGCTAGTACAACGTGATCTTTTAACTAAAAGTGTGTGAATAAGAAATCATGCCATCAATAATTTATATAAAAAATGTTTCCTATCACTGACACTAGTAGAAAACAGGGCTTTTGTCCCGGTTCCAGAGGGCCTTTAGTCCCGGTTCTGGAACCGGGACAAAAGGGTCGGGACTAAAGCCTCTAACCTTTAGTCCCGGTTCGCTTACGAACCGGGACTAAAGGGGCTCCACGTGGCCGCGTGCTGGAGCGGGGCTGGAGGACCTTTAGTCCCGGTTGGTGTTACCAACCGGGACTAAAGGTGGATTTTGAAAAAAAAATTGATTTTTTTTTTGAATTTTCAAATCTTTGAATTATTTGACAATTTAATCTCTAATCACCCCTCCCTGCTCACTGCTTCAGAATTTAATATCTAATCTCTAATCAGCACTCATTCCAAATCGTCTAACTTCTCGGCCGATCACCCATCCTCTCACTACTCCAGCCTAAGCACGCTTAACTTTCGAGTTCTGTTCCCCCTAGTTTCCAAGTCTGCACTTGTTGTTTTCCTGACAATACTAAGCTGTCAATCCTATTAACCCTTAGGAGTTGAACTTGAGCATTAAGCACCGTTTGAGTTTGAAACTATTATTCTAAAAAACAATAATTATTTAGTAACACTAATATTTCTTGAATAAGTAGTTTGACCATAGTTTGACCAGATTTGACCATAGTTTGACCACAGTTTGACCAAAATTCAAAAAAACTAAAATAATTATTTAGTAACACTAATATTTCTTGAATAAGTACTTTGACCATAGTTTGACCAGATTTAACCAAAATTCAAAAAAAGTGAAATTTGAGCATAACTTTTTTTTCCTTTAAGAATTTGAGGATTCTAAAATTTGCAACACGGCCTACGGCCGTCGAAATCGAATGCGGATTTTCGTGCTGATTTTTTTGATATATTATGCGGGTTTCTTCGACATCGTATGCAAAAGATATGGCGGGTTTACTTTTTCATAACACTTTTTTGCAAAACATGTCCAAATTTAAGTTTTTAAATTTTCCTAACTAGTAGATGTAGTAACATAACTACATCTCGAAGGATTTTAATTTTTAAAGTTTTATCATTTTCTTTTGTTTTTTACAAAACTGAAATGGCGATACAGGGGGGGGGGGGAGAGTTTGTCCCGGTTGGAGCCACCAACCGGGACTAAAGCCTCAACCCCTTTAGTCCCGGTTCGTGGCTCGAACCGGGACTAAAGGTTTACCTTTAGTCCCGGTTTGAGCCACGAACCGAGACTAAAAGGCATCGCACCCTTTAGTCCCGGTTCGTGGCTCAAACCGGGACTAAAGGTCCCATTTGAACCGGGACTAATGCCTGCCCAACGCCCTAGCCGCTCGAACCGGGACTAATGCTCACATTAGTCCCGGTTCATAATGCAACCGAGACTAATGCTCCGATCCGGCTGTGACGAAAGCCCTGTTTTCTACTAGTGTGACTAGCAAGCAGATTTCTCAAGAGCCAACCATTATCTCTCCGTTAGAGACATGATGGGCTTGTGATGATGGTTTCTGATATGAGAATTTATTGCAACCCTCGTGTTCAAGATGATGCTTCTTTACAGCAATGTAAGTCACTTAATAAGTTGTAGTGTATCCTTTATAGCATGAGTAACAACAAGGTTCTAACCTGTTTGTGTGACAGAATGTCATTATCTTCGTGCATGCCATGTCAATCAATGTGGGTGAGTTTTGTTCTGCATTTTACATTCAGAGGCATTAGTTATTATGACTTATAAAATGTAGTGATAAATACACAAATTTGCCATTATTGTATCTCTGGGTTTGACTCTTCATCAGGTCCATTGGCATGAACTCTTTGCAAAATGAAATAGTTGTTAAGAGAGTTGAAAATGAACTAGCACATGTCGTATATATTGACAATACCTTCTTATATATTGACAAAATGAAACAATACTTCTGGATGAGATTCACCATTACCTACTATTTGGAAATTTTCCTACAATTGAAGTTAAACAAGTTTCAGTAAAATAATTATATATGAATAACACAAGAACGAAAAAAGGAAAACACTGATGGTTCACCACCAGCAGCAAAGCTAAGGAAAGATTAATATAAATTTCTTTTGAAAAACTATAAGATGAATAAATTACAAGTACAAATCTTGGACCATTTCCTTCTATTATATATATCCATACCACAAAGCAGCTATTTCCTCCGGAGAACCGTGCAATCTTGGCAAGAAGCAAGACACACCTGAGACTGAATCTTCTAGATAGACAGGCGTCCAGCTAAAAAGATGGGACTTTTTAGCCTTCTGTCCTTTTGAACTATTGTTTCTTTAGTTATAATAATAACAACTCAGTGTATGCACATATGTACTGCCTACCTCTAAGATAGCTTTGTATGTTCAGTGTACACAGAGTGTACGCACAGGCGCCTTGAGCACTACGTATGATTCTGAACCATAGTTCTTTCGTTAGTAACAATGGTATGACTACGCTCTGAGTTTCTTCTCCATATTTTTCCCATTTACTCCATTTGCTTGTTCTATATAAAAAAGAGTAAACAATTGGAGTACTTTTCTCAACAAAACTGCTCTTCTCTCATTACAGGCTAAACTGAATACTGATCTCCTAAATCAAGGGTATAAACTGAATACTGACTGTACAAGGTGTACTATGAATTTCAGAGTATATGTTTTTTGAAAAATCAGTACCAATCAGAGTCGTGGTCGCCATGGTCGTCGTCGTCACCGCGGCCACCGTCCACCTCAGCACCTGTGAAGACATCCAGGAGCTTCGCCATCGCCGTCTCCTTCACCCTCGCCGAAGGGCTCGAGCTAGGACGCCCCATAGGCTCGCCATCGCCGTCGTCTTCGCCCACGGCCGCAACATCTCGTCGATGGTTGTCGCTGCTCCGGTCCGTCCTCGCGGCAACCGAGGTGTCCACAAGCCCCGGGGTGAGCTCCTCTGCCGATCCCCCTCATCTTCCCCTTCGATCCGTGGCCGTAGCCGTCGTCTTGAGATCGCCATGGCCGCCCCCGAAGCTCTCTGTGTGCCCGCAGCCGTCCGCGCCCTGCTTTACCTAGACCGTGCCCTGGCCGCGCCCGGCGCGTCGCTGCCTAGGCCCTCATGCGCGCACTCCCGTGGGTGGCCTTGTCGCCGCCTGCCGCTGACCGTGCACTGCTGCTGGCTGCTGCTTGCTACTGCCGCTGTTGCTGCTCGGCTACTGCTGCTGCTGTTTGCTGCCGTGTTGCCTTGCTACTGCTATGCACTGCTGTTGCTCTGCTGCTCATGCCGCTACCGGCTTGCCGCTGCTACTCACTGCTCTGCCTAGCTGCTGCCGCTTGCTGTTCGCTGCTACTGCTCCACTCCAGCCGCTGCTAGTTGCTGCTCAAAGGCCATGGCCGAGTGTGTGCGTGAGTGTGTGTTCTGTGTGTATGTGGCCGGCCAAATACTAGTTTAGGTACTAGTTTAGTTAGTTAGTCTAATTAGTAGTACTGGTTAATTAGTCCAATAGTAGATGACATGTGGACCCACTGTTAGTTTAGAGAAAAACAAATTTTCAGGAAAGTCTAAGTCAATGACATGTGGACCCTACACTGTTCATATGTTGACTAGTCAACTGTTGATTTTGACCCTGACCCCACCTGTCATACACTATGGCTAGAATAGCACTAGGTGACAAAACTAATTTCTGTTTTATTTTCGAATTAAAAGAATTCCAAGCTACTATTAAAACTTCAGAAAATCATAGAAAATAATCCGTAACTCCGATGAAAATACTTTGTACATGAAAGTTGCTCAGAATTTCGAGACGAATCCGAATACGCGGTCCGTTCGTCCGTCACACGTCCCTAACTATCCGAACATGGAACCGTTCCCCTCCGGTCATCTGTCTGACAAATGTCCGGAACCGGGAAAACATTCCCGGATGGATTCCCCCTTCCTCGGTGACGTGCAACCATACGTTAGGACACACCCGGCACTGCATATTTTCATGTCGTACATTGTGTTGCTCATGTTTGCTGTGTATTTATACTGTTTCCTCCCCCTCTTCTCTCTCGTTAGACCCCGACGCAGTTCCCGGTACCGACGCAGCTCCGGAGACCGACGACACCATTGACGACCTTGCCCTTGCCGCCGAGCAACCAGGCAAGCCCCCCCTTTGATCATCCCGATATCGCCCCTTCTATTTTCTCATGCTTGCATTAGAATTGCTGCTGCTGCTGCTTTACCTATTCTGATGCATAGCCTGTTTATTGTAACCTGCCGTTGATAATTACTTGCATAACCTAAATTGCTTAGTATAGGCTGGGTAGAGACCTATCAGTGGCCCCATTAGTCCCGACCGCCCCGCTGGATTATCAGAAGACCCGATCAACGGGATTGAAGACCAGGCCCCGGCACCGCACATCACCCCCCTTAGTTGTAACGACACTGCAGCGTTACTATCGAGTGCCGAGGGTGAAACCTCTTGTAGCACTTCTGATGTTAACTCTGTAGAGTAGCTATTCGGTCGTGGTCATCGAGGGTGATTCCTCCTTCTCCACTTCCGATACGACCCTGTCGTGCAACACACCAAGTGTGAACCCATCGAGGGTGATTCCTCCTAAGTTCACCTTGACGGTTACATCGAATAGGAATCTAACGAGGGTGATACCTCGGATTCCCTTGATGTTATGGACACACGGATACTTGGACCTTACACTGTTACTTGGAAAGGCGGGTCGACCCTGAGGGGTACCCGTGTGCGCCTAAGTGGCGGGTGTTGTGAAGACGGGTTGCCTGGATGGTGCCCGAGTGATGAATACAAGGCATGGCCGGGCATTCTTGGCCCTTGCCGCAAGTCCTCGAGACGGGGCAACGGGGTCACATCGATCGTGAGTCTCTGCTCGTTACCACACCCCCAAGGTACTAACGATTTGGATATTTGATTCGAGTGGGCCTCTGGCCCGATAGCACTAACCATCACGTGGGCATAGTATGGGTGTTCTGCATCTATGCATCAGCCGAAATCTCTGTCAGACGTCCAGTTCAGCATTGCGGCATGAAGTGATTGGCGCCATTCACGACAGAGGTGGTGCTTGGATCTGAGCCATGTGCGCAACGACCCGGAGGGCGAGGGGCGATGGCCCAAGACCCCCTTGCGCTTAGGATGTAGACCGGCGGGGACCTCTCTGCTGAGCTCTAGATAGGGCTACGGTGTGTCGTTTGGCCGAGGCCGGGCATGACCCGGAAAAGTGTGTCCGGCCGGAGTTAAGCGAGCGTGGTGGGTAAGTTGGTGCACCCCTGCAGGGAAGAACTAATCTATGCATAGCCGGATCCTCGGTAACGGACACTCGGAGTTGTATCCCGATCGATACAGCTAGAACTTGAGATGAGACCTGGATATGAGGCTTTGGGATTGCTTCTCGCAGGGAGTCGAGAAGGGATCTCCGGACGAGGTTGATGACTGTATGGCTCTGAGATTGCTTTCTCGCAGGGAGTCGAGAAAGGATCTCTGGGTGAGGTTGATACATTACTACTACTTTATATGGTACTAATCTACACTCTTCTAATGCTGCAAGACCTCTGAAGATGCTAGTCTTCGATAGGACTAGGCCTCCTCTCTATTCTGGCATTTTTGCAGCCCAGTCCACATATACAACCTTCCTTTGATAATGTTGCATATGTAGTGTAGATCCTTGCTTGCTGAGTACTTCGGATGAGTACTCACGGTTGCTTTGCTTTCTTTTTCCCCCATATCCTTTTGATGCGACCAGATGAGGGAGCCCCGGATACAGCTGCCCCCGTCGACGATCGCTACTACTACCCCGAGGGTGGATACTACTACGAGTTGACTGACGACCAGGAGTAGGATCGGAGGGTCCCAGGCAGGAGGCCTACGCCTTTCGATCGTAGTGTTTTATTTTGCCCCGCCTTTCTAAAGGCCTTTCTGTGCTTTCCTTTATATCTGTACTCAAATATCTGATTCTTCCGCTGACGCTTGTACGCAAGCTTATGTATTCGAGCCCTCGAGGCCCCTGGCTTGTAATATAAAGCTTGTATGACTTTATTTATGTTTTAGAGTTGTGTTGTGATATCTTTCCGTGAGTCCTTAGGCTTGATCGTGTGCATTTGCGTGTATGATTAGTGCACGATTGAGCCGGGGGCGTCACAGTCTTTGTGCTGACTGGTTGAAAACTTACTTGGTGATATATCGCCGTGTGAGACCATGTGTTGGTCAAAACTTAGTAAACTCGTATATTCATGGTTGGTAATTTGGTCAGCTGCGACGTGCTTGTTTGGAACTTTATTTTGTACTTTGGTTAATGGTTCAGAATTGAGATACACACAGCTTGTTAGGAACTTCATTTTATACTTTGTCAACAGTTCAGAATTGAGATACACACAGCTTGTTTGGAACTTTATGTTGTACTTTGGTTAACAGTTCAGAATTGATATACTCTTGCAATGTTCAAAACTCCTATTTTGCGCTCACATGCTGCTTTTTTTTTAAAGTCCGAATCTGTGCTGAAGCAGTGTGATGTTTAGTTTCTCTACATATACTTCTCTTGCTGATGATTAGATTAGATGGTTGATGATTAGATTAGATGGTTAAAAGACTGGACTCTCATGTGCCAATATGAATGTTCAACGTTGACTGAACTCTCATGTACCAAGTTGAAAGTTCAAACGTTCTGCCAACGACAATCAGCTTTCTCACCATTTTTTCTCTTTGAACCGAGCTATCAAAATCTGTCCAAATTTTAGTTTGCGTTATTCCAATTAGACGAAATAGTATATATTGAATATGTCTCCCTATCTAGACAATTTAAGCAAAAAAATACCATATATACTATTATCTATTTTCTAGAATTGAATTAGTCTTATTTTGCTAATTTCTATAATTGATCAGCATGAATTAATACCTTTTCTTTTAGGGAAGCATGGATATTAGTACTTGTTTTAGCTAGGATTCTGGATCAGGGTGGTCCAACTAATAAAAAAAGTCACAGATACAACATGTCAACATACATAATATCTTTTATCAAAAAGCACTTCCCAAATACAACATGTCAACATACTTTATACTTTATAATTACAAAATACGGATCAATAAACTCTTGAAAGCATATTAAAATTATAATTAAGTCCAAAATTACTTACAAGAAGCTAGCACACCTTTTAATTTTAACAAATTTTGGAAGCACAAAACTTTTTTTTTATCAAAATACCAAAAAGAGTTGCATTTCTTTTATATTAACATTAGAGAAAAAATATTTACACGATTACACGCACACGCACACGCACACGCGCGCGCGCACACACACACTACAAAGCACAAAACTTTGAGTTTGCACTCTTGGCTAGGCTTACAAAACAGGATCGTTCGTACCCACGTACAGGGAAATAATCTCTTTTTAGAATGGTGTACAGGGAAACATCATTTTTTTTAGGAGAACATAAAGGGAAACAATTAGCTGCTAGTTTAAGTCCTGCCTTCTGTGGACTTTGGTACCTGGGCTATGTAATTAAAGTATATGGGCTTTGGCTGACAAAATCCCAGGGCGGTCCATGGACAAGCCTTGCCATCCCATGGCTACGCCAATTGTTTTATCCTAATATATCCGCCAAGTAAGCAAACACGCATGCCCTGATCTTCTATACTTAGGTAACATGTGAATGACGCAAGCACATAACTATTAGCCCAGAGGCCACGTGCTACGACGGGATCGGCCTGAGGATTGACCACATGCATGTTGCAACAAGTCTTTTTATTACAATAAAGAAAAAATCAAACCAATATTATTTGTTTGTAACATTTAGCCACGTAGATTACCCATGTGTTACAAATTGTAACACAACATTGCATCTCATATATGTGTTACATTCCTGTAACACTCTCTCAACCGGCACAAATAATGTGTTACAACCCTGTAACACATTCGACGCATGTGTAATATGTGTTACAGCTTCATAACACTTCCCACAGAATCTGTTACAATTATTTGTGGACACAAATGTTGTGTTACTGGGATTTCATTCAGTAACACATTTTTTCTTGTGTTACCGTGATGTGTTACCAAAGCTAATTCCTGTAGTAGTGCAAGGTTTTATAGAGAAAGTTTCCCCGGTACAAGCCTCATGGATAAAGCCCATAAATTACTGGCCAGTACTTCATCAGGTGATTATGTTCTGAAGATGATTACCAGTGTTACGAGTCGAGCCACGCAGACTCCTCAGAAGAGAGGCATTCTCATTCGTCCCATTGAGCCATATGATTCAGACGCTGAGTACGTTGGCTAATCCAAGGCTTTCTCTCTCTCTTTTTTAGAAGTTTTCATTGCTTCTGCTGGAAATCGAGAGGATCACATTGGCCGTTGGTCAATCATGACAATCATCTTACTAACTGGTATTCATGTGCCTAACATTTTCAGGCCACCGGTTAAGAAGCAAAGGAATGCCAAATATCAACTGCGGTTTGTCAACAGGGTCTGCAATGACTACTACACCCAGGAACAAATCAAATCACAGGATGGGAGTTTGTTAAAGGTAGCTTTGTATGATGAGAATAATCGGGTAGTCACATCTGGTCCGCTGTCTTCAGCTTCTGTGGAGGTCGTACTACTTCATGGCGATTTCAATGCCGAAGGTCAAGATTATTGGACATCAGAGGAGTTCAGTGCCTGCCTAGTGCATTCACAATCTGTAGAAGAACCACCGTCCTTGGGAGGTGATCGTGTCTTGGCACTGAGTGATGTAGAGACAGACCTTGGTAATATTAGTTTCCAGATTTCCTCCTTCCATGCCAGAACTGGAAAGTTCAAGATGGGTGTTGAGATTAAAAACGTACGAGAAGAGAGTGTTCAACAAGGAATCACTAGCCCATTTCTCGTGAGAGTTCGTCAAGGGGAAGGTACAATTTTTTCGGTTAATCTTCTTGTTCGAACATGATTTCTCATGCAATTTCAGTAGGATGTTTCACCCCAAAAAAATTCTAGTAAGACATTGCAGTCCTTATACCTTTTTTTTCATAAAAATAATGTAGTAAGTAACATTTTAGAACAGGAAGTAAGATATTTAATAAAACGGTTTTGGTAAAGCACATCTAGATGTGCTCTAAGTATTGCACATCTAAGTCCTATGACATTGATATTACGTGGAGATTCGTGCGGGTATTTTTTTTCATTTTTATTTTTCTAAATCCTAATGTACACTTTGGAAAAAAAGTAAATAAATACTACTCCCTCCGTCCCAAAATAAGTAATAAACTGGGGTAATCTTTGCAGACGACTAGTATTCAAGTTGATGTTGCGCCACTTTTCATAAACTATGTTTATTTGAAACTCTTCAACCCTTGAGTAATTGGACCTGCTACAAACGTGTGACTGTCGTTTCTTAGCACTTCAAATATAAAAGCACTTACAGTAAGTGAGGAATTTGATTGACCCTGAGAGTTCCTTATCCATCTCTTTCTCTCTAGCTTGAATTTTTTGGGTGAACTGGGCATGTCCACGTGATCAGTAAATCATTGCCAACGGCAGATGCACTTGTATCGCCTCAAAGCAGTTGCACCTTATTTTGTACTCCAATTGACATACCATTATTTATCTATACCTTTGTAGAATCAAGTCACCATCGGATCACGTCTCCCGAAGCGTTGCTCAGAGTAACAATGGAATTGCCCAAACAAGTCTGCGGAGCGCTGCAGTGCGATGCCAGGGAAAACGTCTGCGCGTCATCGGTAATTACCTTCATCCCACTTTCTCAACATGTATATATACATTTCTCATAACCGTTTTATACTAAGATGAAGTTTGGGATGGTGTCGTCGCCGCTGCACGATCAGTCGTCGCCGGAGAGAAATGTCTTGGTGACGTCAAGGGCGGAGGACCATGACAGCATGGTACAGAGCGGAAGTGGCGTGTTATTATTCCCAGCTCCGCCGCCGTCGTCGGAGCAGGCACGGGTGTCGCAGCCGGAGCCGGGGCTCAACTGCCCGCGCTGCGACTCCACCAACACAGAGTTCTTCAACAACCACTCCCTCACACAGCCCCGCAACTTCTGCCGCAAATGCCGCCTTGGGCTGGGCGCCGCGCTTGGCATGGCGGCGGTACCCACCGCCGACAGGGACATCGCGGATCGCGCCGCTAGGGCTCCAGCAGCGGCCGCCTACGTAGCTGCCGCGTCAGGGACGTCGACGTCGACGAAGCCCAGCACCACCGCCACCGCTTGCGCCACCTCTGCGCCAATGTCCATGGTGGAGCGGGGGCGGTTGGCCTGGCTGCCGCAGCCGGAACCGGGGCTCAAGTGCCCGCGCTGTGACTCCACCAACACCAAGTTCTGCTACTTCAACAACTACTCCCTCACCCAGCCCCGTCACTTCTGCCAAGCATGCCGTCGCTATTGGACCCGCGGCGGCGCGCTCCTCAACGTCCCCGTTGGCGGCGGGTACAGCTGCCACGCCAAGCGCAGCGCCAAGTCCAAGTCCTCCGCCGGAGAACCCGCGGCGACAGCGACAGCATCGTCTGCATTGACGGCAATGACGCCCAACACTACTTCTTGCACCGGCACCGCACCGCCGGGTCTCCACCAGTACTCCATGTTCTACACCAAGAGCACGTCGCCGCACAGCAACCAGTACGCCGACAACTTCGACCCGGCGAGCCTCGGCCTCGGCTCCCCCGCTAGGCTGCTCTTTCCTGACGGAGTCGTGCACCACCAGCCGGTGTTGCAGGGAATGTTCGACTTAGAGCTACAGAGCGGCGGCGGCAATTGCGAGGACGGAGCCAGTTCCACCACCA
Source organism: Thinopyrum elongatum (assembly GCA_011799875.1). Lineage (NCBI taxonomy): Eukaryota > Viridiplantae > Streptophyta > Magnoliopsida > Poales > Poaceae > Thinopyrum > Thinopyrum elongatum. The sequence continues at coordinate 523,957,102 of CM022299.1, forward strand.
AGTGACACCGTCGGCCAAGAGAGATCCACAACAGGATTACCCAAGCGACAGGGGCATGTACACAGACGTCGTCATCAACGACATCAACAGTGACGACTAGAATTTCTATTCCAGCACTAAGTAATGCAGCTGCTAAGAGCATTTCTAACCCATCCCTATAACTTAAGGGAGTAAACGGCGAAGTAAAGTTAGTGGAGTAAAATTTTATTCCACTGACGGTGGCTGCACCTAGTCGATCCCCTAAAAGTTAGTGGATTAAACATAAAATTGTCTCGATTTTGTGTTCTAACCACACCAACCTCAAACACTACACAATACATATCTTAAAATCATTCAAATGAAAGTATGAATATCAATAATCGTCATAACATAAAGTTTTATCACCGCGTTTCTCAAATTTAAACATGCGAAGTTCACCTAAAAGACATCACTTCAAACACAATGTTTGATTCAAAATCACCACAAACATAGCATGTATATGGTGTGGATCGAGCCAATCTTTGGCATGCACCACCACCCTCTCGGCCACCACCACTCAAACGAGGTCATCGGCAAAGAAATCAACGTCGCCACGCTCTCGGCCACCATCACCCTCACTACCACCCTCTCGGCCACCATCACCATGACCACCCCCTCGGCCACCATCACCACCACCCCCTCGCCACCACCAACATTCCGAAGAGAGGCCAAGATTTCTCCACGAGTGAGCTCCTAATACTTTCTTGCGGTTTCGTCCATTGTGTTTGGATTCATGAACATGATAGCAAGCTCTTCGGCCTTCTTCGCATCACGAATCCTCTCTCATTGAGTGCAAGCATACGCTCCTCGGCCTTCAAATTTCTCTCTTCGGCTGCCATCTTGGTCTTCCACTTCTCATCCTCGAAGGCCTTGAGCTCATTCCACCTCGCCACCTTGTCTTTGCGTTCGGCTGCCAACACCTTCTTCGTCTCGATCATTGCCACAAGTTCATCCTTGTAAGTGCCACCGAATGCATTCCTCTTCTTTCTTTCTTTTGCAATCTTGTTTCCTTTCGGTCTATTGTTGGCATCTTCATCAACCTCGTCGTCGCCCTCAATGGATATGCTCAACCTTGACCTCTTCGGAGTGGTCTCCGCAATTCTTTGGATCCACTTCTCATTCTTGCATAGCTCTTTGTAGCAAAGATGCAAAGTGAAGGGCTTGTCGCCGAACTTGGTGTTTCGATGCTTGAATATCTCTTGGATGTAGGGGCCATACTCCGCCACTTGCACACCACTCGGTGGAGCATGGTTCACTTGGTCAATGCAACCGGACCATCGGTTGCATTGATCATGGATGGTTCTCCAACGATGCCCAAGCGAACCTTGTGTACAGCTTGATCGCACGTCCACGGAGGTGTTGTAGTAGTCAGTGATCCTCTCCCAAAACATGGTCTTGGTTTGGTCCGTTCCGGTCGTTGCATCCATGGAGATGGCACACCAAGCATCACAAAGTGCAAGGTCCTCCTTTTGGTTGTAGTTTTGGGTGCGGGTCCTTGCGGCCTTGATGCTTGCTTCGGTCACCTCCACCACCTCCTCCTCGGCCTCCTCCTCGGTCACCACCTCCTCGGCCTCCTCCGTGTCTTGGGTGGCCGAATGATCGAAAAAACGAGTCACCATAGTTGAGATCATCAAGGCCAACGGTGGCCGAGGACTCCAACGATGCGAGGAATTCGGCCGTGCTCATCTCCGCTCTACAATGTCAAAGCAAGCACTATAAACCATCACTATGGATCATGGACAATCACTATCGAATTCCAACGGGAGACGATGTTTTTACCTTGTTGGCATTTCATCGAGCACTTGGCGGCCACGTTTTTTGTTGCCGATCGCGGCAGCCGCTCGCGCTGGAGCAGTCACCGTAGGGGCGACTGAAGTTGCCGCATGAGGCATAGGCCTTGCATGAGCTGGTGCCGCGGTCTTCTTCGTCTTCCTCTTTTTAATAACACAACGCATTTACATGGACTTAATTTAAAAAACTAATTTTTTATTAAAAAAAATTACTTCATCATAACTTAGTTTGCCCTTTAATATATGTTTTCCTATTGATAATGTTTTGGATACTCCCTCCTTCCTGTATATAAGGTGTATTTCTTTTATGATAAAATCCCATAATGTAAGGTGCATTTGTTTTTGGGTATAACTATTAACTAGCAGTACGAACTGCTTGAAAGTTCTCACTTATATTAAGTAACAGTGTTTTCATTATGTTAACAAATTAATCATGGAAAATACATTTCTCCTGTTAAAGTGAAATTACATATTATTGCAAAAATTAGTTGTGAAAATTAATTTTTCTATGCGAAGTTACAAGGAGAGGAGTCCTCCCCCGCAGCTTACCCACAAGCCTACAGGTGCCACACTAATTTGGCCAGCAAGGGGGCGGTAGACTAGCATCCTCCGGAATGTTCTAGAAGGTTTTGAAAGCTTCCATGGCCTTCCGAGGCACTCCTGGAAAAATTCTGGTGCCCTTCTCTCATTCACCTATGATCTTCTAGTTCTCCTAAAATCCACTAAGTGTGTGATCTTACAGGTTTGGTAATCACCATGAGCGAGGAGACTGTTGCCTCCGTTGGCGCCGGTCTGCCTCGTCATAGGTGGCCTTAGTGCCATGGAGGCGTCATGGATCCCGGCCTTTGCCGGTGGGAACGTGTGACGCCCCGACTTAATCATGCACTAATCATACACGGAAATGCACAATATCAAGATCAGAGACTCACGGGAAGACATCACAGCACAACTTTAGACACAAATGAAATAATACAAGCTTTATATTACAAGCCAGGAGCCTCGAGGGCTCGAATACATAAGCTCGAATACACAAGAGTCAGCGGAAGCAACAATATCAAAGTACATACATAAGATAAACAAGTCTGACTTAAGAAGGCTAGCAAAGACAACGACATTTGGATCGAAAAGGCGCATGCCTCCTGCCTGGGAGCCTCCTAACTACTCCTGGTCGTCGGCGGTCTCCACGTAGTAGTAGGCTCCGTCGGGGTAGTAGTAGTCATCGGTGGGATCAGCTGGCTCCTGGGATCCGTCATTTGATCGCAGCAATCGGGTATTAGGGGAAAAGAGGTAGCAAAGCAACCGTGAGTACTCGCAAGACTTACATCAGATCTATACTAAGTATGCATCAGTATCAAAGGAATGAGGCTATATCTTTGGACTAGACTGTAGAAATGCCAGAATAGAGAGGAAGGCCTAGCCTATCGAAGACTAGCATCTTGCAGCAACAGAAGAGGGTAGAGTAACATAACATAAGTAATAAGTATGTTGTAGTATCACCCAGAGATCCTTCCTCGACTCCTTGAAAGAAAGCAATCCCGGAGCCATCATATCCATTTCATGTCTCCAGTATCTAGTTCTAATTGTATAGATCGGGATACAACTCTGAGCGTCCATTACCGTGGACACAGCTATTCGAATAGATTAAACTTCCCTGCAGGGGTGCACAAACTTACGCAACACGCTCGATTAGCTTTGGCCGGACACACTTCTCCAGGTCATGCCCAGCCTCAGCTGATCAACACATTGTAGTCCTACCTAATCTCAACAGAGAGGCCAGCACGCCGGTCTACATCCTAAATGCGAAGGGGTCATGGGCCAATCGTCCTTTGCAATCTTGCACGTTCCGAACGCGGCCTGGAGCATGATGACCCACAAGTATAGGGGATCTATCATAGTCCTTTCGATAAGTAAGAGAGCCGAACCCAACGAGGAGCAGAAGGAAATGACAAGCGGTTTTCAGCAATGTATTCTCTGCAAGCACTGAAATTATCGGTAACAGATAGTTGTGTGATAACATAATTCGTAATGGGTAAGAAGTAACAAAAGTAACTAAGGTGCAGCAAGGTGGCCCAATCCTTTTTGTAGCAAAGGACAAGCCTGGACAAACTCTTATATAAAGCAAAGCGCTCCCGAAGACACATGGGAATTACTGTCAAGCTAGTTTTCATCATGCTCATATGATTCGCGTTCGTTACTTTGATAATTTGATATGTGGGTGGACCGGTGCTTGGGTGCTGTCCTTCCTTGGACAAGCCTCCCACTTATGATTAACCCCTCTCGCAAGCATCCACAACTACGAAAGAAGAATTAAGATAAATCTAACCATAGCATGAAACATATGGATCCAAATCAGCCCCTTACGAAGCAACGCATAAACTAGGGTTTAAGCTTCTGTCACTCTAGCAACCCATCATCTACTTATTACTTCCCAATGCCTTCCCCTAGGCCCAAACAATGGTGAAGTGTCATGTAGTCGACGTTCACATAACACCACTAGAGGAAAGACAACATACATCTCATCAAAATATCAAACGAATACCAAATTCACATGATTACTTATAACAAGACTTCTCCCATGTCCTCAGGAACAAACGTAACTACTCACAAAGCATATTCATGTTCATAATCAGAGGGTTATTGAATAGCATTAAGGATCTGAACATATGATCTTCCACCGAATAAACAAATTAGCATCAACTACAAGGAGTAATCAACACTACTAGCAACCCACAGGTACCAATCTGAGGTTTTGAGACAAAGATCGGATACAAGAGATGACCTAGGGTTTGAGAGGAGATGGTGCTGGTGAAGATGTTGATGGAGATTGACCCCCTCTCGATGAGAGGATCGTTGGTGATGACGATGGCTTCGATTTCCCCTCCCGAAGGGAAGTTTCTCCGGCAGAACAGCTCCGCCGGAGCCCTAGATTAGTTCTGCACAGGTTCCGCCTTGAGAGGGCGGCGCTTCGCCCCGAAAGCTTCTCTCTGATTTTTTCCAGGTCAAAACACACCATATAGCAGAAGATGGGCATCCCGGGCCTGCCAGGTGGCCCACAAGGCAGGGAGGCACGCCCAGGGGGTAGGGCGCGCCCCCACCCTTGTGGCTGCCTGGTGGGTCCCCTCAGGTGCTTTCTTCGCCCAATATTTTATATATATTCCAGAATAATTCTCCATGAAGTTTCAGGACTGTTGGAGCTGTGCAGAATAGGCCTCTCAGATTTGCTCCTTTTCCAGCTGCCGGCATTCTCCCTCTTCATGTAAACCTTGTAAAATAAGAGAGAAAAGGCATAAGTATTGTGCTAGAATGTGTAATAACAGCCCATAATGCAATAAATATCAATATAAAAACATGATGCAAAATGGATGTATCAACTCCCCCAAGCTTAGACCTCGCTTGTCCTTAAGCAAAAGCCGAAATCGAAAAATATGTCCACATGTTTAGAGATAGAGGTGTCGATAAAATAAAATTCAGACATGAGGGCATCATGATCATCTTTAGAACAACAACAAATATTGTCATATAATTTCTTATGCTAAAGTAACAATTCGTTCACAAGGTAAAGTATGAATCAGAAATTTCATTGAAACCTAACAAACTATGATCTCAGTCGTTGAAGCAATTGCAATTTATCATAACATCGGAAAGAGTCAATTCAAGAGCTTTTCAGCAAGTCCACATACTCAACTATCATTTAATATTTCACAATTGCTAACACTCACGCGATACTTATGGGTCCAAAGCCTCAGTCGGACACAGAGAAAGATAGGGGCTTATAGTTTCGCCTCCCAACCTTTTACCTCAAGGATAATGTCAACAATAATACTCTATGATAACCTACATCCGAGTGGGTATATATATTCGGATCCTTCTCCAACACATAGTGCTTGCCAAAAGAAAAAGTGTAAAAAGGAAAGGTGAAGATCACCATGACTCTTGTATAAGGGTAGAAGATAAAAGTAAAAGATAGGCCCTTCGCAGAGGGAAGCAGAGGTTGTCATGCGCTTTTATGGTTGGATGCACAAAATCTTAATGAAAAAGAACGTCACTTTATATTGCCGCTTGTGATTAAGAACTTTATTATGCAGTCCGTCGCTTTTATTTCTTCCATATCACAAGTTTGTATAAAGCTTATTTTCTTCACACTAATAGATCATACATATTTAGAGAGCAATTTTTATTGCTTGCACCGATGACAACTTACTTGAAGGATCTTACTCAATCCATAGGTAGATATGGTGGACTCTCATGGCAAAACTGGTTTAAAGGATAATTGGATGCACAAGTAGTATCTCTACTCGGTGCAAAAGATTTGGCTAGTAAAATAGGGAAAAGCAAGCTCAACGTGTTGGAGGATCCAAGACACTATAACTTCTATTCGGATATAAGAAAACATAACCCATTATGTTGTCTTCCTTGTCCAACATCAACTTTTTAGCATGTCATATTTTAATGAGTGCTCACAATTACAAAACATGTCCAAGATAGTATATTTATATGTGAAACCTCTCTTTCTTTATTACTTCCTATTAATTGCAACAATGACCAAAACTATGTTTGTCAACTCTCAATAACTTTTATTCATCATACTCTTTATATGTGAAGTCATCACTCTCCATAAGATCATTATAAAATCTTTTTATTTCTTTTTATTCTTTCTTTTATTTATTCCCTCAAGATCATAGCAAGAAAGCAAAGCCCTCAACTCAAAACTAATCTTTATTATATATAACTCACGGACTCGATTACATAGATAGATCTCAAAACAAAACTCAAAGCTAGATCATACTAAAACTTTATTCTACTAGATCAAGATATAACCAAAAGGATCGAACTAAGAAAAACGGTAAAAGTAAAGGTGTGATGGTGATACGATACCGGGGCACCTCCCCCGAGCTTGGCAGTTGCCAAGGGGAGTGCCCGTACCCATGTATTTAGATCTCTTTCTTCGGAGGTGGTGATGATGGAGTTGATGATGTAGTTTTATCCTTTTTCCTCAACTTACGCTTGAGGGTTAGATTTTTTCCCCTCAGGTCAGGGATCTCCTGTTCCAATGTTAATATCTTTTTGCATAATTCTTGCTTGTTCTCCTGCAAAAGACGGAAAGGGATAAACTCGATCTTAGGTTTCTTTGTCTTATTAGGGAGACTTGACTTTTTGAACTCCACGTGCATGTCCCCAGGTTGGGGTAATGGAGCTTCATCTTCATCTGAGCTTGTCTCCTCCTTTCCCTTTGGATCATAATCTTCTTCTTCTTCTGTAGTCCAACCATAATGCTCCACATCCCCATAAACCTTTGGGTTTGTGATATAATCAGCTACATAGCTCTCTCCCTCCGAATCTTGGGACGACATATTTTCAGATCTGCCAGGCAAAACAGCACGAAACAAGAACAAAGGGTTTTGCCGTGGTACGGTGGTCGAAACCTTCGGGAGATTATATGATGAATTTTTACCGACCAAAAGAAGTATTGTGCAAGAAAACGGAGTCCGGAGGGCACACGAGGTGTCCACAAGGCAGGGGGCGCGCCCTCCACCCTTGTGGTCTCCTCATGCAACTTTCGGACTACTTTTAATTTTCCAATTTTTTTAAATATTCCAAAACGGAGAAAAATTGCCATTGGAAACGTTTTGGAGTCGGTTTACTTACCGTACCACATACCTATTCCTTTTCGGAGTCTGAAACGTTCTGGAAAGTATCCCTTATGTACTCCTTCGGTGTTACGGTATTGATAATATTCGTCTCGAAATTTATGGGAGTACCTGAAATATAATGTTTGATTCTTTGACCATTTACCACCTTCGGATTTGTGCCTTCGGCGTTGTTGATTTTGATGGCACCGGAATGATAGACCTCCTCGATAATGTAAGGACCTTCCCATTTAGAGAGAAGCTTTGCTGCAAAAAATCTTAAACGAGAGTTGTATAGCAAAACATGATCACCTACATTAAACTCATGCTTTAGTATCCTTTTATCATGCCATCTTTTAACTTTTTCTTTAAACAACTTGGCATTCTCATAGGCTTGGGTTCTCCATTCATCAAGTGAGCTAATGTCAAATAACCTCTTCTCACCGGCAAGTTTGAAATCATAGTTGAGCTCTTTAATAGCCCAATAGGCTTTATGTTCTAGTTCAAGAGGTAAGTGACAAGCTTTTCCATAAACCATTTTATACGGAGACATACCCATAGGGTTTTTATAAGCAGTTCTATAAGCCCATAATGCATCATCAAGTTTCTTAGACCAATTCTTTCTAGATCTATTAACAGTCTTTTGCAAAATCAATTTAATCTCTCTATTGCTCAATTCTACTTGACCACTAGACTGAGGGTGATATGGAGATGCAATTCTATGGTTGACATCATATTTAGCAAGCATTTTACGGAAAGCACCATGAATAAAATGTGAACCACCATCAGTCATTAAATATCTAGGGACTCCAAACCTCGGAAAAATAACTTCTTTAAGCATCTTAATAGAAGTGTTATGATAAGCACTACTAGTTGGAATAGCTTCTACCCACTTAGTAACGTAATCAACAGCAACTAAAATATGTGTATACCCATTGGAGGAAGGAAAAGGTCCCATATAATCAAAGCCCCAAACATCAAATGGTTCAATAACAAGTGAATAATTCATAGGCATTTCCCGACGTCTACTAATATTGCCAATTCTCTGGCATTCATCACAAGACAAGACAAACTTACGGGCATCCTTGAAGAGAGTAGGCCAACAAAAACCAGATTGTAATACCTTGTGCAGTTCTATCTCCAGCATGGTGTCCTCCGTAAGCTTCGGAGTGACACTTGCGTAGGATCTGTTCCTGTTCATGCTCAGGTACACAACATCTAATAACTCCATCTACTCCTTCTTTATAAAGGTGTGGGTCATCCCAAAAGTAATGTCTTAAATCATAGAAAAACTTTTTCTTTTGCTGTTATGTGAAACTAGGTGGTATAAATTTAGCAACATTGTAATCAGCATACCATTGAGTATTACGAGAAGCATTTATGACAGCTAATTGCTCATCAGGAAAGCTATCATCAATAGGCAGTGGGTCATCAAGAACATTATCTAACCTAGACAAGTTGTCTGCAACGGGGTTCTCAGCTCCTTTTCTATCAATAATATAAAAGTCAAATTCTTGCAGCAAGAGAACCATCTAATAAGTCTAGGTTTAGCATCTTTCTTTTCCATAAGGTATTTAATAGCAGCATGATTAGTGTGAACAGTTACTTTGGAATCAACAATATAAGATATGAACTTATCACAAGCAAAAACAACTGCTAAAAATTATTTTTCAGTAGTAGCATAATTTCTCTGGGCACTGTCTAGAGTTTTACTAGCATAATGAATAACATTCAATTTTTTATCAACTCTTTGTCCTAGAACAGCACCAACAGCATAATCACTAGCATCACACATAATTTCAAAGGGTAGATTCCAATCAGGTGGTTGAACAATAGGTGCATAAATCAAGGCTTTCTTAAGTATTTCAAATGCTTCTACACAATCATCATCAAAAACAAAAGGAACATCTTTTTGCAAGAGATTAGTGAGAGGCCTAGAAATTTTAGAGAAGTCTTTAATAAATCTCCTATAGAAACCAGCATGACCAAGGAAACTTCTTATACCTTTGATATCTTTAGGACATGACATCTTTTCAATAGCATCTACTTTAGCTTTATCAACTTCAATACCTCTTTCAGAAATTTTATGCCTCAAGGAAATACCTTCATTAACCATAAAGTGGCACTTCTCCCAATTCAAGACAAGATTAGTTTCTTCACATCTCTGCAAAACTCGATCAAGGTTGCTCAAGCAATCATCAAAAGAAGTTCCGTAAACGGAGAAATCATCCATGAAAACCTCAACAATCTTTTCACAAAAGTCAAAGAATATAGCAGTCATACATCTTTGAAAGGTAGCAGGTGCATTGCATAAACAAAAAGGCATATGTCTATAAGCAAAGGTACCGAAAGGGCAAGTAAAAGTGGTCTTTTCTTGATCCTCTTTTGACACAGGTATTTGTGAGAAACCAGAATAACCATCTAGAAAGCAAAAATGTGTATGTTTGGAAAATCTTTCTAGCATTTAATCAATAAAAGGTAGAGGGTAATGATCTTTTCTAGTAGCTTTGTTTAATTTGCAAAAATTGATTACCATTCTATAACCTGTAACAATTCTTTGTGGAATCAATTCATTCTTCTCATTAGGAACAACAGTAATACCTCCCTTCTTAGGGACACAATGAACAGGACTTACCCATCTACTATCAGCAATAGGATAAATTATACCTTCCTCCAGAAGCTTTAGTATTTCATTTCTCACCACTTCTTTCATCTTAGGATTTAACCGTTGTTGGTGATCAACAACTGGTTTAGCATCAGGTTCCATATTAATTTTGTGCTGACATAGAGTGGGACTAATGCCCTTAAGATCATCAAGAGTATATCCAATAGCGGCACGGTGCTTCCTCAGAGTTTTCAATAATTTCTTTTCTTCATGCTCTGAAAGGTTAGCACTAATAATAACATGATATATCTTCTTTTCATCCAGATAAGCATATTTCAAAGTATCAGGTAATTGTTTAAGCTCAAACACGGGATCACCCTTGGGTGGAGGAGGATCTCCAAGGATTTCAACAGGCAAATTGTGATTCAAAACAGGCATTTGGTTCAAGAATATTTCATCTAATTCCCTTCTTTCATTCATAAACATGTCGTTCTCATGATCTAGCAAATATTGTTCTAAAGGATCAGTAGGAGGCACGACAATAGAAGCAAGACCAATAATTTCATCCTTACTAGGCAATTCTTTATCATGGGGTTGTCTACGAAATTTAGAGAAATTAAAATCATGAGACATATCCCCAAAACTTACAGTAACAATTTCTTTCTCACAGTCTATCTTAGCATTAACAGTGTTCAAGAAGGGTCTACCAAATATAATGGGACAAAAATCATCTTGTGGGGAACCAAGAACAAGAAAATCAGTAGGGTATTTTGTTTTCCCACACAAGACTTCAACATCTCTAACAATCCCTATTGATGATATAGTATCTCTATTGGCAAGCTTAATAGTAACATCAATATCTTCTATTTCAGCAGGTGCAATCTCATTCATAATTTCTTGAAATAAGGTATAAGGAATTGCACTTACACTGGAACCCACATCACATAAACCATGGTAGCAATGATCTCTTATTTTAACAGAAACAACAGGCATGCCAACAACGGGTCTATGCTTATCTTTAATATCAGGTTTAGCAATCCTAGCAGCTTCACCACAGAGATAAATAACATGCTCATCAATATTATCGACCAAGAGATCTTTAACCATAGCAATACTAGGTTCAACCTTAATTTGTTCAAGGGGTGTAGGTGTTCTAATATTACTCTTACGAACCACAGTTGAAGCTTTAGCATGATCCTTTATTCTAACAGGAAAAGATGGTTTCTCAATATAAGCAGTAGGAACAATAGGATCATCATTATAAGTAATAGTTTCTTCTTCAACTTTAATAGGTTCTACTACTTTTACTTCAATGGGAGGATGATATTTAAACCACTTCTCCTTTGGGAGATCAACATGAGTAGCAAATGATTCACAAAAGGAAGCTACTATCTCAGAGTCAAGTCCATATTTAGTGCTAAAATCACGAAAAACATCGGTATCCATAAAAGATTTAACACAATCAAACTTGAGGTTTATACCTGACTCCTTACCTTCGTCAAGTTCCCAATCTTCAGAGTTGAGTTTAATTCTTTCCAATAAATCCCATTTGAATTCAATAGTCTTCTTCATAAAAGAACCAGTACAAGAAGTATCGAGCATGGATTGATCATTACGAGAAAGCCGAGCATAAAAATTCTGAATAATAATTTCTCTTGAGAGCTCATGATTGGGGCATGAATATAACATTGACTTGAGCCTCCCCCAAGCTTGAGCGATACTTTCTCCTTCACGAGGCCAAAAATTATAAATATAATTCCGATCACGATGAACCAGATGCATAGGATAAAACTTCAGATGAAATTCCAATTTCAATCGGTTGTAGTTCCATGATCCAATATCATCACATAGCCTATACCATGTCAATGCCTTTCCCTTCAAAGATAAAGGGACGACCTTCTTCTTGACAGCATCATCGGGTAAACCTGCAAGCTTAAATAATCCACAAACTTCATCCACATAGATTAGGTGCATATCGGGATGTAATGTTCCATCTCCTGCATAAGGATTAGCTAGCAGTTTCTCTATCATACCCGAAGGAATTTCATAATAAATATTTTCAGTAGGTGCAGTAGGTTGAGGAACAACTCTTTGCTCTTCCGGTCGAAGTGAAGATACCCCGAACAAGCCCCTCAAAGGATTATTTTCCATAGTGACAAGTGACAGTAAATTTCAGCACACTATATAAATGTTTCCTTACCAAATTCCACTTACCAAAGGCGCTTCACTCCCCGGCAACGGCGCCAGAAAAGAGTCTTGATGAACCACAAGTATAGGGGATCTATTGTAGTCCTTTCGATAAGTAAGAGTGTCGAACCCAACGAGGAGCAGAAGGAAATGACAAGCGGTTTTCAGCAAGGTATTCTCTGCAAGCACTGAAATTATCGGTAACAGATAGTTGTGTGATAAGATAATTCGTAACGGGTAACAAGTAAAAAAAGTAACTAAGGTGCAGCAAGGTGGCCCAATCCTTTTTGTAGCAAAGGACAAGCCTGGACAAACACTTATATAAAGTAAAGCGCTCCCGAGGACACATGGGAATTACTGTCAAGCTAGATTTCATCATGCTCATATGATTCGCGTTCGTTACTTTGATAATTTGATATGTGGGTGGACCGGTACTTGGGTGTTGTCCTTCGTTGGACAAGCCTCCCACTTATGATTAACCCCTCTTGCAAGCATCCGCAACTACGAAAGAAGAATTAAGATAAATCTAACCATAGCATGAAACATATGGATCCAAATCAGCCCCTTACGAAGCAACGCATAAACTAGGGTTTAAGCTTCTGTCACTCTAGCAACCCATCATCTACTTATTACTTCCCAATGCCTTCCCCTAGGCCCAAACAATGGTGAAGTGTCATGTAGTCGATGTTCACATAACACCACTAGAGGAAAGACAACATACATCTCATCAAAATATCGAACGAATACCAAATTCACATGATTACTTATAACAAGACTTCTCCCATGTCCTCAGGAACAAACGTAACTACTCACAAAGAATATTCATGTTCATAATCAGAGGGGTATTGAATAGCATTAAGGATCTGAACATATGATCTTCCACCGAATAAACCAACTAGCATCAACTACAAGGAGTAATCAACACTACTAGCAACCCACGTGTACCAATCTGAGGTTTTGAGACAAAGATCGGATACAAGAGATGAACTAGGGTTTGAGAGGAGGTGGTGCTGGTGAAGATGCTGATGGAAATTGACCCCCTCTCGATGAGAGGATCGTTGGTGATGACGATGGCTTCGATTTCCCTCTCCCGGAGGGAAGTTTCTCCGGCAGAACAGCTCCGCCGGAGCCCTAGATTAGTTTTGCATAGGTTCCACCTCGAGAGGGCGGCGCTTCGTCCCGAAAGCTTCTCTCTGATTTTTTCCAGGTCAAAACACACCATATAGCAGAAGATGGGCATCGGGGCCTGCCAGGTGGCCCACAAGGCAGGGAGGCGGGCCCGGGGGGGGTAGGGCGCGCCCCCACCCTCGTGGCTGCCTGGTGGGTCCCCTCAGGTGCTTTCTTCGCCCAATATTTTATATATATTCCAGAATAATTCTCCATGAAGTTTTAGGACTTTTGGAGCTGTGCAGAATAGGCCTCTCAGATTTGCTCCTTTTCTAGCTGCCGGCATTCTCCCTCATCATGTAAACCTTGTAAAATAAGAGAGAAAAGGCATAAGTATTGTGCTAGAATGTGTAATAACAGCCCATAATGCAATAAATATCAATATAAAAACATGATGCAAAATGGATGTATCAACTGCCCCAAGCTTAGACCTCGCTTGTCCTTAAGCGAAAGCCGAAATTGAAAAATATGTCCACATGTTTAGAGATAGAGGTGTCGATAAAATAAAATACGGACATGAGGGCATCATGATCATCTTTAGAACAGCAACAAATATTGTCATATAATTTCTTATGCTAAAGTAACAATTCGTTCACAAGGTAAAGTATGAATCAGAAATTTCATTGAAACCTAACAAACTATGATCTCAGTCGTTGAAGCAATTGCAATTTATCATAACATCGGAAAGAGTCAATTCAAGAGCTTTTCAACAAGTCCACATACTCAACTAGCATTTAATATTTCACAATTGCTAACACTCACGCGATACTTATGGGTTCAAAGCCTCAGTCGGACACAGAGAAAGATAGGGGCTTATAGTTTCGCCTCCCAACCTTTTACCTCAAGGGTAATGTCAACAATAATACTCTATGATAACCTACATCCGAGTGGGTATATATATCTGGATCCTTCTCCAACACATAGTGCTTGCCAAAAGAAAAAAGTGTAAAAAGGAAAGGTGAAGATCACCATGACTCTTGTATAAGGGTAGAAGATAAAAGTAAAAGATAGGCCCTTCGCAGAGGGAAGCAGAGGTTGTCATGCGCTTTTATGGTTGGATGCACAAAATCTTAATGAAAAAGAACGTCACTTTATATTGCCGCTTGTGATTAAGAACTTTATTATGCATTCCGTCGCTTTTATTTCTTCCATATCACAAGTTTGTATAAAGCTTATTTTCTTCACACTAATAGATCATACATATTTAGAGAGCAATTTTTATTGCTTGCACCGATGACAACTTACTTGAAGGATCTTACTCAATCCATAGGTAGATATGGTGGACTCTCATGGCAAAACTGGTTTAAAGGATAATTGGATGCACAAGTAGTATCTCTACTCGGTGCAAAAGATTAGGCTAGTAAAAGAGGGAAAAGCAAGCTCAACGTGTTGGAGGATCCAAGACACTATAACTTCTATTCGGATATAAGAAAACATAACCCATTATGTTGTCTTCCTTGTCCAACATCAACTTTTTAGCATGTCATATTTTAATGAGTGCTCACAATTACAAAACATGTCCAAGATAGTATATTTATATGTGAAACCTCTCTTTCTTTATTACTTCCTATTAATTGCAACAATGACCAAAACTATGTTTGTCAATTCTCAATAACTTTTATTCATCATACTCTTTATATGTGAAGTCATCACTCTCCATAAGATCATTATACAATCTTTTTATTTCTTTTTATTCTTTCTTTTATTTATTCCCTCAAGATCATAGCAAGAAAGCAAAGCCCTCAACTCAAAACTAATCTTTATTATATATAACTCACGGACTCGATTACATAGATAGATCTCAAAACAAAACTCAAAGCTAGATCATACTAAAACTTTATTCTACTAGATCAAGATATAACCAAAAGGATCGAACTAAGAAAAATGGTAAAAGTAAAGGTGTGATGGTGATACGATACCGGGGCACCTCCCCCGAGCTTGGCAGTTGCCAAGGGGAGTGCCCATACCCATGTATTTAGATCTCTTTCTTCGGAGGTGGTGATGATGGAGTTGATGATGTAGTTTTATCCTTTTTCCTCAACTTACGCTTGAGGGTTAGATTTTTTCCCCTAAGGTCAGAGATCTCCTGTTCCAATGTTAATATCTTTTTGCATAATTCTTGCTTGTTCTCCTGCAAAAGACGGAAAGGGATAAACTCGATCTTAGGTTTCTTTGTCTTATTAGGAAGACTTGACTTTTTGAACTCCACGTGCATGTCCCCAGGTTGGGGTAATGGAGCTTCATCTTCATCTGAGCTTGTCTCCTCCTTTCCCTTTGGATCATAATCTTCTTCTTCTTCTTCTGTAGTCCAACCATAATGCTCCACATCCCCATAAACCTTTGGGTTTGTGATATAATCAACTACATAGCTCTCTCCCTCCGAATCTTGGGACGACATATTTTCAGATCTGCCAGGCAAAACAGCACGAAACAAGAACAAAGGTTTTTGCCGTGGTACGGTGGTCGAAACCTTCGGGAGATTATATAATGAATTTTTACCGACCAAAAGAAGTATTGTGCAAGAAAACGGAGTCCGGAGGGCACACGAGGTGTCCACAAGGCAGGGGGCGCGCCCTCCACCCTTGTGGTCTCCTCATGCAACTTTCGGACTACTTTTAATTTTCCAATTATTTTAAATATTCCAAAACAGAGAAAAATTGCCATTGGAAACGTTTTGGAGTCGGTTTACTTACCGTACCACATACCTATTCCTTTTCGGAGTCTGAAATGTTATGGAAAGTATCCCTTATGTACTCCTCCGGTGTTACGGTATTGATAATATTCGTCTCGAAATTTATGGGAGTACCTGAAATATAATGTTTGATTCTTTGACCGTTTACCACCTTCGGATTTGTGCCTTCGGCGTTGTTGATTTTGATGGCACCGGAATGATAGACCTCCTCGATAATGTAAGGACCTTCCCATTTAGAGAGAAGCTTTGCTGCAAAAAATCTTAAACGAGAGTTGTATAGCAAAACATGATCACCTACATTAAACTCATGCTTTAGTATCCTTTTATCATGCCATCTTTTAACTTTTTCTTTAAACAACTTGGCATTCTCATAGGCTTGGGTTCTCCATTCATCAAGTGAGCTAATGTCAAATAACCTCTTCTCACCGGCAAGTTTGAAATCATAGTTGAGCTCTTTAATAGCCCAATAGGCTTTATGTTCTAGTTCAAGAGGTAAGTGACAAGCTTTTCCATAAACCATTTTATACGGAGACATACCCATAGGGTTTTTATAAGCATTTCTATAAGCCCATAATGCATCATCAAGTTTCTTAGACCAATTCTTTCTAGATCTATTAACAGTCTTTTGCAAAATCAATTTAATCTCTCTATTGCTCAATTCTACTTGACCACTAGACTGAGGGTGATATGGAGATGCAATTCTATGGTTGACATCATATTTAGCAAGCATTTTACGGAAAGCACCATGAATAAAATGTGAACCACCATCAGTCATTAAATATCTAGGGACTCCAAACCTCGGAAAAATAACTTCTTTAAGCATCTTAATAGAAGTGTTATGATAAGCACTACTAGTTGGAATAGCTTCTACCCACTTAGTAACATAATCAACAGCAACTAAAATATGTGTATACCCATTGGAGGAAGGAAAAGGTCCCATATAATCAAAGCCCCAAACATCAAATGGTTCAATAACAAGTGAATAATTCATAGGCATTTCCCGATGTCTACTAATATTGCCAATTCTCTGGCATTCATCACAAGACAAGACAAACTTACGGGCATCCTTGAAGAGAGTAGGCCAACAAAAACCTGATTGTAATACCTTGTGCAGTTCTATCTCCAGCATGGTGTCCTCCGTAAGCTTCGGAGTGACACTTGCGTAGGATCTATTCCTGTTCATGCTCAGGTACACAACGTCTAATAACACCATCTACTCCTTCTTTATAAAGGTGTGGGTCATCCCAAAAGTAATGTCTTAAATCATAGAAAAACTTTTTCTTTTGCTGGTATGTGAAACTAGGTGGTACAAATTTAGCAACATTGTAATTAGCATAATCAGCATACCATAGAGTATTACGAGAAGCATTTATGACAGCTAATTGCTCATCAGGAAAGCTATCATCAATAGGCAGTGGGTCATCAAGAACATTATCTAACCTAGACAAGTTGTCTGCAATGGGGTTCTCAGCTCCCTTTCTATCAATAATATAAAAGTCAAATTCTTGCAGTAAGAGAACCCATCTAATAAGTCTAGGTTTAGCATCTTTCTTTTCCATAAGGTATTTAATAGCAGCATGATCAGTGTGAACAGTTACTTTGGAATCAACAATATAAGATCTGAACTTATCACAAGCAAAAACAACTGCTAAAAATTATTTTTCAGTAGTAGCATAATTTCTCTGGGCACTGTCTAGAGTTTTACTAGCATAATGAATAACATTCATTTTTTATCAACTCTTTGTCCTAGAACAGCACCAACAGCATAATCACTAGCATCACACATAATTTCAAAGGGTAGATTCCAATCAGGTGGTTGAACAATAGGTGCAGAAATCAAGGCTTTCTTAAGTATTTCAAATGCTTCTACACAATCATCATCAAAAACAAAAGGAACATCTTTTTGCAAGAGATTAGTGAGAGGCCTAGAAATTTTAGAGAAGTCTTTAATAAATCTCCTATAGAAACCAGCATGACCAAGGAAACTTCTTATACCTTTGATATCTTTAGGACACGGCATCTTTTCAATAGCATCTACTTTAGCTTTATCAACTTCAATACCTCTTTCAGAAATTTTATGCCTCAAGACAATACCTTCATTAACCATAAAGTGGCACTTCTCCCAATTCAAGACAAGATTAGTTTCTTCACATCTCTGCAAAACTCGATCAAGGTTGCTCAAGCAATCATCAAAAGAAGTTCCGTAAACGGAGAAATCATCCATGAAAACCTCAACAATCTTTTCACAAAAGTCAGAGAATATAGCAGTCATACATCTTTGAAAGGTAGCAGGTGCATTGCATAAACCAAAAGGCATACATCTATAAGCAAAGGTACCGAAAGGGCAAGTAAAAGTGGTCTTTTCTTGATCCTCTTTTGACACAGGTATTTGTGAGAAACCAGAATAACCATCTAGAAAGCAAAAATGTGTATGGTTGGATAATCTTTCTAGCATTTAATCAATAAAAGGTAGAGGGTAATGATATTTTCTAGTAGCTTTGTTTAATTTGTGAAAATCGATTACCATTCTATAACCTGTAACAATTCTTTGTGGAATCAATTCATTCTTCTAATTAGGAACAACAGTAATACCTCCCTTCTTAGGGAAACAATGAACAGGACTTACCCATCTACTATCAGCAATAGGATAAATTATACCTGCCTCGAGAAGCTTTAGTATTTCATTTCTCACCACTTCTTTCATCTTGGGATTTAACCATCGTTGGTGATCAACAACTGGTTTAGCATCAGGTTCCATATTAATTTTGTGCTAACATAGAGTGGGACTAATGCCCTTAAGATCATCAAGAGTATATCCAATAGCGGCACGGTGCTTCCTCAGAGTTTTCAATAATTTCTTTTCTTCATGCTCTGAAAGGTTAGCACTAATAATAACAGGATATATCTTCTTTTCATCCAGATAAGCATATTTCAAAGTATCAGGTAATTGTTTAAGCTCAAACACGGGATCACCCTTGGGTGGAGGAGGATCTCCAAGGATTTCAACAGGCAAATTGTGTTTCAAAACAAGCATTTGGTTAAAGAATATTTCATCTAATTCCCTTCTTTCATTCATAAACATGTCGTTCTCATGATCTAGCAAATATTGTTCTAAAGGATCAGTAGGAGGCACGGCAATAGAAGCAAGACCAATAATTTCATCCTTACTAGGCAATTCTTTATCATGGGGTTGTCTACGGAATTTAGAGAAATTAAAATCATGAGACATATCCCCAAAACTTATAGTAACAATTTCTTTCTCACAGTCTATCTTAGCATTAACAGTGTTCAAGAAGGGTCTACCAAATATAATGGGACAAAAATCATCTTGTGGGGAACCAAGAACAAGAAAATCAGTAGGGTATTTTGTTTTCCCACACAAGACTTCAACATCTCTAACAATCCCAATTGGTGATATAGTATCTCTATTGGCAAGCTTAATAGTAACATCAATATCTTCTATTTCAGCAGGTGCAATCTCATTCATAATTTCTTGATATAAGGTATAAGGAATTGCACTTACACTGGCACCCACATCACATAAACCATGGTAGCAATGATCTCCTATTTTAACAGAAACAACAGGCATGCCAACAATGGGTCTATGCTTATCTTTAATATCAGGTTTAGCAATCCTAGCAGCTTCACCACAGAGATAAATAACATGCTCATCAATATTATCGACCAAGAGATCTTTAACCATAGCAATACTAGGTTCAACCTTAATTTGTTCAGGGGTGTAGGTGTTCTAATATTACTCTTACGAACCACAGTTGAAGCTTTAGCATGGTCCTTTATTCTAACAGGAAAAGGTGGTTTCTCAATATAAGCAGTAGGAACAATAGGATCAACATTATAAGTAATAGTTTCTTCTTCAACTTTAATAGGTTCTACTACTTTTACTTCAATGGGAGGATGATATTTAAACCACTTCTCCTTTGGCAGATCAACATGAGTAGCACATGATTCACAAAAGGAAGCTACTATCTCAGAGTCAAGTCCATATTTAGTGCTAAAATCACGAAAAACATCGGTATCCATAAAAGATTTAACACAATCAAACTTGAGGTTTATACCTGACTCCTTACCTTCGTCGAGTTCCCAATCTTCAGACTTGCGTTTAATTCTTTCCAATAAATCCCATTTGAATTCAATAGTCTTCTTCATAAAAGAACCAGTGCAAGAAGTATCGAGCATGGATTGATCATTACGAGAAAGCCGAGCATAAAAATTCTGAATAATAATTTCTCTTGAGAGCTCATGATTGGGGCATGAATATAACATTGACTTGAGCCTCCCCCAAGCTTGAGCGATACTTTCTCCTTCACGAGGCCAAAAATTATAAATATAATTCCGATCACGATGAACCAGATGCATAGGATAAAACTTCTGATGAAATTCCAATTTCAATCGGTTGTAGTTCCATGATCCAATATCATCACATAGCCTATACCATGTCAATGCCTTTCCCTTCAAAGATAAAGGGAAGACCTTCTTCTTGATAGCATCATCGGGCAAACCTGCAAGCTTAAATAATCCACAAACTTTATCCACATAGATTAGGTGCATGTCGGGATGTAATGTTCCATCTCCTGCATAAGGATTAGCTAGCAGTTTCTCTATCATACCCGAAGGAATTTCATAATAAATATTTTCAGTAGGTGCAGTAGGTTGAGGAGCAACTCTTTGCTCTTCCGGTCGAGGTGAAGATACCCCGAACAAGCCCCTCAAAGGATTATTTTCCATAGTGACAAGTGACAGTAAATTTCAGCACACTATATAAATGTTTCCTTACCAAATTCCACTTACCAAAGGCGCTTCACTCCCCGGCAACGGCGCCAGAAAGGAGTCTTGATGATCCACAAGTATAGGGGATCTATCTTAGTCCTTTCGATAAGTAAGAGTGTCGAACCCAACAAGGAGAAGGAAATGACAAGCGGTTTTCAGCAAGGTATTCTCTGCAAGCACTGAAATTATCGGTAACAGATAGTTGTGTGATAAGATAATTCGTAACGGGTAACAAGTAACAAAAGTAACTAAGGTGCAGCAAGGTGGCCCAATCCTTTTTGTAGCAAAGGACAAGCCTGGACAAACTCTTATATAAAGCAAAGCGCTCCCGAGGACACATGGGAATTACTGTCAAGCTAGTTTTCATCATGCTCATATGATTCGCGTTCGTTACTTTGATAATTTGATATGTGGGTGGACCGGTGCTTGGGTGCTGTCCTTCCTTGGACAAGCCTCCCACTTATGATTAACCCCTCTCGCAAGCATCCGCAACTACGAAAGAAGAATTAAGGTAAATCTAACCATAACATGAAACATATGGATTCAAATCAGCCCCTTATGAAGCAACGCATAAACTAGGGTTTAAGCTTCTGTCACTCTAGCAACCCATCATCTACTTATTACTTCCCAATGCCTTCCCCTAGGCCCAAACAATGGTGAAGTGTCATGTAGTCGACGTTCACATAACACCACTAGAGGAAAGACAACATACATCTCATCAAAATATCGAACGAATACCAAATTCACATGATTACTTATAACAAGACTTCTCCCATGTCCTCAGGAACAAATGTAACTACTCACAAAGCATATTCATGTTCATAATCAGAGGGGTATTGAATAGCATTAAGGATCTAAACATATGATCTTCCACCGAATAAACCAACTAGCATCAACTACAAGGAGTAATCAACACTACTAGCAACCCATAGGTACCAATCTGAGGTTTTTAGACAAAGATCGGATACAAGAGATGAACTAGGGTTTGAGAGGAGATGGTGCTGGTGAAGATGTTGATGGAGATTGACCCCCTCTCGATGAGAGGATCGTTGGTGATGACGATGGCTTCGATTTCCCCCTCCTGGAGGGAAGTTTCTCCGGTAGAACAGCTCCGCCGGAGCCCTAGATTGGTTCTGCCCAGGTTCCGCCTCGAGACGGCGGCGCTTCGTCCCGAAAGCTTCTCTCTGATTTTTTCCAGGTCAAAACACAGCATATAGCAGAAGATGGGCATCGGGGGCCTGCTAGGTGGCCCACAAGGCAGGGAGGCGCGCCCAGCGGGTAGGGCGCGCCCCCCACCCTTGTGGCTGCCTGGTGGGTCCCCTCAGGTGCTTTCTTTGCCTAATATTTTATATATATTCCAAAATAATTCTCCGTGAAGTTTCAGGACTTTTGGAGCTGTGCAGAATAGGCCTATCAGATTTGCTCCTTTTCCAGCCCAGAATTCCAGCTGCCGGCATTCTCCCTCTTCATGTAAACCTTGCAAAATAAGAGAGAAAAGGCATAAGTATTGTGCTAGAATGTGTAATAACAGCCCATAATGCAATAAATATCAATATAAAAACATGATGCAAAATGGACGTATCAGAGCAAACCCATCCCCTAATACAAGCGCAGGTGGTTCCCGTCCAACCGGGCGCGCGCCGCTAAACTGCTCACGTCTGAGAGCTTTCGGAAGAATCGTACGACGCAGAGTGCCCATACTTATTTCCGCGTGGTGGTTAGTGAGAAAAGGCCAGAGGCCTACTCATATCACATATCCAAACTCGTTAGTGTCTTGGGAGCACACGGAGACGATCAATGATCCATGATATGTGGTCCAGTCGCCCCATCTCACGGACTTACGGGAAGGGCCAAGAATGTCCGGCCGTGCTGCGTAATTATCTCACGGGTACCCTCCAGGTCAACCCGACTCACAAGAGACTATCGGGAACTCAGGTCCACCTCTACCGGGGTGGTAACGTCGGTCCCTTAAGTCCCGCAGAAACAATAGATGGGGAACAGGTTGTGACATCCCCAGCATCACACTACAGTAATCTCCCCTTAATAGTGGCCATGTCATCATGATCATCATGTTAATCTGCCACTTGTCCAAAATCTGCTTCAAATTAAAATTCAAATTGCATGTCAAATATTTGCTTCATCTGTCATGCAATTAAAATAGTTCATCCTATGGCAAATAATTCCTAGATATTTGTCATGTTGAAACCTACCTCTTTTGAATTATTAAAAATGCCCTTAACAAATTATATAGTGGTCCAACAGCGTGTTAATTGACTTATTCAAATTCTAAAAATGCTTGAACAATTCCTTTGGCTCTGAAACTTTTTATGCAACACTACAATGTTGTGCCTGATTTATGTGTTGAGTTTAACATTCAACTAAATTCATATGGTCACCCAAATAAATACAAATCAGTAGCTAGTTAAATGCAGAAAGGAAAAAGAGAAAACAAAACAAAAGGAAACCAAAATAGAAACAAAGGAGAGAGAGGCCCCCTTCCCCCTAGGCCTTGGCCCAGCTGGCCACCAGCCAACCAGGCCGGCCCAGCCGCTGCCAACTTTAACCCCTCCTCCCATGACGCAAACCCTAACCCCCACCCACTTCCCCCCGATTCCCCCCCACTCTCCCTGGCGCCCCCTTCTCCCCCATCTGGAGGCGCCGCCGCCCAAGGACCTCACTGACCGGCGCCGCCCCACCGTCAACGCCTCGCCTCCTCCCCGGAGCCCACCCTCGCCGAGACCCCTCCCGCCTCTGCGCTGACCCCGGTGAACGCCGCCCCGTCGCCATCGCCGGTTCGCCTCCTCGTCCCCCTCCCCATCGGTCGCCATCGCACCTCGACGCCCCCTTCCCTCCAACAGACAGTGAGGACCCCGGTCCTCCTCCTTCCCACGCCTCGCATCTCACCGTGGCGGCCCTTGCCTCGCCTCCCCTGCGCCGCTCCCTCGCCCGATACGGCGCCGTCCGCGCCCGCTGGACATCGCCGCGCTCACCACCCCGGCCTGCACACGCGCCCCGGCCTCCCCTCGCTCGTCGTCGACCGCGTCCCACGCTCCGGCGGCGACCTTGGCCTCCCGCGCGCGCCCAGCACCCATCGTCGTCGCGCCCTGCGCGAGCCACGGCTGCGCCTGCGCGCGTGCCCGCACCCCGCCACTGCCCTCGCCGCGCCGTTGTTGCGGCCTGCTGTCCGCGCACAACCGCGCCAGCCCCGCCTCCGCCCGGCCACACCCCACGCCATCCCCGCCCGCTCCTTCACCGCGCTGCCACTGCAGCTCTGCTGCTCCGCTACCTGCCTGTTGCGGCTCCGGCCGACGCCAGTGGCCCACTTCCGCGCCGCCCCCATCGCTCTGCCGTCGCCGGCGAGCACGCACGCGCCCGTGCCCATACAACCCCCTGGTGGCCCTATAGGGCACTGCCATATGGGGCCCGCCCCTGTAAAACAAAAAAAATGATAATAATCAATTAATTAATTAAATTAATTAATGTAGCTTAATTAGGTAATTAACTTGTAATTAGTTTGATATGTCAATGACAGTAGGGCCCAACCTCTAATTAGACTATTTTAAACAATTTGTTAAAACACATGTGACACTGACAGATGGGCCCCATTGACCCTGTTGACTGGTCAACTTTGACCAAGTCAACGCTGACTATACTGCTGACTGGGCTTTGACTGGCCCCACATGTCATTGACTGTGGCTGGCTCAGTCTATGTATAAAAAGTATTTACTGATATTTTCGAATTAAATAAATTCCAGAAAATTAGAAAATCATTTAAATCTTCAAAAAATCATATAAAATAATCTGTAACTCGGATGAAAATAATTTATACATGAAAGTTGCTCAGAACGACGAGAAGAATCCTACCGTGCCATCTGTTTCCGTGTCGGGACCCTCTGCGGAGGTGAACCCACAACTTCTAGCCTGTTTCCGGTAGATAAATAGTGCGTACATACCGGTTAAAAAATCCAACTTAAATCCTAAAATAACTAATATGACTTAGACATGCTTTTAGGCAACCCTGCACTGCACATTAGCATAGCATGCTCTGTGTTGCTTATGTTTGCCGTGTATTTATCTGTTTCTTCCCCCTCTTCTCTCTCGGTAGATCTCGGTACCGACGTAGTCCTCTAGACCGACGCAGCTCCGGAGATCGACGACACCACTGACGACCTTGCCTTTGCCGCAGAGCAACCAGGCAAGCACCCCCCCTTTGAGCATGCCTGTATCGCCTATTCTTTCTCTCTTATGCTTGCATTAGAATTGATGCTGCTACTGTTTATCCTATTCTGATGCATAGCCTGTTTTGAAACTGCTGTTGATACCTACCTGCTTATCCTAAACTGCTTAGTATAGGCTGGATAGAGACCCCAGTGACCCCACTTGTCCCGGTTGCCCCGTTGGATCATCGGAAGACTCGACGACCAGGCCCCAGCACCGCACATCACACCCCTTTTATCTGTACGACACTGCAGTGTACTATCGAGTGCCAAGGGTGATAGCTCGTAAGCACTTCCGATGTTAACTCTGTGGAGTAGTTGCTCGGTCGTGGTCATCGAGGGTGATTCCTCCTTCACTACTTCGGGTAACGACGCTGTCGTGCAACCCCTCAAATGTGAACCCATCGAGGGTGATTCCTCCGTGTTCACCTTGACAGATATGTCGAGTAGGAATCCAACGAGGGTGATACCTCGGATTCCCCTGATGATATGGACACACAGATAATTGGACTTTACAACTGTTACTTGAAAAGGCGGGTCAACCCTGAGGGGTACCCGCGTGAGACTAAGTGGCGAGTGTTGTGGAGACGGGTTGACCTAGAGGGTGCCCGAGATATGAATACGAGGCGTGGTCGGGCATTCTTAGCCCTTGCCGCAAGTCCTCGAGACGGGGCGACGTGGTCACATCGATCGTGAGTCTCTGCTAGTTACCGCACTACCAATACACTACGATTTGGATATGTGATCTGAGTGGGCCTCTGGCCCGATAGCACTAACCATCATGCGGGAATAGTTATGGGCACTCTGCATCGTATGCATCAGCCGAAAGCTCTGTCAGACGTCCAGTTCAGCATGGCGGCCGGGTCGGATCGTGCCGTTGGCGCTGGTATCCACCCTGCTCGCATAGACCCAGAGTGCACAGGGCGACGGCCCAAGACCCCTGAGCGCTTAGGATATAGACCGACGGGGACCTCTCTGCTGAGTTTTAGGTAGGGTTGCGGTGTGTCGTTTGGCCGAGGCCGGGCATGACCCAGAAAAGTGTGTCCGGCCGGAGTTAATCGAGCATGGTGGGTAAGTTGGTGCACCCCTGCGGGGAAGAACTAATCTATGCATAGCCGGATCCTCGGTAACGAACGCTCAGAGTTGTATCCTGATCGATACAACTAGAACTGCATACTTGTGATGAGAAATGGATAGTATGGCTCTGGGATTGCTTTCTCGCAGGGAGTCGAGAAAGGGATCTCTAGGCGAGGTTGATGACTGTATGGCTCTGGGATTGCTTTCTCGCAAGGAGTCAAGGAAGGATCTCTGGGCGAGGTTGATAACACTACTACTACTTTATACTGTACTAATCTACACTCTTCTAATGCTGCAAGACCCCTGAAGATGCTAGTCTCCGATAGGACTAGGCCTTCTCTCTATTCTGGCATTTCTGCAGCCCAGTCCACATATACAGCCTCCCTTTGATAATGTTGCATATGTAGTGTAGATCCTTGCTTGCTGAGTACTTCGGATGAGTACTCACGGTTGCTTTGCTTTCTTTTTCCCCCATATCCATTTGATGCAACCAGATGACGGAGCCCCTGAGACAGCTGCCCCCGCCGATGATCGCTACTACTACCCCGAGGGTGGATACTTCTACGAGCTGGCCGACGACCAGGAGTAGGATCGGAGGGTCCCAGACAGGAGGCCTGCGCCTTTCGATCATAGCTTTCGTTTTGTCCCGCCTTGTTAAAGGCTTATCTCTCTGTCTTATGTTTGTACTCAGATATCTAACGCTTCCGCTGATGCTTGTTTGGCATCAAGCTTATGTATTCGAGCCCTCGAGGCCCTGGCTTGTAATATAATGCTTGTATGCCTTTATTTATGTTTTAGAGTTGTGTTGTGATATCTTCAAGTGAGTCCTTAGGCTTGATCGTGTGCATTTGCGTGTATGATTAGTGCATGATTAAGCCGGGGGCGTCACAGGTTGGTATCAGAGTCGACTGCCTGTAGGACCCCCCCTTTCCAACTCCTTGGCCAAAGTTGAGTCTAGTATCCGAAAAACTGTTTTACTAACATGGCTGTGTGGCTTACGGGCCCACGTCGCCAATTGAGTGGTATTAGGATCTTTTATTCCTCGTCTATACTGTGGGACTATGATCTCTCTTCTATTCGGGTTAAAGATTTTACTAACTCTGACATTAGGTTCTCATAACCACTTCATCCCGGAGAGCCCCTTCACTACAGATGATCGTCTGCTTCATCAGAAGATTCTGAAGATACTCCTCGACGTTAACCAAGACCCTGTGCCACTGCTTTGCAGTTCCTGACCACCGACAAACCCCCGTGTATAACTAACCATCCTTGTCGTTTGTATCTTCATTCCCAGTTACTCCTTTATGTGCGAGATACCCCGTAATACTCCTCGTTAATCCGGGAATCCTTTGAGCCTACTGCCGTGCAGCTTCTTTCGCAATGCGGATAATTCCTCACACTTATCAGGGATTCGTTCATCCCTAGTTGATCGTGTGCTTTGCAACATCATTCCCATTGTTAATCGATCTTCCGAAAATTCTCTGCACCCTATTGCTCTTGAAATTCGTGCCTGCTGGCATTATGGATAGTTCCATATGTCAAGTAATCCTCGTTGACATCCCTTGATACTACTATTTGAATCCCTTGAATCAATATGCTGTGAATGTTCGCAATCATCAGTCGATTCCTAGAACTCGTCCTTCTGGCTCAGACGTCAATTTGGACATGAGTTGGTTCTCGGCTAATCAAGTTACAATCGATTGTCCATCGTATTCAATAACCTTGTGAGTTCTTCCCTGATGCAAATACCTTCAGTAAATTATACCATCTGCTTTGACTTCGACACTTTGCTTTCGAACTCGTATCCCTTGCTTTGATTGATGGTTGTATAGACTCGTAAAATGTCCCGGTGGGTTGTATCTATGCTTCTGCCATCTGCGAGAACCCAGAAACTTCTATGGGTCACTCACTACTGGTGTTACGCCAGATAAATTTTCAACATTACAACTTCATTGAAAGCGAGAAGTGAATGAAAGGTTATGCATTGAAGAAGTGGGAGTCGACCTTGAACCTTTGTGTTCATGCCCATGGACCCGATGTAGAACTTATCATGGAAGCTGCTCGTACAAATAATTATTTCCTTGGTACAAACCTATCTTGTAACTGAGAATTGATATTTTGCAACCGTGGTTCCGACCATAATCTCTCCTTGATTCCACTTCCCGGACAAGTTAAAATACTTGTCCTCTGCAGATCATTTCACCTGTCCAACCTCCATTCTGATCTACCTTCAAGTATTACCCCATGTCATCCTGTCATTGCACTACCTATTGTGAATTCTTATTGGAATGATACTCCATCATGTCATCCCTGGCCTGATCGGCTACATAAATATCGTGCTAATTTTAAACTGTGCTACCTGGTCCTTATGCCCGGAGCAACTCCCGACGATGAGCTAAGCTTACATCGATCTTCCTCATCTTATCATTTCACCTTGAACAACAAGCTTGATTTCGAGTTTGTGCCGTACCCGTGGTTCCAATAACCTTTCGCTTCATCATTCTTTTGACTTGATGCCATCGCCGATCGATTACATCTTCATAAAATCTCTTGACAAATGTGCCGTGATCATCATCAACATTTTGAGCCCTTCCAGGATATCAATTGAATTCATGATGAGGAATGCCATCCTTGCCCCTCGATGATTTGTGTTGTCATCGACACCATCCTTGACTTCCTACCAACACAGACTTGGTCATGTTTTGCTCTGACATTGAGTTCCCTGCTATTCTTGTAATTGTTCCTTTGTAACTCTTGTACTCTTCAGATCCAACCTTTTACTTGAAACACCATACCAATGCTACCTCGAAGCAAGACTGTGGTATTCCTAATATCAACAAGAACATTGGAGGCACATTGCCAAATGCTTCTTGATCTATTATCCGTACACCGTTGTACAGGTAACGTCTTGATTTTTCTTCGCCCCTTTATCTAAATGATTTTGTACCTGCTGTACTGTCATGTATATCATGTTCTGCTTTTCCATGGAAAGGATATACTCCTAATTCTTGTGTGTAAACTCATTTTCCTTTCCATTGGTCTGTTTAATCTGATAATTTCATCTTCCTTTCCATTGGTTTGTTTAACCTTTCTTGTGATCTATATGACCTAAGCAGTATTAAGTCTCTGCTTATGAAAACACCTCGATCTACAACTCTGTCAGAAAGACCCCGTTACTACTGTTGATGACATTCCGGTAACCACCGATGGACGAGAACTTTGCCTATTGGTCCGCCTCGTTTTAACGAGCAGGAAAATGGTTCTCTTCGTCCCTCGCCCTTGGTACCGATGCTGTCACCGACATAGCTGACAGGCTAACCTCTGACATGCCTTGTTGTCGTGACCGTGCAAGATGTCACCATCCTCTCTACTCTCGATCGACCCTCGTTACCGTTCCCCAGGATCGGAACCTGACCCTCCTGTATGTTCCTGATTCCGAAATATCCTAGGCTCTTGACTTTGTGTATTATCACGAGCCACCCTCCGAGAGATGCTCTGTTCCCGATGCTCTGAACCCCTTTTCACACTCTGTTCAGGTATCGATCGGATGTCCATTCGCTTGAGACTTCTTATCGTACCTTCATACTTGCTCTCGATGTTTTCTTAAGTTTCAACTCGAGAGATACTTCTGCCACATTCCCTGAATTGTCCACCAGATAATCGACCCTATAAAGGTCAGTTCTCCCGAAGTTACCCTTTACTTCCCCACTTAAATCTCGGGACGAGATTTCTTGTAGTGGAGGAGATTTGTGACATCCCCAGCATCACACTACAGTAATCTCCCCTTAATAGTGGCCATGTCATCATGATCATCATGTTAATCTGCCACTTGTCCAAAATCTGCTTCAAATTAAAATTCAAATTGCATGTCAAATATTTGCTTCATCTGTCATGCAATTAAAATAGTTCATCCTATGGCAAATAATTCCTAGATATTTGTCATGTTGAAACCTACCTCTTTTGAATTATTAAAAATGCCCTTAACAAATTATATAGTGGTCCAACAGCGTGTTAATTGACTTATTCAAATTCTAAAAATGCTTGAACAATTCCTTTGGCTCTGAAACTTTTTATGCAACACTACAATGTTGTGCCTGATTTATGTGTTGAGTTTAACATTCAACTAAATTCATATGGTCACCCAAATAAATACAAATCAGTAGCTAGTTAAATGCAGAAAGGAAAAAGAGAAAATAAAACAAAACAAAAGGAAACCAAAATAGAAACAAAGGAGAGAGAGGCCCCCTTCCCCCGGGCCTTGGCCCAGCTGGCCACCAGCCAACCAGGCCGGCCCAGCCGCTGCCACCTTTAACCCCCCCTCCCACGACGCAAACCCTAACCCCCACCCACTTCCCCCCGATTCCCCCCCACTCTCCCTGGCGCCCCCTTCTCCCCCGATCAGGACGTGCCGCTGCCCGAGGACCTCACCGACCGGCGCCGCCCCACCGTCAATGCCTCGCCTCCTTCTCGGAGCCCCCCCCTTGCCGAGACGCCCTCCCGCCTCTGTGCCAACCCCGGTGAACGCCGCCTCGTCGCCGTCGCCGGTTCGCCTCCTCGTCCCCCTCCCCACCGGTCGCCATTGCGCCTCGATGCCTCCTTCCCTCCAATGGACGGTGAGGACCCCGGTCCTCCTCCTTCCCGTGCCTCGCGTCTCACCGTGGTGGCCCTTGCCTCGCCTCCCCTGCGCCGCTCCCTCGCCCGCTACGGCGCCGTCTGCGCCCACTGGACATCACGGCGCTCACCGCCCCGGCCTGCACACGCGCCCCGGCCTCCCCTCGCTCATCGTCGACCGCGTCCCGCGCTTCGGCGGCGACCTTCGCCACCCACGCGCGCCCAGCACCCATCATCGTCGCGCCCTGCGCGAGCCACAGCTGCGCCTGCGCGCATGCCCGCACCCCGCCACTGCCCTCGCCGCGCCGTTGCTGTGGCATGCTGTCCGCGCACAGCCGCGCCAGCCCCGCCTCCACCCGGCCACACCCCACGCCATCCCCGCCCGCTCCTTCACCGCGCTGCCACTGCAGCTCTGCTGCTCCGCTGCCTGCCTACTGCGGCTCCGGCCGACGCCAATGGCCCACTTCCGCGCCGCCCCCATCGCTCTACCGTCGCCGGCGAGCACGCACGCGCCCGTGCCCATACAACCGCCCTGGTGGCCCTATAGGCCACTGCCATATGGGGCCCGCCCCTGTAAAACAAAAAAATGATAATAATCAATTAATTAATGTAGCTTAATTAGCTAATTAACTTGTAATTAGTTTGATGTGTCAATGACAGTAGGGCCCCACCTCTAATTAGACTGTCTTAAACAATTTGTTAAAACACATGTGACACTGACAGATGGACCCCATTGACCCTGTTGACTGGTCAACTTTGACCAAGTCAACGCTGACTGGGCTTTGACTGGCCCCACATGTCATTGACTGTGGCTGGCTCAGTCTGTGTATAAAAAGTATTTACTATTATTTTCGAATTAAGTAAATTCCAGAAATTTAGAAAATCATTTAAATCTTCGAAAAATCATATAAAATAATCTGTAACTCGGATGAAAATAATTTATACATGAAAGTTGCTCAGAACGACGAGACGAATCCGACCGTGCCATTTGTTTCCATGTCGGGACCCTCTGCGGAGGTGAACCCGCAACTTCTAGCCTGTTTCCGGTAAATGAATAGTGCGTACATACCGGTTAATAAATCCAACTTAAATCCTAAAATAACTAATATGACTTAGACATGTTTTTAGGCAACTCTGCACTGCACGTTAGCATAGCATGCTCTGTGTTGCTTATGTTTGCCGTGTGTTTATCTATTTCTTCCCCCTCTTCTCTCTCGGTAGATCTCGGTACTGACGTAGTCCTCGAGACAGACGCAGCTCCGGAGATCGACGACACCACTGACGACCATGCCTTTGCCGCAGAGCAACCAGGCAAGCACCCTCCCTTTGAGCATGCCTATATCGCCTATTCTTTCTCTCTTATGCTTGCATTAGAATTACTACTGCTACTATTTATCCTATTTTGATGCATAGCCTGTTTTTGAAACTGTTGTTGATACCTACCTGCTTATCCTAAACTGCTTAGTATAGGCTGGATAGAGACCCCAGTGACCCCACTTGTCCTGGTTGCCCCGCTGGATCATCGGAAGACTCGACGACCAGGCCCCAGCACCGCACATCACACCCCTTTTATCTGTACGACACTACAGCGTACTATCGAGTGCCGAAGGTGATACCTCGTAAGCACTTCCGATGTTAACTCTGTGGAGTAGTTGCTCGGTCGTGGTCATCGAGGGTGATTCCTCCTTCACTACTTCGGGTAACAACGCTGTCGTGCAACCCCTCAAGTGTGAACCCATCGAGGGTGATTCCTCCGTGTTCACCTTGACAGATACGTCGAGTAGGAATCCAACGAGGGTGATACCTCGGATTCCCCTGATGATATGGACACATGGATACTTGGACTTTACAACTGTTACTTGAAAAGGCGGGTCGACCCTGAGGGGTACCCGCGTGAGACTAAGTGGCGAGTGTTGTGGAGACGGGTTGACCTGGAGGGTGCCCGAGATATGAATACGAGGCGTGGTCGGGCATTCTTAGCCCTTGCCGCAAGTCCTCGAGACGGGGTGACGGAGTCACATCGATCGTGAGTCTCTGCTTGTTACCGCACTACCAATACACTATGATTTGGATATGTGATCCGAGTGGGCCTCTGGCCCGATAGCACTAACCATCACGCTGGAATAGTTATGGGCACTCTGCATCGTATGCATCAGCCAAAAGCTCTGTCAGACGTCCAGTTCAGCATGGCGGCCGGGTCGGATCGTGCCGTTGGCGCTGGTATCCACCCTGCTCGCAACGACCTGGAGTGCACAGGGCAACGGCCCAAGACCCCTGAGCACTTACGATATAGACCGACGAGGACCTCTCTACTGAGTTTTAGGTAGGGCTGCAGTGTGTCGTTTGGCCGAGGCCGGGCATGACCCAGAAAAGTGTGTCCGGCCGGAGTTAATCGAGCGTGGTGGGTAAGTTGGTGCACCCCTGCAGGGAAGAACTAATCTATGCATAGCCGGATCCTCGGTAACGGACGCTCGGAATTGTATCCCGATCGATACAACTAGAACTGTATACTTGTGATGAGAAATGGATAGTATGGCTCTGGGATTGCTTTCTCGCAGGGAGTCGAGAAAGGGATCTCTGGGCGAGGTTGATGACTGTATGGCTCTGGGATTGCTTTCTCGCAGGGAGTCGAGGAAGGATCTCTGGGCGAGGTTGATAACACTACTACTACTTCATACTGTACTAATCTACACTCTTCTAATGCTGCAAGACCGCTGAAGATGCTAGTCTCCGATAGGACTAGGCCTTCTCTCTATTCTGGCATTTCTGTAGCCCAGTCCACATATACAGCCTCCCTTTGATAATGTTGCATATGTAGTGTAGATCCTTGCTTGCTGAGTACTTCGGATGAGTACTCACGGTTGCTTTGCTTTCTTTTCCCCCCATATCCATTTGATGCAACCAGATGATGGAGCCCCTGAGATAGCTGCCCCCGCCGACGATCGCTACTACTACCCCGAGGGTGGATACTTCTACGAGCTGGTCGATGACCAAGAGTAGGATCGGAGGGTCCCAGGCAGGAGGCCTGCACCTTTCGATTGTAGCTTTTGTTTTGTCCCGCCTTGTTAAAGGCTTATCTCTCTGTCTTATGTCTGTACTCAGATATCTAACGCTTTCACTGATTCTTGTTTGGCATCAAGCTTATGTATTCGAGCCCTCGAGGCCCTGGCTTGTAATATAATGCTTGTATGCCTTTATTTATGTTTTAGAGTTGTGTTGTGATATCTTCAAGTGAGTCCTTAGGCTTGATCGTGTGCATTTATGTGTATGATTAGTGCACGATTAAGCCGGGGGCGTCACACAGGTAAAGGTAACTATGTGTCCGTAACATCTAGGGGGAATCCTAGGAATCACCCTCGATGAATCCCCACTTGATGTAAACATCAAGGTGAACTTGGAGGAATCACCCTCGGTAGGTTCACACTTGAAGAGCTACACGACAGAGTCGTTATCGGGAGTGGTGAAGGAGGAATCGCCCTCCATAATCCATGACCGATTAGCTACACTGCAGAGATATCATCAGGAGTGCGTTACGAGGTATCACCCTCGGCACTCGATAGTAGTTCTACAGAGTCGTACAACTAAGGGGGTGTGCGGTGATGTGCCGGTCTCTGCACTTCGATCACGTTGATAGAGTCACCGGTAACAAAGCGGGGGCAACAGGGACAAGGTGAGGGGTCACT
Source organism: Thinopyrum elongatum (assembly GCA_011799875.1). Lineage (NCBI taxonomy): Eukaryota > Viridiplantae > Streptophyta > Magnoliopsida > Poales > Poaceae > Thinopyrum > Thinopyrum elongatum. The sequence goes on from CM022299.1 coordinate 523,991,564, forward strand.
GGTGGATCACTAACCAACCTATACTAAGCATATAGGATAACAGGTAAGGTAACAATAGCGGGTTATAAAAGTAGGCTATGCATCAGAATAGGAGCAATCAAATACAGTAGCAAATTCTAATGCAAGCATGAGAGAGAAAGAATGGGCGATATAGGAATGATCAAGGGGGTTTTGCTTGCCTGGAAGCTCTGTAGACAGACACGGACCCTCGACAGTGAAGTAGTCGATCACCGAATCAACAACGGTCTTGGGGTCTACCGGAAAAGAAGTAACGGAGGGGGAACACAATAAATAACAGAGCAATCAAATGCATTACAAAGCATGACATTGCAATACGTTGTGCTAGGGGTGACCTAACACAGTGCTACGCATTACAGATGGAGCGGGAAAATATCCGGGAATATTTTCCCGGCTCCAGGCATTTATCGGGCAAACGATCCGGAGGGGAAGGTTCCATGTTTGTAGTGTTGGAGGCATGTGACAGGTATGTGGAAGGCATAATCGGATTCGTTATATTTTTCTGATCATTTCTCGTATATAAAATATTTTCATCTTAGCTACGGTTGAATTTATACGAATTTCTAAAGTTTTAATCATTTTTTGAAAATCCTGGAATTACTATTAATTCAAAAATCACCAGAAAATGGCTGGGTGCACCTGGTGCAGTGCACCCAGCAGTGTGTTGTGGGGCTGACAGTGGGGCCCAGTTGACCCAGTCAACATTGACTGGTCAAGGGATGAATAGTGTAGGAGGGTCCCACACGTCATTGACTAGAACTAAATTAAAAGGTTATTTTAACTGCGGGGGCCACCTGTCTGTGACTGTTAGTGAGGGGGGGTGTGTTTTCTACTAATGGGGGTTAGCCCTAATTAAACTGGGGGCCATGTCCACTGGGCAGAGACCCAAGCCGACCAAGGCTGGGCTCGCGCGCGCGGTCGCTCACAGATGAGCACCGGCGGCCAACTCGCAGCACGCCAGGGGGAAAGCAGGGCGCGGCCCTGGTAGCGGCGGCCCTGGCGGCGCGGCGCGGGGCGGAAGGAGCGTGTCAACAGGCAGCTGCGAGCGGGGGGGGAGGGGTGCGCTGGGGCGTGGCCCTGGGCCAGCAGACAGCAGAAGCAAGCAGGCGAGGGCGCTGCAGGTGCGCGAGCGTGTGCCGGCGCACGCTGGGCGCGACAGAGGAGCCCGGGGCACGAGAGCGCGGGTGGCTGCAGCCTGCAGGGGAGCGCGTGCTTGGGCGGTCGTAGCGTGCAGTGAGGAACGACAGCGGCAGCGGAAGGTAGTAGCGGCAGCAGGCAGAAGACAACAGCGGCGGCAGGCGACAGTGGGCGGGCGCGAGGCTACCTGGACACGCATGAGGGGGCGCGGGAGGCCGTGGGCGCCAGCACGCATGCGCGGGCGGCGCCGGGGCGCGGCCACGGGCGTGCAACCGCGAGGTCGTCGGGAGCTCTGGCGTGAGGGGGCGCGGCGGTCTACTTCAGGGGGGGGGATTCAAGGGGGAAGCAGAGGGGTCGAGGCCGGGGCTCACAGCGATGAAGGGAGCAAGCTCGGGGAGGTGCGGGGGTGGCCGGAGAGGAGCTGACAGCGACGAATCAGGCGATGATGCGTCGACGGTTGTGTGCGGTGAAGACGAATTCGACGAGGAGAGATAGAGTGAGGGGAAACGGGGTGGCTAGGGTTCGTCAGGGGATCGAGGGGATATTTATGCGCCGGGGGGTGCTCCAGATGGCTGCCCCGTGGCCGATCCAAGCCATGGATGCCATCGACGCGTCGAACGTGCCTCCTGTGAACAGGACGAGGGAGAGGACGCGGTTGGGGTGGGCCTCAGTGCACTGTGCACTTGAGCCCAGGAGCATAGTGGGTGTTTTCTTTTTCTTTTTCTTTTTTTTTGTTCTGCCTCTGTATTCTATTTAAATGAGCTACTAAACTATTTTTGTTAAATGTGGCACTTTGCAAAAAAAATAGATGGCAATATTGTGAAGCTGCACAAAAAATTTGGGGTCAAAAGGAGTTGTCTAACCATTTTAGAAATTGAAAAGGCCAAATTAATTGCTGCTGGACCACTAAATTAATTCTGAGGGGCATTTTGGGAACTCAAATGAGGTTGGTTTCAAAATGACAATGATCAGGGAATTTATAGGATAATTTGAACATTCTAGTTTTACTGATTGAAGAAATAAATATTTGACTTGCATTTCAAATTTGAATTTGACTTTGATTTCTATCAAGAGGTAATTTTGTTTAGCAAGCCTGGTGACATGGCATCATTAGGATGAGGTTACAAGCCGTGTGCGCTATAACTTCATTCATATCCATCAAATTCAACAACCAATGCATTATTCGATTCATAGGTACATATGTTCAAGAATTACATCAAAAAAAAGAAGTACATAAGCACCAAATAAAGAATGATGAACCAGGGTTGTACATTGTACTATTAAAGATGGTAAAGAAAGAGGCGAGAGACATTCTGGTTGCTGAACAAGGTGAAGCGGAATGCTCCTCGATGCAGAAGGCACGCACGACTCTAGTCCAACCCCTTGTGATGGCCGGCCGCCAATCATGTAGTTTGAGAAGTAATATTGAGTAAACTGCTTCGGGATCCACTACAAAGGAAAAAGATCCAGACATTGTCATCTAGCACAACACATTGTGTGCAGTAAAAAAAAGGCTACAGAGTTCTTACTTACCATACTGCAGTTCACTGTTGTCTTGCATAAAGTGTAAACAAATAGTTCGATTGACATCTTTTGACCCATTTTAATAATAATCTTTATCAGTTTCCTCTCTTGAAACTGGTTCATGAATATCTCATTGCATAACATTTAAAAACAAGCAAATATAGTCATTCAAACTGGTATTATGCAGGTCTAAAGTACACTAGTTATTGTTAAAAAAAATGGAAAGGCATGTTAACTGCAACATCCTTAACAGCAACCAAATATCGTAATTAATAGTTGTATTGTTGAAACTGTTATTGACGAAATTGAACTGCACGGCAAATAGTTGCACATATAGAGCATCACATTGTGAATAACTGAAATAAACAAGGCATAAGGCCATCTCTAGTCGATGCCCTAAAAGTTAACGGAGTAAAACCCTTAGTGAGTATATATATACTTCAGCAATTTTTGGCCGTTTCTAGTCGATCCCCTAAACTTAACGTTGTAAACTTCAATTTGATCAAGTTCAAAGCAGGTTCAACCGAAAGTAGCATGCATTCAAACATAAACATAGATAGTTTTGCATAACCGAACATAAAACATAAATTTAAACTAAACTAAACTACGTTCGGTCAAAGTGGAGGTCGAGTCAATCCTTCCTCGTCAGGTACGGTGTGCCGCGAGCTGGGTCCGGGCCGATGCTGTCGTTGGGGTCATTGGGGAAGACACTCCTCCACTCATCGACGTCGATCTCCTCGTCCTCGCCGCCCACCTCGACGCCCTCCACACCGTCGTCCTCGCCACCTTCGACCTCATCATCGGAGAAGAGAACGATAACCTCGCCGCCCTCCGTGCTGGCAAAGATCATCCGCTCTGCCTCCACGAGCTCCGGGTGCTGCCGACGGAGCTCTTGCATGTAGGCCTCGTCGGTGGCCTCGGCCCCGAGGCACTCCCTCGCCTCGGGGTCCTCCCGCGCCATAGCCGAGCTCACCACCCTGGCTCCAGCGGGACGAGGTCGACGGACATGTGCCGAAGGGGAAATTGAGCCTAGCCGCCGTGTCATGGTAGCGGACCTGCTAGCGGTCGTACTCCATGGCCATGAGCTCGACCGTGTGGAAGCTACCGAGCCACCGGCGGGTGTGGGTCTCCCGATCGTAATCTCGACGACCCACGTCCCCCACCGCCACTGTCAGACCCCGAGGTAGGATCTCGTTGGCGGCCGGGCCTGAGGAAGGACGGGGAAGTCCTCGAACCGGCGTAGGGGCGCGGCGGCGGATCGGGCGACCGGCGACGGCGGCTCGATAAAGAGCCCACGGAGGACGACGGGGACACCTCGGCGGCCACCTCGCCGACGTCAGGCGAAGAGGCCGCGATAAACCTCTTTTGGGCCATTGGCTCCTCGAGCTCCCCGGCACACAGGCAGAGGTTGAGGATGGAGGCAGCGGCGGCGATGGCGGTGACCTACCAATGGTTTCGAGTGAGGGAGGGGTGGTGTGTGTCTGTGTGAGCGGAGGTTTTGGGGGGGTGTGGAGGGGGTGCCAAGGTGGTGCTTGAGGAAATACCGCGGCAACTGAAAATTTTACTAGGCGGGAGTAAAATGCCGGGCTACTGAAAATTTGGATCAAGGGCGAGCAGATATTTTTGAGATTGCGAGAGATGCAGAGGCAGGAGTAAAATGTTGGGGCTACTGAAAATTTGGATCAACGGTGAGCAGATATTTTTGAGATTGCGAGGGATGCAGAGGCGGGAGTAACGTGCCAGGGCTACTGAAAATTTGAATCAAGGGCGAGTAGATAGTTTTGAGATTGCGAGGGATGCAGAGGCGGGAGTAAAATGCCGGGGCTACTGAAAATTTGAATCAAGGGATTGAAACAGAGCGGGAGTAACAAACATCGCACACGGTCCACACATTCTGATCGTGTGCTATCAAACATAAAAACCTTCCAGGCGGTAGATATTTTCGAGATTGCGAGGTAGTAGATATTTTCGAGAGTGGGATGCAGGCCTCGTGGAGCCCAATCTACTGTGCTGATGTGAGTGACAGGGGCACGGGCGTGGCACACGGGTAGTCTTAGCGAACCATGTCTGTTGCGTCCCCAATCGCAGACGGTTGCTGCATCCAACTCGTCTGTTGTTTTATAAATTTGGCAAAAATAATAATGCGGGAAAGGGTCAGAACATGAACACACTTGCATGTGGACCAAATATATGTGTGAAAAGGGTGGTTTGATGTTCAAATACCCAATGCACAACTTTGATGTGGCACCTGTCACACAAAGCGCACAGTATTGCTAGTCAGCCACCCCCTACAAACCCCACTTCGTGTCGGTGGTAAGGGAATCCTAGCTACAAACGCATGCCCCCAAATAGTTAGGTCTAAAATCTCACCCTTGTAACATCCCCAGCATCCCACTACAATGATCACCCTTTGATAATGCCAAGTCACTGTGATCAACAGAGCTTGATCATCTTTTGGATCCTAGCTCACTTCAAATTCAAATTCAAATAGATTTCAAACTTAAAGTGAAAATCAAAGTTGTTCAAATCAAGGAACTAAAATGTTCATAATGTTTCAAATATTCCCAAGGCAATTATAAAATTGAAGCCAACATTTTTGGAAATCCCAAATTGCCCCTGGAAATTATTTCATTGGTCCAGAAGCATTTATTTTGGTCCTTCCTTTTTCTAAAAATGCTTAGACATTTCCAAGTGTCCTGAAACTCTTTGTGCAGAACCATAATAAGGTGCATGGTTTTTTGTGCAAAGTTTCCCTCCTAGCAAAACTCATTCGATAGCTCAACTAAAATGCAAATAGGAAGCTGTTATAAACTGGAAAAGAAAAAAAAAAGAGAAAAGGGAGGGAGCACGGTTTGGCTGGGCTCCAAGTGAACAGTGCCGGCCCAGCCCGTCTTCCCCCTCTCCCTCTACCTCACTTCCCTCCTCCCCGTGTCAGCGCTGTGCCCGCTAGATCACCGGCGCCGCACGCGTCGGGCATCCGCCGGCTCCCAGCGAGGATAAGGACAAGCCCCGGACCTCCCCTGGAACCCTAGCACGCTTCTTCCCCTTTCCCCTCGCGTTGTTTCTTCCTCCCCACATTCATCCGACGCTGCTGCCGCCGCGCCCTCGTCACGCTCACGGTCCCCGGCGACCCCGCGACCCTAGCTGGTAGCTGGGAGGTGCGCCGTCATCCGCTCCTTCGTCCTCGACTACCATCTAGAGCCGGGGAGGTCGGCATCGTCGCCATCGACCGTCTTCTCCAGCTCCGGCCACCGCGGCCTCGCCGACGATCTACTTCGTCCCCACGCTGCTAAGCCCTCGAGGGACCTCCGTGCGTCCACACGGTGAGCCCCGCACCATTCCCCTTCCTTTTCGCCTCCGTTCCGCCGTCGTAACCGCCCGCCCGTGCGACCACCATACGCCACCGCCGCCATTGTTGATGCAGCGATCGACTCCGGCCGCCCCCACACGCGCTGCTACCTCTGTTCGACGTGGTTCGCTGTCCGCGTTCGAACGGCGCCGCCCGCTTACCTTGTCGCGCCCTCTTTTGATGTTCGCCGTCGAGGCCGAACGCCGGCCGTCGCCAAACCCCTCGCCGCCGTCACCACAAGCCACCCCAGCTCCTGCCGCTTGTCCCACGAGACGTGCACGTGCACCAGCTCTCAAACGAGCCCACCCACGCACCCAATGGCGCGCTATGCAGTAAATCCGAGCCGGCCGCCGTGGTTTCGGCTCGCCGCCGCGGTTTAAACCGCACTGGGTCACCGACAGGTGGGTCCTAGTCATTACCGTGTTAATTAGCCGCTAAACCGCGTCTGTTAGAGGATGACGTGTGGGGCCTTGTTACTGTAGCGCTTAGTTAGGTTAGAGTCTATGACACTGGGTCTCACTCCCTAATTAACCCCAGTTAAATTAACTAAACACTGTCAACTAACCAGAGTCACTGATAGGTGGGTCCAATGGGACCCGTTTGACCAGTCAACGCTGACTGGACAGTTGACCTGGGCCCCACCTGGCAGCCTCTCTGGTGCATTCTGGTGCACTGCACCGGGTGCACCCAGCGTTTCCGGTTACTATTTAAATTCGAATTAATTAAATCCAGAAATTCTAGAAAATCATTTAAATCTTTGAAAATTCATAACTTTTAGACCGTAGCTCAGATTGAAAAACATAAAACATGAAAGTTGCTCAGAACGACGAGACGAATCTGATCGTGTTGTCCGTTTCCATGTTGGAACCCCCTACGTAGGAGAACCCATAGCTTTGAGCCCGATTCCGGTAGATGAATAGTGCATACTTACCGGTTAATAAATCCCACGTTAATCCTAAAAATAACTAAAGTGACCTAGATGCACCTTTAGGCAACCCTGCACTGCATCATAGCATAGCAAGCACTGTGTTGCATTTGTTTGCATTATGTTTACCTGTTTCTTCCCCCTCTTCCCTCTCGGTAGACCCCGACATTGACGTATCTCCCGAGGCAGACGCGGCTCCGGAGTACGACTACGTCCCCGACGACACCGTTGACGACCTTGCCCTTGCCGCAGAGCAACAAGGCAAGCACCCCCTTTTTGAGCATTCCGATATCGCCCACTCTCTTCTCTCTTATACTTGCATTAGAAGTTACTGCTGCTGCTATTATCCTATTTCTGCTGCATAGCCTGATTATTGTAACCTGCTATTGTTACCTGCCTGTTTATCCTAAACTGTTTAGTATAGTTTGGGTAGAGACCCAGCAGAGACCCCACTATATCCCGACTGCCCCGCTGGATTATCAGAAGACCCGAGCAACGGGATCGAAGACCAGGCCCCGACACCGCACGTCACTTCCCCTTAGTTGCTCTACACTACTGGGTTACTATCGAGTGCCGAGGGTGATACCTCGTCTGCACTTCTGATGATAACCTTGTAGGTTAGTTAATCGGGCATGGTCAGCGAGGGTGATTCCTCCTACACCACCCCCGATAACGACGACGTCGTGCAACCTCTCAAGTGTGGACCTCGAGGGTGATTCCTCCTTCGTTCACCTTGACGGTAACATCAGAGGGAATTCCATCGAGGGTGATTCCTCAGGGTTCCCCTTGGTGTTAGACACACGGATACCGTTGTACTATGACTTTACACTGAAACATGATACTAAAGATGGGTCGGCCCTGAGGGGTACCCGCGCGAGCTTAATAGCGAGTGATGTGGAATCGAGTGGACCTGGATGGTGCCCGAGAGTTGAACACGAGGCGTGGCCGGGCATTCTTAGCCCTTGCCGCAAGTCCTCGAGACGGGGCGACGAGGTCAGATCTTTCGTGGGTCTCTGCTCGTTTCCGCACTATCAACACACTAACGGTTTGGATATTTGATCCGAGGGGCCTCTGGCCTGATAGCACTAACCATCACGTGGGCATAGTATGGGCATTCTACGTCGTATACTTCAGCCGGAGCTTAATGGACGTCAGCGACTGAGCGGGGCGCGCTGAGTTGGACTGGTTACGCAACTGCGCTTGTATTAAGGGGTTGCTAGGTCTGCTCTCGGCCGCGTTCGCAACGTGCAGGAGTTCCCGGGGCAATGGCCCAAGACCCCTGGGGGCATAGGTTTAGTCCGGCGTGCTGACCTCTCTGTTAAGTATTTGGTCGGGTTGCGGCGTATCGTTTGGCCGAGGCCGGGCATGACACAGAAAAGTGTGCCCGGCCGGAGTTAATATAGCGTGGTGGGTAAGTTGGTGCACCCTTGCAGGGAAGAAAACATCTATCGATAGCCTGTCCTATGGTAACGGACACTCGGAGTTGTATCCCAATCGGTACAACTAGAACTTGAGATGATATCTGGATAGTATGGCTCTGGGATTGCTTTCTCGCAGGGAGTCGAGAAAGGATCTCTGGCCGAGGTTGATGATACTACAACTACTTTACATTATGTTAATCTGCACTCTTCTTATGCTGCAAGACAGATGAAGATGATTGAAGATGCTAGTCTTCGATAGGACTAGGCTTTCCCCCGCTACTCTGGCATTTCTGCAGCCCAGTCCACATATACAGCCCCCTTTGATAATGATGCATATGTAGTGTAGATCCTTGCTTGCTGAGTACTTCAGATGAGTACTCACGTTTGCTTTATTTTCTTTTTCTCCCCATATCCAATTGACGCCACCAGATGATGGAGCCCCTGAGATAGCTGCCCCTGTCGACGACTGCGGCTACTACTACTACCCTCCCGGCGAGTACTGCTACGAGGAGCCGACAGACGACCAGGAGTAGGATTCGGAGGGTCCTAGGCAGGAGGCCTACGCCTTTCGATCGTAGAGTTTTATTTTGCCCCGCCTTCATAAAGGCTTATCTCTATTTCTGTAATATATCTGTACCCAGATATCTGATGCTTCCGCTGACACTTGTATGCCATCGAGCTATGTATTCGAGCCCGTGAGGCCCTGGCTTGTAATATTAAGCTTGTATGACTTTATTTATGTTTTAGAGTTGTGTTGTGATATCTTCAAGTGAGTCCTTAAGCTTGATCGTGTGCATTTGCATGTATGGTTAGTGCACGATTAAGCCGGGGTCGTCACAGGTTGGAATCAGAGCTGACTGCCTATAGGAACCCCCCTTTCCAACTCCTTGGCCGAAGTTGAGTCTAGTGGTCCAAAATTGTTTTACTAACTTGGCTGTGTGGCTTACGGGCCCACGTCGCCAATTGGGTGGTATTAGGATATTTTATTCCTCGTCTTTACTCTGGGACTCTGATCTCTCTTCTATTCGGGTTAAAGATTTTGCTAACTCTGACATTAGGATCTCGTAACCACTTCCTCCCGGAGAGCCTCTTCACTACAGATGATCGTCTGCTTCATCAGAAGAATCTGAAGATACTCCTCGACGTTAACCGAGACCCTGTGCCATTGCTTTGCAGTTCCTGATCCCCGACAAACTTCTTGTGAATAACTAACCATCCTTGTTGTTTGTACCTTCTTACCCAGTTACTCCGTTATGTGCAAGATACCCCGTAATACTCCTCATTAATCCGGGAATTCTTTGAGCCTACTACCGTGCGGCTTCTTTCGCACTGCGGATAATTCCTCACCCTTATCGGGGATTCGTTCATCCCCAGTTGTTCATATGTCTCACAAAATTCTTTGAAGTGCAATTCAATCTCCCGAAGATCATCTGCAACCTAGTGCTCCCGAAAGTCTTGACTGTCTGCATTATGGTTAAATCCATATGTCTCGCAATATTCATTAGCATTCGTTGTCATTGTCGTTCCGAATCAATTGATTCAATATGAATGAGAATAGTCCCTATCATCCGTCGATTCTTAGAAATTTTCCTACCAGCTCAGTCACCATTTCGGATATGAGTTGGTTCTCGGCCAATCCAGCATTGATTGATTATCCAACTAAGCATGTGCAAATCACTCGTCCCTCTGCCCAGGTGAACTAATTGCCACTCCTAGCTTTGGAAATCGTGAACCCTCTGAATCTTATACTTGGGTTGTTCAAGTGCTTCCTTAATTTGATGTGCCTACCCCCGTCCTTTCTCGGAGGACTCTCAGGTGGAACCAGTTGTTAAAACCTTACCCCATTAGTTCTCACGGATCACTTGATTCCTTTTGTGGACAGTTATCTGACCGATTCCTTTCTATTCTAAGAACCTTATCGGTTCCTTCCCCGTTGACATTGCCTTTGGCACTGAAGCATTCTCTACTTCTTGCCGACTGTATATCCTCCCAGCTTGCATGGCACGGAGAGGTAGTGCATTCCTTCCCCTTATTGACGTGGGACTGACTACTGACCAGGACATGTCCCGTAACCATGGGTGGAGATCTCTGCAAGACGGAACGCTAAAGTTGTTCATCTAGTTCTATTCAACCTACTCATATTTGGACAGAGCTTTTTGCTTCTTATCCTTCGTTTCTGAACCATAACTCCTTTGTACTTAAACATTGGATTATTCTAATGTTTCTATAATCTGATGCCGTTGCATTCTTTCTTCTTCTGTTTGAGTACCGATACTCACATCGGATCCTTGGCCGACCATCTGATCTTTTGCTGGGTTGCTATCCGACAGCACCGATCATATTCAATAACCTTGCGAGTCTTTCCTCGGATACAGAATGTCTATGGTAAAATGTATCCTCTCCTGCTGTCAACCATACTCTGCTTCCGAGCTTGAGTTTGTTACTCCTGCAAATTGTGGTATATGTTCCTAAGATACCTGGATGGGTTGAACATATGCTTTCCTTAACCTGTGTAAATTGAAAGTTATGCGGGTTACTTATACTCGCGTTTCATCGGATAAATTTTCAACTCTACAACTTCTTCAAAGACGAGAAGTGAATGAAAGGTTATGCATTGAAGAAGTGGGAGTCGACCTTGAACCTTTGTGTTCATGCCCATGAACCGATGTAGCACTTATCATGGAAGCTGCTCGTAAAAAAAATCCCTTGTTATAAAATTCATCTTGTATTTTGCTTTGATCCTTCGCAATCATGGTTCCGACCATGATTGTTCTTCTTTGATACCATTTCACGGACAAGCTAAAGCACTTGTCTTCTGTGAATCAATATACCTGTCCAACCTCTATACTGAACTACCTCGAGCATTACCCCTCCTACTATCTCGAGGATATCATCCTACTGTACTATGTCCTAAGAATTTTTCCGATGCAGTGATACCTTTCCCTGTCATAGTCACTCCATGGGTTCTGGGTTGTCTTCAACCGAGACCACCGAACAATGAATCAATTCCGCTCGGTGATTCAGCACTCCTAGTACTTTGTTGCTGGGGAGTTGGATGCTCCATCACCTCATTCCTAGCCTGATCAGCTATATGCTTGTCGTGCTAAATTCTAACTGTGCTACCTGGTCCTTCTTTTCTGAGCACAACTTCCGACGATGAGCTAAGCTTACGTCGATCTTCCTCATCTTATCATTTCACCTCGAACAACAAGCTTGACTTCGAGCTTGTGTCGAATCCGTGGTTCTCATAGCCTTTCACTTCATCCTTCCTTTTTCTTGATGTCATTGCTGACCGATTACATCTTCTTGAAACCTCTCGACAAATGTATCGTGTTCATCATCAACATTCCGAGCTTTTTCAGGGTATCGATCGAATTCATGTTGAGAATTACCATCCTTGCTCTTCGATGATTGTGATATCATCGATGACATCCTTGACTTTCTGCCTACACAGACCTGGTTGTGTTTGGTTAATCCTTACGTTCCGAGATAATCTTGGAAGTGTTCCTTTGTATCTCTTGTGATCCTTCGATCCAACCCTTACTTGAAACCCCATGTTATCGCTACCTCGAAGCATGATAGTGGTATTCCGAATATCAACAAGAACATTGGAAGCACATTGCCAAAAGCTCCTCGATCAATTATCCAAGCACCGTTACATGTGTAATAAAATGAGTCATTCCTCGCCCCTTTTACCTAAAAAGCCTTTGAACTTGCTGTCCCATCATGTATATCATGCTCCGCTTTTCCTTGGATAGGATATATTCCCACTTCTTGTGTGTAAACACATTTTCCTATCCATTGTTTTGTTTAACCTTTCTTGTGATCTATATGATGTAAGCAGAAGTAACTCCCTGCTTATAAAATACCCCGGTGCACAACTTCGTCAGAGAGACCCCGTTACTATGGTTGATGACATTTCGGTAACCACCGATGGACGAGAACCTTGCCGATTGGTCCGCCTTGTTCAACGAGCAGGAATATGGTTCTCTTCGTCCCTCGCCCTTGGTACCGACGATGTTGCCGACATAGCTGACAAGCTATCTTCTGACATGCCTTATTGAAGTGACCATGATGTCACTGTCCTCCCTACTCTCGATCGACAATCACCACGGTTCCACAGGATCGGAACCTGACTCTTCTGTACAACTATGATTCCGAAGTTTCCTATGCTCTTGGCTTTGTGTGTTATCACGAGCCACCCTTCGAGAGATGATTTACTCCCGGTACCCTGAACCCCTTTTCTCTCTTTGTTCAGGTATCGATCGAATGTACCTTCGCGTGAAACTTCTTATCGTACCTACATACTTTACTCTCGATGTTTTCTTAAGTTTCAACTCGAGAGATACTTTTGCCACATTCCCTGAATTCTTCATCAGATAATCGACCCTACGAGGGTCAGATCTCTCGAAGTTAACCTTGCCCTCCCCACTTAAATCTCGGGACGAGATTTCTTGTAGTGGAGGAGATTTTCTAACATCCCCAGCATCCCACTATAGTGATCACCCTTTGATAATGCCAAGTCACTGTGATCAACAGAGCTTGATCATCTTTTGGATCCTAGCTCACTTCAAATTCAAATTCAAATAGATTTCAAACTTAAAGTGAAAATCAAAGTTGTTCAAATCAAGGAACTAAAATGTTCATAATGTTTCAAATATTCCCAAGGCAATTATAAAATTGAAGCCAACATTTTTGGAAATCCCAAATTGCCCCTGGAAATTATTTCATTGGTCCAGAAGCATTTATTTTGGTCCTTCCTTTTTCTAAAAATGCTTAGACATTTCCAAGTGTCCTGAAACTCTTTGTGCAGAACCATAATAAGGTGCATGGTTTTTTGTGCAAAGTTTCCCTCCTAGCAAAACTCATTCGATAGCTCAACTAAAATGCAAACAGGAAGCTCTTAAAGGAAACTGGAAAAGAAAAAAAAAAGAAAAGGGAGGGAGCATGGTTTGGCTGGGCTCTAAGTGAACAGTGTCGGCCCAGCCCGTCTTCCCCCTCTCCCTCTACCTCACTTCCCTCCTCCCCGTGTGAGCGTCGTGCCCGCCAGATCACCGGCGCCGCACACGTCGGGCATCCGCCGGCTCCCAGCGAGGATAAGGACGAGCCCCAGACCTCCCCTGGAACCCTAGCACGCTTCTTCCCCTTTCCCCTCGCGCCGTTTCTTCCTCCCCACATTCATCCGACACTGCTGCCACCGCGGCCTCGTCACGCTCGTGGTCCCCGGCGACCCCGCGACCCCTGCTGGTAGCTGGGAGGTGCGCCGTCCTCCGCTCCTTCGTCCTCGACTACCAGCTGGAGCCGGGGAGGTCGGCATCGTCGCCATCGACCGTCTTCTCCAGCTCCGGCCATCGTGGCCTCGCCGACGATCTACTTGATCCCCGCGCTGCTAAGCCCTCAAGGGACCTCCGTGCGTCCACACGGTGAGCCCCGCACCATTCCTCTTCCTTTTCGCCTCCGTTCCGCCGTCGTAACCGCCGCCCGTGCGACCACCGTACGCCACCACCGCCATTGTTGATGCAGCGATCGACTCCGGCCGCCCCCACACGCGCTGCTGCCTCCGATCGACGCGGTTCGCTGTCCGCGTTCGAACGGCGCCGCCCGCTTACCTTGTCGCGCCCTCTTTTGATGTTCGCCATCGAGGCCGAACGCCGGCCGTCACCAAACCCCTCACCGCCGTCACCACAAGCCACCCCAGCTCCTGCCGCTTGTCCCACGAGACGCGCACGTGCACCAGCTCTCCAACGAGCCCACCCATGCACCCAACGGCGTGCTATGCCGTAAATCCGAGCCGGCCGCCGGTGCACCGCCGCGGTTTAAACCGCACTGGGTCACCGACAGGTGGGTCCCAGTCATTACCGTGTTAATTAGCCGCTAAACCGCATCTGTTAGAGGATGACGTGTGGGGCCTTGTTACTGTAGTGCTTAGTTAGGTTAGAGTCTATGACACTGGGTCTCACTCCCTAATTAACCCCAATTAAATTAACTAAACACTGTCAGCTAACCAGAGTCACTGACAGGTGGGTCCAGTGGGACCCGTTTGACCAGTCAACGCTGACTGGACAGTTGACCTGGGCCCCACCTGGCAGCCTCTCTGGTGCATTCTGGTGCACTACACCGGGTGCACCCAGCGTTTCCGGTTACTATTTAAATTCGAATTAATTAAATCCAGAAATTCCAAAAAATCATTTAAATCTTTGAAAATTCATAACTTTTAAACCGTAGCTCAGATTGAAAAACTTAAAACATGAAAGTTGCTCAGAACGACGAGACGAATTTGATCATGTCGTCCGTTTCCATGTCGGAAGCCCCTACGTAGGAGAACCCGTAGCTTTGAGCCCGATTCCGGTAGATGAATAGTGCATACTTACCGGTTAATAAATCCCACGTTAATCCTAAAAATAACTAAAGTGACCTAGATGCACCTTTAGGCAACCCTGCATTGCATCATAGCATAACTAGCACTGTGTTGCATTTGTTTGCATTATGTTTACCTGTTTCTTCCCCCTCTTCCCTCTCGGTAGACCCCGACGTTGACGTATCTCCCGAGGCAGACGCGGCTCCGGAGTACGACTACGTCCCCGACGACACCGTTGACGACCTTGCCCTTGCCGCAGAGCAACAAGGCAAGCACCCCCTTTTTGAGCATTCCGATATCGCCCACTCTCTTCTCTCTTATACTTGCATTAGAAGTTACTGCTGCTGCTATTATCCTATTTCTGCTGCATAGCCTGATTATTGTAACCTGCTATTGTTACCTGCCTGTTTATCCTAAACTGTTTAGTATAGTTTGGGTAGAGACCCAGCAGAGACCCCACTATATCCCGACTGCCCCGCTGGATTATCAGAAGACCCGAGCAACGGGATCGAAGACCAGGCCCCGACACCGCACGTCACTTCCCCTTAGTTGCTCTACACTACTGGGTTACTATCGAGTGCCGAGGGTGATACCTCGTCTGCACTTCTGATGATAACCTTGTAGGTTAGTTAATCGGGCATGGTCAGCGAGGGTGATTCCTCCTACACCACCCCCGATAACGACGACGTCGTGCAACCTCTCAAGTGTGGACCTCGAGGGTGATTCCTCCTTCGTTCACCTTGACGGTAACATCAGAGGGAATTCCATCGAGGGTGATTCCTCAGGGTTCCCCTTGGTGTTAGACACACGGATACCGTTGTACTATGACTTTACACTGAAACATGATACTAAAGATGGGTCGGCCCTGAGGGGTACCCGCGCGAGCTTAATAGCGAGTGATGTGGAATCGAGTGGACCTGGATAGTGCCCGAGAGTTGAACACGAGGCGTGGCCGGGCATTCTTAGCCCTTGCCGCAAGTCCTCGAGACGGGGCGACGGGGTCACATCCTATCAACACACTAACGGTTTGGATATTTGATCTGAGGGGCCTCTGGCCTGATAGCACTAACCATCACGTGGGCATAGTATGGGCGTTCTGCGTTGTATACTTCAGCCGGAGCTTAATGGACATCAGCGACTGAGCGGCGCGCGCCGAGTTGGACTGGTTACGCAACTGCGCTTGTATTAAGGGGTTGCTAGGTCTGCTCTCGGCCGCGTTCGCAATGTGCAGGAGTTCCCGGGGCGATGGCCCAAGACCCCTGGGGGCATAGGTTTAGTCCGGTGTGCTGACCTCTCCGTTAAGTATTTGGTCGGGTTGCGGTGTATCGTTTGGCCGAGGCCGGGCATGACCCAGAAAAGTGTGTTCGGCCGGAGTTAATCGAGCGTGGTGGGTAAGTTGGTGCACCCCTGCAGGGAAGAAAACATCTATCGATAGCCTGTCCTACGGTAACAGACACTCGGAGTTGTATCCCGATCGGTACAACTAGAACTTGAGATGATATCTGGATAGTATGGCTCTAGGATTGCTTTCTCGCAGGGAGTCGAGAAAGGATCTCTGGCCGAGGTTGATGATACTACAACTACTTTACATTATGTCAATCTGCACTCTTCTTATGCTGCAAGACCGATGAAGATGATTGAAGATGCTAGTCTTCGATAGGACTAGGCTTTCCCCCGCTACTCTGGCATTTCTGCAGCCCAGTCCACATATACAGCCCCCTTTGATAATGATGCATATGTAGTGTAGATCTTGCTTGCTGAGTACTTCGGATGAGTACTCACGTTTGCTTTATTTTCTTTTTCTCCCCATATCCAATTGACGCCACCAGATGACGGAGCCCCTGAGATAGCTGCCCCCGTCAACGACTACGGCTACTACTACTACCCTCCTGGCGAGTACTACTACGAGGAGCCGACAGACGACCAGGAGTAGGATTCAGAGGGTCCTAGGCAGGAGGCCTACGCCTTTCGATCGTAGAGTTTTATTTTGCCCCGCCTTCATAAAGGTTTATCTCTATTTCTGTAATATATCTGTACCCAGATATCTGATGCTTCCGCTGACACTTGTATGCCATCGAGCTATGTATTCGAGCCCGCAAGGCCCTGGCTTGTAATATTAAGCTTGTATGACTTTATTTATGTTTTAGAGTTGTGTTGTGATATCTTCAAGTGAGTCCTTAGGCTTGATCATGTGCATTTGCGTGTATGGTTAGTGCATGATTAAGCCGGGGTCGTCACAACCCTATCGTACCATAAAACCTATAGGAGTCCATCATGGTCAAACTCCCCCTTTCGCTTCCGAACAAAGGTGGACCGTGTGCCGACCCACAAATGTGTGCTTTGTGGCGCGAGATGGGTGAGACCACATATGAACCACCTGTAGGTGGCCCTTCTATATGTATGAAAAGGGTGTGTTGTGATATTTAACTACATTCACAACTTTGATGTGGCACATGTACCTCGCAAATTAACTGGACTTCCCCGACCCCACAGAGGTTGTAGGTAGTGCGAAGTACCCCCCCCCCCCCACACACACACACACACACACGCGTCGGGGGGCATCTCACCAAGACGTATTGTAACACGGACCAAGCAGAATCCAACTTGGTCGTATAACCTCTCTCGCTCATTGTTGGTCAAAGTGATGGACGTCCGCACGACCCTGCAAAATGGGCTAGCTTTTGTCGCTGCTAACCTCGCGAGAGAGTGCCTGAAAAGAAAACCCATCTGTGCATGTGGCCCAAACATATGTATATGGAAGTGGTGTGTGTTGTTTGAATACCCAATGCGCAAATTTGATGTGGCACCATGCTTTGGAACCGTAAAATCCCCACAGTGAGCGAGGGTTCACGACGCGTAACATGCGCTCAAACTTAATTAATTAGGCCTGGAATGATCAACCTATACTATATGGTATCACGAACCAAAGAAGAAGAATCCACCCTGGTAACCTTTCTTGTCGTCGATCGAAATGATGGACGTCCACACGGGCCCACGAATATATATAGGCTTGCCATCGATAACCAAGCGAGTGAGAGTGTCCAAAGACAACCATTGCATGCATGCGTCCCAAACATATTTATGGAGGTGCGTGATGCATGCATATGTGTTGAATACCCAATGCACAACATTGATTTGGTGCATGCGTTGAAAATCGCGCAGGTCCCCACACAGAGCAAGAGGTTCATGACGTGTCGTGTGCTCGCCCCCCCCCCCCACTTTGATCCAATGGAATGGATTCATGTGTACACATGCGCTATTAATTATGACCTATACCGTGAGACAAACAAAAAATTAATCCCCTCCTAAGTCAAATTAATTAACCCTCTCTCGCTGTCGGTGAAAGTGATGAACCAAGCGAGCCCACAGATGGAAGCATCACCGATAACCGCGTGAGTGAGTGCGAGAGGACAACTACCATTGCTTGCATGTGTGCCAAACATATATATGGAGAGGTGTGTGGTTGTGATGTTTTGAATACCTAACGCACAACTTTGATGTGGCATCTTTGCCTCGAAATCCGTAAGGAGTGAGGTTCATGACACCTAGTATATGCTGGTCCCATCCCCCCTTCGACACGTACTATATATATACTCCTACCTAACAGCCCTAAAAGAATTAATCCTCCCTGTTCGTCAAACTATATATACCTCTCTCTCGTTGGGTCAAAGTGATGGATGATGACCTCGCGGGCCCACAAGAGCGAAGCGTATGTCGCACACGAGTGAGCATCCTATATAGGACATGTGGCCCAAAGAGGTATTTGTGTGATATTTGAATACGCAATGCACAACTTTGATGTGGCACCTATATATACCTCGGAAACCGAAAAGTCCCCACAAAGAGCGAGGTTCATGATGTGTGGTATGTGCTACCCTCCCCCCCCCCCATTCGACGCGTGGTATATATACTCCTACTGTATCACAAACCAAAAAGAATCATTCCTTGATGGTCAAATTAACCTCTCTCTCTCGTTGGGTCAAAGTGATGGAGGACAACCTCGCGGGCCCACAGATGGAAGCGCCGCACGCGAGTGAGTTCCTATAGGGCAACCACTGCCTACATGGTATTGCGTGATATTTGAATACCAATGCACAACTTTGATGTGGCACCTGCCTCGGGAACCATAAAGTCCCCACATGGAGCGAGGTTATGACGCATATATAGTATATATGTTACCCCCTCTTTGACATGTACTACATACTCCTACCATGCATATACGTAACACAAACCAAAAAAGAACCATCCTTGTTGGTCAAATTAACCACTCTCTCGCCGTAGGTTCAACTGATCGACGACGACCTCGTGGGCCCACGGAGAGAGTCACACGCGAGTGTCATAGGACAACCACCACGTGCATGTGCCCAAAAGAGGTGTGTTGTGTGATGTTTGAATACCTGATGTACAACTTTGATGTGGCACATGCTTCACAAACCGTAAACGCACTACACGGAGGTTCACGACGCGTAGCCCCCTCACTTCGAGCCGGTGGGAGGGACTCATGTGTACGCACGTGCCCAAACTTTGATATGGAATCTCACCATGATCCACACCGTAACACACATGCGAAGATAAATCCACCTTTAATTAATTGGTCAAATGCCTCTCATTGTCGGTGGAAACTGAAAACCTTTGCGGGCTAACGAATGGGCATGTCGCTGATAACCGCACGAGGGAGTGTCCCAGAGGACCACCAATTAATGCATGCATGTGGCTCAAACATGTATGTATGAAAGGGTTGTGTAATGTTTTAAATAACCAATTCACGACTTTGATGTGGCATATATGACTCACAAAATGATCAATCCCACATGGAGGCTCACGACTCATAGTGTACTGCCGGACCCCCCCCCCCCACACACACACACACACAGACACACGCATCCCGCACCACCACCGCCACTCTGAGGTATGTCAAACTTTTTCTGCAGTGAACATGCATGTGACCAAAGGAGTGTCGTATTAAAATTTAAAAAAAACAAAGAACATTCGATCATTTTTATACATTGATTGATTTCCTAGGGATTTAATGTACAAAAATCAAATTTGCGCCACATGTGCACCAAAATGGCTTGCAAAATCATATGTGTGTCCCTGGGTGCATGTTTCCCCGTGCAAGAGATTTCAAAACATTGAGAATATTGATTTTTAAAATTCAGTAAATCCAAAACTTAGTTGAAATCCATGAAACTTATCGTGGTGTCATATGGATATCAGTAGACTGTGATATTGTATTTTTCGAAAATTTGAGACAAGTTTTGATATAATCTTCTTACAAACAGAAGATTGTTAATAATTGGCAACCAATATCGCATACGGATTATTTATTCAGACCGTGTGCGTTACACCAACAATGTATACGTGCCATGCTTCAGTTAACCAATAAAGCGGCAGAATTAATCATTAAAAAAGAAAAACAACATACGTGCCGCCACGCGCCCCGTGTGCCGTGCGAGCAGGCGTGAGTTGACGGGACGCATGCGAGCAGTCCGCCACGCAGGCAGACCGGGAGGCGTGCATGCAGGTGTGTGAATTGATGGGAGGTGTTTTCGATGCGCAGTGTCACCGGGAGGCGTGCGAGTAGCTGTGTGAAATGATGGTAAGCATGCCAGAAGTCCGCCGCGCAGGCTCACCGGGAGGCGAGACAGCCTTTGACCACCGCCCGCCTCGCTCCCACCGCTCCATATTAATGGCGCGCCCGAGCCGCTGGCCATAATAGGCGGCCGCACCACCGGTCCACAGTGGTCACCGCCATCTGGAGTGTATGAGGATACCGCTGAAGCGCACCATTGGAGGGAGTAACAATGCTGGAGCTGGTGAAGCACCCGTGCAACGCATGACGCTGGGCACAGAGGTTGCCATTGCCGCCAATGAGATCTCGCGCGGGCAGCAGCACGACCTTGATTTCGTCGGCATCGTCATGCCCCCCCCCCCAGCCAGAACCGGAGGTCCACAGCAACTCCGGCAACGACTGCGACTCTGGCGGAAAACCGGTTAGTCATCGATACCCATTTGTGCGGCAAACATATCATGTGTTTTCTCTGGTTACTCCCCCCTCTCTAATTTTTTTTGGAATACAAATCCTATGGTTATGTTCTCTCAGTCCATGAAATCAGAGTAATTAAGATCCGTTAGATGCATGTAGTGTATTGATTGTTTGAATGGTATCCGTTTAGGGTTAGTGATTAATTGTTTGTTCTGTACAAATGATTTTTGCTAATAATTCGACTAGGGTTAGCGTGCGTGCTAATAATTTGTGGCCAGATCTTGAGAATTGATTTTGAATGTCCTACATATATGTTTGTGCCTTTTTTTCTTCCAGATCTTGAGAATTAATTTTGAATGTCCTACATGTATGTTTCTGCCATTTTTTCAGATTGGTATGTACACAGATGAGGCTCCGGCCAGCAGCGCCACGGGTTGTAAATCTTGGACCCGGCAGCGCGGCCAGAAGCAGCCACGGCCCCCTGGATCTGAGGAACCCGTAGAATCTCCGGCAGACCGCATCAGCGATCTCCCGGACGCCATCCTTGAGGAGATCATCTCCCTTCTCCCCACGAAGGATGGCTGCCACACACAAGTCCTCGCATCTCGGTGGCGCACTCAGTGGCGCGCCACGCCTCTTAATCTCGACTGTCGCCAGCTATGTGTCGATGATGATTCTGAACTCCCCGGAGCCATCATCTCCTCCCACCAGGGCTCCGTTCAATGCATCTGCATCCCTGCATGCTACCTGCTGGACATACCCTGCACGGTGGCCGCCTGGCTAGCAGCCCGTCAATTCAAAAAACTCCAACAGCTTGAGTTCTACCATCACTACGAAAATAACTTACTACCAATCGATGTATCTGTGCCCTCACCACCGATGTCCATCTCATGGTTTTCCTCCTCTCTCCACACCACCACCTTGACCCGGTGCTATCTAGCAGACAATCTGGTACAAATGCTTCGACCCCCATTGCTGGAAAAACTTGCACTTATGTTGGTTGATCTATCGGAGGCCTCACTGCACATCATTATCCACTCCAGCCGCCCTGCCCTGGAGCTCTTGGTGGTTGTTTTTGGAAATGGAATCCATGTCCCTTGTCTCAAAATAAAGTCGCCTCACCTTGTAAGCATTGGAATTTGTTTTGAAGGACGGGAGTTCATCATTGAAGATGCCCCTTCACTTCAAAGGTTGCTCCTTCATTGGTGTTATGCACCTTCGCAAATAACTGTGGTCTCTGTGCCTAAACTGGAGACCTTGTGTGCAATTGATGAGCCGTTTAAATTGTTCAAGATGGTGTTTGGCTCCACACTTATTTAGGTATTGTATATTATTCATGTACACTTTTGTAATCTGCATTTTTCATTTGTGCGCACAAGTTAAATATCATCTTGGAGTACACTTTCGGTGCTAATATTATGTTCTATGCTGAATGAAGAGCTTGTCCATGGATGGCCTATCAGGGGTGCGAAATTCTGTCAAGACCTTATATATCAGTATGTGGTGTCTTGATCTGAACATGAGTATTGGCTTGCTGCGATGTTTTCCATGTCTGGAGAATTTATATATAAAGGTGATGATTTCACGCACATTGAAAGCCCATATATAATGTACTAGAATTAACCGTTCAGCTGTCGCTCCTTCGACATACTCTATTTTAGACATTAACAGTTTTCAATCTTCATGTCTATTTAGGTACTAACACTTGGAGAAAAACGTATAACCAATCGATGGGTGAGGAAGCACAAGGATTTTCTCAGATCTCATGACATTCGGTTAAAGACAATAACATTGGAAGGATATGCATCCAACCCTGCAAACACTAGCTTTGTCACATTCTTTATGTTGAATGCAAGGTTATTATTGTCCATGAGGATTAAGTTTTTCAACAAGAATTTTCTCACGGATGGATATGTTGAACATCATAAAAAGAAGTTTCAGGTGGACCTAAGGGCTTCTGAACGTGCTTGGCTTCGATTTACAACAACTTGTCGTCATCATGGACCAGTAGAACTTTTGTGCCAGAATCTTGATTTTATGGATCAGACCGATCCATTTGATTGTGACTGCCCAATACTTTGGTGTAGTTAGAAGTTATTATCCTGTTCAATCTGGGTTTTATCTAAACCTGATGAACAATCAATTCTCATGCTTTTGGACCGTTTGTAAGCTGGAGTTAGATATTGTTGCCCTTTTTAACTCGGCTTTGATCCATATTTTCTTTCATACTGGGCCAATGGCTTTCCATTTCTTTAATTAAGACATAAATATTATAAGCAATCACAACATAGGAAAAGAACATCACCCTCGCGGGATCCTTGAGATCATTGTTCATTACAGAACCCGGAAGTTCTTAGTGCCCGCCAGCACCCACAAACTTATTTTCAGCTAGCACACCATATGGGATGTAATTCTTAATAAGAAAAGTTGCATGATAGTGACAGATTTGGATTCTGATATTTCGGACCCACGAGGAAAAAGCCTATCCAGGGTGGTGTCGACTCGATAGTAAACATTGAGAAACCTGATTTTAAAATTACTGTAAATCCAAAATTCGCCTCAAAATCATGAAACTTGGCATGGTGTTATGACATGGCACCAACATGTTGTGGTAAAAAATTAGTCCAATTTGGGACAAGTTTTGGTATAAACTTCTTACAAACCGAGCTTCTCTCAAGAAGCCTGATGGTTCCGAGAGAGAACTTATCACCTATGTGTGCGAAACGACATACGATGTCTCTTCCCACCTTGATTTATTTTACAGAGGCAACATGAAACTATAGGAGCGTCGTCCTAAGAATATGAAATTATTCAGGGTTCGTTTTGCCTTTTTATATATTATTTGAGTTTTCTAGGCTTTTTGGAACATACTTTGGTGTGTGCAAATGTCATGTGTGTACTAGCCACCTATGTAATTGGATGTTCAATTTGGTTATGGAATCAAGTCCTTATAAGTTATAAGTATATATATTGTCATTCTGTATGCAATGACATCGCACACGGACCATACTAGGGAACCCGTCGGTGATAAATTCATCAATCGCTGACAATTGTATACCAGCAAGCGTTTGCCAACAACACACACGGCTTATTGGAAGAAATTTTCTGTGTTATTATGGGTCTTCGCACACATTTCTGATTAGGAACCTGTTTGCCGCATATCACACACATCTTATTAAGTTGAACCGTTTCTGTTGTGTTGCCTAATCGAAAACAGTTCATCCAAGTAAACTGTATGCCGTATATCGCACACACCTTGATCTGGGTGACCGTTTCTGTTGCGTTCCCTAATCGTAAACAGTTCATCCGAGTGAACTGTATGCCGTATATCGCACACACCTTCATCTGGCTGCCCATTTCTATTGTTCTGCCTCATCGCAAACAGTTCATTGGAGAGAACCGTATGCCACGCATCGCAAACGCAACTATAATCTGAACCGTGTTTGATGTCTTCGCCATCGCAAACGTTTTGTATCATTTTTTATGGTTTTTTACATCATCGTTTGCGATTAATGCATCGCACACAGTTTCGCCGAAGGGTCTCTGATTGTAGTGTCGCGTTAGCAGCATCCTGCAGTAGTGCTTGTATCAAGAATTCTTATTCTTAAGAGGTGGTGAAATTCTCACAAGATTCTTGACATAAAAGATGGTAATACTCCAAGGTAGAAAATAACATAAGCTGGATAGCAAGGAACTCAAGGTACAACACAAGACATGATCAAGTTTGTGTTGGAGGGAAGGCAAGAATGTTGACGATGGTATCACAAATCATCGAGGGGCAAGGATGATATTTCTCATCATGAATTCAATTGACCTTTTGGAGGAAGTCAAAATGTTAACGATGAACATGACATTTTGTCGAGAGGTTTCATGTTGATGTAATCGATCAGTGACGACACCAAATAAAAGAATGGTGAAGCGAAAGGTTATTGGGACAAACAATATGATGTTGGAAGTTCAACGTAAGCTTAGCACACTGTTGGAATTATGTTCCAGGGAAGTCTAGGTACCACGATTTAAGCTTTAGCGTAACGATGATGATGTAGCCAATCGGTTGGAAATGACATGATTGAGTTCAAACTCGTAAGTAGCGAAGAATTTTACAAAGTAATGAATCGCAGTGCGGACTCGATTCACTTATCGGTGTTCTTCGGTGACAACAACTCAGAACCCAGGGAAAACCGAAAACGGTGAGAAATAATAGTTGATGGAGAACTCATAAGAAGTAACGTGGTTCAGGCCATTACGAATTATGTACCGTGATGTAGCTATTGGGCTGCTAGTGGTGTCATCCCATGTCACCTTCATATGAATTGAAGCATCAGCGATCAATCATGGTTACTTCCTATAAACCGGCCTGGGGGCAAAGAGGAACGATCGACTAGATCAATGGGCGAGTGGAGAACCCCAACCGGGGCGGTGTTGGCCACGCCGTGACTACGGAGGTGGACGAGCGAAGTGAGTGCCAGGCTTCCTGTTAGCATGCGCCGTTGTGTATCTCTCTTGACCGATCCTCGCCGGCTCCGTCATCCTGCTGCTACTTTTCTGGTGCTACCGTCATGCATCCACGACGTCTGCTCGAGCCCTGCCTGACGACGGGTTCTTGGTAGGGATCCACAGGATGGTCGTCGGATCCTGCTGTTTTATGGTTATTATGCGCGACATGTTTATTCATGGGGCAAAACTTGAAAACAAAAGTAGTCCGACAATGAAAAATCCGCAACAATGTATAATGCACAAGGATTCAGTGGTGTGGGTATTAGGATGTAATTTTGGTTGTTTGAACTTGGGTACAATTTTAAATATTTTTAGAAATAGAGTGGGAGATGAAAGTCTACCTTTTGTGTGAAAACTTATATATGTTTTGCCCAAAATGGACTGAAATTCTCAAAAAAAACTCACATCCCGATCGAGGCGATAGGGTCTTCGATGTGCACAACAGGTGCCAGGGAACACCAATGACATCTCAGTTGACCAGTTCATGCAGCTCGGAATCATGACATGCTAGCTCCTTCGACAAAAGTGTGTTGTGATGTTGATAGGGCAAACTGGGGCGGGATGGCTCTACTACGGTAAGGATCATCACGGCTAGAGTCATGTAGGTGGTGGTGCTAGCTAGGGCAGTGAGATATGGGGCGGTACGGTGCTCGAATGGTATAAAAAAATTAGAGAATATGACTAGCGCGCGGAATTTGAATTATGGTTTCGCATGCTACCGTGTATTTAGGGTATGATCTGGATGAGTTTGTGTCGGCGTGGAGCCGGCGATCTATGGGGCAATGCAGCCCCTTTGCTGGTTCGACAAGGGGTGGCGATCGACGCAAAGAGTAAACACAACGAGGGGCACATGATTTTACCCAGGTTTGGGCCGCCCGGGGGCGTAAGACCCTACTCCTGCCTTTGATGTATTGGGAGGTATTGAGCACAAATACACGGAGCGCTCTCCCCTAGCAAGTGGTGGAGAGAGAGAGCAGTTGCATGAATACCTATGCGTGAGGGTTGCCAAGATTTGAACCCCTACTAATGTTGCCCCGGCCCTCCTTTTATAGCTCAAGGGGTCACCACAGTGACAAAAAGGTCATTACAGGGGTGATTAGACTGATACAGAACTATCATACCTAACTCTGTCAGTTAAGAAAAAACGTATTAAATGCGCTGGCAAG
Source organism: Thinopyrum elongatum (assembly GCA_011799875.1). NCBI lineage: Eukaryota > Viridiplantae > Streptophyta > Magnoliopsida > Poales > Poaceae > Thinopyrum > Thinopyrum elongatum. The sequence continues at coordinate 524,017,945 of CM022299.1, forward strand.
GCTGCCGCGCCGCTTATCTAGCTACCTCCTATTAGCGTGACACGCCATCAGGACAGGTGCCAATAAAGGTGATTTACCCTCCCCCCCCCCCCCCCCCGAGCGAGCTGACACGCACGGGTTACGTCCACCTAAACACATGCGGGCTCGACACCTCACCAATTAGTGACCAGCTGGTCAGAGAGGCGGAGCGCTGGTGTTGGCGGGAAGCCCATGCCCGAGGGCTTGCCGGGTCTTGGCTTGCCGGCTCGTTCCTGCCGAAGCTGGTTACTTATGTTGTGATATTTGTAGCTTGTCCCAAGGTTTGGTCTTCTTAATGCTCTTCTTGATCTCATGAAGAGCGGCTTCTCTGGTTTAGTTGTTGATGAGACTTGATACTTGAAGTAAGAGTTGCAACGCGCCTGTACATAAGTCAGGGCGGCAAACACTCATGTTTGTTGCACAGACATTTTGGGATGTTGTACCTATCATCCATGAAATTGTCGTTCTGTCATCAACGGGGATGTGAAATATTTAAAAACATGGTGTTCAACTAGCCTATAGAGCGGTGATGAAACTTGTAACATTTACATGTACATGAGGCATGGCTAGCTCTGGCTTGTATGTGCTGAAGAATAACTTCAATTCTTCAACTTGTGCTAGCCAACAATTAAGCCTTTGAAGCCAAAAATTACGGTTCATTATGCTATCCGAGGTTTGTATGTTCTATGTACCTCTAAATTAGATATTGCCCTAGTTGAAAACTAGATAACATGTACTCGTCTGAAATAGATATCCATTTTAGTTGCACTGCACACAAAAAAACGGGTTATGGATTTGAGGTTTCGAGAGTAAAATTTTATTGGATCAAAAAATCAATAAAACCAACAGAGTCCGCTCGGTTCGCCGCTGCGACCTGTTTTTGTTGGATCAAAACAATCAATGAAACCAACATAGTCCACCGGATTTGGAGAAACCGAGAGAGTTAGTAATTTTTATTTATTTTTCTCAAGCAGTTCAGTTGAGGTGATGTCGTCTTCGATGTGCACACCAGGTGGTAGGAAAAACTAATGACATCTCGATTGACTAATTTATTCACCAGGGAAATGATATGCTAACACCTTCCACAAAAGTGTGTTGTGGTGCTGACAGGACACAGCGGGGCGGGAAGGCTTAGCTACCGTGATCAACATGCCTAGGGAGCGCACGCGTTGCTACTAGCTAGGGAAGTGGGAGATGGGCAGTATGTAGTTGGAACAATGGGGAAGTAGAGGATATGACTACGGTGTGGAATCTGGCGCATGAAATGTGAAATATTTTGACAATTTCAATCTATACCTCTATACCTAATAATAAAGAGGCTATTGCTTCTATTGGTATGTCACTGAAATTGTCCCCAAAGTTGCAAAATATTACTCACCGATGCCCATATAAGTGATGAAAAAGGTTTCACACAGGAAATCCCCGCTTGGGCCGGCCCAGGTAGGAGGAACCTTCTATACTGTGCTCTGTGCGCTGGGAGAAGGCACAACACGCCTATTTGGGCTGGTCCATGTCCAGGCGGCCTATTTTTTAAATTTTGTTTTTTTATTTTCCTTTTCTCTCTTTGGTTTTTTCTAATTTAAATAATTTGGGTCTTTAAAATAGTTCCAAAATTTTTAAAATGTGAATTTTGAAATAAAATGTTTAATAATTCATAAGTGTTGTGGATTCAGAAAATGTTTGCATATTCAAAAATGTTTGCAATTTTGAAAACAAATGTTCGGGAAGTAAAAAAATCAAAATTTAAAAAAAAACTTCATGTATTAAAAAATGTTTATAAAATTGAACAAAATTTGCTAATTCAAAAAATATTCATGAATTGAAATATGTCCTAAAAATTCAGAAACTGTTAATGACTTACAAAATAGTTTATTGATTCATAAAATGTTCGCTGATTCAAAATATTTATCATGCTTTCCAAAAAAATCGTTAAATCAAAAAGAGATCAGTGAATTTCGAAAATTGTTCCACCAAACGATTTCTAAAAATATATATTCTACGATTCTAGAAATGTTCGCCTATTGTAGAAAAATGTTTTACAAAATGTTCACAATTTTAGAACAAACGTTTTCAAATAGTATAAAAGGTTCATGAATTTAAAAAATGTCCACGATTTTAGAAAATATTCGAAAATCTATAAAAATGTCCACGAATGTGACAAATGGTCACGATTTGAGATATGTTCATGAGTTTAAAAAATGTTCATGATTTTCAAATATTGTTCACGATTTCAAGAAAATGAAAGTGATAGTGTATCTCAGTGGTGCAGCAAAATGTGGTCATGGCCATTGGAGATTATGATTTTTTTTCTCCCGTTGCAACGCAGGGCCCTTTTGCTAGTAATAATAAAGGGGCTGTTGCTTCTGGCGATACGTCACTGAAATTGCCCCCAAAGTTGAAAATATTACCCACCAATGCCACATATGAGTGATTACAAACGTTTAACACAGAGGAACCCCTCACCGCCAAATCCTATTCGGCGCCTTAAGCGCCAAATATAGGCCATTTGGTACTGGGCGCACACCCCCTGTACGCTTGGTTTGTCTAGCGGGCGAGAGCCAGGAATTGAACCCACGTCGAGCGAGTTGAGAGTAGAACACGACAACCACCAATACACCACAGCTGTTATGTTTACTTACATGTTTTTATCCTCTTTTATCTTTCTTCTGTTTTTTTTCTTTTTTCTTTCCTTTTTCAAATTCGAGAAACTTTTTTTCTTCAAGTTTTTTCTGCAAAATCGATGAAATTTTTTCAAATTTGATGACCTTTTTTTCAAATTTGATGAACTTTTTTCAAATTCGGTTAACTTTTTTTCAAATCCGATGAACTTTTTTCAAATCCGGTGAACTTTTTCAAACTCGATGAACTTTTTTTCAAATTTGATGACCTTTTTCAAACCCGGTGAACTTTTTTTTAAATTGATGAACTTTTCTTCAAATTCGATGAACTTTTCTCAAGTTTGATGAACTTTTTTTAAAAATTGATGAACTTTTCTTCAAATTCGATGACTTTTCTTCAAAAGCATTGAACTTTTTTCAACATCGATGAACCTTTTTCGTATTCGATGAACTTTTCTTCAAATTCGATGAACTTTCTTCGTATTCAATGAACTTTTTTCAAATTCGTTGAACTTTTTTCTTAATTCATAATTTTTCTGTGTTATTTTTTCATATTTATGAAAAATTTACGAGCATATTCCCTCAATTTTTTGCCCTGAAACAGCAGCTCAGCAGAAAAAAATGAAAAGCAGGTGACTTGATCGATTGAGCGAGCGAGTGATGCGCGGGAGCGAGGGAGCGAAGGCAGAGTAGGCCAGCCCATAAAGGGAGCTCTCGTGGGCGCCCGAACTCCTTACGGGCGCTGAAGACGCCGGCGAGGAGCTCTCCCCCTCACCTGCGCTCTGTGCGTTGGGAGAAGACGCAGCGCACCCGTTTGGGCCGGCCCATGTCCAGGCGGACTGTTTTTCAATTTCATTTTTTTTTTCATTTTCATTTTTTTTGTCTTGTTCTACTTAAGTAATTTGGGACTTCAAAAAAGTTTCAAAAATTAAAAAAATGTGAATTTTGAAATAAAATGTTTAATAAATTATAAAATGTTTGGGGATTCAAAAAATGTTCACAATTGTGTTAAAAAATGTTTGCTTTCTCAAAAAAGTTCAAAATTTTGAAAACAAATGTTCGTGAAATCCAAAAATGTTCATGATTTTTTAAGAAGGTCTTATATTAAAAAATGTTAATGAAATTGAACAAACTTTCACCAATTTTAAAAATGTTTATGAATGGAAAATATCCTAAAAAATCAAAAACTGTGCGTGAGTTACAAAATTGTTTATTCATTCATAAAATGTTCATTAATTCAAAAAATGACGATGCATTTCAAAAAAAGTTTGTTAAATCAACAAAATGCTCGTGAATTGCTAAAATTGTTCCACCAAATTACAAAAGATTCTAGATATATTTGCCGATTCAAGAAAATTGTTTAAAAAATGTTAACAATTTTGAAATATATTTGCAAATAGTATAAAATGTTCATGAATTCAAAAAATATTTTTGATTTTTAAAAATGTTTAACAATTTGTAAAAGTGTTCAGCAATTTGAAAAAAATTCACAATTACAAATATGTGCAGGATTTTAAAAAAATGTTCATGATTTCACAAAATTGAGAGTGATGGTGTATCTCGGTGATGCAGCACAATGTGGTCATGCCCATTGGAGATTATGAATTTTTTTTGCTCCCATTGCAACGCAGTTAAATCAAAAAAAAATGTTCATGAATTTCAAAAATTGTTCCTCTAATTTCCAAAACAATGTTCCTTGATTCTAGAAATGGTCGCCGATTCAATAAAATTATTTTAAAAAATATTCATAATTAAAAAAATGTTTTTCAAAATTGTTCGTGATTTCTAAAAAGAAAATGGCATTGCAAAAAATGCTCCAAATTTGAAAAATGTTCATGTTTTAATGACATTTTCAAAATTAAAAATAATGTTTGTGTATAAAAGATACACATTTTCTAAAAATCTTATGTATTTTTAACACATTTTCCCATTTTTTAAAAATATTCACAAATTCAAATAATGTTCATGTTTTTATAAAAAAATTGGTGTTTTTAGAAAATGTTTGTGAATTTTAAAAGATGTTCCCTTTCATATTTTGTTCATGTTTTTTTGAAAGTGTAGATAATTTTGAAAAAAGTGTTATGGATATAAAAAATTATTCATGTTTCCTAGAATATTCAGAAACTTCATACCTTAAAATCCCCCCGATTGAAAGGATTGAAAGAAGTGTAGATTGAATAACTCATGGGTCTTCTCTGTCATACGATAACGTAACAAAACTCTTAAATGCCCTCGATCAATGAATGGAAAAATAGCGGATTGATTCCTTCACACGCGGCGAAACCGAGAAGCTAAATATTCTTTTTTTTGTGCACACAGGGTTTTGCTTGCACATATAATTCTCACTGACTTTAAATGCATACTATTTTATCTCCCGTTGCAACGCACTGGCATATGTGCTAGTCATTTACCTACTCGAGGACGAGCAGGAATTAAGCTTGGGGATGCTTGATACGTCTCCAACGTATCTATATTTCTTGATTGTTCCATGCTATTATATTATCTAGCTTGGATGTTTTATATGCATTATTATGCTATTTTATATCATTTTTTGGGACTAACTTATTAACCCAGTGCCCAGTGCCAGTTGCTATTTGTTTCCTTATTTTTGTCTTTTACAGAAAATCAATACCAAACAGAGTCCAAAAGCTCACAGGGCCAGAAGACACCTGGAAGCTTCAAGAGGAGGCCAGAAGGGCCACGGATGGGCCACAAGCTCACAGGGCGCGCCCCCCATGCTTGTGGGCCCACCGTAGCCCCCCTAACCCTAAATCCAGCTCCACAAATACCCAAATATTCCCCGTATACCAAAGGGCACACAAAAAATACTTTTCCGTCGCCGCAAGCTTCTGTTCTCGTGAGATCCCATCTTGGGGCCTTTTCCGGTACTCTGCTGGAGGGGGATTCGATCACGGAGGGCCTCTACACCAACCTTGCTGCCCTTCCGATGATGTGTGAGTAGTTTACCGTAGACCTATGGGTCCATAGCTAGTAGCTAGATGGCTTCTTCTCTCTCTTTGATCTTCAATACAATGTTCTCCTCGATGTTCTTAGAGATCTATTCGATGTAATATTCTTTTGCGGTGTGTTTGTTGAGATCCGATGAATTGTGAGTTTATGATCAGATTATCTATGAATATTATTTGAGTCTTCTCTGAACTCTTTTATGCATGATTAAGATAGCTTTGTATTTCTCTCTGATCTATTCATTTGGTTTGGCCAACTAGATTGATTTTTCTTGCAATGGGAGAGGTGCTTTGTTTTGGGTTCAATCTTGCAGTGTCCTCACACAGTGACAGAAGGGGTAGCGAGGCACATATTTGTATTGTTGCCATTAAGGATAAAAAGATGGGGTTTATTTCATATTGATTGGATCTATCCCTCTACATCATGTCATCTTGCTTAAGGCGTTACTCCATTCTTGTTAACTTAATACACTAGATGCATGCTGGATAGCAGTCGATGTGTGGAGTAATAGTAGTAGATGCAGGCAGGAGTCGGTCTACTTGTCACGGACATGATACCTATATTCATGATCATTGCCTTAGATATCGTCATGATTATTCGCTTTTCTATCAATTGCTCAACAGTAATTTGTTCACCCACCGTATCCGTTCTTTCAAGAGAGAAGCCTCTAGTGAAAACTATGGCCCCGGGGTCTATTCTTATCATATTATTTTCAGATCTATAAAACCAAAAACCCCAAAATACCTTGCTGCAATTTATTTACCTTTACTTTATTTTGCACTTTTATTTATCTTTTATACCTATATCTATCGAAACTCATCCTTGCAAGTAACCGTGAAGGGATTGACAACCCCTTTATCGCGTTGGGTGCAAGTATTTGTTTGTTTGTGTAGATGCTATCATTGGAGACTTGTGTGTTCCTCCTACTAGATTGATACCTTGGTTCTTAACTGAGGGAGATACTTATCTCTACTTTGTACGTCACCCTTTCCTCTTCAAGGGAAAAACCAATGCAAGCTCAAGAAGTAGCACTTCGACATTTTGAACAAGATGAGCATGGTAGCTTACTATCTCATTCGAAGGATGTAGAAGATGGACGGTTTTTGTGGCACAAACGATTGAAGCGGTATGCGTTTTCAACCAATCGATTCCCAGAATGAGGTCAATATTGGAAGACTTCAGAATAATGGGAGAGACATGTAATTCCAACCCTTCAATTTCAACGTGAATGTTCTGACTAACCACGAAGGTTTGACATTGGCCCGCATGGGTTTGTACCACTAGCGAAGTGATCATATCTTCACATTTAATGTTGTGTGTGTATGCAAAAGTTTCTGACATGAATGAATGCGATGCTCCTGAATCAAATAAAACAGAGTACCCATCACAGTAGCAGGCTGGTCTTGAGCTTCATTCAGATCAATGTGGTTAGCCTGACCACGACCATAAGGTTTGGCATTATTGTTGTGGGGCTAGTTATAACCACGGCCATTGCCACGGCCAGTTGAGGGAAGAGCAAGTTGGTTCTGGTTATGAAGCATTCCCTAGCACGGTGACCTGGACAGCCACACTTGAAGCACAACCCATCATTGGGGTTGGGAGCAGGAGCTCGGGGTGGCGCAGTTCGAAGTGGCTACCTCGGCAGTGGAGGAGGTAGACGAGGTGCAGTATAGGACGACCTTGGTGCAGGAGTAGCTGGGCGGTACATTTGGTGGGGGATCCATATCCTACGCTTCTGTGATGACGAGCCTGAAGATGAGCTAGCGTCATGGTTGCGCCTGAGGCTTCCCTGGTGTTCCTGCAGAACAGTCTCAACCTGAATGGCCTTGTTCACCAAGGTGGCGAAGTCAGCGAAGTCATGAACCAGAAGCGTGAGCTTGATATCCGGGTGGTGTCCATCACGGAACTTTTCCTGCTTACGAGCATCAGTAGCAATGTCCTCTTCATCATAGCGGGACAAGTCTAGGAACTCCTGTTGATAAGCATCCACCATATTGTTGCGCTGCATAAGGTTGTGGAACTCTCACTTCTTCCTGTCCATAATTCCCTGAGGAATGAAGCGGGCATGAAAGGCAGCTTGGAAATCCGGCCAAGTAATGATTGTTCCAGCCGATTGTGGACGCCTGTGACTGTCCCACCATTGAGCAGCGGGACCCTTGAGGAAAAAGGATGCGAAGGTGACATAACTGGCAGGAGCAACATTAGCAGACTCCATTTCATACGTGATGTCGCGGAGCCGGTCATCAGCATCAAGGGGCTGAGTTGAGCTGCGATAAATGGTAGGGTTGAGGCGCATGAAATCTTGCAAAGTTACTCGGGCTGGCTGCTGATTCATATTGGGGCGCAGAAACTGAGCCATGACTCCTTCCATGAACTGGTGATTCAACTCAAATTGTTGTATCATTCCGGCCATATATTCAGGCGGTGGTGGGTTGTTGGCACCACGGCCACGACCATCTGGTCTAACCATCCTACTAAAATTAACAGGGGGTAGCTTAGCATTGAGCAATTGCGGGGACAATGAATCATTCACGAGGTAACATGCACAATGAAAAGAGCGCAAAAGATACATCATAGTTGTCAAGTATGACATACATATCCATACATAAAGTCGGTTACAAGCCAGTAGTATGAGTTCGAAAAGGGAAATAGTCTAGACCAACTAGGCAGCGCACAGGCACGCGGTGGAGGGATACAACAACGAGACATAGCGATATGCTACATCAACGCCGGGGAAAACCTCTAAAGCCAGGTAGTTGTAGGTGACGAAGCTGCATCTGGTGCTTGATATGAGGGGCCTACACTCCGTGAACACTCTGGTGCAGGATCTGGTCCCGAACTAGAATAATAGGTCCACGTGCAGGAGTACTACCTCCAACAGCAGGCCACTCAAGACCCGGTGGCAGCTCTGTCCTGCGTGGGTAAAGGATGTACTCTGGCTGTATCCTCGCGCTGACTGCTAGAAGCATCTGTGTCAGAGTGTTGTTGTGACGAGCACAAGTGGCATACAACTCGATAGTCAGAGCTCCAGCAGTGCGATCCAGAGCCTCAATGTACCGAACCATAACTTGAGGGTCGTAACGACGACTCATGTAGGGGCACAGACAGTAGTGTAGTTTTTCCTTACCAAATTCCACTCACCAAAGGCGCTTCACTCCCCAGCAACGGCGCCAGAAAAGATTCTTGATGACCCACAAGTATAGGGGATCTATCGTAGTCCTTTCGATAAGTAAGAGTGTTGAACCCAACGAGGAGCAGAAGGAAATGACAAGCGGTTTTCAGCAAGGTATTCTATGCAAGCACTGAAATTATCGGTAACAAACAGTTTTTGTGATAAGATAATTCATAACGGGTAACAAGTAACAAGTGTAACAAAGGTGCAGCAAGGTGGCCCAATCCTTTTTGTAGCAAAGGACAAGCCTGGACGAACTCTTATATAAAGCAAAGCAATCCCGAGGACACATGGGAATTACTGTCAAGTTAGTTTTCATCATGCTCATATGATTCGCGTTCGTTACTTTGGTAATTTGATATGTGGGTGGACCAGTGCTTGGGTGCTGCCCTTACTTGGACAAGCCTCGCACTTATGATTAACCCCTCTTGCAAGCATCCGCAACTACAAAAGAAGAATTAAGATAAATCTAACCATAGCATGAAACATGTGGATCCAAATCAGCCCCTTATGAAGCAACACATAAACTAGGGTTTAAGCTTCTATCACTCTAGCAACCCATCATCTACTTATTACTTCCCAATGCCTTCCCCTAGGCCCAAATCATGGTGAAGTGTCATGTAGTCGACATTCAAATAACACCACTAGAGGAAAGACAACATACATCTCATCAAAATATCGAACGAATACCAAATTCACATGATTACTTATAACAAGACTTCTCCCATGTCCTCAGGAACAAATGTAACTACTCACAAAGCATATTCATGTTCATAATCAGAGGGGTAATAAATATCATTAAGGATCTGAACATATGATCTTCCACCAGATAAACCAACTAGCATCAACTACAAGGAGTAATCAACACTACTAGCAACCCGCAGGTACCAATATGTGGTTTTGAGACAAAGATCGGATACAAGAGATGAACTAGGGTTTGAGAGGAGATGGTGCTGGTGAAGATGTTGATGGAGATTGCCCCCCTCTTGATGAGAGGATCGTTGGTGATGACGATGGCTTCGATTTCCCCCTCCGGGAGGGAAGTTTCCCAGGCAGAACAGCTCTGCCGGAGCCCTAGATTGGTTCTGCCTCGAGATGGCGGCGCTTCGTCCCGAAAGCTTCCTCTTGATATTTTCCAGGTAAAAACCCTCCATATAGCAGAAGGTGGGCACCGGAGACCTGCCAGGGGGCCCACAAGCCCTAGGGGCGTGCCCCCTAGGCTTGTGGCCACCTAGTGGGTACCCCTCTGGTGTTTCTTCGCCCAATTTTTTTTATATAGTCCAAAATAATTCTCCGTAAATTTTCAGGACTTTTGGAGTTGTGCAGAATAGGTCTCTCAAATTTGCTCCTTTCCGGTCCAGAATTCCAGCTGACGGCATTCTCCCTCCTTGTGTAAACCTTGTAAAATAAGAGAGAAAAGGCATAAGTATTGTACCATAATGTGTAATAACAGCCCATAATGCAATAAATATTAATATAAAAACATGATGCAAAATGGACATATCAACTCCCCCAAGCTTAGACCTCGCTTGTCCTCAAGCGAAAGCCGAGATCGATAATCATGTCCACATGTTTAGAGATAGAGGTGTCGATAAAAATAAAATACGGACATGAAGGCATCATGATCATCTTTAGAACAGCAATATATATTGTTATATAACTTCTCATGCTAAAGTGACAATTCATTGACAAAGTAAAGTATGAATCCAAAACTTTATTGTAAACCAACAAACTATGATCTCAGTCATTGAAGCAATTGCAATTTATCATAACATCGGAAAGAGTCAATATAAGAGCTAGTCTAGCAAATCCACATACTCAATCATCTTTTAGTCTTTCACACTTGCTAACACTCACGCGGTACTTATGAGATCAAAGCTTCAATTGGACACAGAGAAAGATAGGGGCTTATAGTTTCGCCTCCCAACTATTTACCTCAAGGGTAATGTTAACAATAATAACTCATAATTACCCACGTCTGAGTGGATATATGTGTCTAGATCTTTCCCCAACACATGACGCTTGCCAAAAGAAAGGGGCGAAGTATAGGAAGCGGTGAAGATCACCATGACTCTTGCATAAAGGTAAGTACTAAAAAGTAAAAGATAGGCCCTTCGCAGAGGGAAGCAGAGGTTGTCATGCACTTTTTTGGTTGGATGTACGAAATCTTAATCTAAAAGAACATCACTTTATATTGCCTCTTGTGATAAAGAACTTTATTATGCAGTCCGTCGCTTTTATTTCTCCCATATCACAAGTTCGTATAAAGCTTATTTTCCTCACACTAATAGATCATACATATTTAGAGAGCAATTTTTATTGCTTGCACAGATGACAACTTACTTGAAGGATCTTACTCAATCCATAGGTAGGTATGGTGGACTCTCATGGCAAAACTGGTTTAATGGTGTTTGGATGCACAAGTAGTATCTCTACTTGGTGCGGAAGTTTTTGGCTAGTATGAGGTGGAAGCAAGCATCACATGTTAGAGGATCCATGACAATATAACTTCTATTCGGAAATAAGAAAACATAACTCATCATGTTGCCTTCCTTGTCCAACATCAACTTCTTAGCATATAATATTTTAATGAGTGCTCACAATTATAAAAGATGTCCATGATAATATATTTATATGTGAACCTCTCTTTCTTTATTACTTCCTTTAATTGCAACAATGACCGACACTATGTTTGTCAACCCACAACAAGTCTCGATCCTCATACTTCTTATATGTGAAATCATCACTCTCCATAAGATTATTATATACTCTTTTTATTACTTTCTTTTCTTCTTTATTTCTTTTTCTCAAGATCATAGCAAGAAAGCAAAGCCCTCAACTCAAAACTACTCTTTATTATATAACTCTCGGACTTCATTACATAGAGGGAACGCAAAGCAAAACTCAAAGCTAGATCATACTAAAACTTTATTCTACTAAGCCAGGATATAACCAAAAGGATCGAACTAAGAAAAACAGTAAAGGTAAAGATGTGATGGTGATACGATGCCGGGACACCTCCCCCAAGCTTGGCACTAGCCAAGGGGAGTGCCCATACCCATGTGTTTAGGTCTCTTTCTTCGAAGGTGGTGTTGTGATATTCTTGGCGATGATGCCCCTTAGAATGCGATTCTCCTCCTCAAGCTTATTATTTTGCTGCTTAAGATCCATTATCTCCTTGCGGAGTTTGCCTGTGACAGCTAGAGCCCCAATCACCCATGGATGCTCCAGGTTGAAGGCGAGAGGTAGCTTCTTGATCCTCCTCCATGGCATCCACTCTTTTCAGGTCAGCCTCCATCTCTTCCTCCGTTGACCACCCAAAGTGGTCAGCTTCGCTGTATGCTCTTGGATCAGGTGTCGGGTGAGAGACACGACTCTCCCCGACCGACTCTTGCGAAGACATCTTGTTCCAAGCCTGCTGCAGAAACAGCTAAACACAAGAACAGAGAATTTTGTCGTGGTACGGTGGTCAAAACCTTTAGGAGATTATATAATGATTTTTTACCGACAAAAAGAAGTGTACTATAAGAAAACGGAGTCCGGAGGGCACACGAGGTGGCCACAAGCCTGGGAGGCGCGCCCAGGGGGGTAGGACGTGCCCCCACGGCTTGTCGCCTCCTCGTGCACTTCTCGGACTACTTTTTATTTTCCTAATTTTTTAAATATTCCAAAACGGAGTAAAATTGCCATTGGAAGAGTTTTGGAGTCGGTTTACTTACCGTACCACATACCTATTCCTTTTCAGGGTTCTGGAGCGTTTCGGTAGGTCTCCCTTATGTACTCCTCCGGTGTTATGGTATTAATAATATTGGTTTCAACATTTATGGGAGTACCTGAGATATAATGTTTGATTCTTTGCCCGTTTACCACCTTCTTGTTAGTGCCTTCAGCGTTGTTAATCTTTATGGCACCGGAACGATAAACCTCCTCAATAATGTAGGGACCTTCCCATTTAGAGAGAAGCTTTCCTACAAAAAATCTTAAATGAGAATTGTATAGCAAGACATGGTCACCTACATTAAATTCACGCTTTTGTATCCTTTTATCATGCCATCTTTTAACCTTCTCTTTAAACAATTTGGCATTTTCATATGCTTGGGTTCTCCATTCATCAAGTGAGCTAATGTCAAACAACTTCTTTTCACCGACAAGTTTGAAATCATAGTTGAGCTCTTTAATTGCACAATAAGCTTTATGTTCTAGTTCAAGAGGTAAGTGACATGCTTTCCCATAAACCATTTTGTATGGAGACATACCCATAGGGTTCTTATAAGCAGTTCTTTAAGCCCATAATGCATCATCAAGTTTCTTAGACCAATTCTTCCTGGATCTATCAACAGTCTTTTACAAGATCAATTTTATTTCTCTATTACTCAATTCTACTTGACCACTAGACTGAGGATGATATGGAGATGCAATTCTATGGTTAACATCATACTTAGCAAGCAATTTACGGAAAGCACCATGAATAAAGTGTGAACCACCATCAGTCATCAAATATCTAGGGACTCCAAACCTCGGGAAAATAACTTCTTTAAGCATTTTAATAGAAGTGTTATGATCAGCACTACTAGTTGGAATAGCTTCTACCAGTTGGAATAGCTTCTACCCACTTAGTAACGTAATCAACAGCAACTAGAATATGTGTATACCCATTAAAGGAAGGAAAGGGTCCGATATAATCAAATCCCCAAACATCAAATGGTTCAATAACAAGTGAATAATTCATAGGCATTTCCTGACATCTACTAATATTACCAATTCTCTGACATTCATCACAAGACAAGACAAACTTACGAGCATCCTTGAAAAGAGTAGGCCAATAAAAACCAGATTGCAATACCTTGTGTGCAGTTCTATCACCAGCATGGTGCCCTCCATAAGCCTCGGAGTGACACTTGCGTAGGATATGTTCATGTTCATGTTCATGCTCAGGTACACAACATCTAATAACACCATCTACTCCTTTATAAAGATGTGGGTCATCCCAGAAGTAATGTCTTAAATCATAGAAAAACTTTTTCTTTTGTTGGTATGTGAAGCTAGGTGGTATTAATTTAGCAACAATATAATTGGCATAATCAGCATACCATGGAGCACTATGAGAAGCATTTATGACAGCTAATTGTTCATCAGGAAAGCTATCATCAATAGGTAGTGGGTCATCAAGAATATTTTCTAACCTAGACAAGTTGTCTGCCATGGGATTCTCAGCTCCCTTTCTATCAATAATATGCAAATCAAATTCTTGTAGCAAGAGAACCCATCTAATAAGTCTAGGTTTAGCATCTTTCTTTTCCATAAGGTATTTAATAGCAACATGATTGGTGTGAACAGTTACTTTGGAATCAACAATATAAGATCTGAACTTATCACAAGCAAATACAACCGCTAAAAATTCTTTTTCAGTAGTAGCATAGTTTCTTTGAGCACTGTCTAGAGTTTTACTAGCATAATGGATAACATTTAATTTCTTATCAACTCTTTGTCCTAGAACAGCACCAACAACATAATCACTAGCATCACACATAATTTCAAAGGGTAGGTTCCAATCAGGTGGTTGAACAATAGGTGCAGAAATCAAGGCTTTCTTAAGTATTTCAAATGCTTCTACACAACCATCATCAAAAACAAATGGAACATCTTTTTGCAAGATATTAGTAAGAGGCCTAGAAATTTTAGAGAAGTCTTTAATAAACCTCCTATAGAAACCAGCATGACCAAGGAAACTTCTTATACCTTTGATATCTTTAGGACACGACATCTTTTCAATAGCATCAACTTTAGCTTTATCAACTTCAATACCTCTTTCGGAGATTTTATGCCCCAAGACAATACCTTCATTAACCATAAAGTGGCACTTCTCCCAATTCAATACAAGATTAGTTTCTTCACATCTCCGTAAAACTCGATCAAGGTTGCTTAAACAATCATCAAAAGAAGTTCCGTAAACGGAAAAATCATCCATGAAAACCTCAACAATATTTTCACAAAAGTCAGAGAATATAGCAGTCATACATCTTTGAAAGGTAGCACGTGCATTGCATAAACCAAAAGGCATACGTCTATAAGCAAAAGTACCAAAAGGGCAAGTAAAAGTAGTTTTTTCTTGATCCTCTTGTGACACGGGTATTTGAGAGAACCCGGAGTAACCATCTAGAAAGCAAAAGTGTGTATGTTTCGATAGTCTTTCTAGCATTTGATCGATGAAAGGCAGAGGATAATGATCTTTCCTAGTATCTTTATTTAATTTTCTAAAATCAATCACCATCCTATAACCTATGATAATTCTTTGTGGAATCAATTCATTTGTATCATTGGGCACAATAGTAATACCTCCCTTCTTAGGGACGCAGTGAACAGGACTTACCCATCTACTATCAGCAATAGGATAAATTATAACTACTTCCAGAAGCTTTAATATTTTATTTCTTACCACTTCTTTCATCTTCGGATTCAACCGTCGCTGATGATCAACAACTGGTTTAGCATCAGGTTCCATATTAATTTTGTGCTGACATAGAGTGGGACTAATGCCCTTAAGATCATCTAGAGTATATCCAATATTGCTCGGTGCTTCTTCAGAGTTTTCAATAATTTATTTTCCTCATGCTCTAAAAGGTTAACACTAATAATAACAGGATATATCTTCTTTTCATCAAGACTAGCAAACATGCCCGTGCGTTACAACGGGAAAACAAAAATCACACACCAAGCCCCTCCCCCATCCGCACGCCCACCCATACACACGTCTCAAGACATTTCCCCCCACCTTCTTGCCTCTGTCTCCATTGTCACTATGTTAGACTCGGCCATCACTCAGATATACATCGGTAGACAAACCTTGCGGTCACCATCTTGGTCATATATGTCTAGACATGTAAGTTGTATATGTCAGTAATAAAGTCGGTATCTTTGAGAAATTATGCAGTAGTCAAATGTACAATCTATAGGAAACATAATTTTTTGAATCAGACAAGATTCATGCAAACGAAGTTATAGTCCGTAGAAAGTTCATCAATCTTGGCTAAAAAATTAAAAATTAACTAGGTATATCAAAAATGAAAATTGTGAACAAACCAAATTCTTTCGTGCCCCTATGCTAGTAAATTTCTGGGCCAAGTCGAGCATCTCTTTTGCAACAATAACCAAACAGAGACAGAATATGAAAATCCATCATGAAATTCGAATGCATTCGTTTGGGTCCTTGATTAATATACTTATACAGATCACCAACTGTATGTTATGTATCTTCTTGAACTAAAACATCGTCAAGTAAAACATAAAGAGAATCTCCATTTATCAAACAGTAACAAATGGTAGTGAACTAAAAAATAAAATTGGATACATATATAATATGGATTAATCATAATACAACAACAATAAATTATGAGGTTGAGGATACATAATATTGGTGCCAAAGTGCACGACACATGGGAGATCGACAACCTACCTTTAAATATTTTTGAGGAAAGATAGTTACGACAAAAAAATTGCTTGTCTTCTCCAAATGTGACAAAATATTTGTTTTCGACCAACAATTAGCTGCAATTTTGGAAGAAATTCAAGTTCGTAGTAGCAAACATAAACACTTGAGAATAGCCATTTTCCGATTGAATTGGTATTTTCTAATCCACTTTGAAAGCATGTACCTAGTCCGTTGTTAACTACAGGCCCTTCAGGCATATCACAAGACATGTTGTCCTTAAAAGAGGAAGGCAAAACAGCAGCTCAAAATCTTATAGACCATATCCACATGTTCCAGTCACAAGCCTCAGCTTTCGGTGGTCTTGTCTGCAACTTGACCATATGTAAAGTTGCAGTTTTTCTGGAACGGACGGTCATGATCCTAATAATGGAGTAATAGTAGTGGAGAAGGATCATGATGGGGAAGCGAACCTGCATACAACTATCCATCTGCAGCGAGAGGCTATCATGTTCATAAGGCCGTGCAGCTAGCTTGCAGGGTCAAACTGAGCTTCTACTCACTGTTGATCATCGTGTGAATGTCTTCTGCTTCAACCGATTAGGTAAATATTAGAGAGATGCAATCCGCAATGAAATTAACACTTCTTTTCGATGACAACCGATGGAATTATCACATATTAGATCGATCTCGAGTAAGGCAGATAGAATTATTCACATAGGAAAATAAAGTCGGGAGGGCCTCCTTACGAAAGGAAAGGATCTCATCATCCTAACCTGTGTGAAGGAACTGATTGTGTTCTTTGCAGATCCCACTGTTTCATGATTTCCTTTTTCCTTCCCTTAGTACGTGCATAGCCTGTAGACAAAATCACGTGCACATCCTTTCTTTTTCCTTGCTTCTCCCATCTTTTATCTCTCCTTCCTGATAGATCATTGCAGAAACTTCCCTCAATCCATCCCAAAAACCTAACCATCCTGTTTCTCCTGACCCAAGTACAGAGTACTTTTCTCCCTCACAACCTTCTCAGCCATGTTGTACGCTTCCCGGCCTGCCCGTGCGCCTGCTTGCCAGGTCCAACCCCGTGCGGCCGCCGTCCGCACTTGCCAAGCCACACCGTGGGTGCTGCACGTTCCCGTTGTCGACGCTTGCCAACTCGATCCAGAGGGAGAGAGAGAGAAAACACGCTGGAGAAAGATATAGGGCAATATGTGCAGGAATCAATGTGCCGCCGTCGTCTGTGCTTTGTTCGCCAGGGAGAGAGTTCAGCGCAACAAGTATACCGAGCCGTCTGTCCCAGGGCTGCGATGCGGGGCGGCTCCCTCTTCTCCGATATTTATGTGAGGGAATATGAAGGGCATCAATGGACGTGGAGTTCGGTTACAACTCAGGATCGCTTGGATCTCTTTAAAAAACCTGAGATCGATGAAAAAAGAGGAAGGAGACCCGGTCTGGTGCGGCAACGCATCGGGCTCCTTTTTTTAGGTGGAGGCCCAGTCCAATTACGTAAGGCAATTGACAGCCCAATTACATATAAGAACGCATGGAAAACTAAAATGGTAAGGAAAACAACTAATAAACATATGGAGAACTATGAAAGCTTCCATCCTTTATTATTAGGTAAAGATAAGCACATTTCAAAGTATCAGGCAACTATTTAAGCTCGAAAACAGGATCACTCTTGGGTGGTAGAGGATCTCCAAGGGTCTCAACAGGCAAATTGTGTTTCAAAACAAGCATCTATTTAACGAAAATCTCGTCTAATTCCCTTCTTTCATTCATGAACATATCATTTTCATGGTCTAGCAAATATTGTTCTAAAGGATCAGTGGGAGGCACAGCAATAGAAGCAAGACCGATAATTTCATATTTATTAGGCAATTCTTTATCATGGGATTGTCTACGAAATTTGGAGAAATTAAACTCATGAGACACATCCCCAAAACTTGCATTAACAGTTTCTTTCTCACAATCTATTTTAGCATTAACAGTGTTCAAGAAAGGTCTACCAAATATAATGGGACAAAAATCATCTTGTGGGGAACCAAGAACTAGAAAATCAGTAGGGTATTTTTTTTCCCACAAAAGACTTCAACATCTCTAACAATTCCAATTGGTGATATAGTATCTCTATTGGCAAGCTTAATAGTGACATCAATATCTTCCATTTCAGCAGGTGTAATATCATTCACAATTTCTTGATATAAGATAAAGGGAATTGCACTCATACTAGCACCCAAATCACATAAGCCATGATAACAATGATCTCCTATCTTAACAGAAACAACAGGCATGCCAACAATAGGTCTATGTTTATCTTTATTATCGGGTCTAGCAATTCTAGCAGCTTCATCATAGAAGTAAATAACATGCCCATCAATATTATCGACCAAGAGATCTTTAACCATAGCAATACTAGGTTCAACTTTAATTTGTTCAGGGGGTGTAGGTGTTCCAGTATAACTCTTACGTACCACAGCTGAAGATTTAGCATGTTCCTTTATCCTAACAGGAAATGGTGGTTTCCCAATATAAGCAATAGGAATAACAGCATCAACATTATAAGTAATAGTTTATTCCTCAGCCTTAATGGGTTCTACTATTTTTACTTCAATGGGAGGATGATATTTATCGGGTTAAGTAGATTGCCGGGTTAAGTCCAAAGATGACTTAACAGGGTTGTTTAAGTCTAGAGATGACTTAACGTCATGAGCCGTGTTTAACCGAGGGTAATTCCCCCGACATTAGCCCCTAGATTAGCTTGAATACAGGCTTGGCATGCATTCATGCTAAGCTTCTTGAAATAAGAATAGATAGTGATCCGACTCCTAAAAATCTGAGTCTCTGTCATATCAACATGCTAATAGTAATTCCATGCAGAAAAAATAACCCATATGTTATCTTGAATTGTCTTCAAAAACGCCTTGGCTTTGATAAAAAGAAAATTTTGTCTGATGTTGTACCAACTTTCAATGCTTCAGACTTGTCTGAATAGCTTAAAGGAAATAATCTTTGCAAAATTTTCCATCAAAAATATGACACCTGGTTCACTCATAACTGAGAATCTGAAGGTATACCTTCCTTATATCCATATTACATGTAGCCCCCAAGTCTTAAGAGGGGAACATAGTGATAACTTAAGACTTGCTTCAATATAAATGTTGCAATTCTAGAGAAATCTGGGTTGTTTGTCTGAGTCACCAGTCATAAGTTGAATGTTTTGTATTCCACATATGTAGCCTCCAAGTACCAGGTTGTCTTGAATGCAGCAACCTGGGACTTGTAGTTGTCTTATGCTCATAAAACTTCAGCTAGTGTAGCCCCCAAGGGCCAGGTCATTATGCAATAATGAGCAGGGACTTTTGCAGATCTGATTATATAGACTTGAGGGGCAATGTGTAGCCCCCAAGGGCCGACTCGGTAAGATAATACTGGGCTGGGACTTAGAAAATGATGGAAGGCCGGCTCATCTCCCTGAGATAACTAGGTCTGTTGACAATGTGATGATTTGAAAAACAACTTGCATTAGCCCCCAAGTGTCGTGGTGCATGCTTGTAGTGACATGGGTTGCATACTTGATATAATCATGATTTGAATAATGTAGCCCCCAAGTGCCAGGTCGTGTGCCTGCAGCGACTCGGGACTATTCCTTCCATTGTAGAATAAAATCATATCCACTGTCTGGATGATGTTACTGAATGCTTTACATATCAATATTAAACAATGCTCATTGCCGTAAGCTGGTATTTTGGATGAGGAAATAATAGCCATTTTTCTGAAGCAGCTTTGAAAACCTCAATCATTAAATACTGGTTATGATAACCATAATGAAAATCCAGCCATGTTGGCTATTAAAGATTGGAATAATGTAACCCGGTTTGAAAACTGGCTCCTGCAACATAAACCAGTATATCCATGCATATATGATTCATGGTATGATGATGCAATGTATGATGATGATAATCGAGTATAAAAAGACCGACTTTTGAGGCTCGGGTCTTGCTTCAGTGAAGCTGGCATGATAGCCTTGATTTATCCTCGCTCTATGTAAGCCGGCTCTCACGTGACCTAAGCCACCGTTTTAACCTTGACAAGTTCAGGGTCATAAAGATTGACTGTCAAGAGTACGGGGGGTCACCTTTTCGGAGTAGCATCTTGCATACAAGCAAGTTTAACCAATTATTGTGGCATTATTTGCTGGGTCAAGAGGGTGAGATAGCTAAACTCGGTGAGTTGGAAGCCCCCAAGTGACGTTATGATCAATTAATAAAAGACTCATGCACAATATATGAGATGAAACGATAGAGGCCCAGAGTTTCGGGGATGCCGGCTTTATTACGTTGATCATAATATGATAAGCCAATAAGGCAGGATACCCATGTTTGAACCACGTATCTTGGCAGCTAGTCCTCTTTGGCAACTCATAACTTTTTCGTCAATTTGGCAGGATACCCATGTTTGAATTGCGCATCATGGCAGCAAGTTCTCTTTGGCAACCTTTAATTTTTCGCTGATCTGGCAGGATACCCATGTTTGAACTACGCATCATGGCAGCAAGTTCTCTTTGGCAACCTTTAATTCTTTCTGAGAACTCAAACTTGCGAGAGATGGGTTCCTCTTGAACCGGATGTTGAACCAGATATTGAGATCTCAAAACTTTGTGAGAGACAGATTTATCTTGAGCCGGAACCTTTTCTGATAATCCAGAATCTTTCTTTTGAGCCGTAACTTTCTGATTGCCCGACATTTTTTGAGCCGGAAATTTTCTGATAACCTTTAAATTTTCACCAATGTGGCAGCAGTCCCCGGGTACGGGTTGTCTTCCCTGGCCGTGGCATAACCGGCGTATAATTGTCAGCTGATAGCTGGAATATATTTGAAGCTGGAAGCAATGTGGCGAGTTGATGATTTTATGTGATGCTCATCGTATGTCCTCCCATTCTTTGCGATTCTCACTTGGTCCGACTCATCTGGCTCTTCCAGGGCCGTTTTCTTCTTTTTTTTCTTTTGCTGGTTTTTTTTTCAGGCACAAATATTCTGCTGCCGATGTGCAACTCGTCGGGTCCCTAGGTTCTTCCAGGGTTGATTCCTCTGGCTCGCCATGTTATATCCGGTACTGATCAAACCGCGAGGGTGACAGGCCGTGTGTGTGTCCACCAGGCAACGTCAAGTGCAGATGCTGCTACGGCCTCCAATGTATCGGTGTGGCCCGGACCACTGGACGATGAGCGGCGTGTTTACCTGTAATGTAGGCCAGCCTCCGACGTGTTAATATAGAATGGATCGTCAAGATGATAGGTTGGATGCCAGTCTGTTGAGAGGCACGGTGCAGACATATGCCAGTATGGCCTCCTTATGTCATTGTAAACTAGGCCGCAGATCCCGCGGCCTGCACACCTGCCCATCGATAGTGTCGACGCCGGTCACAAGATGATGCAAACGGGACCTCTGTACCCGCAGTTTGATTGTCTCTTTTGTAGTAAAGAATTGTTCTGCATAAAATATTTCACAGGTGAGAGTAATTATTCTCGAAAGAATAAAAATGTATCAATAAAAATTGACTGGATGAATTTCTGACATGTTTTGTCGGAAATTATCAGCCGTGGGATTTGATGATGACTGTGGTGGAGTCGAGGTCCACCGCGGGCGAGTTGGAGACGCTCGCAATAATTGGCGTGTGTACGCTATTAATTTTTTAGCTGACCACAGTCTTTTTTTGTCTCCTCTTTTTTTCTTTAGCCGGCAGGGGACTGTGTAGAAACAGAGGTGAGGCCAGCCACGACGAGGCCAGCGGGCGGCTGCTCGGAGCGACGCGATAGCAGGCCAAGGTGGGTTGAGGCAGGCGGCGGCTCGCGGGCGGAGATGAGTTAGCGGGGCGACTTGGCGTCGAGGTGGAGGCGAATCCACCGGGGCGACTTAGCGTCGAGGTGGAGGCGAGGCTATAGGCCGTGATGGCTACGGCTTCTCGACGCGCAGTGTGGTCGCGGGGCGGCTTGGAGTCGAGGCGGGTCCGCGGGGGCGGCTCGGCGACGGCAGCTCGGAGACCGACAGATGCAAGGCAGACCCGCGGCAGAGGAGGTAAGACGCATGGGGGCGAACAGCGAAGACGGTGGCTCACAGAGGCCATTGCAATAACAGGCCAGAACGGCGGCTTAAAGCCGTGGCGGCTTGCTGGCGGTGGCTGTGGCCGGGTCGCGCGGTGGCGGCTTGAGGCAAAGACCGGCGAACTACGGCAGCGGCTTGGCGCAGCTATGGCGGAGGAGGAGCATCCGCGGCAAGGCGGAGTGAAGGTGAGTCACGAGGGAGGCCGGGCGGCTCACGGCGCGGGTAGGCTCTCCGGCGGTGGCTCGATGCGGGGCGGCCCGGAGGCGCGGGGCGACCGGGCGGCTCTCCGGCGGCGGTTCTCTGCGGGACGGCTTAGCGCGGCCACGGACAGCAACTTTAGGTGGTCGCGTCGGCCGCGGCGATGGGGCGAGTGAGGCTGGGACGTGGCGGCCCGAGGTAGAGGCAAAGTCGGCGAGGCGCGGCTGCCCGAGGCGCACGCAAGGCGGAGAGGCGTGACGGCCCGAGGCAGAGGCGAGTCGACCCGAAGGCAGGCGGCGGCTCAACGCGGGACGGCGGCTCTCTGGTGACGGCTCGAGGTGCAGCAGCAGAGGAGGCGGTCAAGGCAAGGCCGTGGAGGCGGCGCGGGCCACAGTTGGGGACCGGCATGTGCAGGGAGCCTGCTGGGCGGAGGAGACGTGGCCGGCAGGCCCGTGCGTGAGAGGAAAACGCCGCGCGCGCGAGCCAGCGGGGCGGCTTGGCTGGGTCGAGCGCTGGGACTGCCGGCACACGCGGGAGGCCAGGCGCGGAGGAGAAGGCCGCCGCAGAGGGCCGGCGGAGGCAGGTCGAGGCCTATCGGAGGTGGCTCGCGCAAGGTCATAGATGCGACGGCGGCTCGAGGCCGCTCCGGCGAGGGCGACTCACGGGTGGCTCGGAGTGGAACAAGGTTGAGGCGGCGCGGCGGAGGCGATGGCGGATGGAGGAGCAGCGCCGGAGCCGCAACGGGCGGCTCAGGCACGAGGCAGGCTGGCGAACGGGCGGCTTGCTGTGATGGTGGCTCGAGGCCGGCCACGGCAGGGGCGGTGGCGAGGCCGCGGAGGCAAAGCCACGACGGATGAGCTGGCCACGGCAGTGGAATCCTTCTTGGATGTCTGCAGCGGAGTCCTTCTTGGATGTAGGCTTCTTTCCTTTAGATTATAGCCTTCTTTCCGAGTGCGGCGATTTGGCTCCCGGGCTCAGATGAGCCCGGGCCAAATGAAAAAAACGAAAAAAAATTAAAAAAATTCTTAAATTTTTTTTTGCAAGAAAGATGCTTGTGTGCGTGATGTTCATCTAAAATTTGGTGCAGTTTTGACATTCGAGGAGCGCGCAACAAAAAAGACAAAATCCATCTCTGTGAGTAAGGTTACTGTTCATGCACTATTTTGGTCGGTTTTCTCTTTTTTGCCACGAGCTCCACAGATGTCCAAATGGGATGAAAATTTGCATGCAAATCACGCACTCAAACATCTTACGCCACGAAAAAAATTGGAATTTTTTGAACACTTTTTGTATTTTTTATCGCGTTACTGTTTATCGGGTGCATCTGAGCCCGGGCTCAGAGGTGGATTACCGCTTCTTTTCTTGACTTTTTCCTTTCCTGTCCTTTCCGCGTATGTGACCTGCCCTTTTCATTAATTGTATATATTTGGCTTGTATCAGCCCATGAATCATGTCCCCGATTAGGAAACTGAAAATCTCTTGACTTGCGAGCGCCGGGCAGAGAACTTTTCAACTAAAATCACTCCTGGCGATTCGTGATGAACTAGATGTTGGGCCCCCAAGAAGCAATGACGACGTCGTGCCTTTGGGTGTTGATCCATTGTGACGATGAAGTCACCTCTGTTGACCTTAAGTGTTCAATTCCTGGATGTCTGCAGGTCGCGTGTGTACCACCGAAACCCTAGGCTGATGAACTCGTTGTCGACTTTGATCCTTCATGAGCTTCTCGACCCCTGGAAGAGATCCCTCCAAGAACTCGACACCACCGTGCGTGACCCCATGGTGGGGCGCCAACTGTCGTGGTTTTGTCACGGCAGATGTCCTAGTGTGAGGACTTAGTCATGAGGCCATCGCAACTAGGTAGTAGCTTGAACGGGTTTGATTGGAATCGAGAAAATGTGAGTTTTACCCAGGTTCGGCCCCTCACGGTGGAGGTAAAAGCCTACATCCTGCTTGATTTATATTGATCATCATGGTCTCGATTACAAGGGCGCTATTTTGCTGCCTGTCTCGAGAGCCCTTAAAACAACTATCTCGAGACCTACTGAAACGTCTGTCTCGAGACTTGTCTGTCTAAGACCTATCTATCTGAAAACTTGTCCCTCTTGGGGTGCCCTTCCCCTCCTTATATAAGTTGAAGGGGCGGCTTACATGTAAAGTCCTAGTAGGATTAGGACTTAACCTATTCTGACTTCTTATCACGGGCTTCTTATCGTGGGCAACTTATCACTGGCTTCTGACGACGGGCTTCTTACGCCAGGCTTCTTATCTCCAGGACTCATCATGCCGGGTTAGGATCCGGGTTACAATCTGCCGGGTTACACAATCTGCCGGGTTAAGTAGGATGCCGGGTTAAGTCCAGAGATGACTTAACAGGGCTGCTTTGTAACACCCCGGTAGTTAAGCTACAGTAACCACACGCTAATGGTGCCATGTCACCACTGTTACTGTTGATAACCCCACGTTAATCCAAATCTATTCAAATTCAAATTCAAATTAAAGTCAAGATCCAAGTTTGTCAAACCTGAAAACAAAAATGTTCAAAGTGTTGCAAATATTCTCTGGATATTTGTCATACTGAAACCACACTTTTATAAAATGTTTAAATACTCTAAAATGATTTAAACAGTAGCAAAAACAATTATTTAAACGCTTTGAAAATATTAAAACAAATGAAAACTAATTTACTAACTTGGTTGTGTGGCTTACGGGCCCACGTCGCCATTGGGTGGTATTAGGATCTTTTATTCCTCATCTATACTCTGGGACTCTGATCTCTCTTCTGTTCGGGTTAAGTGATTTTACTAATTATAACTCTAGGTTCTCGATACCACTTCCTGCCGGAGAGCCCCTTCATTCCAGATGATCGACTGCTTCACCAGAAGGTTCCGAAGATGCTATTTGTTGTTTTCCCGAGACACCTGTGTCCACTGCCTTTGCAAATTCCCTACCGCTGTTATATCCTTATG
Source organism: Thinopyrum elongatum (assembly GCA_011799875.1). Classification (NCBI taxonomy): domain Eukaryota; kingdom Viridiplantae; phylum Streptophyta; class Magnoliopsida; order Poales; family Poaceae; genus Thinopyrum; species Thinopyrum elongatum. The sequence goes on from CM022299.1 coordinate 524,043,418, forward strand.
GATAACTACATACACTAGCCACTCTTGCATTCAATCCCATTGGTCTTGTTATTACAAGATGCCCTGAACAGCTCTTCGTTGTTCCGACAATCCTTTGAGCTTACTGCCTTGCAGTTCTTTCCTCATGAATACCCCCTGCGGATAATTTCTCACACTTACCGATTATCCATTCTCCATCCCTTTGTTCATATGATTCACAAGATACCTTGAGATACCATTCGATCTTCCGAAAATCCTCAACAGCCTATTGCTCTTGAAATTCTTGCTTGCTTGCATTGTGATTAATCCCACAAGTCTAGTAATCTTATTGGCATCTTTTATCATTATCATTTTGAGTCCGTTGATTCAATATGTTGTGAATGCTTGCAATCCTCAATCAGATCCTGGAATTCATCCTTCCGGCTCAGACGTCATTTTGAACATGAGCTGGTTATCGACCAATCAAATTACCGTCGATTGTACCCCTAAGTCTATTCAACTTACCCATCCTCAAACAGAGTGTTTGCTTCTGATCGCTTGCCTTGGAAATCATAATTCCTTTGCATTTGAGCTTTGAATTAGTCAGTTGTTTCTATAATCCAATGCCTTTGCATTGTTTCTTCCTCTGGTTGTGTGCCAATGCTCACATCAACTCCGTTATGGACCGACAGATCCTTTGATGAATTATCATCCAACAGTGTGCTTCGCATACAAAACCTCGGGAAGTTCTTTCCCTGATACATAATGCCATTGGTAAATCCTATTCTCTGATTTGGCCAACCATGCTCTGCTCTCGAGCTGGTGATATTTACTCTTGAAGCTTGTGGTATATGTTTCTAAGATGCCCCGATGGGTTGAACCTATGCCTTCCCTAATCTATGCAAACCCGAAAGATTTCACGGGTCATACTTATCTGGTATTGCACCAGGTAAAACTTTCAACAACTAATGTCATATCAAAAAGAAATGAGAAGTGAATGGAAGATTATAAATTGAAGAAATGGGAGTCGACCTTGAAATTTGCGTTCATGCCCATGGACACGATGCAGATCTTATCATGGAAGCTTCTCGTAAAATAGTTACCCCCTTGTTATAAGTTCTTATATCTGTGGTTTGATCATTTACAAATGTGGTTCTGACCATATTATTCCCCTTTGATTCAATTTCTCAGACAAGTTAAACCACTTGTCCTCTGCAGATCAATGCACCCGTCCAACCTCTATTATGATCTACCTTCGAGTATTACCCCGTGGTATCTCGATAATATCACAGAACCATACTACTTCTTATGAGTTCTTCATCAAGTACCACATTCTCACTGATTCCAATTTTTCACGGGCTCTGAGTTATTAAACACTCAAAGACACCGATAACTGAACCGAGTCCGCACTACGGTTCAACAACTCTTAGTAATCTTCTTTACGTACGAGTTTGTACCCAATCACGCCATTCCTAACCTGCTTGGCTATATCATTGTCGTGATGATTTTAACTATGCTACCTGGTCCTTATTCCCGGAGCACCACTTTCGACGATGAGCTAAGCTTACGTCGATTTTCCTCGTCTTATCATTTCGCCTTGAACAGCATGCTTGATTTCAAGTTTGTGTCGTACTCGTGGTTCCAATAACCTTTCGCTTCATCATTCCTTTGACTTGATGTCATCGCCGATCGATTACATCTTCATGAAATCTCTCGACAATGTGTCGTGATCATCACCAACATTCTGTGCTCTTCCAGGATATCAATCAAATTCATGATGATAAGTGCCATCCTTGTCCCTTGGTAATTTGAGTTACCATCAACAACATCCTTACCTCCCTTTATCACGAACTTGTTCATGTTATGGATGCAATATTGCTATCCAGCTTGTATTATGTTCTACCTTGAAGTATTACTGTCTTTATGTCAGGGATGTTGTGGGGATTGCTCCTCCTCTTAAGAATTCTTGATATAGTGATACTTCTCACCATCACCATTCTTTCTTGGTTCCCGTATTGATTCTAATCGGGATACCAACAAGTGAACGGTGCTGCTTGCATTATGTACTTCTAGCAACCCTATTGCTTTGAAGTTAATGGTCAATAGTTTCATTCTAATTATTTTGATCATTAAGTCACCATTCTAACATTGATCGTGCAACCCAGCCCATATTTCGGGTGCACCTTTCAACCAATGTTTAATTGTGTATGTTTTCCTCGAGCATACCTCATTATATCATTTGATCTGGCAAATGTTATCTCTTGTTCACATAATTGTGGAAATCCATCTTTTGGAAATCTCAATGAATTGTCGCTGAGTTCATCAGCCACCTCCTCATCCTCTCCTTGATTTAATGATGAACTCCTGATTCAGAACTTGCTTCCATAGTTCATTTCCCGAGGATCTTGCAACTCCATCTCGTCAAATTGTGTTGCACCCCTTCCTTCTCAGGCATCATGAGTCTGAGGTATCCTGACACCAATCAGATCTGAATCTCGGTCAGATATGATGGTTGGAACATATTCCCAAGAGTTATAACAAGGTGATGTCATGCCTAGCACACCTGCCCGGAGGACCTATTGTTATAGTTTCCTTTTAGCAAGGTTATCTATTCTTCCATGAGGAAATGGTAAGACTTATTCTACAAGTTGTTCCTGATGAATCCTTCATGTATCCAAGGTCTGACCTTTGCTTGAAGACCATATCAATGCTATCTCAAAGCGTGTATGTGGTACTCCGATTTTCTATAAGAACAATTGAAGCACAATGCTAAAATTTCTTTATCAATTATCCAAGCACCGTTGTATGGGTAATGTCATGAAATTTCTCTCCCCTTACTTAAAGGGTTTTCTACGTTATATCCTGTCATGGATATCATGCTCTGCTTGTCCTTGGGAAGGATATACCCCTGAAATTTGTGTTTAAACACATTTTCCTTTCCATTGTTCTGTTTAATCTGATGATCACATTTTCCTTTCCATTGTTTGGTTTAAACTTTCTTGTGATCTATATGATCTAAGCAGTAATATTCTTCTGCTTATGTAAACACCTCGGTGTACAATTCTGTCAGTAAGACCCTGTTACTATTGTTGATGACATTCCGGTAACCACCACTGGATGAGAACTTTGCCTATTGGTCCGCCTTGTTCAACGAGCAGGAAAGTGGTTCTCTTCGTCCCTCGCCCTTGGTACCGACGTTGTTGCCGACATAATAGACCGGTTATTCTCTCACATGCCTTGCTATCATGAACGTACAAGATGTCACTGCTCCTTCTACCTTTAACCCACATGGTGGGCCCATAACCCACAGATCCACAGGATCGAAACCTGACTCTCCTGTACACCCCTGTTTCTAAAAATTTATTCCTCACGCTTGGCTTCGTAGTTAATTCATGAGCCACCTTCCTAGTACTCTATTCTGGTATCAGACGCAATACTTACTCTCGCTGCTCTGAACCCCTTTCTCACTCTGGTTCAGACTTCGAACGATTGTCTATCCGCTTGAAACTCTTTATTGTAACTTCTCACCTTGCTCTCGATGTTTTCTTAAGTTTCAACTCGAGAGATACCCATGCGTTCATTCATGGGATAACCTCCATATGATTATCCCTTTAAGCATTCTATCATTGTCGAGTTACCCCTTGACCCTTCGTAAGTAAGGTGAGGATACTGAAGGAAGAACGACGACTTCATCATGATGACCAGAAGTAGAGAAATGAAGACATCAACGTAGTGGATCGACCTCTTCGAGAAGAGCAACCAAGACCGAGAACACTCGCTAGAATTTCGTAACCAGAACCTTCCCCCTTTACTCTGCCTCTTAAATCTCGGGACGAGATTTCTTGTAGTGGAGGAGATTTGTAACAGCCCGGTAGTTAAGCTACAGTAACCACACGCTAATGGTGCCATGTCACCACTGTTACTGTTGATAACCCCATGTTAATCCAAATCTATTCAAATTCAAATTCAAATTAAAGTCAAGATCCAAGTTTGTCAAACCTGAAAACAAAAATGTTCAAAGTGTTGCAAATATTCTCTGGATATTTGTCATACTGAAACCACACTTTTATAAAATGTTTAAATACTCTAAAATGATTTAAACAGTAGCAAAAACAATTATTTAAATGCTTTGAAAATATTAAAACAAATGAAAACTATTTTATTTAAAGTTTCCAATTTAATGTGGTTGTGGTATACTTAGAACTACCAATTTAGGATCTATTGCTATAATTAATAAAACTAAATAAACTTAGAGATAAGTGAAAATAGAAAATAAATAAATAAAAGAAAAGGAAAACATTACAAAAAAAAGAAGAAGAACAAAGACAAAAGAATTCCCTCGGCCCAGCTGGCCACCAGGCCAGCCAGGCCGGCCCACCTATTTGGCCTATATGGCCCCAGCCGACCGAAACCCTAGCCTCACCCCCCATTTCCCGATCCATGTCTTCCCCTCACCCCCACCCGATCTGGATCGGGGGAGCAACCCCGGTCGATCCCCTCCTTCCCTCTCCTCACCCCGACACGACCTGGGCGCCGCGCCGCCGTCGCCCGCGCCCCGCCGACCGCCGCCGCCCGAGGACCGCGCCACCCCGTCCTCATCATCGGGCCATCCCCGTCTCCTCTCAACGTCAAGCGCGGCCACGCCCGAGGACCGCCGCCTCCGCCCCACCGCTCCTCGCGCCGTCCTCTGCTCATGGGAGGACCATGGCGCCGCCGGCCTCCCCAAATGCCACCCCGACCCCCCCCCTCGTCGTGAGCTTCCCCTCCGACCCCCCTGTTTTCCTGTTCGCCCCCTGCCGTGGCCACCTAGTCACGCCACCGCGCTCTCTGCGGCCGCCCCGATGAGCGCGCGCTCTGCCGCCGTAGTCGCCATCGATGTAGACCATCCCTGCTAAAGTTGCGCATGCCCGTAGATGTGCGCCACCGCGCCCGTTCGAATGGTGGTCTCTGCAAAGTGCTCGGTCGCCGGAGCGACGATTTCCATGACCATCGCTGCCCGCTGTGGTCACCGGCGACGCCACCGTTGCCATAGTCGCTGGCCGATGGGCCCCATCTCTTTAACCAGTTAATTAAACTGCTAATTAACTTAATCACTCACTCACATGCGGGCCCACATTAAAATAACTATTCGGTTTAACTACTGTGAATGACATGTGGGACCTACCCCCTCTAATTAACCTCAGTTAATTAATTAGTTAAAATAAAACCTGTTTAGTAACTGTCTCACTGACAGTGGGGACCCATTGGTCAGTTTGACCAGTCAACAGTCAAACTGAATTGACTGCTGACTGGGCTGTTGACTAAGTCAACCGGGCCCCTGGTCCCACTGTTAGCCTCACTAGCCCACTGCTGTGTACACTTATGTGTGCATTTAGCAAATTCCTTTTAATTTCCAATTAATTTAAAATTGCAGAATATTAATAAAACTTTGAAGAACTAATATAAAATAATCCGTAACTCGGATGAAAATACTTTGTACATGAAAGTTGCTCAGAACGACGAGACAAATCCGAATACACAGTCCGTTCATCCGCCACACGTCCCAAGCATAGCGAACATCCAACAATCCCCTCCGATTTGTCTGTCCAAAAATGCCAAACACCGGGGATACTTTCCCGGATGTTTTCCCCCTTCGCCTGTATCACCTATCCCTGCGTTAGATCACCCCTGGCACCCCGTATTTCCTTGTTATATTTTGTGATGCTTTGTTTGCTCCGTATTTACTGTTTCTCTCCCCCTCTTCTTCTCCGGTAGACCCCGAGACCGGCGCTGATGCCACTGAGTACGACTACGTCACCGACGACCCTTCTTCCTGTGCAACAGAGCTACCAGGCAAGCCCCCCCCTTGAGCATTCCGATATTGCCCATTCAATTTTCTCCTGCTTGCATTAGATTTTGCTACTGTTACTGTTTGCTCCTATTCTGATGCATAGCCTGCTTTTGTAACATGCTTATTGTTACCTTACCTGACTATTTCAACTGCTTAGTATAGGTTGGTTAGTGAACCATCAGTGACCCCCACTTTGTCCTTGTTGCCTCTGCTTCATCATCGATGACTCGATTAACGTGATCGACGACCAGAGACCGACACATCACCTCACCCCCCTTAGTTGTATGACTCTGCATAGTTACTATCGAGTGCCGAGGGTGATACCTTGTAACGCACTCCTGATGAATACTCTGCAGTGTAGCTGTTCGATCGTGGTCATCGAGGGTGATTCCTCCTTCACCACTTCTGATACGACTCTGTCGTGCAACCCCCTCAAGTGTGAACCTCGAGGGTGAATCCTCCTACGTTCACCTTGATGATTTCATTGAGTGGAATCCGCCGAGGGTGATTCTTCGGGGTTTCCCCCTTGATGTTATGACCACATGGTTACTTTGACCTTTGTCATAGGCGGGTCGACCCTGAGGGGTACCCGCAGGGAGATCTATGATGTCGGGCTTGCCCGGAAGGGCGCCCGAGTGTGATATTGTGGCGGAGCTTCAGAAACTCTGATTGTCTCCGCGTGTTATTAAATGAGCCTATTGGATTTGGGTATTTGATCTGAGTGGGTCGACGTGCCCTATACGCACTACCACCACATGGGATAATGGTTTATGGGGCCCTCTAGATCGTACGTTTCTCCCGAAAGCTCTTCAGACGTCACGGTTCACCGTGTGGGCTGATTGTTGGGGTTGGGCTGGATACTTCACTTACGAGTTTAGTGTGGCGCCTGCTCCCCGACCAGTCTCGCAACGCGCAGGGTGCCCAGGGTAATGGCCCAAGACCTCTGGGTGCATAGGTCAGTCCGGCATGCTGACCTCTCTGCTGAGCCTAGGTAGGGCGCTGCTTCGTGTTGATCTCCCGAGGCCGGGCATTACCCAGCAAGTGTGTCCGGTTAGAGGTGATCGAGCGTGTTGGGTAACAGTAGTGCACCCCTGCAGGGAAGAAAACATCTATCGATAGCCGATCCTACGGTAAAGGACGCTCAGTTTGTTATCCCGATCTATTACTTGAACTGGATACTTGTTTAATTAATTGAAGCTTCGGGATCGCTTTCTCGCTGGGAGTTGAGGAAGGATCTCTAGGCTTTGCCTCAACATGCTTGCTTAATAAAAATGCTTTCTATACTCTTCTAATTGCTGCAAGATGATGGCTTCATGAAGATGCTAGTCTTCGATAGGACTAGGCCTTCTCTTTATTCTGGCATTTCTGCAGCCCAGTCCACATATACAGCCTCTCTTTGATAATGTTGCATATGTAGTGTAGATCCTTGCTTGCTGAGTACTTCGGATGAGTACTCATGGTTGCTTTGTTATTTCTTTTTCCCCCATACCCCATTTGATGTTACCTCAGACGATGGAGCTCCAGAGTCAGATGTCCCCGCAGGAGCTTACTACCAGGAGGGCCCAGACGGCACATACTACTGGATCGAGCCAGCCGACCAGGAGTAGGATCGGAGGGTCCCAGGCAGGAGGCCTTCGCCTTTCGATCTAGAGTCGTTGTTTGTGCTAGCCTTCTTAAGGCAAACCTTGACTAACTATGCCTTTACCCAGATATTATTTGTATGACTGACTTATGTATTCGGATCCTCGTGATCCTTGGTCTGTAATATTCGTGGATCTCCATTTATTTGTGTTAGAGTTGTGTTGTGATATCTTCCCGTGAGTCCCTGTGGTTGATCGTGCATGTTTGCGTGTATGATTAGTGCACGATTGAGTCGGGGGCGTCACATGCTTAAGTCCAGAGATGACTTAACGTCATGTGTTGGGTTTAACCGTGGGTAATTCCCCCGACAGCCGGGAACCCAGTCGCCTCAATAGCCATGGTATGGCGTACGACCTGCGTTGCGAGATGCATCTGAAACAAAAGAGTTCAAAGATGTCACATGACAGTGTGTGTATCATTCATTATACTTTCAAAGGAATATTTGCAAATAATCCAGCTCTCCGGGTGGATGTGATCACGAGAACCTAATGTTAGAGTTAGCAAAATCGTTTAACCCGAATAGAAGAGAGACCAGAGTCCCAGAGTAAAGACAAGGAATAAAAGATCCTAATACCACCCAATTGTGATGTGGGCCCATAAGGCACACAACAATGTTAGTAAAAGTTTTCCAAAGACTAGACTCAAGTTCAGCTTGGAAAGGGGGCTACCTACAGGCAGTCAGCTCTGATACCAACTTGTGACCCCCCAACTTAATCATGCACTAATCATACACGCAAATGTGCACGATCAATATCAGAGACTCACGGGAAGATATCACAACACAACTCTAAACACAAATTAAAGTCATACAAGCTTCATATTACAAGCCAAGGGCCTCGAGGGCTCGAATACAAACGAGTCAGCGAAAGCAACAATATCTGAGTACAGACATAAGGTAAACAAGTCTGCCTTAAGAAGGCTAGCACAAACATCAACATGGATCGAAAAGGCAAGGCCTCCTGCCTAGGAGCCTCCTAACTACTCCTGGTCGTCAGCAGCCTCCACGTAGTAGTAGGCACTCTCGGGGTAGTAGTAGTAATCGGTGGTGGCATCTGGCTCCTGGGATCTGTCATCTCATCGCAACAATCGGGTATGGGGGGGAAAGAGGTAGCAAAGCAACCATGAGTACTTGATACGTCTCCAACGTATCTATAATTTATGAAGTATTCATGCCATGTTTACAACAATTTTATATGGTTTTGGTATGATTTGATTAGAACTAACCCGGACTAACGTTGTTTTCAGCAGAACTACCGTGGTGTCATTTTTTGTGCAGAAATAAAAGTTCTCGGAATGGGCTGAAAATTTACGGTGATTTTTTGTGGACCAAAAGAGACCCCGAAGCTTCGAGCAAGGACCAGAAGCCTCACGAGGAAGCCAAAAGCTCGCTAGGCGTGCCCTACCCCCCAGGGCACTTGGAGCAAGCTTGTCGCTTCCTCGTGGCCCCCCTTGACGTGAAACCTACGCAAAAAATTCCTATAAATACCCAAACCCCTAGAAAGAACCCTAGATGAGAAGTTCCGCCGCTGCAAGCCTTTGTATCCACGAAAACTCAATCGGGGCCCCGTTCCGGCACCATGTCGGAGGGGGAAATCACCATCGGAGGCCATCTTTATCATCCCGCCGGCCACCATGATGAGGAGGGACTAGTTAACCCTCGGGGCTAAGGGTATGTACAAGTAGCTATGTGTTTGATCTCTCTCTCTCTCGTGTTCTTAATTTGGCACGATCTTGATGTACCGCGAGCTTTGTTAATATATTTGGATCTTATGGTGTTCTTCCCTCTCTATCTTCTTGTGATGAATTGAATCTTTTCCTTTGAGGTTTTGTTATGTCGGATTGAATCTTTTGGATGTGAGAGCACTTGATGTATGTCTTGAGATGGGATATCCATGGTGACAATGGGATGTTCTATTGATTCACTTGATGTATGTTTCGGTTGTCAACTTGCGGATTCTCGTGGTAACATTGGGGTAATCTATGCATAGGGGTTGATATGCGTTTTCATATTCCTTTCTCCGATAGAAATCTTGGGGTACTCTTTGAAGTTCTTTGTGATGGATTAAATATTATGCATCTAAAATTGTGTGATGCACATCGTATAATTAACCCACGGATACTTGTGGTGACATTGGAGTATCTAGGTGACATTAGGATTGATGATGCGTGTCATATGGTGTTATTTTAGTATGAACTCTAGGGCTGTTTGTGACACTTATAGGAATAGCTCAAAAGATTGATCAGAAAGGATAACTTTGAGGTGGTTTCGTACCCTACAAATAATTTCATCTTATGTTCTCCACGATAGGAACTTTGGAGAGATTCTTTGTTGCATGTTGAGGGATTGTTATATGATCCAACTTCAACATGGTTCTGGGGTAAAGTCAAGTAACCGTGTGTCCATAACACCAAGGGGGAATCCGAGGAATCACCCTCGATGGATTCCACTTGATGTAACCGTCAAGGTGAACTTGAAGGAATCACCCTCAAAGGGTTCACACTTGAGGTGTTGCATGACAGAGTCGTTACTGGGAGTGGTGAAGGAGGAATCACCCTCCGTAGACCACGACCGATTAGCTACACTACAGAGAACTCATCAAAAGTGTTATGCGAGGTATCACCCTTGGCACTCGATAGTAACTCTGTAGAGTCATACAACTAGAGGGTGTGAGGTAATGTGTCGGGCTCTGGACGTCGATCACGTTGATTAGTCATCGAAGATAAAGCGGGGGCAACTAGGACAAGGTGAGGGGCCACTGATGGATCACTAACCAACCTATACTAAGCATATAGGATAAGCAGGTAGGTAACAGTAACAGGTTACAAAAACAGGCTATGCATTAGAATGGGATCAATCAAATACAGTAGCAAATTCTAATGGAAGCATGAGAGAGAAGGAAATGGGCGATATAGGAATGATCAAGGGGTTTTGCTTGCTTGGAAGCTCTATAGAGAGTGGCTGAACGTCAGGGGTGTAGTCGTACTCTGGAGCAGCGTCAGTACCTGTGTCTATCGGAGAGAAGAGGGGGAAGAAACAATAAATATAAAGCAAACAAGTGCATCACGATGCATGACATGACAATATGCAGTGCTAGGGGTGACCGGACACAGTGCTACACAAGACAGACGAAGCGCGACGTTTGGCATTTTCTGGACAGATGAATCGAAGGGGAAGGATCCATGTTCATCATGCTAGAGGCATGTGATAGATGAACGGATAGCATATTCGGATTCGTTATATTTTTCTGAGCAACTTTCATATATAAATTATTTTCATCTGACTTATAGATTATTTTATATGATTTTTCAAAGTTTTAAACATTTTCTGAAATTATTATTATTTAAATTAATTCGAAAATTAGATTTATTGCGTCGGCATGATATCAGCAGTCAACACAGTCAGTTGACCGGTCAAACTGACAAGTGGGACCCCACTGTGAGTGACTCAGCTAAATTGACAGGTTTAATTTTAAATAATTAGGTTAATTAGCCACTAGGGCCCACATGTCAGAGACTAATTAACTTAGCAAATTAATTAGTTTAATGGGGCCTACATGTCAGTGACTGGGGGCTGCCCAGTCAGCACGTTGACCCAGTCAACATGGTCAACGGAGCCCTTGGGACCCACTCGCAGTGACCCAGGGTGGGTCCCAGGTCCGGCCACATCAGCGGTGGCGCCGGAGCTAGCTCTGGCGACAAATTCGACGGTAGAGCGGCTTAGATCGGCGTCAGGATTTGGCTACAGGGCATGGGGAGGGGCGTGGCAAGGCGTGTTCGACGATGCGTCGCTCTACGGCGGTGGTGTCGCCAAAGATGGCCTACAGCGACGGTGGTGACCTAGGAGGGCGGCGGCCGGAATCAGGCGAGGTTGCGTGTGTGGCTACGGAGCATGGGAGGATGTGCTGAGGGCACGAGCGGCACCAGGGAGTTCCCCTGAGCACGTCCAAGAGCTCAGCGGGGCATGGCATCGACGACAGCAACGGCAGCGAGCAACGCGGCGGAACCGAGCTGCGGCGAGCATGGCAGCAGGGGCTAGCGGGCGTGCGCTAGCACAGAGAGAGAGGCTCATGGTGGTCCTGCAAGTGAGCAAAGTGGGCTCGGGGGAGGTTTGATTATTCGTCTCCATCGTATCTATAATTTTTGATTGTTTCATGCCAATATTCTACAACTTTCATATACTTTTGGCAACTTTTTATATTATTTTTGGGACTAACATATTGATCCAGTGCCCAGTGCCAGTTCCTGTTTGTTGCATGTTTTTTGTTTCACAGAATATCCATACCAAACGAAGTCCAAACGCGATAAAAACTTACGGAGATTTTTTTTTGGAATATATGTGAATTTTGGGAATTGGAATCAACGCGAGACGATGCCCGAGACGGCGGCAAGGCAGGGGGGCACGCCTCAGGGGGTAGGGCATGCCCTAGGCCCTTGTGGTCACCTCGTAAGGCAGTTGGTGCCCTTCTTCGGCCACAAGAAAGCTAATATCCGGATAAAAATCATGTTAAAATTTCATCCCAATCGGAGTTACGGATCTCCCGGAAGGCATCCCCTCTTTCTTCCAACGATCATCGGTAATTTTACTTGGAGCTATATTTTTATTCGTCACATGATATGCGTAAATTTTGGAGCGTCGTGTGCTTTTTATTTTTATTTTAATAATGCACCATGCTAGTATGAGATAGTCCTTGGTTGATTTATAGAATGCTCTTTGCACTTCACTTATATCTTTTGAATATGGCTTTATAGAATGCTTCATGTACTTCACTTATATCTTTTGAAGTTTGGATTGCCTGTTTCTCTACACACAGAAAACCGCCATTTGTAGAATGCTCTTTTGCTTCACTTAGATTTGTTAGAGCGTGGGCACATCTTTTGTATAAATAATTAAACTCTCTTGCTTCACTTATATCTATTTAGAGAGTCATCAGGAATTGGTTATTCACATGGTTAGTCATAAAATCCTACATAAAACTAGTAGTTCACTGAATATGATATGTCTGATTCCTTGCAATAGTTTTGCGATATAAAGATGGTGATATTAGAGTCATGCTAGTGAGTAATTTTGGATTGGTAAGAATACTTATGTTAAAGTTTGTGATTCCCGTAGCATGCACGTATGGTGAAACGTTATGTAACGAAGTTGGAGCATGAGGTATTTATTGATTGTCTTCCTTATGAGTGGCGGTCGGGGACGAGCGATGGTCTTTTCCTACCAATCTATCCCCCTAGGAGCATGCGCGTAGTACTTTGTAATGATAGCTAATAGACTTTTGCAATAAGTATGTGAGTTCTTTATGACTAATGTTGAGTCCATGGATTATACGCACTCTCACCCTTCCATTATTGCTAGCCTCTTCGGTACTGTGCATTGCCCTTTCTCACCTCGAGAGTTGGTGCAAACTTCGCCGGTGCATCCAAACCCCGTGATATGATACGCTCTGTCACACATAAGCCTCCCAATATCTTCCTCAAAACAGCCACCATACCAACCTATCATGGCATTTCCATAGCCATTCTGAGATATATTGCCATGCAACTTCCATCATCATCATATACATGACTTGAGCGTTCATTGTCATATTGCTTTGCATGATCGTAAGATAACTAGCATGATATTTTCATGGCTTGTCCATTTTTTGATATCTTTTGCTATGCTAGATCATTGCACATCCTGGTACACTGCCAGAGGCATTCATATAGAGTCATACTTTGTTCTAGATATCGAGTTGTAATATTGAGTTGTAAGTAAATAAAAGTGTGATGATCATCATTATTAGAGCATTGCCCCAGTGAGGAAAGGATGATGGAGACTATGATTCCCCCACAAGTCGGGATGAGACTCCGGACGAAAAAAAAGAGGCCAAAAAAAAAGAGAAAACAAAAAAATGAGAGAAAAAGAGAGAAGGGGCAATGCTAATATCTTTTACCACAATTGTGCTTCAGAGTAGCACCATGTTCTGTTGGAAATATGCCCTAGAGGCAATAATAAAATGGTTATTATTATATTTCCTTGTTCATGATAATTGTCTGTTATTCATGCTATAATTGTGTTATCCGGAAATCGTAATACATGTGTGAATACATAGACCACAACATGTCCCTAGTAAGCCTCTAGTTGACTAGCTCGTTGATCAATAGATGGTTACGGTTTCCTGACCATGGACATTGGATGTCATTGATAACGGGATCACATCATTAGGAGAATGATGTGATGGACAAGACCCAATCCTAAGCCTAGCACTAGATCGTGTAGTTCGTTTGCTAAAGCTTTTCCAATGTCAAGTAACTTTTCCTTAGACCATGAGATTGTGCAACTCCCGGATACCGTAGGAGTGCTTTGGGTGTACCAAACGTCACAACGTAACTGGGTGGCTATAAAGGTGCACTACGGGTATCTCCGAAAGTGTCTGTTGGGTTGGCACGAATCGAGACTGGGATTTGTCACTCCGTGTGACGGAGAGGTACCTCTGGGCCCACTCGGTAGGACATCATCATAATGAGCTCAATGTGGTCAAGGAGTTGTTCACAGGATGATGTGTTATGGAATCGAGTAAAGAGACTTGCCGGAAACGAGATTGAACAAGGTATCGGTATACCGACGATCGAATCTCGGGCAAGTATCGTACCGATAGACAAAGGGAATTGCGTACGGGATTGATTGAATCCTCGACATCGTGGTTCATCCGATGAGATCATCGAGGAGCATGTGGGAGCCAACATGGGTATCCAGATCCCGCTGTTGGTTATTGACCGGAGAGTCGTCTCGGTCATGTCTGTGTGTCTCCCGAACCCGTAGGGTCTACACACTTAAGGTTCGGTGACGCTAGGGTTGTAGAGATATTAGTATGCGGTAACCCGAAAGTTGTTCGGAGTCCCGGATGAGATCCCGGACGTCACGAGGAGTTCCGGAATGGTCCGGAGGTAAAGAATTGTATATAGGAAGTCCAGTTTCGGCCACCGGGAAGGTTTCGGGGGTAATCGGTATTGTACCGGGACCACCGAAAGGGTCCCGGGGGTCCACCGGGTGGGGCCACCTATCCCGGAGGGCCCCATGGGCTGAAGTGGGAAGGGAACCAGCCCCTGGTGGGCTGGTGCGCCCCCCTATGGGCCTCCCCTGCGCCTAGGGTTGGGAACCCTAGGGGTGGGGGGGGCGCCTCCACCTGGCTTGGGGGGCAAGCCACCCCCTTGGCCGCCGCCCCTCCCCTCAGATTGGATCTGAGGGGGCCGGCCCCCTCTCCCCTTCCCCCTATAAATAGTGGAGGGGTGGGAGGGAGGACACACCCCAGCCCCTGGCGCCTCCCTCTCCTCCCGTGACACCTCTCCCTCTCGTTGGTGCTTGGTGAAGCCCTTCCGAGATCCCGCTGCTTCCACCACCACGCCGTCGTGCTGCTGGATCCTCATCAACCTCTCCTTCCCCCTTGCTGGATCAAGAAGGAGGAGACGTCTCTCCCAACCGTACGTGTGTTGAACACGGAGGTGCCGTCCGTTCGGCGCTCGGTCATCGGTGATTTGGATCACGACGAGTACGACTCCATCAACCCCGTTCTCTTGAACGCTTCCGCTCGTGATCTACAAGGGTATGTAGATGCACTCCCCTCTCTCGTTGCTAGATGACTCCATAGTTTGATCTTGGTGATGCGTAGAAAATTTTAAAATTCTGCTACGATCCCCTACATGTTCTTCATATAGAGAGTCTCTTGAGCTATCACTTTCATATACTAGTGGGAATTTTCATTATAGAACTTGGCTTGTATATTCCGATGATGGGCTTCCTCAAATGCCCGAGGTCTTCATGAGCAAGCAAGTTGGATGCACACCCATTTAGTTTCAGTTTGAGCTTGCATACACTTATAGCTCTAGTGCATCTGTTGCATGGCAATCGCTACTCCTCGCATTGACATCAATTGATGGGCATCTCCATAGCCCGTTGATTTGCCACGTCGATGTGAGACTTTCTCCTTTTTTGTCTTCTCCACACAACCTCCACCATCATATTCTATTCCACCTATAGTGCTATATCCATGGCTCACGCTCATGTATTGCGTGAAAGTTGAAAAGGCTTGAGAACATTAAAAGTATGAAACAATTGCTTAGCTTGTCATCGGGGTTGTGCATGATGAAATACTTTGTGTGACGCAGATGGAGCATAGCCAGACTATATGATTTTGTAGGGATAACTTTCTTTGGCCATGTTATTTTGAGAAGACATGATTGCTTTATTAGTATGCTTGAAGTATTATTGTCTTTATGTCAAATGATAGACTATTGCTTCGAATCACTCGTGTCATAATATTCATGCCATGATTAGATTATATGATCAAGGTTATGCTAGGAAGCATTCCACATCAAAAATTATCTTTTTTATCATTTACCTACTCGAGGACGAGCAGGAATTAAGCTTGGGGATGCTGATATGTCTCCGTCGTATCTATAATTTTTGATTGTTTCATGCCAATATTCTACAACGTTCATATACTTTTGGCAACTTCTTATATTATTTTTGCGACTAACATATTGATCCAGTGCCCAGTGCCAGTTCCTGTTTGTTGCATGTTTTTTGTTTCGCAGAATATCCATACCAAACGAAGTCCAAACGCGATAAAAACTTACGGAGATTTTTTTTGAAATATATGTGATTTTTGGGAATTGGAATCAACGCGAGATGATGCCCGAGGCGGCGGCAAGGCAGGGGGCGCGCCCCGGGGGTAGGGCACGCCCTGGGCCCTTGTGGTCACCTCATAAGGCGGTTCATGCCCTTCTTCGGCCGCAAGAAAGCTAATATCCGGATAAAAATTGTGTTAAAATTTCAGCACAATCGGAGTTACGGATCTCCAGGAATTTAAGAAACGGTGAAAAGCCAGAATCTGAGAGCGCAGAAACAGAAGGAAACTGAGAGAGAGAGATCCAATCTCGGAGAGGCTCCCGCCCCTCCGCCGCCATGGAGGCCATGGACCAGAGGGGAAACCCTTTTCCCATCTAGGGGGAAGGTCAAGGAAGAAGAAGAAGGAGGGGGCTCTCTCCCCCTCTCTCCCGGTGGCGCCGGAACGCTGCCGGGGCCATCATCGTGACGACGATCTACACCAACAACTTCGCCGCCGTCATCACCAACTCTCTCTCCCTCTATGCAGCGGTGTAACACCCCTTCTCCCTGCTGTAATATCTACTTAAACATGGTGCTCAACGCTATATATTATTTCCCAATGATGTATGGCTATCCTATGATGTTTGAGTAGATCTGTTTTGTCCTATGGGTTAATTGATGATCGTGATTGGTTTGAGTTGTATGTTTTATTATTGGTGCTATCCTATGGTGCTCTCCATGTCGCGCAAGCGTGAGGGATCCCCGCTGTAGGGTGTTGCAATATGTTCAAGGTTTGCTTATTGTCTATGTTGCAGGGGTGATAGCAGCCTAAACACGGATAAGTGGGTTATGGCGTATGGGAATAAAGAGGACTTGATACTTTAATGCTATGGTTGGGTTTTACCTTAATGATCTTTAGTAGTTACGGATGTTTGCTAGAGTTCCAATCATAAGTGCATATGATCCAAGTAGAGAAAGTCTGTTAGCTTATGCCTCTCCCTCATATAAAATTGTAATAATGATTACCGGTCTAGTTATCGATTGCTTAGAGACAAATAACTTTGTTGTGACAAAAAGCTCTCTACTAAAACTAACTTAGTTATTTCTTTATATAAACAGCCCCTAGTTTATATTTACGTGCTCTTTATTATCTGGCAAACCTATCCTATCACACCTACAAAGTACTTCTAGTTTCATACTTGTTCTAGGTAAAGCGAACGTTAAGCGCGTAGAGTTGTATCGGTGGTCGATAAAACTTGAAGGGAATACAAATCCTACCTTTAGCTCCTCGTTGGGTTCGACACTCTTATTTATCGAGAAAGGCTACAACTGATCCCCTATACTTGTGGGTTATCATTCGACGGCGCCGGAATCATCGACGGAGCTCGTCGGGGCCGAGGATGGAGCGGGCGATGCGATGGCTTCCGGTTCGGGCTCACGGTCGCAGAAGGTGTAGCAGACGCGGGCGGAGCTTGTGGACACGGCGGCGCGGCGCGATGAGGTCAGTGGGCACGGCCGCGGCGAGCCATGGCGACAGCGTGGTCGGGTGCGGGCGGATCTGAAGAGGGGAGAGGGAGAGTGAGGTGGCGAGTGGGAGAGAGGACCGAGGAGGCCACGGGGAGGCGTCCTTGTCCACTCCCCGTCAGTGTGGCAGCACGGGGCGGCGCGCCCGGTTCGGCGGGGACGCGCCCTGATCGGAGGAGCAGTGGGAGGGAGACGACCTGGGGCGCTGGGCCGGGCCGCACTATGCACTAGGCCCAGTGCTCCAGGGCCTTTTCCTTTTTCTTTTTATTTGTTTTCTTTTCTTTTTAAAACAAAAGTATTTTAGTTTTGTAAAATATAAAACTTGTAGCTAAATTAATATTTTAAATTAGGCCACTGCCACAAAAAGTTTGGCCATTAAATAAATTAGATTATAATTTTTATAATTTAAAAAGCAACTAAATTATTGTTTCGCCCTCTGTTTTAAATGTTTTAAGGCACTTAACCATTTAAATAAATGTTGGTTTCTCCACCATAATTAACTATGGATTATTTGCAACATTATGAACATTTTAGTTTTCATGTTTGTGAATTTCTTTATTTCACTTATAATTTGAATTGATTTCAAAGTGGAATTTGAAATGAGATATGGAACAAAGGTGATCAAGCACTGTTTAGCAAAATGTTTTAGCTTAATCAGAGAGGTTGTTGTAGCTTATTACACAAGGGTGTTACAGTATCCCGGTAATCCCTCTAATAATTATGGTCATTCCTATGGTAATTCGTGTAATAATAATAGTAATAATAATAATAATAGGATGCCTACTAAACTTGAGAACAACATTAAAGAATTTATTAGTTCTCAAAAGATTTTTACTGCCATGGTAGAAGAAAAACTACATAAAGTTGATGATGTGACTAGAAACATGGATAAAATTGCTCATGATGTGGAAACTCTAAAAACTAAAACTTTGCCACTAAAGCAGGATATTAATGTGTCTATAAAATCTATCCAAGTCTCCACTAATCGAACATATAAACAGTGCTAGACTACCCACCATTCGGGGCGACCTGCATCGCGCGCTGCTTTTGGATCGAACGATCTACCTCTCTGGCACTTTTTTACGCCGTTGTCAAAACTCCAGTCGTTCGTTTCCATGGACGTTATGCTCTTGTGCTCCGATCATGACAGGTGGGGCTCCTTTGCCCATGGACCCAGCGTCTCGTGTGTGCGTGGCATCTGTCTTCGATGAAAAAGGGATTGACAGGAGCGATTGTGGACGACGTGCGATTGGTGGATTCAGTAAAACCTAACTACCAATCGCCTCCCGTCCTCGAGCCCCGCGCATCCCCTCCTTCCTTTCTCCCCTCCTCCCGTTGCCGCTGCCTCCCCTCCTGCCTCTTCTCCACTTCCCGATCCGGCCGCCCAAGCGTCGACGATGGCGTGCGATGATAGAGAAGGAGAGGGTGATCTTGATTGCCAGACAGAGGAGGAGTGAAGGAGAGGGATGGTGGGATCGTATGGATCTGCTCAGGAGAAGTCAGGATAGCACAGGACGTCTCGTCGGTGAGCTCAAGTTGGGAGTGGTGAGATCCATCTCCTCATCTCTCAATCTCTCTGGTTCTTCCTCGCCACTCACCCTTGTCGTTGTCTCCCAGCCCTCTCCTCCTCCTCTTCAGCGCCTCAGGCTCTTTCGCCGATCTGTTCATGCGGGACTAGGTCACATCCGCCGCCGTGCATGCCACTGCAACGTCGTTCCCCTTTCCCATGTGCAACCTTGCTGCCAGTTCTACATGTCAGCTTAGGTACAGCTCCAGCCCTTGCCTCTCATGCCTGGTGTGGATCCAACATGTGGATAAATATTTGGACTGTAGGTAATGTTTAGATCTATGAGTGTTGTTGCTTCTATTTACCTTCATTGTTCATGTGCTGGTTAGGGGAGAAGGGCAAACACTGGAGCATATGGATGTGCAGCGGGACTATGTTCTGATTGGACCAAGTCGAAGGAAGCATATGACCAGAAATCTCTCTCAAATCAATTTATCTACAAGATTAGTTCTTTTGGATGGTGAGAAATCACCATGTCTTGGTTAAATTAACTGAGATAGCTTCTTCTGATATTTTAGTTGATGCTGTTAGTGGGCATTTAGTGTTGCCTATTCGTAATCTATTGTTCAGTTTCTCGTTTGGATTGTGTGATTATGCCTTTTTTACAAATATGTGTGGTGCATATTCTCTACTCCCATGTTAATTCCTGGCTTGGCATTCCAATAATTGTGTGACCCATGCCTTCCACACGTCACGTTCACCGACAACCATGTCTTATTCTTTCCAACGCTCCTTAACCAATGTTGGAGGTAATTTCTTTTGTGGCTATATCTACCTCCTATTCATATGTTATGTGAACTACACATACTATAGTCTGAATTTTGAATTATTGGCAGAGAAGTTCTTTGATGGTATGGACTATTATTTATATGCAATTGCTTATGGCTCACATATGATTCCCCTTTTTGAAGTGGACATATATACAACCTTTAGCTAGAGCTATAGACTGGAAATGTGTATCATGTAGTTTAATAAGTGTTATAGATCATGCATAGTCCTCTACATTAAAAATAAATTGGAGACGAGGTAGTATGTGATTTTCTAAACATATATGTGACTGAACCACTTTTTCTGTAAGACTCAATATACCTATTCATTAGATTGTTCTATGATGTCTCATTTTCTATTCTTATCTGAGTGTGTTTGTGTTCAGAAAATTAATTGCTTATTTACTTTTTGAGTGATATAACAGCAGAGAGATCCATGGTTGAAAATTTATTAAAGAGGCGGAAGTTTTTTCTTAACAAAGGTTCATTGTCCAACAGGAGGACTCTCCGCAAGATCAGTTCCAATATCTTACTTTAGTTGTTTTGTGTGATGCTAGGTAAACATCTCTTTGCAATTTTAACATATTTAACCTTCTCACTTCTGCTGCGAGAAAGATTTTACTCTTTCTTAAGAAGATATTGTTTATTAGATGGAACAATAGTCACCATACAAAGTTCTTCCAACAAATAAATGTTTTTCTCTGGGCAACTAAGATTGATTTCCTGCTTCTTCACTGTACAATCTTATTTCGCAGAAATGGCATGTGGAAGAAAGAAAAACAAGGTCAATTTTGAGGTGAGGGTTGTGTTGTCAGTTGTGTTATCCAAAAAAAATTGGTTATTGATTCAGTTTCTTCCAATTCTGTAGTTCTGTAAATGATTGACTATTTTCGATTTATTTTTTATTCTGCTTACAGTTCACTGACGGGGTTGTGGTGCCTACAGGAGGGCGACACTGGAGTAGATAGACTGAAATAGGCGGGCTGGCAGACATGTGGATTTCATGATCCGTGAGTGCTTTGCTTGGATCAATGGTACATACCCCCTGAGGTTTTAGGTTAATAGCTGTTGACTGATCTTAATGTGAGGTGCTATTTTAGTTATGAATGTTTAAATGCATGTCGCTTTCGGGTTTGGCAATATATTATTAGTTGGTGTCTTGATAAGAGGTATATGAATGTGATATATACTTTAATTTAAAATTTGTGACAAAGTTTTTTGCTCCATGTATTTAGTGCATCGACTAACAATTTTGACATAGTAAGGGTTGTTTTTTCGATACGTTTTGTGTACTGAAGCTTGTAGCCCTTTGTGCAATTCTGAAACCGACTTGGCATGTCTGCATCAACTATTTTGTTACAATAAGTTAGTCCAACATGTTTCTTTCCTAGGATTAAAATGTATACTGATAAGGTTGACCACAGTGGTCCTGCTAGGCAGTGGTCTATTCATAGAATGTTGTGGTCTTAGATTGAACAATTGTAAACTGAAATTAAAGAGCTGAAGTTAGTGGATTTGTTCATCCATTGACCCCAAGTTCGGTTGGTGCTTACTTTTTGTTACATATTTAGTTCAGGAGCCCTGATCTATCTCTTTCCCCTGACCCTCTCTTTCTGTTAACCATGGTGACAACACATTTGTGCACCTGTTATGGATTGGATCAATACGAAGAGTTTTGCAAAAGGATTATAGTAATATAGTATTTTCTAAGGCTACAAATAAATTGTTGCTAGTACTTCAGCGGTGCAAGCTGGTGGACTAGGTGTCTTGTTACCATGAGATAATTTGAACGTACGGTTCAGTTGCATCCATGATAGCCTACCCTTCAAGATCTCTCTTATTGATGGCGTTGTGAATTTTGGAGCAGATACTATTGTACAGTTTGAGTCAAAAGGAGATTTATGTTCTCCTCTGGTGGTATAAGATGATTTATTTCCTTCAAATAGCATAGCAAATAGCTCTACGAATGATTACAAATTTAGGTAAGTAGAGACTGGCGTATTTTTAACATGGTGCCATTTGGTGCAGATTTTTCTCTTACTCATTTGCTCGCATCCAAAAAATATTTTCAATGGTTTTAGGTTTGATCGGATCAAGCATTGCTGGGGTATATAAGTATATGTGGTTTTGGTACTATAGTAGAGTACTTGCTCTGTTTTCTTCCTTCACATTGCACGAAACTCATGTACTATTCAGAAACATGATGTTGAATAGCTGAGGTAGAATATGTGTGGTGTTGTGTGTAATCTTACTAAGAAAAAGACACATTGAAGTATTAGTAATGTCCATGCTATTGAACAATAGTGTATGTACTCAAATAGCACTCTACCATTTGTGATATACAACTTCTCTGATATGTGAGGGTTTATGGACTATGTAAGTTTGTTGTTGGGATATTTGCTTGCAAGATGGCTCCATTCAGATAAATGGACTAACAAGAGCTGTCAATCAATGCAGAACAATTGGTCAAAATATATAAGTTGAGATGCTTTCAGTTTAGTTAGTGTCCTATATGATGGGTTTGTCGCACTAATTTTCTACTATTCTTATTAGGTATTAGTTTCTAATCTTCATTTTGTTAGCTTCCTTAATACACTTGTATTCTTTGATGTCTGGTGTCAAAATTTTGTCATTACAAGCTCACACTGTTAAAAGTGTTTTTATCATGTATCTACATGACATTAACGTTGGGTATGTCTTTGTAGGAAGCACATGAATAAGGTAAGAAGGCAAAAGAGTTGAAGATGGAAGCTGAAGCACTTCAATGCGAAACCCCAAATTTCGTTCTACAGAAAAACTATGTGCATACCTACGATCTGCTTCCTGGTTGAATTAGCCAAGAAACTTTGGAAATTAGCCAAGAAATATTTACTAGCCAAATTGAGTTGAATTTTGTCATGTGGCAATGATATGGATAGTAAAGAGTGCACAAAAAGTTTGAGAGCAAGCAAGCAATGATAATGGGTACTTGCTTCACAAACTGCCAGCTAGGGCAGAATCAGAAAATAAATATTGGTGGAATATTTTTTATCATGGCAAGGAAGGATTTTGACATACCTGAGGAATATTTAACCCAAACAATTTATGGGAATTATTTGGGAATCTATGGAATGATGGAAGTGTGGGTTGCTTCACAATCCAGGGCAGACAGGGTTATTCCTTTAATAAGAAAAAGGAATATTCCCGAGAAAAAGAATATTGGGATTGGTCCAACAGGGAAATGGCAAGGTCTTAGGATGGTTTTGAGATTGACAAGCCACCTGGGAGAGGAATAAAAGGTGATCTCTCCAGGTTTCAAGACCACTAAGCCACTGAAAAGCAAAACCAGACCAAAATCGAAAGAAAGCGAAAATGGGCAAAATCCAGGGTGTTACATCTTATCTGAGTGTGTTTGTGTTCAGAAATTAATTGCTTATTTTACTTTTTGAGTGATATAACAGGAGAGAGATCCATGGTTGAAAATTTATTAAAGAGGCGGAAGTTTTTTCTTAACAAAGGTTCATTGTCCAACAGGAGGACTCTCCGCAAGATCAGTTCCAATATCTTACTTTAGTTGTTTTGTGTGATGCTAGGTAAACATCTCTTTGCAATTTTAGCATATTTTATCTTCTCACTTCTGCTGCGAGAAAGATTTTACTCTTTCTTAAGAAGATATTGTTTATTAGACGGAACAATAGTCACCATACAAAGTTCTTCCAACAAATAAATGTTTTTCTCTGGGCAACTAAGATTGATTTCTTGCTTCTTCACTGTACAATCTTATTCCGCAGAAACGGCATATGGAAGACAAGAAAAACAAGGTCAATTTTGAGGTGAGGGTTGTGTTGTCAGTTGTGTTATCCAAAAAAAATTGTTTATTGATTCAGTTTCTTCCTATTCTACAGTTCTGTCTACGATTGACTAATTTTGATTTATTTTTTATTCTGCATACAATTCACTGACGGGGTTGTGGTGCCTGCAGGAGGGCGACACCAGAGTAGATAGACTGAAATAGGCGGGCTGGCGGACATGTGGATTTCATGATCCATGAGTGCTTTGCTTGGATCAATGGTACATACCCCTGAGGTTTTAGGTTAATAGCTGTTGACTGATCTTAATGTGAGGTGCTATTTTAGTTATGAATGTTTAAATGCATGTCACTTTCGGGTTTGGCAATATATTATTAGTTGGTGTCTTGATAAGAGGTACATGAATGTGATATATACTTTAATTTAAAATTTGTGACAAAGTTTTTTGCTGCATGTGTTTAGTGCATCGACTAAGAATTTTGATACAGTAAGTGTTGTTTTTTTGATACGTTTTATGTACTGAAGCTTGTAGCCCTTTGTGCAATTCTGAAACCGACTTGGCATGTCTGCATCACCTATTTTGTTACAATAAGTTAGTCCAACATGTTTCTTTCCTAGGATTAAAATGTATATTGATAAGGTTGACCAAAGTGGTCCTGCTAGGCAGTGGTCTATTCATAGAATGTTGTGGTCTTAGATTGAACAATTGTAAACTGTAATTAAAGAGCTGAAGTTAGTGGATTTGCTCAGCCATTGACCCCAAGTTCGCTTGGTGCTTACTTTTCGTTACATAGTTAGTTCAGGACCCCTGATCTATCTCTTTCCCCTGACCCTCTCTTTCTGTTAACCATGGTGACAACACATTTGTGCACCTGTTATGGATTGGATCAATACGAAGAGTTTTGCAAAAGGATTATAGTAATATAGTATTTTCTAAGGCTACAAATAAATTGTTGCTAGTACTTCAGCTGTGCAAGCTGGTGGACTAGGTATCTTGCTACCATGAGACAATATGAACGTACGGTTCAGTTGCATCCATGATAGCCTACCCTTCAAGATCCCTCTTATTGATGGCGTTGTGAATTTTGGAGGACATACTATTGTACAGTTTGAGTTAAAAGGAGATTTATGTTCTGCTCCTGTGGTATAAGATGTTTTATTTCCTTCAAATAGCATAGCAAATAGCTCTACGAATGATTACAAATTTAGGTAAGTAGAGAATGTCGTATTTTTAACATGGTGCCATTTGGTGCAGATTTTTCTCTTGCTTATTTGCTCGCATCCAAAAAATATTTTCAATGCTTTTAGGTTTGATCGGATCAAGCATTGCTGGGGTAAATAAGTATATGTGGTTTTGGTACTATAGTAGAGTAATTGCTCTGTTTTCTTCCTTCACATTGCACGAAACTCATGTACTGTTCAGAAACATGATGTTGAATAGCTGAGGTAGAATATGTGTGGTGTTGTGTGTAATCTTACTAAGAAAAAGACACATTGAAGTATTAGTAATGTCCATGCTATTGAACAATAGTGTATGAACTCAAATAGCGCTCTACCATCTGTGATATACAACTTCTCTGATATGTGAGGGTTTATGGACTATGTAAGTTTGTTGTTGGGATATTTGCTTGCAAGATGGCTCCATTCGGATAGATGGACTAACAAGAGCTGTCAATCAATGCAGAATAATTGGTTAAAATATATAAGTTGAGATGCTTTCAGTTTAGTTAGTGTCCTATATGATGGGTTTGTCGCACCAATTTTCTACTATTCTTATTAGCTATTAGTTTCTAATCTTCATTTTGTTAGCTTCCTTACTACACTTGTATTCTTTCATGTCTGGTGTCAAAATTTTGTCATTACAAGCTCACACTGTTAAAAGTGTTTTTATCATGTATCTACCTGACATTAACATTGGGTATGTCTTTGTAGGAAGCACATGAATAAGGTAAGAAGGCAGAAGAGTTGAAGATGGAAGCTGAAGCACTTCAATGAGAAACCCCAAATTTTGTTCTACAGAAAAACTGTGTGCATACCTACGATCTGCTTCCTGGTTGATTAGTTATTCATGCGTCGTTGCTTGATGTACTTCTAAAATGTATCTACAACAAACTAAAGGTAATTTTATTTTGATTACAATAATGAATGTCCGACGGTTTTCTTATACTCATAAGAAAACATAGATCTCTTGTTCACTGGGTTTCTTCTTCCTTCTCTCTAACTTTTTCCTTGGACATATCACCACATTTTACAGCGGCACCCCAGAGTTGATTTACTTGATTAGCAACAAAGCAAAGATGAGGTAATTCCTAATCTGATAGTTAATTGTACATTTTCCTACCCTCAAGGGGTTGCTCTGCTATTCAGAGTAAAATAAGGTTCTTCACCTATGGAAGAGGTAGATACTGGCAGAGTGTATGACCCCGGTCTCTAGGTTCTACATCATCAGTGAGAAACTCACCTAAGGTCAGGTTTATTTATAGTACCAGCCCACTCTGCTGCCATATTTCTTTTATCAACCACAAGAGATTCAGTATAGATCGATGATACGTCTCCAACGTATCTATAATTTTTTATTGTTCCATGCTATTATATTATCTGTTTTGGATGTTTTATATGCATTAATATGCTATTTTATATTATTTTTGGGACTAACTTATTAATCTAGAGCCCAGTGCCAGTTTCTATTTTTTCCTTGTTTTTGAGCCTCGCAGAAAAGGAATACCAAACGGAATAAAACTTCACGATGATTTTTCTTGGACCAGAAGACACCCAAGGGACTTGGAGTTCAAGTCAGAAGAGCCACGAGGCGGCGACAAGGGTGGATGGCGCGCCCTAGGGGGGGCGCCCCCCTGCCTTGTGGGCCCCTCGGTGACCTCCTGACCTAGGTCTTCCTGCTATATATTCACATATATTCCAGAACCACCAGAGGCATCCACGAAAACACTTTTCCACCGCCGTAACCTTTTGTTCCCGTAAGATCCCATCTTGGGGCCTTTTCTGGCATCCTGCCAGAGGGGGATTCGATCATGGAGGGCATCTACATCAACACCATTGCCTTTCCGATGAAGCGTGAGTAGTTTACCTCAGACCTACGGGTCCATAGCTAGTAGCTAGATGGCTTCTTCTCTCTCTTTGATTCTCAATACCATGTTCTCCTCGATGTTCTTGGAGATCTATCCGATGTAATCTTCTTTTGCGGTGTGTTTGTCGAGATCCGATGAATTGTGGATTTATGATCAGCTTATCTATGAATATTATTTGAATCTTCTCTGAATTATTTTATGCATGATTTGATATCTTTGTATTTCTCTTCGAATTATCGGTTTGGTTTGGCCAACTAGATTGGTTTTTCTTGCAATGGGAGAAGTGCTTGGCTTTGGGTTCAATCTTGCGGTGTCCTCACCCAGTGACAAAGTAGGGGTAGAGAGGCACGTATTGTATTGTTGCCATCGAGGATAAAAAGATGGGGTTTACATCATATTGCTTGAGTTTATTCCTCTACATCATGTCATCTTACTTAAAGTGTTACTCCGTTCTTTATGAACTTAATACTCTAGATGCATGCTGGATAGCGGTCGATGTGTGGAGTAATAGTAGTAGATACAGGCAGGAGTCGGTCTACTTGACACGGACGTGATGCCTATATTGCATAATCATTGCCTTGGATATCGTCATAACTTTGCGCTTTTCTATCAATTGCTCGACAGTAATTTGTTCACCCACCGTATTATTTGCCTTCATGAGAGAAGCCTCTAGTGAAACCTATGGCCCCGGGTCTATTTTCCATCATATTACTTTCCGATCTACTATTTTGCAATCTTTTATTTTCAGGTCTATATACCAAAAACCTAAAAATATCTTATCTTTTGTTTATCTATCTCTATCAGATCTCACCTTTGCAAGTGACCATGAAGGGATTGACAACCCCTTTATCGCGTTGGGTGCAAGTGTTTGATTGTTTGTGCAGGTGTTGGTGATTTGCGCGTTCTTCTCCTACTGGATTGATACCTTGGTTCTTAACTGAGGGAAATACTTATCTCTACTGTGCTGCATCACCCTTTCCTCTTCAAGGGAAAAACCAACGCAAGATCAAGAAGTAGCAATCGATAACAAACATTCACATTAATCAAGGGATGCTAAATCGACAATCATGATGATTTCTTTATGCTACCAGTCTACTGTAATGCCATTTTCTCTCATCGGGTAGGTAAATATATGGTCATAATACTAGACAACTATAAGAAACTGAAACCTATAGAACTATTGTGTTCCCTTGTGTCATTGCTACTACCTTGTTTCAAAACTATGTACCCATGCAAGTACAACTTTTAAATTGTTCCCATTGGTGCAAAGTCTAATTGATCTTAGTATTTACTAAGTATTGCCATTGACCAAGCTCTTTCTATCTATGTGATTTAGTTAATGAATTCAGTTTTTGGCAATCGATTAATACTGTAGGAGCTCAGGATCTTTTAACCACAGAGATGATGCATAAATAGGTTACTGTATTTTTTGCAGGGGAAATAGGTTAATGTATTTAATGTCCTCTTCTTCTTTGTAGGAGGAATTCAGGTTCTGTACTCAATTAATTCAGTTTTCAGGTAATGAATTTAATGTCCTCTTCTTCTTTGTAGGTCCCAAGTTGGTTAATGTTGACTTTTGCTCATGCACAACCCATCATAGGAATCAGTACAACTTTATATTTTATATCTTTGCACCCACCGTTTGCAATTTCACACTTATGTGATCATATGCTTTTTGTTTGGGCTGACTTTATACGGTATAGAGGGCATATTAGTTCTAGTTGCCCTTGCATCAAGGCATGCATAACTTTATCTCTTCAACTATCCTTTTAAATCTGGTTTATGTGCATGGTGTCTCATCATGGATAATCAAGAAATCCATTGACATGGTGTGTAATACTTTTATATTCTTCTGTTCTTGTTCTGCTATCTTGAATGACAGCAGTTTTTTTCGTACTGCCAAAAACCTGTCATAAAGGAAAACCCCTTGTTTTTCTGTGTGCTCTTATTTATGAGTTTTTTCTTATTTACTCCCTCCGTTCCTAAATATTTGTCTTTTTAGAGATTTCAAACGGACTACCACATACGGATGTATATAGACTTATTTTAGAGTGTAGATTCACTCATTTTGCTCTGTATGTAGTCACTTGTTGAAACCTCTAGAAAGACAAATATTTAGGAACGGAGGTAGTATCTTTTAAGTTCATGGATTTGACCTTGCTAGAAGTTACTTTGCCAGATCCTCATGTTCCTGCACAATACTCCGGCAACTTAACAATGTCATGAATTTCTCAGACCATGCATTCCTTTCTTCATCTCAGGGTAATCTGCGTCTTCATAGCAAATTGGTCCTCAAGCAGAAGTACATGACTACATGAATATATGAAATCGCATTTTTGATATGCATTATCTTATTCTATGGTGAATTCATGAGGGTCTTTGTACATCCCGAGGCAGGTACATGACTCCCATATGTTGTGAGCTCCTCCCAAACGTAGTAGACTTTGTTTTTTGGATGGTACACTCGCCAACAGAGGCTCGGCACAACAAGGACATTTCCAACAAGAAATGAATTTGAATGATAGTTGCTGTTAAAGGATGGTGCAGATGATGAATAGATGAGGAAGCCGATTTGCACCGCTCAGAACACAAAAGGACCATCAGGTGTACTATATGCTTGAAACACCACTGTTGATATATAGAATATCTTTGATTCTATTGTCTAAACCCCGAGTGCTCCTGTATATAATGTGCACCCTCCTTTCCTAAATATAAGATATTTTTACATTTCTAATTGAACTACAAAAACATCTTGTATTTAGAAATAGAGGTGGTATGAACTGATCTCTTGAGTTAACATAAGTTGGGTGACCAAACCGATATAAGAAACCACCTAGTATTGTCCTAGCTCTGGCGACCAATTCTACGACGGAGCGTCTCGGACCGACGTCGGGATTTGGCTACAGGGCACAGGGAGGGGCGTGCCTAGGCACGTTCGAACGGGCGTTCGACGGCGCGTCGCTCTACGGCAGTGGCGTCGCCAGAGATGGCCTACAGCGACGGCGGTGACCAACGAGGGCGGCGGCCGGAATCAGGCGAGGTCGGGCGTGTGGCTATGGAGCATGGGAGGATGTGCTGAGGGCATGAGCGGCACCAGGGAGCTCCCCTGAGCACGTCCGTGAGCTCAGCTGGGCATGGCATCGACGACTGCGACGGATGCAAGCAATGCGGCGGAACCGAGCTGCGGTGAGCATGGCAGCAGGGGCTAGCGGGCGTGCGCTAGCGAAGAGAGAGAGGTGCATGGCGGTCCTGCAGGTGAGCAAAGTGGGCTCGGGGGAGGTTTGACGGCGCCGGAATCATCGACGGAGCTCGTCGGGGCCGAGGATGGAGCGGGCGATGCGATGGCTTCCGGTTAGGGCTCGCGGTCGCAGACGGTGTAGCGGACACGGGCGGAGCTCGTGGACACGGCGGCGCGGCGCGATGAGGTCAGTGGGGGCGGCCGCGGCGAGCCATGGCGACGGCGTGGTCGGGTGCGGGCGGATCTGAAGAGGGGAGAGGGAGAGCGAGGGGGCATGTAGGAGAGGGGACCGAGGAGGCCACGGGGAGGCGTCCTTATCCACTCCCCGTCGGCGTGGCAGTACGGGGCGGCGCGCTTGATACGTCCATTTTGTATCATGTTTTCCTACTGTTATTTATATTGTTTTTATATATAATAATGCTTTTTGGAGTAATTCTAATGCCTTTTCTCTCATAATATGCAAGGTTCACACAAAGAGGGAGAATACCGACAGCTGGAATTCTGGACCTGAAAAAGCTACGTCAGGCCACCTATTCTGCACAACTCCAAATGAGCTGAAACTTCACGAAGAATTTTTATGGAATATATAAGAATTATTGGAGCCAATAAGTACTAGAGAGGGCCCACCAGGTGGGCACAACCCACCTGGGCGCTCCAGGGAGCCCAGGCGCGCCCTGGTGGGTTGTGCTCCCCTCGGCCCACCTCCGGTGCCCATCTGCTGGTATATAAGTCATTTTGACCTAGGAAAAAATCAGGAGAGGACTTTCGGGATGAAGCGCCGCCGTCTCGAGGCGGAACTTGGGCAGGAGCACTTGTGCCCTCCGGCGGAGCGATTCCGCCGGGGGAACTTCCCTCCCGGAGGGGGAAATCATCGTCATCATCATCACCAACAACTCTCCCATCTTTGGGAGGGCAGTCTCCATCAACATCTTCAACAGCACCATCTCCTCTCAAACCCTAGTTCATCTCTTGTGTTCAATCTTTGTACCGGAACTATAGATTGGTGCTTGTGGGTGACTAGTAGTGTTGATTACATCTTGTAGTTGATTACTATATGGTTTATTCGGTGGAAGATTATATGTTCAGATCCATTATGCTATTTAATACCCCTCTGATCTTGAGCATGATTATCATTTGTGAGTAGTTACTTTTATTCTTGAGGTCACGGGAGAAATCTTGTTGCAAGTAATCATGTGAACTTGATATGTGTTCGATATTTTGATGATATGTATGTTGTGATTCCCTTAGTGGTGTCATGTGAACGTCGACTACATGGCACTTCACCTTATTAGGGCCTAAGGGAATGCACTGTGGAGTAGTTATTAGATGATGGGTTGCGAGAGTGACAGAAGCTTAAACCCTAGTTTATACGCTATTCCGTAAGGGGCTGATTTGGATCCAAAAGTTTAATGCTATGGTTAGATTTATTCTTAATACTTTTCTCGTAGTTGCGGATGCTTGCGAGGGGGTTAATCATAAGTAGGAGGTTTGTTCAAGTAAGAACAGCACCTAAGCACCGGTCCACCCACATATCAAATTATCAAAGTAGCGAACACAAATCAAACCAACATGATGAAAGTGACTAGATGAAATTCCCGTGTACCCTCAAGAACGCTTTGCTTATCATAAGAGACCGTTTTGGCCTGTCCTTTGCCTCAAAAGGATTGGGCTACCTTTCTGCACTTTTGTTACCATTACCGTTACTTGCTCATTAAAAATTACCTTACTATCAAACTACTCGTTACTTATAATTTCAGTGCTTGCAGAGAATACCTTGCTGAAAACTACTTGTCATTTCCTTCTGCTCCTCGTTGGGTTCGACACTCTTACTTATCGAAAGGACTACGATTGATCCCCTATACTTGTGGGTCATCAAGGCTCTTTTCTGTCGCCGTTGCCAGGGAGTGAAGCACTCTTGGTAAGTGGAAATCGGTAAGGAAAAATTATTACTACATGCTGAAATTTATTGTCACTTGTTATTATGGAGAACAATCCTTTGAGGGGTTTGTTCGGGGTATCTTCACCTCGATCGGAACCACAATTAGCTACCCCTCAACCTACTGCGCCTATTGAAAATATCGGTTATGAAATTCCTTCGGGTATGATAGAACAACTCCTAGCTAATCCTTATGCAGGAGATGGAACTGAACATCCTGATATGCACTTAATATATGTGGATGAAATTTGTGGATTATTTAAGCTTGCAGGTTTGCCCGGAGATGAAGCTAAGAAGAAGGTTTTCCCTTTATCTTTGAAGGGAAAAGCATTGGCATGGTATAGGCTATGCAATGATATTGGATCTTGGACTTGGAATCGATTGAAATTGGAATTTCACCAAAAAAATTATCCTATGCATCTAGTTCATCGTGATCGGAATTATATATATAATTTTTGGCCTCGTGAAGGAGAAAATATCGCTCTAGCTTGGGGGAGGCTTAAGTCAATGTTATATTCATGCCCCAATCATGAGCTCTCAAGAGAAATTATCATTCAGAATTTTTATGCTCGGCTTTCTCGTGATGATCAATCCATGCTTGATACTTCTTGTATTGGTTCCTTTATGAAGAAGACTATTGAATTCAGGTGGGATCTTTTAGAAAGAATTAAAAGCAACTCTGAAGATTGGGAGATCGACGAAGGTAAAGAGTCAGGTATTAAGCTTAAGTATGATTGTGTTAAATCTTTTATGAATACCGATGCTTTTCAAAAGTTTAGCACTAAATATGGACTTGACTCTGAGATAGTAGCCTCCTTTTATGAATCATTTGCTACTCATGTTGATCTCCCTAAGGAGAAGTGGTTTAAATATCACCCACCTATTAAAGAAGAAATTAAAGAACCGGTAATAGCTAAAGATAAAACTATTATTTACAATGTTGATCCAGTTGTTCCTACTGCTTATATTGAAAAACCACCTTTCCCTGTTAGGATAAAGGAACATGCTAAAGTATCAATTGTGGTCAACAAAAGCTATATTAGAACTTCTAAGCCTGCTGAACAAATCAAAGTAGAACCTAGTGTTGCTATGGTTAAAGATCTCCTGGTAGAAAATTTAGATGGGCATGTTATCTACTTCTGTGATGAAGCTGCTAGAATTGCCAAACCTGATGAAAAAGATAAACATAGACCTGTTGTTAGCATGCCTATTGTCTCAGTTAAAATAGGAGATCACTATTATCATGGTTTATGTGACATAGGTGCTAGAGTGAGTGCTATTCCTTTTACCTTATATCAAGAAATTATGAATGATATAGCTCCCGCTGAAATAGAAGACATAGATGTTACTATTAAACTTGCCAATAGAGACACCATCACACCACTGGGATTGTTAGAGATGTTGAAGTCTTGTGTGGGAAAATAAAATACCATACTGATTTTCTTGTTCTTGGTTCCCCACAAGATGACTTTTGTCCCATTATCTTTGGTAGACCTTTCTTGAACACCGTTAATGCTAAAATAGATTGTGAGAAACAAACTGTCGGTGTTAGTTTTGGTGATGACTCTCATGAGTTTAATTTTTCTAAGTTTAGTAGAAAATATCATAAGAAAGAATTGCCTAGCAAGGATGAAATAATTGGTCTTGCTTCTATTGTTGTGCCTCCTACTGATCCACTAGAACAATATTTGCTAGACCATGAAAATGATATGCATACGCATGAAAGAAATGAAATAGATAAAAAATTTCTTTGAACAACGACCTTTGCTTAAACACAATTTGCCTATTGAAACTCTAGGAGGACCTCCTCCACCTAAAGGTGATCCTGTGTTTGAATTAAAACAATTACCAGACACTTTGAAATATGCTTATCTTGATGAGAAAAAGATATATCCTGTTAGTATTAGTGCTAACCTTTCAGAACATGAAGAAGAAAGATTATTGAAGGTTCTGAAGAAGCACCGAGCTGCTATTGGATATACTCTTGATGATTTAAAGGGCATTAGTCCCACTCTCTGTCAGCACAAAATTAATATGGAACCTGATGCAAAACCCGTTGTTGATCACCAACGACGTTTGAATCCCAAAATGAAAGAAGTGGTAAGAACTGAAATATTGAAGCTTCTGGAAGCAGGTATAATCTATCCTATAGCTGATAGTAGATGGGTAAGCCCCGTTCATTGTGTCCCTAAGAAGGGAGGTATTACTTTTGTTCGTAATGATAAAAATGAACTTATTCCACAAAGAATTGTCACTGGCTATAGAATGGTAATTGATTTTAGAAAATTAAATAAAGCAACAAGAAAAGATCATTACCATTTGCCTTTTATTGATCAAATGCTTGAAAGACTATCTAAACACACACACTTTTGTTTCCTTGATGGATACTCTGGTTTTTCTCAAATACCTGTGTCACAACCTGATCAAGAGAAAACCACCTTCACTTGTCCTTTTGGAACTTATGCTTATAGACGTATGCCTTTTGGTTTATGCAATGCACCTGCTACTTTTCAAAGATGTATGACTTATATATTCTCTGATTTTTGTGAAAAGATTGTTGAGGTTTTCATGGATGATTTTTCCATTTACGGAACTTCTTTTGATGATTGCTTAAGCAACCTTGATCAAGTTTTGCAGAGATACGAGCAAACTAATCTTGTCTTGAATTGGGAGAAGTGCCACTTTATGGTTAATGAAGGTATTGTCTTGGGACATAAAATTTCTGAACGAGGTATTGAGGTGGATAAAGCTAAAGTTGATGCAATCGAGAAAATGCCATGTCCTAAAGATATCAAAGGTATTCGTAGTTTCCTCGGTCATGCGGGTTTCTATAGGAGATTTATTAAAGACTTCTCTAAAATTTCTAGGCCTCTTACAAATCTTTTGCAAAAGGATGTTCCATTTGTTTTTGATGATGATTGTGTAGAAGCCTTTGAAACACTTAAGAAAGCCTTAATTTCTGCACCTATTGTTCAACCACCTGATTGGAACTTACCTTTTGAAATTATGTGTGATGCTAGTGACTATGCTGTTGGTGCTGTTCTAGGACAAAGAGTTGATAAGAAGTTAAATGTTATTCATTATGCTAGTAAAACTCTAGACAGTGCTCAACGCAATTATGCTACTACTGAAAAGGAATTCTTAGTAGTTGTGTTTGCTTGTGACAAATTTAGATCTTACATTGTTGATTCTAAAGTTACTGGTCACATTGATCATGCTGCTATAAAATATCTTATGGAAAAGAATAATGCTAAACCTAGACTTATTAGGTGGGTTCTTTTGCTACAAGAATTTGACTTACATATCACAGATAGAAAAGGAGCTAAGAACCCCATTGCTGATAACTTGTCTAGGCTAGAAAATATTCTTGATGACCCACAACCTATTAATGATAGTTTTCCTGATGAACAATTAGCTGCAATAAATGTTTCTCATAACTCTCCTATTATGCTGACTATGCTAATTACATTGTTGCTAAATACATACCACCTAGTTTCACATACCAACAAAAGAAAAAATTCTTCTATGATTTAAGACATTACTTTTGGGATGACCCACATCTTTATATAGAAGGAGTAGATGGTATTATTAGACGTTGTGTACCTGAGCATGAACAGGGACAAATCCTACGAAAATGTCACTCCGAAGCTTATGGAGGGCATCATGCGGGAGATAGAACTGCTCACAAGGTACTGCAATCTGGTTTTTATTGGCCTACTCTCTTCAAGGATGCCCGTAAGTTTGTTTTACCTTGTGATGAATGTCAGAGAATTGGTAATATTGGTAAGCGTCAGGAAATGCCTAGGAATTATTCACTTGCTGTTGAACCATTTGATGTTTGGGGATTTGATTACATGGGGCCTTTTCCTTCCTCTAATGGGTATACTCATATTTTGGTTGTTGTTGATTATGTTACTAAGTGGGTAGACGCTATTTCGACTAGTAGCGTTGATCACAACACCTCTATTAAAATGCTTAAGGAAGTTATTTTCCCAAGGTTTGGAGTCCCTAGATATATAATGACTGATGGTGGTTCACATTTTATTCACGGTGCTTTTCGTAAAATGCTTGCTAAGTATGATGTTAACCATAGAATTGCATCACCCTATCATCCTCAGTCTAGTGGTCAAGTTGAACTTAGCAATAGAGAAATAAAATTAATATTACAAAAAACTGTCAATAGGTCCAGGAAGAATTGGTCTAAGAAATTAGATGATGCACTTTGGGCTTATAGAACAGCATATAAAAATCCTATGGGTATGTCTCCTTATAAAATGGTCTATGGAAAAGCTTGTCATTTGGCTCTTGAGTTAGAACATAAAGCATATTGGGCAATCAAAGAACTCAACTATGATTTCAAACTTGCTGGTGAAAAGAGGTTATTTGATATTAGCTCACTAGATGAATGGAGAACCCAAGCTTATGAAAATGCCAAGTTATTTAAAGAAAAAATTAAAAGATGGCATGACAAAAGAATCCAAAAGCATGAGTTCAAAGTTGGAGAATATGTTCTTTTGTACAACTCTTGTTTCAGATTCTTTGCAGGAAAACTCCTCTCCAAATGGGAAGGACCCTATGTTATCGAGGAGGTTTATCGATCTGGAGCCGTCAAAATAAATAATGCCAAAGGTACCAACCCGAAGGGTGTCAACGGGCAAAGAATAAAACATTATATCTCAGGTACGCCCATTAATATTGAAAGTAATATTATCCAAACTATGACACCGGAAGAACACATAAAGGAAACTTTCCGGAACACTCCAGAATCGTGAAAAAGAAGAGATACATGATACGGTAAGTAAACGAACTCTGAAAAATCCGCAAAAATATTTTCTGTCAGTTTTAGAATATATCAAAAATTAGAAAAATAAGAAACAACCAGGAAGGCACCCCTGGTGGGCACAAGACACCAGGGCGCGCCTGGCTTGCCAGGCGCGCCCAGGTGGGTTATGCCCACCTCGGGTACCTTCTGGACTCCGTTTTTCTTCTGTTTGCTTGTTTCCCAAGATAAAAAATCTTTATATACCCCCCGAACCTATTGACCACCGTATCGCGGAGAAATCTTCTGTTTTCTTTTCCTTGTTGTTTCTTGCTTGATCTAATTCACCATGGCCGCTTCGAGCTCCTCCAAGGACAAGTTCTTCGAGAACGTCATCAACCCATATCTGCGGGAGGTGATGCAACACCCTCAAGCTATCGAGATGCATGAGGGGGTGCTCCACATCCGCGATGTGAAAGGTCCCAAAGGGACGGGATCCGTGGAGGCTAGGCTTGAAGCTATGGAGCAGGAGGTCTTCCGGTGCAAGGGGATGGTGGAACATGGACTCAATGCCAATCATCTCATGATCGCGGACTATTCCCGTGATCTCAAGGTGGATGGCAAGTCCATGAAGGACATCGTCTTCGCCTTCAACGAGCAAATTAACTTTCTCCAAAGCCAGATCTACGATCTCCAAAACCAAGTCTTTGAATATGAGGCAAGGTTTAAAGGTATGAGTTTGGCTGACAGTTGCAGGACCCGCGAGACTCACTCTTCTTCCTATAATAGTGAGCCCTTGCCATGGAAACCTGAGGATAAGATTGCTACTACTTCATCACCACCGCCTCCTTCTTCATCACCAAAGGAAAATTGAGTATCGGGTATGGGCACTCCCCTTGGCTTGTGCCAAGCTTGGGGGAGGTGCCCCGGTATCGTATCACCCCCACTATCTTCTGCCTTTACTTATCTTAATCCGATCCTTAGTTATCTTTTGCTTTAGATGAATAAAAATTTAGTTCGATCCTTTCTTTTTGAGTGTTTGCTTAGTGATCTATCCTTGTAATCATGTGCAAGATATATAATAAAGTTTAGTTTGAAGTTTTGTTTTCTTTATTTTCATGTTCAATAAAAAGAAAGTAAATAAATGAAAAAGATCATATGCTAATCGTATGCTAAGTAATGACATCACATAAGGAAGAGTATAAGTAGAAAATTTTATTGGAGATTTACAAACATAGCATTGGTCAATGATGCAATTCATGAAAGAATTAATAAGTGAAGAGAAGATTCACATGAAAATACACTATCTTGGACATCTTTTGTGATTGTGAGCCCCCATCAAAATATTATATGCCAAAATTGTTGACGTTGGACAAGGAAGACAACGTAATGATTTATGTTTGTTCATATTCTCATAGAAGTTATATTGTCATAGATCCTTCAACATGTGGTGCTTGCTCCCCGTCTTTGCTAGCCAAAAATTCCGCACTAAGTAGAGATACTACTTGTGCATCCAAAACCCTTAAACCCAAATCTTGTTTTGAGAGTCCACCATACCTACCTATGGATTGAGTAAGATCCTTCAAGTAAGTTGTCATCAGTGCAAAAAGGCAATAAAAATTTCTTCTAAAAGTGTTGGATCATTTAGTGTAAGAGAAAATTGAGCGTTGTACGAACTTATGATGGCAAAGAATAAAAGCGACAGACTGCATAATAAAGGTTGCTATCATAAGGGGCAATATAACGTGACGTTCTTTTGCATTAAGAGATTGAGCATACAAACAAATAAGCGCATGGCAACCTCTGCTTCCCTCTGCGAAGGGACTATCTTTTACTTTTATGCATTTATTTTTATGAAGAGTCAAAGTATTTCTCTCTATTCCTTTTTATTTTTCTCTTTTGGCAAGCATCATGTGGTGAGGAAAGATCTAGGCACATATATCCAGTTGAATATGAGTAGCATGAGTTATTATTGTTGACATCACCCTTGAGGTGAATACGTTGGGTGGCAAAAACTATAAGCCCCTATCTTTCTATGTGTCCGGTTGAAACTTTTTGCTCATGTGTATGAGGTGAGTGTTAGCAATCATAGAAGACTATATGATGGTTGAGTATGTGGACTTGCCAAAAAGGCTCCGATACGTGACCCTTCCTAAAAAGATGATGAATTGTAGTTGCAAAGTTGACTGAGAACACAGTTTGTTGGTTTTCAATAGAGTTTATGCTTTATACTTCGATGTTGTGATGAATTGTTACTTGCTCATGAGAAGTCTATGATAGAAGTTATATAATAAAAGTTCTATAATAAAGTTTTATGTTAAAGCTTGTTGCTGTTATAATAATTTACATGATGCTTCTATGTCCGTATTTTGTTTTTATCGACACCTCCCTCTCTCTAAGCATGTGGACATGTTTTTCGATTTCGGTTTTCGCTTGAGGACAAGCGAGGTCTAAGCTTGGGGGAGTTGATACGTCCATTTTGCATCATGTTTTCCTGCTATTATTTATATTGTTTTTAGATATAATAATGCTTTTTGGAGTAATTCTAATGCCTTTTCTCTCATAATATGCAAGGTTCTCACAAAGAGGGAGAATACCGGCAGCTGGAATTCTGGACCTGAAAAAGCTACATCATGCCACCTATTCTGCACAACTCCAAATGAGCTGAAACTTCATGGAGAATTTTTATGGAATATATAAGAATTATTGGAGCCAATAAGTACCAAAGGGGGCCCACCAGGTGGGCACAACCCACCTGGGCGCGCCAGGGAGCCCAGGCGCGCCCTGGTGGGTTGTGCTTCCCTCGGCCCACCTCTGGTGCCCATCTTCTGGTATATAAGTCATTTTGACCTAGAAAAATCAGGAGAGAACTTTCGGGACGAAGCACCGCCGTCTCGAGGCGGAACTTGGGCAGGAGCACTTTTGCCCTCCGGCGGAGCGATTCCGCTGGGGGAACTTCCCTCTCGGAGGGGGAAATCATCGTCATCATCATCACCAACAACTCTCCCATCTTGGGGAGGGCAATCTCCATCAATATCTTCAACAGCACCATCTCCTCTCAAACCCTAGTTCATCTCTTGTGTTCAATCTTTGTACCGGAACTATAGATTGGTGCTTGTGGGTGACTAGTAGTGTTGATTACATCTTGTAGTTGATTACTATATGGTTTATTCGGTGGAAGATTATATGTTTAGATCCATTATGCTATTTAATACCCCTCTGATCTTGAGCATGATTATCATTTGTGAGTAGTTACTTTTGTTCTTGAGGTCACGGGAGAAATCTTGTTGCAAGTAATCATGTGAACTTGATATGTGTTCGATATTTTGATGATATGTATGTTGTGATTCCCTTAGTGGTGTCATGTGAACGTCGACTACATGGCACTTCACCTTATTAGGGCCTAAGGGAATGCATTGTGGAGTATTTATTAGATGATGGGTTGCGAGAGTGACAGAAGCTTAAACCCTAGTTTATGCGCTATTCCGTAAGGGGCTGATTTGGATCCAAAAGTTCAATGCTATGGTTAGATTTATTCTTAATACTTTTCTTGTAGTTGCGGATGCTTGCGAGGGGGTTAATCATAAGTAGGAGGTTTGTTCAAGTAAGAACAGCACCTAAGCACCGGTCCACCCACATGTCAAATTATCAAAGTAGTGAACACAAATCAAACCAACATGATGAAAGTGGCTAGATGAAATTCCCGTGTACCCTCAAGAACGCTTTGCTTATCATAAGAGACCGTTTTGGCCTGTCCTTTGCCTCAAAAGGATTGGACTACCTTGCTACACTTTTGTTACCATTACCGTTACTTGCTCGTTACAAATTACCTTGCTATCAAACTACTCGTTACTTATAATTTCAGTGCTTGCAGAGAATACCTTGCTGAAAACTACTTGTCATTTCCTTCTGCTCCTCTTTGGGTTCGACACTCTTACTTATCGAAAGGACTACGATTGATCCCCTATACTTGTGGGTCATCGGCGCCCGGTCCGGCGGGGACGTGCCCCGGTCGGAGGAGCAGTGGGAGGGAGACGACCCGGGACGCTGGGCCAGGCCACACTGTGCACTAGGCCCAGTGCTCCAGGGCCTTTTCCTTTTTCTTTTTATTTGTTTTCTTTTCTTTTTAAAACAAAAGAATTTTAGTTTTGTAAAATATAAAACTTGCACCTAAATTAGTATTTTAAATTAGGCCACTGCCACGAAAAGTTTGGCAATTAAATAAATTAGATTAGAATTTTTATAATTTAAAAGCAACTAAATTATTGTTTTGCCCTCTGTTTTAAATGTTTTAAGGCACTTAACTATTTTATTAAATGTTGGTTTCTCCAACATAATTAACTATGGATTATTTGCAACATTATGAGCATTTTAGTTTTCATGTTTGTGAATTTCTTTATTTCACTTATAATTTGAATTGATTTCAAAGTGCAATTTGAAATGAGATATGGAACAAAGGTGATCAAGCACTGTTTAGCAAAAGGGATAATTAGATTTATGCCCCTAGTTGTGTCCCACTCGTCTGTTTTACCCCTAGTTCCCAAAAGTCACCGGTTCTGTCCAAGTCACTTTGCTCCTCTTATGCTTTTGCCCTTTGACCGTTTGACCGTCAGTTTGAAAACTTCATAACTAATTCATATTAAATCAGAAAAATGCAAATAAGATACCAAAATGTTCGGAAAAACATCACCTATATGTGAGTGTCATTTGCATTCATGAAAAAAGTGTTGGAAAGTGCCCATCCGAGTTTTAGCTCTTATGCTACCACCATGAATAGTAAAATTTAAAAAAGTTCAAAAAAAATTGGTGGCAAAGAATGACAAATGTTTTAAGTGTCTGCCAAGTTTCATCAAGGAATAACATTCGTGGGTGCCGCGGCAAAAAAAAACAATCAGCACTCCAAAATACATTATTTTTTTGCCACGACTTCCACGAATGTCGTTCCCTGATGAAACTTGGCAAGCACTTAGAGCATTTGTCGTTCTTTGCCACCATATTTTTTTTGAATTTTTTTGAATTTTTTTAGATTTTACTATTCATGTTGGTATCTTATTTGCATTTTTCTGATTTAGTATGAATTAGTTATGAAGTTTTCAAACTGATGGTCAAATGGTCAAAGGGCAAAAGCATAAGAGGAGCAAAGTGACTTGGACGGAACCGGTGACTTTTGGGAACTAGGGGTAAAACAGACGAGTGGGACACAACTAGGGGCATAAATCTAATTATCCCTTAGCAAAATGATTTAGCTTAATCAGAGAGGTTGTTGTAGCTTATTACACAGGGGTGTTACAGTATCCCGGTAATCCCTCTAATAATTATGGTCATTCCTATGGTAATTCGTATAATAATAGTAGTAGTAGTAGTAGTAGTAGTAGTAGTAGTAGTAGTAGTAGTAGTAGTAGTAGTAGTAGTAGTAGTAGTAGTAGTAGTAGTAGTAGTAGTAGTAGTAGTAGTAGTAGTAGCAGCAGTAGTAGTAGTAGTAGTAGTAGTAGTAGCAGCAGTAGCAGTAGGAGGAGCAGCAGTAGCAGTAGGAGGAGCAGCAGCAGTAGCAGTAGGAGTAGCAGTAGCAGTAGCAGTAGCAGTAGCAGTAGCATAGCAGTAGCAGTAGCATAGCAGCAGCAGCAGCAGCAGCAGCAGCGCAGCAGCAGCAGCAGTAGCAGTAGCAGTAGAAGCAGTAGCAGTAGCAGTAGCATACAAGTAGCATTAGCAGTAGCAGTAGCAGTATGCAGTACAGTAGCAGTAGCATAGCAGTAGCAGTAGCAGTAGCATTAGCAGTAGCAAGTAGCAGTATCCAGTAGCAGTAGCAGTACGCAGTAGCAGTAAAAGCAGTAGCAGTAGCAGTAGCAGTAGCATTAGCATAGCAGTATCAGTAGCAGTAGCA
The DNA here is from genome assembly GCA_011799875.1 of Thinopyrum elongatum. Taxonomy (NCBI): domain Eukaryota; kingdom Viridiplantae; phylum Streptophyta; class Magnoliopsida; order Poales; family Poaceae; genus Thinopyrum; species Thinopyrum elongatum. Next base: position 524,085,977 of record CM022299.1, read on the forward strand.
GTAGCATAGCATAGCAGACAGTACAGTACAGTAGCAGTAGCAGTAGCAGTAGCAGTAGCAGTAGCAGTAGCAGTAGCAGTAGTAGTAGTAGTAGTAGTAGTAGTAGTAGTAGGAGTAGTAGTAGGAGTAGGAGTAGGAGTAGGAGTAGCAGTAGCAGTAGGAGTAGCAGTAGCAGTAGGAGTAGGAGTAGGAGTAGGAGTAGCAGTAGCAGTAGGAGTAGGAGTAGGAGTAGCAGTAGCAGTAGCAGTAGCAGTAGCAGTAGCAGTAGCAGTAGCAGTAGCAGTAGCAGTAGCAGTAGCAGTAGCAGTAGCAGTAGCAGTAGCAGTAGCAGTAGCAGTAGTAGTAGCAGTAGTAGTAGCAGTAGTAGTAGTAGTAGTAGTAGTAGTAGTAGTAGTAGTATAGTAGTAGTAGTAGTAGTAGTAGTAGTAGTAGTAGTAGTAGTAGTAGTAGTAGTAGTAATAGTAGCAGTAGGAGTAGCAGTAGGAGTAGCAGTAGGAGTAGCAGTAGCAGTAGCAGTAGTAGTAGTAGTAGTAGGATGCCTACTAAACTTGAGAACAACAATAAAGAATTTATTAGTTCTCAAAAGAGTTTTAATGCCATGGTAGAAGAAAAACTACATAAAGTTGATGATATGACTAGAAACATGGATAAAATTGCTCATGATGTGGAAACTCTAAAAACTAAAACTTTGCCACTGAAGCATGATATTAATGAGTCTATAAAATCTATCAAAGTCTCCATTAATCGAACATATAAACGGTGCTAGCCTACCCGCCATTCTGGGCGACCTACATCGCGCGCCGCTTTTGGATCGAACGATCTACCTCGCTGGCACTTTTTTACGCCGTTGTCAAAACTCCAGCCGTTCGTTTCCGTGGACGTTATGCTCTCATGCTCCGGTCATGACAGGTGGGGCTCCTTTTCCCATGGACCCAGCATCCCGTGTGTGCGTGGCATCTGTCTTCGGTGAAAAAGGGATTGATTGGAGCGATTATGGGCGGCATGCGATTGGTGGATTCATTAAAACCTAACTACCAATCGCCTCCCGTCCTCGAGCCCCGCGCATCCCCTCATTCCTTTCTCCCCTCCTCCCGTCGCCGCCGCCTCCCCTCCTGCCTCATCTTCACTTCCCGATCCGGCCACCCAAGCGTCGATGATGGCGCACGATGATAGAGAAGGAGAGGGTGATCTCGATTGCCAGATAGAGGAGGAGTGAAGGAGAGGGATGGTGGGACCATATGGATCTACTCGGGAGAAGTCGGGGTAGCACAGGACGGCTCATCGGTGAGGTCAAGTTGGTAGTGGTGAGATCCATCTCCTCATCTCTCAATCTCTCTGTTTCTTCCTCGCCACTCACCCTTGTCTTTGTCTCCCAACCCTCTCCTCCTCGTCTTCAGCACCTCGGGCTCTTCCGCCGATCTGTTCGTGTGGGACTTGGTCACATCCGCCGCCGTGCATGCCACTGCAATGTTGTTCCCCTTTCACATGTGCTACCTTGCTGCCGGTTCTACTTCTCAGCTTAGCTACAGCTCCAGCCCTTGCCTCTCATGCCTGGTGTGGATCCAACGTGTGGATAAATATTTGGACTGTAGGTAATGTTTAGATCTATGAGTGTTGTTGCTTCCATTTACCTTCATTGTTCATGTTTTGGTTAGGGGAGAAGGGCAAACACTGGAGCATATGGATGTGCAGCGGGACTATGTTATGATTGGACCAAGTCGAAGGAAGCATATGACCAGAAATCTCTCTCAAATCAATTTATCTACAAGATTAGTTCTTTTGGATGGTGAGAAATCACCATGTCTTGGTTAAATTAACTAAGATAGCTTCTTCTGATATTTTAGTTGATGATGTCACTGGGCGTTTAGTGTTGCTTATTCGTAGTCTATTGTTCAGTTTCTCATTTGGATTGTGTGATTATGCCTTTTTTACAAATATGTGTGGTGCATGTTCTCTACTCCCATGTTAATTCCTGTCTTGGCTTCCAATAATTGTGTGACCCATGCCTTCCACACGTCGCGTTCACCGACGGCCATGTCTTATTCTTTCCAACGCTCCTTAACCAATGTTGGAGGTAATTTCTTTTGTGGCTATATTCTACCTCCTATTCATATGTTATGTGAACTGCACGTACTGTAGTCTGAATTTTGAATTATTGGCAGAGAAGTTCTTTGATGGTATGGACTATTATTTATATGTAATTTCTTATGGCTCACATATGATTCTCCTTTTTTGAAGTGGACATATATACAACCTTTAGCTAGAGCTATAGACCGGAAATGTGTATCATGTAGTTTAATAAGTGTTATAGATCATGCATAGTCCTCTACATTAAAAATAAATTGGAGACGAGGTAGTATGTGATTTTCAAAACATATATGTGACTGAACCACTTTTTCTGTAAGACTCAATGTACCTATTCATTATATTATTCTATGTTGTCTCATTTTCTATTCTTATGTGGCACCCCGGCTCAGAGAAACCGGAATGCCCCGTATTCCAGCCCAGAGACAAGTCTTCTGGAATACGTCACTGTTGGCATAGAACAAATCAGCTCTTTATTACTATGGATAAGGTTACAAGGGTACATGGAATACACCGGCACGGCGACACTACCCCTGCACAGGGTAGCTCTATGCTAACAGCGAAACAACCCGAGGAAGCGTAATACCCTCGGCAGCGGAACAACGACGGCGGTGGTGAACTCCATTCCGCAGGGACTCTGGCTGGAACGTGTATCCTAGCTCGCAAACTCGGAATCCTCGACAAGCAAGCAATCATGGCATGACCTGCAAACTGGTATGATACGCCAGGTGAGTACTTTGAATGTACTCGCAAGCTCACAGCAACCAAAGCAATCAAGACAAGCAACAGTATGGCATTTACAGGTTAAGCAGGTGTAACCATGATGATGCTAGAACAATATAGGCATAGCATATGAGCAGGATGACACTACATGCAACAGGTCGAAACTATCATGATGCAACTTACTCTGTTCGGGGTTACCTTGTAACCACCACATGGAAGAACTTACCATCCAGTGTGCCACATAATAACCTCGGAACCAACCAAACTTGGTATTACAATACCATAGTGATAACATGATCACAAGGAGCTTGGTCTTTACCCGAGATCACCACATAACACTATCAACCAAATCCGGTATCCATGATACCACAGTGATCCTCACATGATCACGATCAACCAACGTCAGTATCCTCGATACCACGGTGATCCTCTCGCGATCACATAAAGATCAACCAACTTCTTTCTCATCGAACCAGGTTGTTATAAGCAAGATTATTATACTGTTGACGCATAGTGTGTCCTACTACGAACTGTGCCCATAACCGAGGACGCGGCTATCGATAGATTATACACTCTGCAGAGGTTAGTACACTGTACCCACACCACGAAACTCATGGCCTAGTGCTCCCATTCGGGTGGACCAACGACGTTCCGAAGAAACCCAATCTATTGCATGGCACTCTCCCGGCTACTCCGACAAACTCCCCTTTGGGCTATGTCATGGGTGACCCCTGTGTCCTTCCGACACCTGCCATCGTCATGGCCAAACAAAACTGTCCCAAACGGGGACCTGTGCACAATACCAAAACTGGGTTCACAAGGTTATAGCCGCCTACCTGATCAGGGTAGCACGCGCTCATAACCTTCCCTAGTTGGAGGCACCGGCGAGAGGCATGACAATAGACCGAATTAGGGCTGCCCCATCCTAGCAAGTGTGGTTGCACTTATGAGCTCGGTTCAGTCCGCACTATGACTCAGCCAACAGGTGTTCAAGTTCGATTAACATCCGGTTAAATATGAATGGTGATGTGCTGAGCCATGATAACAGGATGAACCATAACAACTGATAAAGAAACAAGCAAACATGTCATCATCTTAGCATGAACTACTGCCAGTGTTAACCATGAGCATAATGCTACCAACGAGTACTTGATAACTAGCAAGATGCACCTGAGCATAGAACATAAGCATATATAGCAGTTTCACATAGAATAACATGCACACATTAAATAACTATTCAGGTAGGAAACCATAGCTACTGCAAATCCATCATGCAAGTGGCTGTCGTGGCTTGCCTGGGTACGAGAAATCCACCGGGGAGTAGTGTGGAGGGTCCGCGGAGAAGATTGCCGGAAACAGTTCTCTCCCGGAGGGCTGTTTAGGGCAAGGGAAAAATGGTCATTTCCACGGTATTGGAACATTATGGAAATGGTACCAATAGAACGGGCTCGAAGAGACAAAGACGTGGGCTTTGGAATCACTTCATTTGGAGTTGTGAGCAAAAAGATACAGTGGTATTTCTGCCAGGGACTTTTCTGCAAATATTCTATTTACATACGGGTCCTTGCCAGAAAATCCACTGATAAAAGAAAATGAGTACTGCAGCTCTGGGCCGGCTTGGGCTGAAACAGCGGCTACTGCTACTATACATACGGGCCGGCCCAACAGCACCGCGCGGGGTGACGCAGAAGGCGCCTTCCGTGGAATACGCCTTCACAGCGGGGAAAACGTACTCCAGTGGAGTACACTTCCACTTAACTGACGTGGCAGGTGCGGGGCCGGCCTTGGGGCGCTGACAGGTGGGGCCCGCATGGCTTCTCTCTCTCCTCCTCATTCCCTTCTTCTTCCTCCCGACAAAGGGAACAGAGGAGGGCGAGGCCGTGCCGGCGCTGGCCCCGGCGACTCCGGCCACTCCCGGTGGAGCTGGGACCACTGGGGTGCTCGCCGTGGAGTGCCGCGCCCAGGGAAAGCAGAAGGTGCAGCGGGGAAAGGGCGAGGCGACCGCTGCGGTAGCGAGCAGAGGCGGGCTCCGGCGAGGGGCCTGGGCGGCTCCGGCCGTCTCCGGCCATGGGAAGACCACCGACGGGTTCCTGGAGGGATGCCGCATCCATCCAGAGACTGTGCGCATGCTGAGGAGGAGAGGAGGAGTGGCTCCATGCGGTGGCCGTGGACACCGGCGGCGGCTGCTGTGGGTACGCGGCCACGATGGCTCCGGCGCTAAAACAAGGGGATGGGGAGGTTCGCCGGGGTGGAGGTGGTCTACTGGTGGTGGTGGAACGGAGGGAAGAGCTCCCGCTCGCCAGAATTTAGCCGGGCTTTGGTGGCGGCCACGGCGGCGATGACGGGCAAGGAGGGACTCTGAGGCTTCGGGGAGAGGACGGGGAGGACTGGGAGAGCGAGGTGGAGAGGTTGGAAAGGACGGGAGCACTCGGGACAGCTTTATATAGCCCCAGCATCGGCGAGGTGATAAGGACGGCCACGGCATTGTTCTCATCGGCGCACTAGAGCGCGGGGTGGCGTGGCTGGAGGGTTCTTGGCGTCGGCGAGCGGCCGACCTGACGAGCATTTAAAGCAGCGCAACGGCTCGAGAAGGAAGGGGCCAAGGAGGGAGGTGATAGCTCGGGTCACGGGCGAACAGGGCCGCGACGGCGACCGCCGTGGCGTGGAGAGGAGGTAATAAGAGGGGAGAAGGGTCAGGAGAGGGGCAGGTGGATGCCGCGGAGCCGTAGGACACATCCGGACAAGCAGAGGCCGGCCGGAGATGACCGGACGGAGCTCACAGAGAGCAGAGCGCCGTTTCAGCATGGCCACAGCGTGGTCACCACGTGCATGGCTTGCTCTGGCACTCCCCTGCCTGTCAGTTCTTGTCAAACAGCTCCTTCACTGCTCAAGAAGATAAGAGATGTGGCTGGAAGTAGCTAGGTGGCTCTGGGATGGAAGAGACTTGCAAAAGAAGGTTTTAACAGCATACTGTTTGATGTGAGCTGAGAGATATTGAACAGGAGGCAGACTCTGGGCTTTGGCTCAGAGTGACAATATGCTAAGGTGAGTATTGTGGCCAAGTTTCAGGTCAATTGAAGGAGCGTAGATAACACTTGCTGTTCAAATGAGCTTACTGGCCAGAAATGCCAATCTTGAAGTGGCACTCACACACTGGCTTGGATTGGGCTGAAAATTTGGAGGGGGCTAGTTATTTAGGCATATGAGGACACTGTATAAATTTCATACCATTTCGATAAACCAAAATGGTACTTCCTTCACACAGCATCCCACTGGACAGAATTTTAGAAAAATAACTGAGGATAAATGGCTAGATGAAAGGAGCCCAGATTTGTTGGAGAGGTGTTATATGGGTAGGGGAATGCTCTGGTAAATTTTCAGCAATTATGAAGCAATATAAAATATAGTTGCTTCACTACAGGAAAATATGACCAGTAGCAAATATTTGATGCTATGATCATATAGATGATGGTATGATGCTCAAATTTTGTGGATAGTGTTAATTTGAGCATATGAAGATGCTTGAAAAATTTCAAATCATTTGGATACTCCTAGCTAGCACTTCCTTCATTAAGCTTCCAGCTGACCAGAAACTTTGGAAATTAGCCAAGAAATATTTACTAGCCAAATTGAGTTGAATTTTGTCATGTGGCAATGATATGGATAGTAAAGAGTGCACAAAAAGTTTGAGAGCAAGCAAGCAATGATAATGGGTACTTGCTTCACAAACTGCCAGCTAGGGCAGAATCAGAAAATAAATATTGGTGGAATATTTTTTATCATGGCAAGGAAGGATTTTGACATACCTGAGGAATATTTAACCCAAACAATTTATGGGAATTATTTGGGAATCTATGGAATGATGGAAGTGTGGGTTGCTTCACAATCCAGGGCAGACAGGGTTATTCCTTTAATAAGAAAAAGGAATATTCCCGAGAAAAAGAATATTGGGATTGGTCCAACAGGGAAATGGCAAGGTCTTAGGATGGTTTTGAGATTGACAAGCCACCTGGGAGAGGAATAAAAGGTGATCTCTCCAGGTTTCAAGACCACTAAGCCACTGAAAAGCAAAACCAGACCAAAATCGAAAGAAAGCGAAAATGGGCAAAATCCAGGGTGTTACATCTTATCTGAGTGTGTTTGTGTTCAGAAATTAATTGCTTATTTTACTTTTTGAGTGATATAACAGGAGAGAGATCCATGGTTGAAAATTTATTAAAGAGGCGGAAGTTTTTTCTTAACAAAGGTTCATTGTCCAACAGGAGGACTCTCCGCAAGATCAGTTCCAATATCTTACTTTAGTTGTTTTGTGTGATGCTAGGTAAACATCTCTTTGCAATTTTAGCATATTTTATCTTCTCACTTCTGCTGCGAGAAAGATTTTACTCTTTCTTAAGAAGATATTGTTTATTAGACGGAACAATAGTCACCATACAAAGTTCTTCCAACAAATAAATGTTTTTCTCTGGGCAACTAAGATTGATTTCTTGCTTCTTCACTGTACAATCTTATTCCGCAGAAACGGCATATGGAAGACAAGAAAAACAAGGTCAATTTTGAGGTGAGGGTTGTGTTGTCAGTTGTGTTATCCAAAAAAAATTGTTTATTGATTCAGTTTCTTCCTATTCTACAGTTCTGTCTACGATTGACTAATTTTGATTTATTTTTTATTCTGCATACAATTCACTGACGGGGTTGTGGTGCCTGCAGGAGGGCGACACCAGAGTAGATAGACTGAAATAGGCGGGCTGGCGGACATGTGGATTTCATGATCCATGAGTGCTTTGCTTGGATCAATGGTACATACCCCTGAGGTTTTAGGTTAATAGCTGTTGACTGATCTTAATGTGAGGTGCTATTTTAGTTATGAATGTTTAAATGCATGTCACTTTCGGGTTTGGCAATATATTATTAGTTGGTGTCTTGATAAGAGGTACATGAATGTGATATATACTTTAATTTAAAATTTGTGACAAAGTTTTTTGCTGCATGTGTTTAGTGCATCGACTAAGAATTTTGATACAGTAAGTGTTGTTTTTTTGATACGTTTTATGTACTGAAGCTTGTAGCCCTTTGTGCAATTCTGAAACCGACTTGGCATGTCTGCATCACCTATTTTGTTACAATAAGTTAGTCCAACATGTTTCTTTCCTAGGATTAAAATGTATATTGATAAGGTTGACCAAAGTGGTCCTGCTAGGCAGTGGTCTATTCATAGAATGTTGTGGTCTTAGATTGAACAATTGTAAACTGTAATTAAAGAGCTGAAGTTAGTGGATTTGCTCAGCCATTGACCCCAAGTTCGCTTGGTGCTTACTTTTCGTTACATAGTTAGTTCAGGACCCCTGATCTATCTCTTTCCCCTGACCCTCTCTTTCTGTTAACCATGGTGACAACACATTTGTGCACCTGTTATGGATTGGATCAATACGAAGAGTTTTGCAAAAGGATTATAGTAATATAGTATTTTCTAAGGCTACAAATAAATTGTTGCTAGTACTTCAGCTGTGCAAGCTGGTGGACTAGGTATCTTGCTACCATGAGACAATATGAACGTACGGTTCAGTTGCATCCATGATAGCCTACCCTTCAAGATCCCTCTTATTGATGGCGTTGTGAATTTTGGAGGACATACTATTGTACAGTTTGAGTTAAAAGGAGATTTATGTTCTGCTCCTGTGGTATAAGATGTTTTATTTCCTTCAAATAGCATAGCAAATAGCTCTACGAATGATTACAAATTTAGGTAAGTAGAGAATGTCGTATTTTTAACATGGTGCCATTTGGTGCAGATTTTTCTCTTGCTTATTTGCTCGCATCCAAAAAATATTTTCAATGCTTTTAGGTTTGATCGGATCAAGCATTGCTGGGGTAAATAAGTATATGTGGTTTTGGTACTATAGTAGAGTAATTGCTCTGTTTTCTTCCTTCACATTGCACGAAACTCATGTACTGTTCAGAAACATGATGTTGAATAGCTGAGGTAGAATATGTGTGGTGTTGTGTGTAATCTTACTAAGAAAAAGACACATTGAAGTATTAGTAATGTCCATGCTATTGAACAATAGTGTATGAACTCAAATAGCGCTCTACCATCTGTGATATACAACTTCTCTGATATGTGAGGGTTTATGGACTATGTAAGTTTGTTGTTGGGATATTTGCTTGCAAGATGGCTCCATTCGGATAGATGGACTAACAAGAGCTGTCAATCAATGCAGAATAATTGGTTAAAATATATAAGTTGAGATGCTTTCAGTTTAGTTAGTGTCCTATATGATGGGTTTGTCGCACCAATTTTCTACTATTCTTATTAGCTATTAGTTTCTAATCTTCATTTTGTTAGCTTCCTTACTACACTTGTATTCTTTCATGTCTGGTGTCAAAATTTTGTCATTACAAGCTCACACTGTTAAAAGTGTTTTTATCATGTATCTACCTGACATTAACATTGGGTATGTCTTTGTAGGAAGCACATGAATAAGGTAAGAAGGCAGAAGAGTTGAAGATGGAAGCTGAAGCACTTCAATGAGAAACCCCAAATTTTGTTCTACAGAAAAACTGTGTGCATACCTACGATCTGCTTCCTGGTTGATTAGTTATTCATGCGTCGTTGCTTGATGTACTTCTAAAATGTATCTACAACAAACTAAAGGTAATTTTATTTTGATTACAATAATGAATGTCCGACGGTTTTCTTATACTCATAAGAAAACATAGATCTCTTGTTCACTGGGTTTCTTCTTCCTTCTCTCTAACTTTTTCCTTGGACATATCACCACATTTTACAGCGGCACCCCAGAGTTGATTTACTTGATTAGCAACAAAGCAAAGATGAGGTAATTCCTAATCTGATAGTTAATTGTACATTTTCCTACCCTCAAGGGGTTGCTCTGCTATTCAGAGTAAAATAAGGTTCTTCACCTATGGAAGAGGTAGATACTGGCAGAGTGTATGACCCCGGTCTCTAGGTTCTACATCATCAGTGAGAAACTCACCTAAGGTCAGGTTTATTTATAGTACCAGCCCACTCTGCTGCCATATTTCTTTTATCAACCACAAGAGATTCAGTATAGATCGATGATACGTCTCCAACGTATCTATAATTTTTTATTGTTCCATGCTATTATATTATCTGTTTTGGATGTTTTATATGCATTAATATGCTATTTTATATTATTTTTGGGACTAACTTATTAATCTAGAGCCCAGTGCCAGTTTCTATTTTTTCCTTGTTTTTGAGCCTCGCAGAAAAGGAATACCAAACGGAATAAAACTTCACGATGATTTTTCTTGGACCAGAAGACACCCAAGGGACTTGGAGTTCAAGTCAGAAGAGCCACGAGGCGGCGACAAGGGTGGATGGCGCGCCCTAGGGGGGGCGCCCCCCTGCCTTGTGGGCCCCTCGGTGACCTCCTGACCTAGGTCTTCCTGCTATATATTCACATATATTCCAGAACCACCAGAGGCATCCACGAAAACACTTTTCCACCGCCGTAACCTTTTGTTCCCGTAAGATCCCATCTTGGGGCCTTTTCTGGCATCCTGCCAGAGGGGGATTCGATCATGGAGGGCATCTACATCAACACCATTGCCTTTCCGATGAAGCGTGAGTAGTTTACCTCAGACCTACGGGTCCATAGCTAGTAGCTAGATGGCTTCTTCTCTCTCTTTGATTCTCAATACCATGTTCTCCTCGATGTTCTTGGAGATCTATCCGATGTAATCTTCTTTTGCGGTGTGTTTGTCGAGATCCGATGAATTGTGGATTTATGATCAGCTTATCTATGAATATTATTTGAATCTTCTCTGAATTATTTTATGCATGATTTGATATCTTTGTATTTCTCTTCGAATTATCGGTTTGGTTTGGCCAACTAGATTGGTTTTTCTTGCAATGGGAGAAGTGCTTGGCTTTGGGTTCAATCTTGCGGTGTCCTCACCCAGTGACAAAGTAGGGGTAGAGAGGCACGTATTGTATTGTTGCCATCGAGGATAAAAAGATGGGGTTTACATCATATTGCTTGAGTTTATTCCTCTACATCATGTCATCTTACTTAAAGTGTTACTCCGTTCTTTATGAACTTAATACTCTAGATGCATGCTGGATAGCGGTCGATGTGTGGAGTAATAGTAGTAGATACAGGCAGGAGTCGGTCTACTTGACACGGACGTGATGCCTATATTGCATAATCATTGCCTTGGATATCGTCATAACTTTGCGCTTTTCTATCAATTGCTCGACAGTAATTTGTTCACCCACCGTATTATTTGCCTTCATGAGAGAAGCCTCTAGTGAAACCTATGGCCCCGGGTCTATTTTCCATCATATTACTTTCCGATCTACTATTTTGCAATCTTTTATTTTCAGGTCTATATACCAAAAACCTAAAAATATCTTATCTTTTGTTTATCTATCTCTATCAGATCTCACCTTTGCAAGTGACCATGAAGGGATTGACAACCCCTTTATCGCGTTGGGTGCAAGTGTTTGATTGTTTGTGCAGGTGTTGGTGATTTGCGCGTTCTTCTCCTACTGGATTGATACCTTGGTTCTTAACTGAGGGAAATACTTATCTCTACTGTGCTGCATCACCCTTTCCTCTTCAAGGGAAAAACCAACGCAAGATCAAGAAGTAGCAATCGATAACAAACATTCACATTAATCAAGGGATGCTAAATCGACAATCATGATGATTTCTTTATGCTACCAGTCTACTGTAATGCCATTTTCTCTCATCGGGTAGGTAAATATATGGTCATAATACTAGACAACTATAAGAAACTGAAACCTATAGAACTATTGTGTTCCCTTGTGTCATTGCTACTACCTTGTTTCAAAACTATGTACCCATGCAAGTACAACTTTTAAATTGTTCCCATTGGTGCAAAGTCTAATTGATCTTAGTATTTACTAAGTATTGCCATTGACCAAGCTCTTTCTATCTATGTGATTTAGTTAATGAATTCAGTTTTTGGCAATCGATTAATACTGTAGGAGCTCAGGATCTTTTAACCACAGAGATGATGCATAAATAGGTTACTGTATTTTTTGCAGGGGAAATAGGTTAATGTATTTAATGTCCTCTTCTTCTTTGTAGGAGGAATTCAGGTTCTGTACTCAATTAATTCAGTTTTCAGGTAATGAATTTAATGTCCTCTTCTTCTTTGTAGGTCCCAAGTTGGTTAATGTTGACTTTTGCTCATGCACAACCCATCATAGGAATCAGTACAACTTTATATTTTATATCTTTGCACCCACCGTTTGCAATTTCACACTTATGTGATCATATGCTTTTTGTTTGGGCTGACTTTATACGGTATAGAGGGCATATTAGTTCTAGTTGCCCTTGCATCAAGGCATGCATAACTTTATCTCTTCAACTATCCTTTTAAATCTGGTTTATGTGCATGGTGTCTCATCATGGATAATCAAGAAATCCATTGACATGGTGTGTAATACTTTTATATTCTTCTGTTCTTGTTCTGCTATCTTGAATGACAGCAGTTTTTTTCGTACTGCCAAAAACCTGTCATAAAGGAAAACCCCTTGTTTTTCTGTGTGCTCTTATTTATGAGTTTTTTCTTATTTACTCCCTCCGTTCCTAAATATTTGTCTTTTTAGAGATTTCAAACGGACTACCACATACGGATGTATATAGACTTATTTTAGAGTGTAGATTCACTCATTTTGCTCTGTATGTAGTCACTTGTTGAAACCTCTAGAAAGACAAATATTTAGGAACGGAGGTAGTATCTTTTAAGTTCATGGATTTCACCTTGCTAGAAGTTACTTTGCCAGATCCTCATGTTCCTGCACAATACTCCGGCAACTTAACAATGTCATGAATTTCTCAGACCATGCATTCCTTTCTTCATCTCAGGGTAATCTGCGTCTTCATAGCAAATTGGTCCTCAAGCAGAAGTACATGACTACATGAATATATGAAATCGCATTGTTGATATGCATTATCTTATTCTATGGTGAATTCATGAGGGTCTTCGTACATCCCGAGGCAGGTACATGACTCCCATATGTTGTGAGCTCCTCCCAAACATAGTAGACTTTGTTTTTTGGGTGGTACACTCGCCAACAGAGGCTCGGCACAACAAGGACATTTCCAACAAGAAATGAATTTGAATGATAGTTGTTGTTAAAGGATGGTGCAGATGATGAATAGATGAGGAAGCCGATTTGCATCGCTCAGAACACAAAAGGACCATCAGGTGTACTATATGCTTGAAACACCACCGTAGATATATAGAATATCTTTGATTCTATTGTGTAAACCCCGAGTGCTCCTGTATATAATGTGCACCCTCCTTTCCTAAATATAAGATATTTTTACAGTTCTAATTGAACTACAAAAACATCTTATATTTAGAAATAGAGGTGGCATGAACTGATCTCTTGAGTTAACATAAGCTGGGTGACCCAATTGTTCAGGGGGTGATGATCTTAATGAGTCAACTTATGTTAACTTTATATAGGTTTCTTATACAGGTTTCTTATATAAAAAGGGAGTGGAGATGAGTCAACTTTAGCTAGAAGGCGTCCCAATTGTTCAGAGGGTGATGATCTTAATGATAAAAATGATAAAAGTGGGTTTGGATAGGTCAAGACTTTAAATAGTGATGTGCCCACTACTTTGGATTATAAGGACTTTAATTATGATAATTGTTCTTTGATTGAATGTATTTCCTTGTTGTAATCCATGATAAATTCACCTAATGCTTACGAGCAAAATAAAACTTTTACTAAACATATTGTAGAAGCGATGATAAAAGCTCATGAAGAAAAGCTTGAGTTAGAAGTTTCAATACCTAGGAAATTACATGATGAATGGCAACCTACTATTAAAGTTAAGATTAAAGATTGTGAACGTAATGCTTTGTGTGATCTAGGTGCTAGCATCTCTACTATACCAAAATCTTTATGTGACGTGCTAGGTCTCACCGATATGAATGAATATTCCCTTAACTTGCACTTAGTGGATTCAACTATTAAGAAACCATTGGGTAGAATAAATGATGTTCCCATACTTTCTAGTAGAAATTATGTGCCCGTGGATTTCATTATGCTTGATATTGAAATCCGTCTTGTCCTATAATACTTGGTAGGCCTTTCCTATGAACCATAGGTGCTATTATTGATATGAAAGAAGGAAATATAAGATTCCAATTTACATTAAAGAGAGGGATGGAACACTTCCCTAGGAAGAGAATTGAAACACCATATAAATCTATTATAAGGGCCACCTATGGAATTCATATGAAGGATGACAATACTTGAAACTATGCATTACGTCTAGCTAGGGGCGTAAAACAATAGCGCTTGTTGGGAGGCAACCCAATAGTTATCCTAAAATTTTGCTTTTACTTTCTATTCTTGTGTGTTGACATAATTATTGCTACAGTAATTATTGTGTTTTTATTTTTTAATTAGTGTTTGTGCCAAGTAAAGCCTTTGGGATGATTTGGATGAAAGTTGACTTGATTCTGTGAAAAAACAAAAAATTTTGCTCTCAGTCCAGGAATTTCTATAATTCACTGGAACGTGCTTTTGATCTAAAGTTTTTACACATGATTGATATACAAATCACCCACATTGTACTAATTTTTCAAAACTTTTTGAGTTACAAAAGTATTATTTTTATTCAGATCATTATAGACTATTATGTTTTAGATAGATTCTATTTTTTTATTGCATAGTGTGCTTGTTTTAGTGATGCTATGGGTTATATCAGGGGGTATAAATCATGGAGAAGTTAGAATACAGTAGGTATTATGCAAGAATAAATTATGAATGAGTTTACAACAGTACCTAAATCTTAAGATTTGTCTATTGTACTAACGGATCTCACGAGGTTTCTGTTGAGTTTTGTATGCTGAAGTTTTCAAGTTTTGGGTGAGATCATGGTGGATGAAGAAATAAGGAGCGACAAGACCCTAAGCTTGGGGATTCCCAAAGCACCCCAAGGTAATATTCAAGGAAGACCCAGGCATCTAAGCTTGGGGATGCCCCAGATGACATCCCCTCTTTCGTCTACAATCTATCGGTATATTACTTGAAGCTATATTTTTATTCATCACATGATATGAGTTTTACTTGGAGCGTCTTGTCCTATAGTAGTTTCTGCTTTGTTTGCTTTTAAGTTGCCACAATCATTGTTTGCTGGACACACCTTTTGAGAGGGACACACATTTATCGTGATTTGTTAGAATACTCTATGTGCTTCACTTATATGTTTTGAGCTAGGCAATTGCTTGATACGTCTCCAACGTATCTATAATTTATGAAGTATTCATGCCATGTTTACAACAATTCCATACGGAGGGAAGAATTTTGAAATCAAAAAACAGAAAAGGTTCTGAAATTAAATAAAGACCTAGTATAATTCAAAATTTTATTTCTGGCCAAATTTTTACTTAGTAAAAACATGATTAAATTTTGGGGTGTTACAAACTCTACCCCCCTTAAGAAAATCTCGTCCTCGAGATTTGTTAGGCAGTCACCAAAATTAAACCCACCTTTCGAGGAGATTTTTCCTAAGCTATTTAAAATAACCTATTTAGGCACAGTTGACGTGGGCTCCTGATAATTGGCGTAACTACAGTGGGGCACTAGTGCTGTGGTTCTACTGTGACTGTTACGACAAATTTGGAAAAAGTGTAAATTCCAAAATTTGCTTGCCGTACTCCAGTGCACAGTTCTCTCTCCGGCTGACAGGTGGACCCAGGGCCCACTGTCAGTCTCTTCTTCTTCCTCCGGTTCTCTTCTCCTTCTCCCTCTCGCGTGCTTTCTCTACTTGCGGTGTCTAGCGCGTAGGGTATCTAGGGCCGTACTATGGTAGTGCGCAACGTGCAAGATGCCGGTGTAGCGTGCACTCACCTCGCGGGCCAGCACCTTGTCGGCACTGCTCGTGATTTCACCTCCGAACACCGGTGATCGGGCGACGAGCGGTGCTGGTGGACCTCGTTCACCATGCACCGAGCCCGAGCTATAAAACAAACGCAGTGTTACTCTCTTCTTCATCACACCTTGCCTCACTTCTCCTTCCTCCTCTTTTTCTAATCGCAGGAGCTCGGACGGGGCTCCAATGGAGGACGCGCTTCCGGGGTGGTTTACGATTCTCATGTTCGGAGCGGTGGTGGCGTTGCTCGGGTTCTCGTTGCTCCTATGCGTGATGATCCTTGACGATCGCCGTGATGCCGCAGCTCGAGTGGTGGCTCTTCGAGGCGGCGGTGATCATGAGGATTAGGCATCGGTGGTGGTTACGAGTGAGTGTTAGTGCGCTCTACAACAGTTCCGTAGAAATAAAAGAAAACCCACAAATTTTTCTTCAGAAAAACTTGTGGTGTGATGAGAGTGGTCTGGTGTGTGAGGCGGTTGATTAGGTGCTAAATGTGTGTGTGTGGTTTTGCACTTAGTGCATGTAGTGGAGTGAGTGTGACTGTAAGCCAGGTGTCGTGGCGGTGTGTGAATTAATTCTGTGTTCGCAAAAATTATTAGTCGCGGTGATCCTTAATAAAATCTCAACCCGAGATTTGCTAAGGGTGAAAAAAATCCATTATAAAATATGGTAACCAATTTACTCATACGCAACTGCAACCAAACAATTCACTCATTGGGTAATTCCTAAGATGCAACACAGACACCAAATTATGTAATTAAACGCTAGACCATTGAACACAACCATGGTCCCTACGGTACAAAGGTAAAATCGATAGGGTCCTGAGGAAATATTCCCGCCATTGGGACACATTCTTCTTCCCCTGGGGAAAGTGGATGGAGGAGTCGGAGAACGTTCCCTCCTTGGTCTGGCAACAGTGGTCCGCCGATGGCAATCTGAGGATTCAGAATAGCAAGAGTCTGGAGGAAGTCCATCACTTGCTGGGTCAGACGCTCCTGCGCGATGACATATTGAACAAGGTTGGCTAGCATTGGATCTCTCTCTGATTGTCTGCAGGGAAAAGATGCTTCTTCTCCGGATGTTGCGCAGCTCGGGAAGTAGTAATACCCCCTTTCGCTGGCACGGAGCACTGCGTACCGGAGACGGGTAATTGCTTCATAGGCAGCAACTTCTATAGCCATTTCTGAAGTTGGCATAGATTTCCCGATGAAGACAACACTTGTAGGGCCTTGGTTTGGGTCTACTGGTGGGATGTGCGTGACTGCCCAATATTTCGAGGCGTTGTGGTTGATCCTTGATTTGAACAGCTCGTACTGGGGTGGCTGAGTGGAGCCAAGGGTGTTGCGGGTGAAATCCCACAATATCTTGACAAAACTGCCCGGGGTTGCATCTGGGGTTCTCAGATGAATCCCAAGGTGCGACATGGGGGAAATGGTGGTGGAGGCAGTGTACAAGGTGAGGGATGCTAGTTATGGACGCGAGAGTGGTCTCCTATATAGTGTCTGGGCTAGGAAACATAAATCAGCAGGGTTACGATTCTGGGTATCGGCTCTGCTCTAGAGTGGTCAGGGTCAAAGTCACAGATACAAATCACAAAATGTGACGTATTACTGTGGTTGCCGGCTAGGGTGATAGGTTGGGCACCGATTATCAAAAAGGTGCCGGCTGGCCACTGTGTAGGCTTTATCGGATGGGATGGGATGGGATGGGATGGGCTGACTATGGATAAGAAAAGATGTGGATGGTGTGGAAACCTAGGGATAGTGACCAGGCTAAGATAGGATTAGCCAATGGTCAGCCTGGCTCTGATACCAAGGCTGTCGGGGCCGGGACATGAAATCCCCAAAAATTAACCCCTCGTGTCATCACCAGCCCAGGATTACTGTTACTGGTGGACACGTCCTTGTTACAGAATACCAAGCTATTACAAGAATTGAATACAAGACCATAAAGGTCCAATGATACAACACTGATATCCGGTGGTGGATGACGGAATTGACTCGTGGTTCTTCAATGTCAATGGGGCTCCATTCCCACAGGAACAGCTGACCCGGATAATTCCTATCTCGCGTGGCTGCCATCCTAGGCTCCGCACGGACGTCGCTGTGGTACTCCTCGTAGAACTCCTGACCTGGCCAAGTAAATAGCCAGGGACAAGCCAGTGAGTACGTTTGAATGTACTCGCAAATATCCTGAATAAGAGATATACCGGATGCAGGAGACAAAATATATGATCATGATGAACTACACTATATGCGTATGCTCATGGTGAACTTAAATGCATGCTGTCAAGAATTAAATCATGGCATGATAAAATATTAGCATGTGCAAATAAATGGATATATAAAAATGTTAGTGATAAACAAGGAACGTTAAAGGAAAATAAAAATAAAAGAAATGCCGGTCGGATGTCTAAAGTGACACCACGGTAGGTCTTGAAGAGAAATGCCAAACAGGTGTCTAAAAGAGAATTTGGATGAGACAGGACCATCCGAGAACTCAGGCGACGCCACGAGAGGTCTTGAAGAGAAATGCCAGTCGGGCGTCAAGTGACGCCACGGTCGGACTTGAAGAGAAATGCCAATCGGGTGTCCACAAGAGTAGTGGCGGGATAAACCGCCTGTTAACTCGAGAGACGCCACGAGAGGTCTTGAAAATAAAATTGAGTGCCCGGGGTAGTCTAGCCAGCCCCTGAGACACTCAGGAAATACAAAATAAGAGAAACGGGTTAGTCCTCAATAATATGCATAACCATAATAATATTAACATGCATAAAATATTCATGGTAGCATCAGGGTGACAACAATTATCCTGCAAAATAATTCAGGATCAATTTAATTATTTTCCTTCGAAGACCGACACTTGACCAACCCAGACTGTAGCCCTTAACCGCGGACACGGCTATTCGAATAGGTTTAAACTCTGTAGAGGGTGTACTCTTTACCCACAAGTAAGGGATTTCTTTAGTCAGTACCATGACACTGACTAATTCCCATTATGGTCTTTGGGCTGAAAACACACCTAACCAGCACACACCAGATTAATCGTCCGGATGCCAGGAATCACCCAAAGCATCGTTTCAGAAAAACTCTAAGTCGGGGAGACAACAATCTCAAGTAGCATGGGATCACTATTAATACGCGCGGATTCCAAGGGGTGCCCCCCTCTCGGACACAACCGATAACGCCCATGCCCCCTGACCCAATGACAGGATTTAGTCCATGGCCATGGAAACCCTCATCATGGCCCTCTATGTGATGTGTGCACGGAAAGGGGTTAACAACTTACTGAACCATACCCTACCTGTGGCAGGGACATGTGGTAGCACGGATAAGTATGGGGGTTACCGGAACAAGATTCGATCTACGGTCGGCTCAGGAGGTTCAAGTTTTCCTGCAGTGGTTAGCTCAACAAAGTATCCTTTTAATAGTAATGCCAAAATAGGGCCACAACCATTGCATGCTCCAACATGCATAACCAACAAGGCATGATCACGCTTCAACGTGGTCACCCTTCTGACGGTACTGTATTTTACTTATACCTGCTCCTGCAAGTTAGTCATGACAAGCACACAATGCATGGTACGAGGGAACATGACATCACTACATGCATGCAAATTTTATTCGAACTCAACCTATGGATGACTTCATTTATTCTTGCAAACAATATAAACATGCAATCCACCATATCAAGTGTTCAAGATGCTTGCCTTGAGCATGCAGAAATATTGGGTGCACTCCAAAAGTTTGAAAAGTTTCTTCCCTCCATTTTTCCTATTTTGAAGATTATAGCAATTATCACATGATTCAAAAACAGTACTAAAAAGTTGTTTGGAAATTTTTGAAATAAATACTAAAATTAAACTAGATGAAAATTAGAAATAATAGAAAAGGAATCAACTCATTTGGAGTTAATATGAATTACTTAGGGAATTCCTAAGTTTGAAATAGATGATTAAATGGACTATTTAATTGCTCCAACAGAAACAAGGTTTAGGAAAAAAATGTTCACCTAGGCAGGAATAATAGAGAATGATTTTATCAGTCTACATAAATTTGAATCATCTAATTTGGATTTGAATTGGCTGCTGTGGAAATTATTAAGTCACTGGTTAAAAAGATAAAGGCAAAGCAACCTGACGGGCTGGACGCGCACCGGGCGAGGCCCAGCTAATCGACGCCTCTGGGCCAAGCCCAGAGACACAACCGCACGGGGCGAACCGGTGACTCACCGACAGGTGGGACCCACCTGTTGGGTTTGTCCTCTCCCTCGCGCGCGCGCCTGGACGAAAACAGGGGAGAAGCTCCGGCGACCGGTGCCGGTGATTGGAGGCGCCCTTTGGTGAGCTGAGCTCACCATCGAGCTCAGGAGGCTTGTGCGGTCCCACCGGTGGCCTGCATGGCCAATAGGGAGCCCTATCTCGCCGGCGATGAGGATCCCCGAAGGTCTCCGGCGGAGGCAAATTTGGGCGTTTCATCCACGGGCCATTTTCGGCGGAATTGACGATATTGAAGGATCCGCGGGTACTCCAGGAGGCCATTGGTGAAGAAAATGGGGAGGGGGAGGCACTGGAGAGGTGGGAATCATCGGGAAAGAGGCGGTGGCCGTGGCTATCAAAAATGATGAGGACGGCCATTTGCGGTCTACTGGACATTGCTGGAGGGATCGGGGGGAGGGGGGTGTGCTGCCGTGTGGCGAGGCAAGCTCGAGGTGGCCTTATATAGCCGTGCGACGTCAGTTCCGCGGGCTCCCGAGGATTGATACGGCGGGGCGGCCATTCATGGCGCCGTCGAGGCCGGTGAGGAAGCGTTGGGGTCAGCAGGGGTAGGTGTGGGCGGTGGCCATCCATAATAAGAGCGGGGGCGTGCTGGCAGCCTCTTGCTGGCACCAAGTGCCCTGGGCGGTGCCGTACCCGAGTGGATTGCAGCGGCGGCCATTGATGGCGAGCTCAGTCGGTGGCGAGGCCGGTGATGAGCGGTGGGGTAGGTGCGGACGGTGGCATCTCTCAGTAATGGCGGAGGTGCTTTGGCTAGCTCGGGAACGGCCAGGTGGCTTGGCCGGTGGGTGACAGCAACGGGCGCGCGTCGGTGGCGGCACTGGTCGGTGGAGGGCGGTGCCAGAGGCCGGCGCTAGCGGACAGGGGAAGTTGCGGGCGAGCTGCGGGGTGGCTGCAGGTGCTAGCTGGTAGTGGAGGGAGTCCGAGGAGGCAGCAGAGGGGAGTTGCAGGGGCTCGGGCATCGGCAATGCAATACGTATGCTCCGGCCATGCTCTGGCACGCACGCCAGGCGTTCGACAAAATGCCATGTCACTCCAGGGTGATCCGAATGGTCTGGTTCTTGGCAGGGTGGCAAAAATTGATCTGGTAGGAGTGATGGACATGTTGTTTTGGTCGGGTGCTCAAATTCCCATTGTAGTTTAGGAAGTGGAAAAATTTCTGTCATGCACACAAGGTGCTTGACGGAATGCTATGGCTACCTAGCAAGCTTTGTTGAGTGTGAAAATTCACAGGATGGTGTCTCCTTGGATGTAAAAGATGATGGTGAAGTTGGTTTGGCAAGAAAAGAAACTTGTCAGTGCAAGTTTTAGTGAAATTCATTTCTGGACAGAAACTTCAGAGGAATATTTGGTGAACTAAAAAGATTCCAATGGAGCTAAAATTTTGGACTTGAGGGTTTGGTTGGAAGGACTATAACTGGGAAAAATTTCAGAATTTTTGGAGTAAGAAAAATTAGGGTTGCAGTTGAAACTCAAAAATAAGACAGAAATGAAAGGAGGTTGTTTCACTCAAAATTTCCAAAAGACCAAGTTAGGTTTTTGCATAAAAGTGATATATAGGCATCACATGACCTCCCATAATTTTTTGTGGAACTTTAAAATAATTATTTAAAGTAGTTGTAGTGCAACAGAGGCATTTAAAATATTGAAATAGCTGTTAAAAGAATTGTTTTGAGGCAAATTTTATTCTGAAAATAATTCTTACTATTATTAAAATATGAATGAAAAGTTTTAAGAAAACTACGAGAGCCCACAACATTATTTCCAAAAAATTCTATATGGAGGGAAGAATTTTGAAATCAGAAAACAGAAAAGGTTCTGAAATTAAATAAAGACCTAGTATAATTCAAAATTTTATTTTTGGCCAAATTTTTACTTAGTAAAAACATGATTAAATTTTGGGGTGTTACACTTAGTAGATTGATCGGAAAAGATGACTTTGAGGTGGTTTCATACCCTACAACAATTTCATCTTATGTTCTCCGCTAGATAAGAACTTTGGAGTGATTCTTTGTCGCATGTTGAGGGATTGTTATATGATTCAATTATGTTAGCACTGTTGAGAGATTGCACTAGTGAAAGTATGAACCCTAGGCCTTGTTTCTAAGCATTGCAATGTTGTTTGTGCTCCATTTTATCACTTGCTACCTTGTTGTTTCTTTATTTTCATATTACAAAAACCTATATATACTATCCATACTACACTTCTATCACCATCTCTTCAGCGAACTAGTGCACCTATACAATTTACCATTGTATTGGGTGTGTTGTGGACACAAGAGATTTCTTGTATTTGGTTGCAGGGTTGTTTGAGAGAGACCATCTTCATCCTACTCCTCCCACGGATTGATAAACCTTAGGTCATCCACTTGAGAGAAAATTGTACTGTCCTACAAAACTCTGCGCTTGGAGGTCCAACATGAGTTTACAAGAATACGTTGTGTAGTACACATCATTGCTCTTGTGCTTCACTTATACTTGTTAGAGCACGACGGTGGTTATGTTTTATAGAAATGATTGCACTCTCATGCTTAACTTCAATATTTTTGAGAGTCTATTAATTAGTAGTTGGCAATATGCATGTGTTATAACACTAGTCCAAAAATGATAGGTATTCAAGGGGGGTATAATAAAAACTTTCACGTAGATCGCTAAATATGAAATGTATGGTTTAATTATATTGATCTCGTAATATGAAAGGACATTGGTTCATGATCATTTGTTCATAGAAATATCGGCATTAAAGCTTGTTATTAACTTCTCATATATGTGTTGGTCATGGCATGGTGGGGAGGTTTGAGCATTTTTATGTCTGAGATGAAATCCTTCGGTGTTGTCATAATCGGGGGTGCGCGATGGTTAACTCCTACCAACCTCCTCCCTAGGGGCATGCGAGTAGTACTTTGCTTCGAGGGCTAATGGGCTTCCACAATAAGTATATGAGTTCTTTATGACTAATGTGAGTCCATGGATTATACGCACTCCTACCTTTCCGCAATTTGCTAGCCTCTTCGGTACCATGCATTGCCATTTCTCACCTCGCGAGTTGCTACAAAATTCGCCAGTGCATCCAAACCCCGTGATATGATATGCTCTATCACACATATGCCTCCTTATATCTTCCTCAAAACAGCCACCATAACTACCTATTATGGCATTTCCATAGCCATTCCGAGATATATTGCCATGCAGCTTCCATCGTTCCGTCACATGACTTGTGTGTTCATCGTCATATTGATTTGCATGATCATATAGAGCTGACATGATATTTGTGGCACAACCACTGCTCATCATTATTATACATGTTATGTTAGATCATTGCACATCCTGGTACACTGCCAGAGGCATTCATACAGAGTCATCTTGTATAGTTTTTATCGAGTTGTAAGTAAATAAAAGTTTGATGACCATCACTATTAGAGCATTGTCCGAGTGAGGGAAGGAATATGGAGGCTATGATTCCCCCACAAGTTGGGATGAGACTCCAGACGAAAAAAATAGGAGAAAAAAGAGAGGCTAAAAAGAGCCCAACAAAAAAGTGACAGAAAAAGAGAGAAGGGGCAATGTTACTATCCTTTTACCACACTTGTGCTTCAGAGTAGCACCATGTTCTTCATATAAAGAGTCTCCTGAGTTATCACTTTCATATAGTAGTGGGAATTTTTTCATTATAGAACTTGGCTTGCATATTCCAATGATGGGCTTCCTCAAATGCCCGAGGTCTTCATGAGCAAGCAAGTTGGATGCACACCCACTGAGTTTCAGTTTGAGCTTTCATACACTTATAGCTCTTAGTGCATCTGTTGCATGACAATCCCTACTCCTTGCATTGATATCGATTGATGGGCCTCTCCATTGCCCGTTGATCCACCGAGTTGATGTGAGACTTTCTTCCTTTTTGACTTCCCTTATTGATGTCTACCACCGCATTCTATTCCACCTATGGTGTTATATCCATGTATCACGATCATGCATTGAGTGAGGTTGAAAATGCCGAAGCACGTTACAAGGATGATCCAATTGCCTGGTTTGACACTGGGGTGCTCATGATTTATATTTATGCGGTGAGGGCGAAGTCATGCCATGCTAACACGATAAAATGAGTTGGGATAACATTCGTTAAGGATCATATACGTTGAAAAATTAATTATTATGTTTCCTATATTCATGGTTATTATTATGTTGATATTATTACATCATTGTCTCTCATCATTTATACCATAAAGAGATTACATGATAAACATGCTAGGTAGCATTGAACATCAAAAATTCTATTTTTATCAGTTACCTACTCGAGGACGAGCAGGAATTAAGTATGGGGATGTCGATACATCTCCAACGTATCTATAATTTTTTATTGTTTCATACTATTATATTATCAATCTTGGATACTTTATATGCTTTAATATGCAATTTTATATCATTTTTTGGAACTAACCTATTAACCCAGTGCCTAGTGCCAGCTGTTGTTTTCTGCTTGTTTTTGGTTTTCCAGAAAATCAGTACCAAACAGAGTCCAAGCGCTACGAAACTTTTGACGGTTTTTTCTGGACAAAAGAGACCCTAGAAGCTTCGGGAGGAGACCAGGCGGCAAACGAGGAGACGACAAGGCAACAGGGCGTGCCCTGGGGGTAGGCGCGCCCTGATGCCTTGTGGGCCCCACGTGTCTCTGTCTGACCTAATTCCACTTCTATAAATTCTCAAATATTGGGACACCCCCAAAGAGCCACCCGAAACAATTTTTCCGCCGCCGCAAGCTTCTATTCTTTTGCAATCCCATCTGGAGGCCTTTTCAGGTACTCTACAGGAGGAATCGATCACGGAGGGATTCTACATCAACCCTGCTGCCCTACCGATGATGTGTGAGTAGTTCACCACAAACCTATGGGTCCATAGCTAGTAGCTAGATGGCTTCTTCTCTCTTTTTGATCTTCAATACAGTGTTCTCCATGATCTCCATGGAGTTCTATCCGATGTAATATTATTTTGCGGTGTGTTTGTTGGGATTCGATGAATTGTGGATTTATGATCAATTTATTCATTGAAAGTAATTGAGTCTTTTCTGAACTTTATTATGCATGATCATGATAGCTTTGTATTTCTCTCCTATCTATCTGTTTGGTTTGGCCAACTGGACTGATTTATCTTCAGTGGGAGAGGTGCTTTGTGGTGGGTTCAATCTTGCTGTGTCCTCACCTCATGACAAAAGGGGTAGCAAGGCACGTATTGTATTGTTTCCATTAAGGATAAAACGACGGGGTTTATTCATATTGCTTGAGTTTACTTTGTCTACATCATGTCATCTTGCTTAAGGCGTTACTCTGTTTGTTATGAACTTAATACCATAGATGCATGCTGGATAGCGTCGATTGGTGGAGTAACAGTAGTAGATGCAGGCAGGAGTTGGTCTACTTGTCATGGACGTGATGCCTATATATGTGATCATTGCCATGAATAGCATTATAACTATGCGCTTTTCTATCAATTGCCCAACAATAACTTGTTTACCCACCGTATGCTATTGTTTTGAGAGAGAAGCCTCTAGTGAAAACTATGGCCCCCGGGTCTATTTAATCATATTACTAAAACCAAAAATACCTTTCTGCAATTTATTTACTTTTCTTTTTATCTATCTACCACTATCAGAATTAATCCTCACGAGTAACGAGTTCAAGGGGATTGACAACCCTCTTGCCCACGTTGGGTGCAAGTGTTTGCTTTTGTGTGTGTAGGTGCTGACGACGAGAATTTGCATGGTTCTCCTATTGGTTCAATAACCTTGGTTCTCACTAAGGGAAATACTTATCCGCTACTATATTGCTTCATCCTTCCTCTTCGGGGAAAATCCCAATGCAGGTCGCAAGTAGCATTGGGTTCGACACTCTTACTTATCGAAAGGACTACGATTGATCCCCTATACTTGTGGGTCATCATTGGCTTAGGTGGTGGTTCAGGAAATGTCTAATCATCAGCATTTCTCAATATATTTAATAATTCATCAGCCTGTTCAATAGTTTGTTTCCTGAAAACACAACTAGCACAACTATCTAGGTAGTCTCTAGAAGCATCGGTTAGTCCATGATAAAAGATATCAAGTATTTCATTTTTAAGAGGATGATGATGCAAAGCATTTAATAATTGGAGAAGCCTTCCCCAAGCTTGAGGGAGATGCTCTTCCTCAAATTGCACAAAGTTATATATTTCATATAAGGCAGCTTGTTTCATATCAGCAGGATAATATTTTCCAGAGAAGTAATATATCATATCCTGGGGACTACGCACACAACCAGGAGCAAGAGTATTAAACCATTCTTTAGCATCACCCTTTAATGAGAAAGGAAACAACTTAAGAATATAGTAGTAACGAATCTTTTCCTCTTGAGAAAATAGGGTGGCTAGTCACTTAATTTAGTAAGATGTGACACAATAGTTTCAGATTCATAACCATGAAAAGGATCAGATTCTACCAAAGTAATAAGTTCAGGATCAATAGAGAATTCATAATCCTTATCAGTAACAAAGATAGGAGAGGTTGCAAACTTAGGATCACATTTCATTCTTTCTACCATAGCCTTTTCTTTCAGCTTACTTAATAATTTCTTAAGATCCTCTCTATCATTACAAGTAAGAAATTCCTTAGCAATCTCCCCATCCATAACATAACCCTCAGGTACTTTAGGCATTTCAAATCTAGTAGGAGAGTTAGGCATAGTAGGTGAATCATAATTTTCATCTATTTCATCATTCTCAAATTCTTTAGCTTTAGCAATCTGTTCATCAAGAAATTCACCTAGTGGCACAGTTTCATCACGCAAAGTACTAGCGTAATCATAAGTATCATTTATAATAGAAGTAGTATCATCAATTACTTGCAACATATCATATTGAATAGCAGGTGGTGGTGTCGCAAGTCTACTTAAAACAGAAGGTGAATCGAGTGCAGACCTAGATGGCAGTTCCTTACCTCCCCTCGTCTTAAAGGGTATGATCTTATGATCTTGGTCTTAGGGTCTTTCATATTCTTTATAGTGATGAATAGATATATAATTCCCAAGTGAACTCAGTAAATAAAGCTATTCTCCCCGACAACAGCGCTAGAAAAAGGTCTTGATAACCCACAAATACAGGGGATCGAGACAATCTTCGAGGGTAGTATTTCACCCAAATTTATTGATTCGACACAAGGGGAGCCAAAAAATATTTATGAGCCTTAGCAGTTGAGTTGCCAATTCAACCACATCTGGAAAGTAATTTCTCTGCAGCAAAGTGTTTAGTAGCACAGTAGTATGATAGTTTGATAGTAGTAGTAACAGTAGCAATGGTAACTGTCATGGGGAATTACCTACGTTTAAAACCGGCTCATGACGTTAAGACATCTCTGGACTTAAGCAGCCCTGATGAGTCATCTCTGGATTTAACCCGGCATTCTAACCCGGCAGATTGTGTAACCCGGCATTCTAACCCGGCAGATTGTGTAACCCGGCATCCTAACCTGGATCCTAACCCGGCATGATGAGTCCTGGAGATAAGAAGCCTGACGTAAGAAGCCCGTTGTAGGAAGCCCGTCGTAAGAAGCCCGTGGTAAGAAGCCCGCGATAAGAAGCCAGAATAGGTTAAGTCCTAATCCTACTAGGACTACATGTAAGCCGCTCCTTCAACTTATATAAGGAGGGGCAGGGCACCCCAAGAGGGACAAGTTTTAAGATAAACAGGGTTGAGACAGACAAGTCTCGAACAGATGTTTTGAGAGGTCTCAAGACAGATGATTTGATAGCTCTCGAGATGAGGCAGCGAAATAGCGCCCTTGTAATTGATACTTAAGCAATACAATAAGCAGGATGTAGGCTTTTACCTCCACAGTGAGGGGCCGAACTTGGATAAAACTTGCGTCACTCGATTCTGATCAACACCGACAAGCTACTACCTAGTTGTGATGGTCTAATGACTAAGTCCTCACACTAGGATATCTGTCGTGACAAAACCACGGCAGTTGGCGCCCACCATGGGGCCAGCGCACGGTGGTGTTGAGTTCTTGGAGGGATTTCTCTCAGGGATCGAGAAGCTTGCGATCAGCCAGAATCAAAATTCAATTGGTCTGATCTTCATCAGCAACGGCGGCAACCCATCGTACCAATGTCCGCAGGTGCGTCATCAACGTTGCACCATATGCAGGATGGAAAAAAGCACTATCTCCATGACGAGCAGTTGCAACAGCGATGAAATTAGAGTTGAACGGTCTGCACCACTGCGTCCAGACGATTTGTCAAAATCGGACTGAACCCGCCTTTAGAGGTCAAGATGGGGCGGAAATTTTTCGGCCACAGTACTTCGCATACCGCAAGCCGCCGAAATTACTACAAGCCCTATTCTCGTTTTTTGTTTTTGACAGAAGGAAAATAAGCACTGTCAGGGGGTTGCGTGTGATGCAGTGGTTGAAAGATCAATGAGGTTCAAACAACAGCGCTACAAGACAGGAAAGGAAAGAAAAGCAAGGCCTCACGCAGGGATTCTCTATTCCACGGGAAAGCTGGGCAGACTACAACAGCACCACAACCCGGAGGGAGACCCGGACGTGGATTGGTCAAACTTGCCACAACCCGGAAAGCCTCCCACGATCCGTCTCTGCCTCTGACCCCAATTCGTCGGCCGCCAAGGAGCCGCCTCCGCCGGCGAGTCGCCGTCGTCACCTCCAAACCGCCGTCACTGGGTCGCCGTCGTCATCTCCAAACAGCCACGCTGAGCCGCCCCGGCCAATAGCAGCCGCGTCTGCCGTTCGCCTCGTGCCACGGCCTCGGGCCAAGTCAACGGCCGCGGCCGCAACCCACCTCGTCGGGAGCCTTAGCCACTGCTGCGGCCTGCCTCCACCTCATCGAGCCGAGCCGCCCTGCCTCTGCTGTTGCGGCCCTCCGCCATCGTCGAGGATCCACCTCAGGTTGTTGCCTTGGGCCGCTGCTTCAAGATGCCCCCGACGGCCTCACTCGCAGTAGCGTCAGCCGCCACCTCTACCTGCACAGACTCAAGCCGCCCCACGGCCTCTGCCGCGAGCTCACCTCCACAGCCGCCGCTCGTGAGATGCTTCTCAAGCCACCGCCGTCTGAGTCGCCGCCATGGCTTCGCCACCACCTCTCGCCGCGGGCCAGCCGACTCAGCTTCAAGCTGCCTCGGCGCCCCCTACTGCCGCGCGTCCGCGCTATCCTACGCCACGCTGCTTCCGGCCGGCCCTGCGCGTCACCTGAGTAGCAGTCGCCGCCTCGTCACCTGCCGGCTCGTCGCAGCGGGCCAGTCACTGTGGCTGCTACCCCCTGGACCGCCCTCACCCTGGGCGTCAGCCGCCGCCCTGGCCTCCTCTGACCCGGCCGCGAGTCACCTCGTCAGCTTATCCTCGCCTTGCCGCGGCCCATCACCAAGCAGCCGCCATGACCCGCCGTGGGCGAGCCGCCCCCGCCTTGGAGCAGCTCCACGGCCGCCTGCCTCTGCGATTGCAGCCTCGCCAAGCTGCCATCGTTGAGCCGTCTCACCGACCTGCCGCTCACTTCCGCCATCGGGACCTCGGGCCGGTGTCATCAAGCTGCACCGGCCTCGTGCCGCCTTCGAGCGGCCCATCTCCTCACCCGCAACCGCGCCAAGCCACCGCGGTCGTGCCAACCTCGCTCCGCCGTCGAGCAGAATCGCTGAGCCGCCTTACAGAGCTGCCTCCGCCTTCACTTCAAGCCGTCTCGCGCCGGTCCCGCCTCCACTACTGTGAGTCGCCCAGCCGTCGACGGGTCTCTGCCTTGGCTGAGCCGCGGCTGCAGTCTTCGCCTCCGCCTCGAGCCAACTACGTTGTTCCGAGCCGCCGTCGACCTCTCTCGCACCTCAAGATGTCATTGCTCCGGCCTTATCACACCGCCTCTCCTCGTCGGCGGCGCCTGCAAGACGTCCACCTCCACTTTGAGCCGCCGGACTCCGCCTCCGTGGTGGTTTACCCCCGCCGCCGCGCCTCCTAGCTATCGAGTCGCCGTCGTCTTGCCTCACTCAACGCGGCCCCGCCTCAAGTTGCTGTTGCAGCCTGCCTTTGCCATCGTGGCCTCGTCAAGCCGCAGCGACCATGGCCGGCCGCCCCAAGCCGCCTTGGTTGTCATGCCACAAGCCGCCCTGTGGAAGAGGCCGAAGCGACAGCAATTATCTGCAGTTTTCAGAGGATATAAAAGCTCTGCTTCCAGTGTTCAGCTCCGTCCAAGTCTCGTCAATTAGAAGAGCTGGTAATGCTCTAAGCTCATGGACTAACAGCACTGGCAAGAACAAAAACCAGGAACTGATAGCGAATGTGCCTGATGAAATTCGTGAGCTGTAGCTCGCTGATTTTGTTCATAACTCTGAGAAAAGTTACTTAGTTTATCCTAAAAAAATTGATGCAATGGACTCATGCTATCTTGGATGCACTGAGGATATTCCAGAGCGCAATTTTTCGATTGAGGAGGGGGATCTGCAACCAGCAGGCAAAATCAATGAAGGATGCAATGGACCGAACGACGAGCCATACTCATCAAGAATTTGTTCCCGGCCGGCTCACTGTAGCTGGCGACTCATCTTTATAGTCGCTTCGTCGTCACGACTAGCTTGACATCCCACAAAAATACTAGGTGCTATCCGCCCTATTTATTTTATCAATACACTTTAAAATCCTCCGAAAACAATTATTTTGCGTTTAATATTTTTATTCACAGGACAATTGTTCCATGCTTATGGCGGACACGACAAGATCATCTGTCATCCAAATACATCACGGCAATATTCACTCCAAAGTGGCGTCATACCGCGGATACGGGGCACACGACAGTATCATTCTGCACTGACGTCTGTCCATGCCATGCCGCTCAATAGAAGCACCCAAGTTGCCGCCCTTGCGGACCGATCTACATCGGCATATCAGGGCCACACCCGCTCATACAAGCTGCCCAATGGACATGTGCAAGCCGCCGCCCCGCGGTCCGGTCTACTCCAACAACTATGGAACAAGTAATAATACATTGTCAACCTTCGCCTGCACCGGGTTGCCCAATGGATAGGCGCATTGACATGTTGTCCCTATAATCTGGTCTCCTTCAACACATTGAGAAAACAAGGAGCCAACCGCGGAAGAACCGTCCATGGCGAAGCCATATGACCCGGCCACCATTGAGCCAACAATTCAAACACCGACAGCAAAGAAACAGGAAAGAAAATGGCCCTGGAGGAGCCAGGAGAGTCGGACCAGGAGAAAATAATAAAGCATGGAAGGACATACGATGAGCATCACAAAGATCATCAACTTGCTACATTGCCTCCAGCTTCAATAAATTCTGGCCATCAGCTGTCAACATCACGGCCGGTTTATGCCACGGCCAAGTTTGACAAATGTCAAGCCGACTCCTCAAGTCATCTTAAGACTCGGGGGCTACACAGACATGACTTGGCAGAACTGGCAACCCCAGTCATTTAAGGGAAGCCAACCCGGTCCCGGAGGCTGCTGCCATTATCGGTGAAAAATTAAAGGTTGCCAAAGAGAGCTTGCTGCCATGATGCGCAGTTCAAACAAGTCCCAAGTTGTTGCAGGCAAGACATGAAGGAAATATGCCCTAGAGGCAATAATAAAGTTGTTATTTTATATTTCCTTATTCATGATAAAGGTTTATTATTCATGCTAGAATTGTATTGATCGGAAACTTAAATACATGTGTGAATACATAAACAAATACCGTGTCCCTAGTAAGCCTCTACTAGACTAGCTCGTTGATCAAAGATGGTTAAGGTTTCCTAACCATAGACATGTGTTATCATTTGATAATGGGATCACATCATTAGGAGAATGATGTGATGGACAAGACCCATCCGTTAGCCTAGCATAATGATCGTTCAGTTTATTGCTATTGCTTTCTTCATGTCAAATACATAT
Organism: Thinopyrum elongatum; assembly: GCA_011799875.1. Classification (NCBI taxonomy): domain Eukaryota; kingdom Viridiplantae; phylum Streptophyta; class Magnoliopsida; order Poales; family Poaceae; genus Thinopyrum; species Thinopyrum elongatum. The sequence continues at coordinate 524,117,889 of CM022299.1, forward strand.
TCCTTCGACTATGAGATTATGCAACTCCCGGATACCGGAGGAATACCTTGTATGCTATCAAACGTCGCAACGTAACTGGGTGATCATAAAGATGCTCTACAGGTATCTCCGAAGGTGTTTGTTGAGTTGGCATAGATCGAGATTAGGATTTGTCACTCCGAGTATCGGAGAGGTATCTCTGGGCCCTCTCGGTAATACACATCATAAGCTTGCAAGCAAATGACTAAGGAGTTAGTTACGAGATGATGTATTATGGAACAAGTAAAGAGACTTGCCGGTAATGAGATTGAACTAGGTATGAAGATACCGACGATCGAATCTCGGGCAAGTAACATACCGATGGACAAAGGGAATTACGTATGTTGTCATTACGGTTCGACCGATAAAGATCTTCGTAGAATATGTAGGACCCAATATGGGCATCCAGGTTCCGCTATTGGTTATTGACTGGAGAGGTGTCTCGGTCATGTCTACATAGTTCTCGAACCCGTAGGGTCCGCACGCTTAACGTTTGTTGACGATATAGTATTATATGAGTTATATGATTTGGTGACCGAATGTTGTTCGGAGTCTCGGATGAGATCATGGACATGACGAGGAGTCTCGAAATGGTCGAGAGGTAAAGATTGATATATAGAACGATGGTATTCGGACACCCGAATAGTTTCGGAGTGCTCCGGGTAGTCATCGGATCACCGGAAGGGGTTCTGGGAGGCCCCGGGAGGTCTATGGGCCTAATGGGCTAAGGAGAGGCACACACCAGTGATACGTCTCCATTGTATCTATAATTTTTGATTGTTTCATGCCAATATTCTACAACTTTCATATACTTTTGACAACTTTTTATATTATTTTTGGGACTAACATATTGATCCAGTGCCCAGTGCCAGTTCCTGTTTGTTGCATGTTTTTTGTTTCGCAGAAAATCCATATCAAACGGAGTCCAAACACGATAAAAACTTACGAAGATTTTTTTTGTAATATATGTGATTTTTGGGAAAAAGAATCAACGCGAGACGATGCCCGAGGGGGCCACAAGGTAGGGGGTGCACCTGGGACCCTTGTGGTGACCCTGTAAGGTGGTTGGTGCCCTTCTTTGGCCGCAAGAAAGCTAATATCCGGATAAAAATCGTGTTAAAATTTTAGCCGAATCAGAGTTACGGATCTCCGGGAATTTAAGAAACGGTGAAAGGCCAGAATCTGAGAGCGCAGAAACAGAAGGAAACAGAGAGAGAGATCCAATCTCGGAGGGGCTCCTGCCCCTCCGCCGCCATGGAGGCCATGGACCAAAGGGGAAACCCTTCTCCCATCTAGGGGGGAGGCTAAGGAAGAAGAAGAAGGAGGGGGGCTCTCTCCCCCTCTCTCCCGGTGGTGCCGGAACGCCGCCGGGGCCATCATCGTGACGGCGATCTACACCAACAACTTCGCCGCCGTCATCACCAACTCTATCCCCCTCTATGCAGCGGCATAACACCTTTTCTCCCCGCTGTAATCTCTACTTAAACATGGTGATCAACGCTATATATTATTTTCCAATGATGTATGGCTATCTTATGATGTTTGAGTAGATCGGTTTTGTCCTATGGGTTCATTGATGATCGTGATTGGTTTGAGTTGCATATTTTATTATTGGTGTTGTCCTATGGTGCTCTCCATGTCGCGCAAGCATGAGGGATCTCTGCTGTAGGGTTTGCAATATGTTCATGGTTTTCTTATTGTCTGTGTTGTGTGAGTGATAGAAACACAAACACGGATAAGTGGGTTATGGCGTATGGGAATAAAGAGGACTTGATACTTTAATGCTATGGTTGGGTTTTACCTTAATGATCTTTAGTAGTTACGGATGTTTGCTAGAGTTCCAATCATAAGTGCATATGATCCAAGAAGAGAAAGTATGTTAGCTTATGCCTCTCCCTCATATAAAATTCAATAATGATTACCGGTCTAGTTATCGATTGCCTAGGGACAAATAACTTTCTTGTGACAAAAAGCTCTCTACTAAAACTAACTTAGTTATTTCTTTATCTAAACAGCCCCTAGTTTTTATTTACGTGCTCTTTATTATCTTGCAAACCTATCCTACAACACCTACAAAGTGCTTCTAGTTTCATACTTGTTCTAGGTAAAGCGTGCGTAGAGTTGTATCGGTGGTCGATAGAACTTGAGGGAATATTTGTTCTACCTTTAGCTCCTCATTGGGTTCGACACTCTTACTTATCGAAAGAGACTACAACTGATCCCCTATACTTGTGGGTTATCAAGACCTTTTTCTGGCGCCGTTACCAGGGAGCAATAGCGTGGGGTGAATACTCTCGTGTGTACTTGTTTGCTTTATCACTAAGTAGATTTTATTGGCTGTTCTAAGTTGTTCTCTATCTTTAGTTATGGATATGGAACATGAAATACCAAAAAAATTAGTGTACTTGCTACTCATGGAGATGGGGAACCTCCTAAAACCCTCGATGCTTGTTATGTGAAAGATATTATGCACTACTTTAATAATCCTGAGAAAACCCCATTCAATTATATAATGGGAGACACGTTGGATCAACGTGAATACTTTAGGGGTTATCGCTTGACTCAAAAAGGGAAACTATTATGGGATCAAATTCATATGTTGCATTGGTATGCTCGGGAACTATGCTTGAGATATGATTATACTTGTTGCTCTAGGATGAAGGCTCCACACCTTCCCTTTTCATGTAAATTTAATGATAATCAAACCTTGGCTTCTTATGCTAATGGTATTTATGATTACTATGATGTGGAACGAATAGAAGAATTTGTTGCTTTTAAGGGTGCTTATGAAATTGAATCTTTGTTTGAAAAGTATGAAGCTTTTGATGATGATGTTTATAGGCCTGAAAATTTTGCTATACTTAAATATTGCTATGAGAATTATGAATACAATGCCGATATTGATGCATTTATTGAGAAAGTCTTCGCTGTCCAAGAAGAGACTAATATTTTGCAGGAAACTATGGAAGAAGAAATTGATGACATTGTGAGCTCATTGGATGAAAAAGATGAGGAGAAGAGCGAAGAACAAAAGGAGGAAGAGTGGATTGATCACCCGTGCCCACCTTCTAATGAGAGTAACTCTTTATCCCATACATTGTTTAATTTCCCTTCGTGATTACCGAAGGATGAATGCTATGATGATTGCTATGATCCCTTGGATTTGTTTGAAATATCCCTTTTTGATGAAATTGATGCTTGCTATGCTTGTGGCCAAGATGCCAATTTGAATGATGATTATGGAGATGAACTTTCTATAGTTCATTATGTTAAAAATGAAATTGTTTCTATTGCACCCACACATGATAGTCCTATTATCTTTTTGAATTCTCCCAACTACACTATATCGGAGAAGTTTGCACTTATTAAGGATTATATTGATGGGTTGCGTTTTACTACTACACATGATGATTTTGATAGATGTAATATGCATGTGCTTTCTGCTCCTACTTGCAATTATTATGAGAGAGGAACTACGTCTCCACCTCTCTATGTTTCCAATGCAATAAAATTGCAAGAAACTGTTTATACTATGCATTGGCCTTTACTTTGTGTGCATGAATTGTTCTTTTAAGACATGCCGATGCATAGGAAGAGAGTTAGACTTCGTCATTGCATGATATATGTTACTTTGTGCTCACTACTAAATTACAAATCATTGTTAATTAAAATTGGCTTTGATATACCTTGGGATCCGGGTGGATCAATTACTTGAGCACTATATGCCTAGCTTAATGGCTTTAAAGAAAGCGCTGCCAGGGAGACAACCCAGAAGTTTTAGAGAGTCATTTTATTCTGTTGAGTGCTTTTATAAAGTTTAAAACAAAAAAATAAAGTGGGGAACCTAAAACTTTTCAAAAAGAAAAGTGAAAATAAGAAGGACGAGCACCGCTGAAGTGGGGGAGCTCCTTGAACTTTGTTCACGCCCATGGAAACTTTGCAAATCTTGAACTACAGAAACTTTTTAACAAAATTAATTATCCCCTTGTATAAATCCATTGTATTATAAAAAATAATGTGCCAAGATTTGCCTTTAGGATGATTAGATTGCTTGTTTGGTATGTGCGGTGCAAAAACAGAAACTTTGGCTGTAGTGCGTGATTTTACATTTTTTTACTGGAAAGTCAAACGCTTATGAAACTTTTTGAACAGTACTTCTATACAAATTGTTTATTTTTTCCTAATTTTTCAGATTTTTTAGAGTTACAAAAGTATGGTAGATTTTTAGATTGCTACAGACTGACCTGTTTTTGACAGATTCTGTTTTTGATGCATTGTTTTGCTCGTTTTGATGAAACTATCAATTGTATCGGTGGTATAAGCCATGGAAAAGTTATAATACAGTAGCTACAATGCAAAAATAAAATATGAATGAGTTTGCAACAGTACTTAAAGTGGTAATTTGTTTTATTATACTAACGGATCTCACGAGGGTTTTGTTAAGTTTTGTGTGATTGAAGTTTTCAAGTTTTGGGTGAGATCATGATGGATGAAGGAGTAAGGAGTGGCAAGAGCCTAAGCTTGGGGATGCCCGAGGCACCCCAAGGTAATATTCAAGGACTCCCAAGCAGCTAAGCTTGGGGATGCCCCGGAAGGCATCCCCTCTTTCTTCTAACGATCATCGGTAATTTTACTTGGAGCTATATTTTTATTCGTCACATGATATGCGTAAATCTTGAAGCGTCGTGTGCTTTTTATTTTTATTTTAATAATGCACCATGCTGGTATGAGATAGTCCTTGGTTGATTTATAGAATGCTTCATGCACTTCACTTATATCTTTTGAGTATGGCTTTATAGAATGCTTCATGTGCTTCTCTTATATCTTTTGAACTTTGGATTGCCTGTTTCTCTTCACATGGAAAACCGCCATTTGTAGAATGATCTTTTGCTTCACTTATATTTGTTAGAGCATGGGCATATCTTTTGTATAAATAATTAAACTCTCATGCTTCACTTATATCTATTTAGAGAGTAATCAGGAATTGGTCATTCACATGATTGGTCATAAAATCCTACATAAAACTTGTAGATCACTGAATATGATATGTTTGATTCCTTGCAATAGTTTTGCGATATAAAGATGGTGATATTAGAGTCATGCTAGTGAGTAATTATGGACTGGTAGAAATACTTGTGTTAAGGTTTGTGATTCCCGAAGCATGCACGTATGGTGAACCGTTATGTGATGAAATCAGAGCATGCTTTATTTTTTGATTGTCTTCCTTATGAGTGGCGGCCGGGGACGAGCGATGGTCTTTTCCTACCAATCTATCCCCCTAGGAGCATGCGCGTAGTACTTTGTTTTGATAGCTAATAGACTTTTGCAATAAGTATGTGAGTTCTTTATGACTAATGTTGAGTCCATGGATTATACGCACTCTCACCCTTCCATCATTGCTAGCCTCTTCGGTACCGTGCATTGCCCTTTCTCACCTCGAGAGTTGGTGCAAACTTCGCTGGTGCATCCAAACCTCGTGATACGATACGCTCTATCACACATAAGCCTCCTTATATCTTCCTCAAAACAGCCACCATACCTACCTATCATGGCATTTCCATAGCCATTCTGAGATATATTGCCATGCAACTTCCATCATCATCATATACATGACTTGAGCATTCATTGTCATATTGCTTTGCATGATCGTAAGATAGCTAGCATGATATTTTCATGGCTTATCCGTTTTTTCATATCTTTGTTATGCTAGATCATTGCACATCCTGGTACACTGCCAAAGGCATTCATATAGAGTCATATTATGTTCCAGTATCAAGTTGTAATATCGAGTTGTAAGTAAATAAAAGTGTGATGATCATCATTATTAGAGCATTGCCCCAGTGAGAAAAGGATGATGGAGACTGTGATTCCCCCACAAGTCGAGATGAGACTCCGGACGAAAAATAAAATAAAATAAAAAAAGAGGCCAAAAAAAAGGAGAGCCCAACAAAAAAAAGAGAAAAAACAAAAAAAGAGAAAAAGAGAGAAGGGGCAATGTTACTATCCTTTTACCACACTTGTGCTTCAGAGTAGCACCATGTTCTTCATATAGAGAGTCTCTTGAGTTATCACTTTCATATACTAGTGGGAATTTTCATTATAGAACTTGGCTTGTATATTCCGATGATGGGCTTCCTCAAATGCCCGAGGTCTTCATGAGCAAGCAAGTTGGATGCACACCCACTTAGTTTTCAGTTTGAGCTTTCATACACTTATAGCTCTAGTGCATCCGTTGCATGGCAATCCCTACTCACTTGCATCGATATCGATTGATGGGCATCTCCATAGCCCATTAATTTGCCTAGTTGATGTGAGACTTACTCCTTTTTGTCTTCTCCACACAACCTCCACCATCATATTCTATTCCACCTATAGTGCTATATCCATGGCTCACGCTCATGTATTGCGTGAAAGTTGAAAAAGCTTGAGAACATTAAAAGTATGAAACAATTGCTTGGCTTGTCATCGGGGTTGTGCATGATGAAATACTTTGTGTGATGAAGATGGAGCATAGCCAGACTATATGATTTTGTAGCGATAACTTTCTTTGGCCATGTTATTTTGAGAAGACATGATTGCTTTATTAGTATGCTTGAAGTATTAGTGTCTTTATGTCAAATTATAGACTATTGCTTTGAATCACTCGTATCTCAATATTCATGCCATGATTAGATTATATGATCAAGATTATGCTAGGTAGCATTCCACATCAAAAATTATCTTTTTTATCATTTACCTACTCGAGGACGAGCAGGAATTAAGCTTGGGGATGCTGATACGTCTCTGTCGTATCTATAATTTTTGATTGTTTCATGCCAATATTCTACAACTTTCATATACTTTTGGCAACTTTTTATATTATTTTTGGGACTAACATATTGATCCAGTGCCCAATGCCAGTTCCTGTTTGTTGCATGTTTTTTGTTTCATAGAAAATTCATATCAAACGGAGTCCAAACGCGATAAAAACTTACGGAGATTTTTTTTGGAATATATGTGATTTTTGGGAAAAAGAATCAACGCGAGACGATGCCCGAGGGGGCCACAAGGCAGGGGGCGCGCCCCAGGGGGTAGGGCGCACCTGGGACCCTTGTGGTCACCTCGTAAGGCGGTTGGTGCCCTTCTTCGGCCGCAAGAAAGCTAATATCCAGATAAAAATCGTGTTAAAATTTCAGCCCAATCGGAGTTACGGATCTCCGAAAATTTAAGAAACGGTGAAAGGCCAGAATCTAAGAGCACAGAAACAGAAGAAAACAGAGAGAGAGATCCAATCTCGGAGGGGCTCCCGCCCCTCCGCCGCCATGGAGGCCATGGACCAGAGGGGAAACCCTTCTCCCATCTAGGAGGGAAGCCAAGGAAGAATAAGGAGGGGGGCTCTCTCCCCCTCTCTCCCGGTGGCGCCGGAACGCCGCCGGGGCCATCATCGTGACGGCGATCTACACCAACAACTTCGCCGCCGTCATCACCAACTCTCTCCCCCTCTATGCAGCGGTGTAACACCTCTTCTCCCGGCTGTAATCTCTACTTAAACATGGTGCTCAATGCTATATATTATTTCCCAATGATGTATGGCTATCCTATGATGTTTGAGTAGATCAGTTTTGTCCTATGGGTTCATTGATGATCGTGATTGGTTTGAGTTGCATGTTTTATTATTGGTGCTGTCCTATGGTGCTCTCCGTGTCGCGCAAGCGTGAGGGATCTCCGCTGTAGGGTTTGCAATATGTTCGTGGTTTGCTTATTGTCTGCGTTGCGTGAGTGATAGAAACACAAACACGGATAAGTGGGTTATGGCGTATGGGAATAAAGAGGACTTGATACTTTAATGCTATGGTTGGGTTTTACCTTAATGATCTTTAGTAGTTACGGATGTTTGCTAGAGTTCCAATCATAAGTGCATATGATCCAAGAAGAGAAAGTATGTTAGCTTATGCCTCTCCCTCGTATAAAATTGCAATAATGATTACAGGTCTAGTTATCGATTGCCTAGGGACAAATAACTTTCTTGTGACAAAAAGCTCTCTACTAAAACTAACTTAGTTATTTCTTTATCTAAACAGCCCCTAGTTTTTATTTACGTGCTCTTTATTATCTTGCAAACCTATCCTACAACACCTACAAAGTACTTCTAGTTTCATACTTGTTCTAGGTAAAGCGAACGTTAAGCGTGCGTAGACTTGTATCGGTGGTCGATAGAACTTGAGGGAATATTTGTTCTACCTTTAGCTCCTCGTTGGGTTCGACACTCTTACTTATCGAAAGAGGCTACAACTGATCCCCTATACTTGTGGGTTATCAACCAGCCCACAGAGGAGCTGGCGCGCCCTCTCCCTGGCTGCCGGCCCTAGAAGAAGGAAAGGAGGGGGCGCCACCTCCTCCTACCTTTCCCTCCTTGTGGGAGAAAGGAAGGGGGGCGCCACCTCCTCCTTCCTTCCCCTTGGCGCCAAAAGAAGGAAGGGGGGCGGCCTAGGGCAGGAGCCCAAGTAGGATTCAGACCTACTTGGGGCGCCCCTTGGCCTCTCCCCTCTCCCTCCCACCTATATATATGAGGGAGGGGGGCGCCTAGCACAACACAACATTGTCTTAGCCGTGTGCGGTGCCCCCTCCACCGTTTACTCCCCCGGTCATATTTTCATAGTGCTTAGGCGAAGCCCTGCGGAGATAGCTTCACCATCACCGTCACCACGCCGTCGTGCTGCCGGAACTCATCCACTACCTCGCCATCTTGCTGGATCAATAAGGCGGAGGACGTCACCGAGCTGAACGTGTGCTGAACGCGGAGGTGTCGTATGTTCGATACTCGATCGGTTGGATCGCGAAGAAAGTTTGACTACATCAACCGCGTTGTCAAAAGCTTTCGCTTACGGTCTACGAGGGTACGTAGACACACTCTCCCCCTCTCGTTGCTATGCATCTCCATGGATAGATCTTGCGTGTGCGTAGAATTTTTTTTGTTTTCCATGCAACGTTTCCCAACAGTGGCATCATGAGCTAGGTCTATGCGTAGATGATATGCACGAGTAGAACACAAAGAGTTGTGGGCGGTGAGGTTCATACTGCTTACCACCAACGTCTTATTTTGATTCGGTGCCATTGTGGGATGAAGCGGCCCGGACCAACCTTACATGTCCACGCACATGAGACCGGTTCCACCGACTGACATGCAACTTGTTTTGCATAAAGGTGGCTAGCGGGTGTCTGTTTCTCCTACTTTAGTTGAATCGAATTTGACTACGGCCGATCCTTGAAGAAGGTTAAAACAGCAAACTTGATAATCACCGTTGTGGTTTTGCGTAGGTAAGAACGGTTCTTGCTAGTTTCCCGTAGCAGCCACGTAAAACTTGCAACAACAAAGTAGAGGAGGTCTAACTTGTTTTTGCAGGGTATGTTGTGATGTGATATGGTCAAGACGTGATGTGATATACGTTGTTGTATGAGATGATCATGTTTTGTAATATCGACAACCGGCAGGAGCCTTAGGGTTGTCTCTTAATTATTGTATGATATGCAAGCGCCATGTAATTGCTTTACTTTATCGCTATGCGTTAGCAATAGTTGTAGAAGCAATAGTTGGCGAGATGATCCAGATGCTATGATGGAGATCAAGGTGTCAAGCCGGTGACGATGGAGATCATGACGATGCTTTGGAGATGGAGATCAAAAGCACAAGATGATGATGGCCATATCATGTCACATATTTTGATTGCATGTGATGTTTATCCTTTATGCATCTTATTTTGCTTAGAACGACGGTAGCATTATAAGATGATCCCTTCACTAAATTTCAAGATAAAAGTGTTCTCCCCGAGTATGCACCGTTGCCAAAGTTCGTCGTTTCGAAGCACCTCGTGATGATTGGGTGTGATAGACTCTACGTTCACATACAATGGGTGTAAGCCAGATTTACACACGCGGAATACTTGGGTTAAACTTGATGAGCCTAGCATGTACAGACATGGTCTCGGAACACTGGAGACTGAAAGGTCGAACGTGAGTCATATAGTAGATATGATCAACATAGAGATGTTCACCATTGATGACTACCCCATCTCACGTGATGATCGGACATGGGTTAGTTGATTTGGATCACGTATCACTTAGATAACTTGAGGGATGTTTATTTAAGTGGGAGTTCATTAGTAATTTGATTAACTGAACTTAGTCTTAATAGTTTTGCATATCTATGTTGTAGATCAATAGCTCGCGATATAGCTCCCCTATTTTTGATACGTTCCTAGAGAAAACTAAGTTAAAAGATGATGGTAGCAATAAAGCGGACTGGGTCTGTGATCTGAGGATTATCCTCATTGCTGCACAGAAGAATTATGTCCTTGATGCACCGCTAGGTGACAGACCTATTGCAGGAGCAGATGCAGACGTTATGAATGTTTGGCAAGCTCGATATGATGACTACTTAATAGTTTAGTGCGCCATGCTTTACGGCTTAGAACCGGGACTTAAAAAATGTTTTGAATGCCACAGAGCATATAAGATGTTCCAAGAGCTGTAATTAGTATTTAAGACTCATGCCCGTGTCGAGAGGTATGAGACCTCTGACAAGTAATTTGCCTACAAGATGGTGGAGAATAGCTCAGCCAGTGAGCATGTGCTCAGAATGTCTAGGTACTACAATCGCTTGAATCAAGTGGGAGTTAATCTTCCAGATAAGATAGTGATTGACAGAGTTCTCTAGTCACTATCACCAAGCTACTAGAGCTTCATGATGAACTATAATATGTAAGGGATGACGAAAACAATTCCCGAGCTCTTCGCGATGCTGAAATCAGCGAAGGTAGAAATCAAGAAAGAGCATCAAGTGTTGATGGTTAACAAGACCACTAGTTTCAAAAAAAAGGGCAAGGGAAAGAAAGGGAACTTCAAGAAGAATGGCAAGCAAGTTGCCACTCCCGGGAAGAAGCCTAAATCTGGACCCAAGCCTGAAACTCAGTGCTTCTACTGCAAAGGGAATGGTCACTGGAAGCGGAACTGCCTCAAATACTTGGCGGATAAGAAGGATGGCAAAATGAACAAAGGTATATTTGATATACATGTTATTGATGTGTACCTTGCTAGTATTCGTAGTAGCCCCTGGGTATTTGATACCGGTTTAGTTGCTAAGATTAGTAACTCGAAATAGGAGTTACAGAATAAACGGAGACTAGTTAAGGGAGAGGTGACGATGTGTGCTGGAAGTGTTTCCAAAATTGATATGATCACCATCGCACACTCCCTCTACCTTCGGGATTAGTGTTGAGCTTGAATAAATGTTATTTGGTGTTTGCGTTGAGCATGAACAAGATTAGATCGTGTTTACTGCAATACGGTTATTCATTTAAGTCAGAGAATAATTGTTGTTCTATTTACATGAATAAAACCTTCTATGGTCATACACCCAATGTGAATGGTTTATTGAATCTCGATCGTAGTGATACATATATTCATAATATTGATGCCAAAAGATGCAAAGTTGATAATGATAGTGCAACATACTTGTGGCACTACCGTTTAGGTCATATTGGTGTAAAGCGCATGAAGAAACTCCATGCGGATGGAATTTTGGAATCACTTGATTATGAATCATTTGATACTTGCGAACCATGCCTCATGGGCAAGGTGACTAAAACTCTGTTCTCCGGAACAATGGAGCGAGCTAATGACTTATTGGAAATAATACATACCAATGTATGCAGTCCGATGAGTGTTGAGGCACGCGACGGGTATCGTTATTTTCTAACATTTACAGATGATTTGAGTAGATATAGGTATATCTACTTGATGAAACACAAATCTGAAAACATTTGAAAAGTTCAAAGAATTTCAGAGTGAAGTAGAGAATCATCGTAACAAGAAAATAAAGTTTCTACGGTCTGATCGTGGAGGTGAATATTTGAGTTACGAGTTTGGCCTTCATTTAAAACAATGTGGAATTATTTCACAACTCACGCCACCTGGAACACCACAGCGTAATGGTGTGTCCGAACGTCGTAACCATACTTTATTAGATATGGTGCATTCTATGATGTCTCTTACCGATTTGCCTTTATCATTTTGGGGTTATGCATTAGAGACAGCCGCATTCACGTTAAATAGGGCACCGTCTAAATCCGTTGAGATGACACCGTATGAGCTATGGTTTGGCAAGAAACCTAAGTTGTCATTTCTTAAAGTTTGGGGATGCGATGCTAATGTCAAACAGCTTCAGCCTGATAAGCTCGAACCCAAAGCGGAGAAGTGCGTCTTCATAGGATACCCTAAAGAGACCATTGGGTATACCTTCTACCACATATCCGAAGGCAAGATTTTTGTTGCCAAGAATGGGTCCTTTCTATAGAAGGAGTTTCTCTCGAAAGAAGTGAGTGGGAGGAAAGTAGAACTTGATGAGGTAGTTGTACCTTCTCTCAAATTGGAAAGTAGCACACCAGGGAAAAACGTTTCCGTGATGCCTACACCAACTAGAGAGGAAGCTAATGATGATGATCATGAAACTTCAGATCAAGTTGCTACTGAACTTCGTAGGTCGATCAGAACACGTTCCGCACTAGAGTGGTATGGTAATCCTGTCCTGGAAGTCATGTTATTAGACCATGGCGAACCTACGAACTATGAAGAAGCTATGATGAGCCCAGATTCCGATAAATGGCTTGAGGCCATGAAATCTGAGATAGGATCCATGTATGAGGACAAAGTGTGGACTTTTGTGGACTTGCCTGATGATCGGCAGGCCATTGAAAATAAATGGATCTTCAAGAGGAAGACGGACGCTAATGGTAATATCACTGTCTACAAAGCTCGACTTGTCGCGAAAGGTTTTTGACAAGTTCAAGGGGTTGACTACGATGAGACTTTCTCACCCGTAGCGATGCTTAAGTCTGTCCGAATCATGTTAGCAATTGCCGCATTTTATGATTATGAAATTTGGCAAATGGACGTCAAAACTGCATTCCTTAATGGATTTATTAAGGAAGAGTTGTATATGATGCAACCAGAAGGTTTTGTCGATCCTAAGGGTGCTAACAAAGTGTGCAAGCTCCAGCGATCCATCTATGGACTAGTGCAAGCATCTCGGAGTTGGAATATACGCTTTGATGAGGTGATCAAAGCATATGGTTTTATACAGACTTACGGTGAAGCCTGTATTTACAAGAAAGTGAGTGGGAGCTCTGTAGCATTTCTGATATTATATGTGGATGACATATTATTGATTGAAAATGATATAGAATTTCTGGATAGCATAAAAGGATACTTGAATAAGAATTTTTTAATGAAAGACCTCGGTGAAGCTGCTTATATTTTGGGCATCAAGATCTATAGGGATAGATCGAGACGCTTAATAGGACTTTCACAAAGCACATACCTTGGCAAAGTTTTGAAGAAGTTCAAAATGGACCAGTCTAAGAAAGGGTTCTTATCTGTGTTGCAAGGTGTGAAGTTGAGTAAGACTCAAAGCCTGACCACTGCAGAAGATAGAGAGAGAATGAAAGTCATTCACTATGCCTCAGCCATAGGTTCTATAAAGTATGCCATGCTGTGTACCAGACCTATTGTGTGCCTTGCCATGAGTTTGGCAAGGGGGTACAATGGTGATCTAGGAGTAGATCACTGGACAGCGGTCAAAATTATCCTTAGTTACCTAAGAAGGACTAAGGAGATATTTCTCGGTTATGGAGGTGATAAAGAGTTCGTCGTAAAGGGTTATGTCGATGCAAGCTTTAACACCGATTCGGATGAATCTGAGTCTCGATCTGGATACATATTGAAAGTGGGAGCAATTAGCTAGAGTAGCTCCATACAGAGCATTGTAGACATAGAAATTTGCAAAATACATACGGATCTGAATGTCGCAGACCCGTTGACTAAACTTCTCTCACAAGCAAAACATGATCACACCTTAGTACTCTTTGGGTGTTATTCACATGGCGATGTGAACTAGATTGGTGACTCTAGTAAACTCTTTGGGTGTTGATCACATGGCGATGTGAACTATGGGTGTTAATCACATGGATATGTGAACTAGATTATTGACTCTAGTGCAAGTGGGAGACTGAAGGAAATATGCCCTAGAGACAATAATAAAGTTGTTATTTTATATTTCCTTATTCATGATAAAGGTTTATTATTCATGCTAGAATTGTATTGATCGGAAACATAAATACATGTGTGAATACATAAACAAATACCGTGTCCCTAGTAAGCCTCTACTAGACTAGCTCGTTGATCAAAGATGGTTAAGGTTTCCTAACCATAGACATGTGTTGTCATTTGATAACGGGATCACATCATTAGGAGAATTATGTGATGGACAAGACCCATCCGTTAGCCTAGCATAATGATCGTTCAAATTATTGCTATTGCTTTCTTCGCGTCAAATACATATTCCTTCGACTATGAGATTATGCAACTCCCAGATACCGGAGGAATACCTTGTGTGCTATCAAACATCACAACATAACTGGGTGATCATAAAGATGCTCTACAGGTATCTCCGAAGGTGTTTGTTGAGTTGGCATAGATCGAGATTAGGATTTGTCACTCCGGGTATCAGAGAGGTATCTCTGGGCCCTCTCGGTAATACACATCATTGATACGTCTCCAACGTATCTATAATTTATGAAGTATTCATGCCATGTTTACAAAAATTCTATATGATTTTGGTATGATTTGATTAGAACTAACCCGGACTGACGCTGTTTTCAGCAGAACTACCGTGGTGTCGTTTTTGGTGCAGAAATAAAAGTTCTAGAAATGGGCTGAAAATTTACGGAGAATATTTTTGGAAAATATAAAAAATACTGGAACGAAAAGCTATCAGAGAGGAGTCCCGAGGCAACCACAAGGGTGGAGGGTGCACCCCCCCCCTAGGGCACGCCCCCTGCCTTGTCGTCGCCTCGTGGGCCCCCTTGACTTGTCCCCGACGCCAACACCTCCTATAAATACCAAAACCTCCAGAAATAAACCTAGATCGGGAGTTCCGCCGCCGCAAGCCTCTGTAGCCACGAAAAACCAATCGGGAGCCCGTTCCGGCACCCTGCCGGAGGGGGAAACCATCACCGGTGGCCATCTTCATCATCCCGGCGGTCACCATGACGAGGAGGGAGTAGTTCACCCTTGGGGCTGAGGGTATGTACCAGTAGCTATGTGTTTGATCTCTCTCTCTCTCTCGTGTTCTTGATTTGGCACGATCTTGATGTACCGTGAGCTTTGTTATTATAGTTGGATCATATGGTGTTTCTTCCCTCTCTATCTCTTGTTGTGATGAATTGAGTCTTTCTCTTTGAGGTTTTGTTATGTTGGATTGAGTATTGGATTTGAGAACACTTGATGTATGTCTTGCGATGGGATATCTGTGGTGACAATGGGATGTTCTATTGATTCACTTGATGTATGTTTTGGCACTCAACTCGCGGATTCCCGAGGTGACATTGGGGTAATCTATGCATAGGGGTTGATGCACGTTTTCGTCCTACGTTCTCCGATAGAAACTTTGGAGTGACTCTTTGTTGCACGTTGAGGGATTGTTATGTGATCCAATTATGTTATCATTGTTGAGAGAACTTGCACTAGTGAAAGTATGAACCCTAGGCCTTGTTTTCAAGCATTGCAATACCGTTTTTGCTCACTTTTGTTACTTGCTACCTTGCTGTTTTTATATTTTCAGATTACAAAAACCTATATCTACTATCCATATTGCACTTGTATCACCATCTCTTTGCCAAACTACTGCACCTATACAATTTACCATTGTATTGGGTGTGTTGGGGACACAAGAGACTTTTTGTTATTTGGTTGCAGGGTTGTTTGAGAGAGACCATCTTCATCCTACGCCTCCCACGGATTGATAAACCTTAGGTCATCCACTTGAGGGAATTTTGCTACTGTCCTACAAAACTCTGCACTTGGAGGCCCAACAACGTCTACAAGAAGAAAGGTTGCGTAGTAGACATCAAGCTCTTTTCTGGTGCCGTTGCCAGGGAGGCTAGGTAAGCGGCAGTCACATCCCGTCAACGAAGCTCTTTTCTGGCACTGTTGCCAGGGAGGTTAGTGCTTGAAGGTATATCTTTAGATCTTGCAATCGAATCTTTTAGTTTCTTGTTTTATCGCTAGTTTAGTTTATAAAAGAAAAACTACAAAAAAATGGAATTGAGGTTGCCTCAAATGCTTCATCTTTATAATGTCTTTCTTGAAAACGATGGATCGGAAAATTGTGCCAAAGTGTTAGAAGAAGAATGCAATAAAATGTTTGGCACAAAATCTTTGAATGATGAGCATGATTGCAATGTTGTTAGTTTGAATTCTTTGAATATCTGATACGTCTCCAACGTATCTATAATTTTTTATTGTTCCATGATGTTATATTATCATTCTTGGATGGTTTACAATCATTTTATAGCAACTTTATATTATTTTTTGGGACTTACCTATTGACGTAGTGCCCAGTGCCAGTTGCTGTTTTTTGCTTGTTTTTTACTTCGCAGAAAATCAATATCAAACGGAGTCCAAATGCAGCAAAACTTTTTGGTAATTTTTTCTGGACCAGAAGACACACGATGGGCCAAGAAAGTACCTGAGGGGGGCTTCGAGGGGAGCACAACCCACCAGGGCACGCCTGGGGGCCCAGGCGTGCCCAGGTGGGTTGTGCCCACCTCGGCCGCCTCCCGCACCGCCTCTTTGCTCTATAAATACCCTGGATGTCCAAAAACCCTAGGGGAGTCGACGAAAAACAATTCCAGCTGCCGCAAGTTCCAGAAACCACAGATCCAATCTAGACACCATCACAGAGGGGTTCATCATCCTCATTGGTGCCTCTCCGATGATGCGTGAGTAGTTCATTGTAGACCTACGGGTCTGTAGTTAGTAGCTAGATGGCTTCCTCTCTCTCTCTTTTGATTCTCAATACAATGGTCTCTTGGAGATCTATTTGATGTAACTCTTTTTGCGGTGTGTTTGTTGGGATCTGATGAACTTTGAGTTTATGGTCAGATCTATATTTTTATCCATGAAAGTTATTTGAGTCTTTTGATCTCTTATATGCATGATTACTTATAGCCTCGTATTTCTT
The DNA here is from genome assembly GCA_011799875.1 of Thinopyrum elongatum. Classification (NCBI taxonomy): domain Eukaryota; kingdom Viridiplantae; phylum Streptophyta; class Magnoliopsida; order Poales; family Poaceae; genus Thinopyrum; species Thinopyrum elongatum. The sequence continues at coordinate 524,134,963 of CM022299.1, forward strand.
CTTTGAATCTTTGGTTTAGTTAGCCCAACTAGATCGATTTTTCTTGCCATGGGAAGAGCTTCTTTGTGATGGGTTCGGTCTTACGGTGCTCGATCCCAGTGACAGAAGGGGAAACGACACGTATGTATCGTTGCCACTAAGGATAACAAGATGGGGTCTAATTCCTACATGAATAGATCTTGTCTACATCATGTCATCGTTCTTATTGCATTACTCCGTTTCTCCATGAATTTAATACACTAGATGCATGCTGGATAGCGGTCAATGTGTGGAGTAATAGTAGTAGATGCAGGCAGGAGTCGGCCTACTAATCTTGGACGTGATGCCTATATAATGATCATTTCCTGGATATCGTCATGATTATTTGAAGTTCTATCAATTGCCCAACAGTAATTTGTTTACCCACCGTATGCTATTTTTCTCGAGAGAAGCCACTAGTGAAATCTACGGGCCCCGGGTCTATTTTCTCATCATATACTTTCAGATCTATTTTGCTATTTGCCTTTTTATTTATTTGCATCTTTTATTTTTAGATCTACATTATCAAAAACCCAAAAAATGCCTCGCTGAATTTTATTTGCATCTATCAATCTATTACAACTTTCTCCCGTCCACGTGCCAATTTCTGGCGCCGTTACCCGAAAGGGATTGACAACCCCTTTAACACGTCGGGTTGCAAGTATTTGTTCTTTATGTGCAGGTACCGTTTACATAGTGTTGCGTGGTTCTCCTACTGGTTCGATAACCTTGGTCTCATCACTGAGGGAAATACCTACCGTCGCTGTGCTGCATCATCCCTTCCTCTTTGGGGAAATACCAACGTAGCTCAAGCCGCAATCAAAAGGAATTTCTGGCGCCGTTGCCGGGGAGACATCATCAACATCTACCAGGTTCCTAATCACAAATCTCATCTCCTTGCAATTTACATTATTTGCCATTTGCCTCTCGTTTTCATCTCCCCCACTTCACAACATTTGTCGTTTTATTCGCCCTCTTTTTCGTTCGCCGTTTTCTCCTCAGATCTGTTTTTGTGTGCAATTTTGTTTGTCACTTTCTGCCGTTATGGATAGTTCTTCCTCTATTGCATGCACCCTCGAGAACGAGGTTCTTAACTTTAAGCAAAGGGGAGGGGAGAATTTAAAAGATGCTTGGTATAGGATTTGCAATGCCCATAATAGATCTATTCGTAAGCAATCTACCGTTGTTCTTCTTCAATGTTTTTATGTGGGTATTACTACTTGGTATAGATTCGTCCTTGATACGATTACCGGTGGAAATTTCTTGATGTGTGCCTCTCTTGATGCTTTTAATGCTATGGGAAATTTAGTGGGATCACCACCTCTCATGATTAATGAAACAAATTTAACTCTCGAGCATGTTATGGAAAGGCTAGATGCTATTGAAAAGAAAATGCTTACCGAAGAACACATTGAGAACTTGGATAAAAAGATGCATAATTTTGCGAGTAAAATTGGGTCAAAAGCGGGAGAGGTTCTTAAGTTGTTAAAAGAAAAGAGCACCGTAATTCATGAAAGAATAGAAGAAAGCCCATCTCGAATCGATAAATTGGAAGAAATCTTTAGTAATCTAAGTACGGCTTTTGCTTCCGCTAAAACTATTGAAAAAACTCCGGCAAAAATTAGCAAGATCACTCCAATTACTAAGAACAAGGGTGAAACTTCTAATAATAGTAATAAAGGAGATCTCAAGATGATTAGTATTCACCCCGATTTTGTCGAAGTGATAAAAGACCCTCTTTGTAAGAAGGAATTTTTCAATCTCGTTCCTAGAAGCATTGTTACTAAAAATTTGTATGATAAATCTTAGAAGAATTATAAGTGTTTGATTGAAGAGATGGAAATTAAAGATGACAACACTTAGATCTATGCATTATGCCTGGCTAGGGGCATAAAACGATAGCGCTTGTTGGGAGGCGACCCAATGAATAAAATTTATTTTTATATTTTTTTTCTGTTCTTGTGTGTTTGCACAATTATTCTACTGTTATGATTGTGTTTTTTGTGTTTTAATTAGTGTTTGTGCCAAGTAAAGCCTTTGGGATAGCTTTGGTGATAGTTGATTTGATCTTGTTGGAAAACAGAAACTTTTGCGTCTAGTAAAATAATTTAGAAAACTTGCAGAAGCGACAAAAATTTCTGAATTTTTTACACAACATTTATATGAAAATTTCCTATGCTTTACTAATTTTCCAGCATTTTTGGAGTTACATAAGTATGAGAACAATTCGTATCTTTGAAGACTGTTCTATTTTTGACAGATTCTGTTTTCTTTGCATTGTGTGCTTATTTTGATGAATCTATGGTTTATATTGGAGGTTATAAGCCATGGTAAAGTTAGAATACAGTAGATATAATGCAATAACAAAATTTGAATGGGTTTTCTACAGTACTTAAAGTAAAGATTAGTTTTCTTATACTAACGGATCTCATGAAGGTTTTGTTGAGTTTTGTGTGATTGAAGTTTTCAAGTTTTGGGTGAGATCACGATGGATGAAGGAATAAGGAGTAAGAAGAGCCTAAGATTGGGGATGCCCCATGGCACCCCAAGTTGTTATCCAAAATAGGAACAAGCAGCTAAGCTTGGGGATGCCCCGAGTGGCATCCCATCTTTCTTCTAACGACCATCGGTATTTTACTTGGAGCTATATTTTTATTCGTCACATATCATGAGTTTTGCTTGGAGCGTCTTGTATGATATGAGTCTTTGCTTGTTTTACTTTTTATTTTAAGTCAAGTATCCTTGCTGGACACACCTATTTGAGAGAGCCAAAATTATGCCATGATTTGTTAGAATTGCTCTCTATGCTTCACTTAAATCTTTATGAGCTTTGGAATTGCTCTAGTGCTTCACTTATATCTTTTTGAGATGATGTGCTTTAGTATTTTTGAAGAAATGCTCTCATGCTTCACTTAGATTTATTTGGGAGTTAGTAAAAAATTTAAGAAATTCTCTCATGCTTCACTTAAATTATTTTGAGAGAAGAAATTTTTTATGCTCATGTTCTTCACTTAGATTTGTTTGAGCTATCAAAAGCAACATATAAAATTAGTACCAAAGTGATAGATATCCAAGAGGGATATAATAAAAACTTTCATGAAGATCATTGGACAAAATAAACTTGATTCCTTGTAATAGTTTTGCGATATGATGATATAAAATGTGAGTCATGTTAATGAGTAATTATGGCTTAGTAATAATATTGATGTTAATGTTTGTGATTCCCTATGCAAGCACAAAAGTCAATAGTTATGCAATGAAATTATATCCTACTTGTGGTGCATTATTCGGTGTTAGTGATGCTTAATGCTCGCTTATGAGATTTTTCGTTTCTTGGTTGGATGCTTCTCAATCTTTTGCTAGCCTTCATTTGCACTAAGTATGATCACTACTTGTGCATCCAAAATCCTTAAACCCAGTTTTGCCATATGAGTCCAGTATACCTACCTATATGCGGTATTCTTTTGCCGTTCTAAGCAAATTTGTATGTGCCATCTCTAAATTTTCAAAATAAATTTGTCTTTTGTGTGCTCGTACCGCTCATGAAGCGGCAGGGGGTGGCCAATATTTTCCATGCTAGATGTGTTATTCTCAAGATGAGTGTTTATTCACTTGTCATTGCATGAGAGTACGGCAAAGGTATTAGGGATGCCCAGTCCCGAAATGAAAAATGAATTTACTTTATGTTGTCAAATAATAAATTCCTTGGAAAGTGTTGGTATGGACGGCACCCGTGGATTCGGTTAGCCGTGGAATGTGAAAGTATGGTGGAAAAAGGAATAAACTTTATTTTCTGTTTGGGAACCGCCTATGATATATCTAGCATGGAAAGTGTTGGGAATTACTCGGTCGTTTTCGTTGACAGGAAAAGCATTCCACCCAAAATGTTTTTATCTCTATCTTTTTCGCTTTGAGCTCTGGCACCTCTACAAATCCCTACTTCCCTCTGCGAAGGGCCTTTCTATTTACTTTATGCAATTTTTATTTTGAGTCTCCATCTTTTCTTATAAAGCACCAACTAAGGGGCACTATGATCGTACTTGAGCATTGGGTGTAGCTAATATGCGAGTGTGTTTCATGAATGGATCAATGATTGAGCATAATGGGCTAGGGATAACTTGCTTTAGTATTGGTATTTTAAGGACATGGTTGTTTGTTGATATGCTTGAGTATTGAAATCTTCATGTCAAAACTAGACTATTGCTTTGAATCATATAAAAGTCCAAATGTCCATGCTATAAAGAAAAGAATATGTGATGAACATGTTAGGCAGCATTCCACATCAAAAGTTCTGTTTTTATCATTTACCTACTCGAGGACGAGCAGGAATTAAGCTTGGGGATGCTGATATGTCTCCAACGTATCTATAATTTTTTATTATTCCATGCTGTAATATTATCATTCTTGGATGTTTTACAATCATTTTATAGCAACTTTATATCATTTTTGGGACTAACCTATTGACATAGTGCCCAGTGCCAGTTGCAATTTTTTGCTTGTTTTTTACTTCGCAGAAAATCAATACCAAACGGAGTCCAAACACAGCGAAACTTTTTGGTGATTTTTTCTGGACCAGAAGACACACGATGGGCCAAGAAAGTACTTGAGGGGGGCTCCGAGGCCCAGGCGCTCCCAGGTGGGTTGTGCCCACCTCGGCCGCCTCCCGCACCGCCTCTTTGCTCAATAAATACCCTGGACGTCCAAAAACCCTAGGGGAGTCGACGAAAAACAATTCCAGCCGCCGCAAGTTCCAGAAACCACAGATCCAATCTAGACACCATCATGGAGGGGTTCATCATCCTCATTGGTGCCTCTCCGATGATGCGTGAGTAGTTCATTGTAGACCTATGGGTCCGTAGTTAGTAGCTAGATGGCTTCCTCTCTCTCTTTTGATTCTCAATACAATGGTCTCTTGGAGATCTATTTGATGTAACTCTTTTTGTGGTGTGTTTGTTGGGATCCGATGAACTTTGAGTTTATGATCAGATCTATCTTTTTATCCATGAAAGTTATTTGAGTCTTTTGATCTCTTATATGCATGATTATTTATAGCCTCATATTTCTTCTTCGAATCTTTGGTTTAGTTAGACCAACTAGATCGATTTTTCTTGCCATGGGAAGAGGTGCTTTGCGATGGGTTCGGTCTTACGGTGCTCGATCCCAGTGACAAAAGGGGAAACGACACGTATGTATCGTTGCCATTAAGGATAACAAGATGGGGTCTAATTCCTACATGAATAGATCTTGTCTACATCATGTCATCGTTCTTATTGCATTACTCCGTTTCTCCATGAACTTAATACACTAGATGCATGCTGGATAGCGGTCGATGTGTGGAGTAATAGTAGTAGATGCAGGCAGGAGTCGGCCTACTAATCTTGGACGTGATGCCTATATAATGATCATTGCCTGGATATCGTCATGATTATTTGAAGTTCTATCAATTGCCCAACAGTAATTTGTTTACCCACCGTATGCTATTTTTCTCGAGAGAAGCCACTAGTGAAATCTACGGCCCCTGGGTCTATTTTCTCATCATATACTTTCAGATCTATTTTGCTATTTGCCTTTTTATTTATTTGCATCTTTTATTTTCAGATCTACATTATCAAAAACCCAGAAATACCTCGCTGAATTTTATTTGCATCTATCAATCTATTACAACTTTCTCCCGTCCACGTGCCAATTTCTGGCGTCGTTACCCGAAAGGGATTGACAACCCCTTTAACACGTCGGGTTGCAAGTATTTGTTCTTTGTGTGCAGGTACCGTTTACGTAGTGTTGTGTGGTTCTCCTACTGGTTCGATAACCTTGGTCTCATCACTGAGGGAAATACCTACCGTCGCTGTGCTGCATCATCCCTTCCTCTTTGGGGAAATACCGACGTAGCTCAAGCCGCAATCAATATCCATGATGTTAATGATATGCAAAGCCATAAGCTTGGGGATGCTATGTTTGATGAAGATGATATTTTTTGTCCCCCAAGTTTTGATGAGCAAATTTATTATGATGAAAGCATGCCTCCTATTTATGATGATAATATTGATGAAAATAGATTTGGAGAGGTCATGACTTTATTTAGTGATGAATCCACTATTTTGGAAGAGGTTCCAATTGATTATGACAATGAAGTTGCTATCTATGATGATTATTGTGATGACATGCATGCTATAAAGAATAATGATAACCATGAAACTTGTCATCATGATTTTGATTTTCAATTGGATTATGGCTCACATGATAGTTATTTTGTAGAGTTTGCTCCCACTACTATTCATGAGAATAAATTTGCTTATGTGGAGAGTAATAAAAATTCTATGCTTATGCATCATGAAAAGAGTGTTTTATGTGATAGTTATATTGTTGAATTCATTCATGATGCTACTGAAAATTATTATGAGGGAGGAATATATGCTTGTAGGAATTGCAATAATATCAAGTTTCCTCTCTGTGTTGAAAATTTTGAAGTTATGCTTATTTTGCCTTCCTATGCTAGTTGATTCTTGTTCCCATAAGTTGTTTTCTCACAAAATCCCTATGCATAGGAAGTGGGTTAGACTTAAATGTGCTAGTCATATGCTTCATGATGCTCCCATTATGTTTCAATTCTTATCTTTTATGTGAGCATCATTGAAATCATCATGCCTAGCTAAAAAGGCATTAAAGAAAAGCGCTTGTTGGGAGACAACCCAATATTTACCCCTACTGTTTTTGTGTGTTCACATGATTAATCTACTGTACTAATCATGTTTTATAGCTTTAGTTTGAATAAAGTGCCAAGTAAAGCCTTTGGGATAGTGTGGTTGATAGTTGACTTGATTCTGTGCAAAAACAGAAACTTTTGCGTCCAGTACAGAAATTCCTATATTTTACTGGAACGTGTAAAACTTCTGAAATTTTTACAGATAATTGGTATACAAATTTTCTACGTTGTCCTAATTTTTCAGAATATTTGGAGTTACAGAAGTATGACCTTGATTCAGATATTCACAGACTATTATGTTTTTGATAGATTCTGTTTTCGATGCATAGTTTGCTTGTTTTCTAGTTTCTATGGCTTATATTGCTTAATATAAATTGTAGAAATGATAGGGTACAGTAGGTATCATGTTATAAAATTTTTGAATTTTGTCTTGACAGTACCAAAGTGAATGATTTGTTTTATCATACTAACCCATCTCACGAAGTTCCGTTAAGTTTTGTGTGATTGAAGTTTTCAAGTTTTGGGTGAGATATCGATATGAGGAGAATAAGGAGTGACAAGACCCTAAGCTTGGGTATGCCCAAGGCATCCCAAGGTAATATTCAAGGAAGATCCAAGCAACTAAACTTGGGGATGCCCCGGAAGGCATCCCTTCATTCGTCTTCAACATTATCGGTAACCTTACTTGGAGCTATATTTTTATTCGTCACATGATATGAGTTTTGCTTGGAGCATAATTTTATTTTATTAGTATTTGCTTGCTGTTATTTAGAGTAATGTTTTGTATCTTTTAGTTCAATAAAAGTGTCAAGTATAGCCTCTACCATGCTTATTTTGCAAGTCTATATGTTGCTGTTTTGAAAACAGAAAGTTTTCTATCATTGTCTGAATTATTCTGGAAAGTAAGAATGTGGTAAAATCTTGAAATTTTTACACAATTAGTAACAAAAAAAAATCTACAGTGTGGTAATTTTTCTGAATTTTTGGAGTTAGGTAATTATAAGTAAAATTGCACTATTTACAGACTGTCCTGTTTTGACAGATTGCTGTTATGTTTGCATTGTTTGCATATGTTTGCTTGTTTAATGATTCTATTTGAAAATAGGAGTATTAAATATGCAGAGGCATTTATTATGCAATGTTAAATAATAATTTTAGTGATTTTCTACAGTAGATAATGATAAGGTTTTGCATTTGATTTATACTAACTTTTCTCACAAGTTCTTGTTGAGTTTTGTGTGCATGAAGTTTTTAAGATTTAGGGAAACCATGATATAAAAGGAATTAAGGAGACACAAAAGATCAAGCTTGGGGATGCCCAAGTCATCCCTAGTTAATATTTCAAGAAGTCTCAAGCATCTAAGCTTGGGGATGCCCTAGTAGGCATCCCACCTTTCTTCATCAAGAATCATCGGTTAGTATCGGTTGAGCCTAAGTTTTTGCTTCTTCACATGATGTGTGCTATTTTTAGAATGTCATTTTATTTTGCTTGCTGTTTGAATAAAATATTAAGATCTAAAAATTTAAATGAGAGAGAGTCCTCACACAGCTACATAATTATTTGACTACTCATTGATCTTCACTTATATCTTTTTGGAGTAGTTTGTCAGTTGCTCTAGTGCTTCACTTATATCTTTTTAGAGCACGGCAGTGGTTTTATTTTGAAGAAATTGATGAACTCTCATGCTTCACTTATATTATTTTGAGAGTCTTTAAATAGTATGGCAATTTGCTTAGGTTATGAATTTAGTCCTAATATGATGGGCATCAAAGAGGGATATAATAAAAAAATTCATATAAAGTGCATTGAATACTATGAGAAGTTTGATTCCTTATGATTGTTTTGAGATATAAAGATGGTGATATTAGAGTCATGCTAGTGAGTAATTGTGGATTGGTATAAATACTTGTGTTAAAGTTTGTGATTCCCATAGCATGCACGTATGGTGAACCGTTATGTGATGAAGTCGGAGCATGATTTATTTATTGATTGTCTTCCTTATGAGTGGCGGTCGGGGACGAGCGATGGTCTTTTCCTACCAATCTATCCCCCTAGGAGCATGCGTGTAGTACTTTGTTTCGATGGCTAATAAATTTTTGCAATAAGTATGTGAGTTCTTTATGACTAATGTTGAGTCCATGGATTATACGCACTCTCACCCTTCCACCATTGCTAGCCTCTCTAGTACCGCGCAACTTTCGCCGGTGCATTAGACCCACCATATACCTTCCTTAAAACAGCCACCATACCTACCTATTATGGCATTTCCATAGCCATTCTGAGATATATTGCCATGCAACTTCCACCATTCCGTTTATTATGGCACGCTTCATCATTGTCATATTGCTTTGCATGATCATGTAGTTGACATCGTATTTGTGGCAAAGCCACCATTCATATTTTTTATACATGTATCTCTTGATCATTGCACATCCCGGTACACCGTCGGAGGCATTCATATAGAGTCATATTTTTGTTCTAAGTATCGAGTTATAATTCTTGAGTTGTAAGTAAATAAAAGTGTGACGATCATCATTATTAGAGCATTGCCCCATGTGAGGAAAGGATGATGGAGACTATGATTCCCCCACAAGTCGGGATGAGACTCCGAACGAAAATAAAAAGAAAAAAGAAAAGAAAAAAAGAGGCCAAAGAGCCCAAAATAAAAAAAATAAAAAAATGAGAGAAAAGAGAGAAGGGGCAATGCTACTATCCTTTTTCCACACTTGTGCTTCAAAGTAGCACCATGATCTTCATGATAGAGAATCTCCTATTTTGTTACTTTCGTATACTAGTGGGAATTTTTCATTATAGAACTTGGCTTGTATATTCCAATGATGGGCTTCCTCAAAGTGCCCTAGGTCTTCGTGAGCAAGCGAGTTGGATGCACACCCACTTAGTTTCTTTTTGAGCTTTCATACACTTATAGCTCTAGTGCATCTGTTGCATGGCAATCCCTACTCACTCACATTGATATCTATTGATGGGCATCTTCATAGCCCATTGATACGCCTAGTTGATGTGAGACTATCTCCTTCTTTTTGGTCTTCTCCACAACCACCATATTCTATTCCACCTATAGTGCTATATCCATGGCTCACGCTCATGTATTGCGTGAAAGTTGAAAAAGTTTGAGAACACCAAAAGTATGAAACAATTGCTTGACTTGTCATCGGGGTTGTGCATGATTTAATACTTTATGTGATGAAGATGGAGCATAGCCAGACTATATGATTTTGTAGGGATAACTTTCTTTGGCCATGTTATTTTGAGAAGACATGATTGCTTTATTAGTATGCTTGAAGTATTATTGTTTTTATGTCAATATTAAACTTTTGTTTTGAATCTTATGGATCTGAATATTCATGCCGCATTAGAGAAGATTACATTGATAAATATGCTAGGTAGCATTCACACTTCATAAATTATTTCTTTTATCATTTACCTACTCGAGGACAAGCAGGAATTAAGCTTGGGGATGCTGATACGTCTCCAACGTATCTATAATTTATGAAGTATTCATGCCATGTTTACAATAATTCTATATGATTTTGGTATGATTTGATTAGAACTAACCCGGACTGGCGCTGTTTTCAGCAGAACTACCGTGGTGTCATTTTTTGTGCAGAAATAAAAGTTCTCGGAATGGGCTGAAAATTTACGGAGAATATTTTTGGAAAATATAAAAAATACTGGAACGAAAAGATATCGGAGAGGAGTCCCGAGGCAACCACAAGGGTGGAGGGCGCCCCCCCCCCCCCTAGGGCGCAGCCCCCTGCCTTGTCGTCGCCTCGTGGGCCCCCTTGACTTGTCCCCGACGCCAACACCTCCTATAAATACCAAAACCTCCAGAAATAAACCTAGATCGGGAGTTCCGCCGCCGCAAGCCTCTGTAGCCACGAAAAACCAATCGGGAGCCCGTTCTGGCACCCTGCCGGAGGGGGAAACCATCATCGGTGGCCATATTCATCATCCCGGTGGTCACCATGACGAGGAGGGAGTAGTTCACCCTTGGGGCTGAGGGTATGTACCAGTAGCTATGTGTTTGATCTCTCTCTCTCTCTCGTGTTCTTGATTTGGCACGATCTTGATGTACCGTGAGCTTTGTTATTATAGTTGGATCATATGGTGTTTCTTCCCTCTCTATCTCTTGTTGTGATGAATTGAGTCTTGCTCTTTGAGGTTTTGTTATGTTGGATTGAGTATTGGATTTGAGAACACTTGATGTATGTCTTGCGATGGGATATCTGTGGTGACAATGGGATGTTCTATTGATTCACTTGATGTATGTTTTGGCACTCAATTCGCGGATTCCCGAGGTGACATTGGGGTAATCTATGCATAGGGGTTGATGCACGTTTTTGTCCTACGTTCTCCGATAGAAACATAGGAGTGACTCTTTGTTGCATGTTGAGGGATTGTTATGTGATCCAATTATGTTATCATTGTTGAGAGAACTTGCACTAGTGAAAGTATGAACCCTAGGCCTTGTTTTCAAGCATTGCAATACCGTTTTTGCTCACTTTTGTTACTTGCTACCTTGCTGTTTTTATATTTTCAGATTACAAAAACCTATATCTACTATCCATATTGCACTTGTATCACCATCTCTTCGCCGAACTAGTGCACCTATACAATTTACCATTGTATTGGGTGTGTTGGGGACACAAGAGACTTTTTGTTATTTGGTTGCAGGGTTGTTTGAGAGAGACCATCTTCATCCTACGCCTCCCACGGATTGATAGACCTTAGGTCATCCACTTGAGGGAAATTTGCTACTGTCCTACAAAACTCTGCACTTGGAGGCCCAACAACGTCTACAAGAAGAAAGGTTGCGTAGTAGACATCAATCATAAGCTTGCAAGCAAATGGATAAGGAGTTAGTTACGAGATGATGTATTATAGAACGAGTAAAGAGACTTGCCGGTAACGAGATTGAACTAGGTATGAAGATACCGACGATCGAATCTCGGGCAAGTAACATACCGATGGACAAAGGGAATTACGTATGTTGTCACTACGGTTCGACCGATAAAGATCTTCGTAGAATATGTAGGAGCCAATATGGACATCCAGGTTCCACTATTGGTTATTGACCGGAGAGGTGTCTCGGTCATGTCTACATAGTTCTCGAACCCGTAGGGTCCGCACGCTTAACGTTCGTTGATGATATAGTATTATATGAGTTATATGATTTGGTGACCGATTGTTGTTCGGAGTCCTGGATGAGATCACGGACATGATGAGGAGTCTCAAAATGGTCAAGATTGATATATAGGACAATGGTATTCGGACACCGGAATAGTTTCAGAGTGCACCGGGTAGTCATCGGATCACCGGAAGGGGTTCCGAGAGGCCCCGGGAGGTCTATGGGCCTAATGGGCTAAGGAGAGGCACACACCAGCCCACAGAGGAGCTGGCGCACCATCTCCCTAGCCGCCGGCCCTAGAAGAAGGAAAGGAGGGGGCGCCACCTCCTCCTACCTTTCCCTCCTTGTGGGAGAAAGGAAAGGGGGGCGCCACCTCCTCCTTCCTTCCCCTTGGCGCCAAAAGAAGGAAGGGGGGGGGGCGGCCTACGGCAGGAGCCCAAGTAGGATTCAGACCTACTTGGGGCGCCCCTTGGCCTCTCCCCTCTCCCTCCCACCTATATATATGAGGGAGGGGGGCGCCTAGCACAACACAACATTGTCTTAGCCGTGTGCGGCGCCCCCCTCCACTGTTTACTCCCCCGGTCATATTTTCGTAGTGCTTAGGCGAAGCCCTGCGGAGATAGCTTCACCATCACCGTCACCATGCCGTCGTGCTGTCGGAACTCATCCACTACCTCGCCGTCTTGCTGGATCAAGAAGGCGGAGGATGTCACCGAGCTGAACGTGTGCTGAACGCGGAGGTGTCGTACGTTCGGTACTCGATCAGTTGGATCGCGAAGAAAGTTCGACTACATCAACCGCGTTGTCAAATGCTTCCACTTACGGTCTACGAGGGTACGTAGACACACTCTCCCCCTCTCGTTGCTATGCATCTCCATGGATAGATCTTGCGTGTGTGTAGAATTTTTTTTTGTTTTCCATGCAACGTTTCCCAACAAGACAACCCGACACTTGGGGGCTACATATGTGGAATACCAAACATTCAACTTATGACTGGTGACTCAAACGAACAACCCGGATTTCTCCAGAGTTGCAACATTTATATTAAAGCGAGTCTTAAGTTATCGCTACGTTCCCCTCTGAAGACTTGGAGGCTACAGGTAATATGGATATAAGGAAGGTATACCTTCAAATTCTCAGTTATGAGTGAACCAGGTCTCATATTTTTTATGGAGAAATTTGCAAAGATTATTTCCTCTAAGCTATTCAGACAAGTCTGAAGCATTGAAAGTTGGTACAACATCAGACGAAATTTTCTTTTTATCAAAGCCAAGGCATTTTTAAGACAATTCAAGATATCATATGGGTTATTTTTTTCTGCATGGAATTACTATTGGCATATTGATATGACAAAGACCCAGATTTTTAGGAGCCGATTCACTATCTATTCTTATGTAACACCCCCTTGTAATGACCACAGTGATCGACTGCTAATAATGCCATGTCATCATCATTTGCTTTGCCTAGTCACTTGGGTTAATAATCCAATTCAAATTCAAATCTGAAAAATCAAATTAAATTCCAAAGTGCAAATTGAAGTTGATCGAACTCTGCCGGAGAAATGTTATTTAATTAGCAAATAATCCAGTGGTCATGGCAAAATCATAATCATTATTTTTGGAGTTAGCTAAGTGAGTGAAACAACCTGAAACAGCACTTAAAACAGACTATTTACATCTATTAAATCATTACAGATTCAAATGAACTCCAAATCTGCCCAAACCACTTTTTGATGAGAGATAATATTGCATTGCAATATTTGGGACAACTCACACATTTTTCAAAAGTGTAGAAATGCCCTAACTATTTTAAAACAGAAAAGGAAAGAAAAACAGAAAAGTAAGAAAAAGAATAAAAAAAGGTTAAACTGGACTGGACCAAGTGCACAGTGCACTGGCCCAGCCCAGCAGGCCCATTTCCCCCTTACCTCTCTCCTGCGTGTCGCCGGCGCCTTGGCCGAGCACGCGCGCGCCGGTGGGCACGCGACACCGCGACGCCACCGACGGAACAGTGCGGCGGCGAGGATAAGGTCGAGGCCCGGTGCTCTCCCCCTGGCTTCCCCCGTCATTTCTCCTCTCTCTCCCTCGCTCGCCTCTCCCTCTGCCTCCCCAGATCCGAGACGCCCGAGCGCCGCCGTCGCCACGCATCGCCACCGCCGTGGTCAGCGGCCTCCCCGCAACGCATGGAGGTGCCAAGGAGAAGCGCCGTCGTCGGCCACGTCTAACAGCGCAGTTAGAAGGAGCCGGGGAGCCCCGCAGCAAGCCAATCGAGCCGTCCCCGCACCTCTCTGCCTCCGGCGAGCTTCGTCGTCTCCGGCGCCGTCTGCAGCTACTAAGCCTAACGAGGGCTTTTCTTAGCCGCGCCGTGAGCCACTCTACCTTCCCCGTCTCTCTGTCTGGCCTCGCACGCTTCCTAGCCCTAGTCCCACCGGCGCCCGAACGCGCCTCCGCATGAGCTCGCCGCCGGCGCCCTTCCGGTGACCAAATGGTCACCGGGCCGAGTCCTTTGTGCTCAGCGCATCGAGTAGGTTCCCAACAGCCTCGCCATTTGGTCACTTGCGCGCAGCTGCCTCGATCCCGTCGATGACCGAACTCCGGCGCCCGCCGCAAAGCTCGCCGTCGGCGACACAAGTCGTTTCCGGCCACCTCACCGCCACCGTTAGACGCGCCGTCGAACGGCCGTTCGAACGCACCCGGCCCCGTCCCATTTGGGCGCCCGTAGGCGAAATCCGACGCCGGCCTGCGCCCTCCGCCGCGTTTCGACGTCGCCGGCGGCTAAACGCCGGTCGCCGCCAGCGTGGCGGGCGTGGGGTCCACTCTGGGACGCTGACCAGTGGGCCCCCTGGCCATTTTTGACCACGTTGACCACGGTCAACCGTGGTTACTGTTCATCCCCTCTCACTGACATGTGGGCCCCCGCGATTAATTAGACTAATTGAATAGTTAATTAAATAAAATTAATTGGATTAACCTAATGTCTCACTGACAAGTGGGGCCCCCCCCTAATTAATCCTGGTAATTAAACTAATTCACTGGATAAAGAAACAGAGGCTGACATGTGGGTCCCACTGGACCCACATGTCAGGTTTGACTGGTCAACCGTCCTGTTGACTTGCTGACGTCAGCAGCGCGTCATGCTGACGTCATAATTCATTTTCTGTTAAATAAAATAATTCCAGAAATTCAAATAATCTTTAAAAATTAATAACTTTTAAACCGTAGCTCGGATCGAAAAAGTTAAAACATGAAAGTTGCTCAGAACGACGAGACGAGTCTGATCGTGCCGTCTGTTTCTCCATCGGAACCTCCTACGTAGAAGAACTCGTAACTCCGGACCCGAATCCGGCAGATGAATAGTGCACACACGTCGGATATTAAATCCTAGAATAATTCTAAAAAATGACTAAAATGACTTAGATGCATATTCAGGCAACCCTGCACTGCATCATAGCATAGCACGCACTGTGTGGCATATGATTGCATATTGTTTACCTGTTTCCTCCCCCTCTTCTCTCTCGATAGACCCCGACGTTGACGTAGCTCCCGAGGCAGACGCCGCACAGGAGTACGACTACGTCCCCGACGATACTACTGAAGACCTTGCCCTTGCCCTCGATCAAACAGGCAAGCACCCCCATTTTGAGCATTCCGATATCGCCTATTCTCTCCCCTCTTATGCTTGCATTAGATGATACTGCTGCTGTTACTATCCTACTCTGATGCATAGCCTGTTTACTTGTAACCTACTTTTGATACATACCTGTTATCCTAAACTGTTTAGCATAGGATGGGTAGAGCCATATCAGAGACCCACTTGTCCCGACCGCCCCGCTGGATACTCGGAAGACCCGTTTTACGGGATTGAAGATCAGTCCAGGGCACCGCACATCACTTTTCCCCCCTTTGTTGCCGACACTGCTGGGTTACCGTCGAGTGCCGAGGGTGATACCTCGTTAGCACTTCTGATGTTAACCTTGTAGGTTAGTTACTCGGTCGTGATAAGCGAGGGTGATTCCTCCTACACCACCCCCGATAACGACATCGTCGCGCAACCTCTCAAGTGTGGACCTCGAGGGTGATTCCTCCTTCGTTCACCTTGATGATAACATCGAGCGGGAATTCCATCGAGGGTGATTCCTCAGGGTTCCCTTCGGTGTCAGACACACAGTTACCTTGGATATTATGACTTGCACTAAACTATGATACTAAAGACGGGTCGGCCCTGAGGGGTACCCGCGCGAGCTTATTGCGAAGTGATGTGGAGTCGGGTTGACCTGGATGGTGCCCGCGAGATAACTACGAGGCGTGGCCGGGCACTCTTAGCCCTTGCCACAAGTCCTCGAGACGGGGCGACGGGGTCACATCGATCGTGAGTCTCTGCTCGTTTCCGCGCGCTCCTAATCCACTACGGTTTGGATATTTGATCCGAGGGGCCTCTGGCCCGATAGCACTAACCATCACGTGGGCATAGTATGGGCGTTCTGCATCGTAACATCAGCCGAAAGCTCTGTCAGACGTCCAGTTCAGCATTGTGGCACGGTCGGATCGTACCGGCCTTCCGAGGCGGTGCTGGTATCCACCCTGCACACAACGACCCGGAGGGCGAGGGGCGATGGCCCAAGACCCCCTTGCGCTTAGGAGGTAGACCGGCGGGGACCTCTCTGCTGAGCTGTAGGTAGGGTTGCGATGTGTCGTTTGGCTGAGGCCGGGCATGACCCAGGAAAGTGTGTCCGGCCGGAGTTAAGTGAGCGTGGTGGGTAAGTTGGTGCACCCCTGCAGGGAAGAAACTTCTATCGATAGCCTGTCCTACGGTAACGGACACTCGGAGTTGTATCCCGATCGGTACAACTAGAACATGTGATGATAATTGGATAGTACGGCTCTGGGATTGCTTTCTCGCAGGGAGTCGAGAAAGGATCTCAGGTCGAGGTTGATGATATTACTATTACTACTTTACATTATGTTCATCTGCTCTCTCCTGCTGCTGCAAGACTGTCGAAGATTGTTGAAGATGCTAGTCTTCGATAGGACTAGGCTTTCCCCCTCTACTCTGGCATTTCTGCAGCCCAGTCCACATATACAGCCATTCCTTTGACAATGATGCATATGTAGTGTAGATCCTTGCTTGCTGAGTACTTCGGATGAGTACTCACGTTTGCTTTATATTCTTTTTCCCCCATTTTCCATTTGATGCCACCAGACGACGGAGCCCCTGAGCCAGAAGCCCCAGCCGACGACCAGTACTACTATCCGCCTGGCGAGTACTACTACTACGAGGAGCCGTTCGACGACCAGGAGTAGGAACGGAGGGTCCAGGGCAGGAGGCCTACGCCTTTCGATCGTAGTTTTTATTTTTACCCCGCCTCTGTGAAGGCTTATCTCTCTCTCTCTATAATATATCTGTACTCAGATATCTAATGCTTCCGCTGACGCTTGTATGCCACCGAGCTTGTATTCGAGCCCTCGAGGCCTGGCTTGTAATATTAAGCTTGTATGACTTTATTTTATGTTTTAGAGTTGTGTTGTGATGTCTTCAAGTGAGTCCTTAGGCTTGATCGTGTGCATTTGCGTGTATGATTAGTGCACGATTAAGCCGGGGGCGTCACATCTTATCTCAAGACGCTTAGCATGAATGCATGCCAGGCCTGTATTCAAGCTAATATGGGGGCTAATGTCAGGGGAATTACCCGCGGTTAAACCCGGCTCATGACGTTAAGACATCTCAGGACTTAAGCAGCACTGATAAGTCATCTCTGGATTTAACCCGGCATCCTAACCCGGCAGATTGTGTAACCCGGCATCCTAACCCGGTAAATTGTGTAACCCAGCAGATTGTGTAACCCGGTATCCTAACCCAGATCCTAACCCGGCATGATGAGTCCTGGAGATAAGAAGCCTGTTGTAAGAAGCCCGTTGTAAGAAGCCCGCAGTAAGAAGCCCGCGATAAGAAGCCGAAATAGGTTAAGTCCTAATCCTACTAGGACTCTACATATAAGCCGCCCCTTCAACTTATATAAGGAGGGGCAGGGCACCCCAAGAGGGACAAGTTTTAAGACAGACAGGGTTGAGACAGACAAGTCTCGAATAGATGTTTTGAGAGGTCTCGAGACAGATGATTTGATAGCTCTCGAGATGAGGCAGCGAAATAGCGCCCTTGTAATTGATACTCAAGCAATACAATAAGCAGGATGTAGGCTTTTACCTCCACCGTGAGGGGCCGAACCTGGGTAAAACTCGCGTCTCTTGATTTCGATCAACCCCGACAAGCTACTACCTCATTGCGATGGCCTCACGATTAAGTCCTCACACTAGGACATCTGTTGTGACAAACCCACGATAGTAACGGTGACAGTAACACTAGCAGTTTTGTAGTGATTGTAATAGCAGCAGCAACAATAGTAACTTAGCAAAGACAATATGAGAGAAGCATAGGCATTGGATCAGCGATGGATATTTGTGTGGATGACATTTATTATGTAACAGTCACAACCTAGAGTGACACACAATAGCTCCAATTCATCAATTCAATGTAGGCATGTATTTCATATATAGTCATGTGTGCTTATAATAAGAACTTGCATGACATCTTTTGTCCTACCCTCCCGTGGTAGCGGGGTCCATAAGGAAATCTAAGGGATATTAAGGTCTCCTTTTAATAGAGAGCCGAACAAAGCATTAACAAGTGAATACATTAACTCCTCGAATTACAGTCATCCCCGGAGAGTATCCCAATTATTTTCACCTTGGGGTCTACGGATCAAAATAATAACAAGTGCATACAACTAGCAGATAGGGTCAAGAACTCAAATATATTTATGAAAACATAGAGGGTTCATATCTGAAATCACGGCACTCGGGTCCTAGTGACAAGCATTAAGCATAGCAAAGTCATAGCAACATCAATCTCAGAACATAGTGGATACTAGGGATCAAGCCCTAACAAATTGACTTGATTACATGATAAATCTCATCCAACTCCATCACCATCCAGCAAGCCTACGAAGGAATTACTCACTCCCGGTGGTGAGCATCATGAAATTGTTGATGAAGAAGAGTTGATGATGATGACGGCGATGAATCCCCCTCTCCGGAGCTTCGACTGGACTCCAGAACAGCCCTCCCGATGAAGAACAGGAGGTGCTGGCGGCTCTCGGGAAGACATAATTTATAGGCTTGGAATTAGGTCGGACGGAGCCTTGTGGGCCCCACAAGGCATCAGGGCACGCCTTTGGGGGGGGGAGGTAGGCGCGCCCTGTTGCCTTGTGAGCAACTGGTGCCCCCCCCCCTCTGGTGGATCTTCATTCCAGTATTTTTTCTTTATTCAATAAAAAATCTCCACAGAGTTTCGTATGATTCCAAGAACTTTTATTTCTGCACAAAAAGCAACACCATGGCAGTTCTGCTGAAAACAGCGTCAACCCGGGTTAGTTTCATTCAAATCATGCAAATTAGAGTCCAAAACAAGAGCATAAGTGTCTGGATAAGTAGATACGATGGAGATGTATCAAGTATCCGGCCTCTGGATCACATGATGCACACAACCACATATTATTAAACATGAAATAAGTTCACAAGCGGTTAAATCCGAGATTACATAGGTCATCCACATAATCTATGAGTGGTTCACCAGCCAAACTAGTTGAACAAACCCTGCGCAATCGTTTCCAGCCAGCTGCACTCAGAGATCATAAGAACACACGTGTCCACACGCTACAGTGATGACCACATATGGATTAAAGTCGTAGCTATGTAGATAACCTGCAAGAAACTATGAGATGTTAGAGATACTAAAGGCAAAATCAACGAGGAAGAACAAATCAAACACAGGGGAACTCAAGGATTTTAACGTGGAAAACCCTCCCCTTATATACATGGTGGAGGCTGGAGTTTTATGGGGAGGGTGCGATCTAGGGTAGCCGTCGTCACCAGCTTGGAGATCAAGTTGGTCGCAAGGCGCTTATCCTCTTCTTCGAGCTCCCCTCCGTCACTGTGCCCTGTGCCTTGTGGGCCATTGGGCAGGCCTTCTATCGGGCTCCCTTGGGTGAGCCACCCCGGTGTATGACACTGTCAATAGTACGAACATAATCATTTGGAGATAGATGAGTAAAAGAATCCTTCAAATAGTTCACTTAACTTCCGGGTTGCAGCTAGTCTCTGCGCCAATGGCGCAATGGGCCATCTTACAAGTTAAACACAAACGTACTATGAATATAATTACTTTCTTTGTTGTGTATGTTTTGTGTCCCTTTGTGGATCACTCGTAAAATATGTTGTTCATAAGTTGTTTCGCTCCTTGGTTGTGCCTTGTCTTTGTGGCATTCATAAAAGGAATGTCTGCTATATGTGCCGCAAATAGATTGCTTAACTTCCGGGTTTGGTCAGCGTGCTTTGGAATCTCTTCCCGACCTTTGGGCGTTGCAGCCTTGCCGGTTGACGGGTTGGTTCGGTCGCGTCAGCCGGGCTGCTCCAGGCACGCCAGCCGGGCCGCTCCGTGCGCGCCAGTATTTTCTCGCTCATCGTGCTCTCCCCTGGCATGTGAATCGTCTGTTCGGTTCACTTGGCTTCCTTCCGTTCCTGTGGTTTCGGTTGGGGGTGCGCGGTTCCAACGGTTTAGGTCATTTGTCATGGGTGCGGTCAGGATTTCTGTCGATCCGGTCATTGAGTTGCCCTGGCCAGCCAACGAACTACATGGGCAACGATCATCGTTGTTTGTCATTGGTAAATATACAAGGAAACTACAGACATAATACAAATCTAATTACTTGCAGGCAATTCATTAGAAAATTCCTTCAAATGGTTCACATCTATTTATAAGGAAAATCATTAACCCTCTCGCCTAAGAGCATGGTTAATAATACAACCAGCAAGATAAAGAACTATGCATGACGCCTTAAGCTAAGAAAAATCTTGTAGTCCATTCACCTGCTCAAGCAAACGGCTTATGTTTTGCCAAATAAAGCTAGGGGAATGGTCATATTCAAGGCAAATACCAACACAGTACGAATATAATATTTGCAGACAGTTCAGCAAGAAAATCCTTCAAATAGTTCACTTACCTTTCGTGCTGCAGTTGGCCTCTGCGCCAGTGGCGCAACAGGTCATCCAATAGACTAGACATAAGTTGTAGGCTAAGACAAAGATCACGAGACAAACGGTCCGGGCACCCGGACCGGCCATGGTGCAGTGGTCGGAGTGTTGTCTGGCGATCTCGGAGGGCTTATCTCATCGACTGTATCATGTGATTTGATACATGGGGAGAGCGTCCATAGTCATTTTTTCGACAAAGGGTTAATTTTATTTGCTAAGAGAGGCAACAAAATAAGTACACACTCGGGCTCAGCATAACTAAAATGCACACAGCCAACACCAATACACACAAAAAAAACATCAGCAAAGAGCAAAGTTATATTAGACCAAAGCTATGCATAGCGCGAGGAAAAAAGAAAAAACCCCAAAGCGATCATATCCGTGATTAGCAAACTATAACAATGATCATATTCGCACCAACCATCTCATGACACCACATGTACGACAAGGTTCTTCAGCAGCAATGCCTTCAGAAAGGGGGCGATACTCAAGCGTCGCCATCACCGGATCCAACCAACAAGGCCACAATCTAGGTTTTCACCCTGAAGAATTAGTCTGAGCAGATCCGAGCAATGCCTTCAACATAGTAACAACCTAAAAAACATCGCCATTGCAGGTATAACCAACTCGGGTCTGACCTAGGCTTTCTCCCCAGAGCTCAAGACCGGGTGCTCGAGTAGCACCACCATCGAAGTCAGTCATGTGTTGTCGCCACCACTTTTTCGTGATCCCAATAGCTAAATGTGATGGTTGTTGCAGTACAGTCTGCAGTCACCACCATCCGGCCAATCAGATTTGTATCACCACCACCAAGCCGTGGACCGTAGCACCGCTGGTCGGCCGCCCCATGCTCAAAAGTCTAGCACCTCGGTGTCGCGGTCCACTTCTAGCAGAGAGCCACGACGAGTCGTGCCAACAACTCAACCACCGCCTCGGCAGGCCATGCACGCCCATGGACGGCCTCGTACGGAGCCAGACATGAAGAAGCCAGCAGTCGTGCACAATGCCAGATCTGGCCTCAAGTGCGTCATACCACTCCATCACGCGCTGCAGCAACAATGCGCATCCGTGCCGCCCACCCCATGGCACCTGGTCTACGCCTTACGCCCGCGCCGTCATGCGGCTGAACGCTTCGCAAAACCATGGACAGATGCGCTGCCACGCCAAGACGCCGCGCCGCAAGCAGGTCGGCCTCGCCGGCGCTGGCGCCGCATGGGTTTTGCCCGGTGACACACCCTGGCGGCGGTGAGAGGTGAAGAAGAGGTGGCATCGACGGTTTTCCTAGCTAAAATAGGGCGCCGCCCGTGCCACTCCGTGGGAGCGACGCGGGGGCGTTTTTAGTTTCTTTTTTATCCCTCCGCGTCCGTAGTCATGCTCCAGAATGTAGTCAGGTTGGTGAACCTCGTTAATAAATCTTGTTGCCGTGCTCATGCTTCTGTAATTGCTCGTCAGATCAACGCGGGCCTCGAATTATTCTGACAAGCCGCACATCACTCGTATTTGACAGACTGATCAACGCTGCAAGGTCATCTCTGCCTCTCCGCTCCGTTCACCGCCATGCTTCTGCCGGAAACAAAATTTGCTCCGATGTGTTGTTTCCGTTTGACCTGCGGCGAGAATCATACGTGCCATGTGCCCCACGTCCTAGGTGGCAGTACTATTTTTTACTGTACTTGAGAACGTCGATGGTTTCTTCGACCAAGCAATACACTGCTCTTCCACTGCACCAGAGCGTGCGTGCTCGTTTCCGGAAACAGAAAGCGCGGCGTCCTTGCGATTCCCCCTGACTATGCCACGCGAAGAGGTAACAGCACCGCAAGTCCTGGAACTTGGCTTGTATGTGATGTTTTGGTCCTCAAACTTGTAAAAGTGGATTGTTTGGTCCTGCAACTTGTCCTCAAGGTGCACATTTGGTCCTGAGCCAATCATGAGCAGCCAACTGGACCAAGCCGGTCAGCGCCGCACTTTTGCATTTAGCTCCCTGTCGTTTTTCGATTTCAACTCGTGGGGAAATCATCTTGATGCCAACCAAAACAAGCAACAATTACACCACTAACTAATCCATCGGTAATCACCTACAGGCTAATACTATAGTACCAGCTAGTGCTACTACGACTGTACAAGCATCTGATCTATCAACTATCATCCTCCATCTACGTACATCAGTGGACAGTGGTCGCCATTGACGGGAGCAGAGCAACTTCCTCTGTTTGCTGTCGTCGCTACTCGAACCAGAGGCCGAGGCTGTCGAGGACGCGGACGCCGAAGAAGGTGAGGTAGATGACGATGAGGCCCACCCCGTGCACCCGGTCGAGCCGCATGCCCCTCGCCGGCACCACCACCAGCACCCACGCCAGCCCGGTGCACAGGAACCCCACCGTCTCGTACACCGCTGCGTCCGCCAGGAGCGTGAACGGCGCCAGGTACTGCGCGCCCGCCGCCAGCGTCAGCGAAAGCCTCAGCCCCACCACCGTGTTGAACAGCGGCCCGCGCGCAGCAGGATGACACGGCCATCTGCGCGCCGTCGGGGCCCCTGTGCGTCGTCATCGCCACGTTGGAGACTAGGTCGCCCAACGAGTCTCCGCATGCCAGCACCGTCACGCCCAGCATGCTCGCCTTCGCGCCCACCCTGTACGGTACCCCGATGGCCACCAGGAGCGCCACCAGTTCGCGCGCCAGGGTGTATGCCCAGAGCCCCAGAGTGCGCTCATCAGGAACCCCGCCGCTAGCCACGGCACGCGGGCGCCCGTGGGGAGGGGACGCGGCGAGGGCCGCGAGGAGGAGGCCAAGGACGCCGCCGGCAAGGAGGATCGCGTGGCCGTCGCTGTTGTGGTGGCGGCGTGGCGCAAGGATGATTTCGCCGGGTTGTGCGAGGTCCATGTCGTGGCGAGGAGCACGGGCGCCAGCGCGGCGAAGGCCACGGCGCAGGGCCGAGACCAGCGGTGCGCGGCGATGTCTGGGATGGTGAGGCGGCGCGGGAGGTACAACGGCATGCGGAGCTCGCACACGAGGTAATGCAGGCAGGCTGCTGTCGTGGAGCCTGCGCGATCTTGGAGGAGTAGGACGGCAGGGGAGGTACGTCGTCGTCGTCCTCCTCCTCTAGGAGGAGCGACGCCGTGAGGTCGGGGTGCGGCGGTTTCCCCGGCTCGGCGCAGCACTGGGAGGTCCAGACGAGGACGACGTAGGCCACGTAGATGGACACGAAGGACGCGGTCACCCAGACATTGACCGTGCCGCTCACGAGCACGCGCACGAGGTTGCAGAGCGCGAAGAAGAGGAAGCAGAGGTCGCGCACGAACCCGCGCATCTCCATGACGGCAGCGAGCGCGACGACGCCGGCGACGACGGTGGTCACGAAGAGCGCGCCGACCAGCGCGCCGTTGCCGAGCGAGAGGAGCGTGACGCCGGCGAGGGCGTGGGGCAGGCGCAGCGCGGCGAAGAGCTCCTCGAGCGACAAACAACCAAAGCAAGCCAGGGGAACAAACAACCAATCAAAGCATGCATAACTTTAGTTAGTTTGGTCTTCTAGCCTGAATGAATCTTCCAGCAGTTCAAAAACTCCACGGTCACGATCTTCTTCTGTTTTGCAACGTGCAAATTAAAGCAGGCAGCGTTGCAGCAACAAGGGGTACGCCTTCGTCAACCTCACGACGGCCGACGCGGCGCGCGGGCTGCACTACGCCCTGCACGGACGTGGCTGATTATCAACATCGGCGCCGCGTACATACAGGTAACGAACGTGCACGCATGCACAAGCCTCCAACGTGTCGTCGATGCATGCATGCATTCATGCGGTTTGTTCTCTGGCACCGTGAGCCGTTGGTCTTTGCAGGGCAGGCAGAGGCTGGTGAGGCACTTCAGCCGCTCCACCTTCGCGTGCCACACCGATGAGTACCTCCCAGCCGTCTTCTCGCCGCCACGCGACGGCGCCACCGTCCCGCCCCCGGCCGAGCCTAGGCACCTCGGCCGACGTGTCCCTCTGCGCGTCCCCGCCGTCGAGCAGCTGACATGGGTGCGTCGAGGCGAGGCTACAGAGAGCTAGCTATCCACTCCAGCAGAGGTATCCCAGGGGTTAATTTCGATAAACAGAAAGGGGCTAAATGCCAAAATTGCGGCGCTGACCGGCTCGGCCCAGCTGGCTCCACTTGGCTGTTGTTGATTGGCTCAGGACCAAATGTGCACCTTGAGAACAAGTTCCAGGACCAAATAATCCATTTTTGCAAGTTTGAGGACCAAACCATCACATGGAGGACAAGTTCAAGGACCTGCGGTGCTATTAACTCCCCCGTGAACAGCGGAACAGGAGCGAGCGCGACGGCGCCAGTGAACCTGAACTTTCCCGGAGGTAGGCCAGCCAGTGCCCAACCGAACTGTCCCATCAGTCCATCGTGCTCCATGGCCAAGGGAATGCAGCTCTTCTCGCATACTATGAGTACGCAGTTCTCTGAATCTCTGGTATCCTATAAGAAGAGGAGGAAATTTAGGGACATCACGAACTGCCATCTTTGGAGACCGGGAGAGCAGCGTGATATCTTGTTACTTCTTGGAGTTTTGGAAGAAGTAGGAGGCTACCAGTCTGCCATGGCCGATCCTACTTTACCTGCTTCGAGCTGTGGTTGGTTTGGTCGCTCGCGCCTCAAAGTGTCCTTTTGGTTGGTAGGTTCCTTTGTTGTTCCCCACCAGTGATCACAAACTTGTTGAGGCCGGGGCATGTGCGGCGGCTATGCACTTGGAACCTCAGTCATCTGCACTGTGGCATTCTTAACTAGTCCAATACCTTATTGAAAAAAAAAACAGTCACATACAAAATATACAGTACTTTTCTTTTGCGAAGAATAAACTATGCTATGCTGTTGTCTTCTTCAATTTTCGCATGTGTTCTCTTGGATCGAGTTTTAACAAATGATACTTCCTCCGATCGGATTGGAGGGAGTAGTGATTTTTGGCGACATTGACCATAACTCTTCAGTCATGCTATGGTAACAATGTCATAGACCTCTCGCAAAAAAAAAACAATGCCATAGACCTTCCCGCAAAAAAAGACAATGTCATAGACCTAATAAGAACTTATGAAAAGTTACAAGAACTCATAAAAAAAGTGACAAGACAAATGAAAGGACATAATTACACATCAGAAACATACAAATATTCACATGGCCCCAACCTAACTTAGAACCGAAGGAGGAGCGCGGTTGCGACGCCATCGAAGAGGATAAGACCATGATTGTTGTCGCATTGTGAAAGGGGGATAAGGATAAGAGCTGTAAACGTATCCAAAGGGTAAGCGTGGTTGCTAGAGAGTCGAGTGACTTGAGTCTAGTAGTTAGGTTAGAATTTATAATGTTTTAACTAGACGGTGGAAGAATAAGACATTTGTTTGCGTGATTTATGTCTGACATGCCATTATAAACCGGCGTATGACATGTTGATAGAACTATGTCAAGATAAACACGCGAACTACTTAATGTCAAGCTCTTTTCAATCCCTTCCTCCTTCTTAGGGTTTGGCGGAATGCGAGGCGAAGAAGGAGTCAACCACACCCACCTTGATGGTAAAGATTAGGGTTTTAAGGTGAAACTGTTAGCACAACGGTTAACCAGAGCCTCCATCGATACGGGAGTAACGATGAAAAGGAAGATGGGGTACGAAACCTCGCTGGCGAGATCAGGATCGGCAAAAGATGCGAAGGAATGGAAAGAATCAACAACGTCATAAACCCTTGCCGAAACGAAAGGAAGAAGCGAACGCGACGTTTCGATTTAGGTTAAAAGAAGATAAATCCGGAGACTTGATCTAGGGATGGAGATCCAATGGTCTACAATCGATGGCCAAATTTGGAGTCACGTTTTGTAGCACTCACCTCTTGGGAAATCATACTCCCGCGCAACGGACGGCTGAGATTTTGCCCTAGGGCCGAACGCACGATCGAGACGGATCGGCCAAAGCCGGGCGCAAATACTCGCGGAAGCACCCACGGGATTCCCCGGAAATAAAACCCACTCCTCCTCCATCTCCACCTCCACCTTCCAGGCTGCCTGCCCCTTCTCTTTCTCTCTCCCCCCTGCCGCTCCCACCACCGCCTCCTCCCCGTCGCCGCGCTCGCCCGCCGGGAGCCCCAGACGCCATTGCCCGCGCCCCCATGGACGGCGCCGGCGCAGGAGGGGCGTACGTCGCGCGCACGGCGGAGGAGGTCTTCCGCGACCTCCGCGGCCGCCGCGCCGGCATGATCAAGGCCCTCACCGAAGGTGCGCGCGCGCTCTCGCCCCCGCCCCCCTCCCGAATCGGCCCTCCCGGTTCTCGCTTCTTTTTCCCTGGATTCGCGTGGCTGAGCTGTTTGTTTCCCCTTGCTGTCGTTGCAGATGTGGACAAGTTCTTCAAGCTCTGCGACCCTGGTGAGCGCCTCCGATCTCCTCGGGTTTCTCGCCCGCGCCGGGGATTCTTGAATGAGGGGGCCTTTTCGTGTTCGGCTGTTTGAGTTCGGTTGCTTTAGTGTGAGATTGGAAGCTGAAATTGGAGAATTTTCGGTTTCGTTTTCTCCCTCACGTGCTACTTCGAGTTGGAATTATTGGTGGTGTTTTACCTTCCATCAATGCTGTGCTGGGTTTCGGATGCTGGGTTTTCTTGAAAGATTGGAACCCTGGGTCGTAGTTCTTCAACAGAGAAAAGTATTCTGGGGATTGATTGGAACTGGGGAATCAGGACTAGGTCTTCCTTTCTTGTGGAATTGTAGCACTCGGTTGTTGCCATCAGACTGAGATTGGTAGCTTCACCAGTCAATTTTACTGAAAATGCATAATATATTAGGCAAGTTGCTGCTGACTAGTTGACTTTTGGTGTGTTTGGGTGTCTTTGCAGCTCTGTGTGTGCGTTTCTTTGTTAGGTTCATCGCTGTTGCCTTAGCCAATTTAGTGTAGTCGTGGGCATTAGTGACATGACGACGGGGATGGGTAGTAGTGAACCTGACTTTAGCAATGTCCTTTCGTTGCATTGATAGCACAGGGCATCGATATCAGTGCATCTGGTTGTAATAAGTGATTGCTTACCCTATTCATGTACCCCTAATTACTGTGAAGTTTTCGTTGCTTACCATCATTGAACATTATATTACGATTTGGTCCACATCGGTATATGCATGACAATTCCACTCTAGTGAGCACTGTGCATAGTGGTAGATCAACTTCGAAGCCCTGAGCACTGTAGTTCTGGGCATGATTATTCAGACTGATGCTGTACAGGGTATTATTGCTACTGTTACTAATCCCATGTTATTATTGAACAGAAAAGGAGAACTTGTGCCTTTATGGATATCCCAATGAGACATGGGAAGTGACCTTGCCAGCTGAGGAAGTGCCCCCAGAGATCCCTGAACCAGCATTAGGAATCAACTTTGCTAGGGATGGAATGAATGAGAAGGATTGGTTGGCGCTAGTTGCGGTTCACAGTGATTCCTGGTTACTGTCCGTCGCATTCTACTTTGGAGCTCGCTTTGGCTTCGACAAAGAAAATAGGTAATTATTCTACTATTGTTGAACTATGTGGGGTTCTTTTCCCTCTCATGTGCACTCCTTTTTTTACTCTCGATTTCATTTCATTGTGAAATATGCATGATCAGTAGTTCATGTTTTAGGATTCCTGTCAATGCCTGTTAACTGTTGCTCCCACACACAATTGTTTAGTGTCGGGATTGTCAAATGGAATGTGTTCTCAATGTGTTCTATGCATTTTTCTTACTGTGGACCATGTAAAAAAGATATGATATTACACTGGCAAGTTAAACTAGTGAGAAATATCAAACTTAAATCGGTTATAACATATGTTTATCAGCTTTATAGCTTTATCATATTTGAATTTTATATTTTAGCTTGAAAGTTACAAATTTCCAGGCCCTGTTCTGATATGAACAGTAAGGGTCTGACTGGAAATGTGTTTTACTTAATTATGTTCTCTCAGGGTTTTCTGTTTGCAGTTATAATTTCACATATTTTTGTCAGTAGTGAGTGGACACTGGAACCATGTTTTAGCATGATCTTTTGTAGGTTATTTTACCATCATGATTCATAGAGATTACATAAGTATAATATGTGGCATTCTGTATATGAAATGTTAAATGCATTTACTGGTGAGAGCTGCTGGATGACATGATTTGCAGTTTTTCACATCTTTGTCCTGTCTACTTTACTGTCACAAACATGACATTGACATGTTAGTAGTGCATCAAGTGTCTATACCTTTCTTTAGTGGACATCAGTTGTGCTGCATGGAGAGAAACGATGATGATGTTGATTTATATATGCTATTACTGCTGCATGTACTTTTGAACTGCTACTTGAGATATAAGCTTTACGTGATGCCTCATGGTTACTCCATTAATTCTCATCTTTCCTTGATATATCATACTAGACTTAAATATGTTTTTCGACAGTTGATTCATTATTCATGTTTGTGTGGTTCAAAAGATGGTTTTACTTGAGAAAATGGATCTTTTACTATTTGGAGTAGGCACTGCCTTACTGCAGTTAGTTATGTTTGTTTTGTAGCAGCGTAATGTACTTGTTGGCACAGCATGGTGTATATCCAATGCCTTCACATTTCACAGATATTGGAAAATGTTGCCAGTCATTTAGAAAATGTGCACCATGGTTGAAGATAACTGGTTGCCATAGTCACCATATTAACCACTCGTGTTCTATGGCAACCAGTTATCTTTTTTTAGACAATGTGACTGCATCCATGATTTCTACATTTGAAGTAAGAACTACAAGAAGTCATTTGCAATTTTGTGGCGATCTTTCACCAAGTAAAGCAACGACATTGAAGTCTTAAGATGTTTCTGCTTTGTTGGCATAAATACATGCACGCCTCTAAGCCACTCTCAGTCACACACGAACTGCTTCCGCTATTCTATGCACAGTTTACTGATCAGTAGAATGAATCTTGGCTGTAAAACAGAATGTTTAGTTGTTTGCTGTGTTAGGCTGAGTCCATTTTTGCACAGAGTTTCTTTGTTTGAGGTGTTAAATGCCATTGGCTGTTTGTCTGTTTGAACAACTCATGCTTAAATGGTTTTAGCAACCATGGATTTCTTTTTTGGTCTGAAAGACATTATAGTAAAAATATAGAGATATATCCACTTCCTTAGAAGTTATAACTGCACTACCCAGAAACACTTTTGTTTTTCCCCTCTCCTGTTTCTGTATCCTTTCTCCTTTTGCACCGAGTTGTTTCTGATATTTCGTACAATTTACCAACTCAATATTAAAAGCATGAAGACCTCCTTCTGGACATTAGAGTCATCATATCATACTAGTGTTCTGTAGTTCTCAGTGCAGATGATTTGATACAGGATGAATGATCAGGGCTTAAGAATGGGGATATCGGGATGAATCAAATCATACTAGTGTTCTGTGGTCTTCTTTTACAAAGGACTTTTGCTATTTTTCTGTTCTGCACATCTTCCCATTATCTTTTTGTTTCTCCTGTCTGTTCCATAAGAACCTAGGGTGGCAAACTGTATCAGCTTCTTTCCAAGTAAGACAGTGCCGAGTGGCTGACTAATGCGGGGATAATAGCATTGATAGTTGTAGCCGGAGTCAAAACAACCTCGCAACCATTATAAAAACAGTAGAAGTTTCCTGCTTAGTTGTCAAAAATGGCTTGAAGCTTGCGGGGAGGAATAGCCATGTTTACATGAACATTGGGCGTGCATGAAAACTTTATTGGCTGGAAATACAAACCCACTAGATTGAGAAAGAATAGCCAGGTTTACAGTGTGATAAGAACATGGGCCATGCATAAGAATTTGGTTGGGTGTGCTGGAAATATAAACCAACTAGATTATCTTCACTATCTAAAGTATTCACCTTTGCTACTATTAGGGGAATGGGGAGCACTTTGTATCTTGCCAAAAGTTGCTCTGCAAAGTCTTTACCTAATCCACTGCACTCTATCTGAATTTGTTGTGTTTGCATTTTCATCTGTTTGTTAGAAAACAGATCCCTGCTGTAACTGATTATTTTATCCCAAGTCAAGTTTGCCTACCTTCCAAATTCCAATGTTACATTTTGATGCTACTTTATTATTTTCTTGTGCAGGAGGCGACTATTCAACATGATAAACAACTTGCCCACCATATACGAGGTAGTGACAGGAATCGCCAAGAAGCAGTCAAAGGAAAAGACTCCGAACAGCAGTAGCAAGAGCAGCAAGCCCAGTATGAAAGTGGTAAGTGCAACAGCACCTTTCTTTTTGCTGCCATGGATGGTGTTGTGGAATCACTCCTGATCCACTCTTGCTTATGCTTGCTGGCTGGCTGCAGCTCTCCAGGGCCGAGCCCCGTGCAAAGGCGAAGGTGCCGGCCCCCAAGGACGAGGAGGAGAGCGGCGAGGACGAGGGCGATGACGAGGAGGAGGAGCACGACAACACCCTGTGCGGGACCTGCGGCACCAACGACGGCAAGGACGAGTTCTGGATCTGCTGCGACAACTGCGAGAAGTGGTACCACGGCAAGTGCGTCAAGATCACGCCGGCCCGGGCGGAGCACATCAAGCACTACCGGTGCCCGGAGTGCACCAACGGCGGCTCCAACAGCAACAAGAGGGTCAAGACATGAGCGGGGGGCGCCGGAGGAGGAAAGCTACGCCGCGCTTGTTGCGAGGAAAACCAAGCACCTTCGCCCAGCCTCTAGATATCATTTATTGATGGCTTAGTTTCCTTCCTTCCTAGTCTGTAAGCGTGTTTCATCATGTTTTTAAAAACTAGAGATTTTCGTGTGTGTTGACATCAACCAGCCTTCCTTTCTAGCATGTAAACTCTGTCGACTGCCAACTGACCATTTCTTCATTATTCGTGGATCCTTTGTAGTTCGTGACTCTGTTGCCATCATTCGTGTTGGAATTTGCACTGATCCTGGGTTGCTTGAAGCTGTCTTGCTCTGTTGATGGAACACATTTTTGTAAGGATGTTTGGTTAATGCTAACAAAGCCATCATTCGTAGTATTAACCAAACATCCTTACAAATATGGAGTACTACGGTAGTTGGGTGTTTTTTTTTTTTTGACACTGGAATAGTTGGGTGATTTTTCCCCTGCTGTCTGTCTTGCTTGTGTTGCAAAACAGCACTGACTTAGTGACTTGCAGGATACACGGGTCCCTCCTCACAGGCCTGGGCCTGCGCGACGCCGACGACGAGAACGGGCCGCACGGCGAAGCCCAACCCACCAAGTAGCGAAACCCGGCCATTGTCGGAGCCCAAAACCAAACCCACAAAAAAATCCCGTCCGGCCGTAGACGACCCAAAATCCGCCGCGCCGCATCCAACCCATCTTCCTTCCTTCCTCCGGTGGCGCGATGGCCGCGCGGGCCCTCCTCCTCCGAACAGCCGCCCGCTGCTGCTCCCCTCTCTACTCCCCCACCGCCGCCCCGCAGCTCCACCCGCGGCTCCGCGGCCACGCCCCCGCTCCCCATCTCCGCTTTCCCTCCCTCTCCTTCTCTGCCTCCGCCGCGTCCACCAGCTCGCACGGCCCCAGCGGCGGCGACGGCGGCGAGGGGAAGGATGACAAGGGAGCGTACGACAACTACCTGGGGATGAGCGACGACGAGCTCATGGCGCAGTGCGACATGGGCACCTTCAAGTCCTCCGGGCCCGGCGGCCAGCACCGCAACAAGCGCGAGTCCGCCGTGCGCCTCCGCCACCATCCCACCGGCATCGTCGCCCAGGTCAGCTTTCATTGCCCAAAACAGAGTGGTTAATTTAGCCGTGATGTCCAGCCCAGTGCTTGAGTGCTTGACGGATGTTGGTTCTAACGGTGGACTTGTAGCCTCTGGGAGGTGAGGCTTCCTCTCATCTCAAATACTTGGCACTTCCCAGAATATTCACACCATTGTCAGTTGAGCTTTAGAGGCGCATTGCCTAATTGAGAGATTTATGCTTCAAGTCAACTAA
This sequence comes from Thinopyrum elongatum, assembly GCA_011799875.1. Taxonomy (NCBI): domain Eukaryota; kingdom Viridiplantae; phylum Streptophyta; class Magnoliopsida; order Poales; family Poaceae; genus Thinopyrum; species Thinopyrum elongatum. The sequence continues at coordinate 524,167,861 of CM022299.1, forward strand.
CATAACGGTTATTAGTGTGTCCACAACATCAACCAACAATATATGCGCCCATCATGGCGGACAGATTTTTTTTATTGCTGTACCAACAAAGATCAATCTACCATTGTTTCAGTTAGTGCCACCACAACCTTCATCGATGTCTTTGAACCCAAACAACATCTTGCACTAACCCTCTTAAATGAACATTCTATGCAATGCTTGCCATGTTCGTGTTTGACCAGTATGGAATGTTGCTTTCCCTTCATACAATCATCACACTGAACTTCAAAGTTCAAACCAACCAAATGTCTGATTCTTAATATATTTTTTCCCTTCATGTCAGCCATCTTATGTGGTAGAACTAGCTCTTTCTCCGCTCCTTTGCGTGATAGTTTATCTCATCGTGCTTCCCCACAGGCTGTGGAGGATAGGTCACAACATAAGAATCGATCATCTGCTTTATCTCGGCTTCGGACCCTGATTGCTCTTAAAGGTAAATCTGATGTGCTTCAAGTTATGCATGTTTTAGCTCAGTAAATGTTTAAGTAATAACATGCACACCTAATACCACGACTTTGTGACCTAAATGGCTCAGAACTTATTATGTCAGTTGCAAATAATCCCAAGTCAGCAACCTAATGTTTCAATAATTGTTTATCTTAATCACCATGCACTTACTCATAATTTACAGCACCAAGAATGATGGGGTTATGTTTACATCATTCGTTTTCAATTTCCATGGTAGTCAGTTAACATTTTGGTCGTTCACATCTTATCAGTTAGGAGGCCGATAAACCTTGATAACTACACTCCTCCAGTTGAACTTCTTCAGATATTGCCACTGAAGTCTACCATTCGATCAAAGGATGTTGGTAACCAAATTGGCCCAAATAACCCAAAATTTTCTCCAGTATGCTTCTCTTCTTATCTCATGCTCAATGTTGCCAATTTGAATGCCTCCGTTTCCAATGTTCTCTTCTTTTGGTGAGCAGGGAATGCAAGCTTTATTAGATCTTCTATTTGCTGTTGAAGGCTCTGTATCAGAGGCAGCGAAAATTCTAGGGTAATGCGTGACTTTCTAGTCTTTTTGGCAAGTGTAACAAAACAATCTGTTATCAGAAATGGGTGCTAGTTTACAACATGTTCACTCCATTTGGTTTTATGAAACCATCTTCTATACAATATGTTGAACTACTTGACATAATGCAGCCTAAGCACTGGTGCCCTGTCAAGGTTAATTCTATCAGATGATTCTCTCCGAGCAGCTGCAAATGAACTGCGAGCCTCCAAGGTATTCTTGCAAATCAGTGTCCAGCTGGTTATACATGCCTGTTCGTTCAGAAAAGAACAATACAGATCGCATGCCAAAAATCTGCACTCCATAATCAAGTTCCAGCAATAACTAGTTATGTCACCCAGCTTCCAGGGTACCCAAGCTTAGGTGTAATATGACTTTATTTTCCAGATCACCAGCCATGATATGATCTCGTATTTCATGCTAGGCATTTTTTAGAAATAAGATTATTTGAAAATCTATGCTAGCTAAATCATGGGTCAATTTGTGTTACTGAAACCACATCGTCATATTCCCCATCACATCCTAAGTTTTGAGTCTTGGCTGAACTCTGAAGCCACATTTCAGTCCCAAATTTTGCAATTTGTTGCATGCTTGCTACTCAAATGAAGATCTTAACCACATATCTGTCTCCGCAGGGACTGAAGCCACTAAGATGATGCCCCTTTACAATGTTATCATCTTCTGCTGCGCTACAGGTGCCAAGGTGTCTCATTGCTCATGATTTCATGGCATGCCATTGGAGCTTATGCCCAATTCCCTAGCGCAAGAAATGTAAAACATACACAGGGTCTGTCTTATACAGGGCCATCATCATGCCTGCTTGTTTGTCGCACACCATTGTAACCTTGTTGTTGTACAGTGCAATTGTACTTTCACATGTTGCCATCGCTTGATGATGCCTTCAACAAATTGGATCTACTTTTAAGCGATATAGCACCTTTTTATTACCAAACTACTTTTCACATTTGTGTGTCCATTTGCTGTGTTGTGTCAACTGTCAAGTATGGACTCAAACAGAAAACCTTGCCATATTTTCATTGGCACGGAAAGAATGTTACATACAGGTTATCTATCTCGTGTGTGGGCTACATGTTTATTTTTCTAGTTCCCAAGAGGCCAAAACTGTGGGAAGGCAATGGAATATCGTACTGACAAATTCATACAGGCGCCTCTCAAATCAAGTAAACATCGTTAATATCAACCCTATTTATCGTTCATCAAACGCTCAGCTAGGAGCATGTCATCAGGAGTAGTCACCTGCAACAAGTTCACATTTTAAGGATCAGTTTATTCAAACTTAACAGTTCAGAATAGACTAGTTCAAATAACTAACATGGTACCTTGATGTTTGTATAAGAGCCCTCAGTGATATAAACAGGATGTTTCAAGTATTCTACGATGGAAACATCATCAGTTACCTCAAGGCCATCCCTGTGAGTGCAAAGTTTACTTGGCAAGAAGAAAATGAAATGGGAATTAACATATCAATGGATTATATTTGCTGTGATCCAGCTAACCTCTTAACAAGCTCGAAACCATCTTTGAGCAAATTAGGCTTCATCACCTACAATCAGAATATATTTCCAAGTCATACTGTTTCCCCCCACATAAAAATGAACATGGAGTTTTGGGAAATACAAATCATGAAATGTTCTTATTAGAGGCAATACTATGATTACCTGTGGAGTTTGCATCTCCCAGAGGGTTTTCCTATCGAGGGTTTTTACGACAAAAGAATCGCTGTTGGCCTGGAGACAAAAGAAGAGAGAGGATTAAAGTTGCACAGCAAGAATGCCGTCGGAACATCATTCATGCAGATGCTATTATTAGGTAATGACCCAGGATCTTTGCAAGCTCATCTTTTATTGATGAATATCTAGATGTATAAACAGTAACCTCCTTTATAGTAGCTTTGACAGGCACACCAAGCACAGCTGCTCCATGCACCGCAGCATCTTCTAAGACCTAGTCAGTAAAATCAAAACCAATATTATTACTTGAGTGACCTGGAAGATTTTACAAATATTACCTTTCCCCCTTTACAAAGTTACTATGAAATACCAAAGCACCAGGATTAAATAAGAAATTCTTCAATTTTTCTCAAGGCAGCATAAAGAAGTTCGAAGCCAGATATTTATCATGCATGTAGTATAATTCACAAAAATATCAGTTGCAACTTCTAAGGGGAGAGTTTTCTGTTAGTTGATGACTGTGCAAGAAGTTCCCTTCGTAGGAGAAAAAAGAAACAAATCCAAGAACATCTTACAAGGCACGCTATGATGGATAATTCATGCTGGATCATAGAAGGTAACCTTTTTTACATCTTCAGAGGATACCAAGGGTCTTGCAGAATCATGGACACATACAAGTTCTGAATCTCCATCAATTTCCTGCCGACAAATTTTTTTTGTTCACAAATTATACAAATTTTGAAGATATCTACAATATGTAACAAGCAGTATAGGTGGGCTACCACTAACCTGAAGTCCATTAAAAACAGAGTCTTGTCTCTCTTTTCCCGGGGTTGTAAATTTAATAGGTATTTGCAAGTTTTCAACAGAACCTGCAGAAACAGTTGACTGATGAACATCTTACTTCGAGACTGTACTGTATCATTCTTCAAATTTGGTCACAGGACTAAACTCTAATAAGGCGTAGATGCTAGATTTATAAAAGCCTAGTGAAAACAATGAGTATGGGAAGAGTCCAGATGAACCTTCAAATACATTTTTGTAGGATGGATCACACACCACCACGACTTCCTTCACTTCCTTCATTCCACAGAATGTCCTTAAACTGTTGGACAGAAATGTAAGTATTTCATGTCGGCGTGACGTTGCCAAATCAGGGAACTATAAAGTTCGAAGCTGAAATGAACCTGTGCAGTGCAATCGGTACTCCCAGTAATGGTAGATACTGCTTAGGCATATTGGCCTGTTACAAAAGGTGGAGGAAAATTTAGGTACATTCATCATCCACTGAAATGATTCGCTAGTTCACTGCAAAATACAAAAATTATTTTGAAGCAGCACAATTCCTCGCAGCAAATCTAAAATTGATATCATCAAGCATTGCACTGATGTCTATTCATTTTGTCTGACGCGACTCCTAATGTTCAAGAGTGAGAGAAATCTCTTGTACACTACATTTATCTTCACTTATAAGATGAAAAGTCGTATAGATACACCATCAGAGTGCATATCAACAATAGAAGGGCAGCTATGGCATTTCCCACCAGAATTACTTGTTTGGTACTAGGGTTTTTGACGGGATTGGTGGGGATAATCCCCACAGGGATTGGGTGAAACCCCAGCCTTCACCCAATCCCTTCAAATCCCCATTTATCCCCAATCCACTAGGTAGGGGTAGTGTATTGGGTATTGAGAAAAATGCACTAGAGTTTGGCGATTTGTGGGGAAATGTGGGGATGAAACATGTCAAATACACTAGAACCAAACGGTGTTTTCGGATATGTGGGGATTTAGGGGTTTGACCGGGATAATCCCCACCAATTCCCTGAAATACACTAGTACCAAACAAGGCCTAATGTAATGAACATAACCCAGAGCAATACACAGAACACACCAAGGCCATACACTTCAGAATAACAGCCACTAGTGGAAGCTAAGTTTGGAGCATGATGAGATAAGAGAAATACCCCCATTCTCTTTCCTTGCCCTCCGGACAAGAGGACCACCGAGACGCTCCTCTCCTTGACAGCCTCCCCGCCCTGGCAAAACAGAACCCTCAGTCAGTCAGCCAGAAGATTTCACATCACACAGGCGTGCAGTGTCATCCAAAATCCACCGGACCTGCGCGCCGTCCGGTTCGGCAGCGCAGATGGCTGAATGCGAACGCCTCGTGCTCCGCCGCGGAGCAACCCCGCAGCTCCCACCTGGCCACCGTTGACCCCAAAAAACAGGAAGGCCTCAGTACAGCAGCAGCGGATGAGCAGTTACAGGCAATCGGACTGGAACTCCAGCAAATTCGCAGCTCCAGGGGCGCCAAGCCGAAACGAACGGATTAGAGGCGATTGGCCTGGAGCGAGAGGAGCAATCCTTTACCAATCCGCAGGCGGCGGCCGCGGCGGGACGTCGGGAGGAGTACCGCCGCGGGGCATGGCGGCGGCGTCGGGGCGGAAGGGGGCCGCGCGTGCTGGTGGAGGTGGAGGCGGAGGCGGAGCTCCATGCCGGAGGCGCTGGTGGGTGGCCCAATGGGGGGGAGAGGGCGGGTGGTGGTGCTGGCGATGGGCGGCCGGAGCGGAGGCGACAAAAAGAGTGGGAGGAGGCATCCGGGAACGGAAGTGGGGTGTGGTGCCGATACATTCCGGTCAATCTCCGCCGTCCACGAGTTCTCTTTTTCTCCGTCACGTGCAAGGGCTGTCTACCATTTCGCGTCAACGGGTCATAGGCTCCCTTTTCCAATTATCCAACAACTGCTCTTTTTTGTTGTTGTTTATTATCTTAGTTTTGGACCCTGATAAATTTCGAACGTCGAATTTTGTGAAAATTGCGATGTTTGTCAACTAAACTTGCCACGTCGCGTCAAATAGAGTTGCCATGAAAACCGTTTGGGTTGTCATGCTTAAAATCCAAACGTTCGGGATTTATCATTTCGATAGTTTCTACTCTTCACAAAAGGACCATCAATCAAACCTCATTATTTCTCACGAGCCTCGTGGTCGCACCGACATCACAAAGACAAAGCCAGACACCCAAAATTCGAAGAGAAGTTTTCGCCACAACTGCACCAATAACCCCTACAGTATAACTCAACGACCAGAACGATCAACAGGAAAATACACCATTGAGCCATATTGTCTAAGATTGGCAGGCGGATAGGGGACGGTTCCTGGATTATGAGGAATGGGAGCCTCAGGCCTACGGGCGAGGATTATATGAGCAGGGCGTTACTCATGCTGGCGACCTTCTCACAGCACACAACACGGCTTGGGACAGTGAGAAGCCGACGCGCATGTTCAGCTCTGATGATGCAAATGACACCAAAGTAAACCGCTATTGGCGTGCTGGGGACGAATGTCTAAATTGCATGGAATTGTACCAAAAACGGCCAATTCACCATAAGATCAGCGCATCTATGAACAGAGTGAAGAGCGGACGGACGGGGTCTTCCTCGTCGGTCAACAATCACAATGGATGGCTGGCCCTTTGGGACACTCGTGCTACAACAACTGGCCAAACGGGCCGGCCTGGCCCGGCCCACGAGCACGCCGGCACGGCCCGTCATGGGCCAGGCACGGCACGGGCTAAACGGGTCGTGCCCGGCACACGACACGCCTTGGGCCGTGCCTGGGCCTAGAGGCTGGGCACGCGGGCCGGCACGACACAGCCGTTTTTTATTTTTTTTCAAAAATTTATATATATATATATAACCTAATTTGCAGCCCAATAAGCCTAAAATACAGCCCAATAGGCTGAAAAAGGCAGCCCAACGTGCTAAACATGTCACGGGCCGGCCCGTTTAATAACCCGGCCATGCCTAGGCCAAGGAGCGACACACGTGGGCCGGCACGGGACGGCCCGGCTATTAAACGTGCCACAGCCAGGCACGATTAGCACGTGCCACAGCTGACTATTAAACGTGCCACAGCCTGGGCCGGCCCGTTTGGCCAGGTCTGGCTACAAACAAGGCCGAAGTACACATGTGGCTTGTGATGCGTAATGGTCTTGCGGTCGGTGACGAAGCTCCGCCGTAGAGGGATCAAACCTGGGGTATTTTTCCTCAAAAAAAAAACCTGGGGTATTTTGAGGATAAGGTTTGCTGGGTTAGGCGCTCTGCTATTGGAGCTGCTCACAGGTTAGCTAAAGAGCGGGGTTAGCAATGAACTTTGTAAGATGTGATTTCATGTCCCACCCGATTGTATCCCGCATATTGTGTCGGCTGAGATTTCGAAGTCCGAACGCTGTTTAAGTAATACTTAGAAGAAGAAGAAAAGGATCCAGCCACAAACAGAACGAAACAGCTCGTTTCGCCCCCATAAGCCGTACTAACCCAGATGCAGCAGAGCACCAGAAAATGCAGTGGCAAAGAGAGCGGAATGCACTTTCAACTTCTCAAGCTGGTCAATCAGTCACGGCCACAGCCAGACCGCAGCCCACACACATCACACAAGATTTAACTCAACAGCAAAACGCTTCCGATTATTACAACAAGCAGGTACTAGTATGTACAAGCATCGACATAAAAACACTCTCCATCCGGAAAAACTGCAACTTACAACAAGCGGCCCTACAAAGGTGCATGACGAACACCACATCTCAAAGCACGGCAGGTCAGCCAAAAAGGAAACAGCTCTTCCTACATTCCGAAAACGACTCCGCAGCCGACGAACACCACTCACGAACAGGCTACATACAGTTAGCAAGTCCTCTCCATCACAGCGACGCTACTACCAGCAAGCTTAAATATACGTCCCTCTACGGAACCTACTCCTATGCAGTTAGCAGTTGGAGGTCGCCCTCAGTCTTCTCATGGCTCGGCGCGAGCATATCTCGTCCCGCGTTATTGTTCTGACGACCTGACAAGTCTCAAGCATGTAATGATTGGCCAAACTGATTTCTGGTGTAAATACTCCAAGTCAAGGGGGGCAAGAACTTACGACTTACAGCTTCTTGGTGTCCCCGGATTTCGGCAGCTGTAGTTGATACAGCGGTTAGGGGTTGCACGAGATGATAGGCTCGCTGGTTCACACCTAGGCCGGGCTCCAACACATGTTAGTTCAGCTACCAACAACTCATCAGCATCATGTCCCGTCTTCGTCGAAAAAGCTAGAGTAACGGCTAGAGATGGTATCATCCCATAGATGGTAAACGAAAATAGTAAAGTCACTGCGGTCTTGTAACACATAATCGAGCCTTCCCAGGGTTGAGAAGTGATTCTGACATTATCCAACCCTGACAGGCAACGAAAAGGAATGTGGTTAGTCATGTACCAAGCGTTTCAATCAACCGGTTTGTCACAATTATGTCTAGTAGTTGAAGAGTGCTAGAAAGATAGCATTTATCATAAAGATAAGGAGTTTTACCTGTTCTTTTGCTTTCTTCCTGAATGTTCCGTAAGATGACGACACAATTTTGCAAGACTCTGCGATGTGTGCCAGGAAATCCATGTTCCGTGGGTGCGGGTTCCCGTAGTGATCTGATCGATTGGAGCTCATCCTCTTCCGTTCATGTGATACATTGATGAAATGCAGCAACACATGGGCCTGTAAAGCAGCGTCGTTATCAGGACATAGGACAATTAGGGACCGCAAACACACCTAAAAGCCAAAATTATTGCAATGCAAACAGCTGCTTACATGGAAAGCAGCTTTGAGAATGTCATCTGGCTTTGCTTGGTCCTTGAGTAACGCATATACTTTATCCTTCGTTGGGTTATATGTTACCATGTATCGCTCATCCTACAATTAAGATAGGAAGTATTATAGCCATACCAAAAGAAGGAATGCAGGAAATATACTGGTAGTGGCCACTGGCCATGGAGCTGGAGGATGTACCTCAAACAAAGGCCTTGTGGCAACAAATGAAACAGGTTCTTGAAATGCTTCTCCAAATCGTGATCCTGAAAGAAAGTATCAGACTGTAAAAAACATTCCATGTACAACGAGGACCACAGTCAGAAGAAACCATAGTGCAAACCTATGGAAACTGGCTCATGCCGCCAAGGATGAATAAATATTGTCTCCTGCGAGTTTCCTTCCTTCAACGAGGGAACATACCCTGTACCATGAAAGGTTGGAGAATCAAGTACTACATAAGATTGCAATTAAGGCAGAAGATGCATCTAAAAGAGACCACAATTAGAACTTCCAGAGACTCTAAAAGTTCCATATGGCAGTTTCGAGCTCAATATGTTCAACCCATTGTGTTGACACACACCAAAAGTTCATGTTTTCACCATGGTTATGGATTGATCAAAAGGAACTTGGTACCTGTCAAATCTTTTCTAAAGCCTTTTGAATTCTTACTTTGCTATGCCTGATACTGTATTTGGCTTCGCTTTATAAAGCATTTCACAAATATAAGTGCCGCTTTACTAGTCACATAAATATAACTGATAAAGATCAGTGGTTTTTCCATATAAACAATTCTAGAAGTATGTTGCATTTTATAGAACAATTCAAAGGATAATATCTAAAAAAATCAAAGCAGAAATCTGTGATTTACCTGTCTTAATAAAGGAATCCACTGCAACAGTAAACCTTGCCCTGTTTAGGGTATTCAGCACAACAGACCTTACCTGGTAAGAAACTCAGTATCAACATATGACTTGTAGAGGGAACAACAAGACCCAAGAAATAAAGTATTGAAGTGAACCTCATGATATGAACTCAGGAGATATCCACATGACAGGAGGGCAAATGAAGTCACCAACGATGGGTTCCGCTTTGTGATAAAGATGCTCAAACCAGTGCCCAGCTTCATGTGAAATCAACAAAATAATGTCAGAATTGCTGATAAATTAAGTGAACAGATGATATCATGTACTCATACAACCAAAAGCTCAGGTCACACCATCAAATTATGCAAGTAAATCAACCAACTCAGTTGCATGCCTCATTAATGTGCCACTTGCGCAAAAAGTTCAAGGAAACATGTTAATAATTACCAGATCTGCAATGTTCCCGACGGATTCGCCTTTAGCAGTCACATCTCCAATATTTTCTCCTCTTGCATATGCCTTGTAGATTGGAGTGCGAGTTGAGGTCGATGTAACAGCAGCGACATTCTAAAAATGTTGCATGAAAAAACAGAAGTTCTTCATCAATACTTTCAAAACAGTGTCAGAGTATATGTACTTGAAATCCAATTACTGCAACTTTGAACAACTGGCGAGGACAGACCTTTACAACATTTGCAACGCAAGCCATCGGCAAGAAAAACTGAGGGAAGGCTGCAGTAGCTAACTCTATCCCAGCGCCTATCTCCAGCAAGAGATCACTAGAAAAGCGGAGCTACAGAAAATTTCAGTTTCAGTTAGTCGTGCACATGGGACCAAGAAATTGGAAATAAAGTACAGTAGATAACTAGATGGTAAAAAAATGTAAACATGCTTTAAAATGTTTTACCTGCTTTAGGTCATTGTCAAACTTCTTTCCTTGTCGCGCAAAAAGCATTTTTCCAACACGTCCAGCACCGTCCTGGAGCAGGACCACAATCACAACTATATGATTAGAATAAATAATACGTGTTTGATTTCTAATGACAAGAAGCAAAGAAGAGCATATCAGCCAAACAGAAGATATTGCTATCAGATGACCAATAACTCTAGAAGGATAAGACTTCAGGTTCATGAAGTTTATCGCAAAAAACTCTTCTACTCCCTCCGATCCAAATTAAGTGTGCGTCAATTAATATGGATCGGAGGGAGTAATAAATTTCTGATTTGTCTTAAAATGAATCAGCAGAAAGGTATGATGACCTAAACAAGTAGATTCTTGAATAGACATGATTTGTTTACCTTGAGGATCCAGTTGATAGCAATGGCACCCGGGGTAACCTTGCTTTGAGAGACTCCAACGGAGCTCAACAAGGTTCTTGTTGTGAACACACCCATTGCTCCACCAAAAAAATGCTGAACAGCGAACAAATCTTAGCATGATACATATGAATCAAGACAGTGAATACTGAACACAAGTTCTAAACTGTACCTTGAGAGCTCTCCAGGTCATGTATGGGACGTATGAAGGAGTAACACTGTCTGGAAACCCTTCAGGCACAACATACGATCTTACGAACGCCATTATTTCCTGCAGCCATAGTGTGTAATGGTGTTATTTATCAAACCTGTATGGTCAATGTACTTTATTAGAGATAGAACATAAATGTGGAGTGATTTCAACTCTCCACACAACACTTTAATCTTCACATAATAGTGTAGAATCCTCTATTCAATAGCTGAAAACAACTGTTACACAACTTAACTCCAAAATGAATTCCCTTAATCACGATTTTTTTCCACTAAAAAGAATGAGAATAAACTGAAGAAGACAACTTCCACAGGTAATAATTCTAAAAAGAACTTTCAGTCAGCAATCAACTTAATCTGGCATGTGTAGTCCGCTGCAATATTAAATTTCCTACAAACCACCTTAGTCCCAACTAAAGATTGACGGCGAAAACAATACTACCTTGGACTAAAATAACTTTGTAGTACAGGAACAAAGTCATAGTCCTGGAAGTACGACACAATTTACTCTCCCGGTTTCACCTAAATAAAATAAAACTGCCTCGAAAGTATCGAGTCAGTACACTCCAGGAGAGAATTACAGCGTGCATCCTGAGAAGAAAAAAACATATCTACATTGCGCAGCTGCACAAATAATATGCAATTCGCAGATGGCTACGCCTTGCGTACACCAAATCGCCCAAAATCCACAACCAATTCCCCAAATCAAACCGGAAACCTAGCGCGGAGCGGTCACACCAAAACACAACCAACAGCAGGAAACACGACGGGACGCCGCAATTCCACCGAAAGGCTCACCTCGGCAGGCGGGAGCGGCGACTGGAGCGGCACGGCCCTGACGGAGGCCCCTAGGGGGACGGCGGACCCGCCCCTGCCCCGGCCCCTGCCCTTGCCCTTCCCGGGGGCTGCATCCACCACGTACTTCCACCGCCGCCCCTCCACCTCCTCGAGGCACAGGAAGCCCTCGAGCGCGGGCGCGGGCGCCTCCAGGGCCGCGGGGGCGACGGCCTCGGCGATCGTGGAGGTCCGCACGGCCTCGCGCACCAGCCGCGCGTCGGGCGGCGGCGGCGGCGCCTGCACCGTGACGGCCTGCGCCGCGGGGGCCCGCTTGATCCCCACCGCCGGCGCCATGGGCCGCTGCGCGGAGGGCGAGCGCGAGGCGCTGCTTAGTCAGGTGGGCGGGCGGGCGGGCGCGAGTTGTCGCGACGGGCGCACAGGACAGGGAGGCGAGGCGGAGTGGTTGGAGAGAGAAAAGGGAGGGCGGAGGGTTATATTGGCTGAGCCGCGGAAATGCCAAGATGGAGGTGCGAGACCAGACAGGGGAGAGAGAAAAGGTTTTATAGATGGCTCCGCTACGGGCACCAGCGCCGTGCACCCACTTTACTTGTTTCCCTTCACTGCGGGGCAGCCGGGTCCCGGCGGCCGGAACGTGGTGGTCCGGTGTGGCACCGGATACGTGAACTGCTACGGGCACACGGTTGAAAACCAATTGTCTTGCACGTAATGACTGCTTGCGGGGTAGGGTTGTTTGTGACACCCACGCGTTGATGGTTACTGGAAGTTTACGGGGAAAAGATGGTTGGCATGTGATTATCCAGTTGCGTCATTAGAAACATGAACTGCAACTGACATATTCGTGGTTGAAAACTTACTTTGTTGCCAGGGCCGTCTTCAGAAATTTGGGGGCCCAGGACAAAAATCAAAATAGGGCCCTAATTTTTTTTAAACCATATAGTTGAAGAACTAATGTAAGTAAAGCATACTCTCCTTAATTATTTAACTTCAAATATGTTTGATTTGGTACAATATTTAGGAAATATATCAAATACTAATGGTAAAATAGTAAACATGGTGCTAAAGCAGTAAACTTCTAAACTGACCTCATTTTCTACCAAAAAGCAACATTCTTCTAGTATTTCTTGAAATGAAATCTTCGATCAAATCTTCATAATTAATCTTCTCCAGGATATCATTTTCAAGTGCTATTGTTGCCAATCCGTTGAGTCTTTCTTGTGACATAGTAGAACGCAAGTAGGATATCAACAACTTGAGTTTAGAAAAGCTTCTTTCTGCGGATGCAACCGTCACAGGAATGGTTAACAAAATTCTGTATGCAATAACAGCATTAGGATAGATTAAGGAGCGCTTCTTCAAAAAATTCAGAATATCAAGTAGGCCCATAGATTTCTGAAGTGAGTCCTGGAGAAAAAGTAGCTCGCAACACAATTCAAGTCCATCAATATCTCTATTTTCTCCACTCTTAAGTGCATCTTTAAGATTAACACAAGCAGCCAACAAACTCTTGTCATCCAAGGATCGCAGCCTATCTGAAGTAAACAAGAAACCAAATATTTTTTCATACCCTTCATACTGTTCAAATCTCATGTTAAGTGAAACTATAGCTTGATCAACAATATGCAGAAAATAATAGACCCTAAATGACTCCTCTGCCGATTGTGAAACAATAGATGTATCATCTGCACCCTCACCAAATTGCCTTTTCCTCTTGATTTGACGCTTGGTGCGGAACTCTGGATTAATATCCATCTCCGTTGCAAAATTTTTTTTTGCATCTTCCAATGCTTTTGAAAAGCCAGTTTCTCTGTACTTGGTGAAGAAGGAAATCAAGCCCTTTACAGACTCAGTTGCGATATCAATAAGCATATCCTTTGACTACAACTCTTTGCTGATCAAATTAATAGCTGATAATATTTCATACCATATGATTATTGACACTAAGAATTCAAAGCCACAAAGATCATTTTCTGCCAATGATTGAGCTTCACTACTTGTCGATGGATCTTTATCATTTTCAGCCACTTGTAGTAAAGCCTCCCTTATTTCTGGTAGTTGAATCCTTATAGCCTTAACACTATCAACACGACTCTCCCAACGAGTAGCTGACAATGACTTGAGTGTTACTCCTGTTATATTATTTTTGAGAATTTGCCATCTTTTAGTAGAATTAGCAAATGTTGTGTAGATGCGTTGAATAATGCCAAAAAAATCAGATGCTTTACGACAAGACTTTGCCATATCACATAGTGTCAAATTTAGACTACGGCAACCACAAGCCGAATAAAAAGCTCTCCGGTTTATTTCCAAAACTTAACTTTTTACCCCTTGATGTCCTCCTTTCATATTTGACCCATTATCATATCCCTGCCCTCTCAGATTATCAATATCAAGGTCAAGACTTTTCAATTCATTCTTTAGAACATCAAACAATCCTTGCCCGGTGGTATCATTCACATCCAAAAAACCTAAGAATGGTTCCTCAATGCAAAAAGAACCAGAAGATGCATCAACATACCTAATTATCAAAGACATCTGCTCTTGGTGGCTTGCATCAGGAGTACAGTCAAGTAAAACAGAGAAGTACTTTGCTTCTTTTACCTTTCTAATGATTTCAGACCTGATTGCAACAGCGAGCAAATTTATTAGTTCATTCTGGATGGAAGGACCAAGATAATGATCACGGATTTTATCATTTATGATGCGGTCAACATGTTCTTTTATAACTGGGTCAAATTCAGCCAACATTTGAACCAATCCTAAGAAATTTCCATTGCTATCTTGGTACACCTTGCTATTACTGCCACGAAATGCTATATTATGTTCCGCAAGAAATTTCACAATCAAAAGAATCCTGAGCAAAACTTTTCTCCAATGCTTCCTTTCTTTTTCAAGTTCTTGCTGAGCAACTTTATCAATTGTTTGATTCTTCTCCAACCTGAATCGCAAGTCATACCAAGTACTCATATTTGTGACATGTTCTCTGCCATTTTTATGCTCTTTGAGTCTACTGATAAGATGATGCCAGTCACTGAAGCCATCATTTGCTAATTAACCTCTCACATGTCCCTTCCTAAATAATTTGCAGCAAAAACAAAATACTTTGTCAAGATCTTTGCTGTACACAAGCCACTCTCTATCACACTTTTCTCCATTCGAGAGAACTCTAGTGTACTATAATGCAGAAAACCTTCTACCAAATTTGTCTGTACGACCATGCTCAAATAGACGGGTCTCTTTTAGGACCACTTTGCGCCAAAATATCAATCATTGTAGGATCAAGTGCATCCCAAGTTCTTGGATCAAATATATCTGGTTGAACAGAATTATTAATGTTATCAGCAACATTACCTTCAGCGACAATATTAGCACCATCACCTTCATCAACATGAATAGAATCATCACCTTCGACTACAATGTTAGTATCATCATGTTCATCAGATTCTGCAATGTGAGCCTCAACCTCTACTGGATCACCACCATGTGCATCATCAATATTAGCATCAGAAGTTTGGTTTTCAGAATTGCTTTGAGGTTCTTTCACAACAAATTTATCGAGAGCGCCCTTTTGGGTTCGAGCATCTTCTTCTAGCTTTTGTTTCTTCCTACGCTTTGAAGCACCAGAATCATACTTCCTCCCGGGATGCATGAATATTTCTGTTTAATGAAACAGAAAGAAATCTGAGTCAATTCAAACTCTAGAAATTGTAGCATTGTATAACTAAGAAAATAGATAAAGACTTCACCTAGATGAAATATTAGAAAAATATTGTTTAACAAAAAGTAGTTTACTACCTAATGCCTACGCTGGCAAAATAAAAATAGGGTTTTGTCTACAAGGAATTACGCCGGCGAGGGATGAATGATCCGCCGTGGGGCTTCGGTGGTTGGCGGCCGCGTACGAAAGGCTGAACTGACGTGTTTGCTCTGTTGCCGTCGCCCAGGCGCCCAGCCGCCGTCGCCCCTGTTGACTTCTCGTCATTCTCGAGCGCTGATCGATTGGGATTAGATCGGATGCTAACTGCTAATCGATGGGGGTTAGAGAAACTACGGGCTGGAGGGCTGCACTGCATGCGTACGTGTATATGGGAATGCATTTTTTACTGGGCCTTATATATATATATATATATATATATATATATATATATGCATGTATGTATATGTATACATATTCCTGGACTTGGGCCCTCCCAAATTTTGGGGCCCTATGCGGTCGGCCAATTTGGCCTTGGCCATTGATACGTCTCCAACGTATCTATAATTTATGAAGTTTTCATGCTGCTATATTATCATTCTTGTATGTTTTATAATCATTTTATAGCAACTTTATACCATTTTTTGGGACTAACTTATTGACATAGTGCCCAGTGCCAGTTGCTGTTTTTTGCTTGTTTTTTACATCGCAGAAAATCAATACCAAACGGAGTCCAAACACAGCGAAACTTTTTGTGAATTTTTTATGGACCAGAAGACATCCAATGGGCCAGAGCAGCACCTGGGGGGGTGCCTCGGGGGGGGGGCACAACCCACCAGGGCGCGCCTGGGCCCCCAGGCGCGCCCCGGTGGGTTGTGCCCACCTCGGTGGCCTCCCGCACCGCCTCTTTGCCCTATAAATTGCCAAATATTCCAAAAACCCTTTCGGAGACCCTAGATCAGAAGTTCCGCCGCCGCAAGCCTCTGTAGCCATGAAAAACCAATCTAGACCCCGTTCCGGCACCCTGCCGGAGGGGGAGATCATCACCGGTGGCCATCTTCATCATCCCGGCGGCCACCACGATGAGGAGGGAGTAGTCCACCCTCGGGACTGAGGGTTTGTATCAGTAGCTATGTGTTTAATCTCTCTCTCTCTCTCTCTCTCTCTCTCTCGTGTCCTTGAGATGCACAATCTTGATGTATCGCGGGCTTTGTTAATATAGTCGGATCATATGGTGTTTTCCCCTCTCTATCTTGTTGTGAATTGAGTTTTCCCTTTGAGATTTCATTTTATCGGATTGAATACTTTTATGGATTTGAGAACACTTGATGTATGTCTTGCATATGAATCCCCGTGGTGAATGGGGTATTATATTGATTCACTTGAGATATGTTTTGGTACTCAACTCGCGGATTCCCGAGGTGACATTGGGGAAATCTATGCATAGGGGTTGATGCACATTTTCGTCTTTTGTTTCTCCGGTAGAAATCTTGGGGCACTCTTTGAGGTTCTTTGTGTTGGATTGAGTATTATGAATCTGAATTTGCTTTGGTGTTATTTTAGTACGAACTCTTGATAGATCGATCGGAAAGAATAACTTAGTGTTATTTTAGTATGAACTCTTGATAGATCGATCGGAAAGAATAAATTGGTGTTATTTTAATACGAACTCTTGGATAGATCGATCGGAAAGAATAGCTACAAACAATTTATTTTTATGTTCTCCGCTAGATAGGAACTTTGGAGTGATTCTTCATCGCACGCTGAGGGATGGTTATATGATCCAATTATATTAGCATTGTTGAGAGATTGCACTAGCAAAAGTACGGACCCTAGGCCTCATTTTCAAGCATTGCAATACCGTTTGTGCTCCGTTTTATCAATTGCTATCTTGCTGTTTTTTATTGTTCCTATCGCAAAAATCAATATCTACTATCATTGCTACGCTTTTAGTATCATCTCTTCATCGAACTAGTGCACCTATACAATTTGCCATTGTATTGGGTGTGTTGGGGACACAAGAGACTTTTTGTTATTTGGTTGCAGGGTTGTTTGAGAGAGACCATCTTCATCCTACGCCTCCCATGGATTGATAAATCTTAGGTCATTCACTTGAGGGAAATTTGTTACTGTCCTACAAAACTCTGCGCTTGGAGGCCCAACACGAGTCTACAAGAACAAATTATGTAGTAGACATCAGCCATCAACGGGTCTGTTTTGTTGCATGCGATGAATATTCGTGGCGGGTAGATTGTTACTAGAATCCACATGTCGATGGTTATTGCAAGTTTACAAGGAAGAGATGATCGACGCGTGCCAGCATGCTCATTTAGTGTGACACCGGAAATGTGAACGTTGCAGACATGAGGAGTTGAAACGCCTCTATCTTTACACGCAATGATTGTTCCTCGGGGTGGTGTTCTATCTATGATCCATATGTTGGTATTGGAAGATTATGAGGGAGAGATTATCGGCGCATGCCGACACGATGGGTAGTGTGACAACAAAAACGCGAACCACAACGGACATAGAGAGTTAACACGATAATACACGCAATGGTTGTTTGTGGGATCCCCGTGCCGGTGGTTGTTGCACGTTTACGAGGGAGGGATGAGCAATGCATGCCAACAGGGTCGTTTGGTGTGACACCAAAGATGAAAGTTGAAACACCATAATCTCACACACAACGACTATATTTATGTGTAGGGGTGTTTCCAGAATTCACTCGCTGGTGGTTAATGAAACGACGCTATCTTACACGCGATGACTGTTTGTGGGGTAGGGTTGTTTCTAAGATCCATACGTCCTTGGTTATTGAAAGTTTACGGGAGAGAGATGATCATGCCAACATGATGGTCTAGTGTGACATTAAAGATGAAAGTTGAAACGCCACTATCTTACGCACAATAACGAGAATTATGAGGTAGGGGTGTTTTCCGGATTCACGCGTGAGTGACTATTAAAAGTTTAGGAGGAAGAGGTAGACGGTGCATGCATGTCAATGTGATGGCTCGGTGTGGCATCAGAGACATGAGCTGCCATGGACACAAACAGGAGAAAAACAATGGTGTAGCCTAGGGTAGTTCATACGCACCAATGTATTTTGTCATGGACCTATATATCCAAGATAAGAAAGAAAGTCTAGCGATTAAGCCTCGGCTTTCTGTTCCACCTGGCGACGTAGTCATTTTCTTGTATGAGTTATATGATCTGTGGTTGCACCCTTTCCAACTCGACCTTAGGCGTTTCACCGTTCCAGATTCAGGAACCCTAGCGGGGCGACGACATGCGTCGGCTGAAGGCGAGTTGTAATGCTTGATCGTGTGCGGCAAGTATTGGTAGGAGTTCCCACCATGCATGGGCAAAGTGTAAAGTTTCACGTTTTTTTTTCGAGAAAATTTCCAATCTATTCATCTTCAACATGGTAGTACAATGAACATTAGAAATAATAAAAATTACATCCAGATTCATAGACCACCTAGCGACGACTACAAGAACTGAAACGAGCCGAAGACGCACAGCCGTCATCACCCCTCCATCGCCGGAGTCGGGCACAACTTGTTATAGTAGACAGTCGAGAAGTCATCGTGCTAAGGCCCCATAGGACCAGCGCACCAGAACAACAACCGCCGCCGATGAAGAATAACGTAGATCGGAAGGATCCAACCCAAAGACACACGAACATAGACGAACAACAACGAGATCCGAACAAATCCATCAAAGATAGATCAGCCTGAGACACACCTCCACACACCCATCAACGATGTTAGACACACCGCCAAAACGTGGGCTAGGCGGGGAGACGTTTATTCCATCTTCAAGGAACCGCCACCGTGTCGTCTTCCTGAGCAGGACACAAACCATAACAAAACAGGAAGGAATGACAAAAATCGAAGCCCTCCCGCCGACCCTTGCCAGGATCCACCACGCCTCCATGGCCCTGGGGCCACCGAAGACGAGGCGGATCTGCGGCGGCACCGACGAGAGGCAGGAACCCTAACTTTTTTGGACCAGAAGGAGGCGGCGGCTTGCTTTCATAGTTTGCCGGAAAAATATATTATAATATTGATTATTATTATGGTTTCGCTTCAGTTGAGGACCGGAAACGAAAATATCGTGCATACAATGCTATGATCTATTCGATGTCTGTAGTCATCAATACGACTACTCCCTCCTTTCATCTATATAGGGCCTAATGTGTTTTTCAAGATCGTCTTTGACTATTAATAAGATTAATAGTACATGAGATGTATAATGTGAAAATTATATTATTGGAAGCTCCTTTCACATGCGAATTTGACGGTGTGTTTTGTGTAACTTGCATGTTATATATTATTGCTCTAACATTTGGTCAAAGTTAACATCAAAAAACGCATTATACCCTATATATAGATGGAAGGAGTAAACGGAATCGCGTGTGTGTGACCTTTTCCCGTCCCACTTACGTATGGTGCTTACTTGGATGGCTGCGAGCCCACGTAACCGATCGATGAACGGTTTCTATTGTCCGTCATATGGAAATCGTACATCAGACGTCATACGTGTATAGTAGTGCTTATGACTAACAATGAGACAAGGTAAGAACAGTGTTGTCGTACATGTACCATCGTTCGTTGGTAAATTATATACTTCTTTCATCTGAAAATACTTATCGTTGAAATAGATATATCTAGATGTATTTTAATTTTAGATACAATAAATTTTATCTATTTTTTCAACAAGTATTTTTGAACAAAGAAAGTACAAGATTTTTTATTGTAGAAGTAGTGATTTTTTTCACTCATAAAATTAGTGATTTTTTTTCTCGTGTGGATCATCCTGGTTGGGAGTGTACTACGCCGGGTGGTGGTGCGGGTGTGTGTGTGGGGGGGTGTTGGGGGGTGGTTGTGGGGTGTAGGCGCGTGGCTTCTCTCTCCGCGCGGCGCCGGTGGGCCAGGGGAATCAGAGTCCCGTGCGCGGGCGTTAAGTACGAGGTGGGGGACGCGCCGTCAAAGTGGCAGGAAGCTGCTGTAGCATGGCACGTACGCCCCTGTTCTGTACTCCACTTCGTTCGTACCCGCAGGCTGTAGCAGCCCGGCTCTGTCTGCGCTGCACCTGCACTGTGTTCGACTGCAATGCGGTGCGGTGGTGGAGTTTTTCTTGGTGAGATCACCGGGAAAACGCCATCATACATCATACACGTGTCGTGCCACATGCAGCGAGCTAGGGTAAACACGTGGGAAGCGCACGCAGAACCCACCGTGAATAATCCCATTTTCACGAGTTACACGGCGCGGACATGTGTAGAGCGCTGCCGTGACCGGGCCGATCCTCGATACTCACTTGCTTCCACGGGATCGTGCGGTGCCAGGAGCTTTCTGAACCCACTCCGGCGTCACTCTCGTCCGTTCCGCCGCTACCGGACGGAGAGCTGGCACCCGCCGCGCACGTGAAGAGCGGTGGCACGGCAGCAACGGACGGCCGTGCAGCGGCGCAGGTGTCGAGCCGCGGACGGCGCCCGCCGCGTGACAACCGCGCGGGCCGCCGAGTTGTGCCGTCGGGTCGCGTCCAAGTGTCGTGCTGCGTTTTTTTTTCACAACGCGGCGGCGCGGCCTGCGCGGTTTGGCTTTGGCCCCGCCCGGTGGTTGGCCGCTCGTACCGCCACCTTCTTCTTCCGGCGAATTTAGCTCCAGACAGAGACTCGGTTGCCGTTTCAATGGCACTACAGTGTCGAGTGTTTCCTTTCTCTCTTTTTTCCTACCTCTTTTTGCTCTGAAAATATAGAAATGCTGCCGCTCAATCAAGAGGCGGACAGAGGAGATGGCAGATAGGTGAAGGTTACGTGCAAGGTTTTTTTGCTTCTCCGGCTTAATAATTTGACTTGCACGCAGGGCCGGTGATGTTTGGTGCTTACCGGTTACGGTTAGGTTGTTCGGTTTCACCCAACGGACGACGTTGGATGAAGTTTCAGAACTCGTATATGCGTGCGTGCCGGCTGCTGAGGCATGGGAAGTCATGCATTCATCCCAGTGGCATGGTCAAAGCATTTTTCAGGTTTTGCGTGCCATGCTACCCAGCACATTTCGTGTGACCTGGGAAGTCAGTCAGGTTTAGCGCTAATCCGTACGTGCCGCCACTGTCCACGCATGGCTTCGGTGTTGTCCTGATCACGATGGAGAAAAAGAAACTTGTGTCTGTTGACGATGCGCGGGACTATCTAGCCGGCCGGGTCACTGAGATCGTCATGCGGGGCAGATCTTTTTTCTCCTGATAACATACAATTTTGCTAAGTCTCGGTCGATTGAGATTTCGTTATGTCTCAGTCGATGCACATATTTCTTTGATCTTACACGGGGATTCATACAAAAATTTCTTTTCAGTTTTTTCTTCTTCTTTTATGCTATGCCATTTGACTGAGACTTGATCCAGTCGACTGAGACCTAGCCACACCCACAATAATAAAGACTAGTCGAAACCGAAGCTGTATGTACTTCGTTATCTTCCTTGGGTCACGTCGTGCTAATCACAAGGAAAGTGTTGCATCATAGCATACACCAGACGAGCTCGACGACACCTTTCGCGAGGCCTATTATTGGACCCTTTCATGACGGATCGTCTCTGTTTTCCCACCGCGCGCGCATGCATCCTCGGGTTGAACGATGCAAGCAACGCCCGGGCGTGCCTTGAGCTTTTGTCCCGGCATCCATCTCGTATATGCCGTCCGTTAATTACCGACTCCCCGTTGAATCGCAGCGCCCACCAGCTAATGAAATGCTCCTAAAACATGAAATAAGACGGTCAATCCGTTCAACTATGATATTTTATATGCAGGGTAAAGTACGTAGCAGATTAATCACCGAATTCTACTAAGATGTAACGATCTGTCACTACTCACTAGTAGTACTGATTTACCGACGTGAGCAGTCAATTCTCTCAGCTCGGCGGCACACACCTACAACCAAAATGCGCCGCTCATCGCATCCCTCTCACACACCTGCACGCACGCACGCACGCACAAAAACAATTCTGCCCGCGGACTGCGGCCCAAGCAGCGACAAAGACGGGGCGCGCCAGTGGCCGCTGGCCGTAGCGCTGCCCCCGCACCGCACTTGAAAGTTTTAGTCTGAAACAGTCCACCGCGCGAGCGCGCGGCCAGCTGCAGCAGAGCATGTCTGTGTTTGTCGACGCATACGCATGTCGCGCCGCGCGGACCGATCGACCGATCCCGACACCTCCGCTGGTCTCACGACTCCTCGATTCGAGACGCACCTCTCCCGTTCCCGCACCGTCTAGCTCCCCTGCCTGTCCGATCGATGGTTTTTTAAGCACTACGCGTGCGCCAGATGCTGGCCTCGTGTCGAGCAGACGCGGCGGAGACCGGCGAAAAGGCCTGGGTTTGTTTTGTTTAGTTTAGCAGATTATTATTTTAGCGTGCCAGAGCGAGCAAGCATCCATCGATGGATCGTCGAGGTTCCTGGAGTAGCTGGCCAAGACCCGAGCGCCTCCACCTGCATGCATGAACCACGTGTCCTGCAGCCGCGAGAGCCCGATGGAGGGCGGTCTCCAGACTTCTCCCGCCCCCTCGTTATACTTGTGCACCGATCATATGATGCACGGACAGTGCCCCCGTTCCCCCTCTTGTCTTTCACTTCACGCTGAGGACGACCGTACACGTGCACCTCTAGGCTCTAGCTTTCGTCGCCATGACAGATGCATGGCAAGTTACGCACTGGAGATACACGGCAAATTACGCATGTGCGTGCTCGGCGACGTTTGCATACAAGAGACGAGACGGACGTACGCAGGGGATCAAACTTTGCTTTGGCCCAGACACGTCCGTATGGATTGGCAAGTGCCATGAACGCACGTAACCATGGTAGATAAGTTTTGCAGTCCCCATAGTAGCTTTGGTACGACGCATGGGTGGGCATCAATGATATATGGCCTGCCTCGCATAAAGAACATAAACGGAAAATATAAGGACCCTCTTACCCGGGACCGTTAGCTGGGAGAGGTGACGTTTGTGAACGTTTTGATGACATTTTTAGTTGTCTGTAGGGTGACAGTTCTTTTAGAGCGTCATGGTATTTTTTGGGAAGATGATAGTTTTAAGATTTCATCCTAAAAATGTTACATCGCTCTGAAGAAATTGTCACCCCCTAACAACTAAAACTGTCAGCAAAAACGTTTAAACTATCACCTTTTCCTAATGAACAGTTGCCAGATAAGATTTTTGAAATACAAAGTGATTTCGCATTTTAAAGGATTTTCTGAAAACGGTGATAAGTGCTAGCTGCACAGTTAGTTGGCTGCACTGTACAGCCTGTTGAGCTGTCGTTGCGTATATAAGAGCATCTACAACCGGACCTCTCAAACCAGCCTCATACGCTCGGACGGTCCGTCCGGTCACTGTCCGGTCACGATTTTTTAACCCAGACGGGCTCCTTAAACGGGCCTCAAATGCCCGGACTGACCGGCACCCCCATATCTAGCCCAAATATGGGTCGGATATAAGGGCGCCCGGGCACGCCCGCCACGTCGGACTCGACAACCCGACCCCACCCCAAATTGCACCAAATCCACCAAACCCTTCCTCTTCCTCCCGCCGCCCTCGAACCATTCCCGCGCCCGGACCCTCGCCGGCCTCCACCCTTGCTCCCAATCCTCACCTCCGGTCCCGATCCACCGCCGGAGATGTCGTCCAGCCTGACCCACACCGCCGCGACGGAGACGCAGTCTGCCTCGTCCGTCGGCGGCGTGATTTCGTCCGCGGCGACTAGCAAGGAGGAGAACGTCGCCCGCAAGTTGCGGCGACGCCGGCAGCAAGAGTGGGAGGCGCGGCATCGCAGGGAGGTTCGGACATGGTGGAGCAGCTGTCTCCTCCGCCGCGCCCGGATCCCCGCGCCCCTTCTCTCCGAGCGCCTACGCGGATTACTCTGTCCGACCCCGTTGGGACAGACGATGATCCGACCGCTGGCTGGGCCATTCCGGAGAGCTTTGCGACCACGCAAATGCCGACGGTCGACGTGTGTGACTCGCCGCAGCTCGTTCGGGCGCGGATGAGCACGGGCTCCGGTAGTGCCCGGGCTGCCCTCGACATGTTCGACGGAATGATCGAACAAGAGTCGGTGCATTTTCTTTGCTCTTGTCCGATCAGATTTTAGCATAGAATACTAGTTTATTTCGCTCATGACCAATGCTTGTAAACTATAATCATGTAGGAGGCATTCATGTCAAACATGATCAATGACAATGAAGATCCGACCGAAATGGAGTATGAATTGGAGACCACCTCCACATTTGAAGTTGGGACAACATCCGATCCCAATCCAAGCAAGAAGAAGAAGACCAAGACACCGAAGGCAAGAGGTCCGACATTCTCAAGATTTGAGGACATCTTGTTGGTCAAAACTTGGTTGGCCACAACGATGGATCCAATATGTGGCACCGAGCAAAAGGGGAACACCTATTGGGCGAAGATTTGGAAGGAGTATCACGAGCAAAAGAAGTATGTGGAGCCGCATCCTATCGTGACCACTCGCAATGTGGCATCTCTCCAACATCGTTGGGGGATCATTCAAGGGGAAGTGAACAAGTACGTTGGCTACTACTCACAAGTGACCAAACACCCTCAAAGTGGGATGGGAGTTGCAACTCACGTAAGCTCGATTGCCTCATCTTGTCGTCCATTGCATATGCTTCTTGTGTTTGCATTCTCGTGCTCATACATATGTTGTTTGCTAGACGGCGATGTCGGCCACATTGTATCACGAGGTGGAGAAGAAGCATTTGCTTTTAGCCATTGTTGGGTCATATTAACTGGCAAGCCGAACTGGAACCAAGTTGTGGCCAACCTCAAGTCCGGCAAGAAGAGGAATGATGGCTCAAGCTCCAACCAATCAATTGGGTTGGACGATGAAGAGGACGATGTTGTCGTGGAGAATGAAAAAGCCACCGTGCCAAAGGACAACCGCCAAGTCATGGGAAACAAGTGGGAGAAGGCACGTGCCGCTCGTGATGCCGCGACTACCAAAATGTTGTCAACATGAACGGGCATTTTTTCGGTGATGGAGAACAAGAAGGAGGAGAGGTACAAGCTTATGTTGGATGCGCAAAAGGAAAGGATGGAGTGGGACCGGAAGAGGACAAAGAAGAAGTTGGAAATTGAGAGGGAGAAGATCGAGTTGGAGAAGCGACAAGCGGCGATCAAATGGGAGCTCGAGAAGGCCAAGACATTTGGTGACATAGAGCTTGAGAAGGAGAGGTTGCAACTCGCACGGGACGCGGAAGATGCGAGGATCATGTTGGCGCACGAGACCCTCTATGATGAACATTCGAAGAAGGGGCTTGTGGACAAGAAGATGGAGATCAACGACCGTAGGAAGTACGAGGCGGCGAGGGTGGCTACGGCCCGGATGCAGGCGGAGCAGGCAACCCGGATGCAGGCGGAGCAGTCAGCCCGGATGCAGGTGGAGCAGGACGACCAGGACGCATTCCGCTCGGAGGACGCGCCCAGCCAGTGATCCGAGGCCATCTGTCACGCTCGGACATTGATTTCATTTTGCCATGTCCGTTTTGTTGAACTATGATTTTGCTTTGCTTTGTTTCAAACTTTGGCATTCGAATAGTTTGTACCATATGATCGACGTGCATGGATTTGAGGATCGGAATTTGTGGTATGTAGATGTGCATCGCAACATTTGAGGGGTGCCCGATCAGTGCCCGCGGACGCGTCCGGGCGCGTCCGCGGGTGTTTGAGGGGCCGGATTTGCCAAGTCTAGCTGTAGATGCTCTAATGAACCAGATTGAATGCATGCGAAATTTTCTCATATAAGAGAGCTGGACTTGCCAAATCCGACACCCTATATGTTCGCACACGCGCCTAGGCGCGTTCACGGACAGTGACTGGGCTGTCCATAAATTCGCGTCTCCATAGTCGCGTATCTCATATCCGTCACCCTATATTGATAGAAAATCATGCAACATAGTATGTAGATCACACACCAATCAAAATCGATAGGAAACAGACATATAAACCGATACCAAAACATACATAATTCACATAACATCACCAAACGGGCATAATTCACACAGTTCAACGATCCGACATATTCTAACTAGATACTAGAGCTAGATTATCTAAAAGGAGAGGGCCGAGCTTCGCCACTTCCTCATCGGCCCTTTGCCCTTCCGATCGCCGGAGCGTCCACGACAGGAGGTGGGTCGACGTCGGAGCCATCGGAGTCGGACCCGTCGTCGGAGGAGGAATCAAAGATGACAATGTAGCCTTGCAAGTGCCAGACGATGCGGTCCTGCTTGCGCTTGAGCTTGGCCACCCTCGCCGCCTCCGCCGCTGCCTCCACCGCCTCCCGCTCAGATTTCTCAATGCCGAGCCGAAGCTGCTTGGCGTTGATCCTCCGGAGCCGCCGGGCGTCCGTCTCCGCCATGGTCCCACTAGAGGAGACGCTCCTCCTCATCGGGCACCGTCATCACGTGGCGGCGGCGGGCGGACTGCGCAGCCGCGTCGGACGCGCCCCCCATCTCCCTTGCCCTCTGCCTCTCGCGGCGGGCGGCGCATGCCTCGGACTCCGGAGTCCGCATCCGCGGCGCCGGCGAAGCGGGCACTAGAAGCCACCGCTGCTCTGATACGTCTCCATCGTATCTACTTTTTCAAACTCTTTTGCCCTTGTTTTGGACTCTAATTTGCATAATTTGAATGGAACTAACCCGGACTGGCTTAGTTTTCAGCAGAATTGCCATGGTGTTATTTTTGTGCAGAAATCAAAGTTCTCGGATTGACCTGAAAATTTACGAAGAATTTTTGTGGAATATATAAAAAATACTGGTGCAAAAATATACCAGAGGGGGGCCACCCAGAGGCCACAAGCCCTGGGGGCACGCTCTGCAGGCTTGTGGGCCCCCTGAACCGTCTCCGACCCTAAATCCAACTCTATAAGTACCTATTCGCGAAGAAAAAAAATCAGAGAGAAGGAATCATCGCATTTTACGATATGGAGCCGCCGCCGCCTCCTGTTCTTCATCGGGAGGGCTGATCTGGAGTCCGTTCGGGGCTCCGGAGAGGGGAATCTATCGCCATCATCATCATCAGCCTTCCTCCATCGTCAATTTCATGATGCTCACCTCCGAGAGTGAGTAATTCCATCGTAGGCTCGCTGGACGGTGATGGGTTGGATGAGATTTATCATGTAATCATGTTAGTTTTGTTTGGGCTTGATCCCTAGTATCCACTATGTTCTGAGATTGATGTTGCTATGACTTTGCTATGCTTAATGCTTGTCACTCGGGCCCAGTGCCATGATTTCAGATCTAAACCTATTATGTTTTCATGAATATATGTGTGTTCTTGATCCTACCTTGCAAGTTGTAGACACCTATTACGAGTTATGATCCGCATACCCCAAGGTGACAATAATTGGGATTCTTTCCGATGATTACCGTAGTTTGAGGAGTTCATGTATTCACTAAGTGCTAACGCTTTGGTCCGGTTCTCTATTAAAAGGAGGCCTTAATATCCCTTAGTTTCCTTATGGACCCCGCTGCCACGGGAGGGTGGGACAAAAGATGTCATGCAAGTTCTTTTCCATAAGCACGTATGACTATATACGGAATACATGCCTACATTACATTGATGAATTGGAGCTAGTTCTGTGTCGCCCTAGGTTATAACTGCTACATGATGAATATTATCCAACACAATTATCCATCACTGATCCAATGCCTACGAGCTTTTCACATATTGATCTTTGCTAAGTTACTTTTGCCGTGCTGCTGTTACAATCACTACAAAACTGTTATTGTTACTTTTGCCACTATTACCGTTACTTCCATACTACTTTGCTACTAAATACTTTGCTGCAGATATTAAGTATTTCAGGTGTGGTTGAACTGACAACTCAACTGCTAATACTCGTGAATATTCTTTGGCTCCCCTTGTGTCGAATCAATAAATTTGGGTTGAATACTCTACTCTCGAAAACTGTTGCGATCCCCTATACTTGTGGGTTATCAAGACCTTTTTCTGGCGCCGTTGCCGGGGAGCATATCTCTATTTGATGAGTCACTTGGGATTTATATCTGTTGATCACTATGAAGAATCTGAAGGATACTAAAACCAAGATTTTTCCCTCTAAGATGAGGGGAGGTAAGGAACTGCCACTCTAGCTCTGCACTTGATTCATCTTCTGTTTTGAGTAAGCTTGCGACAACACCACCTGCTATTAATTCTGATATGTCGCAAGTAATTGATGATGCTACTTCTGCTATGAATGATGCTTATGATACTAGCGCTTTGATTGATAAGATTGTGCCACTGGGTGAATTTCTTGATGAACAACTTGCTAGAGTTAATGCTGAAACTGATGATATTTCTGAAACTGATGAAATTATTGAAACTAATGATTATGATTCTCCTCCTAGATATGAATTGCCTGAGATACCTAAGGGTTGTGTTATGAATGAGGAGACAGCTAGGGATTTTCTTGCTTGTAAGGATAGAGATGATCTTAAGAAATTGCTAGTCAAGTTGAAAGAAAAATCCTTGAATGCTAGAATGAAATATGATCCTAAATTTGCTACTTCACCTATCTTTGTTACTGATAAGGATTATGAATTCTCTGTCGATCCTTAGTTAATTACTTCGGTTGAATCTGATCCTTTCCATGGTTATGAATTTGAAACTGTTGTGGCACATCTTACTAAACTGAATGACATAGCCACCCTATTTGCTCATGAGGAAATAATTCGCTACTACTATATTCTTAAGTTGTTTCCTTTCTTATTAAAGGGTGATGCTAAGACATGGTATAATTCTCTTGCTCCTGGTTGTGTGCATAGTCCCCAGGATATGATATATTACTTCTCTGAAAAATATTTTCCTGCTCACAAGAAACAAGCCGCTTTACAGGAAATATTTAACTTTGTGCAAATTAAAGAAAAGAGTCTCCCACAAGCTTGGGGGATGCTTCTCCAATTACTTAATGCTTTGCCTGATCATCCTCTCAAGAAAAATGAAATACTTGATATCTTTTATAATGGACTAACCGATGCTTCTAGGGACCACCTAGATAGTTGTGCTGGTTGTGTTTTCAGGTAACAAACTGTTGAACAAGCCGAAGAATTATTGAATAATATATTGAGGAATGATAATGATTGGACTCTTCCCGAACCGCCGCCTAAGCCAACTCCAAATAAGAGAGGTATTCTATTTCTAAGTCCTGAAGATATGCAAGAGGCAAAGAAATCTATGAAAGAAAAAGGTATTAAAGCTGGAGATGTTAAGAATTTACCACCTGTTGAAGAAATACATGGTCTTAATACTCCGACACAGGTAGTAGAGGTAAATTCTCTCTATAGATTTGATGAAAGTGATATTCCTTATAATAAATCTTCTAGTCAATGCTTGGATGAATTTGACAACTTTATTGTTAAACAAGATAACTTCAATGCATATGTTAGTAGACAATTGAAATGAAATGCTTATATGCTTGAACACTTGAGTGACTACATGTTTAGAACTGTTAATGACCTCAAGTTTGTTAGTAAACATGCTTCCATGGTAAAAACTCAAGTAGAACAAGTTCTCAGGGCACAAAATGATTTGCTTAATGAGATGAATGATCATGCTGTTAGAGTTGTAACTAGAGGTGGTAGAATGACTCAGGAACCTTTGTATCCTGAAGGCCATCCTAAGAGAATTGAGCAAGATTCTCAGAGAATTAATACTGATGCGCCTAGTTCATCTAGAAATAAAAAGAATGATGATAGGACTTTGCATGCTTCTAGTGAACCTATTATAGACACACCTGAGAATCCTAACGATATTTCTATTTCTGATGCTGAGATGCAATCTGGTGATGAACATGAACCTAGTAGTAATCGTAATGATGATGTTCATGTTGATGCTCAACCTAGTAATGATAATGATGTGGAGATAGAACCTGCTGTTCATCTTGATAACCCACAACCTAAGAATAAAAGATATGATAAGAGAGACTTCATTGCTAGGAAACATGGTAAAGAAAGAGAACCATGGGTTCAGAAACCCATGCCCTTTCCTCCTAAGCCATCCAAGAATAAGGATGATGAATAATTTGAGTGCTTTGTTGAAATGCTTAGACCTGTCTTTTTGCGCTTATGTTTGACTGATATTCTGAAAATGCCTCCTTATGCTAAGTATATGAAATATATTGTTACTAATAAAAGAAAGATACCAGAAGCTGAAATTTCCACCATGCTTGCTAATTACACATTTAAGGGTGGAATACCAAAGAAACTAGGAGATCCAGGAATACCAACTATACCATGCTCCATTAAAAGAAACTATGTTAAAATTGCTTTATGTGATCTTGGAGCCGGTGTTAGTGTTATGCCTTTCTCTTTGTATCGTAGACTTGATTTGAATAGGTTGACACCAACTGAAATCTCTTTGCAAATGGCCGATAAATCAACTGCCATACCCATCGGTGTTTGTGAGGATGTACCTGTCGTAGTTGCAAACGTTACTATCTTAACGGACTTTGTTATTCTTGATATTCCCGAGGATGATAGTATGTCGATCATCCTTGGTAAACCCTTTTTGAATACTAAAGGGGCTGTTATTGATTGCAACAAGGGCAATGTCACTTTTCATGTTAATGGTAATGAGCATACGGTACACTTTCAAAGAAACAACCTCAAGTGAATAGTATCAACTCTATTGGAGAAATTCCAACAATTGCTATTGGAGGTTTTAAATTCCCTATTCCTACTGTCAAAAAGAGATATGATATTCTTATCATTGGGGACATGCATATCCCCGTTGAGGTAACCTAGTGTTATTCGAAAATTCTCCGGTTTCATGTCATTCGGATGAAGTTTGTTAATAAGACTTGATCAACCTTGTTAATGGATGAATTTAGTAAACACAACCTTTTGTACCCACTTTTTACTTTCTGTTACTTAGAATTAATAAAGTAGAAATGCTATTATTCTTCTATTTTCTGAATTATCCGTGCAACAAAAAAATGTCCAGAAAATAAAAGTTCTCCAAATGCCCTGAAAATTTAGTATGATTTTTTATGCAATATTTAAATTTGTTTGGCACTAAACAAACCTCAAGGGGGGTGCACCAGTGGGCCACAAGACCACAGGGTGCACCCACCCCCACAGGGCGTGCCTAGGAGGCTTGTGGGGCCCATGTGTGTCCCCTCACTTATTCCAGCCACCCATTCACTTCGTCTTCCTCCAGAAAAAATCACACCATTGCTCAAACCCGTGTTCTTGCTCATCTTGCTGCCATTTTCGATCTCCTTGCTTGGAACTCCATTTTCGAAACTGTTTTGGGGGATTGTTCATCGGTATGTGACTCCTCCAATGGTCCCATTAGTTTTTGTTCTAGTGCTTTATATATTGCAAAATTTTGCTGCTGTGGTGACCATGTTCTTGAGTTTGCATGTCAAATTTATATGGTCCAAAGTAGTTTTGTTGCATGATATAGCCTCTAGACACTTGTGGGAGTAGTTGCTATTAGTTTTGTTGAGTTTGGTTCACTTTTATTTTGAGTCACTAAAAATTTCAGAAATTTTTCAGAGGGAGAAAATGTTTAGGAAAATGTACCAAGGTGGTTCCTCAAAGAAGAAAGCCCCAAGGCTCGCGATACATGAGCCAGACCTTGAACCATCGAGGGAAGCTCTAGTGCGGCCTCGTGAATGGCCGTCGGATCATTTCATGACTCGTGCAGGTTTTAATGAAGATTTTGATTTGTACATACACAACGCTGGTCTTGAGGACTTCGTGTCAGATAAGTGCCTGCAATACTATAACCTTACTGATTCCTTTGTGCGGAGATTTGAGTATACATCCCAGTGATGTCTACTACGCAACCTTCTTCTTGTAGACTCGTGTTGGGCCTCGAAGCACAGAGTTTTGTAGGACAGTAGAAAATTTCCCTCAAGTGGATGACCTAAGGTTTATCAATCCGTGAGAGGCGTAGGATGAAGATGGTCTCTCTCAAACAACCCTGCAACCAAATAACAAAGAGTCTCTTGTGTCCCAAACACACCCAATACAATGGTAAATTGTATAGGTGCACTAGTTTGGCGAAGAGATGGTGATACAAGTGTAATATGGATAGTAGATATAGGTTTTTGTAATCTGAAAATATAAAAACAGCAATGTTACTAGTAGTAAAAGTGAGCAAAAATGGTATTGAAATGCTTGAAAACAAGGGCTAGGGTTCATACTTTCACTAGTGCAAATTCTCTCAACAATGATAACATAATTGGATCACATAACAATCCCTCAACGTGCAACAAAGAATCACTCCAAAGTTTCTATCGGAGAACGTAGGATGAAAACGTGCATCAACCCCTATGCATAGATTACCCCAATGTCACCTCGGGAATCCGTGAGTTGAGTGCCAAAACATACATCAAGTGAATCAATAGAACATCCCATTGTCACCACAGATATCCCATCGCAAGACATACATCAAGTGTTCTCAAATCCAATACTCAATCCAACATAACGAAACCTCAAAGAGCAAGACTCAATTCCTCACAAGAAAGTAGAGAGGGAAGAACACCATATGATCCAACTATAATAACAAAGCTCACCATACATCAAGATCGTGCCAAATCAAGAACACGAGAGAGAGAGAGAGAGAGAGAGATCAAACACATAGCTACTGGTACATACCCTCAGCCCCGAGGGTGAACTACTCCCTCCTCGTCATGGAGAACGCCGGGATGATGAAGATGGCCTTCGGTGATGATTCCCCCCTCCGGCAGGGTGCCGGAACGGGGTCCTAATTGGTTTTTCGTGGCTACAGAGGCTTGCGACGGCGGAACTTCTCATCTAGGTTTCTTTCTGGAGTTTACGGTATATATGAGAGTACTTGGTGTTGGGGATATAACCCCAGGATATGACCCGCCCATTCAGGGCTGGGTCAGTAATGGCGGTGACTTGCCAAGAGCCAGGCCAGGTGGGCCGTAGTTTGCCAGAAGACTAAGCCGCCCGCTCCGTGGGCCGGCTTACGATGAACCGGGCTTAGGCCCACTTGTAAACCGCCATATGAGTTTTCCTTACTTAGAAGACAAGATACAGACTTAGGCACGGAACATATTCTGGCTCGGACTCTAATGTACACCCCAGGCCTCAACCTATATATAAAGGGGGGCCCTGGGTTAGACAGGACGACTTACAATCTCTCGAGAACTAGGCTTGCCAAGCGCACCTTTGTAATCGAGATCATCATCAATACATCCAAAGCAGGACGTAGGCTTTTACCTCTCCAAGAGGGGCCAAACCTGGGTAAACCCTTGTGCCTTTCATGTCCACTTAACCCCTTCGATCTACCACTTGACGTGATGGCCTCGCGACTAAGTCCTATGAGGACATCTGCCGTGAAAATACCACGACAGTTGGCGCCCACCGTGGGGCTATCGCACGGTGGTGTTGAGTATTCGAAGGGTCCTCCTCCGGGACTCGAAGGGTACGTCATCGGCTGCATGACCAAGAGTCGCCGCGGCAAGCTCTACATCGACGATTCGGCTTGGGGCCCCGAGGCCGACTCAATCGAGTACGGGTACCGGGTCCCCTTCGGCGAAATCCACGTCTTCATCGGCAAAGCTGGTGGATCTGAACCCGAGCCGGACGCCTCCATCGACATCATCGAATCGGCTCGGCGCACGTAACCCGCCACGGCTAGAGCCGCCACAAGACCCGCCACGCCTCGCAAGGCTGGTGGATCCAAACTTGGGCCGGATATCTTCACCAACATCATCAAGCCGGTTCAGGACAAGCAACCCGCCCGCCCGAGGCACGTGTTCGTCGGCTTCACCCAAGGGGTCGACTACTCTGACGGCTCGGCTTCCGACGGTGACACGGTCGTCCACTCCGATGACGTTTTCGCCTCGAGCGATGGCGAGTCAATTTTCCCGCTTCATGATGGCTTCCTTAGGGGCTACCTTGGGGGTGAACCGGCCCAGGACTCTTTTGACTCGCCCGCTCGATCCGCCGTCTACATGGCTGGTACGGCCCTCACAACTGACCCGGCAACGGCGGCTGTCACGGCTGGCACAGGAACCTCCAATCCTGCATCGACACCATCGCCGGCTCAGGCTCTGACCGAGCTGGCTACGGCTCTCACCATGCTCCTCGCCACGCCAGTGACGCCCGAGAACCAGGCTGAAAGCAACGCTGAGATAACCAAGCTTCGCAATCAGATAGCAAAGATCCAGGCTGACATAGACGCAGAGAACACCCGCCTGGCAGGTGTGCAATCTGAGATGCGGGCCGAGGCCGAACGACTAAGGACCGAGGCCTGGCACCTGGAGCAACGTCGGAGCGCTTCAGAGGCGGTTCATGAGCGGAGGCATCGTCGTCTTCCGCCCACTCAGCTGTTCACCACCCCTCAAGATACACGCCTCCGCGGCCCAGAAACAGACGCGTCGGGGTCACCCATCGTGCCACCGAACTTGGGAGTTCAGCCCACGGCGGGTCGTGCCGCTCAACCAACACTGCAATCTTAGCGGGAGCCGAGTCTATGTCACGATACCCCCCTCGTCACTTCCTAACACCGGCGGGTCACTTTACCAACCCGGTGGATAACCTCGTTGCTGCGGCAACCAACTTGGCTGCGCTCCCTATCATGGGCCAGACGCCCGTCGAGATAGAAGCACGCAATGCCATCGAGATGCTAAAGACTGCAGTGGCCCAGCAGGCCAACTACTCTTACAGCAGGGAGAGCCTCCACTCTACCCCAGTCCCAAGTCGAAGCCAGAGTAGGAGTCGCCATGCTGATTCACCAGCTGTATTCAGCAACGCTCGTCAACATCGCGAATCGCCTCGAGCCTTGCCACATATGGGAGCCCCCAATGCCCAGGACATCGTTGACTCTGCACGGGCCCAGCGGGCGGCTGAGGTAGCGAACGCGGCGGCTCTGTCTCCACCGGTCACAACCCAATTGACCCCTACTGGAAGGACTCTTGGAATACCTTGTCTGGCTCCGGCTCTACGCAATGAGCGCATGCCCAAGGACTTCAAGGGCCCTAGGAAAGTTCCCAATTACACGGCAGATCTTGAGCTGGCGGCTTGGATAGAAAGCTATGAGCTCGCCATGGACACGTTGGACGGCAGTGACGCCGTGTGCGCAAAATACTTGACCATGATGTTGGAAGGGCCGGCTCGTACTTGGCTGAAAACCTTGCCCTCCAATTCCATCAACACATGGGCTGAGTTGAAGGAGCGTTTTATCAAAAATTTCCAAGGCACCTACAAGCGTCCTAAAACTATCATCAACCTTCAACACTGCATCCAGCGCGATAATGAGTCAGCCCACCATTGGGTGGGCCGGGTGGCAGAGAACATCCACTCTTCAGACAACATCACAGCGGCTCACGCAGTGCTGATACTGGAGCAGAACTGTCACTTCGATCCCCTTGTCCAGAAACTTGGGCGACCCAAGCGAAGCATCACAGATATGGGGGAGCTCATGAACGGCATCACCAAGTACGCCGAGTCTGATTCTACTAAAGACCCTGGCACGGACGAGGCTTCGAACGGCAAGGGGAAGAAGGGCAACGGTGGCAAGGGCCATCAGCAGAATAATGGTGGCAACGATGGAAAGCGCAAGAACCCGGAGGGCGGGGTCAGACCTTGTCGCAAACACCAACGTAGGATACAAGTATCCGAAAAAGAACGGCGGTGGAAAGAATTCTAAACCCAAGAATTTTGAGGAAGCTCTAAAGGGGCCATGTCCAAAACATAGCCTGCCTAATAAGCCGGCCACTCATTCTTGGGAGGACTGCAGCATCATGCGAGCCTATTCACAGCATTTCCACAACCATCAAGGAGGTGGTGGCGGTGACCCAGGATCGTCGGGAGGTGGCTCATCTAGAGGATATCACCAACAGAATTTCCAAGGATCCGGCGGCTCAGGCGGAAACTATCAGGGAAACAGTGGAAACAAGCAACAACAGGGTAACCAGACTGGTTATCAGAGTAACCCCAAACAGCTAAACAACGGCCAGTACCACGTATTTACTACATACACGGACAGGAGGGATCGCAAGCTTAAGAAGTGCCTCATCAACATGGTTGAGCCGACAGCACCACAGTACCTGAGATGGTCAGAGTGTCCAATAACTTGGAGGCGGGAGGATCACCCGCCCCGGGTAGAGAATCTGGGTCATCTGGCCTTAGTGCTGGCGCCTCAAGTTGGGGGTTTTTCTCTCACCAAGGTGCTTATGGATGAAGGGAGCAGTATCAACATTCTCTATTATGACACTTTTCGGCGCATGGGCCTGTCTGAGAAAGACCTCTCACCATCCACCACCGTTTTTCATGGAATTGTCCCTAGCAAGTCGGCCTACCCAATTGGCCGGGTCAAGTTGGATGTGGCTTTTGGTTCAGACATCAACTTCAGATGTGAGTCTTCATCCTTTGAGGTGGTCAAAATTAAGAGCCCGTATCATGCCCTCTTTGGACGGCCGGCTGATGCCAAATTCATGGCTCGGCCCTGCTACATCTACCTGAAGCTCAAAATGCCTGGCCCTCGTGGCACCATTACGGTCAATGGTGACAGGAAGATTGCCCTAGAGTGCGAAGAAGGCGACGCCACGTACGCCGAGACAGCTTGCGCCACAAAAGAGCTTAAGTACTACACCGACAATGTAGACCCGGCTGATATGACACCTCTCAAAAAGCCCACCACTGAAGCTGACCCGCCACTCAAGTTCAAACCGGCCAAGGATACCAAAGATGTTGAGTTCGTCCCTGGCGACCCATCCAAGAAGTTCACTATTGGGGCCGACATGGACCCCAAATAGGAAAGCGCGCTCGTTGAGTTTATCCGTGAGAATCGGGACATCTTTGCATGGAAACCTTCTGACATGCCGAGTGTACCGAGAAGACTCGCCGCTTAATGTGGATCCCATATTCAAACCATTCAAGCAATACCTCCGTCGTTTTAATGAGGAGAGACGCAAAGCAATTGGTGAAGAGGTGGCCCGGCTCCTAGCTGCTAGTTTCATCGTCGAAGTTTTTCATCCCGAGTGGCTGGCTAACCCGGTGCTTGTTCTCAAGAAAAACGGCACTTGGCGCACGTGTATTGACTATACAGACCTCAACAAAGCTTGTCCCAGTGACCCCTTTGCCCTCCCACGCATTGATCAAATCATCGATGCCACGGCAGGCTGCGAGAGCCTCTGTTTCTTGGATGCTTACTCCGGCTATCATCAAATCAAGATGGCCGTCGAGGACCAAGAAAAGACGGCTTTCATCACCCCCTTTGGAGCCTTCTGCTATGTCTCCATGCCCTTCGAGCTTAAGAGCGCGGGGGTGACTTATCAGCGCTGTGTTCAGAATTGTTTCCACAATCAGATTGGACGCAATGTTCATGCCTACGTTGACGATATTGTGGTCAAATCAGCAAACAAGGCGACTCTGCTGGATGACCTCAAGGAGACCTTTGCCAATCTTCGCACATATCAGATGAAGCTTAAACCGGACAAGTGTGTCTTCGGTGTTCCTGCTGGCAAGTTCCTTGGTTTCCTGGTCTCGGAACGTGGCATTGAAGCCAACCCAGAGAAGATCAAGGCAATCACTTCACTTACTAAGCCAAAGAATCTCAATGACGTTCAGCGCCTGGCGGGTCGAATTGCCGCCTCGGTTTATAAGCCGCCTCGGTGAGAAAGCGATCCCTCTCTATCAGATGCTGAAGAAAACAGATAACTTCCAGTGGAGTACTGTTGCAAACGACGCCTTTGAGGCTCTCAAGAAGCAATTGGCTGAGCCGCCCGTCCTTGCTGCTCCAATCACTAAAGAGCCTATGCTCCTATACATTGCTGCCAATAACAAAGTAGGCAGCGTGGCGGTTTTGGTGGAAAGGAAGGAGGCGGGTAAAGAGTACCCAATTCAGAGGCCAGTATATTATGTCAGCAAGGTCTTGATAGAATCCAAGCAACATTACCCTCACTGGCAGAAACTAGTTTTTGGCGTGTTTATGGCAAGTCGGAAGCTGAGGCATTACTTCCTGGACCATCATATCACAGTGGTTAGCTCGGCTCCCTTAGGCGATATCATCCACAACAGGGAAGCAACATGCCGGGTCGCGAAGTGGGCTATTGAACTGGGTCCACATAACATCAAATACGTACCTCGCACGGCTATCAAATCTCAAGCATTGGTGGATTTCTTCAACGACTGGACTGAACTCCAGGCCCTGAAGAGAAACTAGACAATACATATTAGACTATACATTTTGATGGATCCAGGCAGCTTGAGGGCTTGGGGGCTGGAGTCGTCTTATCTTCCCCTCGAGGTGACAAATTCTGTTATGTGTTGAGGATTATGTTTCCTTGTACTAACAATGCAGCTGAGTACGAGGCCCTTCTTCACGGCCTCTGAATTGCTAAGGAGATGAACCTCAGCCGAGTCAGATGCCTGGGCGACTCAGACCTGGAGGCTCAACAAGTTTCTGGCACTTGGGATTCAAAAGATCCCCTCATGGAGGCTTATCGACAAGCAGTCACCAATGTTGCTGGTCACTTCAAGGGGTACCAGGTGGATCACATCGATCGACGACAGAACAAGGCAGCTGATGCTCTGTCATGCCTAGGCTCACAGTGCAGGCCGGTCCCTCCCAATGTTTTTCTCGACGTCCTTCATAACCCGTCAGTCAAGTTGCCATCGGAAGAGGATCTTGTTATTCCTGACCCGGAGGCTCAACTCGTGGCGGCTCTACATGCTATTCCAGATTGGATAGTCCCTTACTTGGACTACTTATCCCATGGTGTGCTGCCTGACGATGAAATTACGGCTCGACTGATTGTCCGACGTTCCAAGTCTATGACCATCGTTAACGGCGAGTTACACAGGAGAAGCATCACATGAGTTTTCCAACGTTGTGTTTCACCTGAGGAAGGCCGTGAGATACTCAATGAGATTCACTCTGGCGACTGTGGCCACCATGCTGGCTCAAAATCCTTGGTGGCAAAGGCTTTTCGTCATGGTTTCTTCTGGCTCACGGCTCATGCTGATGCTGAGGACATAGTCAAAAAGTGTGATGGATGTCAAAAGTTTGCATGTCAGGCTCACGTGCCGGCTCAAGAACTCAGGATGATTCCAATCACTTGGCCTTTTCGCGGTCTGGGGGTTCGATATGGTTGGTCCGTTTAAGCCGTCCCAAGATAAAAAGACTCACCTCTTGGTCGCTGTTGACAAGTTCACCAAGTGGGTTGAAGCGGAACCTATCAGCAATTGTGATGCGGCCACGGTAGTCAAGTTCCTCAAGAAGTTAATCTTCTGATTTGGTTTTCCACACAGCATCATTACTGATAATAGTACAAACCTCTCTAAGGGAGCTATGGAGCAGTTTTGTCAAAGGGAACACATCCGGCTCGATGTGGCGTCTGTTGCGCACCCCCAGTCCAATGGTCAAGCCGAGCGTGCTAATCAAGAGATATTACGAGGTATCAAGCCCCGGCTTCTAGTTCCTCTACAGCGCACGCCGGGTTGTTGGGTTGAGGAGCTTCCCTCTGTCCTATGGAGCATACGGACTACCCCAACAGGTCAACAGGCTTTACGCCTTTCTTCATGGTTTATGGCGCAGAAGCCGTCTTACCAAGTGACATACGCCATGACTCGCCCCGGGTTACAACCTACATTGAAGCTGACAACGAACAAGCTCGTCAAGACTCTTTGGATGCACTAGATGAAGAGCGTGACTTAGCTGCAGCCCGCTCTGCCATATATCAACAAGACCTACGCCGCTATCATAGCCGTAGAGTTCGAAGCCGCACTTTCCAGGAGGGCAACTTAGTGCTCCGGGTGATTCAAGATCAGTCCAATCTGCATAAGCTTTCACCTCCTTGGGAAGGGCCCTTCGTCGTCAGTAAGAATCTTCACAATGGATCTTACTATTTGGTTGATCTTCATCCTGAAAAGGAATCTCGCACATCCGCGGAGGAGACCAATAGGCCTTGTAACATAGCTCATCTAAGGCCTTACTACACCTAGAGCTCCGGCTCTGGTTCCCTTTGTACATACCTATGTGTGTATATACTCTTTTATGATCATTAAATAAAGCCGGCACCCCTGCAACTCGGGGTCTCTGTCGTTTCATCTCAATCGTTGTACATGAGTCCTTACTATTTCTTTGATCATGGGTCACTTGGGGGCTTCCAACTCCACGAGTTTAGCTATCTCACCCTTTTGACTGGCACGCAAACGCCACCCCTTCTTGGTTAAACCTGCCTGTTTACTTGCTGCTTCTCTGATCAGATGACCCGCCGTACTCTTGCCAAGTTACTCACCATGACTTCGCAAGGTTCAAACGTCGTTTATGTCATGTGAGAGCCGGTTTACAGCAGCGAGGATATTCCAAGGGCTATCACACCAAACACTTCCTTGAAGTGAGACTTAAGCCCCGAAAGCAAAGTCTGTCGAGCCTCGAAAGCCGACTTAACCTTTTGAATTTTTTGTATTTTTCTATTACAGGTTATCTTTAATGTTTATGATCGGCCATGAGCCCCGGTTCCCTACTACACCGGTTACATCTCAAACATTTACAAGATTCCTTATTCTGGGTTAAGTCGCCATTATGTGCATTTAACACATCTGGTTCATACAACCTTGTCACAGGAATTTAAGGCATTGGTCCTAAGCCGTCCTATTTCACAAAAGGATTTCATTCAAATCAGAACCCTTTATACAAGGGCAATCAGAAGGGCTCTCAAAATATTTCAGCAGTTTTCTACTTTAAACTTATGCCAGCGGCAGTTTTACCCGCCAAGTGAGTCTACTTTTGAGCCGCTTCTTCATCACCCTGCGCCGTCTTTGCTGTTTCAGCGATCTGAAGATCATCAGCATCCCAATCAATGGTTGACAAAGCTTCAAAGAAGTCACCCTCTTCAATAAGATTGGAGGGATCAACGTCAGGGGCAAAGTAATCCTTACATCCAGCAGGGATCAGGTCGATTGTCTTGAAGCTGCCCTGCTCTATGCGTTTCCCCGCCTCGTCAAAACCCGCCTGGTACCTATCCAAATTGACTTCATGCGCCAATTTGGTAGCTACAGACCGGGTCTCTTTCCGAAGGCGGGTGTAATCTTCTCTGGTAAATTGCTTACCGTCAAAGTTAAATTCTGGAAAGCCGCCAGCCAATTCAGACACATCCATGTCTTCGTTATAAGCTTTGGCCCGAGTCAACGCATACATAGTAGCGGTACGGGCGGATGACCTCTTCAGCTCCGCCATTTGATTGGGCAGGGTTGATAGCACTTTGAGGGTCTCTCTGATCGTCTTTGGCGTATCTACTGCGCCCACCACATAGCGGATGGTACGCAGACTTCCAGTATACATTTGCTCCAAAAAAGTGTAAGCCGCCTTCAACTGAATGAGGGGCTCTTTCTTGAGATTCATGCTTCTTTTGCCTGCCAAGATGACAACCCTCAAAGTCAGTCTCACCGGTGGCACATCAATTTAAACATTACAAAGACAAAACATCATGGCGGCTTACCAAAAACTGCTTGAGTCATCTGAAAGATGTGTTTCTTCAAACTAGTGAGTTCTTCGGTCAAAGACTTGACCCGCCTTTCTGCGTCCTGAGCACGTTTTATCAGCAATTGTTTCTCTTTCTCATGCTCCGCGCAAAGAGACTTCAGTTTTTCGCTCGCCTCAGACGCGGCCTTCTCCAAGTCTGCGGCGGCTAATTCAGCATCCGCCCGCAGGTTCTGCTCAGCCTTCAAGGTTTCTTGGCAGTTGGTCAATTTGCCCTGTGTTTCGGATAACAGCTCCTGTACAGACAAAATTTTCATGGAGTAAACTATGAAAGTCCCAAGCAGACTACACGTACTCTACTTGGCACTTGGGGGCTAATGCACTTTCGAATCTTTTACATGATGAACCGGCCCTTGGGGGCTAAATCAAACAACTTTTCTACTACTACAAAGATCCGGCTGCTTCAGAGAAGTAGGTCGGGCCTTGGGGGCTACAATGTCAATTTCAGCACTTTTCTTCATCAAGACCCGGCATGTTACTCACATAACAAGCTGGCCTTTGGGGGCTACTATATATCTCAGACTACGCTATCAGTCCTACACACAAAAGCAACAT
This sequence comes from Thinopyrum elongatum, assembly GCA_011799875.1. Taxonomy (NCBI): domain Eukaryota; kingdom Viridiplantae; phylum Streptophyta; class Magnoliopsida; order Poales; family Poaceae; genus Thinopyrum; species Thinopyrum elongatum. The sequence goes on from CM022299.1 coordinate 524,210,206, forward strand.
CTTACTGTATCCAGGATTGGGCGGCTACCAAGGACATGATAATGTGAAGTGACAAACTCCCAAAGCTCAAAGACATACCTCGTATTTTTTCTTCAACATGTTGACCATATTGGCCTCCATATTCCGGCTCTCAGACAGCTGAGTCAAATACACTTCATGCAGCTCTGCAACATCCAGTTCTTCTAACTCTGGCAGCTCAAGCTTCTCCTTCCCCTTGGCTGAAGCTTGTGACTCGCCCTTGGATGGCACTTTTGCTAAAGTCCGTGGTGTCTCAGGAGCCTTTAACTCAGTTCTGGTAATGGTAAGGTCATCTTGGGGAGGAGGTGTTGTCGCTTCATCAGCTGCCGCTTTTGACTTCAGCTCAAAAGCAGGAGAGGACGGGTTAACTTCCGACTGATTATCGACATCTCTCGCCTGCCTGTCCGTGCCTTCACCTGTTGGCGGGTTCTCCTGTTCAAAGACCTCATGAGTTTCCTCAGTTTGGTCCTTGGCAGTTTCTTCATAAGCCTCGACCGACTCTGATGACAAGCCAGACTCGCCAGTCTTCCTTTTCTTTGCCTTGGCCCTAGAATTTCACAAGGTTTACAACAATGTTAAAATACGTTCAAAACTTGGTCAAAGAAATATGACTTGATCACATGCATACTTACCCTGGCTTAATAACCATTGGAGCCAACTGGGACCCTGACGAGTCATCTGACATCAATGGTGACTCCTGATAGTCCGAATCAGACGGGTTAAGAGGCTGTTTAAATAAGCCGGCCTGAGGGTGAGAAGGAGTTGGACTGTGAGGCACCTCATTGGCGCGCTTGTGAGGATTTGGTGCAGAATCTGAACCGCCCATTGAAGCACCAGAGTCGCCACCTGCTCCTTGTCGAGATGAGCCAGCATACTGTGTTTTCTTCATTAAGAAATTAGGGTCCAAGTAAGCAAGTGGATGAGAAAATGGTACTTTTCTCATTGTTCTCCTCAGCTTCTTTGGAACATGAATATCTGAATCAGATGAGATAGGGATTACCTCAACATCTTCAACCCGGCTCTCACCTGCGTCATCCTAGAGAAAGCATCATCAGTTGGAGTATTTCAGACACAGTCAAAGGAAGACAAGTTAATCAGAGAGAAGGAAGCTTACCTTTGAATCATCATCCTGAAGAGCCGGGTCATCTTCGGGCGACTCTTCCTCCTCAGAAGCCTCCGGATTAGAAATGGCCTTAGCCTTCCTTTTCTGTTTTGGGTCTTCACCCGCCACAGCCTTACGACGCTTAGCAGTCATTTTCTTCCCCATTGGCTATTTGCTCCAGAAAGGATCGTTTCCCTGCAAAGTAAAACATCAAAGGATTATATGATTGAAGGATGCATAAGCTAAGGCTAACATCATTTTCAACACTTACAGGGGGTGGCGGGTTAGACGCAAAAAATGGTGCTAGCCCGAATTTGCCGCTATCTGATGGAGGGACCTTGATCAGAGACCTCACTGCTTCATCAGCTTCTGCTTCCGTAAAGTTAATCAAGTTGCTCCACTGAGGATCAGTCGTTTGACCATTATAAGCATGCATCAAGCTGGGACGGCGGCTCAATGGCATTATCCGCCAAGAAATCCAACAACGGGCCAGGTCGATCCTTGTCAACCCGTTGGCCACTAGTGTGCCTAACTTTGAGCAAAGGCCGCTCACTTGTGACCGCTCCTCAGGCGTAGGCCAGCCAGGGTAAGCCGCCGAAAGAGAAAGCCGGGTCGGAAGGTAGCCCGGCAAAGGATTTTCACCCTCTGACGCAGTGTTCTTACAGTAAAACCATGTCTTGTTCCAACCCTTTGGGTGACTCGGCAGTTGAGCAGCAGGGAAAATAGTATCTCTTCGCCTCTGGAATGAAACTCCTCCAAGCTCCAGGCTAAGGCCCTTTGCAGTTTCACTCTATTTGTTGACGTAGAAAAACTCTCCGAAGAGAGTTACTGACGGCTCTACTTGCAAATACACCTCACACATGACTTGAAATTGGCATAAATTCACGATGGAATTAGGGCCGAGATCTTGTGGGTGCAGACCATAAAAGTGAAGGACGTTGAAAGATCGTGGATGTCGCCTAGAGGGGGGGGGGGTGAATAGGCGCTTTAAAATAATTACGGTTTAGGCTTGAACAAATGCGGAATAAACCTAGCAGTTAATTTGTCAAGCACAAAACCTACAACAACTAGGCTCACCTATGTGCACCAACAACTTATGCTAAGCAAGATAAACAACTAAGTGATAGCAATATATATGACATGAAACAATATGGCTATCACAAAGTAAAGTGCATAAGTAAAGGGCTCGGGTAAGAGATAACCGAGGCATGCAGAGACGATGATGTATCCCGAAGTTCACACCCTTGCGGATGCTAATCTCCGTTTGGAGCGGTGTCGAGGCACAATGCTCCCCAAGAAGCCACTAGGGCCACCGTAATCTCCTCACGCCCTCGCACAATGCAAGATGCCGTGATTCCACTAAGGGACCCTTGAGGGCGGTCACCGAACCCGTACAAATGGCAACCCTTGGGGGCAGTCACCGAACCCATACACTTTGGCAACCCTTGGGGGCGGTCACCGAAACCCATCAAATTGCTCGGGGTGATCTCCACAACCTAATTGGAGACCCCGACGCTTGCCTAGAGCTTTACACCACAATGATTAAGCTCCGAACACCACCAACCGTCTAGGGCACCAAGCCACCCAAGAGGAACAAGCTCAAGGGTACCAAGCACCCAAGAGTAATAAGCTTCTCAACTTGAAACTTCCACATATCACCGTGGAGAACTCAAACCGATGCACCAAATGCAATGGCAAGGGCACACAGAGTGCCCAAGTCCTTCTCTCCCAAATCCCACCAAAGCAACTAATGCTAGGGAGGAAAATGAGAGGAAGAAAGAAGAAGAGAACACGAAGAACTCCAAGATCTAGATCGAAGGGGTTCCCCTCACATAGAGGAGAAAGTGATTGGTGGAAATGTGGATCTAGATCTCCTCTCTCTTTCCCCCCAAAAACTAGCAAGAATCCATGGAGGGATTGAGAGAAAGCAAGCTCGAAGAAGGTCAACAATGGGGGAAGAACACGAGCTTAAAGGATAAGGCTCAATGGGGAAGAAGACCCCCTTTTATAGGAGGGGGAAAATCCAACCGTTATCCCCATTCTCAGCCCGCAGCGGGCGGTACTACTGCTCTAGGTAGCGGTACTACCGCTGGCTGCAGCGGTACTGCCGCTCGGCCCAGCGGTACTACCGCTGGGACCTCGCACAGCGCCTAAGGGAGAAGGAACAGAGAGGAGGGCCATTGAGCGACACTAGTAGCAGTAGTAGGGGCGGTACTACCGCTTACAAGCAGTACTACCGCTCCTAGTACCGCTGCTACTACCGCTGAACCCGACACGAGACACGCAGGTCTTGAGTCAAGGCGGTACTAGCACGGAACCAGAGCCGTACTACCGCCCTGTGGCCGTGGGCAGCACTACCGCTGTGAAACAGCGGTACTACTGCTTATGGCTTTCAGCGGTACTGCCGCTCCGGGGCCGCGGTACTACCGCTGGCGCCTCCCTTATGCCACTTCCAAGCAAAACAGATGCTCCAGGAAAGCCAAAACTGCCACAACTTCTGCAAATGAGCTCCAAATTGAGCAAACTCAAGCTTGTTGGATAGATGATGAAGAGTAGCATCCAACAACGACTGGTTATAGTAAGAAGAGGCAGGGGAGGTATGCCAAGATATAGAAGAGAGAAACCTCCAAAAGAGAAGAACTGGCATAACCTCCAGCATCGAAAACATCATAGAAGATGCATGTGAACTCCGTTTTCGATGAACTCGAGCTTGTCATCAAGATGACCATAAGCTCTAAGACTCACAAAGAGAACCGACAAAACCCCAACATTGAAAACATCATAGAAGAGCGTGTGAACTCTGTTTTCGATGAACTCGAGCTTGTCATGAAAATGACCCTAAGCCCCAAATCTCACAAGGAGAAGAACCAAACAAGAACCAATAAAGATGATGCAAGGATGCAAAGGTTTGAGCTCTCTATGAACGATACGATCAAGCTGCTCGTGGAGAGCCCCCCTTGATAGTACGGCAATCGATCCTATAACCCGGTCTCCCAACTACCACCATGAGACCGGTAAAATACAAAACCTATCAAGGGCAAACCTTTGCCTTGCACATAGTCCACTTGAGCTAGATGATGATGATCTTGACTCCCTCAAGTTGGACTACCTTTCTTGATTGCGTTGGCTCGATGAAGACTAGTTGATTGCTCCCCCATACTCCACTATGGGTGAGCCACTCTTTGGCACATCTTCACAAGTCCATTGACACCACAATGGACGGCAAGCTTCAAGGATGATCTCTTCGTGATGCTCCACTTGAAATTGCACACCGCAATCATGATGATGATCACCACTTGATGTCATCCTCCATGGGTTGTATGAGATCTTCCTCTTGATGCAAACCCATGGAAACAAACCTAACCCCACATAGAACTCACACGTAGATCATGGGTTAGTACACAAAGCGTAATGGACAATGCTTACCATACCATGGGATCACTTGATCCCTCTCGGTACATCTTGTATGCTTTGTGTGTTGATCAACTTGATTCACTCTTGACTTAGTCTTGATCAACCTTGTATCATTTCTTCTACATGACCACTCTTTGGATAATTCCTTGAATATCACATTGGTCAACATATAAACTCCTTGAAACCAACAAATGGACTTCAAGAAATTCCTATGGACAAATCCTTTAAATATAACTCAAGACAACCATTAGTCCAAATAGTTTGTCATCAATTACCAAAACCAAACATGGGGGCACCCCATGTTCTTTCAGACGTCTCTAAAGAATTTTGAGCCGGGTGGGGAAAAGCCCCTTAGCAGGTGGTCAGTAAAGATAATGACCTCCCCGTCTTTCGGCGTTGGGGGAGACTCGCCCATTGGGACCCGGCAGGTAGCAGCCTCTGTCACTGACAAGAGTCCCTGGCTTATGTAGTCTTGCAGAATGATATCCGAGACCTGGGAAGCAACCCAGTTGCAGACATTTGGTTCTCGACATGGTTTCGAGTGGCCTAGATATGATTTAAAGCATAAAGAATGTCAAAAGGTGATTTACAACTAAACACCGTATGGCGGGCGGCTTAAGAGGACAAGTTATGAGCCGCCCTGTCGTTAAGATTATTGAAACAAGGTCAATGATCACAACTACATCGCGAATACAAGGGATCCCCGGAAGAACCAGCTTATGCAAGGGGGTACTAAGTAAACGTCAACTATTGTGACATGTTGCAATTTAAGTCTCCCTAGTTGGAGGGGTGGCTCGTCCTACGGCGAAGAGCACTGATATCCACTAAGTGTCGCAGCAACAAGTTTCAAACAGAACGGAAAAGATTTTAGATCTAAATAGTCTGTTTTAAAGGAAATGATACATTTCTTGATGAGTTCATGTGCTAAGAAGGGAACTAGATCAGACCGCATCTTCTACCAAGGTTAAGGTGCGTCAGATCCTAGTTTCGGCCGTGGCTGCCGAAGGGGGTCGTTTTCTCATAAATGGAAATATCAACTAAGAACCTACGGCGGCCATGGCGATGCGTCCGAGGTGAAAAGCTAGGCCGTGACAGGGAAAATACCTAGAGGCAATGGCGATGTGTACCTGGTCGGCGGCGACTGGCGATGGTGGGCGTCCAGGAGACGACTATCGGAGACGCACTGGAGAGGTCCCGAGTTCCTGGTGGCCGGTGAGCCTGAGGGCGAGCGACGGCGGAGCTTCGAGACGATGGTGTCGAGAGAGAGAAGAAAGGTCAAGGCGATAAACCAAAAATGGAAGCCCTTGGGGGGGCAGAAGGGGGAAAGGCAGGCGTGAAAATCTAGGAGCTACAGTGCAAACGGACGCCACGTTCATCGCGCCTGTCAGATCCACTCCAGATATAGATGACGTAATAAAAGATTCACTGTGATTGACTGGGTGACGTCACGAAGATTCCCAAGAAGGAAAAAGACAAGTCAGAAAAGACATGGGCGAGCCGGACTTTAAGCCGGCATGAAGCGGAAGACCCGCCGGAGTCAGAGCGATCCAGAAGGTTGATATGAATATATTCAAACTAACCTGAGGGCTAATGTTGGGGATATAACCCCAGGATATGACCCGCCCATTCAGGGCTGGGTAAGTAATGGCGGCGACTTGCCAAGAGCCAGGCCAGGTGGGCCGTAGTTTGCCAGAAGACTAAGTCGCCCACTCCGTGGGCCGGCTTACGATGAACCGGGCTTAGGCCCACTTGTAAACCGCCATATGAGTTTTCCTTACTTAGAAGACAAGATACAAACTTAAGCACGGAACATATTCTGGCTCGGACTCTAATGTACACCCCGGGCCTCAACCTATATATAAAGGGGGGCCTTGGTTAGACAGGACGACTTACAATCTCTCGAGAACTAGGCTTGCCAAGCGCACCTTTGTAATCGAGATCATCATCAATACATCCAAAGCAGGATGTAGGCTTTTACCTCTCCAAGAGGGGCCGAACCTGGGTAAATCCTTGTGCCTTTCATGTCCACTTAACCCCTTCGATCTACCACTTGACGTGATGGCCTCGCGACTAAGTCCTATGAGGACATCTGCAGTGAAAATACCACGACATTTGGAGTTGGAAACAAGTCAGGGGGATACCCGAGGGGCCCACAAGCCCTAGGGACGCCCCCTGGCTTGTGGCCTCCTCGGTCACCCCCTGGCACAGCTCCGGTGCTCCGTAGGTCTCTTCTGGTCCATAAATGATCACCGTAAATTTTTATTCCATTTGGACTCCGTTTGATATTCCTTTTCTGTAAAACTCAAAAACAAGGAAAAAACATAAACTGACACTGGGCTCTAGGTTAATAGATTAGTCCCAAAAATAATATAAAATAGCGTATAAATCCATATAAAACATCCAAAACAGATAATATAATAGCATGGAACAATAAAAAATTATAGATACATTGGAGACGTATCACCCAGCGCAATACACATTCTATTTTATTTGATCTATATGATAAATCTTTTCGCATGGACCTTGAAGATTTTAATGAAGTATGTAAAATTCCGCAATGGGGCATTTATAGTGAACCTCGTAAATCTGATTGCATTGATTTCCTTGCTAGCATCACTAGGGGAGAAACTAGAAATGTAACACAAGCTACTATAGGGAGCATTCACTTTCCCGCTTTACATTATTTTGCTCTCTTTATAGGTAGATGCATTAATGGTAAACATGACCATAGCCACCTTTGTGCATCCGATCTTAGTGTCCTCAAGAGTGTAGTAATGGGTGATAGACAATATAACCTGGGGGCTATTGTTGCAAGGCGGTTACATAATAATGCTTTAGATGGAGATTTCTTTGGTGGAATTTATGCCACCCGGTTAGCTAATTATCTCGGGGTACCCATAAAAGAAAATGATACTCAGTTACCACCCGCTTACCTTGATTATGATGCTATGGAATGCTTCTAATTTCTTAAGAGGGGCGAACAGCCCCTCCAGTACAGACTAATCTTTGACAGGGAACACATCTTCTATATTACGCTTCCCGCTCCTGCCTTCTTTGAATTTCAGGTAAAACAAAGATACTTCATAACTAGAGAGGAGGCGGACGAATATGAGAGAGCAAGGGAGACCGCTCGCCTCCACGAGGCAGCCCTCCAAGCGGTAGGGGCCGCAACTCAGTACAACCCCAACTATGACTTTGGATATCCGCCAGGCTAGCCGTGGCCCTAGACCAACTTAGGCCAAAAGCCTAAGCTTGGGGGAGTACGTATTTCTCATCGACACTACATTCATGTTCACACACTAATTCTAGTGGTCGGTGTTCATCCTTTTTCATTGTATTGTCCGTGTTAGTTTATTTTTCTTGCTTTCTTCTTGTGTGTTTGAAAGACTTTGAAAAATCCAAAAATATCTCTCTCTCTTCTTTTTAGTTTTCCTTTTAGTTTAATTAGTAGTAGTATTAAAAGAAAACCCAAAAAGATTTCTCGTTCTTCTTTTTGCTTGTTGGGAGCTTTCCCGTGTAAATAGTTTTTCTCGTTTTTGTTTTACTTTCTTCTAGAAAAAAAAACTCCAAAAATATTTCAGTGTGTTTCTTTGAAATTCTTTTCCTTTCTTTGGGTCTCAAGGAGAGACCACGATGAAAATGTTGAGTGGCTCTCATATGCATTATTGATGATCTGACAAAGAGTCCATATTACCTTGTCTTCTCCTTTGAATAAATGTTTGCAGATTCCAGCTTAGTCCAATGCACGTGCACTTTTATTATTATTCACATCGTTCGGTCGTGCAAGTAAAAGGAAATAATGACGATATTTGATGAAATGATTGAGATGAAGAAAAGCTGGTATGAACTCGACCTATTTTGTTTTTTGTAAATATGATTAGCTCATCGTTCCTGATTCAGCCTATTATGAATGAAACATGTTTGCAATGACAATTAGAGATTATAGTTACTCATGCCATGCTTAATTAGCTAGGAGTGGATAATGGTTTGTCTTGTGTGCCAACATGCATTTTAAAATGGTTATGATGTAGTATGATAGGATGGTATCCTCCTTTGAATGATTCAAGTGGCTTGACTTGGTACATGTTCACGCATGTAGTTGAAATCAAAAACAACATAGCCTCCACGATATTTATGTTCATGGTGATTTATATCCTACTCATGCTTGCATTCAATGTTGATTAATCTCAATGCATGTTTATGACAGTTGTCGCTCTCTAGTTGGTCGCTCCTCAATGTTTTTCTAGCCTTCACTTGTACTAAGCGGGAATACTGCTTGTGCATCCACTTCCTTAAACCCAAAGTTGTTCCATATGAGTCCACCATACCTACCTATATGCGGTATTTACCTGCCGTTCGAAGTAAATTTGCATGTGCCAAACTCTAAACCTTCAAATAATAATCTGTTTTGTATGCCCGAATCGCTCATGTAGCGACTGGGGGCTGTTAGTATCTTCCATGCTAGGTGGGTTATTCTCACGATGAGTGTTTACTCACTTGTCATTCACGAGAGAGTGGCTGGTAATTGGGATGCCCAGTCCTATGATCAAATCAAAATCAAAATATAATATTGAAACAAAACTCCACCAAGACTGTTGTTGGTATGGACGGCACCCGTGGATTCGGCTAGTCGTGGATTGTGTTTGATTGGTGGAGGGGGAGTAAAAACTTTACCATTCTGTTTGGGAACCGCCTATAATGTATCTAGCATGGAAGATAGTGAGATCTCTTGGTTGTTATGTTGACAATGAAAGCGTACCTCTCAAAATTATATTCATCTCTGTTTCAAAAGCTTCGAGCTCTGGCACCTCTGCAAATCCCTGCTCCCCTCTGCGAAGGGCCTATCTATTTACTTTTATTGTTGAGTCATCATCTTCTTATAAAAAGCACCAGTTAGAGAGCACCACTGTCATTTATATGCTTTGTTATTAATTGATGTTGAGTATGACTGTGACTGGATCTCTTTTGCCATGAATTACAATGTCCAGTCAGTCCTTGGTCTTCAGAGGTGCTCTGCATTTATGTTTTGCGGTCTCAGAAAGGGCTAGCGAGATACCATTATGTCATATTATTTCATGATTGTTTTGAAAAAGTGTTGTCATCCGAAATATCTTATTATTGCTCGCTAGTTGGTTATGTCATTGATATGAGTAAATGTGAGACCTAAATGTTATTGTGAATATGGTTAGTTCATAATCTTTGCTGAAAACCTGAATATTGGCTAAACATATTTGTAACAACAAGATCAATCAGAGTTTGTAAAAGTTTTTCTTTGTCACTTTCAGTTTGTTAACTTAATTGCTTGAGGACAAGCAATGTGTTAAGCTTGGGGGAGTTGATATGTCTCCATCGTATCTACTTTTTCAAACTCTTTTGCCCTTGTTTTGGACTCTAATTTGCATGATTTGAATGGAACTAACTCGGACTGACGTTGTTTTCAGCAGAATTGCCATGGTGTTATTTTTGTGCAGAAATCAAAGTTCTCGGATTGACCTGAAAATTTACGGAGAATTTTTGTGGAATATATAAAAAATAATGTCGCAAAAAGATACCAGAGGGGGGGCCACCCAGAGACCACAAGCCCTGGGGGCGCGCCCTGCAGGCTTGTGGGCCCCCCGGACCGTCTCCGACCCTAACTCCAACTCTATAAGTACCTATTCACAAAGAAAAAAAATTAGAGAGAAGGAATCATCATGTTTTTACGATACGGAGCCGCTGCCGCCTCCTGTTCTTCATCGGGAGGGCTGATCTGGAGTCCGTTCGGGGCTCCGAAGTGGGGAATCTGTCACCATCATCATCATCATCAGCCTTCCTCCATCGCCAATTTCATGATGCTCACTGCCGGGAGTGAGTAAATCCATCGTAGGCTCGCTGGACGGTGATGGATTGGATGAGATTTATCATGTAATCGAGTTAGTTTTGTTAGGGCTTGATCCATAGTATCCACTATGTTCTGAGATTGATGTTGCTATGACTTTGCTATGCTTAATGCTTGTCACTAGGGCCCGAGTGCCATGATTTCAGATCTGAACCTATTATGTTTTCATGAATATATGTGTGTTCTTGATCCTATCTTGCAAGTTATAGACACCTATTACAAGTTATGATCCGCATACCCCATGGTGACAATAATTGGCATTCTTTCCTGTGATTACCGTAGTTTGAGGAGTTCATGTATTCACTAAGTGCGAATGCTTTGGTCCGGTTCTCTATTAAAAGGAGGCCTTAATATCCCTTAGTTTCCTTATCGACCCCGCTGCAACGGGAGGGTAGGACAAAAGATGTCATGCAAGTTCTTTTCCATAAGCATGTATGACTATATACGGAATACATGCCTACATTACATTGATGAATTGGAGCTAGTTCTGTGTTGCCCTAGGTTATAACTGCTACATGATGAATATTATCCAACACAATTATCCATCGCTGATCCAATGCCTACGAGCTTTTCACATATTGATCTTTGCTAAGTTACTTTTGCCGTGCTGCTGTTACAATCACTACAAAACTGCTACTGTTACTTTTGCCACTGTTATCGTTACTTCCATACTACTTTGCTAGTAAATACTTTGCTGCAGATATTAAGTCTCTCAGGTGTGGTTGAACTGACAACTCAACTGCTAATACTCATGAATATTCTTTGGCTCCCCTTGTGTCGAATCAATAAATTTGGGTTGAATACTCTACCCTCGAAAACTATTGCGATCCCCTATACTTGTGGGTTATCAAGAACTTTTCCTGGCGCCGTTGCCGGGGAGCATAGCTCTATTTGCTAAGTCACTTGGTTTTTATATCTTTTGATCACTATGAAGAATCTGAAGGATACCAAAATCAAGATTTTTCCCTCAAAGACGAGGGGAGGTAAGGAACTGCCATCTAGCTCTGCACTTGATTCACCTTCTGTTTTGAGTAAGCTTGCGACAACACCACCTGCTATTAATTCTGATATGTCGCATGTAATTGATGATGCTACTTCTGCTATGAATGATGCTTATGATACTAGTGCTTTGATTGATAAGATTATGCCACTGGGTGAATTTCTTGATGAACAACTTGCTAGAGTTAATGCTGAAACTGATGAAATTATTAAAACTGATGATTATGATTCTCCTCCTAGATATGAATTGCCTGAGATACCTGAGGGTTATGTTATGGATGAGGAGACAACTAGGGATTTTCTTGCTTGTAAGGATAGAGATGATCTTAAGAAATTGCTAGTCAAGTTGAAAGAAAAATCTTTGAATGCTAGAATGAAATATGATCCTAAATTTGCTACTTCACCTATCTTTGTTACTGATAAGGATTATGAAATCTCTGTCGATCCTGAGTTAATTACTTTGGTTGAATCTGATCCTTTCCATGGTTATGAATCTGAAACTGTTGTGGCACATCTTACTAAACTGAATGCTATAGCCACCCTATTTGCTCATGAGGAAAATATTCGCTACTACTATATTCTTAAGTTGTTTCCTTTCTCATTAAAGGGTGATGCTAAGACATGGTATAATTCTCTTGCTCCTGGTTGTGTGCGTAGTCCCCAGGATATGATATATTACTTCTCTACAAAATATTTTCCTGCTTATAAGAAACAAGCTGCTTTACAGGAAATATTTAACTTCGTGCAAATTGAAGAAGAGAGTCTCCCACAAGCTTGGGGGAGGATTCTCCAATTACTTAATGCTTTGCCTGATCATCCTCTCAAGAAAAATGAAATACTTGATATCTTTTATAATGGACTAACCGATGCTTCTAAGGACCACCTAGATAGTTGTGCTAGTTGTGTTTTCAGGGAATGAACTGTTGAACAAGCTGAAGAATTATTGAATAATATATTGAGGAATGATAATGATTGGACTCTTCCCGAACCACCGCCTAAACCAACTCCAAAGAAGAGAGGTATTCTATTTCTAAGTCCTGAAGATATGCAAGAGGCAAAGAAATCTATGAAAGAAAAAGGTATTAAAGCTGAAGATGTTAAGAATTTACCACCTGTTGAAGAAATACATGGTCTTAATACTCCGACACAGGTAGTAGAGGTAAATTCTCTCTATAGATTTGATGAAGGTGATATTCCTTATAATAAATCTTCTAGTCAATGCTTGGATGAATTTGATAACTTTATTGTTAAACAAGAGAACTTCAATGCATATGTTAGTAGACAATTGAAACGAAATGCTTATATGCTTGAACACTTGAGTGACTACATGATTAGAACTGTTAATGACCTCAAGTTTGTTAGTAAACATGCTTCCATGGTAAAAACTCAAGTAGAACAAGTTCTCAGGGCACAAAATGATTTGCTTAATGAGATGAATAATAAGATGAATGATCATGCTGTTAGAGTTGTAACTATAAGTGGTAGAATGACTCAGGAACCTTGATAACCCACAAGTATAGGGGATCACAACAGTTTTCGAGGGTAGAGTATTCAACCCAAATTTATAGATTCGACACAAGGGGAGCCAAAGAATATTTGAAGGTATTAGCAGCTGAGTTGTCAATTCAACCACACCTGGAGATTAATTATCTGCAGCAATATGATCAGTAGCAAAGTAATATGATAATTTTGATAGTAGTGGCAAGAGTAGTGGTAGCAGTAACAGTGATAGCAATAATTTTGTAGCAAGTGTAACAGTAGCAATGGCAATAGTAACTTAGCAGAAGCAATATATGGATAATTCGTAGGCATTGGATCGGTGAATTCGTTGGATGATATTCATCATATAACAGTCATAACCTAGGGCGATACGGCACTAGCTTCAGTTCATAAATATAATGTAGGCATGTATTCCGTAAATAGTCATACGTGCTTATGGAAAGAACTTGTATGTCATCTTTTGTCCTACCACTACAAAAAATACACTTCCGTGATGATACATGTTTGTCACAGTAGGTCATGTTTTCTGTCATGCATGTACATCCATGACGATTTTATGACAGAATCAAGATAGTCATACCTGTGCTGTCATAGAAGTGTTCCATGACAATACCAAAAATTATCATCACGGAAGTGTTCACTGCCATGACGATAAATGACGCGTCATGGAAGTGCTTTCGTCAAGGGTAACTGACACGTGGCATCCACCATAATGGGTCACCGTTAAGCTATCGAGTCCGGTTTTGGATCCGATAACCCGTTAACAGCCCGGACCAATGGGGATTTTCCACGTTTAAAATTCTCATTGGCCGAAGGAAACACGTGTTAGCTCGTCATTGGGTTAGATAGGCGCCTATGATATGTCGACATGTGCGACGGCCCAACACTGGCCCATTTAGCTTACAAAGGCCGGCCCGTTTGACTTCTTCAAAAGCTAGCGGGCCGGCCCATGAGAAGCCTGTTAACGGTCTGTTCGCATATAGCCCATTTTACGGCCCGGTAACTCACGGCCCGTTAGGGCCTTCCCGAAATTGGCCCAATAGCGTCATGTGGGCCGTCGAATATAACACCAGCCCGTTTCACTTTCGGCCCATGTATGGCCCATGACGTCTATCGGCCCATATGAGGCCTTTCGTATCTTTGGGCCCTTTAGTGGCCCACGGTGACTCTGGCCCATAATGAACAGTAAATTTATTTGTACCCATTAACGGCCCATGATTCACATGGGCCGTTTCCAGCCCGTGTTAGCTTTCGGCCTACTGACGGCCCATACGTTCTTGGGCTCCTTTCCGGCCCTAGATTACTTCCGGCCCGTTACTGGCCTGTTCCCCTAATGGGCCAAATTCAGCCCGTGGTTAGAATCGGCCCGTTTGTGGCCTGTTAACCCGTTGCGCCATTTCCAGCCCGTCCTATATTCTGGCCCATTAACGACCCGTTATGCCTGTGACAGAATTAAGCCTTTGCTGTCTTCCGGCCTGTTAACGGCCCGTTACCATGCTGGCCCGATACCAATTACGCCCGTTTACGGCCCATGTCGGCCCATTTATCCGACGGCCCGAGGACCACTGATTCTACGGCCCGTTGGAGGCCCATTTATCAGATGGCCCGTAGGAGGCCCATGGATCCTACGGCCTATAGCAGGCTCAAGGTTACCACGGTCAGTATATGGCCCATGGTTGTTATGACTCCCCCGCTTAATCGTGCACTAATCATACACGCAAATGCACATGATCAAGCCTAAGGACTCACTTGAAGATATCACAACACAACTCTAAAACATAAATAAAGTCATACAAGCTTTATATTACAAGCCAGGGGCCTCGAGGGCTCGAATACATAAGCTCGCATACAAGCGTCAGCGGAAGCATCAGATATCTGTGTACAGATATGAAACAAAAACATATAAGCCTTTAGAAAGGCGGGGCAAAACAAAAGCTATGATCGAAAGGCGCATGCCTCCTGCCCGGGACCCTTTGATCCTACTCCTGGTCATCGTCAAGCTCGTAGTAGTAACCACCCTCGGGGTGGTAGTAGTAGTCGTCGGCGGGGGCAGCTGACTCAGGAGCTCCGTCGTCTGGTTACATCAAAAGGAAAAGGGGAAAAAGAGGAAGCAAAGCAACCATGAGTACTCATCCGAAGTACTTAGCAAGCAAGGATCTACACTACATATGCAACATTTTCAAAGAAAGGCTGTATATGTGGACTGGGCTGCAGAAATGCCAGAATAGAGAGAAGGCCTAATCCTATTGAAGACTAGCATCTTCAGCGGTCTTGCAACATTAGAAGTGTGTAGATTAGTACAGCATAAAGTAGTAGTAACATTAAGTATCAACCTCGGCCAGAGATCCTTTCTCGAGCCCCTGCGAGAAAGTAATCCCAGAGCCCTAGTATCCATGTCTCATCTCAAGTATCCAGTTCTAGTTGTATCGATCGGGATACAACTCCAAGCGTCCGTTACCGAGGATTGGCTATGCATAGATTAGTTCTTCCCTGCAGGGGTGCACCAACTTACCCACCACGTTCGATTAACTTCGGCCGGACACACTTTTCTGGATCATGCCCGGCCTCGGCCAAACGATACGCCGCAACCCGACCTAGGCTTAACAGAGAGGTCAACACGCCGGACTAAACCTATGCCCCCAGGGGTCTTGGGCCATCGCCCCGGGAACTCCTGCACGTTACGGGGCCACCGAGAGCAGACCTAGCAACCCACACTATCAAGGCGGTTGCGTTACGCGGTCCAACTCGGCGTGCGCTGCTTAAACGCTGACGTCCATTAAGCTTCAGCTGATGCATATGACGCAGAGTGCCCATAACTGTTCCCACGTGATGGTTAGTGCTATCGGGCCAGAGGCCCACTCGGATCAAATATCCAAATCGTTATTAAATTAGGAGCGCGCCATAACAAGCAGAGACTCACGATCGATGTGACCCCGTCGCCCCGTCTCGAGGACTTGCGGCAAGGGCTAAGAATGCCCGGCCACGCCTCGTAATTTTCTCGCGGGTACTCTCTCTGGTCACCCGACTACACATCAATCGCATCTTATGCTCGCGCGGGTACCCCTCAGGGCCGACCC
Source organism: Thinopyrum elongatum (assembly GCA_011799875.1). NCBI lineage: Eukaryota > Viridiplantae > Streptophyta > Magnoliopsida > Poales > Poaceae > Thinopyrum > Thinopyrum elongatum. The sequence continues at coordinate 524,226,194 of CM022299.1, forward strand.
GACTTTATCATCGTTCATGGTTAAAGTCATAGTAACTATGTGTCCAAACACCGGGGGGAAACTGAGGAATCACCCTCGATGGTTCCCACATGATGTAGTCGTCAAGGTGAAATTAGGAGGAATCACCCTCGATGGGTTCACACCTGAGGTGTTGCACGACAGCGTCGTTATCGGGTGTGGTGAAGGAGGAATCACCCTCGAAGACCATGACCAAATAGCTACTCTATAGAGTTAACATCAAAAGTGCTAAACGAGGTATCACCCTCGGCACTCGATGGTAACGCTGCAGTGTCGTACAACTAAGGGGGGTGATGTGCGGTGCTGGGGCCTGGTCGTTGAGTCTTCCGATAATCCAGCGGGGCAGCCGGGACAAGTGGGGTCACTGGGGTCTCTATCCAGCCTACACTAAGCAGTTTAGGATAAGCAGGTAAGGTAGCAATAGCAGGTTACAATAAACAGGCTATGCATCAGAATAGGTAAAGCAGTAGCAGCAGCAATTCTAATGCAAGCACAAGAAAGAAGAGAATAGCCGATATAGGCATGCTCAGGGGGGGTGCTTGCCTGGTTGCTCGGCGGCAAAGGCAAGGTCGTCAATGGTGCAGTCGGTCTCCGGAGCTGCGTCGGCCTCGGGGACGACGTCGGTGTCGGGGTCTACCGAGAGAGAAGAGGGGGAGGAAACAAATAAATACACAGCAAATATATGCAACACAGAGCATGCTATGCTAACGTGCAGTGCAGGGTTGCCTAAAAATATGTCTAAGTCATTTTAGTTATTTTAGGATTTAAGTTGGATTTATTAACCGGTTTATATGCACTATTCATCTACCGGAAACATGATAAAAGTTGCGGGTTCACCTCCATAGAGGGTCCCGACATAGAAACAGACGACACGATCAGATTCGTCTCATCGTTCTGATAAACTTTCATGTAGAAAGTTTTTCGATCCGAGCTACGGTTTATTTTCTACGAATTTTTAAAGACTAAATTATTTTCTGGAATTTTTTTAATTAACAGAGATGGAATTATGATGTCAGCATTGCGTGGGGATGACGTCAGCAGTCAACAGAGCTGACCGGAGTCAAACCTGTCCTGTGGGTCCAGTGGGACCCACATGTCAGCCTTTGTTAGCTTAACAGTGGATTAAACTAATCTAACAGCCTAATTAACTAGTGGGCCCAGCCTGTCAGTGACTCAACTAACTAACAGAATTAATTAAATCACTAATTAGTTTAATTATCGCAGGGGGCCCACACGTCAGAGACACTGGGTGAACAGTAACCAACATTGACCAGGTCAACATGGTCAACCGAGACGCTGGGGCCCACTGGCAGCCTCTCAGGGGTGGGCCCCACGCTTGCCAGCTCAGCGGCGGCGCCGGAGGAGCTCCGGCGACCATTTGCGCGGCGGCCGAACGCCGGAGTGCGTCGGAAATTGGCTAGAGGACCTCGTTTGGCGTGCGCAAGGGCGCGTTCGAACGGGCGCATGATCGCGCGTCGATCTGCGGTGGTTGCTCGGCCGGAAACGGCCGGAGACGGCGATGGCTAGCGGCGGGGCGGACGCCGGAGTTTGGGCGTTGGCGGCTACGGTGATGTGGGACATGTCAAGTGATGCGGGGAGCGGCGTTGGGCTTCTACGAGCTCCAGGAGCTCGTCTACGAGCTCGGATGAGCGTGACGACGACTGTGGCCACGACGACAAGGCGCACAGCGGCGACCAGAGCTCTGGCACGATGACAAGCTAGCTACGACGCGAGCTAGAGGAGCTAGAGGGCAAAGGAGGAAGGCAGCTCACCTAGCGGCACGCACGATGGCCCATGATGGTTTAGTAGCTGCAGAGGACGGTGCCGGAGACGACGAAGAACGGCGGCAGTCAGAGATGGGGACGAAGGGAAGCCGGTGCTGCGGTGCCTCCCGGCTCCAGCTGAGGCCACCAGACGATGGAGTCGACCCCGGCGGAGCTCGTGGACGACCTGGCGAGGCGCGGGGAGCCCTGTGGCTAGGCGAACGACGACGAACGGCGGTGACCATGCTCGGCCTCGACGGATCTGGAGGGAGAGAGGGGAGGAGCGAGCGATGGACAGAGGGGGAGAGTGAACGGGGAGGCCAGGGGGAATGGACGGGGGCTTCAGCCTTATCTCCTGCGTCGGTGGCCGTCGGTGAGCGTCGCGCTGTCGACACCTCGTCGGCGCGGCGCGCGGCGTCCACGGGCGCGATGACACGCAGGGGAGAGAAAGATGGAGATGGGCCTAGTGGGCTGGGTTCGGGGCACTGTGCACTTAGGCCCAGTGCACAATGTCTCTTTCCTATTTATTTTTCTGTTTCTGCTTTTTCTTTTTACAGAGATGGTTTGGCATTATTTTGAGCTAACAAATGATTTTGCAAAAATGTGAAACTTGCTCACATAATTACTTTGCAATATCCAACACTGTCATAAAAAGTTTGGGCATTTTTGGAATCCATTTGAATTTATTCAAAAATGAATAGGGCATTTTTAGGTGTTGTTTTGGCACTATTTTAAAAGCTTAGGCCCATTTGAGTTGATGATGATGTTGTATTCCTTAACAGCAAATGGTTTTCGGAATATTTGCTAGCAGGTGAAAATTTTTCCAGCAATTTTTGAACAACTTTATTTTATACTTGAATTTGAATTGCTTTTCAGAGAGAAATTTGAATTGAGTTGAGCTAACACTGTGATCAAGCATTGCTTAGATGATGACTTGGCATGTTTAACAGAGAGTCACAGTGCTAGGTTACATGGGGGTGTTACAAATTCTCCTCCTCTAAAAGAAATTCTCGTCGCGAGAATTCAGGAGGTAGATGGAAAAAGGTTGGGATATTCTTCCCGAAGATGATCCTCGCGTTCCCAAGTGGCTTCATCTTCTGTATGATTTGACCACTACACTTTGAGGAACTTGGTCGTCTTCTGACGTGTTCGACGTTCAGCTTCATCGAGGATGCGGATCGGATGCTCCTTATAAGATAGGTCATCTTGCAATTCGAGCATCTCGTGATCCACTGCGCGGTGCTGAGATTCCTTGAAGCAACGGTGAAGTTGCGACACATGGAAGACGTCGTGGATATGAGAGAATTGCGGCGGCAACTCCAATTTATATGCCATCTGACCACGTCTTGCAACAATGCGGAAAGGACCAATATAGCATGGAGCTAACTTGCCATTGATTCTGAAGCGGCGAGTGCCCTTCATAGGAGTGACACGAAGATAAGCTTGATCACCAGGTTGATAAGTCAAACCCCATCGTTTGCGATCATAGTTGCTCTTCTGGCGGTCCGGAGCTACCTTGAGATTTTCTCGGACAATACGGACTTGTTCTTCGGCATGTTGGATAATGTCTGGACCCACAAGTGGTCGTTTCCCAGTTTCTGACCAATTCAGAGGGGTTCGACACTTGCGTCCAAAGAGTACTTCGAAGGGGGCCATTTTCAAGCTGGCTTGATAGCTGTTGTTATATGAGAATTCCGCATAAGGAAGAGATTCTTACCACTTCTTGCCGAAAGATATAACACAAGATCGAAGCATGTCTTCAAGCACCTGATTGACTCGCTCGACTTGGCCTTGAGACTGGGGGTGATAAGCTGAACTCCAGGTAATATGAGTTCCCATAGCTTCTTGGAAACTTTCCCAGAACTTTGAGGTGAAAAGGCCGCCACGGTCCGAACTAATCTCCTTCGGAATGCCGTGGAGTGAAACAATTCTGGAGATATACAACTCTGCTAACTGACTAGCAGTGATAGTCTCCTTGACAGGCAGGAAGTGTGCAACTTTAGAGAGTTGGTCGACGACGACAAGAATAGCATCGTGACCCTTCTGTGACTTGGGAAGGCCAGTAATGAAATCCATTTGCACTTTATCCCATTTCCATAGAGAATAGGGAGCAGTTGCAGAATACCAGCAGGCTTCTGATGTTCTGCTTTAACGCGACGACAAACATCACATTCAACAACATAGCGAGCAATATCCTGCTTTATTTTGGACCACCAGTACCTTTGATGGAGATCACGATACATCTTGGTACTACCCGGATGAATAGACAGCGGTGTATCATGTGCCTCCTTCATGACCTTGTCAGTCATAAGCTCGAAGCGAGGTACCACAATGCGGTCTCTGAAATACAAGGTTCCATCTTCAGACAACGAGAAATCCCTATACTTTTCCTGGTGAAGATCTTTCTTCATCAGATCAATTTCAGCATCTTTAGCTTGCGCATCTTTAACAGCTTTCTCAAGATCTGGCTGTACCACAAGGTCATTAAGAGAACCCTGGAGAACAATACACAGGTTCAGTTTGCGCAATTCTTCATAAAGACGAGGTTGAGCTCACCTAACCATGAGGTTGTTGCAATAAGACTTGCGGCTTAAGGCATCAGCCATCACATTAGCCTTGCCAAGGGTATAAGAAATACCACAGTCATAGTCCGTAATTGTTTCCAACCATCGCTGTTGACGGAGATTAAGATCCGGCTGAGTAAACAAGTACTTCAAGCTTTGATGATCAGTATATACCTCACACCGGTTACCCAGAAGGTAATGCCGCCATAGCTTCAATGCATAGATCACTGCAGCAAGTTCAAGATCATGCACTGGATAATTTTCTTCACGCGGACGCAGTTGATGCGAAGCATAAGCAATTACTCTTCATTCTTGCATTAGGACACCGCCTAATCCTTGACGAGAGGCGTCGCAATATATCACAAAGTCTTTGCGAGAATCCGGAGGAGCAAGCACTGGAGCAGAAGTTAGCTTGTCCTTGAGGGTCTGGAAACTTTCCTGACATTTGTCTGTCCACTCAAACTTAACGCTTTTGTCAAGCAGATTAGTCAGGGGCTTAGCAATCTTGGAAAAGTTCTCGACAAATCGACGGCAATAGCTTGCAAGGCCGATAAAACTTCTCACTTGCTTGACGTTCTTCGGAGGAGTCCAGTAAGAATAGCCTGAACTCGTTCCGGGTTAACAGCAATTCCATCCTTGGAAATCACATGTCCAAGGTAGGTTACTTCAGAAAGCCAGAACTCGCATTTGGAATACTTGGCATAGAGCTGGTGTTCTCGGAGCCTTTCCAAAACAAGACGAAGGTGTTCAGCATGTTCTTCCTTATTCTTTGAATATACCAGAATATCATCTAGATATACCACGACAGACTTGTCGAGGTAATCCATAAAGATGTAATTCATCAGATGGGAGAAGGTGGCTGGAGCATTTGTTAAGCCAAAAGACATGACAGTGTACTCATAAGAGCCATAGCGAGTAACAAATGCAGTCTTGGGAATATCCTCTTCGCGGACGCGGATCTGATGATAACCCAACCTCAAGTCGAGTTTAGAGAATACAGATGATCCAGCAAGTTGATCATATAGATCATTGATCCGAGGAAGCGGATATTTATTCTGAATGGTTGCCTGGTTGATAGGACGGTAATCTTGGACCAGCCTATTCGTACCATCTTTCTTCTTGACAAAGAGAGAAGGTGCTCCCCAGGCAGAGGAACTTGGACGGATAAAGCCTTTGCGGGGGGATTTGTCGATTTCTTCCTTAAGCTCGAGAAGGTGGTGCGGAGGCATCTTATAAGGACGCTTCGCAATAGGAGTTGTGCCTGGTTTCAAGTCGATGACAAACTCGACAGCTCTAACAGGGGGTATTCCTGGAAGTTCTTCTGGAAAAACATCCTGGAAGTCACGAACGACTGGAATGTTTTTGATCCCCTCAAGCGGAGAAGCATTTAACGCATTCAAGGCATAGATTTGAGCCTCGGTATTTTGCGTTAAATGAGCATGGTAAATTACTAGTTCATCTGATGGGTGCAGAAGACGTACAAATTTAGTGGCATAATTGATTGAGGCGCAGTGAGCCTTCAACCAATCCATTCCTAGAATAAGGTCAATCGGGGAAGACTTCAGTATAATGGGAGAAACAAGAAATTTCATTCCTTCGATTTCAATGGGAATATCATAGCTAACCACGGAGGTTCGACAACCTCCCGTGGGAGTATGTACCACTAGTGGAGTGTTCATCTACTCACACTTAATGTCATGCATGCGTGCGAAATGTTCTGACATGAATGAATGTGATGCTCCTGAATCAAATAAAATAGATGCTGGTACAGAATTAACAAGTAGTGTACCCATCACAGTAGCTGGTTGGTTCGGGTCTTCATTCATGTTGACATGATAAGCCTGACCACGACCATGAGCAGGCCTGGCATTGTTGTTGCGGGGCTGATTGTTGTCACGGGCATTAGTAGGCAGAGCCAGTTGATTCCGATTCTGGTAGCAGTTCCTGGCAAGGTGACCTGGTTTGCCACACTTGTAGCAGAGCCCACTGTCTGGACGAATTGCAGGAGCTCGGGGTGGTGCAGCTCGCAGAGGCTGCCTCGATGGTGGAGGAGGCAGACGTGGTGCAGCATGGTACGGTCTTGGTGCAGGTGCAGTTGGACGATACATGCTGTGGGGAATCCAGATACGGCGCTTCTGTGAAGATGAGCCCGCTTCACAGTTGCGTTTGAACGCGTCCTTGTGCTTGATCTGAGCTGTCTCAACCAGAATAGCCTTGTTCACAAGGGTAGCAAAGTCGGTGAAGTCTTGAGCAGCAAGTGCAAGCTCGATGTCTGGGTGGAGTCCACTACGGAATTTCTCTTATCTACGAGCATCGGTGGTGATGTCTTCTTCAGCATAGCGGGATAGATCAAGGAATTCCCGCTGATAGGCTTCGACAGTCTTGTTGCCCTGAGTGAGGTTGCGGAACTGGGTTCTCATCCGGTCCATGATTTCCTGAGGAATATATCGGGCACGAAAAGCAGCCTGGAACTCAGGCCAGGTAATGACTGTTCCAGCAGGCAGTTTACGCTTGTGTGTGTCCCACCATTGAGCAGCGGGGCCCTTTAAGAAAAAGGACGCGAAGGTGACAAAGTTGGTAGGGGAGACATTTGCAGACTCCATCTCGTGAGTGATGTCGCGAATCCAGTCATCAGCATCCAGTGGCTTATCAGTGTTGCAGAACTAAGTTGGGTTGAGACATACAAATTCCGACAGAGTTATTGCAGCAGGGTCCTGGTTCTGGTTGTTCTGATGCGGGAACTGAGCCATAATCCCAGTCATGAACTGACGGTTGAGCTCGAATTGTTGCATCATAGCTGCCATATAATCTGGCGGTGGTGGTTGTTCAGGGGCACGACCACGACCACCTGGTCTAACCATCCTGCTAAGTATCAACAGGGGTAGTTTAGTAAAAGCAATTGCGAGTGTTTAGCGATAAGCATGATGTAACACGACAATAATTAAGCAGTGGAATAGATACTTAACAATAGTCAATTAAGACGTACAGATCCATACACTAAGTCGGGATCATGCGGACAACATAACGGCGCAAATTTAAAAGCTAGACATGCTAGGCGGTGCGCAGGCACGCGGTAAGGAAGTACACAACGAGACATAGCAAAGGCTATATCAACGTCGAAGAAAACTGCTGGAGCGAGGAATCTGCAAGTGACAACACAGGGTGCCCTCGATAAAGGGATCCTACAAGCAGAACCTGGTCCACAATCTTGTAGAAAAGGGGGTAATTTCAGAACTCCGGGTGGATGTGATCACGAGAACCTAATGTTGGAGTTAGTAAAAATTTTAAGCCGAAAGGAAAAGAGATCAGAGTCCCAGAGTATAGACGAGAAATAAAAGATCCTAATACCACCCAGTTGGCGACATGGGCTCGTAAGCCACACAGCCAAGTTAGTAAAATAGTTTTGGACCACTAGACTCAACTTCGGCCATGGGGTTGGAAAGGGGAATCCTACAGGAAGTCGGCTCTGATACCAACCTGTGATGCCCCAGCTTAATCGTGCACTAATCATACACGCAAATGCACATGATCAAGCCTAAGGACTCACTTAAAGATATCACAACACAACTCTAAAACATAAATAAAGTCATACAAGCTTTATATTACAAGCCAGGGGCCTCAAGGGCTCGAATACATAAGCTCGCATACAAGCGTCAGCGGAAGCATCAGATATCTGAGTACAGATGTGAAACAGAAACATATAAGCCTTTAGAAAGGTGGGGCAAAACAAAGCTATGATCGAAAGGTGCAGGCCTCCTGCCTGGGACCCTCCGATCCTACTCCTGGTCGTCGGCAAGCTCGTAGTAGTAACCACCCTCGGGGTGGTAGTAGTAGTCGTCGGCGGGGGCAGCTGACTCAGGAGCTCCGTCGTCAGGTTACATCAAAAGGAAAAGGGGAAAAGAGGAAGCAAAGCAACCGTGAGTACTAATCCGAAGTACTCAGCAAGCAAGGATCTACACTACATATGCAACATTTTCAAAGAAAGGCTGTATATGTGGACTGGGCTGCAGAAATGCCAGAATAGAGAGAAGGCCTAGTCCTATCAAAGACTAGCATCTTCAGCGGTCTTGCAGCATTAGAAGAGTGTAGATTAGTACAGCATAAAGTAGTAGTAACATTAAGTATCAACCTCGGCCAGAGATCCTTTCTCGAGCCCCTGCGAGAAAGTAATCCCAGAGCCCTAGTATCCATGTCTCATCTCAAGTATCTAGTTCTAGTTGTATCGATCGGGTTACAACTCCGAGCGTCCGTTACCGAGGATCGGCTATGCATAGATTAGTTCTTCTCTGCAGGGGTGCACCAACTTACCCACCACGCTCAATTAACTCCGGCCGGACACACTTTTCTAGGTCATGCCCGGCCTCGGCCAAACGATACGTCGCAACCCGACCTAGGCTTAACAGAGAGGTCAGCACACCAGACTAAACCTATGCCCCCAGGGGTCTTGGGCCATCGCCCCGGGAACTCCTTCACGTTACGGGGCCACCGAGAGCAGACCTAGCAACCCACACTATCAAGGTGGTTGCGTTACGCGGTCCAACTCAGCGTGCGCCGCTCAAACGCTGACGTCCATTAAGCTTCAGCTGATGCATATGACACAGAGTGCCCATAACTGTTCCCACGTGATGGTTAGTGCTATCGGGCCAGAGGCCCACTCGGATCAAATATCCAAATCGTTATTGAATTAGGAGCGCGCGATAACAAGCAGAGACTCACGATCGATGTGACCCCGTCACCCCGTCTCGAGGACTTGCGGCAAGGGCTAAGAATGCCCGACCACACCTCATAATTATCTCGCGGGTACTCTCTCTGGTCACCCGACTACACATCAATCGCATCTTATGCTCGCGCGGGTACCCCTCAGGGCCGACCCGACTTTATCATGGTTCATGGTTAAATTCTTAGTAACTGTGTGTCCAAACACCAGGGGGGAAACTGAGGAATCACCCTCGACGGTTCCCACATGATGTAGTCGTCAAGGTGAACTTAGGAGGAATCACCCTCGATGGGTTCACACCTGAGGTGTTGCACGACAGCATCGTTATCGGGTGTGGTGAAGGAGGAATCACCCTCGAAGACCATGACCAAATAGCTACTCTACAGAGTTAACATCAAAATTGCTAAACGAGGTATCACCCTCGGCACTCGATGGTAACGCTGCAGTGTCGTACAACTAAGGGGGGTGATGTGCAGTGCTGGGGCCTGGTCGTCGAGTCTTTCGATAATCCAGCGGGGCAACCGGGACAAGTGGGGTCACTGGGGTCTCTATCCAGCCTATACTAAGCAGTTTAGGATAAGCAGGTAAGGTATCAATAGCAGGTTACAATAAACAGGCTATGCATCAGAATAGGTAAAGCAGTAGCAGCAGCAATTCTAATGCAAGTACAAGAAAGAAGAGAATAGGCGATATAGGCATGCTCAAGGGGGGGGGGTGCTTGCCTGGTTGCTCGGCGGCAAAGGCAAGGTCGTCAACGGTGCAGTCGGTCTCCGGAGCTGCGTCGGCCTCGGGGACGACGTTAGTGTTTGGGTCTACCGAGAGAGAAGAGGAGGAGGGAACAAATAAATACACAGCAAATATATGCAACACAGAGCATGCTATGCTAACGTGCAGTGCAGGGTTGCCTAAAAATATGTCTAAGTCATTTTAGGATTTAAGTTGGATTTATTAACCGGTTTATATGCACTATTCATCTACCGGAAACATGATAAAAGTTGCGGGTTCACCTCCATAGAGGGTCCCGACATAGAAACAGACGGCACGATCAGATTCGTTTCGTCATTCTGATCAACTTTCATGTAGAAAGTTTTTCGATCCGAGCTACGGTTTATTTTCTACGAATTTTTAAAGACTAAAGTATTTTCTAGAATTTTTTAAATTAACAGGGATGGAATTATGATGTCAGCATTGCGTGGGGATGTTGTCAGCAGTCAACAGAGCTGACCGGAGTCAAACCTGTCCTATGGGTCCAGTGGGACCCACATGTCAGCCTCTGTTAGCTTAACAGTGGATTAAACTAATCTAACAGCCTAATTAACTAGTGGGCCCAGCCTGTCAGTGACTCAACTAACTAACAGAATTAATTAAATCACTAATTAGTTTAATTATCGCAGGGGGCCCACACGTCAGAGACACAGGGTGAACAGTAACCGACATTGACCAGGTCAACGTAGTCAACCGAGACGCTGGGGCCCATTGGCAGCCTCTCAGGGGTGGGCCCCACGCTTGCCAGCTCAACGACGGCGCCGAAGGAGCTCCAGCGACCATTTGCGCGGCGGCCGAATGCTGGAGTGCATCGGAAATTGGCTAGAGGACCTTGTTTGGCGCGCGCAAGGGCGCGTTCGAACGGGCGCATGATCACGCGTCGATCTGCGGTGGTGGCTCGGCCGGAAACGGCCGGAGACGGCGATGGCTAGCGGCGGAGCGGACGCCGGAGTTCGGGCGTTGGCGGCTACGGTGATGCGGGGCATGTCAAGCGATGCGGGGAGCGGCGTTGGGCTTCTACGAGCTCCAGGAGCTCGTCTACGAGCTCGGACAAGCGTGACGGCGACTGTGGCCACGACGGCAAGGCGCACAACGGCGACCAGAGCTCGGGCACGACGATGAGCTAGCTACGGCGCGAGCTAGAGGAGCTAGAGGGCAGAGGAGGAAGGCAGCTCACGTAGCGGCACACATGGTGGCCCTTGATGGTTTAGTAGCTGCAGAGGGCGGCGCCGGAGACGATGAAGAATGGCGGCAGTCGGAGATGGGGACGAAGGGAAGCCGGTGCCGCGGTGCCTCCCGGCTCCAGCTGAGGCCACCAGACGATGGGGTCGACCCCGGCGGAGCTCGTGGACGACCTGGCGAGGCGCGGGGAGCCCTGTGGCTACGCGGACGACGGCGAACGGCGGCGACCGTGCTCGGCCTCGATGGATCTGGAGGGAGAGAGGGGAGGAGCGAGTGAGGGAGAGGTGGGGAGAGTGAACGGGGAGGCCAGGGGAATGAACGGGGGCTTCGGCCTTATCCCCTGCGTCGCTGGCCGTCGGTGGGCGTCGCGCTGTCGACACCTCGTCGGCGCGGCGCGCGGCATCCACGGGCGCGATGACACGCAAGGGAGAGAAAGAGGGAGATGGGCCTGGTGGGCTGGGTTCGGGGCACTGTGCACTTAGGCCCAGTGCACAGTGTCTCTTTCCTATTTATTTTTCTGTTTCTGCTTTTTCTTTTTACAGAGATGGTTTGGCATTATTTTGAGCTAACAAATGATTTTGCAAAAATGTGAAACTTGCTCACATAATTACTTTGCAATATCCAGCACTATCATAAAAAGTTTGGCCATTTTTGGAATCCATTTGAATTTATTCAAAAATGAATAGGGCATTTTTAGGTGTTGTTTTGGCACTGGTTTAAAAGCTTAGGCCCATTTGAGTTGATGATGATGTTGTGTTCCTTAACAGCAAATGGTTTTTGGAATATTTGCTAGCCGGTGAACATTTTTCTAGCAATTTTTGAGCAACTTTATTTTGTACTTGAATTTGAAGTGCTTTTCAGAGAGAAATTTGAATTGAGTTGAGCTAACATTGTGATCAAGCATTGCTTAGATGATGACTTGGCATGTTTAACAAAGAGTCACAGTGCTAGGTTACATAGGGGTGTTACAGTTGTTGCGGCCACTAGCAAACCAAGGAAAAAGAAGAATAGGAAATAAATAAGCCAGAAACTAACGCTAGGCTATTAAGGTGATTGCACAGATTACATCCACTGGGCATCGAAGTTCGCCACCAGTGCAAATATAGGGAACACCCTACACTATACAAAAATGGCTTGCTATTTTCTTGAGCCGGTGGCTGCATGTTAAGAACAAATTTTGTATCGCCACAAAACAAATTATAACCATAAAACAAAAGGAAGGTTGGCATAAAAGTTAACAGTCCGGCAGATAAATGCACCACCAGAAGTTCAGAAGCTCAGTTCATTTGACCTGACTGTTACATTTTCATGCTGTACTGTCCGATGGAGCACCATAACCTTCACCTTCATTTCTCCTAGCCTCCTGAACAACATAGCAAATGTCTGATAGTCTAGTTTCAAAACCATGCATATCCTGACGACATCGAACAATGGTTGTCCTTGTTTCACAAAGGGTCTCTGTTAGGGAATGGACTTGTGTCTGGAGCGTAGATATAACATTGTTTTGAGCTTGCATATCTTGATCATGAGGCAGTTTGGACGAGATTGCCTTAACAACCAACCCAGTATTACGCAGGAACATGCTTTTGGCACTGTTAGTGGACATGTACTGACCCACTGCAACAAGAGGTGACATTGCGGTTATAGTTGCCTCGTCACCTTTAGAAGGTGGCGGTTCCACCATTTGTTCCATAGCTTGCTGAATAGTTGAGTTTTTACATTAGTAATACCAGAACAGAAGATATTAAGGAGGCAGCAAAACCAAACAAAATAGCTTTGGTCTATATACAGAACTTATTCTGGTGAACCCGTGTAAAATATTAGTTGTATTTTACTGCAAAATACATAATAAAACCAGGTTCCAAACATATGGCCATGTACCATGGCTAATGTATTGTCTATTTCTTCACATTGTATTGACAGCTAAGGATAAAGAGACAAAGTTTATAATACGGTAAGCATAGTATGACATCATTCATATCACAAAACGACTGAGAACAGACAAACAGGCAATTGTAACGTTGTGTGGGCAAGTCCAGCACGGAACTAGATTACAGATCAAGATCAAAGGAACATCACTCCTCTCTTTTAAACCTTGTAAGGTGCAATGATACGCTAAGACAATTGTGTATAAAATTGAAAAGAGTAATAGACATTGGCTGCAAACCGTGCAGTTCAATGCACAAGTCAGAGTAAGTAGTAGTTAAAAGGCATGAGGATTAAGGACTTACAACAGCGGCTTTGACTTGTGTAGTCAGGCCCTTCGTCTTGCTGGTGTGACAGTCCTTGAAGATTTCCACAGCATTTGTTTCAGGTACTTTTTGCTCCTTGCGGGCTTTCCTCTGCATTTGGAACAAGTCAATATAGATCTGATAATATGGCACAACAAAAGGAGTGAAACAGCAGCTAATTACAAGAGCCTCGCAGTGTGCAATATAGCTACGAGATCCTGTCGTCTATTGGAATTTCACTTTCGTACGGTTGGCCTTGTTCTTTGAACAGTTCACCTACAAGAAGATAGATTTGTGAGGCACATGCGTAAATAGGAGTTCAACATGTGATCTGATCACATATATATAACGTACTTGATACTTTGGATCAGACCAGTGTTTAACAAGGCCTCTCCAGTCTTCATCCGATATATTTTCCACTGGAGATGTTTGGGCAAGTTCACTATTAGCCTTGCCTTCAAAGTGAGTTTTCCTCAAGTTATACCGATACTGTCGCAGAGCAGACTTGAAAACATGGGTGCAAGCTTGTCTGGTTGCATCATCTTTGCTATCCAACTTGAACCTCATCTGTTGAAAATTATGGGAGTCTCGTTATCAGCAACCTAGAAAGTATGGGACAGAGCAAGACGATATTACTAGTTTCCATACATAACCATACTTACAGATAAATGGTCGAGGAAGGTGTTGAACTGGGTTTCGTCTTTGTCATTCCTGTACTGAATCCATGTTGGGAGGATACGTGCATGACACCTAACGACAACCGCTGCCTCTAATACTAACTTGGCTGACTCTATAGCATCACGAGGCCTTTTTAAACCTGCCTCAAAATAGATCTCCATTCTTCCTCCTCTAGATTTAGTTAACCTATCGAGCATTATCCCTGATGTTTGTTTCCTCTTGCGCCTAGGTGCTAGTCCAACAACGAACATAAGAAGTGTTAGTGTACATCAAACTGTGAGACTACATATAAAGAAGCATGCGACTGTAACTTGACTCCATCAACTAGCTTCTTGCTGTTGAAGCTCACAAGGTTCATCTGATCTTGCCAACTCATCTTGTGTCAAGAGTGCTTCGGAAGTAGTGTCAGGTGGCAAGGGAGCTTGGGAACGTGCTGCTAGCTGAGTTGACAAACGAGTAACTCGTGCAGCTGGTGTTACTGTGAAAGGTGTTGCAACAACTAGGGCTGTCGCTGCTTGTTTGGTGGCAGCTATTAGTTTCTGTTTGGCTTGTTTTGCAGCTCGTGTAGCACGGGATACCGCGTTTGTACAATTTTCCGATGGACTTTGACCTTCTATTGCACCATCAGTACCAGCAGAATCTGCATAATTCTTCCGCTTCCGTTTTTGTGTGCCCTGAGTACTAACACCATCCCCTGCCATTCTGTGTTCCTTCCTCTTTCTCTGTGCCATGTCAAGTCAAGCCGACAAGAAAAAGGAATAAAAATTTAGTTCTTCAGAACAAATTGATGCATGATACAGACGAACTGAACTTTGATGTTAGACAACCGCATGATAGGAGGATGTAATATGTACGAAAAACAGGACGGCATGAGATAATCAGAACTATGATGTGTAAACTAAGCAGAAGGCATTTCAATAAATTAGAAGCAATGCAATGGAAGGTTGACACCATACGAAAGATGCTACAAATATCGCTCTGCCAAGTTAACAGTGTCTCGTCATAACTGGCATTTAAACAAATGTGAAGCAGTACAAGAAATAAATCATATGGAAGATGCAAACAACATCACACTACCAAGTTAAAGGTCTCTCGTCATTAGTGCCATTACATATTCACAGCATTGCATATTCACAACTTATGATGTGTAAACTAAGCAGAAGGTATTTCAACAAATTAGAAGCAATGAAAGCTAGACACCATATGTAAGACGCAACGAATATCACTCTAACAAATTAGTACTACAAGCTAGAAAATAATGCGAGATGTAAACTATATCAGACTCTCGAGTTAAACGTGTCTTGTGAAAAGTGATTGTTGCAGGTTACACAACAGTAGTACTTTGATGTAAGAACATGGTGTGATAGACAGATATTGTATGTTCTAGAAACAGGAACACGTGTCTTATTCACAAGTATAATGTGTAAAGTAAACAGATGGAATTCAACAAAATTAGAAGCAATACAAGCTACACATGATACATAACATGCAACCACATATAACAGTGCCATATTAGAGGGAGCACCTGTGATGGTGGACAAGGGGGGACGTGCTCATCATCAACACAGGTACGTTGAGTGTCTATGCATGCGTTGTCTTCCAAATCTTGTTGGGGGGATGGCGGAGTAGAATGTGTAGAGGCCCTCCGTTTGGAAGGAGCACCTTTATCCACTGCCTTGCTAATTTCCTTCTGCTTTATTGATTTTGCATTGTCAAGTAAAACCGACAAGAAAAAGCAATAAAATTCACTCTTCAGAACTCATTCATGCATGATACTGACAATCACTACCTTGATGTAAGGCAAACACATGATACGAGGATGGAATATGTACAAAAAACAGGACGGCATGGCATATTCACAACTATTTGTGTAAACTAAGCAGAAGTAATTTAATCAAATTACAAGCAACACAAGCTAGACACCGTATGCAACATGCAAGACAATATCACACTGCCAAGCTAGAGAAAGCACCTGGGATGCTGGTTTCGCCGGAAGACCGCCATCAGTCCCTGCCTTATTTTTTTCCTTCCTCTTTCTTAATTGTATTGCCTTGTCAAGTCAAACCCACAAGAAAAATGAATAAAAATTCGCTTTTCAGAACTCATTGATGCAGGATGCTGACGAGCACTACTTTAATGTAAGGCGACCGCATGATAGGACGATTGAATGTGTAAGAAAAAAGGACAGCATTGCATATTCACAGCTATGATGTGTAAACTAAGCAGAAGGCATTTCAACAAATTAGAAGCAATGAAAGCTAGACACCATATGAAAGATGCAACGAATATCACTCTACCAAGTTAAAACTGTCTCGTCATAAGTGCCATTTCAACAAATTAGAAGTAGTACAAGCTAGAAAAGAATGCGAGATGTAACCTATATCACACTCCCAAGTTAAACGTGTCTTATGATAAGTGATTGGTGCAGGTTACACAACAGTAGTACTTTGATGTAAGAACATGGTGTGATAGACAGATATTGTATGTTCTAGAAACAGGAACACGTGTCTTATTCACAAGTATAATGTGTAAAGTAAGCAGATGGAATTCAACAAAATTAGAAGCAATACAAGCTAGACATCATACATAACATGCAACCACATATAACAGTGCCAAGTTAGAGGGATCACCTATGATGTGGACTAGGGGGACGTGCTCATCATCAACACAGCTATGTTGAGTGTCTATGCATGTGTTGTCTTGCAAATCTTCTTGGGGGGGTGGCGGAGTAGAATCTGTAGAGGCCCTCCGTTTGGAAGGAGCACCTTTATCCATTGCCTTGCTAATTTCCTTCCGCTTTATTGATTTTGAATTGTCAAGTAAAAACGACAAGAAAAAGCAATAAAATTCACTCTTCAGAACTCATTCATGCATGATACTGACAATCACTACTTTGATGTAAGGCAAACACATGATACCAGGATGGAATATGTACGAAAAACAGGACGACATGACATATTCACAACTATTTGTGTAAACTAAGCAGAAGCCATTTCAACAAATAAGAAGCAATGCAAGCTAGACACCACATGAAAGATGCAACCAATATGACTCTGCCAAGTTAAAAGCGTCCCATCATAAATGGCGTTTCAACAAATTAGAAGCAGCGCATGCTATAAATCGTATGAAAGATGCAATCAATATCACACTGCATATACTAAAGGTGTCTCCTCATATTGATTGATGCGGGATACAAAAAAATAGTAGTTTTATGTAAGGACATGCTTAATAGACAGATGTACTATGTACTAAAAACAGGAAGGCATGTCACATTAACAGGTGTAATGTGTAAACTAAGAAGAATAGCACATGCAATTTAACCAGATTGGAAGAATTACAATCTAGACACCATATGCAACATGCAACCACATATCACGCTGCCAAGTTAGAGCAAGCACCTGCGATGGTGGTGTAGGGGAAATGCGGTCATCAACTCCAGAACTATGTTCATTATCTTCATCTAGCCTTGCTGTTTCTTGAGAATCATGTGGGGAGGCTGACACTTCATTCTTTAAAAGAGCATCTTTTCTCATAGTAACCCACTGGGGTGACTGTCTCATCATAAGTGATTGATGAGGGATACACAAGAACATTAGTTTGATGTAAGAATATGGTTAATAGACAGATGTACTAGTATGTACCAAAAACAAGAAAGCATGTCATATTCAAAGGTATAATGTGTAAGCTAAGCAGATACAATTTAACCAAATTGGAAGCAATACAAGCTAGACATCCAGCTGGAGTGGTGAGCATGATCATCAAGGACTTGAGAGCCTGGTGGGAGGCGGGCTGCTTCGCCACCATCGTGGCTTTTTAGTTGGCTTCCAGGTGATGCCTGTCTGTGCTGGGCTTGTCACTGGCTCGGCCAGTGCCCTGACTAGCTATTTGTCTTCTAGTGCTCCCGGGATGGTGGTTCATGTAAAAAATATCTTTCCTTATCTTAATAAAGACCGACTTCGGCCTTTTGAATACAAGCTAGACACCATATGCAACATGCAACCACATATGACACCGCGAAGTTAAAGCAAGCACCTGGGATGGTGGTTCATGGCGAGCGAGATCATCAACTCCAGAGCTACGTTTACCGTCTCCATCTGCTGACACTGCACCCTTTATAGCGACGAAACATGTCTTGCCTAAGCCGAAGAAAGCTGGAGCTGCTTCTCTCTTTTATTTTGTGCTTCTATCAACCGGTTGGCAGAGGCTGAAATACCCATGCATAAAAAAACAATAGTGAGAGTATGGGTGAAGTGTGTGCAGAACTAGTTCACTGTAAAAGTAGCAGATAGCAGGTGGCTGAAAAATAAATGATAGGAGACATATGATAGCTCTACAACATTGCATGGCAAACAAAATTAGATTCTACTCCGTATGATTTTGTAATATATGAGCACATGGATGGCTGGGAAATGCAGGTACTCCTCCAGCACACCACCACATGTGGTCCTATCAAAATAACAGTCGACTGAAAATAAATAGGTCAGTTGATTTTTTTATGAACCGTCCAATCTACAAGGAACGGACAGATGACCTTCGTCTACCTCCCGCCAGTCACTGTTGACGATCTTTCTCGAACCGCCAGTGACCACCGGCCCAGACCCCTGC
The DNA here is from genome assembly GCA_011799875.1 of Thinopyrum elongatum. Classification (NCBI taxonomy): domain Eukaryota; kingdom Viridiplantae; phylum Streptophyta; class Magnoliopsida; order Poales; family Poaceae; genus Thinopyrum; species Thinopyrum elongatum. The sequence goes on from CM022299.1 coordinate 524,244,717, forward strand.
CTCCGCCGCCCCGCCCTCCCCTCGACCTCACACCACCGCCGTGCTTGGCAGCGCCCCCCGGCCATCCCTTTAAGCCCGGCCGACCTCCAGATCGGGCGCCAGCAGCTCCTAGGCCCCACACACCCCTAAGATAAACACCGAGGCGCTGCTTCCCCAGCGTAATAGGCGGACTAGCGCCTGTTACGCCGGGGAATGCTTCCTTTAATTGGGAATCAACTGACCAGGAATTGAAATCCAGGGGGGCGACGGACCTCTAGCTAAGGTGAAATAGTATATGAGGAGAAACCTTGTGCATCGCGAGTTACTAGGAACATCTAGTATCAGGAAGAAGGTGTAGGAAGAAGCGGTCAACTAGTGTCTTCTGTGGGATGAATACCATGCAAGCAGACACGTAAGATTTGCATGAATAAGGGAAGAGGAGTACCATTTCCGGTTGCTAGTGCTGTGTCCTCCTGATATCGCGGCGATGTTCTTCTTTTTACCGGGGGAACCGATGTTTTGGAGGAGGGTGGAGCCTTGGACAAACCCATGGCCAAATTGTTGACTGTGTTGCGGTGGCCGTCTGTCGGCGGAGGGGAAGCAGATCCGAGGCGGCGAAGGACGACATAGCGGGAACAGCTCCGGTGCGGTGGACGGTGGCAACGTTGGAGCGGCAGCGGTGAGGCGCAGGACGGCGTGGTTGAACTGGCTCGGGTATGGCGCATGTCGGCATCCTGAAGGCAGCTCGGCCTCGGCTTCAACTACTAGCCGTGGAGGGCGTTGCGGTTGCGGTTGCGGTGGACGACGACGTCGGGGTATCGGCTCCGGCGTGATGGAGGAGGGCGGCGGTTGATGGGTGGGATGGGGTGGCGGACGGAGGACGCTGGGGTTTCGCGGCTGGTGGAGAGGTAGTTTTGGCGCCCACGGAGTACGAATGGGGAATCGGACGCCACCCCATTATTGCTGTACTGGTTTCGTAAGAGCGAACAAGTATTCACGTCTACTGTACAAACTGTAGATATGAGTTACAAATGCTAGGAAGACGAATACAAATATTTGAATCCACTTTATGCCCAATTTCTCTCTGTAGGCCCTCCAAAAGTACATCTCTACACGTTCTCGCATGTTACATCTAACAACTATGCAATACAACAGTACTACTACACTCTAACACAATAAATCATATGTGTTTTTAGTTTTACTAAATCTCATATTGTTACTTAATTATTCAGTTTGCATACATTAAAATTGCCTTTGAAATGTATGGCTAGTATCATCTACCGCGCGGGAAAAATCCCGCCCTTGCCTATTTAATCGGGTTTGTATCGATGGATTGTGCGAAACAGCAAAACTATAGTAGTACTACTATAGTACAAGTAACAGTTCACTGGGCCGTCGTGTCGTGTAGTCCTACGTCGTAAGAGTGGAGCGCTCGCTTTCATAAATGTTCTAGTCCCTTTCGTCGACATGTGGGACATTAAGCAACCGGGTCCACGTGCCATACCGAAATAACAGTGCAGAGCAGCAGGGGTGAAGCACCCCAGTCATGGCGCCGACGTAGTAATGAGCAATGAGGCATCAAATCACAAAGCTACACCTTTCCCGCAGTTAAGTTGGAGGGACGAAGTAATGCTAAAAAAAAGAAGTTGGAGGGACGAAGCAACCATCATTTCACTCGTTGCTGAATCCGCTTCTCCCTCATCTTCTTCAAGTTAAGCACGTGTTGCTTCTGCCGTTGTTCTGCCTCATGTGGGACGCGGATCGGCTTGGTAAAGCACCGACACGTGGGACCGCATGTTAGCAAACCGCCAGGCCAACATCCTCTAAAAATAAGAAACCTCCCCCGCCTTTCGCGCGGCAAAATCACCTCCTTTTTACTAATCTTGATACGATAATTTTTTAGATCAATATAATCGAGATTTGTATAGATAGCACACAGGAGTAAAACCAAGTGGTACAGTTAAGGGCATCCACAATGTGTAGCCAAATGTGAAAATAGCTTTTGGCATCGATGGGAACCATTGTGGACGGTGCTGCCAAAGCCAAAAAGATGGAACCGAAGCTCCCTAATTGATTGATTGAAGGATTAGAAAAATGCAACCTCTCTCCTCTTTCTCCTGTGCTTGGACGCATGTACAGTATAGAGCACAGAGTCTACTCCCCTGTTCCTTCTACCACAAATCACAAAGCAGTGAGGCGTCAAATCACAAAGCACGGACGAAGCAACCATCATTTCACTCTTCGCTGACTCCGCTTCTCCATCGTCTTCTTCGAGAAACCACCTTACCGCACTAAGCTGGACGGACGACGCTATTGTGTAGTACTAGTACATTTACACGTCCTTTGGTTCAACGGACTTCCTGGATGCAAAGAAGGCGGTTGTCTCGGCTTGCAGGCGGCACTTGCGAACGACTTACCGTGGTCTCCCTCAATGGTGTGCTCCGTCGAACGCACTTCGCCAAACCACAACGTTCGAGATATCGTTGACGTCACCGCAATGGGGAAGGAGGTCAAATAGTTACTACCTCCATTTTTTTGTATACAAGGCCAGTATCAAAATTACAATTTGCAGAAGGCCACTAACACTAATCGAGGCAAAATTGATGGGGTTTGCCTCGTACTAGCAACCAAGGACATTAATATACCCTTGCATGCATGCGGAAGTGAGAAGGTTGGTTTGCATGGCGCTGCATTAATCAAGCAATGAGGAGTGAGATGGTTAGCTCTTTGGGCGTTGGAGAAAAAATACGCATTAATTGACACGTCAAACGAGGATTTGTATCGATCAACCCGCGAAGGAAAACCCCGCCTTTCTTTTTTAACACAAGTAGTACGTACGTACTTGTATCCTATTTGGGTCTAGGCCTTGCATTGTCATACTTCGCCACACATTTTTGCCAAGCTTGCCTAAAGTTTTCAAAATGAAAAGGAGGTACACTTGCGCACGGCTGTCGCGGTCGCACCGCACCCTCACACAGTCGCTCCTGCATGCCGCAAACCCAACCAAGGGAACGCACCCCCACTGACACGTGCTACCGCATGTGATCAAACCAAACTCAGCCATCCTATCGCTGACACATAATTTTCGTTCATACAGTATGTTTATCCAACCGCATGTTGGGGAAGATCCGTACGGCCCGTGCGGTGGTCTGTTGGGGAAGAAGAAGAGGTGAGGAAGGAGAAGGGTTAGGAGACGTAGGATATTCATCCAACCGCCTGAAATGGTCGACTGACCCAAATGATGAAAGTCAGGCGACTTGCATAAATATATGTTTTTACATAGCAAAAGATCCCTAAAAACAACAACATAAAGAAAAACTATCACTTCTCGCGGAACGAGACGGCCTCGTCGTCGTTGGCTGCCGGCACGAACCAGCCGTAGCAGCCGACGTGTGTCTCCACACCGTGGTTGTCCTCGGCCTCCAGCTACTCGTTCACGCGGAGCATGCAGGCGCTCTGCTCGGACATGAGCACTGCCCGGTTCAAGTCCAGGATGTCCGGTTCCACCTGCAGGAGGGCCTTGATGGCAGCGGCATCTACGCGCTCCACATTGAGTTGAGCCTCCTCCGCCCGGTTCAAGTCCAGGACGTCCAGTTTTGCCTGCAGGAGGGCCTCGATGGCAGTGGCATCCGCGCGCTCCGCGTCAAGTTGAGCCTCCGCCACTTGGTTCACATCCATGACATCCGGTTCCGCCTGCAGGAGGGCCTCGATGGCTGTGGCATCCGCGCGCTCCGCGTCGAGTTGAGCCTCCGCCTCCCGGTCCTCCTTTAGGATCGCCAAGTTGAACCGCTGGTCCGCCTGCACCATGGGGGACCCGGACGCCGGCACGAAGTCGATGTCCATCGTCTCATACACATCAGGGGCCTTCTGCATCGCGACCTCCACCATGAACATTGGATCGGCTTCCTCCTCCTCGGAGCTTGGCTCCAGAGAACTCGGGGATTGGCCCGCCGCAAAGCGATCTTGGGAATGGAGGTCTGTGGCGCCTACCGCCGCCGCGATTTCCGCGCGGCGCTCTGGCGTCAGCATCTTGTAGTACGTGATCTTGCGGCGCACCATGGCTTTCCAGCAAACTAGGGGACGGTTGATGCGGGCTAGGGGATCAAAAGGTGGGGGAATGGGCTAGAGAGGAGGTGTGGTTTTGGGGCAGTGGTGACCGGCCGGCAAGTAGCTGGCGTAGGCCGAGCAGCGAAGGTTCTGGTGTGAATAGTGGTTCCGGTGATGACCGGTCAATCGGTTTTGACTGTGCGGAATTTGCAAAGTCGGACGACTCAAGCCAGGAGAGTTGTGGGGTGGGATGGGACCAAAGGTTTGGAGTTTCACGTGGTAGACATCCGGACCTCCCCACTGTTCCTGTCGACGACAAGGCGGTGACTTCGTAAATCTCAAGATGACTAGCAAGATGCCCGTGCATTGCACGGAGCATCAGGATGCATTTTTTTTATGATATCTCGAGAATTTCATCAAAAAATGGTACCTCGAGAATTTCATCGAAAAATGATATCTCGAGAAAGATGAGAGATAAGGTGAGGAGGAGTGGGGTGATACGTCTCCAACGTATCAATTTATGAAGTATTCATGCTGTTATATTATCATTCTTGGATGTTTTACAATCATTTTATAGCAACTTTATATCATTTTTTGGGACTAACCTATTGATCCAGTTCCCAGTGCCAGTTGCTGTTTTTTGCTTGTTTTTTACATCGCAGGAAATCAATATCAAACGGAGTCCAAACACCGCGAAACTTTTTGTGGATTTTGTATGAACGAAAAGACATCCAATGGGCCAGAGCACCACCAGGGCGCGCCTGGGCCCCCAGGCGCGCCCCGGTGGGTTGTGCCCACCTCGGTGGCTTCCCGTACCCCATCTTCGCCCTATAAATCGTCAAATATTCCAAAAACCCTCGGGGTAACCCTAGATCAGAAGTTCCGCTGCCGCAAGGCTCTGTAGCCACGCAAAACCAATCTAGACCCTGTTCCGGCACTCCGCCGGAGGGGGAAATCATCACCGGTGGCCATCTTCATCATCCCGGCGGCCACCACGATGAGGAGGGAGTAGTCCACCCTCGGGGCTGAGGGTTTGTACCAGTAGCTATGTGTTTAATCTCTCTCTCTCTCGTGTTCTTGAGATGTCATGATCTTGATGTATCGCGGGCTTTGTTAATATAGTCGGATCATATGGTGTTTTCCCCTCTCTATCTTGTTGTGATGAATTGAGTTTTCCCTTTGAGATTTTGTTTTATCGGATTGAGTACTTTTATGGATTTGAGAACACTTTATGTATGTCTTGCTATGAATACCCGTGGTGACAATGGGGTATCGTATTGATTCACTTGATATATGTTTTGGCACTCAACTCGCGGATTCCCGAGGTGACATTGGGGTAATCTATGCATAGGGGTTGATGCACATTCTTGTCTTTGTTTCTCCGGTAGAAATCTTGGGGCATTCTTTGAGGTTCTTTGTGTTGGATTGAGTATTATGAATCTGAAATTATTTGGTGTTATTTTAGTACGAACTCTTGGATAGATCGATCAGAAAGAATAGCTTCGAGGTGGTTTCGTACCCTACAAACAATTTCTTCTTATGTTCTCCGCTTGATAGGAACTTTGGAGTGATTCTTCATCGCACTTTGAGGGATGGTTATATGATCCAATTATATTAGCATTGTTGAGAGATTGCACTAGCGAAAGTACGGACCCTAGGCCTCATTTTCAAGCATTGCAATACCGTTTGTGCTCCGTTTTATCAATTACTACCTTGCTGTTTTTATTTATTCAGATTATAAAAATATATTTCTACCATCCATATTACACTTTTATCACCATCTCTTCGCCGAACTAGTGCACCTATACAATTTGCCATTGTATTGGGTGTGTTGAGGACACAAGAGATTTCTTGTATTTGGTTGCAAGGTTGTTTGAGAGAGACTATCTTCATCCTACGCCTCCCACGGATTGATAAACCTTAGGTCATCCACTTGAGGGAAAATTGCTACTGTCCTACAAAACTCTGCGCTTGGAGGCCCAACAGGAGTCTACAAGAATAAAGTTGCGTAGTAGACATCAAGCTCTTTTCTGGCGCCATTGCCGGGGAGGTGAGTGCTTGAAGGTATATCTTTAGATCTTGCAATTGAATATTTTCGTTTCTTGTTTTATCACTAGTTTGGTTTATAAAAAGAAAACTACAAAAAAATGGAGATTGGGTTACCTCAAGTTGTTCTTTATCTTTATAATGTCTATCTTGAGAATAGCGATTCTGATAATTGTGCTCAATTGCTAGAAAAATAATTCAACAAAATTTATGGCATAAAAATGTTGGATGATGGGCATGATTGCAATATTGCTAGTATGAATTCTTTGAATATCCATGATGTTAATGATGATTGCATTAGTCATGATCATGATGTCTCCTATAAGAATGTCAATTTTTGCGGAATGAATTGGGAGTGCAATTGCACACCAAAAAGGGAAGATAGATTTTGTAAGAAGCATAAATATTTAGAAACAAAAAGGTTGCAAGAGAGGCTAGATGATTGTGCAGAAAGATTTAATTTTTTCGCCATCCTTGTGAACTTTGTAATGAACGTGGTCATTTAAGTCTCCAATGCAAATTGTTTCACGATCAAATTGTAACACCCCTGTGTAATAGCCACGGTGATCAACTGCTAATAATGCCAAGTCACTTTCATTTGCAGTGCCTAAACACTTTGGTTCAATATCCAATTCAAATTATGTTCTGAAAATCAATTCAAATTCAAAAGTGAAATATGAAGTTGCTCAAAACTTGTGGGAAAAATGTTCACATTATAGCAAATAATCTAAAACTAATTGCTGTTAAGGAACACAACATCACCATCAACCACAGAAGGGTCTAAGCATTTAAATCAGAGCCAAAACAGCATTTAAATGCCTTATTCATTTTTGAATAATGTCAAATGAATTCCGAAAAGGCCCAAACTTTTTGTGGCAGTGCTGGATATTGCAAGATATTAATGTGAGCAAGATTCACATTTTTGCAAATTCATTTGGCAGCTCATCTAAAGCAAAACCCAACTCTGTAAAAAGAAAAACAATGTAACAGAAAATAAAATGCAAAGAGGCACTGTGCACTGGGCCTAAGTGCACAGTGCCCCGAACCGGCCCAGCTGGCCCTTCTCTTTCTCTCTCTCTCGCGCTGTTGATCTACCCGTGGCTGCGCCGGCGCGCACCGGCGAGTGCGCGACACCGCGGCACCCCACCGACGTAGGGGAGGATAAGGCCGGCTCCTTCAACCCCCCTCGTCTCTCCGTTCACTCTCCCCCTCTCTCCCTCGCTCGCTCCTCCCTTCTCTTCCCCTCAGATCAGTCGCCGAACGCCACCGTCGCCATGGCTCCGTTCTAGCCGCGTCCGCCGTCGCCCCTACGTCGTCTCCCTGTGTCCTTCAGCCCCGCCGTCGACTGCTGCATCGACTGGTGTCGCTTGGCAGAGCCGGGACCCCCAGCACCGAGCGCGTCGACCTCGTCTTCAACCTTGGATCGCCGGCGTTCTTCTTCAACTCTGGCAACTTCTGCTGCTCCTAATCTACTAAGGGACTACGTGTGAGCCGCACGGTGAGCCCCTCATTCTTCTCCCGCTCCCTGGCTGCTTCTGTGCGACCTCTAGCTACCTGTTCCCCGAGCACCCGAACGCAGCACCGCGGAGCTCGTCGTCGACGAGTCTCCAGTGACCTTTTGGTCACGGGCGTATGCCCGTTAGCATCACCGCATCGCGCAACAGCTGCCTAGCCCATCTCTGCTGAGCCTGTGAGCGCCTAGCGCCATCCTCGTCGAGGCCCGAACACCGCCGCCGCCATAGCCCATTGACGGCGCCGTTTCCGGTCGTCTCAGCCGACGCCATCGCCACTGATCGATGTGTCGTCCCCTTCTTGTTCGAACGTAACCAAAAACACGAGCGCAAACCCACCGCAACACTGTTTCCCCTCGCGCCCGACTCTAGCCATCCACCGATGAGCTCGCAACGCCCATTTCCGGCCTTCCCAGGCACGGCCACCGCCACCGTTCGATGCGGCCGAGCCCAGGCTTTCGATTGAGCCTAGCCGCGTCTCCTCCCATGCCCCATAGGCAAAATCCGACGAGGCCAGAGGCCCTCCGCCTGGTTTTCGTGCACGCCGGCGTTCAGCCGCCAGCCGGCCGACGTGGCAAGGCTGGGCCCCACCTCAGGGTGGCTAACAGTGGGCCCCGCGGGTCGCAGTTGACTGGGTTGACCCAGTCAACTTCTGACTGGGCAGCCCAGTGTCATTGACACGCGGGCCCCATCGCATATTAGATTAAAATAAAATGTTTAAATAAATAAAACTAATTAGTTAAACTAATTAGCCACTGACAGGCTGGGCCCACTCCCCTAATAACCCTGTTAGGTTAGTTTAATACCCTGTTAATCTAACAGAGGCTGACATGTGGGTCCCACTGGACCCACAGGTCAGGTTTGACCTGGTCAGCCGACCAGCTGACTGCTGACATCAGCATTGCATCATGCTCATGTCATAATTCCCTTTTCTGTTAAATAAAAATAATTCTAGAAAATCATTTAAATCTTTGAAAATTCATAACTTTTAAACCGTAGCTCAAATCGAAAAACTTAAAACATGAAAGTTGCTCAGAACGACGAGACGAATTTGATCATGTTGTCTGTTTCCATGTCGGAACCCCCTACGTAGGAGAACTCATAGCTTTGAGCCCGATTTTGGTAGATGAATAGTGCATACATACCGGTTAATAAATCTCGCATTAATCCTAAAATAACTAAAATGACTTAGGTGCATCTTTAGGCAACCCTGCACTGCATCCTAGGCATGGCATGCCCTGTATTGCATTGTTTGCTGTGTATTTATATGTTTCTTCCCCCTCTTCTCTCTCGGTAGACCCCGACGTCGATGTAGCTCCCAAGACCGATGCAGCTCCGGAGGTCGACTACGCTCCTGACGATCAGACCCTTGCCACAGAGCTTCCAGGCAAGCACCCCCCTTTTTGAGCATTTCGATATCGCCCACTCTCTTTTCTCTTTTGCTTGCATTAGAAGTTACTGCTGCTGCTGTTATCCTATGTCTGCTACATAGCCTGTTTATTGTAACCTGCTATTGTTACCTATCTGCTTATCCTAAACTGTTTAGCATAGGTTGGGTAGAGACCCAGCAAAGACCCCACTTTATCCTGACTGCCCCACTGGTTCATGAGAAGATCCGATCAACGGGATCGAAGACCAGGCCCCGGCACCGCACATCACTTCCCCTTAGTTGCTCGACACTACTGGGTTACTATCGAGTGCCGAGGGTGATACCTCGTCAGCACATCTGATGATAACCTTGTAGGTTAGTTAATCGGACATGGTCAGCGAGGGTGATTCCTCCTACACCACCCCCGATAACGACATCGTCGTGCAACTGCTCAAGTGTGGACCTCGAGGGTGATGCCTCTTTAGTTCACCTTGTTGTTTACGTCAGGTGGGAATCCAACGAGGGTGATGCCTCGGATTCCTTCTTGATATGGTAGCCACACGGATGCCTTTACATTATTGTTGATACTGTTTATTCTGGATAAAGACGGGTCGGCCCTGAGGGGTACCCGCACGAGATTATGATGAGAGTGATATGGAGTCGGGTGGACCTGGATGGTGCCCGAGAGTTGAACACGAGGCGTGGCCGGGCATTCTTAGCCCTTGCCGCAAGTCGTCGAGATGGGGCAATGGGGTCACATCTTTCGTGAGTCTCTGCTCGTTACCGCACTACCAACACACTAACGGTTTGGATATTTGATCCGAGGGGCCTCTGGCCTGATAGCACTAACCATCAAGTGGGCATAGTATGGGCGTTCTGCGTCGTATACTTCAGCCAGAGCTTAATAGACGTTAGCGACTGAGCGACGCGCGCTGGGTTGGACTGGTAACGCCCTGCGTTTGTATAAGGGGGGCTAGGTCTGCTCACCGGCCGCGTTCACAACGTGCAGGAGTTCCCTGGGCGATGGCCCAAGACCCCTGGGGGCATAGGGTTAGTCCGGTGTGCTGACCTCTTTGTTAGGTATTCGGTCGGGTTGCGGCTTATCGTTTGGCCGAGGCCGGGCATGACCCAGAAAAGTGTGTTCGGCCGGAGTTATGCGAGCGTGGTGGGTAAGTTGGTGCACCCCTGCAGGGAAGAAACAATCTATCGATAGCCTGTCCTACGGTAATGGACACTCGGAGTTGTATCCCGATCGGTACAACTAGAACTGGTGACCTGAGATGAAATGGATAGTATGGCTCTGGGATTGCTTTCTCGCAGGGAGTCGAGAAAGGATCTCTGGGCGAGGTTGATGAAATTACTACTACTTTACATTATGTTAATCTGCACTCTTCTAATGCTGCAAGACCGATGAAGATGCTTGAAGATGCTAGTCTTCAATAGGACTAGGCTCTCCCCTCTATTCTGGCATTTCTGCAGCCCAGTCCACATATACAGCCTTCCTTTGATAATGTTGCATATGTAGTGTAGATCCTTGCTTGCTGAGTACTTCGGATGAGTACTCACGTTTGCTTTACTTTCTTTTTCCCCCATATCCATTTGTCGCAACCAGAGGACGGAGCCACTGAGCTAGCTGCCCCCGCCGACGGCTACTACTACTACTACCCTCCCGGCGAGTACTACTACGAGGAGCCGACCGACGACCAGGAGTAGGATCAGAGGGTCCTAGGCAGGAGGCCTACGCCTTTCGGTCGTAGTATTTTTATTTTGCCCCGCCTTTCTAAAGGCTTATCTGTTTCTCTGTAATATCTATACCCAGATATCTGATGCTTCCGCTGACACTTGTATGCCAACGAGCTATGTATTCGAGCCCTCGTGGCCCTGGCTTGTAATATAAAGCTTGTATTACTTTATTTATGTTTTAGAGTTGTATTGTGATATCTTCAAGTGAGTCCTTAGGCTTAATCGTGTGCATTTGCGTGTATGGTTAGTGCACGATTAAGCCGGGGTCGTCACACAAATCATGTCCAAAAATTGTGATAACTTGATTACCCTTGAGCATCATAAAGAGCTTAGTCTTCTTTTGGGGTATGAAGAAATGAAACGTATAACTGAGGGTATTCCAAAATTTAATCTCGAGAGATTTCTTGATTTTGATCTAGAGGAAATTTATATGTTTTGTGCAGTAAATTGCATTGAGAATCCTTATATTGCCAACTATCTAAAGACAAGAAAACAAATAGAATATGAAGAGAGTACTAATGAAAGGGAAAATATTTCCCAATACCCTCCTAGTGTTTATTATGATGAATCAGGTACGAGGAGGAGCTTCCTATCCAATCAATCTCTTCAACAAGAAGCTTGAAAAAATTAATTAAACCCACACATGATGTGGTGAAGAAGAAGAAAATAAGAAAGAATAGAGGTAAAAAGGTATCTCTCCCAAATAATGTTGCTCCTATTATTGTTGTGCCTCATGAAAATGAATCAAAAATAATTGAGGAAGATGATGCACTTGATGATGATTTTGTTATGCCTATTGCTTGTTGTGATGATTATGATTGGGAAGATAATGATACTTCTTATAATCTTGGAAATCTTTTTGGCACCAACTTGGGAAATTATGATGATAGCAATTGTTATACCATTGGTGCTATTCATACTATTAATGATGAGAGTGATTATGCTTATGATATGCCAAGCCACAAGCTTGGGGATGCCATGTTTGATGAGAATGACATGTTTGAGAATTTATTTTCTGCAATTTATGTTTGTCCCAAGCTTGGGGATGCTATGCTTAATGAAGATGATCTTTTTAGCTCCCCTACTTTGAATGATCAAATTTGCTATGATGGTTGCATGCCTCCTATCTATGATGAGAATAAAGTTGCTACTTATGATGATTATTGTGATGATACTTATGTTCTAAAAAGTAGTGATGGTTATGTTCATAAAACTTGTCATAGTTATGACTACCCTTTTCCTGAACATTACTCTTTTAATGTGGAAACAATTTATAGCATTCGAGTTTCATATGATACTCCCACCATTGTGAATGAGAAGAAATTTTCTTATGTGGAGAGTAATAAAATTTCTATGCTTGTGGATCATGAAAAGAATGCTTTATGTGATGGTTATATTGATGAATCTATTCATGATGCTACTGAAAATTATTATGAGAGAGGAACTTATGATTCATGATGCTCTCTTTGTGTTTCAATTCCTATCTTTTATGCGAGCATCATTGAAATCATCATGCCTAGCTAAAAGGCATTAAAGAAAAGCGCTTGTTGGGAGACTACCCAACATTTACCCCTACTGTTTTTGTGTGTTCACATGATTAGTATACTGTAGTAATCATGTTTTATAATTTTTATTTCAATAAAGTACCAAGTAAAGCCTTTGCGATAGTGTGGATGATAGTTGACTTGATTCTGTGCAAAAACAGAAACTTTTGCGCCCAGTAACATAATTGTTTTAATTCACTGGAGAGTCGAAAACTCTGAATTTTTTAAAGTTGATGGGTATACAAATTTTCTACGTTTTCCTTATTTTTTAGAATATTTGGAGGTGCAGAAGTATGACTAATATTCAGATCTTTACGTACTATTCTGTTTTTGACAGATTCTGTTTTCAATGCATAGTTTGATTGTTTCCTAGTTTCTATGGCTTATATTGCTCAATATAAATTGTGAAAATGATATGCTACAGTAGTAATTGTGTGGAAACAATTATGAATCTTGTCTTTGACACTACCAAAGTGAATGATTTGTCTTTATCATACTAACCCATCTCACGAAGTTCCGTTAAGTTTTGTGTGATTGAAGTTTTCAAGTTTTGGGTGAGATATCGATATGAGGAGAATAAGGAGTGACAAGACCCTAAGGTTGGGGATGCCCAAGACACCCCCAAGGTAATATTCAAGGAAGATCCAAGCAACTAAGCTTGGGGATGCCCCGGAAGGCATCCCCTCTTTCGTCTCCAACATTGTCGGTAACCTCACTTGGAGCTATGTTTTCGTTCGCCACATGATATGTGTTTTACTTGGAGTGTCAATTTATTTTGTTAGGATTTGCTTTATGTTATTTAGAATAATGTTTTGCATTTTTTTATTTCAATAAAAGTGGCAATGATAGCCTTTGCCATGCTTATTTTGCAAGTCTACATGTTGCTGTTTCAAAACAGAAAGTTTATTGCTATTGAAAAAAATTCTCTAGAAAAGTCAGATTGTGATAAAATGTTGAAACTTTTTGTAAAGTAAGCCCTGATAAATTTCCTACAGTGTTCTAAATTTTCAGAATTTTTGGAGTTAGATAAGTATGAATACTCTTGCATTTTTTACAGACTGTCCTGTTTTGGCAGAATGCTGTTATGTTTGCATTGTTTGCATATCTTTGCTTGTTTAATGATTCTATTTGAGGATATGACTATTAAATATGCAGAGGCATTTAGTATGCAAAGTTAAATTATAATTTTAGTGATTTGCTACAGTAGAGAATGATAAGGTTTTTGCATTGGTTTATACTAACTTATCTCACGAGTTCTTGTTGAGTTTTGTGTGGATGAAGTTTTTAAGATTTAGGGAAACCGTGATATGAGAGGAATTAAGGAGACACAAAAGCTCAAGCTTGGGGATGCCCAAGGCATCCCAAGTTAATATTCTAAGAAGTCTCAAGCATCTAAGCTTGGGGATGCCCCGGTAGGCATCCCACCTTTCTTCTTCAACAATTATCGGTTAGTATCGGTTGAGCCTAAGTTCTTGCTTCTTCACATGATGTGTGCTATTCTTGGATTGTAATTTTATTTTGTTTTGCTTGCTGTTTTAATAAAATACTTAGATCTGAAAGTTTTAAATAAAAGAGAGTCCTCACATAGCTATCTATTTACTTAACTACTCGATTGATCTTCACTTATATCTTTTTGGAGTAGCTTGTCATTTACTCTCGTGCTTCACTTATATCCTATGAGTAAATTGTTGAATGAATTGAATATCATGAAGTTGAAATTATATGTTCATATCATGCCTAGTGGTAGCTTCACATTGGGTTTAGAAAGTGAAATCTTTTGAAGCTTGACAATCACAATATTGATCATACAAGCAATTCCTAAATGATTACTATAAGGACGAGAACTTTCACATGCAAATACACTATCTTGGAAATCTTTTGTGATTGTGAGCCCCCATAAAAATATTATATGCCAAAATTGTTGACGTTGGACAAGGAAGACAACGTAATGATTTATGTTTGTTCATATTCACATAGAAGTTATATTGTCATAGATCCATCAACATGTGGTGCTTGCCCCCCCATCTTTGCTAGCCAAAAATTCCGCACCAAGTAGAGATACTACTTGTGCATCAAAAAACCCTTAAACCCAAATCTTATTTTCAAGAGTCCACCATACCTACCTAAGGATTGAGTAAGATCCTTCAAGTAAGTTGTCATCGGTGCAATAAGGCAATAAAAATTGCTTCTAAAAGTGTTAGATCATTTAGTGTAAGAGAAAATTGAGCGTTGTACGAACTTGTGATGGCAAAGAATAAAAGCGACAGACTGCATAATAAAGGTTGCTATCATAAGGGGCAATATAACGTGATGTTCTTTTGCACTAAGGGGTTGAGCATACAAACAAATAAGCGCATGGCAACCTCTGCTTCCCTCTGCGAAGGGCCTATCTTTTACTTTTATGTATTTACTTTTATGCAAGAGTCAAAGTTTTTCTCTCTATTCCTTTTTATTTTTCTCTTTTGGCAAGCATCATGTGGTGAGGAAAGATCTAGGCACATATATCCAGTTGGATATGGGTAGCATGAGTTATTATTGTTGACATCACCCTTGAGGTGAATACGTTGGGAGGCGAAATTATAAGCCCCCATCTTTCTATGTGTTCGGTTGAAATGTTTTGCTCATGTGTATGCGGTGAGTGTTAGCAATCATAGAAGACTATATGATGGTTGAGTATGTGGAGCTCTTACTTAGACTCTGTTGAATAAGTTGAATTGCAATTGTTTGGTGACTGAGAACATAGGTTGTTGAGTTTCAAGAGAATTCATTGTTTGAACCATAACATGTGAATTGGTTGCTACTTTAACATGAGAAGTTTTATAAGAAAGAATTGCTGTTATGATGCTAAGAAAAGTGATTGAAATTATCATTGATCAAACTTATGCACTTTGCTAGCATTCACACTTCATAAATTATTTCTTTTATCATTTACCTACTCGAGGACGAGTAGGAATTAAGCTTGGGGATGCTGATACGTCCCCAACATATCTATAATTTATGAAGTATTCATGCTGTTATATTATCATTCTTGGATGTTTTACAATCATTTTATAGCAACTTTATATCATTTTTTGGGACTAACCTATTGACCCAGTGCCCAGTGCCAGTTGCTGTTTTTTGCTTGTTTTTTACATCGCAGGAAATCAATATCAAACGGAGTCCAAACATCGCGAAACTTTTTGTGGATTTTTTATGGACCAGAAGACATCCAATGGGCCAGAGCAGCACCTGGGGGGTGCCTTGAGGGGGGCACAACCCAGCAGGGCGCGCCTGGGCCCCCAGGCGCGCCCCGGTGGGTTGTGCCCACCTCGGTGGCCTCTCGTACCCCCTCTTTGACCTATAAATCGTCAAATATTCAAAAAAACCTCGGGGTAACCCTAGATCAGAAGTTCCGCTGCCGCAAGGCTCTGTAGCCACGCAAAACCAATCTAGACACCATTCCGGCACTCCGCCGGAGGCGAAAATCATCACCGGTGGCCATCTTCATCATCCCGGCGGCCACCACGATGAGGAGGGATGTAACACCCCTATGTAATAGCCACCATGATCAGCTGTTAATAATGCCAAGTCATATCATATGCAGTGATTAAACATAGTGGTTAACCAAAGTAAATCAACTCCATTTTTAAAATCAACTTAAATTCATAAGTGAAATATAAGGTTGATCAAACTCTGCTGGAGAAATGTTATTTAATTAGCAAATAATCCAGTGGTCATGGCAAAATCATAACCAACATTTTTGGAATATGATTGATGAGTCAAACAAGATGAAACAGCACCCAAAACAGCAATATTAATTCATTTAAAATCATTGCAGATTCAAATGAACTCCAAAACTGTCCAAACCACTTTTTGGTGAGAGCTAATATTGCATTGCAATATTTGGGCCAACTCCCACATTTTTCGAAAGTGCACAAGTGCCCTAAACATTTTGAAACAGAAAAGGATAAAAGAAAATGGAGAAGCTAAAACAGAAAATCAAAAGCGGGACACTGTGCACTGGGCCTTAGTGCACAGTGCCCCGAGTCGCGGCCCAGCAGGCCCACCTCGTCTCCCTCCTCCCCGTGTCGTCCCCGCCGTGGCCGCGCGCGCGCGCCAGTCGGCCGGCGACACCGCGGCGCCACCGACGCTACAGGGAGGAGGAGGAGATAAGGCCGGAGCCACTCGACCCCCTGGCTTCCCCTGGCATTCCCCATCTCTCTCCCTCGCTCGCTCTGCCTCCTTCCTCCTCAGATCCGAGGCGTCCGAGCGCCACCGCCGCCGTTCTCGTTCGTCCCCGCGGCCACCGAGCCCTGCCTGCCGCTCTGCCATGTCCTGCGCCATCGCCATGGACTGCCACGGCCTTGGGCGCCGTTGATTGGGGCCGAGGAGCTCCACGTTGCGCGGATCGAGCCGCGCCCCTCTTCTGCATCTCCGGCGCGGTTCCGGCGACCTCGACCCCTGCAGCTCCTAATCCTCACACGGGCCACCTTGCGCCGCTCGGTGAGCACTCTCCCTCTCTCTCTGGCCTCTCTGGTAGCCCGTCGGCACGCTGTAGCCACGGCACCTCGGAGACCCGAAAGTCACCGCCGCCATTGCCGCTGCAGCCAAGCTCCCGAGCTGTTGCTAGCTCGTTTGACTCCTCCGGCGAGCTCCCTGTGAGCCGTAGGCCCCGCACAGCTAGCTAGTTAGGTCGCCCGCGCGCTAGGACGTCGAACCCGACGAGCTCGAGCTTCGGACGTCCGCCTCGCTCAACGCCGGCGACGTTCCGGCCACCTCCGAGCCCGGCTGTTGGCTCAGCTAGATGCGCGAGGACGCCAGCTTTCGAACGCACCCAAGCCCGGCTCGAACCGAGCCCTATAGCTCGATTCCGGCCAACTCCGGCGACGCGCCGCCGCGCGATTTGGTCGCCGGCGACCAGCCGCCGGCCCCGCTGACGTGGCACAGACGGGGCCCACCCCTGGGTCACTGACCCGTGGGTCCCAGGGGCCCGGCCGGCCAGTTGACCAGTCAGCCTTGCTGACTGGACCGGCCCAGCCGCTGACAGGCGGTCCCCACCTTCCTGTTTAATTAGTTAAAACAAATTAGAAATAAAAATAAACTAATTAACCTAATGTCTCACTGACATGTGGGGTCCACCCCCCTAATTAATCCTGGTAATTAAACTAATTCACTGGATAAAGAAACAGAGGCTGACATGTGGGTCCCACTGGACCCACATGTCAGGTTTGACTGGTCAACCGTCCTGTTGACTTGCTGACGTCAGCAGCGCGTCATGCTGACGTCATAATTCATTTTCTGTTAAATAAAATAATTCCAGAAATTCAAATAATCTTTAAAAATTAATAACTTTTAAACCGTAGCTCGGATCGAAAAAGTTAAAACATGAAAGTTGCTCAGAACGACGAGACGAGTCTGATCGTGCCGTCTGTTTCTCCATCGGAACCTCCTACGTAGAAGAACTCGTAACTCCGGACCTGAATCCGGCAGATGAATAGTGCACACACGTCGGATATTAAATCCCAGAATAATTCTAAAAATAACTAAAATGACTTAGATGCATATTCAGGCAACCCTACACTGCATCATAGCATCACACGCACCGTGTTGCATTTGTTTGCATTATGTTTACCTGTTTCTTCCCCCTCTTCTCTCTCGGTAGCCCCCGACGTTGACGTAGCTCCCGAGGCAGACGCCGCACAGGAGTACGACTACGTCCCCGACGATACTACTGAAGACCTTGCCCTTGCCCCCGAGCAAACAGGCAAGCACCCCCATTTTGAGCATTCCGATATCGCCTATTCTCTCCCCTCTTATGCTTGCATTAGATGATACTGCTGCTGTTACTATCCTACTCTGTTGCATAGCCTGTTTACTTGTAACCTACTTTTGATACATACCTGTTATCCTAAACTGTTTAGCATAGGATGGGTAGAGCCATATCAGAGACCCACTTGTCCCGACCGCCCCGCTGGATACTCGGAAGACCCGTTTTACGGGATTGAAGATCAGTCCAGGGCACCGCACATCACTTTCCCCCCTTAAGTGCTCGACACTACTGGGTCACCATCGGGTGCCGAGGGTGATACCTCGTTAGCACTTCTGATGTTAACCTTGTAGGTTAGTTACTCGGTCGTGGTAAGCGAGGGTGATTCCTCCTACACCACCCCCGATAACGACATTGTCGCGCAACCTCTCAAGTGTGGACCTCGAGGGTGATTCCTCCTTCGTTCACCTTGATGATAACATCGAGCGGGAATTCCATCGAGGGTGATTCCTCAGGGTTCCCTTCGGTGTCAGACACACAGTTACCTTGGATATTATGACTTGCACTAAACTATGATACTAAAGACGGGTCGGCCCTGAGGGGTACCCGCGCGAGCTTAACGCGAAGTAATGTGGAGTCGGGTTGACCTGGATGGTGCCCGCGAGATAACTACGAGGCGTGGCCGGGCATTCTTAGCCCTTGCCGCAAGTCCTCGAGACGGGGCGACGGGGTCACATCGATCGTGAGTCTCTGCTCGTTTCCGCGCGCTCCTAATCCACTACGGTTTGGATATTTGATCCGAGGGGCCTCTGGCCCGATAGCACTAACCATCACGTGGGCATAGTATGGGCGTTCTGCGTCGTACACATCAGCCGAAGCTTGTTTGACGTCAGTAAGGAGCGGCGCACGCCGAGTTGGACTGGTAACGCAACCGCGCTTGTATAAGGGGTTGCTAGGTCTGCTCTCGGTGGCCCCGTAACGTGCAGGAGTTCCCAGGGCGATGGCCCAAGACCCCTGGGGGCATAGGTTTAGTCCGGCGTGCTGACCTCTCTTATAAGCCTAGGTCGGGTTGCGGCGTGTTGCTTAGCCGAGGCCGGGCATGACCCAGAAAAGTGTGTCCGGCCGGAGTTAAGCGAGCGTGGTGGGTAAGTTGGTGCACCCCTGCAGGGAAGAAACTTCTATCGATAGCCTGTCCTACGGTAACGGACACTCGGAGTTGTATCCCGATCGGTACAACTAGAACATGTGATGAGAATTGGATAGTACGGCTCTGGGATTGCTTTCTCGCAGGGAGTCGAGAAAGGATCTCAGGTCGAGGTTGATGATATTACTACTATTACATTACATTATGTTCATCTGCTCTCTCTTCTGATGCTGCAAGACTGTCGAAGATTGTTGAAGATGCTAGTCTTCGATAGGACTAGGCTTTCCCCCTCTACTCTGGCATTTCTGCAGCCCAGTCCACATATACAGCCATTCCTTTGACAATGATGCATATGTAGTGTAGATCCTTGCTTGCTGAGTACTTCGGATGAGTACTCACGTTTGCTTTATTTTCTTTTTCCCCCATTTTCCATTTGATGCCACCAGACGACGGAGCCCCTGAGCCAGAAGCCCCAGCCGACGACCAGTACTACTATCCGCCTGGCGAGTACTACTACTACGAGGAGCCGTTCGACGACCAGGAGTAGGATCGGAGGGTCCAGGGTAGGAGGCCTACGCCTTTCGATCGTAGTTTTTATTTTTACCCCGCCTCTGTGAAGGCTTATCTCTCTCTCTGTAATATATCTGTACTCAGATACCTAATGCTTCCGCTGACGCTTGTATGCCATCGAGCTTGTATTCGAGCCCTCGAGGCCCTGGCTTGTAATATTAAGCTTGTATGACTTTATTTTATGTTTTAGAGTTGTGTTGTGATATCTTCAAGTGAGTCCTTAGGCTTGATCGTGCGCATTTGCGTGTATGATTAGTGCACGATTAAGCCGGGGTCGTCACAGGTTGGTATCAGAGCCGACTGCCTCTAGGAATCCCCCTTCCCAATTCCTTGGCCGAAGTTGAGTCTAGTGGTCAAAAACTGTTTTACTAACTTGGCTGTGTGGCTTAAGGGCCCACGTCGCCAACTGGGTGGTATTAGGATCTTTTATTCCTCGATCTTTACTCTGGGATTCTAATCTCTCATCTATTCGGGTTTAATAAAATTTACTAACACCGACATTTAGGATCTCGTTAATTCTATCCACCCGGAGAGCTGGATTCAGTGCGATTTCCCTGTCTTTGATCTGATTAGTCTGATAATCATTTTCCTTTCCATTGTTTTGTTTAACCTTTCCTTCCGAGATCGGTTATATTTCTCAATGTCTTATGACAATCCTGAACTTCTTATTTCAGATGGATCGACTGTTTCCCCCTCGTCCTACGACGCAGCTCGTGCTTCGCACCTGTGCTCGAGACGTCCCTGGGTTTCTAGCTGTTCTGATCGCCCTCTTGATCAGGCTGGGATACCGCTGGTGCCCCGAGTACATGGTCTATGAGGTTTATCGTGAGTTCAACCAGGAGCAGTACTATGCTGATGTTCGCATCTACGATCAGCAGGATAACTCTGACACTGAGCTTCACCGTTTTCACGGTATCGGCGTGACGATTGAGATGGCAGTCCATGATGCTGCTTACTCTGCCGTCGCACGACTTCGAGGACAGTTCAGTGCTGACTTGGATGCCTTTGAGTATCGGTACATTCCGTATGCACCTGTTGGAGATGCTACTGGATTTTACACAGCTATCTGTGCCCCGTACGAGCCTCGTCGCTATGATCAGCGAGTTCTGATCCACTATGCTCAGGCTTTGGATCGCACTGTTCGTGCACTTGCTGTTGAGTTGTTTGCCACTCGAGCACGCTACTACGAGGCTATGACACAGTTGCTACCAGCTGTTCGTGCAGGGATGCATCCGGAGTACATTCTTTACCCGAGCAGGACTGAGATGCCATCAGGGATCGTCTGGCCTGCTGTGGGAGGTCACACGCCTGCACGTGGACCTCTTCTTTCTTCTCGAGACCGGATTCTGCATCAGAGTGCCCATGGAGCGCAGGATCCTTCTGCGACGAACGTCCATCGTCCGCACTTGCAGTTACCCCGTTTCAGTGGTTTTCTCCGACGTTGATGTAGCCTTTGCTATGTCCCGTTGTGTACTTTCTTACCGCGTGCCTGCGCGCCGCCTAGCATGTCTAGCTTTTCATTTGCGCCGTTGTGCTGCCCGAATGTAACCGACTATGTATGGATCTGTATGTCTTAATGACTACTTTCAGCATCTGTGCACTACTTCAATAAATGTCGAGTTACATCATGTTTATTGCTAAACACTTGCATAAGCTATTGCTGAAATACCCCTGTTGAATTAGCAGGATGGCTGACAACAATCCACCACCGCCGCCACCACCTGATTATATGGCAGCGATGATGCAACAGTTTGAACTCAACCGCCAGTTTATGACGGGAATTATGCAGCAGTTTCCTCGTCCTGATGCTAATCAGCAGCCCTTCTCCATCACTTTGCCAGAATTTATGCGGCTCAGCCCATCTTTCTTCCGCAACACAGTCAACCCATTGGATGCCGATGACTGGCTGCGTGACATCTCCCATGAGATGGAGTCTGCTGGTGTCGCCGAAATTAACTATGTCACTTTTGCGACATATCTTCTTAAGGGTCCCGCAGCCCAATGGTGGGCCACTCATCGACAGACTCTGCCGCCTGGTACTGTCGTCACTTGGGCAGAGTTTAAGATTGCTTTCTGTGCCCGCTACATTCCTCTAGCTGTCATAGCTAGGAAGAAGGCTGAGTTCCGTAGCCTTGTCCAAGGAAACAAGACTGTGGAAGTCTATCAGCGCGAGTTTCTAGACTTATCTCGTTACGCTGAAGAGGACATTCCTACTGATGAACGCAGACAGGAGAAGTTTCGTGAAGGACTGCACCATGACATTCAGTTAGCCCTTCTTGTTCAAGATTACCCTGATTTCGCCACCTTGGTGAATAAGGCCATCATGGTTGAAACTGGACTTAAGAAGCACAAGGAAGCGTCCAGACGCACTCGTGAGTCGGGCTCATCTTCGGGCTCGTCTTCCCAGAAGCGACGCATCTGGTTCCCTCAAGGCATGTTTCGTTCAGCAGCACCTGCAAACAGACCCTCTTATGCTGCTCCACGTCTGCCACCTCCACCACCGAGACAGCCCCTGCCAGCTCCAGCACCTCGAGCTCCAACACCTCGTCCTGACAGCGGGCTATGCTTCAAGTGTGGCAAGCCAGGTCACCGTGCTAGAGATTGTTCTCAGAATCAGAATCAGCTAGCTCTCCCTTCTGCTGGACGTGGAATTGGCCGTGGTATTCCTCAGCAGCGCAACAATAATGCCAGACCTTCTTACGGTCGTGGGCAGTACTACCACGTCAACATGTCTGAAGCTCCAAATCAACCAGATACTGTGATGGGTACACTTCTCGTTAATTCAGTACCAGCATCTGTTTTATTTGATTCAGGAGCATCGCATTCCTTCATGTCAGAACATTTTGCACGCATGCATGACATTAAATGCGAATACATGAACACACCCTTATTGGTACACACCCCCGCGGGTGGTTGCCGAACCTTTACAGTTAGCTATAATGTTCCCGTTGAAATCGAAGAATTGGAGTTCAGTGCGTCTCCCATTATTCTGAAATCGTCCAAGATTGACCTTATTCTGGGAATGGATTGGTTGAAGGCCCACTATGCCTCAATCAATTGTGCCACCAAAGTTGTTCACCTCTTGCACCCCTCGAATGAGATGGTGAATTACCATGCTCATATCACTCAGAATGCCGAGGCTCAAATTTATGCCTTGAACGCGTTGAATGCTTCTCCGCTTGGTGGGATTGAGATTATCCCAGTTGTCTGTGACTTCCCGGATGTTTTTCGAGAAGAACTTCCAGGAATACCCCCTGCTAGAGCTGTCGAGTTCGTCATCGACTTGAAGCCTGGCACCACTCCTATTGCGAAGCGTCCTTACAAGATGCCTCCGCACCACCTCATCGAGCTTAAGGAGGAAATTGATAAATCTTTAAGGAAGGGTTTCATCCGCCCTAGTTCCTCTGCTTGGGGAGCACCTTCTCTCTTTGTTAAGAAGAAGGATGGAACTAACCGTCTGGTTCAAGATTATCGTCCTATCAACCAGGCAACCATTCAGAATAAATATCCACTTCCCCGGATCAACGATTTATATGACCAACTCGCTGGATCTTCGGTGTTTTCTAAACTCGACTTGAGGTTGGGTTATCACCAGATCCGTGTTCGCGAAGAGGATATTCCCAAGACTGCATTCGTTACTCGTTATGGCTCATACGAGTACACCGTCATGTCATTTGGTCTGACGAATGCTCCCGCTACCTTCTCCCGCTTAATGAATTATACATTCATGGATTACCTCGACAAATTCGTCGTGGTATATCTGGATGATATTCTGGTTTATTCGAAGAACAAAGAAGAACATGCTGAGCACCTTCGACTAGTTCTGGAGAGACTTCGAGAGCACCAATTATATGCCAAGTTCTCTAAATGCGAATTCTGGCTTCCTGAAGTGACCTACCTTGGACATGTGATTTCCAAGGACGGTATTGCCGTTAACCCGGAGCGTGTTCAGGCTATCCTTGACTGGACCCCTCCGAAGAATGCCAAGCAGGTCCGAAGCTTTCTCGGTCTAGCCAGCTATTGTCGCCGATTCGTCGAGAACTTCTCCAAGATCGCCAAGCCCCTGACTAATCTGCTCCACAAAGGCGTTAAGTTTGAGTGGACAGACAAGTGTCAGGAAAGTTTCCAAACCCTCAAGGACAAGCTCACTTCTGCTCCAGTGCTTGCTCCTCCTGATTCTCGCAAGGACTTTGTCATATATTGCGACGCCTCTCGTCAGGGATTAGGCTACGTCCTAATGCAAGAGCGGAGAGTAATTGCATATGCTTCACGTCAATTGCGTCCACATGAAGAGAATTATCCAGTGCATGATCTTGAACTTGCAGCAGTGATGTATGCATTGAAGTTATGGCGACACTACCTTCTGGGTAATCGGTGTGAAATTTATACCGATCACCAAAGTCTGAAATACTTATTCACTCAACCGGATCTTAATCTCCGACAACAACGATGGTTAGAAGCTATTGCGGATTATGATTGCGGTATTTCTTATACCCCGGGCAAAGCTAATGTGATGGCCGATGCCCTGAGTCGCAAGTCATATTGCAACAACCTCATGGTTAGGCAAGCTCAACCTCGTCTTCACGCAGAACTGACTCAGCTGAATCTGCGAATTCTTCCCCAGGGTTCTCTTAATAACCTTGTGGTACAGCCAGACCTTCTGAAGGCTGTTAAAGAAGCGCAAGCCAAAGATGCTGAAATTGACTTGATGAAGAAGGAGCTTCACCTTGCTAAGTATCGGGATTTCTCAGTTGCTGAAGATGGTACATTATATTTCGGAGACCGCATCGTAGTACCTCGCTTCGAGCTGATGACTGACAAAGTCATGAAGGAGGCCCATGATACACCGCTGTCTATCCATCCGGGTAGTACCAAGATGTATCGAGATCTTCGTCAAAGGTACTGGTGGTCTAGGATGAAGCAGGATATTGCTCGTTATGTTGCCGAGTGTGACGTTTGTCGTCGCGTGAAGCCAGAACATCAGAAACCTGCTGGAATTCTGCAACCGCTCCCTATTCCTCTATGGAAGTGGGATAAAGTGCAAATGGACTTCATCACTGGTCTTCCCAAGTCTCAGAAGGGTCACGATGCCATTCTTGTCGTCGTCGACCAACTCTCCAAGGTTGCTCATTTCCTACCTGTTAAGGAGACTATCACCGCTAGCCAGCTAGCAGAACTGTACATTGCCAGAATTGTTTCACTCCATGGTATTCCGAAGGAGATTAGTTCAGACCGTGGTGTTCTTTTCACTTCCAAGTTCTGGGAAAGTTTCCAAGAAGCCATGGGAACTCATATTACCTGGAGTTCCGCATATCATCCTCAGTCCCAAGGCCAAGTTGAGCGTGTTAATCAAGTGCTTGAAGACATGCTTCGAGCTTGTGTTATATCCTTTGGTAAGAAATGGGAGGAATCTCTCCCGTATGCCGAGTTCTCTTATAACAACAGTTATCAAGCCAGCTTAAAAATGGCCCCATTTGAGGTTCTTTATGGACGTAAATGTCGAACCCCTCTGAATTGGTCAGAAACTGGGGAACGACCTCCTGTTGGACCGGACATTATTCAGCATGCCGAAGAACAAGTCCGAATCGTCCGGGAGAATCTCAAAGCAGCTCAAGACCGTCAGAAGAGTAATTATGATCGCAAGCGATGGGGTGTGATCTATCAACCTGGTGATCAAGCTTATCTTCGTGTCACTCCAATGAAGGGCACCCGTCATTTCGGAATCAAGGGCAAGCTAGCTCCTCGCTATATTGGTCCTTTCCGTATCATGGCTAGACGTGGACATGTGGCATATAAATTGGAGTTGCCGCCACAGTTCTCTCATATTAATGATGTCTTCCACGTGTCGCAACTCCGTAAGTGCTTCAAGGAATCCCCGCACCGTGCAGTGGATCATGAGATGCTCGAGCTACAAGATGATCTTTCCTATAAGGAGCATCCGATCCGCATCCTCGACGAAGCTGAGCGTCGTACTCGTCAGAAGACGACCAAGTTCCTAAAAGTGCAATGGTCGAATCACACTGAAGACGAAGCCACTTGGGAACGCGAGGATCATCTTCGGGAAGAATATCCCGGACTTTTCCCTTCTACCTCCTAAAATTCTCGGGACGAGAATTTCTTTTAGTGGAGGAGAACTTGTAACACCCCTATGTAATAGCCACCATGATCAGCTGTTAATAATGCCAAGTCATATCATATGCAATGATTAAACATAGTGGTTAACCAAAGTAAATCAACTCCATTTTTAAAATCAACTTAAATTCATAAGTGAAATATAAGGTTGATCAAACTCTGCTGGAGAAATGTTATTTAATTAGCAAATAATCCAGTGGTCATGGCAAAATCATAACCAACATTTTTGGAATATGATTGATGAGTCAAACAAGATGAAACAGCACCCAAAACAGCAATATTAATTCATTTAAAATCATTGCAGATTCAAATGAACTCCAAAACTGTCCAAACCACTTTTTGGTGAGAGCTAATATTGCATTGCAATATTTGGGCCAACTCCCACATTTTTCGAAAGTGCACAAGTGCCCTAAACATTTTGAAACAGAAAAGGATAAAAGAAAATGGAGAAGCTAAAACAGAAAATCAAAAGCGGGACACTGTGCACTGGGCCTTAGTGCACAGTGCCCCGAGTCGCGGCCCAGCAGGCCCACCTCGTCTCCCTCCTCCCCGTGTCGTCCCCGCCGTGGCCGCGCGCGCGCGCGCCAGTCGGCCGGTGACACCGCGGCGCCACCGACGCTACAGGGAGGAGGAGGAGATAAGGCCGGAGCCACTCGACCCCCTGGCTTCCCCTGGCATTCCCCATCTCTCTCCCTCGCTCGCTCTGCCTCCTTCCTCCTCAGATCCGAGGCGTCCGAGCGCCACCGCCGCCGTTCTCGTTCGTCCCCGCGGCCACCGAGCCCTGCCTGCCGCTCTGCCATGTCCTGCGCCATCGCCATGGACTGCCACGGCCTTGGGCGCCGTTGATTGGGGCCGAGGAGCTCCACGTTGCGCGGATCGAGCCGCGCCCCTCTTCTGCATCTCCGGCGCGGTTCCGGCGACCTCGACCCCTGCAGCTCCTAATCCTCACACGGGCCACCTTGCGCCGCTCGGTGAGCACTCTCCCTCTCTCTCTGGCCTCTCTGGTAGCCCGTCGGCACGCTGTAGCCGCGGCACCTCGGAGACCCGAAAGTCACCGCCGCCATTGCCGCTGCAGCCAAGCTCCCGAGCTGTTGCTAGCTCGTTTGACTCCTCCGGCGAGCTCCCTGTGAGCCGTAGGCCCCGCACAGCTAGCTAGTTAGGTCGCCCGCGCGCTAGGACGTCGAACCCGATGAGCTCGAGCTTCGGACGTCCGCCTCGCTCAACGCCGGCGACGTTCCGGCCACCTCCGAGCCCGGCTGTTGGCTCAGCTAGATGCGCGAGGACGCCAGCTTTCGAACGCACCCAAGCCCGGCTCGAACCGAGCCCTATAGCTCGATTCCGGCCAACTCCGGCGACGCGCCGCCGCGCGATTTGGTCGCCGGCGACCAGCCGCCGGCCCCGCTGACGTGGCACAGACGGGGCCCACCCTTGGGTCACTGACCCGTGGGTCCCAGGGGCCCGGCCGGCCAGTTGACCAGTCAGCCTTGCTGACTGGACCGGCCCAGCCGCTGACAGGCGGGCCCCACCTTCCTGTTTAATTAGTTAAAACAAATTAGAAATAAAAATAAACTAATTAACCTAATGTCTCACTGACATGTGGGGTCCACCCCCTAATTAATCCTGGTAATTAAACTGAATCACTCATTAAAGAAATAGAGGCTGACATGTGGGTCCCACTGGACCCACATGTCAGGTTTGACTGGTCAACCGTCCTGTTGACTTGCTGACGTCAGCAGCGCGTCATGCTGACGTCATAATTCATTTTCTGTTAAATAAAATAATTCCAGAAATTCAAATAATCTTTAAAAATTAATAACTTTTAAACCGTAGCTCGGATCGAAAAAGTTAAAACATGAAAGTTGCTCAGAACGACGAGACGAGTCTGATCGTGCCGTCTGTTTCTCCATCGGAACCTCCTACGTAGAAGAACTCGTAACTCCGGACCCGAATCCGGCAGATGAATAGTGCACACACGTCGGATATTAAATCCCAGAATAATTCTAAAAATAACTAAAATGACTTAGATGCATATTTAGGCAACCCTGCACTGCATCATAGCATCACACGCACCGTGTTGCATTTGTTTGCATTATGTTTACCTGTTTCTTCCCCCTCTTCTCTCTCGGTAGCCCCTGACGTTGACGTAGCTCCCGAGGCAGACGCCGCACAGGAGTACGACTACGTCCCCGACGATACTACTGAAGACCTTGCCCTTGCCCCCGAGCAAACAGGCAAGCACCCCCATTTTGAGCATGCCTATATCGCCTACTCTTTTCTCTCTTATGCTTGCATTAGAACTGCTACTGCTACTGTTTTCCTATATCTGCTGCATAGCCTGATTATTGTACCCTGCTTTGTTACCTTACCGATTATCCTAGACTGCTTAGTATAAGGTGGGTAGAGACACGACAGAGACCCCCACTTGATCCCGACTGCCCTGCTGGACATCAGAAGACCCGATCATCGGGATTGAAGACTAGACCATGGCACCGCACATCACTTCCCTTTAATTGCCGACACTGCTGGGTTACCATCGAGTGCCGAGGGTGATACCTCGTCAGCACTTCTGATGTTAACCTTGTAGGTTAGTTACTCGGTCGTGGTAAGCGAGGGTGATTCCTTCTACACCACCCCCGATCACGACGTCGTCGCGCAACTCCTCAAGGTGGACCTCGAGGGTGAATCCTCCTTCGTTCACCTTGATGATAACATCGAGCGGGAATTCCATCGAGGGTGATTCCTCAGGGTTCCCTTCGGTGTCAGACACACAGTTACCTTGGATATTATGACTTGCACTAAACCATGATACTAAAGACGGGTCGGCCCTGAGGGGTACCCGCGCGAGCTTATTGCGAAGTGATGTGGAGTCGGGTTGACCTGGATGGTGCCCGCGAGATAACTATGAGGCGTGGCCGGGCATTCTTAGCCCTTGCCACAAGTCCTCGAGACGGGGCGATGGGGTCACATCGATCGTGAGTCTCTGCTCGTTTCCGCGCGCTCCTAATCCACTACGGTTTGGATATTTGATCCGAGGGGCCTCTGGCCCGATAGCACTAACCATCACGTGGGCATAGTATGGGCGTTCTGCGTCGTACACATCAGCCGAAGCTTGTTTGACGTCAGTAAGGAGCGGCGCACGCCGAGTTGGACTGGTAACGCAACCGCGCTTGTATAAGGGGTTGCTAGGTCTGCTCTCGGTGGCCCCGTAACGTGCAGGAGTTCCCGGGGCGATGGCCCAAGACCCCTGGGGGCATAGGTTTAGTCCGGCGTGCTGACCTCTCTTATAAGCCTAGGTCGGGTTGCGGCGTGTTGCTTAGCCGAGGCCGGGCATGACCCAGAAAAGTGTGTCCGGCTAGAGTTAAGTGAGCGTGGTGGGTAAGTTGGTGCACCCCTGCAGGGAAGAAACTTCTATCGATAGCCTGTCCTACGGTAACGGACACTCGGAGTTGTATCCCGATCGGTACAACTAGAACATGTGATGAGAATTGGATAGTACGGCTCTGGGATTGCTTTCTCGCAGGGAGTCGAGAAAGGATCTCAGGTCGAGGTTGATGATATTACTACTATTACATTACATTATGTTCATCTGCTCTCTCTTCTGATGCTGCAAGACTGTCGAAGATTGTTGAAGATGCTAGTCTTCGATAGGACTAGGCTTTCCCCCTCTACTCTGGCATTTCTGCAGCCCAGTCCACATATACAGCCATTCCTTTGACAATGATGCATATGTAGTGTAGATCCTTGCTTGCTGAGTACTTCGGATGAGTACTCACGTTTGCTTTATTTTCTTTTTCCCCCATTTTCCATTTGATGCCACCAGACGACGGAGCCCCTGAGCCAGAAGCCCCAGCCGACGACCAGTACTACTATCCGCCTGGCGAGTACTACTACTACGAGGAGCCGTTCGACGACCAGGAGTAGGATCGGAGGGTCCAGGGCAGGAGGCCTACGCCTTTCGATCGTAGTTTTTATTTTTACCCCGCCTCTGTGAAGGCTTATCTCTCTCTCTGTAATATATCTGTACTCAGATACCTAATGCTTCCGCTGACGCTTGTATGCCATCGAGCTTGTATTCGAGCCCTCGAGGCCCTGGCTTGTAATATTAAGCTTGTATGACTTTATTTTATGTTTTAGAGTTGTGTTGTGATATCTTCAAGTGAGTCCTTAGGCTTGATCGTGCGCATTTGCGTGTATGATTAGTGCACGATTAAGCCGGGGTCGTCACAAGGGAGTAGTCCACTCTCGGGGCTGAGGGTTTGTACCAGTAGCTATGTGTTTAATCTCTCTCTCTCGTGTTCTTGAGATGTCACGATCTTGATGTATCGCGGGCTTTGTTAATATAGTCGGATCATATGGTGTTTTCCCCTCTCTATCTTGTTGTGATGAATTGAGTTTTCCCTTTGAGATTTTGTTTTATAGGATTGAATACTTTTATGAATTTGAGAACACTTTATGTTTGTTTTGCTATGAATACCCGTGGTGACAATGGGGTATCATATTGATTCACTTGATATATGTTTTGGCACTCAACTTGCGGATTCCCGAGGTGACATTGGGGTAATCTATGCATAGGGGTTGATGCACGTTCTTGTCTTTGTTTCTCCGGTAGAAATCTTGGGGCACTCTTTGAGGTTCTTTGTGTTGGATTGAGTATTATGAATCTGAAATTATTTGGTGTTATTTTAGTACGAACTCTTGGATAGATCGATCGGAAAGAATAGCTTTGAGGTGGTTTCGTACCCTACAAACAATTTCTTCTTATGTTCTCCGCTAGATAGGTACTTTGGAGTGATTCTTCATCGCACTTTGAGGGATGGTTATATGATCCAATTATATTAGCATTGTTGAGATATTGCACTAGCGAAAGTACGGACCCTAGGCCTCATTTTCAAGCATTGCAATACCGTTTGTGCTTCGTTTTATCAATTACAACCTTGCTGTTTTGATTTATTCAGATTATAAAAAGGAGTACTCAAAGTATGCAAGTTCATAAGGAACAGACGGTGTACATCACTCTTCTCGCGTTCGCGTTGCACCCCGGCACGCTGGACCCTCCACGTCGCTCACCGAATGGAACACGCTTCGCCTTGCGTTTTCGCTCGCTTGTGGGACCGCAGTTGAGAGCAAACCAACGTCCCTCCCCCTCCCCCGCCCGCGTCATTTATACTACTAGAAGAGAGAGAGGTCGGCCGAGTGTTACTAGTACTCCCCCCGTTTTATGCGGAGTAAATAAAAACGGAGGGAGTATACTACTAGTACTATGAGCACTGCATACTCTACTGCAGATGTTGTCAGTACTCCACTAGTACTACTACTTCTACTACTATTGGACATGGAGCTTAAAAAAAGTTACTATTGGACTGGCTATACATGGCGAAATTCTAGTAGGAAGAGCATGCGCGAGAACAAGCACATTCACGTGTTTGAAAACAATTTGTAAACCATCTCTGTTTGAATACAAATCTAGGAGTACGTACGAATCTAACAATATTGATTGGGCGTTGTTGAATGTTGATACTTTTTTCTGTAAGTTTGATCAAAGTAGAGATACTTTGACTACACATAAAACTTATATGTAAACTAAAAAGGATCGGAGGGAGTATATTGTATGTTTAAAAGCGAAACGAACATTGAATACCCTTTATATATGATTTGCTGATGCAATGATCACCGGTTCAAAATTTTGAATCCGCCTTAGGTATCACACATGCACCCACTCGTTCTCTCTCGGTTTCATCTCGGGGTCCGGAGATCGATTGAAAAAGGACTAGGGTGGGTACAGTACATTCGTTTCGCTTTTGAACGTACAATATGCTCCCTCAGATCCACACTGACCCCCCTGGGTCATTTCTATCATAGAAACGCACCAAACCTTTATCTCCTTGCACGACACGCACTTGATCTCTCAACATCAATCGATCTCGTCAAGATGTGTGAGGGCATGAACCGAATGGGATGTCAAAACTAAGATGGGAAGCGACACGTAGTGGAGGCAAAGTGAAACTTTAAACGAACCGTTTGTCTGTATGCATGTCGGACAAATTACAACATTGGAAATACAAGCATGGTCTAGGCCCACATGCGAATGATACTCGGCGGAATGTTCAAATGAGGCATGCGGGAGGATGGACTCGACCGGAGGGCAGCATGATCGATGGAGAAGAGGGTTGGAGAGGAATGAGAAATAAGCAACGCCACATGATTATACTTGAACGGCTCAAATAAACATTAACTTGTCTCATTTTCCCTTCCGTCTTGGTCACAGAGTAAGATACTCCCTCCGTTTTTATTAACTCTGCATATTAGGTTTGACTGAAGTCAAACTTCATAAAATTTGACCAAGTTTATAGAAAAAATATGAACATTTACAATAGCAAATCTATATGATGTGAAATTATATTCAATAATGAATCTAATGGTATTGATTTGTTATTGTATATGTTATTATTTCTGTCTATAAACTTTGTCAAAGTTTACAAAGTTTGACTTTGAGCAAAGCTAAAATGCGGAGTAAATAAAAACAGAGGGAGTACGCAGGGACTAGTATATACTCCCTCCGTTCCTAAATATTTGTCTTTCTAGAGATTTCAACAAGTGACTACATACGGAGCAAAATGAGTGAATCTATACTCTAAAATATGTCTATATACATCCGTATGTGGTAGTCCATTTGAAATCTCTAAAAAGACAAATATTTAGGAACGGAGGGAGTAGTTACTACTGCCGGAACATGGTTAGTTGGACCCCTAAATGCGGGTACAGGCCGGGTACACCTCAATTATTCCTTCAAACAGTCGGACACCTACATTAGCACATCATCCGGCTACTTAATCAAGTGTTACGCTTCACTAGTTGAAAAGGAAAAGGGTGGTACCGTACCCAAAACCACCACACTTGGGGCTAGGGTAACAACTTGGTACTGTACCACATTTGAACCAGGGCACAAAAACCACATGTTCTGTGCCTAATGCGTAACGCGTAGCACTGACGCTCGAATTTGGCCAGGAAAACAGGGAAACCGACATGTGGGGCACACCTGTCGGGAAGACGTGGCACATACTAGTCCAATGGAGGAGCTGGCCCACGACCTCCTAGCCACCAGCAACCGTTCATGTGGGTCGTGGGGGCCAGCAACATGGCGTAGCTACCGCACCGCCTCTGGACATGGCGACTGCGGTGAGCGATACGCTCATCGTCGCTGGACACACTCGGCTTCAGGGTGCCGAGGGTGGCGTTAGCGCTGTGGCACGACCAGCAGATCAACACCCGGCTCGTCGAGGATGCACGTGGCGCCGAAGTGCGCGCGCGCCGCGACGCGTCCGCGGAGTGTTCTAGCACGGCCAATTGCATCCCCAGGACCTGAGACCATGCCGGGTTGTCTTGCTTTTTCAATGACATGTGGGGATCGCATGTGAGCAATGGGCATCTCCAACGTTGCCACGACCACAGCTGACTACCCTGGCACACCAAAAACCCTTGTCCCTCGTGCTGTCGCTCGGTGCGTTCCTAGCCGGCGCCAGCTGCCCGCATTCATGCCGTCCGCCCGTATGCCATCATTAAGAGGCTCGGTGTGACGCCCCGGCTTAATCATGCACTAATCATACACGCAAATGCACACGATCAAGCCTAAGGACTCACTTGAAAATATCACAACCCAACTCTAGACACAAATTAAATTAATACAAGCTTTATGTTACAAGCCAGGGGCCTCGAGGGCTCGAATACATAACCTCGCTTACAAGCGTCAGCGGAAGCATCAGATATTTGAGTACAGATATAAAAGATATAACAGATAAGCCTTTAAAATGGGGGGGGGGTAAAAGAAAACACTACGATCGAAAAGGCGCAGGCCTCCTACCTGGGACCCTCCGATCCTACTCCTGGTCGTCGGCCAGCCCGTAGTAGTAACCACCCTCGGGGTAGTAGTAGTGATCATCGGCGGGGGCAGCTGTCTCCTGGGCTCCGTCATCTAGTTGCATCCAATGGATATGTGGAAAAAGAGGAAGCAAAGCAACCGCGAGTACTCATCTGAAGTACTCAGCAAGCAAGGATCTACACTACATATGCAACATTATCAAAGAAAGGCTGTATATGTGGGCTGGGCTGCAGAAATGCCAGAATAGAGAGCAGGCCTAGTCCTATCGAAGACTAGCATCTTCAGCGGTCTTGCAGCATTAGAAGAGTGTAGATTAGCACAGTAGAAAGTAGTAGTAGTGATAAGTCTCAACCTCACCCAGAGATTCTTTCTCGACTCCCTACGAGAAAGCAATCCCAGAGCCATACTATCCATTTCTCATCTCAAGTATCCAGTTCTAGTTGTATCGATCGGGATACAACTCTGAGTGTCCGTTACCGAGGATCCAGCTATGCATAGATTAGTTCTTCCCTGCGGGGGTGCACCAACTTACCCACCACGCACGCTTAACTCCGGCCGGACACACTTTTCTGGGTCATGCCCGGCCTCGGCCAAACGACACACCGCAGCCCTACCTAAAGCTCAGCAGAGAGGTCCCCGTCGGTCTACATCCTAAGCACTCAGGGGTCTTGGGCCATCGCCCTCTGCACTCTGGGTTGTTGTGCGACGAGCCGGGACGAGCACCACCTCATCATGGATGGCACTGGCCCGACAGGCCCACCATGTTGAACTGGACGTCTGACAGAGCTTTCAGCTGATGCCACGATGCAGAGTGCCCATAACTATTCCCACGTGATGGTTAGTGCTATCAGGCCAGAGGCCTACTCAGATCAAATATCCAAATCGTTAGTATTTTGGTAGTGCGGTAACGAGCAGAGACTCACGATCGCTGTGACCCCATTGCCCCGTCTCGAAGACTTGCGGCAAGGGCTAAGAATGCCCGGCCACGTCTTGTAATTATATCTCGGGCACCCTCCAGGTCAACCCGTCTCCACAACACTCGTGGGTACCCCTCAGGGTCGACCTGCCTTTCCAAGTAACAGTTGTAAAGTCCAAGTGTCCGTGTGTCCATACATCAGGGAATCCGAGGTATCACCCTCGTTGGATTCATACTCGATGTATCCGTCAAGGTGAACTTAGGAGGATCACCCTCAAGGTTCACACTTGATGTGTTGCACGACAGCGTCGTTATCGGGTGTGATGAAGGAGGAATCACCCTCGATGACCACGACCAAATAGCTTCTCTACAGAGTTAACATCAGAAGTGCTAAGCGAGGTATCTCCCTCGGCACTCGATAGTAACGCTGCAGTGCCGTACAACTAGGGGGTGATGTGCGATGCTGGGGCCTGGTCGTCGAGTCTTCCGATGATCCAGCAGGGCAATTGGGACAAGTGGGTCACGGGGGTCTCTATCCAGCCTATAATAAGCAGTTTAATATAAGCAGGTAAGGTATCAAATAGCAAGTTACAATAAACAGGCTATGCATCAGAATAGGTAAAGCAGCAGCAGCAGCAATTCTAATGCAAGCACAAGAAAGAAGAGAATAGGCGTTATCGGCATGTTTAAAGGGGGGGTGCTTGCCTGGTTGCTCGGCGGCAAAGGCAGGGTCGTCAATGGTGTAGTCGGTCTCCGGAGCTGCGTCAGTCTCGGGAACTGCGTCGGTACTGGGATCTACCGAGAGAGAAGAGGGAGAGGAAACAGATAAATACACAGCAAACATATGCAACACAGAGCATGCTATGCTAACGTGCAGTGCAGGGTTGCCTAAAAGCATGTTTAAGTCATTTTAGTTATTTTAGGATTAAAGTTAGAATTATTAACCGGTGTATATGCACTATTCATCTACCAGAAACAGGCTAAAAGTTGTGGGTTCACCTCCGTAGAGGGTCCCGACACAGAAATAGATAGCACTGTTGGATTCGTCTCGTCGTTCTGAGCAACTTTCATGTATAAAACTTTTTCATCCGAGTTACGGATAATTTTCTAAAGTTTTATAGATTTTCTGAATTTCTGGAAAAGTTTAATTTAAAAGATAAATATGGCAGAAAACTTTTAGTACCCACTAGTTGGCTAGACTAGGTGTATGACATCCGGGACCCAGGGGTCTAGTCAGCATCAATTGACCCAGTCAACGCTTGACTAGTCAACAGGGGGGTGTGGGACCCAAATGTCATTGACTTTGATTTTTTTAGGAGTGTATTAACCTGGTTAATTAACTAAGGGGGGTCCACATGGCATGCTCTAATCAGGGGGTTAGTGCAAAGGGGGATTAGCCTCCCAGCCTAAACGTGGCTGGCCCATGGGGCAGTGGCCCAAGACCACACAGACGCAGCAATAGCACGGCCATGGCCGTGCAGACGCCGGCGGCCACGGCATGGCCGGCCGGACGAGCGGGAGGGCCGGCGACCGGAGGCGATGCGGAAGGGCGAGGTGGGACAGGCGGCAGAGGCAGGCGGAGGCGGGGCGCGGGCTGCAGCAGCAGGCCGAGCACGGTGGCGCTCGGCGGCGGGAGCGAGTAGCAGGCATGCGCAGCGGCGACAGGAGGGCGAGCGAGGCAGGGCGCGGCCCGGCGGGGCAGTAGCAGAGGAGCAGCAGCGAGTGGCGCGGGCGAGGCCGGCGTGAGGCGGTGGAGCAGCGGCAGCAGCAAGCCGTGCGGCCAGATGCAGCGGGGAGATGGTTGTCGGCGCAGGCGTGCGGGCGCGACCACGCGAGCCGGGGACATGCGGGCGTGCGCGGGATGAGCAGAGGGCGAGGCAAGGACTCGCGGGCGTAACCAGAGGGTGCGGCGAGCGGAGCTAAGCCTCGACAATGGCGGCGGTGACACGAACAGCTAGCTACAAATGCAGGATCGAGCTGCGAGCATAGGGGAAGCGTCGAGGAGCTCACCGCGGAGCACAAGATGGCTCGGTGAGCGGCTCAGGAGCAGAAGAGGCAGTGGATTCGGTGAGGAACTCCGACGACCGAAGCGGGAAGAAGCGATCGATCCCGAAGCTTGACGGCGCCCTGGCTCGATCTGGTGGCTGTAGTCGAAGTAGACGAGGCCGACGCATCTCCTGGCAAAGTTTCAGCCGGCGGGGACGACAGTGGCCATGGCGATGACGGTTATGCGGTGTCGGCTTCGTTTGGCTGCGAGTTCTAGATCGAACGGGGAAAGGGGAGATAGAATTAGGAGCTAGGGTTTTGGCCGAGAGGTGCGGTTGTGTTTTGTAGGGCACTGGGGTGTGCTGGATGACTGCCACGCAGTGCTGGGGCGGCCATGGCCGAGGGGATGAGCGCCACGATCCCCCTGCCTCCCTGTAGCAGAGGAAGGGGACGAGGGGGTGGGCTGGGCCCCTTTTTTTTCTAGACGGGCCAAGTGGCCCCGCGGGTTTCTCTTCTGTTCTTGTTTAATTTTTCTCTTTTATTATTTTCTTTTCACTGTTTTATTTAATTATTAGTAGATTTTAGTTTTATACGAATATGAGACCAACACCTAAATTAGTGTTTTAAGCTAGTCCTCTGCCACAAAAAGTTTTACTCACAAATAAAATAGTTTGATATTTTATAAATTAGAAAAGGCATTTAGTTAATTATTTAAGCCACTGTTTTATTTATTTTAGTGCTTTTAATTATTTTACAAAAATGTGGCTTCACCACCATAATTAGTTATGGATTATTTGCCACACTTTAAACATTTTAGTATTCCAGTTTGACAACTTTGAATTTTGGACTTTAAATTGAATTTGAATTTGAATTATGCCTTGGATCAAACGAGGATTAGCAACAGTAATATGATGACATGGCACCATTAAATTGGGATTACTGTAGCTTAATTATCTGGGCGTTACACTCGGTGCCCGAGGAACCAACTCCGGCGACTTAATGACGCACCCGGACGCTTGGCCTCACCGGAATGCGCTACTTAAAGCGGCAACGCCCAGCTAAACTCCACACCATACCGCATCCTCCTGCTACCTGGCACCACATCCACCATGACCGCGAGCGCGAACGCTCTGCGGGAAAGCTTGTCTTTGGGGATGAAGCTCATGGTCGCCGCCCTCGCTCAAGTCACCGCTCGCAACACAATAGCGGCGTAGCCGGACGCGGACGTGACCGCACAAGCGGTGTCCACGCTGGCGGTCGATAACGGGAGCACCATCAGCCACGCGTCCTACTTCACCGGATACCGCACCTTCACTTCATGCGTCTTGAACCCCGCCCCCGTACATGGAGATGGCAGATGGAGGATGTCGGTCGCCGCCGTAGAAAAGGTTTAGGGTCGGGTTTCTTTTATTTTTCTGTCCGATAAAAGTTCGAAATGTAATGAAAATCTGCCGTGTTTGCATGAATCACGTCCGGTGTATATGAACTTTCACAATAATAGTAAGATATATTGTAGGAGTATGAAAATATATGGAATGATGATTCGTTTTTGTGTGTATAAACTTAGAAGGTTTGACCCGAGACAAAGCTAACATGCGAAGTAAATAAACACATATGGTCTACATACACAATTTATCTTAGGCACTCCAATAGTACGTCCACTACACATTCACGCATTTCACATCTTTCTACATCTACGGGAACCTACGAAAGGGTTAACGTAAATTGCCTCTCTCTCCCCCTGATTTTCATGGTGGTGGGCCCCTCCCTCCCCCCAATCTCTAATCAACAGCCCACATTTTTCACATTATGTTAATTACGTAACTGGGATTACGTAGGTGTAGCATTACTCGTCCTAAAAGAACCAACTAAGCCAACCTCCCAGCATATCGCGCGGGAAAAGACCTGGCCGCGCCATTTTAGTCGGGATTACCAGATTACTAGTAGTAGTATCGATGGATCGCGCGAAGCACTGATGACCCACAAGTATATGGGATCAATTGTAGCCTTTTCGATAAGTAAGAGTGTCAAACCCAACGAGGAGCAGAAGGAAAAGACAAATAGTTTTCAGCAAGGTAATGTCTGCAAGTACTGAAATTGTAAGTAGCAGAGTAGTTTGATAGCAAGATAATTTGTAACGAGCAAGTAACGGTAGTAGTAATAAAAGTGCAGCAAGGTAGCCCAATCCTTTTGAGGCAAAGGACAGGCCAAAACGGTCTCTTATAATAAGCAAATCGTTCTTGAGAGTACACGGGAATTTCATCTAGTCACTTTGATCATGTTGGTTCGATTCGTGTTCGCTACTTTGATAATTTGATATGTGGGTGGACCGGTGCTTAGGTGCTGTTCTTACTTGAACAAACCTCCTACTTATGATTAACCCCCTCGCAAGCATCCGCAACTACGAGAAAAGTATTAAGAATAAATTCTAACCATAGCATTAAACTTTTGTATCCAATCGATCCCTTACGGAATAGCGCATAAACTAGGGTTTAAGCTTCTGTCACTCTCGCAACCCATCATCTAATAACTACTCCACAATGCATTCCCTTAGGCCCAAATATGGTGAAGTGTCATGTAGTCGACGTTCACATGACACCACTAAGGGAATCACAACACACACACTATCAAAATATCGAACACATATCAAGTTCACATGATTACTTGCAACATGATTTCTCCCATGACCTCAAGAACAAAAGTAACTACTCACAAATGATAATCATGCTCAAGATCAGAGGGGTATTAAATAGCATATTGGATCTGAACATATAATCTTCCACCAAATAAGCCATATAGTAATCAACTACAAGATGTAATCAACACTACTAGTCACCCACAAGCACCAATCTATAGTTCCGGTACAAAGATTGAACACAAGAGATGAACTAGGGTTTGAGAGGAGATGGTGCTGTTGAAGATGTTGATGGAGATTGCCCTCCCCAAGATGGGAGAGTTGTTGGTGATGATGATGATGATGCTTTCCCCCTCCGGGAGGGAAGTTCCCCCGGCGGAATCGCTCCGCCGGAGGGCAAAAGTGCTCTTGCCCAAGTTCTGCCTCGAGACGGCGGCACTCCGTCCCGAAAGTCCTCTCTTTATTTTTTCTAGGTCAAAATGACTTATATACCAGAAGATGGGCACCGGAGGTGGGCCGAGGGGAGCACAACCCACCAGGGCGCGCCTGGGCTCCCTGGCACGCCCAGGTGGGTTGTGCCCACCTGGTGGGCCCCCTCTAGTACTTATTGGCTCCAATATTCCTCATTTATTCCATAAAAAATCTCTGTAAAGTTTCAGCTCATTTGGAGTTGTGCAGAATAGGTAGCCTGATGTAGCTTTTTCAGGTCTAGATTTCTAGCTGCCGGAATTCTCCCTCTTTGTGTATACCTTGCATATTATGAGAGAAAAGGCATTAGAATTACTCCAAAAAGCATTATTATGCATAAAAACATCATAAATAACAGTAGGAAAACATGATGCAAAATGGACGTATCAACTCCCCCAAGCTTAGACCTCGCTTGTCCTCAAGCGAAAACCGAAATCGAAAAACATGTCCACATGCTTAGAGAGAGAGGTGTCGATAAAAACAAAATACGGACATAGAAGCATCATGTGCATTATTGTAACAACAACAAACTTTAACATAAAACTTTTATCATAGACTTCTCATGAATAAGTAACAATTCATCACACTATCGAAGTATAAAGCATAAACTCTATTAGAAACCAACAAACTATGTTCTCAGTCAACTTTGCAACTACAATTCATCATCTTTTTAGGAAGGGTCACGTATCAGAGCCTTTAGGCAAGTCCACATACTCAACCATCATATAGTCTTCTATGATTGCTAACACTCACCGCATACACATAAGCAAAATGTTTCAACCGAACACATAGAAAGATAGGGGCTTTCTAGTTTCGCCTCCCAACGTATTCACCTTGAGGGTGATGTCAACAATAATAACTCATGCTACCCATATTCAACTGGACATATGTGCCTAGATCTTTCCTCACCACATGATGCTTGCCAAAGGAGAAAAATAAAAGGAAAAGAGAGAAGAACTTTGACTCTTGCATAAAAATAATTACATAAAAGTAAAAGATAGGCCCTTCGCAGAGGGAAGCAGAGGTTTCCATGCCCTTATTTGTTTGTATGCTCAACCCCTTAGTGCAAGAGAACGTCATGTTATATTGCCCCTTGTGATGGCGACCTTTATTATGCAGTCTGTCGCTTTTATTTCTTCACCATCACAAGTTTGTACAACGCTCAATTTCCTCTTACACTAAATGATCTTACACTTTTAGAAGCAATTTTTATTGCCTTATTGCACCGATGACAACTTACTTGAAGGATCTTACTCAATCCATAGGTAGGTATGGTGGACTCTTGGAAATAAGATTTGGGTTTAAGGGTTTTTGGATGCACAAGTAGTATCTCTACTTAGTGCGGAATTTTTGGCTAGCAAAGATGGGGGGCAAGCACCACATGTTGAAGGATCTATGACAATATAACTTCTATGTGAATATGAACAAACATAAATCATTACGTTGTCTTCCTTGTCCAACGTCAACAATTTTGGCATATAATATTTTGATGGGGGCTCAGAATCACAAAAGATTTCTATGATAGTGTATTTATATGTGAATCTTCTCTTCCCTTATTAATTCTATCATGAGTTGCATCATTGACTAATGCTATGTTTGTCAATCTCTAATAAAATTTTCTACTTATACTTTTTCTTATGTGGTGTTATCACCTACCATAGGATTAGCATATGATCTTTTCATTTATTTCTTTCTTTTTATTGCAACAAGAAAGTAAAGAAAGTAAAAAACTCAAACTAAACTTTATTTTATATCTCGCACACGATTACAAGGATAGATCACTAAGCAAGCTCTCAAAAAGAAAGGATTGAACTAAACTTTTATTCATCTAAAGCAAAAGATCGAACTAAGAAAAGTAAAGGCAAAAGGTAGTGCAGGTGATACATACCGGGGCACCTCCCCCAAGCTTGGCGGAAGCCAAGGGGAGTGCCCATACCCGATACTCAATTTTCTTTTGGTGGTGAAGAAGGAGGTGGTGGTGATGATGAAGTAGAAGCGATCTTGTCCTCGAGTTTCCATGGCAGGGGCTCACCATTATAAGAGGAGGTGTGAGTCTCACGGGTCCTGCAACTGGCAGCCAAACTCATACCTTTAAACCTTGCCTCATATTCAAAGACTTGGTTTTGGAGGTCGTAGATCTGGCTCTGGAGGAAGTTGATTTGCTCGTTGAAGGAGAAGACAATGTCCTTCATGGACTTTCCCTCCACCTTGAGATCACGGGTGTAGTCCGCGATCATGAGGAGATTGGCATTGAGTCCACGTTCCACCATCCCATTGCACCAGAAAATGTCCTACTCCACAGCTTCAAGCCTAGCCTCCACGGATCCAGTCCCCTTGGGGCCTTGCACATCTCAGA
Organism: Thinopyrum elongatum; assembly: GCA_011799875.1. NCBI lineage: Eukaryota > Viridiplantae > Streptophyta > Magnoliopsida > Poales > Poaceae > Thinopyrum > Thinopyrum elongatum. The sequence goes on from CM022299.1 coordinate 524,286,785, forward strand.
TGTGGAGCACCCCCTCACGCATCTGGATAGCTTGAGGGTGCTGCATCACCTCCCGCAGATATGGGTTGATGACGTTCTTGAAGAACTTGTCCTTGGAGGAGCTTGAAGCGGCCATGGTGGATTAGATCTATCAGAAAACAGCAAGGAAAAGAAAACAGGAGATTTCTCCGCGATACGGAGGTCAATAGGTTCGGGGGGTATATAAAGATTTTTTATCTTGGAAAACAAGCAAACAGAAGAAAAACGGAGTCCGGAAGGTACCCGAGGTGGGCACAACCCACCTGGGTGCGCCTGGCGCACCCTAGTGTCTTGTGCCCACCAGGGGTGCCTTCCTGGTTGCTTCTTATTTTCCTAATTTTCTAAATATTCCAAAACTGACAAAAAATATTTTTGCGGATTTTTCGGAGTCCGTTTACTTACCGTATCACGTACCTCCTCTTTTTCACGATTCTGGAGTGTTCCGGAAGGACTCTTTTATGTGTTCTTCCGGTGTCATAGTTTGGATAATATTACTTTCAATATTAATGGGCGTACCTGAGATATAATGTTTTATTCATTGCCCATTAACAACCTTCGGGTTAGTGCCTTCGGCATTGTTTATTTTGATAGCTCTTGACCGATAAACCTCCTCGATAACATAGGGTCCTTCCCATTTGGAGAGGAGATTTCCTGCAAAGAATCTGAAATGAGAGTTGTACAAAAGAACATATTCTCCAACTTTGAACTCACGCTTTTGGATTCTTTTATCATGCCATCTTTTATCCTTTTCTTTAAATAACTTGGCATTTTCATAAGCTTGGGTTCTCCATTCATCTAATGAGCTAATATCAAATAACCGCTTTTCACCGGCAAGTTTAAAATCATAGTTGAGTTATTTAATTGCCCAATATGCTTTATGTTCTAACTCAAGAGGCAAATGACAAGCTTTCCCATAAACCATTTTATAAGGAGACATACCCATAGGATTTTTATATGCTGTTCTATAAGCCCAAAGTGCATCATCTAATTTCTTAGACCAATTCTTTCGGGACCTATTGACAGTCTTTTGCAAAATTAATTTTATTTCTCTATTGCTCAGTTCAACTTGACCACTAGACTGAAGATGATAGGGTGATGCAATTCTATGGTTAACATCATACTTGGCAAGCATTTTACGGAAAGCGCCATGAATAAAGTGTGAACCACCATTAGTCATCAGGTATCTAGGTACTCCAAACCTTGGGAAAATAACTTCCTTGAGCATTTTAATAGAGGTGTTGTGATCAGCACTACTAGTTGGAATAGCTTCTACCCACTTAGTAACATAATCAACAGCAACCAAAATATGTGTATACCCATTAGAGGAAGGAAAAGGTCCCATGTAATCAAAACCCCAAACATCAAATGGTTCAACAGCAAGTGAATAATTCATAGGCATTTGTTGACGCTTACCGATATTACCTATTCTTTGGCATTCATCACAAGATGAGACAAACTTACGAGCATCCTTGAAGAGAGTAGGCCAATAAAATCCAAATTGCAATACCTTGTGAGAAGTTCTGTCTCCCGCATGATGTCCTCCATAAGCTTCGGAGTGACATTTCCGTAGGATTTGTCCCTGTTCATGCTCAGGTACACAACGTCTAATAATACCATCTACTCCTTCTTTATAAAGATGTGGGTCATCCCAGAAGTAATGTCTTAAATCATAAAAGAATTTTTTCTTTTGTTGGTAGGTAAAGCTAGGTGGTAAATATTTAGCAACAATGTAATTAGCATAATCAGCATACCAAGGAGTGTTATTAGAAACATTTTTTGCAGCTAACTGCTCATCAGGAAAACTATCATCAATAGGTAGAGGGTCATCAATGACATTTTCAAGCCTAGACAAGTTATCAGCTACGGGATTCTCTGCTCCTTTTCTATCAGTAATATGCAAATCGAAATCTTGTAGCAAGAGGACCCACCTAATGAGTCTAGGTTTAGCATCTTTCTTTTCCATAAGATATTTTATAGCAGCATGATCGGTGTGAACAGTCACTTTAGAATCAACAATGTAGGATCTAAATTTATCACAAGCAAACACAACTGCTAAGAATTCTTTTTCAGTAGTAGCATAATTTCTTTGGGCACTGTCTAGAGTTTTACTAGCATAATGGATAACATTTAGTTTCTTATCAACTCTTTGTCCTAGAACAGCACCAACAGCATAATCACTAGCATCACACATAATTTCAAAAGACAAGTTCCAATCAGGTGGTTGAACAATAGGTGCAGTAATTAAGGCTTTCTTGAGTGTTTTGAAGGCTTCTAAACAATCATCATCAAAAACGAAAGGAGTGTCCTTTTGCAAAATATTTGTAAGAGGCCTAGAAATTTTAGAAGAGTCTTTGATAAATCTCCTATAGAAACCAGCATGACCAAGCAAACTACGAATACCTTTGATATCTTTAGGACATGGCATTTTCTCAATTGCATCAACCTTAGCTTTGTCCACCTCAATACCTCTTTCAGAAATTTTATGGCCCAAAACAATACCTTCATTAAGCATAAAGTGGCACTTCTCCCAATTCAAGACAAGATTTGTTTGCTCACATCTCTACAAAATCGATCAATATTGCTTAAACAATCATCAAAAGACTTCCCATAAACAGAGAAGTCATCCATGAAAACCTCAACAATCTTTTCACATAAGTCAGAGAATATAGCAGTCATACATCTTTGAAAGGTATCAGGTGCATTGCATAAACCAAAAGGCATACGTCTATAAGCATAAGTTCCAAAGGGACAAGTGAAAGTGGTCTTTTCTTGATCAGGTTGAGAAACAGGTATTTGTGAAAAACCAGAATATCCATCAAGGAAACAAAAATGTGTGTGCTTTGACAATCTTTCTAGCATTTGATCAATAAAAGGCAAAGGGTAATGATCTTTTCTAGTTGCTTTGTTTAATTTTCTAAAATCAATTACCATTCTATAGCATGTAACAATTCTTTGTGGGATGAGTTCATTTTTATCATTAGGAACAACAGTAATTCCTCCCTTCTTAGGGACACAATGAACAGGACTTGCCCACCTACTATCAGCTATAGGATAGATTATACCTGCTTCCAGAAGTTTTAATATTTCCGTCCTTACCACTTCTTTCATCTTCGGATTTAACCAGCTTTGGTGATCAACAATGGGTTTAGCATCAGGTTCCATATTAATTTTGTGCTGACATAGAGTGGGACTAATGCCCTTATGATCATCAAGAGTATATCCAATAGCAGCTCAGTGCTTCCTTAGAACTTTCAATAGTCTTTCTTCTTCATGTTCTGAAAGGTTAGCACTAATAATAACAAGATATATCTTTTTCTCATCAAGATAAGCATATTTCGAAGTGTCTGGCAATTGTTTTAATTCAAACACAGGATCACCTTTGGGTGGAGGAGGACCTCCTAGAGTTTCAATAGGCAAATTGTGTTTAAGCAGGGGACGTTGTTCAAAGAAAATATCATCTATTTCATTTCTTTCATGCATATGTAAATCATTTTCATGGTCTAGCAGATATTGTTCTAAAGGATCAGTAGGAGGCACAGCAATAGAAGCAAGACCAATTATTTCATCCTTACTAGGCAATTCTTTTTTATGAGGTTTTCTACTAAACTTGGAAAAGTTAAACTCATGAGACTTGTCACCACAGCTGACACCGATAATTTGTAACGAGCAAGTAACGGTAGTAGTAATAAAAGTGCAGCAAGGCAGCCCAATCCTTTTGAGGCAAAGGACAGGCCAAAACGGTCTCTTATAATAAGCAAAGCGTTCTTGAGGGTACACGAGAATTTCATCTAGTCACTTTCATCATGTTGGTTCGATTCGTGTTCGCTACTTTGATAATTTGATATGTGGGTGGACCAGTGCTTAGGTGCTATTCTTACTTGAACAAACCTCCTACTTATGATTAACCCCCTCGCAAGCATCCGCAACTAGGAGAAAAGTATTAAGAATAAATTCTAACCATAGCATTAAACTTTTGGATCCAATCGGTCCCTTACGGAATAGCGCATAAACTAGGGTTTAAGCTTCTGTCACTCTCGCAACCCATCATCTAATAACTACTCCACAATGCATTCCCTTAGGCCCACATATGGTGAAGTGTCATGTAGTCGACGTTCACATGACACCACTAAGGGAATCACAACACACACACTATCAAAATATCGAACACATATCAAGTTCACATGATTACTTGCAACATGATTTCTCCCGTGACCTCAAGAACAAAAGTAACTACTCACAAATGATAATCATGCTCAAGATCAGAGGGGTATTAAATAGCATATTGGATCTGAACATATAATCTCTGACACGTGGGACCGCACTTGGAGAAACCAACCATGCGCCAAACTCCCCCTCCCAGCGCGCAAAAATCCCCCCCAAATCCCAAATTCAACTGCCATTCGGCCAACTAGCCAATAGTATTCCCCAAACCCCCTCCCCCCCCGGCCCCCTCCACTCCATTCGCTCCACCAAAGCCGCCCTCCCCGCCGCGCCGATATGTCGGCGCCGCGGTTCGTCGAGGGGACGCATGGCGATCCTCTCACTCCCATAGTACACTCTCATAGACTGCCGTCCTCTAGCCGCACCGCCACCGCTGGCGACGTTCTTGTGGAGACGCACGGCGGTCAGCTTCTCCCATGGTACGCGTATTCTAGACTGAGGCCCCGTGCATGTCGGAGTAGCGCTGAATGTTAGCTGATAGACGTTGTTAATCTCACTGTTTGCCGAAATAGTTTACAGTCAATATGCTCTGCTTGAGAAGTTTCCTTGCCCTGTTCTGCACTCAATCTACTTAGCTGAGATGGCATGCCACGCCCGATTAGTTGCTAAAATATCCTGCCATATATTTATTGTGACGTAGATTGCCATGGTCTAGTAGCCAATCTGTTAGGTGAAATAGCTCTACACCGTTTTATACTCGATCTTTGTTGCTGAGATGGCCTTCGATGGCTGTGTGCTCGGCCTCATTGACTGCTGAAATAGCCTGCCATAATTTAGCACTCAAATCTGTTTGCTGAATTAGCTTCACATATATTTCGTTACTCAGATCTGCTTGTCCAAATATCTTGCCATAGCTTCAGACATCGACCTAGGTATTTTTTCTAGACTTCATAAAAAAGCATATATGTTTTTCCTGTAATATCTAGTAGAAGAACTAATTTGTATGTCTAATAGATGGACATGACTTGGATAACTTCTGCTCGAAGATTCTCCGCTGCATATGTTGAGGGGGTTGAAAACTTCATGAACTTTATCAGAGCTAAGTATGGTGGTCCGAAATTAGATGTGCTCTGCCCGTGTAGTAGTTGTATAAATTCAGTTACAAGACCCCAGTCAACTGTGCAAAATCATCTACACTTGTATGGGATGTCGGTCACATATACTAGGTGGGTTCATCATGGTGAAGCTATGAACGTCAATGTTACTGACTATGTGGAAGCAGCAGATCACCATCTTGATCTGCCTGATGCTCAAGTGGAAGAGGAGGAGGAGGTGGTGGTGGCGGAGCCAGTGAGTTTGACCAACATTGAAACAATGCTACGAAATGCTCGCGCATTTCATGAACTTTCACCTGCAGAAGAAAAATGGTGGGCCCGCATGTTGGAACAATGCAACGTGGCTGTCACCCCGGGAAATAAGCTATCAGTATTCTCAGCTATGGTCACCTTTCTTCAGGTGAAGACATCTGAGCAGATGACCAACAAATCATTCGATGTGATGTGAGCTTCTTTCCACAAATCTTTCCCAGATGCGTCTGAGCTGCCACACACCTACAGTAAAATGAAGAATTTCCTTCGTGCAGTTGGAATTGGATATGATATGATCCATGTTTGTAAGAATAATTGTGTTCTGTTCCGGAAGGATTATCCCAAATTAAGTGAATGCCCAAAATGCAAATCATCAAGATGGAAAGATGGCGATGCTATGAAGAGGATTTCTCATAATGTTCTGAGACATTTTCCAATTATACCAATATTGCAGAGGTTGTTTCATGATGCTGAAACAAGAGAGGATGTACTGTGGCATTCTAGGAACCAGGAGTACAGAGATCAGAATGTAATGAGCCATCCATCTCATGGTAGTGACTGGAAAAGCTTCAATCAGAAACACAAAAAGTTTGCTGCTGACCCGAGAAACATTAGACTTCGCTTAGCTACAAATGGATTTAACCCATTTGGCCACCAGAGCGCCACATATAGCATGTGGCCAGTGCTTGTTATCCCTTACAACATGCCTCCAAATGTCTGCACCAAACAATCAAACTACATGATGGCCTTGATCATCCTAGGTCCTAAAAGGCCTGGAAAGGATTTTGATTTATTCATGGAGCCTCTTGTGGAGGAACTTCAATAGCTATGGATGGGTGTTCTCATTCGAGACCTATATAGCAGCCCACCAGCTGATTTCTTTCTGTGTGCTGTTATAATTTGGTGCATCCATGATTATCCGGCTTTGGGCACTATGTCAGGGCGAACGACACATGGTTACAATGCATGTGTTCGCTGTGAGAAGAATCCGCTGTCATACGCAATACTTAGCAAGATCTGTTACATTGGACACCGTCGTTTCCTTGCCAAGGACAAGTCGTGTCCTACAAAATACCGAAGACATGTGTTCAATGCAAAGCATGAAAACCGTGATGTGCCAAAGAGGCTCACCGGCGATGAGTTGCAAGTGGAATTAGAGAAGGTCAGGCATATTACACCAGGAAACCATCCTGATAATGGTAGCAGGAAAAGGAAGCGTGGCAGGGCAGAAGAGAGATTGTTGTTTACCCGCAGGTCCACTTTGTGGGACTTGGAGTATTGGAAAGATTTGGATCTGCAGCATAATCTTGATGTGATGTACATCGAGAAAAATATATGTGACAGCATTATCGGCACACTTCTTAATATTGAAGGCAAGACGAAAGATACCTTAAAATCTAGGATTGATTTGACACACCTGGGTATCAGAAAGGATTTGCAGGTGGAAGATGAAGGTAAACCACGGGATATGGCACCAGCTGTGTACGTCTTGGACAAGGTAAAAAGAAAAGAATTCTACAAGGTCCTGTCACATGCGAGATTCCCACATGGATTTGCTTCCAACCCTGAAAGGAGAGTCAGTGCAGATGGAAACAAGGTACAAGGGTTGAAATCTCATGATTGCCACATCCTACTTCAAAGGGTTTTACCTGTTATCCTTAGAGGATTGGGCCACCCTGACTTATACAGAGCAGTTGTAGAGTTGGGACAATTCTTCAGAGAACTCTGTAGTAGAAATATCAGGATAGATGCTTTGGAGCATCTTAGAAACAAGATACCAACTATCCTATGCGACCTTGAGAAGATATATCCTCCAGCCTTCTTTGATGTGATGGTGCATTTGGCTGTTCATCTACCTGATGAGGCACTACTTAGAGGTCCAGTACAGTATGGCTGGATGTACCCTATTGAAAGGCGGCTAGGCACTTTCAAGGGCTATGTTAGGAACAGAGCTAGACCTGAGGGTTCCATTGCAGAGGCCTACATTGCTACAGAAGCGTTGACATTCTGCTCAAAATACATTGAAACAGCTGATGAGCTTACAAAGAGGTGGGTGAAGACAATCCCGAGCTCAATGTTTTTGATTGTTCTGTTCGAGTTACAGGGAAGAGTCGACAAGACGACAAACCTAAAGATTTGGACAAAATGGTTTGGTATGTGTTGAATAACTGTCCTGAGATTCTACCTTATATCGAGTAAGTGCTAAGTACTGCAGCTTATACATCATAATCTACTAAACTTGCAGCACATTCTTATATATTTAGATGTTTGACGCGATCACTATGTTGTGCAGCATCTACAAAAAGGAGTTACTGCCGCAAAGTCCAAGAAACATTGACAAACTGGTTATGGCAGGATTTGCGAAATGGTTCAAGAGGCATGTAAGCTTTTGAATTCCACTGTCAGTTTTTTTTTAATATATTGAGTACATAAGATGATCAGCTTGTCTATTTTCTAACCATAGGTTAAGAAGATGCGGGGGGTTGGGCAGGCAGTTAATGATGCCCTTTACGCACTAGCAATGGGTCCTGATACTTGGGTAGGACATTATGAATCTTGCATTGTTGGAGATGTGCACTACAACACCCTTGCACGCAACGAAGGCAGGAAGACACAAAACAGTGCCATCATGAGCACGAATAAGTACGGCGAAGAGACAACTGAAATGTATGCTAACATAATAGACATTGTTCAGTTGCAGTATATCTCCAGTTTCAAGGTTCATCGGTGTGTGGTTCTGTTGTGCTGTCGTTGGTATAACCTGTTTTCCAGGATCACAAAACCCAGAGCTGATGATTATTTTAAATCCATCAATGTCAAGGCGGCGTACCAGATCTACGAGCCTTTTATTTTGGCAAATCAAGCAACACAGATATTTTTCTTGGAAGACACATTTGCACGTAGCGATGACTGGAGAGTATTGCAAAGGTTTGAGCAGAGGAATTCATTTAATGAAGTTGCACAACAAGATGATGCTTACACTGCTCCTGATGTAGAAGATTCCACAGATGTTCCTAATATCTTTGAGAACCATCACGTCAATGACGCTGGCGAAAAGATTTCCTGTCGGGCTATGGACATACGAGAGTTGATCAATAAGACGCCAATGTTCGAGGACATTGAGGATGAAGAAGAAGATGACACTGGGGGGAATTACGATTCAAGCTGATACACATGGCGAAGATGTTGACGCTGCTGCTGCGGATGATGATTAGATTGCTTTTGTCGTATTTGCCTGTCAGAAGATGTATTTTTATCTACTATGTGAAATTGTGTTTGCTATGACAACTGAAACCTGATGAAGTTGTTGTTTAGTATTTTGCTGTGAGAACATCACTTATTATGTATGTTGATTTGTGTTTGGTGATTGTATGACGACTAAAACATGATGACATTGTTGTTTAGTTGTACTCATATTTGGCTGTGAAACTTGTATTTGATGACATAGTTTGCTGTTGGACTGCAATTTGCTTGATGTCTTCGAATGGGAACAAAGCTGACCCGACAGGGCCTCTGCTAATTTATTTATTTATTAGCAAAAGGGCCTCTACTATTTATTTATTTTTGAGGAAAAGGGGATACCCCCCAATTTCCGTTAATAGAAATCTAGATGTTCACAACACTACGCCCAGCCTGCTAAACAGGTTTCATTCATTACTAGTTTCAGCAAAGTGCTCATGTCATAGCCATTGAATACATCACGAGTGCTACATACACTGCAAATAAAGAGACAATCATCCTACAGAGCACATCGATTTTGCCCATTATCTTCACAAGCTCTTTCATCTCCTCATTGCTGTTAAGGCCGTTCAGCAGTTGTTTCTTGGCCATGATCAGAGGAACTGCATCTTTAACCTTCTGCTCTCCATCTTCCTCTTCTGTCGTTCCTTCAGTTATTTGTCCAACACCCCAACCTGCTTGTATTGGGATTCCTTAGCTAACCAAATAATCAGCGTAGTTGCATTCCCCCACATCAGCAACTTCCCAGAAATACAAATCACACGAATCTTCCCTTTTTTGCACGAATCAAATTGGAAGATCATCAACCAAACTATTAAAAAAATCAGCAACTAAAAGCAGCGGAACAACACTTAAACATATTATTACCCCATGATTCGGGCATTTGTAGAAGACTCGGCCAGGGTAGAGGATTGTGGTTGAGACGCGACGGATGACTCTACGTGATTTGCAGCAGTGGCACCACACCAACGGCAGCGGGTTGCGATGAGCAACCGGCTGTGGTGCGTGTGCCGGCGGGGGTGTGATGAGACCCACAGGCAATGGTACGGGGGGCGACTTGGCGCATATCTGGTTGTTGCCTGCTGAAGAGCAGGTGGACGAGCAGTGGACATGGTTGCTGCGGCCAGAGCTTCTGATGCTAGGCAGAGTAAGTAGAGAAGAGGAGAAGCAAACATTGGATATGTCAGTTTCATTACTTGCAGAGTAGCATAGCACCATATATAGTCATAGTCTAGGTTTGGATTCGAACCAGCTATAGGAGCACGTCTCTCTTTTTTCTAAAACTCAGCAACATCTCTTTACTGGTACACTAGCTTGTTCTGTACGCCTTCTCAAGTCTTTGATTTTCTTTTCTTTTTTTTGCGAGGAAGGAAGGAGGAGAAAATTGAGGGTTCCTGGGACTCGAACCCAAGACCTCTCGGTTGAAAACCAAGAGTGCTAGTCACTTATGTGGCGAACATTCCCTGGGAGGAGGATGGCAAACGAACGCATTTTCCTTGCAGTTTTAGTTGCGACGCAAGATCAAACGGTCACAGTTTCGGGAATGTTATCTGGCGAACGAGCCAGTTTTTCTTTTCTTCCTATATATAAAAAAGTATGCTACTTGGTGTCGGCTTAGTCAACAAACCATTGTGCCAACCTTGACCGTTGGATTGACATTCAATGTCTATCGTGTTTCTTCAGTCTCTTCTTTCTCCAGCCGCCAAAACCAAACCAGCGCCGGCGGGACCGCCTGCTCCTGCCTCCCACGGCTGGCTGTGCTGCCACGCACACATCGTGGCCACATCGCACTCTAAAACTTTGCGCATCTTCCCCGGCTCCTGTTTGTTCCTGTCCGAGGCCTCACCATCGTCCTCCGCCTTGGTTCGCTCGCTGCGGCGCCGCCCTTCAGTGTTGTCAACATGGTCAACAACCGAGAGGAATAAGGAGATGACTGTACATGGTGAGGATGACAGTAGGGACACACCAGGATCATGGCAGTAGGCAAGCAAGTGCCTCCTTTATTACAAGAAAAAAAAGGGTTCCTCCTGATGGTTTCCTGACATCTGGGTTGCACGCCACTGTCAACGTAGTCAATAAGCGAGATAACTGCAAAAGGAGCGGCAGACACCCGGGACCCAGCAGCTCGCGCAGTATTTTTTTTTGTTTTCGGGACGGAGAAGGGTATCAACTGGGTTGTGCGGGAGCTGTGGCCCGTCTAGCCCAGGCTTTTATTTCATATGTTTACCACATGACCAGCCCAGTTTTTTTTCCTTTCTGAAAATGGCTAGCCCAGCTATTTTGTTTTTTGCAGAATAACCAACGTAGGCCTACTTGCTTTTCTACGCCCTGCTGGGCCGGAAATCTTTCAAGATGAGGAGGGATGCATTCGGGCTTGCCCAGAAAATGGGGTATAAGTAATAAGAAATGGGCTGTAAAATGAAAAAATACAGCAAACACACAATTAGTTCCAAAATACTTTTTTTCTTTTGGATTTTGATATTTTAAATTTCATTGTTTTTGTGCGGGTAAAATTTCATTGGATTTAAATTAAGGTATGTTGAGTTTTTAAATTAATTTGAATCTAGCTAGAAATTACGGGATGTATGCTGTTTGGGACAGATTTGGAGGCTGACTTGTGGGTCTACTAGGTTAACGTGTACGAAAGGCTTTGACAACTTAGTCCACAAACGATTCTAGCAGCAGTGACCGTTGGATGTTAATCCAACAGCCGTCTGCTTCTTCAATATCTGATCTTCTTGCTCCAGCCGCCCAAACCAGCGCCGGTGGGACTGCCTGCTCCCGCCTCCTGTGGCCGGCTGTGCTGCCACACAGGCCACACCGCCGCACCCTACTCCATCGCTGGCCAGGCCATTCCTCTACTCACCCACACCTCCTGTTATTTTTCGGCGACGGTAGCCGAACCAGTAAACCCTCATACTCCCCACCGCGTGGGCAACCACTGCCGAGTCTTCCCGGCTTCGGGTCGTTCCCTTCCTAGGCCTCGCCATCGTCCACCGCCCTGGTGCTCTCGGCGCGGCGTGGTCAACATGGTCAATGAACGACATCCATCGGAAGAGGACTGTACGTGGAGAGGCTGACAGCTGGGTTCACGGCCGCATGCAAGGAAGTGCCTCCTTATTACGCGCAAAATAATGATTCCTCCACCTGACAGCAGGGACCCACCGGAAGGGCCTCTGTATTTCACGAAAAAAATGTTCCTCCCGCTGACAGCTCGGACCCACCAGCTATATCTTCGCACGCAAGGAAGTGCCTCCTTATTACGCACAAAAAAATGAATACTCCCCCTGCTATCTGGGACCCACCATAGTTGGAGGCTGACTTGTGGGCCTACTAAGTTGACGCGGACGAAGGGCTTTGTCAACTTAGTCAATATGAACAATTCTAGCTCCAGTGACCGTACGATGTCCATCCAACGGCCGTAGTGCTTCTTCAACCTCTAGTCTTCTTGCTCCAGCCGCCCAAACTAGCGCCGGTCATGCCGCCTGCTCCTGCCTCCCGTGGTCGGCTCTGCTGCCGCGCAGGCCTCACCGCCCCACCCTACTCCCATCGCTGGCCTGGCCATCCCTATACTCACCCAGACCTGCTGTTATTCTCCGGCGACGGCAGCCTCACACTGCAGCCCAACCAGTAAACCCTCGTACGCCCCTCCGCGTGGGAAACAACTGCCGAGTCTTCCTGGCTCCGGGTCATTCCCTTCCTAGGCCTCGCCGTCGTCCACCGCCTTGGTGCTCTCGGCGCGGCGTGGTCAACGTGGTCAAGGAACGGCTTACAGCTGGGTCCACGGCCGCAGCAAGGAAGTGCCTCCTTATTACACGCAAAATAATGATTCCTCCACCTGACAGCAGGGACCTACCGGAAGGGCCTCTGTATTTGGCTTAGCTGTATTTTGCGAAAAAATGTTTTCCCCCCTGATAGCTGGGACCCACCAGCTATATCTTCGGACGCAAGGAAAGTGCCTCCATATTAGGCGCGAAAAAAGATGAATCCTCCCCCTGACAACTCGGACCGACCATCAATTACTTCGCACGCAAGGAAGTGCGTCCTTATCCTCCCTGACAGCCAGGACCCACCTGGTCGAAGCGTACGTAGCGTTGTCGCGAACGTGTACGTACATACTGGTCGATCGGTCTCTCTGCAATGATGAACGGTGGCTGAGCAAGCAGCATCACGTGTAGTAGTAGAGCCCCCGACGTAGCAGTTCAGGCAGTCCCTTCTAAACCGTGTACATGTACGTACAACCACATGCCAAAAAATACGGCCACGTACATACATACGGGCGGGGTCTCGAACACGTACTCGCGCATACGTACGGCCAGGGCTCGTGTACATGGAGAGGCAACGGACGGCAGCAATGGCGTCCTATTCATCGGGCAGCCAACCGGCTGGGTCGGAACGGATAAACAGTGTCCTGTTCATCAGGAGGCAACAGACTGGGTCAGAATGCGTCCTGTTCAACGGGAGCCAACCGGCTTGGACGGAACAGCCGAAACGGGGTCTGGCATACCGTAGTACAGTGGAAACGGCCTTCTGTTCGACCGGCTACAGTCAAAATGGGGGTCCTGTTCATCGGGAGGGGTGTGGTGTACCGCAAAACAGAGAAAATAGACTTGTGTTGGAGCGCTATGGTCGAAACGGGGGTCCTGTTCATCGGAGGGGTGTGGCGTACCGCAAAACGGGACTCCACGGGCTACTGTTCACCCACCGTCGACTTCCTTCAGCCTCCATCTACACTGTTCATCCACCGCGTCTTCCTCCTGCCTCCACCAGACACTGTTCATCTACGGGCTACTGTTCGTCCAGCCCTCCACCGGCTACTGTTCAACCAGCCCTCCACGGGGTCCTGTTCATCCACCCCCAACCAGCTCGGCTGTGGCGGCCTCCTCTCGGGGGTCCTGTTCATCCAGCGGCAATGGCCTATATAGTACAACGGGCTACTGTTCATCCAACCCCCACCGGGAACTGTTCATCCAACCCCAACCACGTACCTCTTGACTCGTTCAACCGCAACCCCCACGTTCACTCTTCATCAAGAGGCAGCAGCGCGCAGCGATCGATCGGTCGGGTTCAGTTAGCAGCAGTAGCGAAGGAATCGCTCGGGTTCAGTTAACAACCAAGGGATCGATCGCTCGGGTTCAGTAACGTAGCTAGTGCAATCGCTCGGGTTTAGTTAGAGCCCAACGCCTCGCACACACGCGCGTACGTGTACGAGAGAAACGCGCAATCCCTCCGTGCATCGCTCGGCCCCGACCACCCACCGTAACCAGGAACTCCCCGAAATTTTCCTCGCCCTCGCTTCTACCACGATTTCTTCCGTCATGGACGGCCCAAAGAATGTCATGCAGGTGCGTCTCCGGCCCGCCCAAGGCGAAAAGCCCATTTTCTGTCATGATTTTTTATCATAGAAGTAGGAGCCCACCACATCTACGATGATACCGGGTTTTCTCATAATTATCGTCATAGAAGTGTCATAAGCATGACAGAAAAAAAATTGTTCGGCCCAAAATGTCACGGATGTGTCTTTTTTTTGTAGTGTACCCTCCCGTGGCAGTGGGGTCCATAAGGAAACTAAGGGATATTAAGGCCTCCTTTTAATAGAGAACCGGAACAAAGCATTAACACATAGTGAATACATGAACTCCTCAAACTACGGTCATCACCGAAAAGTATCCCGAATACTGTCACTCCGGGGTTTGCGGATCATAACACGTAATAGGTGACTATAACTTGCAAGATCGGATCTAGAACATAGATATAATGGTGGTAACATAAACGGTTCAGATCTGAAATCATGGCACCCGGGCCCAAAGTAACAAGCATTAAGCATGGCAAAGTCATAGCAACATCAATCTCAGAACATAATGGATACTAGGGATCAGGCCCTAACAAAACTAACTCAATTACATGATGAATCTCATCCAACTCCCTCACCGATCAACGAGCCTACGAAGGAATTACTCACTCCCGATGGGGAGCATCATGGAATTGGCGATGGAGAAGGGTTGGTGATGACGAAGATCGAAGATTCCCCTCTTTGGAGCCCCAAACAGACTCCAGATCTGGCCTCCCGATGAAGGACAGGAGGTGGCGGCGGCTCCGTCTCGTGAAACGCGATAATTCTTTCTCCCTGATTTTTTCTCCGAAAATAGGATTTTATAGCGTCGGAGGTAGGGTCAGCGGGGCAACCAGGTGGGCACAACCCACCTGGGCGCGCCAGGAGGGGGGGCGCCCTGGTGGGTTGTGCTCCCCCAAGGACCCCCTCCGGTGGTTCTTGGCTCCAGTATTTTTATTTTATTCCATAAAAAAATCTCCAAAAAGTTTTGTTCCATACCGAGAACTTTTATTTCTGCACAAAAACAACACCATGGTAGTTCTGCTGAAAACAGTGTCAGTCCGGGTTAGTTTCATTCAAATCATGCAAATTAGAGTCCAAAACAAGAGTAAAAGCGTTAGGAAAAGTAGATACGACGGAGACGTATCAAACCTTTGTATCCTGAAGGCCATCCTAAGAGAATTGAGCAAGATTCTCAGAGAATTAATACCGATGCGCCTAGTTCATCTAGAAATAAAAAGAATGATGATAGGACTTTGCATGCTTCTAGTGAACCTATTATAGACACACCTGAGAATCCTAATGATATTTCTATTTCTGATGCTGAGACACAATCTGGTGATGAACATGAACCTAGTAGTAATCGTAATGATGATGTTCATGTTGATGCTCAACCTAGTGATGATAATGATGTGGAGATAGAACCTGCTGTTGGTCTTGATAACCCACAACCTAAGAATAAAAGATATGATAAGAGAGACTTCATTGCTAGGAAACATGGTAAAGAAAGAGAACCATGGGTTCAGAAACCTAATATGTCCATTTTGCATCATGCTTTTATGTTGATATTTATTGCATTATGGGCTGTTATTATACATTATGGTACAATACTTATGCCTTTTCTCTCTTATTTTACAAGGTTTACACAAAGAGGGAGAATGCCGGCAGCTGGAATTCTAGACCGGAAAGGAGCAAATCTGAGAGACCTATTTTGCGCAACTCCAAAAGTCCTGAAAATTTACGGAGAATTATTTTGGAATATATAAGAATTATTGGGAGAAGAAAATACCAGAGGGGACCCACCAGGTGGCCACAAGCCTGGGGGGTGCGCCCTACCCCCTGGGCGCGCCCTAGGGCTTGTGGGCCCCCTGGCAGGTCTCCGGTGTCCATCTTCTGCTATACGAAGGGTTTTACCTGGAAAAAATCATAAGGAAGCATTCGGGACGAAGCGCCGCCGTCTCGAGGTGGAACCTGGGCAGAAGCAATCTAGGGCTTCGGCGGAGCTGTTCTGCTGGGGAAACTCCCCTCCGAGAGGCGGAAATCGAAGCCATCGTCATCACCAACGATCCTCTCACCGAGGGAGGGCCAGTCTCCATCAACATCTTCATCAGCACCATCTCCTCCCCAAACCATAGTTCATCTCTTGTATGTGAATCTGGTATTCGTTCGATATTTTGATGAGATGTATGTTGTCTTTCCTCTAGTGGTGTTATGTGAACGTCGACTACATGACACTTCACCATGATTTGGGCCTAGGGTAAGGAATTGGGAAGTAATAAGTAGATGATGGGTTGCTAGAGTGACACAAGCTTAAACCCTAGTTTATGCGTTGCTTCGTAAGGGGCTGATTTGGATCCACATGTTTCATGCTATGGTTAGATTTATCTTAATTCTTCTTTCGTAGTTGCAGATGCTTGCGAGAGGGGTTAAGCATAAGTGGGAGGCTTGTCCAAGTAAGGACAGCACCCAAGCACCGGTCCACCCACATATCAAATTATCAAAGTAACGAACGCGAATCATATGAGCATGATGAAAACTAACTTGACGATAATTCCCATGTGTCCTCGTGAGCGCTTTGATTTATATAAGAGTTCGTCCAGGCTTATCCTTTGCTGTAAAAAGGATTGGGCCACCTTGCTGCACTTATGTTACACTTTTTACTTGTTATCCGTTACAAATTATCTTATCACAAAACTATCTGTTACCGATAATTTCAGTGCTTGTAGAGAATACCTTGCTGAAAACTGCTTGTCATTTCCTTCTGCTCCTCTATGGGTTCGACACTCTTACTTATCGAAAGGACTACGATAGATCCCCTATACTTGTGGGTCATCAAGACTCTTTTCTGGCGCTGCTTCTGGGGAGTGAAGCACCTTTGGTGAGTTGAATTTGGTAAGGAAAAATTTATATAGTGTGCTGAAATTTACTGTCACTTGTTACTATGGAAAATCATCCTTTGAGGGGTTTGTTCAGGGTATCTTCACCTCGAACAGAAGAACAAAGAGTTGCTCCTCAACCTACTGAACCTACTGAAAATATTTATTATGAAATTCCTTCAGGTATGATAGAGAAACTGCTAGCTAATCCTTATGCAGGAGATGGAACACTACATCCTGATATGCATCTAATCACTGTGGATGAAGTTTGTGGATTATTTAAGCTTGTAGGTTTGCCCGGAGATGAAGTCAAGAGGAAGGTCTTCCCTTTATCTTTGAAGGGAAAGGCATTGACATGGTATAGGCTATGTGTTGATATTGGATCTTGGAATTACAACCGATTGAAATTGGAATTTCATCATAAGTTTTACCCTATGCATCTGGTTCATCGTGATCAGAATTATATATATAATCTTTGGCCTCGTGTAGGAGAAAGTATCGCTCAAGCTTGGCGGAGGCTTAAGTCAATGTTATATTCATGCCCCAATCATGAGCTATCAAGAGAAATTATTATTCAGAATTTTTATGCTCGGCTTTCTCGTAATGATCAATCCATGCTCGATACTTCTTGTACTGGTTCTTTTATGAAGAAAACTATTGAATTTAAATGGGATCTCTTGGAAAGAATAAAACACAACTCTGAAGATTGGGAGCTCGAGAAGATAAGGAGTCCGGTATAAACCTTAAGTTTGATTGTGTTAAATCTTTTATGGATACCGATGCTTTTCGTGAATTTGGCACTAAATATGGACTTGACTCTGAGATAGTAGCATCTTTTTGTGAATCTTTTGCTACTCATGTTGATCTCCCTAAGGAGAAGTGGTTTAAATATCATCCCCCCCATTGAAGTAAAAATAGTAGAACCCATTAAGGCTGAAGAGGAAACTATTACTTATAATGTTGATCATGTTATTCCTACTGCTTATATTGAGAACCACCTTTTCCAGTTAGGATAAAAGAACATGCTAAAGCTTCAGCTATGATTCAGAAGAGTTATACTAGAACACCTACACCCCCTGAACAAAGTAAAGTTGAACCTAGTATTGCTATGGTTAAAGATCTCTTGGTTGATAATATGGATGGCCATGTTATTTATTTCTGTGATGAAGCTGCTAGAATTGCTAAACCCGATGAAAAAGATAAACATAGACCTATTGTTGGCATGCCTGTTGTCTCTATCAAAATAGGAGATCATTGTTATCATGGCTTATGTGATTTGGGTGCTAGTGTAAGTGCAATTCCCTTTACTTTATATCAGGAAGTTATGAATGATATTGCACCTGCTGAAATAGAAGATATTGATGTTACTATTAAGCTTGCCAATAGAGATACTATTTCACCAATTAGGATTGTTAGATATGTTGAAGTCTTGTGTGGGAAAATAAAATACCCTACTGATTTTCTATTTCTTGGTTCCCCACAAGACGATTTTTGTCCCACTATATTTGGCAGACCTTTCTTGAACACTGTTAATGCTAAAATAGATTGTGAGAAAGAAACAGTTAGTGTAAGTTTTGGGGATGTGTCACAAGAGTTTAATTTCTTCAAATTTCGTAGACAACCCCATGACAAAGAATTGCCTAATAAAGATGAAATTATTGGTCTTGCCTCTATTGCCGTGCCTCCTACTGATCCTTTAGAACAATATTTCCTAGACCATTAAAATGATATGTTCATGAATGAAAGAAAGGAATTAGATGAGATTTTCTTTAAACAGATGCCTGTTTTGAAACACAACTTGCATGTTGAAACTCTTGGAGATCATCTACCAACCAAGAGTGATCCTGTCTTCGATCTTAAACAATTACCAGATACTCTGAAATATGCTTATCTTGATGAAAAGAAGATATATCCTATTATTATTAGTGCTAACTGCTACTTCTTGATCTTGCATTGGTTTTTCCCTTGAAGAGGAAAGGGTGATGCAGCAAAGTAGAGATAAGTATTTCCCTCAGTTTGAGAACCAAGGTATCATTCCAGTAGGAGGTACAAGCAAGTCTCCAATCTATGCACCTGCACAAACAATCAAACACTTGCACCCAACGCGATAAAGGGGTTGTCAATCCCTTCACGGTTACTTGCAACGATGAGATCTGATAGAGATAGATATAAAAGATTACTAAAACGTAAAACAAAGTAAAAACAAATAAATTGTAGCAAGGTATTTTTTTGGGTTTATAGATCTAAAAATATATGATGGAAAATAGACCCGGGGGCCATAAGTTTCACTAGAGGCTTCTGTCTTGAAAGAAATCATATGGTGGGTGAACAAATTACTGTCGAGCAATTGATAGAAAAGCGCAAAGTTATGATGATATCCAAGGCAATGATTATGAATATAGGCATCACGTCCGTGTCAAGTAGACCGACTCCTGCCTGCATCTACTACTATTACTCCACACATCGACCGCTATCCAACATGCATCTAGAGTATCAAGTTCATAAGAATGGAGTAATGCCTTAAGTAAGGTGACATGATGTAGAGGGATAAACTCAAGCAATATGATGAAAACCCCATCTTTTTACCCTTGATGGTAACAATACAATACGTGCCTCGCTACCCCTACTATCACTGGGTGAGGACACCGCAAGATTGAACCCAAAACTAAGCACCTCTCTCATTGCAAAAAAAACCAATCTAGTTGGCCAAACCAAACCGATAATTCAACGAGAAATACAAAGATATTTAATCATGCATAAAAGAGTTCAAAAAAGACTCAAATAATATTCATAGATAATCTGATCATAAATCCATAATTCATCGGATCTCGACAAACACACCGCAAAAGAATATTACATCGGATAGAACTTCAAGAACATCAAGGAGAACATTCTATTGAAGATCAAAGAGAGAGAAGAAGCCATCTAGCTACTAGATATGGACCCGTAGGTCTGTGGTAAACTACTCACACTTCATCGGAAGGGCAACAAGGTTGATGTAGAGCCCCTCCGTGATCGAATCCCCCTCCGGCAGGATGCCGAAAAAGGCCCCAAGATGGGATCTCACGGGAACAGAGGCTTGCAGCGGCGGAAAAGTATTTTGGTGGACGCTTCTGTTGGTTTGGGAATATTTGGGAATTTATACGCCAAGAATTAGGGTTGGAGGACTCCTGAGGGGCCCACAAGCCAGGGGGTGCCCCCCCTAGGGCGCGCCCTGAGGGCTTGTGGGTCCCTTGGGACTCTTATGACCCCCTCTCCAAGCTCCGTGGATGTCTTCTGGTCCAAGAAAAATCATCGCAAAAGTTTTATTCCGTTTGGACTCCGTTTGATATTCCTTTTCTGTAAAACTCAAAAACAAGGAAAAAATAGAAACTGGCACTGGGCTCTAGGTTAATAGGTTAGTCACAAAAATAATATAAAGTAGCATATTAATGCATATAAAACATCCAAAATAGATAATATAATAGCATGGAACAATCAAAACTTATAGATACGTTGGAGACATATCATGCATCCCCAAGCTTAATTCCTACTCGTCCTCGAGTAGGTAAATGATAAAAACAGAATTTTTGATGTGGAATGCTACCTAAAATATTTATCCATGTAATCTTCTTTATTGTGGCATGAATATTCAGGTCCATAAGATTCAAAACAAAAGTTTAATATTGACATAAAAGCAATAATACTTCAAGCATACTAATAAAGCAATCATGTCTTCTCAAAATAACATGGCCAAAGAAAGTTATCCCTACAAAATCATATAGTGTGGCTATGCTCCATCTTCATCACACAAAGTATTTCATCATGCACAACCCCGTTGACAAGCCAAGCAATTGTTTCATACTTTTAATGTTCTCAAACTTTTTCAACTTTCACGCAATACATGAGCGTGAGCCATGGATATAACACTATAGGTGGAATAGAATATGGTGGTTGTGGAGAAGACAAAAAGAAGGAGAAAGTCTCACATCAACAAGGCGTATTAACGGGCTATGGAGATGCCCATCAATAGATATCAATGTGTGTGAGTAGGGATTGCCATGCAATGGATGCACTAGAGCTATAAGTATATGAAAGCCCAAAAAGAAACTAAGTGGGTGTGCATCCAACTTGCTTTCTCACGAAGACCTAGGGCAATTTGAGGAAGCCCATCATTGGAATATACAAGCCAAGTTCTATAATGAAAAATTCCCACTCGTATATGAAAGTGACAAAATAGGAGACTATCTATTATGAAGATCATGGTGCTACTTTGAAGCATAGGTGTGGAAAAAGGATAGTAGCGTTGTCCCTTCTCTCTTTTCTCTCATTTTTTTATTTGGGCTCTTTGGCCTCTTTTTTTAATATTTTTTCGTCCGGAGTCTCATCCCTACTTGTGGGGGAATCATAGCCTCCATCATCCTTTCCTCACATGGGACAATGCTCTAATAATGATGATCATCACACTTTTATTTACTTTACAACTCAAGAATTACAACTCGATACTAGAACAAAATATGACTCTATATGAATGCCTCCGGCGGTGTACCGGGATGCGCAATGATCAAGAGTGACATGTATAAAAAAATATGAACGGTGCCTTTGTCACAAATTCAATGCCAACTACATGATCATGCAAAGCAATATGACAATGATGAAGCATGTCATAATAAACAGAACGGTGGAAGCTGCATGGCAATATATCTCGGAATGGCTATGGAAATGGCATATTAGGTAGGTATGGTGGCTGTTTTGAGGAAGGTATATGGTGGGTTTAATGCACCGGCGAAAGTTGCGCAGTACTAGAGAGGCTAACAATGGTGGAAGGGTGAGAGTGCGTATAATCTATGGACTCAACATTAGTCATAAAGAACTCACATACTTATTGCAAAAATTTATTAGTTATCGAAATAAAGTACTACACGCATGCTCCTAGGGGGGTAGATTGGTAGGAAAAGACCATCGCTCATCCCCGACCGCCACTCATAAGGAAGACAATCAATAAATAAATCATGCTCCGACTTCATCACATAACGGTTCACCATACGTGCATGCTAGGGGAATCACAAACTTTAACACAAGTATTTCTACCAATCCACAATTACTCACTAGCATGACTCTAATATCATCATCTCTATATCTCAAAACAAATGCAAGGAATCAAACTTCTCATAGTATTCAATGCTCTTTATATGAAAGTTTTTATTATATCCCTTTGGATGCCCATTATATTAGGACTAAATTCATAACCTAAGAAAATTACCATGCTGTTTAGAGACTCTCAAAATAATATAAGTGAAGCATGAGAGTTCAACAATTTCTATAAAATAAAGCCACCGCCGTGCTCTAAAAAGATATAAGTGAAGCACTAGAGCAAACTGCCTAGCTCAAAAGATATAAGTGAAGCACATAGAGTATTCTAATAAATTCACGATTAATGCATGTCCCTCTCAAAAGGTGTGTACAGCAAGGATGATTGTGGCAAACTAAAAAGCAAAGACTCATATAATACAAGACGCTCCAAGCAAAACACATATCATGTGGTGAATAAAAATATAGCCTCAAGTAAATTTACCGATGGATTGAAGACGAAAGAGGGGATGCCATCCGGGGCATCCCCAAGCTTAGATGCTTGGTTCTCCTTGAATATTACCTTGGGGTTCCTTGGGCATCCCCAAGCTTAGGCTCTTGCCACTCCGTATTCCGTTGTCCATCAAATCTTTACCCAAAACTTGAAAA
Organism: Thinopyrum elongatum; assembly: GCA_011799875.1. NCBI lineage: Eukaryota > Viridiplantae > Streptophyta > Magnoliopsida > Poales > Poaceae > Thinopyrum > Thinopyrum elongatum. Next base: position 524,309,497 of record CM022299.1, read on the forward strand.
CTTCACAACACAAAATTCAACAGAAAACTCATAAGCTCTGTTAGTATAAAATAAATCACCACTTTACGTACTATTGTGAACTCATTATTAATTTATATTGGTGTTATATATACTGTATTCCAAATTCTCCATGGTTCATACCCCCCGATACTACCCATAGATTCATCAAAATAAGCAAACAACACATAAAAAACAGAATCTGTCAAAAACAGAACAGTCTGTGAAGATTCGAATATTACTCATACTTTTGTAACTCTAAAAATTCTGAAAATTTAGGACAACCTGGGAAATTTGTATATCAAACTTGTGTACAACCTGGGAAAATTTGTGAATTACTAAAATTCTGCAACTGGACGCAAAAGTTTCAGTTTTTCAGCAAAATCAAATCAACTATCACCGTAAGCCATCCCAAAGGTCTTACTTGGCTCAAACACTAATTAAAAAACCAAAACACAATTAATACAGAGTTAATAATGTGTAAACTCATAAAAACAGAAAGAAAAATATTGGATTGTCTCCCAACAAGCGCTTTTCTTTAAAGCCTTTTAGCTAGGCATTGATAATTTTAATGATACTCACATGAAAGATAAAAAATTGAAGCACAAAGAGAGCATCATATAGCATGTGAAAAACAAGTTTAAGTCTAACATACTTCCTATGCATAGGCATTTTATAGGTAAAAGATTTATCAAGACAAGCAAAAACTAGCATATGCAAGGAAGAAGAAAGAAACAATAGCAATCGCAACATAATAAGAGGTAATTTAGTAACATGAAAATTTCTACAACCATATTTCCCTCTCTCATAATAATTACATGTAGGATCATAATCTAATTCAATAATATAACTATCACATAAAATATTCTCTTCATGATCCACATGCATGCAAAGTTGACACTCTTCCAAAATAGTGGGATTATCATCAAATAAAGTCATGACCTCTCCAAGCCCGCTTTCATAAAAAAATTCATAAGATTGATCATACTCCAAAGTAGTGGGATCATTATTACCTAGAGTTAACACTCTTCCAAACCCACTTTCAATATTATCGCGAACATATTCATCATGAGGCTTAAATAAATTTTCAAGATCATAAGAAGCATCATCACCCCAATGATGATCATTGCAATAAGTAGTGGACATAGCAAAATTAGCATCCCCAAGCTTGGGGTTTTGCTTATTATTAGCACAATTGACATTAATAGGATTTATAATAACATCATTGCAATCATGCTTTTTATTCAAGGAGCTATCGTGAATCACTTCATAAATTTCTTCTTTTAGCACTTCATCACAATTTTCAGATTCACGAATTTCAAGCCAAACTTCATAAAAGATAATCTAGTGCACACAACTCACTAGCAATTGGTTCATTATAATTGGATCTCTTAAAAAGATTAGCAAGTGGATGAGGATCCATAAACCTTTTGCTTTCTGATTTTCAATAAATACACAATTATTCCAAGTGAACAAGGAAACAAACCAAGTAAGACATAAATGCAAACGGAAAGAAGGTAAATAAAAGGGCAAATATTTTTGTGTTTTTCTGAAAACGTTTTAGAAGTGGGGGAGAGGAAAATGAGAGGCGAATGGCGAATAATGTAATGCAAGAGATGAGAGTTTATGATGGGTACTTGGTAGGCTTGATGTAGAACCTCCCCGGCAACGGCGCCAGAAATTCTTCCTGCTACTTCTTGAGCTTGCGTTGGTTTTTCCCTTGAAGAGGAAAGGGTGATGCAGCAAAGTAGAGATAAGTATTTCCCTCAGTTTGAGAACCAAGGCATCAATACAGTAGGAGGTACAAGCAAGTCTCCAATCTATGCACCTGCACAAACAATCAAACACTTGCACCCAACATGATAAAGGGGTTGTCAATCCCTTCACGGTTACTTGCAAGGATGAGATCTGATAGAGATAGATATAAAGATTACTAAAATGTAAAACAAAGTAAAAACAAATAAATTGCAGCAAGGTATTTTTGGTCTTTTTGGGTTTATAGATCTGAAAATATATGATGGAAAATAGACCCGGGGGCCATAGGTTTCACTAGAGGCTTCTCTCTTGAAAGAAATCATACGGTGGATGAACAAATTACTGTCGAGCAATTGATAGAAAAGCGCAAAGTTATGAAGATATCCAAGGCAATGATTATGAATATAGGCATCACATCCGTGTCAAGTAGACCGACTCCTGCCTGCATCTACTACTATTACTCAACACATCGACCGCTATCCAGCATGCATCTAGAGTATTAAGTTCATAAGAACGGAGTAACGCCTTAAGTAAGATGACATGATGTAGAGGGAAAAACTGAAGCAATATGATGAAAACCCCATCTTTTTACCCTTGATGACAACAATACAATACATGCCTCACTGCCCCTACTGTCACTGGGTGAGGACACCGCAAGATTGAACCCAAAACTAAGCACCTCTCCCATTGCAAGAAAAACCAATCTAGTTGGCCATACCAAACCGATAATTCGAAGAGAAATACAAAGATATTTAATCATGCATAAAAGAGTTCAGAAAAGACTCAAATAATATTCATAGATAATCTGATCATAAATCCACAATTCATCAGATCTCGACAAGCACACCGCAAAATAATATTACATCGGATAGAACTCCAAGAACATCAAGGAGAACATTGTATTAAAGATCAAAGAGAGAGAAGAAGCCATCTAGCTACTAGCTATGGACCCGTAGGTCTGTGGTAAACTACTCACGCTTCATCGTAAGGGCAGCAAGGTTGATGTAGAGGCCCTCCGTGATCGAATCCCCCTCCGGCAGGATGCCGGAAAAGGCCCCAAGATGGGATCTCATGGGAACAGAGGCTTGCAGCGGCGGAAAAGTATTTTGGTCGACGCTTCTGTTGGTTTCGGAATATTTGGGAATTTATATGCCAAGAATTAGGGTTTGAGGACTCCCGGGGGGGGGGGCAACAAGCTAGGGCGCCCCCCCCCCCCCGCTAGGGCGTGCCCTGAGGGCTTGTGGGTCCCTCGGGACTCTTTTGACCCCTTCTCCAAGCTCCGTGGATGTCTTCTGGTCCAATAAAAATCATCGCGAAAGTTTTATTCCGTTTGGACTCCGTTTGATATTCCTTTTCTGTAAAACTCAAAAACAAGGAAAAAATAGAAATTGGCGCTGGGCTCTAGGTTAATAGGTTATTCCCAAAAATAGTATAAAATAGCATATTAAAGCATATGAAACATCCAAAACAGATAATATAATAGCATGGAACAATAAAAAATTATAGATACGTTGGAGACGTATCACTAACGTTTCAGAGCATGAAGAAAAGAAATTATTGAAAACTCTAAGGAAGCACCGTGGCACTATTGGATATACTCTTGATGATCTTAAGGGCATTAGTCCCATTCTATGTCAGCACAAAATTAATATGGAGCCTGATGCTAAACCAGTTGTTGATCACCAGCGACGGTTGAATCCGAAGATGAAAGAAGTGGTAAGAAATGAAATACTAAAGCTTCTGGAAGCAGGTATAATATATCCTATTGCTGATAGTAGATGGGTAAGCCCTATTCATTGTGTCCCTAAGAAGGGAGGTATTACCGTTGTGCCTAATGATAAAAATGAATTGATCCCACAAAGAATTGTCATAGGTTATAGAATGGTAATTGATTTTAAAAAATTAAATGAAGCTACTAGGAAAGATCATTATCATTTACCTTTTATTGATCAAATGCTAGAAAGACTATCGAAACATACACACTTTTGCTTTCTAGATGGTTATTCTGGTTTTTCCCAAATACCTATGTCACAAGAGGATCAAGAAAAAACTACTTTTACTTGCCCTTTCGGCACCTTTGCTTATAGATGTATGCCTTTTGGTTTATGTAATGCACATGCTACCTTTGAAGGATGTATGACTGCTATATTCTCAGACTTTTGTGAAAAGATTGTTGAGGTTTTCATGGATGATTTCTCCGTTTACGGAACTTCTTTTGATGATTGCTTAAGCAACCTTGATCGAGTTTTGCAGAGATGTGAAGAAACTAATCTTGTCTTGAACTGGGAGAAGTGCCACTTTATGGTTAATGAAGGTATTGTCTTGGGGCATAAAATTTCCAAAAGAGGTATTGAAGTTGATAAAGCTAATGTTGATGCTATTGAAAAATGTCGTGTCCTAAAGATATCAAAGGTATAATAAGTTTCCTTAGTCATGCTGGTTTCTATAGGAGATTTATTAAAGACTTCTCTAAAATTTCTAGGCCTCTCACTAATCTTCTGCAAAAAGATGTTCCAATTGTTTTTTATGATGATTGTGTAAAAGCATTTGAAATACTTAACAAAGCCTTAATTTCTGCACCTATTGTTCAACCACCTGATTGGAACCTACCCTTTGAAATTATGTGTGATCCTAGTGATTATGCTGTTGGTGCTGTTCTAGGACAAAGAGTTGATAAGAAATTAGATGTTATCCATTATGCTAGTAAAACTCTAGACAGTGCTCAAAGAAATTATGCTACTACTGAAAAATAATTTTTAGCAGTCGTGTTTGCTTGTGATAAATTCAGATCTTATATTGTTGATTCGAAAGTTACTGTTCACACTAATCATGCTGCTATTAAATACCTTATGGAAAAGAAAGATGCTAAACCTAGACTCATTAGGTGGGTTCTGTTGTTACAAGAATTTTATTTACATATTATTGATAGAAAGGGAGCTGAGAACCCTGTAGCAGACAACTTGTCTAGGTTAGAAAATGTTCTTGATGACCCACTACCTATTGATGATAGTTTTCCTGATGAACAATTAGCCGTCATAAATGTTTCTCGTAGTACTCCATGGTATGCAGACTATGCTAATTATATTGTTGCTAAATTTTTACCACCTAGTTTCACATACCAACAAAAGAAAAAGTTTTTCTATGATTTAAGACATTACTTCTGAGATGACCCACATCTTTATAAAGAAGGAGTAGATGGTGTTATTAGACGTTGTGTACCTGAGCATGAAAAGGAACAGATCCTATGCAAGTGTCACTCCGAGGCCTACGAAGGACACCATACTGGTGATAGAACTGCACACACAAGGTACTACAATCTGGTTTTTATTGGCCTACTCTTTTCAAGGATGCTTGTAAGTTTGTCTTGTCTTGTGATGAATGTCAAAGAATTGGTGATATTAGTAGACGTCAGGAAATGCCTATGAATTATTCACTTGTTATTGAACCATTTGATGTTTGGGAATTTGATTATATGGGACCTTCTCCTTCCTCTAATAGGTATACACATATTTTGGTTGCTGTTGATTATGTTACTAAGTGGGTAGAAGCTATTCCAACTAGTAGTGTTGATGATAACACGTCCATTAAAATGCTTAAAGTAGTTATTTCCCGAGGTTTGGAGTCCCTAGATATTTAATGACTGATGGTGGTTCACACTTTATTCATGGTGCTTTCCGTAAATTGCTTGGGAAGTACGATGTTAACCATAGAATGGCATCTCCATACCATCCTCAGTCTAGTGGTCAAGTAGAATAAAGTAATAGAGAAATAAAATTGATCATGCAAAAGACTGTTAATAGATCTAGGAAGAATTGGTCTAAGAACCTTGATGATGTATTATGGGCTTATAGAACTGCTTATAAAAATCCTATGGGTATGTGTCCATATAAAATATTTTATGAAAAAGCTTGTCACTTACCTCTTGAATTAGAACATAAAGCTTATTGGGCAATTAAAGAGCTCAACTATGATTTCAAACTTGCCGGTGAGAAGAGGTTATTTGACATTAGCTCACTTGATGAATGGAGAACCCAAGCCTATGAAAATGCCAAATTGTTTAAAGAAAAGGTTAAAAGATGGCATGATAAAGGGATACAAAAGCGAGAATTCAATGTAGGTGACCATGTCTTGCTATACAATTCTCGTTTAAGATTTTTTGCAGGAAAACTTCTCTCTAAGTGGAAGGTCCTTACATTATCGAGGAAGTTTATCATTCCGGTGCCATCAAGATCAACAACGCCGAAGGCACTAATCCGAAGGTGGTAAACGGGCAAAGAATCAAACATTATATCTCAGGTACTCCCATAAATGTTGAAACCAATATTATTAATACCATAACACCGGAGGAGTACATAAGGGATATCTACCAGAATGCTCCAGACCCCCTAAAAGGAATAGGTATGTGATACGGTAAGTAAACCAACTCCAAAACTTTTCCAAAAGCAATTTTACTTTGTTTTGGAATATAAAAAAAATAGGAAAATAAAAAGTAGTCCGAAAAGTGCACGAGGAGGCAACAAGCCTTGGGGGCGCGCCCTACCCCCCTAGGCGCGCCTCCCAGGCTTGTGGCCACCTCGTGTGCCCTCCGGACTCCGTTTTCTTGTAGAAAACTTCTTTTGGTCGGTAAAAATTCATTATATAATCTCCCGAAGGTTTTGACCACCGTACCACGGCAAAATCCTCTGTTCTTGTTTCGAGCTGTTTTTTTGTGCCAGTTCTGAAAATATGTCGTCCCAAGATTCGGAAGGGAAGAGCTATGTCGCCGATTATATCGCAAACCCAAAGGTCTATGGGGAGGTGGATGATTATGGCTAGACCACACACGAGGAGGAAGACTTCGACATCGAGAAAACAAGGGATGAAAGCTCTGACGAAGATGAAGATCCACTACCTCAACCTGGAGATATGCACGTGGAATTCAAGAAGTCAAGCCTTCTTAAGGTCCCATCTATCCCATCTTGTTTTCTGCAAGAAAGTAAGGCGGCATTATGTAAAAGGATATTGAAGCTGGAGCTTGACAACGATGGTCTAAGGGAGGAAAATTTTAGCCTCAGACACAAGCTGGAGAAGAAGAATGCAACTCCAGCACCACCACCTCCTAAGAAAGAAACTTGAGTACACGGGTATGGGTACTCCCCTTGGCTTTCGCCAGGCATGGGGGAGGTGCCCTGGTATCGTATCACCATCACATCTTTACCTTTATCATTCTTCTTAGTTCGTTCATTTTGGTTTTATCATTACCTAGTAGAAAAAAAAGTTTTTAGTATGACCTAGCTTTGAGTTTGCTTTGTGTTCCCTCTATGTAATCGAGTCCTAGAGTTATATAATAAAGATTAGTTTTGAGTTGAGGGCTTTGCTTTCCTGCTATGATCTTGAGAGAAAGGAAATAAAGAATAAAAGAAATAAAAATATTATATAATGATCTTATGGGAAGTGATGACTTCACATATAAGAAGTATGTCACATGAAACTTGTTGGGAGTTGACAAACATAGTTTTGGTCATTGTTGCAATTAATAGGAAGTAATAAAGAAAGAGAGGTCTCACATATAAATACACTATCTTGGACATCTTTTGTGATTGTGAGCACTCATTAAAATATTATATGCTAAAAGGCTAATGTTGGACAAGGAAGACAATGTAACGGGTTATGTTTTCTTATATCCGAATAGAAGTTATATTGTAATGGATCCTCCAACATGTTGAGCTTGCTTCTCATCCTATGCTAGCCAATTCCTTTGCACCAAGTAGAGATACTACTTGTGCATCCAAAATCCCATAACCCAGTTTTGCCATGAGAGTCCACCATTCCTACCTATGGATTGAGTAAGATCCTTCAAGTAAGTTGTCAACGGTGCAAGCAATAAAAATTGCTCTTTAAATATGTATGATCTATTAGTATGAAGCAAATAAGCTTTATACGAACTTGTGATATGGAAGAAATAAAAGCGACAGACTGCATAATAAAGTTCTTTATCACAAGGGGCAATATAAAGTGACATTCTTTTGCATTAAGATTTTGTGCATCCAACCATAAAAGCACATGACAACCTCTGCTTCCCTCTGCGAAGGGCCTATCTTTTATTTTATTTCCTACCCTTATACAAGAGTCATGGTGATCATCACCTCTTCTTTTTATACTTTTCCTTTTTGGCAAGCACTATATGTTGGAGAAGATCCATATATATATATATATATATATATATCCACTCGGATGTAGATATTCATAAACTATTATTGTTGATGTTACCCCTGAGGTAAAAGGTTGGGAGGAGAAACTATAAGCCCCCATCTTTCTTTGTGTCCGGTTGAAGCCTTGATCTCATAAGTATCACGTGAGTGTTAGCAATTATGAAAGACTAGAAGATGGTTGAGTATGTGAAACTTGCTATATGAAAGCTCTTACATTGACTCTTTCCGATGTTATGATAAATTGCAATTGTTTCAATGACCGAGATCATAGTTTGTTGGTTTTTAATAAAGTTCTTGATTCATACTTAACCTTGTGAACAAATTGTTACTTTGGCATAAGAAGTTATATGACAATATGTTGTTGTTCTAAAGATGATCATGATGCCCTCATGTCCTTATTTTATTTTATCGACACCTCTATCTCTAAACATGTGGACATGATTATCGATTTCGGTTTCCGCTTGAGGACAAGCAAGGTCTAAGCTTGGGGGAGTTGATACTTCCATTTTGCATCATGCTTTTATGTTGATATTTATTGCATTATGGGCTGTTATTATACATTATGGTACAATACTTATGCCTTTTCTCTCTTATTTTACAAGGTTTACACAAAGAGGGAGAATGCCGGCAGCTGGAATTCTGGACTGGAAAGGAGCAAATCTGAGAGACCTATTCTGCACAACTCCAAAAGCCCTGAAAATTTACGGAGAATTATTTTGGAATATATAAGAATTATTGGGCGAAGAAAATAACAGAGGGGACCCACCAGGTGGCCACAAGCCTAGGGGCGCGCCCCTAGGTCTTGTGGGCCCCCTGGCAGGTCTTTGGTGTCCATCTTCTGCTATATGAAGGGTTTTTACCTGGAAAAAATCAGAAGGAAGCTTTTGGGATGAAGCACCACCGTCTCGAGGCGGAACCTGGGCAGAAGCAATATAGGGCTGCGGCGGAGCTGTTCTGCCGGGGAAACTTCCCTCCGGGAGGGGGAAATCAAAGCCATCGTCATCACCAACGATCCTCTCATCGAGGGAGGGTCAATCTCCATTAACATCTTCATCAGCACCATCTCCTCTCCAAACCCTAGTTCATCTCTTGTATCCGATCTTTGTCTCAAAACCTCAGATTGGTACCTGTGGGTTGCTAGTAGTGTTGATTACTCCTTGTAGTTAATGCTATAGTTGGTTTATTTGGTGGAAGATCATATGTTCAGATCCTTAATGATATTCAATACCCCTCTGATCTTGAACATGAATATGCTTTGTGAGTAGTTACGTTTGTTTCCTGAGGAAATGGGAGAAGTCTTGTTATAAATAATCATGCGAATCTGGTATTCGTTCGATATTTTGATGAGATGTATGTTGTCTTTCCTCTAGTGGTGTTATGTGAACGTCGACTACATGACATTTCACCATGATTTGGGCCTAGGGGAAGGCATTGGGAAGTAATAAGTAGATGATGGGTTGCTAGAGTGACACAAGCTTAAACCCTAGTTTATGCATTGCTTCGTAAGGGGCTGATTTGGATCCACATGTTTCATGCTATGGTTAGATTTATCTTAATTCTTCTTTCGTAGTTGCGGATGCTTGCGAGAGGGGTTAATCATAAGTGGGAGACTTGTCCAAGTAAGGACAGCATCCAAGCACCGGTCCACCCACATATCAAATTATCAAAGTAACGAACGCGAATCATATGAGCATGATGAAAACTAACTTGATGATAATTCCCATGTGTCCTCGGGAGCGCTTTGCTTTATATAAGAGTTCGTCCAGGCTTATCCTTTGGTATAAAAAGGATTGGGCCACCTTGCTGCACTTTTGTTAAACTTTTTACTTGTTACCCGTTACAAATTATCTTATCACAAAACTATCTGTTACAGATAACGCTGGCCACCGAGGGAAGCTCTAGTGTGGCCTTGTGACTGGCCGTCGGATCATTTCATGACTCATGCAGGTTTTAAGGAAGAACTTGATATGTACGTACACAACGCTGGTCTTGAGGACTTCGTGTCAGATAAGTGCCTGCAATACTATAACCTTACTGATTCCTTTGTGCGGAGATTTGAGTATACATCCCAGCGCAATACACATTCTGTTTTATTTGATCTATATGATAAATCTTTTCGCATGGACCATGAAGATTTTAATGAAGTATGTAAAATTCCGCAATGGGGCATTTATAGTGAAACTCGTAAATCTGATTGCATTGATTCCTTGCTAGCATCACTAGGGGAGAAACTAGAAATGTAGCACAAGCTACTATAGGGAGCATTCACTTTCCTGCTTTACATTATTTTGCTCTCTTTATAGGTAGATGCATTAATGGTAAACATGTCCATAGCCACCTTTGCGCATCCGATCTTAGTGTCCTCAAGAGTGCAGTAATGGGTGATAGACGATATAACTTGGGGGCTATTGTTGCAAGGCGGTTACATAATAATGCTTTAGATGGAGATTTCTTTGGTGGAATTTATGCCACCTGGTTAGCTAATTATCTCGAGGTACCCATAAGAGAAAATGATACTCAGTTACCACCCGCTTACCTTGATTATGATGCAATGGAACGCTTCCAGTTTCTTGAGAGGGGCGAACAGCCCCTCCAGTACAGACCAATCTTTGACAGGGAACGCATCTTCTATATTAGGCTTCCCGCTCCTGCCTCCTTTGTCTTTCAGGTAAAACAAAGATACTTCATAACCAGAGAGGAGGCGGACGAATATGAGAGAGCAAGGGAGACCGCTCGCCTCCACAAGGCAGCCCTCCAAGCGGTAGCGGCCGCAACTCAGTACAACCCCAACTACGACTTTGGATATCCGCCAGACCAGCCGTGGCCCTAGACCAACTTGGGCCAAAAGCATAAGCTTGTGGGAGTACGTATTTCTCACCAACATTATATTCATGTTCACACACTCATTCTAGTTGTCGGTGTTCATCCTTTTTCATTGTATTATCCGTGTTAGTTTATTTTTCTTTCTCTCTTCTTGTGTGTTTGAAAAACTTTGAAAAATCCAAAAATATCTCTCTCTTCTTTTTAGTTTTCCTGTTAGTTTAATTAGTAGTAGTATTAAAAGAAAACCCAAAAAGATTTCTTGTTCTTCTTTTTGCTTGTTGTGAGCTTTCCCGTGTAAATAGTTTTTCTCGTTTTTGTTTTACTTTCTTCTAGAAAAACAAAACTCCAAAAATATTTTAGTGTGTTTCTTTGATATTCTATTCCTTTCTTTGGGTCTCAAGGAGAAGACCATAATGAAGATGTTGAATGGCTCTCATATGCATTATTGATGATCTGACAAAGAGCCCATATTACCTTCTCTTCTCCTTTGAATAAATGTTTGCAGATTCCAGCTTAGTCCAATGCACGTGCACTCTTATTATTATTCACATCGTTCGGTCATGCAAGTAAAAGGCAATAATGATGATATTTGATGAAATGATTGAGATGAAGAAAAGCTGGTATGAACTCGACCTATTTTGTTTTTTGTAAATATGATTAGCTCAGCGTTCCTGATTCAGCCTATTATGAATGAAACATGTTTGCAATGAAAATTAGAGATTATACTTACTCATGCCATGCTTAATCAGCTAGGAGTGGATAATGGTTTGTCTTGTGTGCAAACATGCTTTTTAAAATGGTTATGATGTAGTATGATAGGATGGTATCCTCCTTTGAATGATTCAAGTGGCTTGACTTGGCACATGTTCACGCATGTAGTTGAAATAAAAAACAACATAGCCTCCACGATATTTATGTTCATGGTGATTTATATCCTACTCATGCTTGCATTCAATGTTGATTAATCTCAATGCATGTTTATGACCAGTGTCGCTCTCTAGTAGGTCGCTCCTCAATCTTTTGCTAGCCTTCACTTGTACTAAGCGGGAATACTGCTTGTGCATCCACTTCCTTAAACCCAAAGTTGTTCCATATGAGTCCACCATACCTACCTATATGCGGTATTTACCTGCCATTCCAAGTAAATTTGCATGTGCCAAACTCTAAACCTTCAAATTATCATTTGTTTTGTATGCCCGAATCGCTCATGTAGCGACTGGGGGTTGTCAGTATCTTCCATGCTAGGTGGGTTATTCTAACGATGAGTGTTTACTCACTTGTCATTCAGAAGAGAGTGGCTGGTAATTGGGATGCCCAGTCCTATGATCAAATCAAAATCAAAATATAATAATGAAACAAAACACCCCAGGACTGTTGTTGGTATGGATGGCACCCGTGGATTCGGCTAGTCATGGAGTGTGTTTGATTGGTGGAGGGGGAGTAAAAACTTTACCATTCTGTTTGGGAACCGCCTATAATGTATCTAGCATGGAAGATAGTGAGATCTCTTGGTTGTTATGTTGACAATGAAAGCATACCTCTCAAAATTATATTCATCTTTGTTTCAAAAGCTTCAAGCTCTGGCACCTCTGCAAATCCCTGCTTCCCTCTGCGAAGGGCCTATCTATTTACTTTTATTGTTGAGTCATCATCTTCTTATAAAAAGCACCAGTTAGAGAGCACCACTGTCATTTATATGCTTTGTTATTAATTGATGTTGAGTATGACTGTGACTGGATCTCTTTTGCCATGAATTACAATGTCCAGTTAGTCTTTGGTCTTCAGAGGTGCTCTGCATTTATGTTTTGTGGTCTCAGAAAGGGCTAGCAAGATACCATTATGTCATATTATTTCATGATTGTTTTGAAAAAGTGTTGTCATCCAAAATATCTTATTATTGGTCGCTAGTTGGTTATGTCATTGATATGAGTAAATGTGAGACCTAAATGTTATTGTGAATATGGTTAGTTCATAATCTTTGCCGAAAACTTGAATATTGGCTAGACATATTTGCAACAACAAGATCAACAGAGTTTGTAAAAGTTTTTCTTTGTCACTTTCAGTTTGTCAACTGATTTGCTTGAAGACAAGCAATGGGTTAAGCTTGAGGGAGTTGATACGTCTCCATCATATCTACTTTTTCAAACTCTTTTGCCCTTGTTTTGGACTCTAATTTGCATGATTTGAATGGAACTAACCCGGACTGACGTTGTTTTCAGCAGAATTGCCATGGTGTTATTTTTGTGCAGAAATCAAAGTTCTCGGATTGACCTGAAAATTTACGGAGAATTTTTGTATAATATATAAAAAATACTGGCGCAAAAAGATACCAGAGGGGGGCCACCCAGAGGCCACAAGCCCTGGGGGGCGCCCTGCAGGCTTGTGGGCCCCCTGGACCGTCTCCGACCCTAACTCTAACTCTTTAAGTACCTATTCACGGAGAAAAAAAATCAGATAGAAGGAATCATCCTATTTTACGATATGGAGCCACCGCTGCCTCCTGTTCTTCATCGGGAGGGCTGATATGGAGTCCGTTTGGGGCTCCGGAGTGGGGAATCTGTCGCTATCATCATCATCATCATCAGCCTTTCTCCATCACCAATTTCATGATGCTCACCGCCGGGAGTGAGTAATTCCATTGTAGGCTCGCTGGACGGTGATGGGTTGGATGAGATTTATCATGTAATCGAGTTAGTTTTGTTAGGGCTTGATCCCTAGTATCCACTATGTTCTGAGATTGATGTCGCTATGACTTTGCTATGCTTAATGTTTGTCACTATGGCCCGAGTGCCATGATTTCAGATCTGAACCTATTATGTTTTCATGAATATATGTGTGTTCTTGATCCTATGTTGCAAGTTGTAGACACCTATTACGAGTTATGATCTGCATACCCCAAGGTAACAATAATTGGGATTCTTTCCGGTGATTACCGTAGTTTGAGGAGTTCATGTATTCACTAAGTGCTAATGCTTTGGTCCGGTTCTCTATTAAAAGGAGGACTTAATATCCCTTAGTTTCCTTATGGACCCCGCTGCCATGGGAGGGTAGGTCAAAAGATGTCATGCAAGGTCTTTTCCATAAGCACATATGACTATATACGGAATACATGCCTACATTACATTAATGAATTGGAGCTAGTTCTGTGTTGCCCTAGGTTATAACTGCTACTCCCTCCGTTCGGAATTACTTGTCTCGGAAATGGATGTATCTAGAACTAAAATACGTCTAGATACATTCATTTCTGCGACAAGTAATTCCGAACGGAGGGAGTACATGATGAATATTATCCAACACAATTATCCATCGCTGATCCAATGCCTATGAGCTTTTCACATATTGATCTTTGCTAAGTTACTTTTGCCGTGTTGCCGTTACAATCACTACAAAACTGCTACTGTTACTTTTGCCACTGTTATCGTTACTTCCATACTACTTTGCTACTAAATACTTTGTTGCAGATATTAAGTCTTTCAGGTGTGGTTGAACTAACAACTCAACTGCTAATACTCGTGAATATTCTTTGGCTCCCCTTGTGTTGAATCAATAAATTTGGGTTGAATACTCTACCCTCAAAAACTGTTGTGATCCCCTATACTTGTGGGTTATCATGCTCATGCGGAGCAGCGGTCCAAGGTGGAGGAGACCATTGGGCGGGAATTGTCGATTGGACAACCCTCGCAGATCCACCCGTGGGGCCGGGGCCGGAAGGGCCGGCGCCAGATTGGCGCTGCGGCGACGGGCGACAGGTGGTGTTGCACCTGACCCCGAGTTGCCGCCCGTATCGACCTGCGAGCGCTCGAGCACGATACGGAGTGCCAACTCATCCTCGTCTCATCTCTGGAGCTTCCGTCGGAGTGGCTACCAGTGCTGGACATGCTCGCTGACACTAGGGATTGGACGAATTGGGGAAATGGGAGCGGAGGGGAGCGGAGTGAAGTGAGCTAGGACTTGCTCTGCAGGAGGGTTTTGTGAGGTCGGGTGGGCCAGTGGTGGACCGAGCTGACGTGGGGCATGCGCCCGGGCATGCGGGCCACCTCATATCCGCCCTATATTTGTGCTGGATATGAGGGGTGCCAGACAGGACGGGCATTTTGTTCGCGGTTTGAGAGCTTCGATGGGGTTATTTTCTTTGTGATCGGTCAGTGATCGGATAGCCTGCCCGGTCGTTTGAGAGGTGCTCGAGAGGTCTGGTTACAGCCATATATGTCAAATATACCCCCTCAAACGCCCGCGGATGCGCCTGGGCGCGTCCGCGGGCAGTGACTGGGCATGCCTCAAATTTCACTTGTTGCATCCGGGCATCTCATACTAGATTCTTATATCCATACAAAGACATGCAAACAAAATAACCTACGTACTACGTCAATCACCTAGCTACTCATCGTCGGAGATTGATGACCCACAAGTATAGGGGACCAATCGTAGTCCTTTCGATAAGTAAGAGTGTCGAACCCAACGAGGAGTAGAAGGAAATGACAAGCGGTTTTCAGCAAGGTAATTTCTGCAGGCACTAAAATTGTCGGTAACAGGTAGTTTGATAGCAAGATAATTTATAACGAGCAAGTAACGATAACGGTAATAAAAGTGCAGCAAGGTAGCCCAACTCTTTTTGTAGCAAAGGACAGGCTGGAAAGGTCTCTTATAATAAGCAAAGCATTCTTGAGGACACACGGGAATTTCATCTAGTCACTTTCATCATGTTGGTTTGATTCGCGTTCTCTACTTTGATAATTTGATATGTGGGTGGACCGGTGCTTGGGTGATGTTCTTACTTGAACAAGCCTCTGATGGTTAACCCCCTCGCAAGCATCCGCAACTACGAAAGAAGAATTAAGATAACATCAAACCATAGCATTAAACATATGGATCCAAATCAGCCCCTTACGAAATAGCGCATAAACTAGGGTTTAAGTTTCTGTCACTCTAGCAACCCATCATATAATAAATACTCCACAATGCATTCCCTTAGGCCCAAAGATGGTGAAGTGTCATGTAGTCGACGTTCACATAACACCACTAAGGGAATCACAACATACATATCATCAAAATATCGACCGAATATCAAATTCACATGATTACTTGCAACATGACTTCTCCCGCGGCCTCAAGAACAAGGGCAACTACTCAAAAATAATATTCATGCTCAAGATCAGAGGAGTAATTGATATGTCCATTTTGCATCATGTTTTCCTATCGTTATTTATAGTGTTTTTATACATTATAACACTTTGTGGAGTAATTCTAATGCCTTTTCTCTCATAATATGCAAGGTTTACACAAAGAGGGAGAATCCGGCAGCTGGAATTCTGGACCTGAAAAAGCTATGTCAGAGATACCTATTCTGCGCATCTCCAAATGAGCTGAAATTTCATGGAGAATTATTTTGGAATATATAAAAAATACTGGAATAAAGAAATACCAGAGGGGGCCACCCAGTTGCCCATTAGGCACCAGGGCGCGCCACCCCCTCCTGGCGCGCCCTGGAGGGTAGTGGGGGCCCTGGCCCATCTCCGGTACCCATCTTCTAGTACATAAGGTCTTTTGACCTAGAAAAAATAAGGAGAGGACTTCCAGGATAGAGCGCCGCCGTTTCGAGGCGGAACTTAGGCAGGAGCACTTTTGCCCTCCGGCGGAGCGATCCTGCCGGGGGAACTTCCCTCCGAGAGGGCAAAATCGAGGCCATTGTCATCACCAACAACCCTCTCATCTTTGGAAGGCCAATCTTCATCAACATCTTCAACAGCACCATCTCATCTCAAACCCTAGTTCATCTCTTGTGTTCAACCTTTGTATCAAAACCTCAGATTGGTACCTGTAGGTGACTAGTAGTGTTGATTACATCTTGTAGTTGATACTAGATGGTTTATTTGGTGGTGTTGGAAATATGCCCTAGAGGTAATAATATTATTTTATTATATTTCCATTATTCATAATTAAGAGTTTATATTTCATGCTATAACTGCTATGATCCTGGAATATGCGATTCAGTGGAAAACTCATATGCACGTGCGGAATGATAAACGGTCAAACAATAGGTTCCCAATCCAGCCTCTAGGACTGGCTCAAGTGTTGTTGGTGATCATGTTTTACGGATATTAGGATATCGTTAGGTGCAACGATAGTCCTAAAACAACATTGAGGGTATGACGTTAGAAGAACGATCATATTGAATCGACCCAATCTTGTATGTTATACTTTGTGATCATATCGTCTGAAATCATCTGTTATAACACAAAGTGTTAGCATGTGTACTTTAGTTCCTCAGACCATGAGAGTGTCTCGGTTACTTTGTACCAGATGGTGGACTTTGGGGTTGCTCAAACGTCATCTGTAACAAGGTGATCATAACGACAACTTTCAGGTTCACCGGAAAGTTTGACAAGTGAACGAACATCTCGAGAGTGGGACCTGCTCCTCCGACGATTGAGAGATATTCTTAGGGCCCTCTTGGTGTGACGGCATCCATCATCATATGGCCAAACACAGGTGACTACGTCATGGGGATGCCGGAACACGTCAACGAGAAAGAAGAACAAAACCGGTAACAGGAGCAACGGTATAGTGGGCATGGTGATGACCCAAGAGGATACCGATGCACACCGGGTTTTGTAAAGTATCACGAAGCAAAGGTAACATCACATTATAACAAAAGGTTCACTCGAATATCATTCGTGTAATCATAGGGACCGATATGGATGTCCACGGTTCCGCTATCGGTCATTGAACGAAGGGGTTTCGTTCATGTCTATGTTTTACCGAACCTACGGGGACACAAGCTTAAGGTAATCGCGATCTGCTGAGAGTTACTGGAACAGGAATGATGAGAATATATTTGTGAAATAGTTTCATTAATATCCGGAATAGTTCCGAGAGGTTTCGGAAGCGTTTCGGGATCACCGGAAGGGTTTCGGTGAATATCGGGTATTATCGATTAATGATATGTAGGTGGAAAATGTTTCTGACGATGTTAAATTATATATATAATGCTCTAAAAATGTTTAAAGTATTTTATATATTAATTAAATATCAACGGCCTTAAAAGGACAAGAAGGGGAAGGAGACTTGGGCCATAAAGGCCCAAGTGGAGGTGGCGCCCCCCTTTCCTTGTGGGGGGGGGGGGCTGAATCCTACTAGAGGTGGGAGTTGGACTCCCCCCTAGGCCGGCGCACCAAGGGAGGACTATCCTCCCTTGGTGGCTGCCCTCTCCTCCCTCCTAAACCTATATATACTAGAGGTTTTCCACCCTTTTGAATACAAGTTTTTGGGTGCCTCTTCTAGTTGATCTAGTTCTAGTTCCAGTTGGTCCTAGACTAATTAGAGCTAGCCCTAGCTACCTCTAATCCTCATAATTAGAAGCCCAGTGTAGATATCCTCTCTCTAATTCTCCGGCGATGATTAGCTCTGGACGGCGAAGCGCTGCCGGATCATGAAGACCGTACGCTTGCAATCAAGTAGATAGGCCGTGCTTTCATTCTTCTGTTCGAGGGATCGTTCGAGGGCGGTTCGCGGGATCATCATCATCGTTTGAGGGACTTCGAGCATGATCTACACTGACTCTTCTTCTTCCGCTGCACTCCGGAGTTGGTAACGATCGTTAATCCCAACCCTTATGCATCTTCATATTGATCTTGCTGATTGTAGGTGGGAATTTTTTTTGTTTTCTACTACGTTTCCCAACAGGTGGAAGATCATATGTTCAGATCCATTATGTTATTTAATATCGCTCTGATCTGGAGCATGAATATTATTTGTGAGTAGTTGTCCTTGTTCTTGAGGCCACGGGAGAAGTCATGTTGCAAGTATTCATGTGAATTTGATATTCGTTCGATATTTTGATGGTATGTATGTTGTGATCCCCTTAGTGGTGTTATGTGAACGTCGACTACATGACACTTCACCATCTTTGGGCATAAGGGAATGCATTGTGGAGTAGTTATTAGATGATGGGTTGCTAGAGTGACAGAAGCTTAAACCCTAGTTTATGCGCTATTTCGTAAGGGGCTGATTTGGATCCACATGTTCAATGCTATGGTTAGATTGCTATCTTAATTCTTCTTTCGTAGTTGTGGATGCTTGCGAGGGCGTTAATCATAAGTGGGAGGCATGTTCAAGTAAGAACAGCACCCAAGCACCGGTCCACCCACATACCATATTACCAAAGTAAGGAACGCGAATCAAACCAACATGATGAAAGTCACTAGATGAAATTCCTGTGTGCCCTCAAGAACATTTTACCTATTATAAGAGACCGTTACGGCCTGTCCTTTACCATAAAAAGGATTGGGCTACCTAGCTGCACTTTTGTTACCGTTACCGTTACTTGCTCATTACAAATTATCTTGTTGTCAAACTATCTGTTACCAACAATTTCAGTGCTTGCAGAAATTACCTTGCTGAAAACCGCTTGTCATTTACTTATGCTCGTCGTTGGGTTCGACACTCTTACTTATCGAAAGGACTACGATTGATCCCTATACTTGTGGGCATCAAGACTCTTTTCTGGCACCATTGCCGGGGAGTGAAGCGGTCTTGGTAAGTGGAAATCGGTAAGGAAAAATTTATATTACGTGTTGAAATTTACTGTTACTTGCTACTATGGAAAACAATCCTTTGAGGAGTTTGTTCGGGGTATCTTCACCTTGACTGGAAGCACAAAGAGTTTCCCCTCAACCTACTGCACCTACTAAAAATATTGGTTATGAAATTCCTTCGGGTATGATAGAGAAACTGCTAGCTAATCCTTATGCAGGAGATGGAACACTACATCCTGATATGCACCTAATCTATGTGGATGAAGTTTGTGGATTATTTAAGCTTGCAGGTTTACCCGGAGATGAAGTTAAGAAGAAGGTTTTCCCTTTATCTTTGGGAGAAAAAGCATTGACATGGTATAGGCTATGTGATGATATTGGAGCTTGGGATTGGAACCGATTGAAATTGGAATTTCACCAAAAGTTTTATCCTATGCATCTAGTTCATCGTGATCGGAATTATATATATAATTTTTGGCCTCGTGAAGGAGAAAGTATTGCTCTAGCTCAGGGGAGGCTTAAATCAATGTTATATTCATGCCCCAATCATGAGCTTTCAAGGGAAATAATTATTCATAATTTTTATGCTCGGCTTTCTCGTAATGATCAATCCATGCTCGATACTTCTTATGCTGGTTCTTTTATGAAGAAGACTATTGAATTCAGGTGGAATCTTTTGGAAAGAATTAAATGCAACTCTAAAGATTGGGTACTCGAGAAGGTAAAGAGTCAGGTATAAAGCTTGAGTTTGATTGTGTTAAATCTTTTATGAATACAGATGCTTTTCACAAGTTTAGCACTAAATATGGACTTGACTCTGAGATAGTAGCATTGATACGTCTCCAATGTATCTATAATTTTTGCTTGTTCCATGCTGTTATATTATCATTCTTGGATGTTTTACAATCATTTTATAGCAACTTTATATCATTTTTTGGGACTAACCTATTGACATAGTGCCCAGTGTCAGTTGATGTTTTTTGCTTGTTTTTTACTTCGCAGAATATGAGTACCAAACGGAGTCCAAACGCAGCAAAACAATTTGGAGATTTTTTCTGGACCAAAAGACACCCAGTGGGCCAAAGAAGTACCAGAGGGGAGGCCCAAGGGGAGCACACCTTGGAGCCCCCATGCACTGCCTCTTCGCCCTATAAATTCCCAAATATTCCAGAAACCCTAGGGGAGTTGACGAAACACAATTCCAGCCGCCGCAAGTTCCAGAACCACGAGATCCAATCTAGACACCATCACGGATGGGTTCATTATCCTCATTAGTGCCTCTCTTATGATGCGTGAGTAGTTAATCATAGACCTACGGGTCCGTAGGCAGTAGCTAGATGGCTTCCTCCCTCTTTTCGATTCTCAGTACAATGGTCTCTTGGAGATCTATTTGATGTAACTCTTTTTTGCAGCGTGTTTGTTGGGATCCGATGAACTTTGAGTTTATGATCAGATCTCTATCCATGAATATTATTTGAGTCTTCTTTGATCTCTTATATGCATGATTATTTATAGCCTCTTATTTCTTCTTCGAATCTTTGGTTTAGTTAGGCCAACTAGATCGATTTTTCTTTCCATGGGAAGTGGTGCTTTGTGATGGGTTCGATCTTGCGGTGTTCTTTCCCAGTGACAGAAGGGTCAGCAAGACACCCATGTATCGTTGCTGTCGTGGAATAGTCACGGCAGATGTCCTAGTGTGAGGACTTAGTCGTGGAGCCATCGCAATGAGGTTAGTTTAAAGGGGTTAATCAGAACAAAGGACACGGGGAGTTTATACTGGTTCGGCCCCTTGCGGTGAAGGTGAAGGCCTAATCTAGTTTAAGGTGGTATTGCTAGGGTTTCGATGACCAGGGAGCGAATACGCTTAACCTGGCTCTCGATCTGTTGTCTCTTTTCCCTAAACCGCCGCCGGGTCGTCCCTTTATATACACAGGTTGACGCCCGGCGGTTCACAGAATCCCGGTCGGCTCATAAACGTGTCCGGCTTGGTATCCACTCATTCCTATCTTACAATAGAAGTCATATACTTATGGCGGTTTACATCTATGGGCCCTAACTCGCCTTTGGGCTTTGGGCCTTCTTATTAAGTCTCCTTCGTAAGTCGCCATCTTCTATGTCTTCATGGGCTTCAATACAGGTAAATCACTATGAGCATAACCCGGCCCCTCCTGGGCGGTTTATACTTCAATAGTTATATCCCCAACATTAGGCCTCAGGTTGATTTGAACTTGTTCATGTCAATCTTCAACACTTAGGAAAATTCCCTCTTCATTACCTTCGCAAAAATTTGTAACTCGCCGTGATGTCATCTTCTGAGATCATGATAACCCGCCATGACGTCACCTGTCATTAATTTTATAAACATCCAGAAATCATATATGCATCTCCTTTTTAATGAACCTCCAAAAATCAAGGCGTCAGCCCTGTCACATATCCAATTTGGAGCTCCTCGATTCCCGCGCATTCCACTTATCCATTCACCTTATAAACAGGGCCAGGGGTCCTTTTCACTTTCCCCCCTCGGCCTCTTCGTCTTCCTCGCGACGCACTGCTCTCGAGCCAAGCCGCCACCATTGACCCTCTCCTCTGCATCACCCTTGGCCGCTGCATCAACCCGACTTGGTCTAGAGTTTGCTCCCGCGCCTCCGCCGTTCAACAGCCTTGGTAAGTTCTTCCTCCTTCCCCCTCCGTAGATCTCATTAGGGTTCGAACAAACTCATGGAGGTTCGGCACTGTTCTTCACCCGTTCTTCGCTGTAGCATGAGGTTTGATTCAAGCTTGATATTTATCCTGTGCGGCAATAATCCTAGTCCCTTTTTCCTCATTAGAGCATCTCTTTTAGGTAGAAAAATCCGATCTGGACCTTCATAAACTTCTCAAGTACCAGTATTTTAGGTCTGAATATATTTTCATTTTCTGACATGCGGTAGATCCAAAATTGCAATACCAATCTGTGAAACCTGTTTTTCATCACTTAGCCGTTTTCCAACTTCAGATCTATACTTTCAATGTCCGTATAGGCGGTTTAACTTCAGAAAATAATAACCTGCCAGGTACCATTAGTCCCCTCTTAAACCGCCAAGTGCTCATTTTCGTAATTTGATAACGTCACTGTCCGGTTTAACATTTATGCATGCTTCAATAATTTCTGCCTGTTAACCATGAACCTTAAACCGGCACAAATCTTTTCCAGGTTATCGTATAAATGGCCAAATCCTTTTATTCCTGTAACTGGGTTCAATCCCGGGTTACAGAAGAAGAACTGAACGGGTGGGTTGCAACCGGCGCTTTAGCGAAAAAGGAAGACATCCACTTGAGAGCCCCCGGTCCAGAAAATTTTCCTGAGCCCAAGGATGGGGAAGTGATCGTTTTTGTTGATCATCTGAGTCGAGGGTTCATCCCTCCCGGATCAAAAATTTTCCGTGACGTTCTTCACTTCTTCCAACTTCACCCTCAAGATATTGGGCCTAACTCCGTGTCCAATATTTGCAATTTTCAAGTGTTTTGTGAAGCCTACCTGTAAGAAGAGCCCACAGTCGACCTGTTCAGAGATTTCTTCTATTTAAACCGCCGTACTGAATTTACGGATGGGCCCAATACTGAACTTGGCGGGGTTTCAATTCAGAAGAGAAAAGACGCCAGCTTCCCTCACGCTAAGCATCATAGCCATCCCAAAGATTGGAACCAAACTTGGTTCTATTGCCAAGATACATCTCCAGCTGGCGAGAATCCTCTGCCGGGTTACCGTGCTCACCGGCTTACCGATGCACATCCATTCCCCCAAAGACTCAATGCAAAGGAACGGTCCATATATGCACCACAGCTTTCAAAGCTCAGAGCCTTTGTGGCAAACGGTTTGACAGGCATTGATTTTGTCCGTTGCTGGGTATCTTGGAGCATTTTGCCTTTAAGTCGTCGCTCCGGTTTAATGTGTGAGTACACAAGGGATGTGAAAGACCCTCAACGCCACACTGATATTCAGCTGACTGATGCTGAAATTACTGAATCTGTCAAGAAGATGTTGGATGAACCGGTGACCGACTGTAGCAAAACAGGACTTAGTCCTTTTTGCGCTTCAAATAAACCGCCAGCTGTAAGAATTGCCCCACTCCTGCTTTAATCCATATTCTTAATACTCCCTTATGATCTTTTCAATCTTTAAATAGGGTGATGATCCGTTCTGGAAGAAGAAACCGCAGGATAAACCGGCCAAAATACCTTGTGTCAAGACCAAGGTCAACAAGAAGCCCGCTAAGAAGAAAAACACCGAGCCTACCGAGTTAAACATTGACGATGATAATCCGGAGTCAGAGGTAGAACTTGATTCGCTTGGCTCTTTTTTCATACATCTCATTGACAATGATTTTTATCAGGACGACGCAGAAGCTAGCCGCGCAAATGACGTAGAGGTAACTATTCTCTCATCCGGTTCAGAACCTCTGCCCACACAGAAAACACGACAAGCCAGCCGGAAAGTAAGATTTTCTCACCCCCTAGCTTACTTGGATCCAAACTTTCTTTTGAAGAAACAGCAACACGAAGCTCGCCGCACAACCCGGCATAGCGGCCATGTGGTCACTTCTTCCGGTTTACCGAACTCGCCAGTTCGTAAACGCCGCCCAGAGGTATCTTCTATTTCTGACACATCTTATCCCAAGGCGGGTTATTTCCGACAACCTCTTAATCTGTCTGATTCAAACTATCAGGGAACTTCCCATTCATCCTCTGGCGAGTCCACAGGGACACAAATTCCAACCCTCAAAACTGTTCCTGGGTGAGCATTTTTAACTAACCCCTTATACCTTATGCTTGATCATTATACTAACTTGTTATTTGCGTCTCTGTCAGAGCCAAGGCCAGACCCAGTAAAAAGGCCAAATTGAACAAACTGGCTGATGACAGCGCGCCGACTGATCCGAAAAAGAACCCGGAACAGTTTGAACCAAATACTGAAGCTATTCTTGATGATCCGCCACCGCAAGATCATGAAACCTTTGTTGAACAGATGGAAACTGATCCGATGGGTCATGCTGATGAACCGCCAAGCCCAACTAAGGCTGCTGATGATAAAGCCAATGATGTTGTAGTTACCGGTGTCAGGTGTACAGCCCCAGGGAACCCCACTGCTCTGTCAAAACCTAGTGCCAAAGAAGAATTTTCTGCTGTTGACAAGGGCAAGTGGAAGGTGGACTTGGAAAGCTATGCCCACCTTAGCGCGCAAGATATTCATTCTGGGTTTTTAAACCATTTGCACACAAGTCATGATTATGAAGCCGGTTTACTGAACATGATGATGGGGCGATATGAGGTAAATGCTGTTAACTCTGCATAAATATTCTTCCCTTAGCCGCCAAGTTTACTGGACATAAAAGAATAGAATGTTCTGCAAACTTTCAAGAACCATATAGATCAACTCCACTAGCCCGCAAGGGCCGGTTTATAATGTCAATATGAACCGGGACTTTAGAATAATAACTTCAATTTCACCTGCGTAGCCCCCAAGGGTCGACTTAACAAATATGTTAAGTTGAGACTAATTATGCTGTAAGGCTCAAAATTCTTACTTAGGACCTTTATAATCCGGTTGACCATCAAGCTGATAGTTGTTATGTGCTTGGGACTTGTAATTTTTTTTTTGAAAAGAAGCAATAGACATTATCCCCCAAGTGCCAAGTATATTACTTGTTATGTGCTTGGGACTTTGAATATGCACTGTTATCTAATTAATTATATGTCTCTTGCAGGCTGATCTTAACAAGAAGCAATCTCAAATCGCCGACCTTCAAGAAAATATCAAGTCGCAACAAGCCGAGACCTCCAAAGCCAAGGAAGAACTGACCAGTGCCTTAACAGCAATGGAAAAACTCAAGGAGAGCTTCAAGAATGAGCGGGCAGGTTGGGATACAGAAAAGTCAACTCTGCTGAAGAGGGCTGAGGATGCTGAGGCTGCCCTTAATCCGGTAGCTGAGGAGCTGACTGGCTTGAAACAGCAAATAAATGCCATGACCGCTGCCGTATTTGGTAAATAACTTCTTCATAAGCTTTGAACATGTATTATGTAAGAGACTGCCGGTTTACCGATGTTTTTAATGATGCAGGAACTCGCATTGCTCATCTTGGCTCAGATATGTGGCAAAAACTGAAAGCCGCCTATACACTTATAGAGCAATTATATACCGGCGTACAACGGGTTATCTGCACAGCTTCCCATAATAAACCGCCCCCAACCTTGATCAAGGAGACGTTGGAAAGGCTGGCGATGATGCCTGCATGGTTTGAAGAGCAAAAGAAGTCAGCTGCCAGGGCGGGTGCTCTTACTGCACTGACTCGGGCCAAAGCTTGGATATCTGATCTTGATCTGGCCGATGTGGGAAACGGCTACCCGAGCATAAAGGAGGACGGGTCAGAGTTTAATAACGATGACCTCAGAGCCTTGACGAGGGAAATGCGCCCATTGGCTAGCAAATTGGCTGAAGAAACCGATCTTTCACATTATCAGTCGATTTATGATGCCAACAACAAGAGTGTTAACTCGCCAACTTATGATGCTTCAAATCTTATTCCTCCAATCCGTAAGCATACCTATGCCCCTGATGTTGACCCCTCCATACTTATAAGTGATGAAGCTGTATTCAAGGCCTTAACTGGGATCGATTGGACCACCATTGACTTCCAGCCACTGGGTAGAGAGGAGGAAGATGAACTGGCGCTGGACGATCCGCAACCTTCAAGTCAGCCAGGCCAGGACTCGTAAACCGGGGGCCGGTTTAGCAGCTGCTTTCCTTAAGACTTGTTAAAACAATTATTCTTTTGGGCACCAAATGCCTTGTAATAGGCTAGCTTAAACTCTTGTTCTGCTATGCCATCGTGCATATTTACTTTGCATGACACTGCTAATCCACCATGTTAAGATATGCCACTTATGCTTATAATATTAACAATGTGGAATCTGCTCCTACATGCAATGGATTAAAAGTGTCCTGGCGGTTTACCGCTGGACGGGTCATAACGCCCAATAAAAAACCATGGAAACTAACATAGCTTATACCCAAGGCTGGAATTTCAGAATAACCAAATTTGAAATACATCATACCAGTGATATTTGATCACACTGTTGGTTTACCAAACCGGTGTAGTAAGGGGGAGAACCCAAACTTTGAGCACTGGTAATTATCATAGATTGCTTGGCTTATGAACAAAACCAGGCCGGGTTAATAAACACCGGATATTATCTTATCTCATACTGGCGACTTATAGTCAAAAGCCAGGCCGGGTTAATAAGCACCGGATGAATTATGATCATAAAGCATTATAAGCCTCATCAAATAAACCTCAAAAAACTATGGAATAAAACAAACAAAAAAATGAGGCTTTTCATGGGCTGCCAGGCCGAAAATCGAGTGCTTTCACGGGCCGCACAGCCACTGAGTTAAACCTATATACAAACCTTATAAGATGGACCTCACATAACCAATCGTCGTTTTAACTTTGACAAGTTCAGGGTCTGTATAAGATTGACTTGTCAAACGTTCGGAGAGTCATTCCAGGAATACCTAGGCGGAGTGGCTTACTTAAAAAGGCAGGATAACCCGGGGTTTTAGGTGAATACACCTGGCTTCCAAGCCTGGCTTTTAAGCCTATTACAAGGGTTATACAAACTCTTTGTTATTTAGAATCAAGGAGCCCCCAAGTAATATTTTTGAGCTGTGCTCAAGGGGCACCTATGTTTGAGCTGTGATTTTGCAACAGACTCTCTGTGGTACCTTTAACCTGGGTAGCAAGCCCCCAAGTTTTTTTTAGTTGGCTTATAAGCCGGTTCAAAGGGTAATCATAACTTCGCTCATAAGCCGGAAGCCCCCAAGTAACCAAAGACTCATTAAGAAAAAACGACGGAGACCCTGCTTTAGCAGGGGTGCCGGCTTAATATATACATTGTCAAAAATATGTACATCAGAAGAGCCAATGGCTCAGGTGTAGTAAGGCCGAAGATGAGCAATATTCCACGGCCGGCGAGTCTCTTCCTCCGACGTGCATGAGTCCTTATGGTCTCGAACATCAATAAGGTAGTATGACCCGTTGTTCAGATTCTTGCTGACCACAAAGGGTCCTTCCCAAGGTGGGGATAACTTGTGCATATCCGTCTGATCCTGGATAAGCCGGAGCACTAAGTCACCTTCTTGAAAGGTTCTGGTCCTGACCCGGCGGCTGTGATAACGACGTAGATCTTGTTGGTAAATCGCCGAACGAGCCGCTGCGAGATCACGCGCCTCGTCTAACAGGTCAAGTGCATCCTGACATGCCTTTTCATTATCAGCTTCAACGTAAGCCGCCACCCGGGGTGAGTCGTGACGGATGTCACTGGGGAGAACCGCCTCTGCTCCATAAACCATGAAAAAAGGCGTGTAACCCGTAGATCTGTTGGGCGTCGTGTTGATGCTCCATAGCACCGAGGGTAACTCCTCTACCCAACAACCCGGCGTCCTCTGTAAGGGAACCATAAGCCGGGGCTTGATGCCTCTCAGGATCTCTTGATTGGCTCTCTCAGCTTGACCATTAGATTGGGGGTGAGCCACCGACGATACATCAAGTCGGATATGCTCACGTTGACAAAATTCTTTCATAGCACCCTTGGAGAGATTAGTGCCATTGTCTGTTACAATGTTGTGTGGAAAGCCAAAACGGAAGATCACCTTCTTCATGAATTGAACCGCCGTTGCTGCATCACACTTACTGACTGGCTCTGCCTCTACCCACTTAGTGAATTTAT
Organism: Thinopyrum elongatum; assembly: GCA_011799875.1. Classification (NCBI taxonomy): domain Eukaryota; kingdom Viridiplantae; phylum Streptophyta; class Magnoliopsida; order Poales; family Poaceae; genus Thinopyrum; species Thinopyrum elongatum. The sequence continues at coordinate 524,337,564 of CM022299.1, forward strand.
CAACCGCCACCAAGAGGTGGGTCTTCTTGTCCTTGGACCTCTTAAAAGGTCCAACCATATCAAGCCCCCAAACTGCAAACGGCCAAGTGATTGGAATCATTCTCAACTCCTGAGCCGGAACATGAGCTCGACGTGAAAACTTCTGACAACCGTCACATTTTTTGACCAAGTCCTCAGCATCAGCATGAGCCGTTAGCCAATAAAAACCGTGATGAAAAGCCTTGGCTACAAGAGATTTAGAGCCGGCGTGATGACCACAATCTCCTTCATGGATCTCACGCAGAATCTCACAGCCTTCTTCAGGAGAAACAGAACGTTGAAACGCCCCGGTAACACTGCAATGGTGCAGCTCTCCATTGACAATTGTCATTGACTTGGACCGCCGGGTTATTTGTCTGGCCAAGGTTTCATCCTCAGGTAACTCGCCCCGGGTCATATATGCCAAATATGGAACTGTCCAATCAGGAATAACATGAAGAGCCGCTACCAACTAAGCTTCCGGGTCAGGAATAGCCAAATCCTCCTCTGTAGGCAACTTGACCGACGGGTTATGCAAAACGTCAAGAAAGACATTAGGTGGCACCGGTTTACGTTGAGAACCCAACCGGCTTAAGGCATCAGCCGCTTCATTTTTCCTTCGATCAACATGCTCAACTTGATAACCCTTGAAGTGACCAGCAATAACATCCACCTCTCGTCGATAAGCCGCCATGAGGGGATCCTTAGAATCCCAAGTACCAGAGACTTGTTGAGCTACCAAATCTGAGTCACCAAAGCACCTGACCCGGCTTAAGTTCATCTCCTTAGCCATCCGAAGACCGTGGAGCAAGGCCTCATATTCAGCTGCATTGTTAATGCAAGGGAACATCAAACGGAGAACATAACAAAATTTATCACCTCGAGGGGAAGCAAGCACAACTCCAGCGCCTGAGCCCTCCAATTGCCTGGACCCATCAAAGTGAATAGTCCAATACGTGTTATCTGGTTTTTCCTCACGCATCTGCAGCTCTGTCCAGTCATTGATGAAATCCACCAGTGCTTGAGACTTGATGGCCGTGCGAGGCATATACTTCAAACGATGAGGCCCAAGTTCAATGGCCCATTTGGCAACCCGGCCTGTTGCTTCCCTGTTTTGTATGATATCTCCTAAAGGAGCAGAGCTAACCACAGTAATGGGGTGACCCTGAAAATATTGCTTAAGCTTCCGGCTTGCCATGAAAACCCCATATACAAGCTTCTGCCAATGTGGGTATCTCTGCTTGGACTCAATAAGCACTTCGCTGATATAATAAACCGGCCGTTGAACCGGATATTCCTTGCCTGCCTCTTTCCTTTCAACCACAATAGCCACACTGACAGCCCGGCTATTAGCAGCCACATATAACAACAGCGGCTCCTTATCAACGGGTGCAGCTAGGACCGGCGGCTCAGCCAGCTGCTTCTTAAGCGCCTCAAATGCCTCATTAGCAGCGTCACTCCAGACGAAGTCATCTGTCTTTTTCATCATCTGATACAAAGGGATGGCCTTCTCACCGAGGCGGCTTATGAACCGGCTTAGCGTCGTAATACGACCCGCCAGATGTTGAACATCATTGATACACGCCGGTTTAGCCAGAGAAGTAACGGCTTTGATCTTCTCCGGATTAGCTTGAATGCCCCTGTTAGACACCAGAAAGCCCAAAAGCTTGCCCGCCGGCACACCAAAAACACACTTGGCCGGATTAAGCATCATCTTATAAATTCGGAGATTATCAAAGGTTTCCTTCAAGTTGTCTATCAACGTCTCCTTCTTTCTGGATTTCACCACAATATCATCCACATAAGCATGAACATTGCGTCCAATCTGACTATGAAGACAATTCTGCATACATCGCTGGTAAGTCGCCTGGGCACTCTTGAGCCCAAAAGGCATAGACACATAGCAGAAGGCTCCAAAGGGAGTTATGAAAGATGTCTTCTCCTAGTCCTTAACTGCCATCTTGATCTGATGATAACCAGAATAAGCATCCCAAAAACCCAAACGCTCACAACCCGCCGTAGCATCAATAATCTGATCAATACGAGGGAGAGAAAAAGGATCAGCCGGACAAACCTTATTTAAATCCGTGTAGTCCACACACATGCGCCAAGTGCCGTTCTTCTTAAGTACCAGCACCGGGTTAGCCAACCACTCAGGATGAAAAACTTCAACAATAAACCCAGCCGCCAAGAGCCGGGCTACCTCCTCTCCAATGGCCTTACGCCTTTCTTCATTGAAACGACGAAGAAACTGCTTGACCGGTTTAAACTTGGGATTAATATTGAGAGTGTGCTCAGCGAGTTCCCTCGGTACACCTGGCATGTCAGAAGGTTTCCATGCAAAGATGTCCCTGTTCTCACGGATGAACTCGATGAGCGCGCTTTCCTATTTCGGATCCATATTAGCATTGATGCTGAACTGCTTGGATGAATCGCCAGGAACAAAATCAACCATCTTAGTGTCATCTACCGATTTAAACTTCAAAACCGGATCATGCTCTGTAGTTGGCTTTTTCAAAGACGTCATATCCGCCGGATCAACATTGTCCTTGTAAAATTTTAACTCCTCCGTTGCACTAACCGACTCAGCATAAGCCGCATCACCCTCTTCACATTCCAAGGCTATCTTTCGGCTCCCATGTACTGTGATGGTCCCCTTGTAACCCGGCATCTTGAGCTGCAGATAAAAATAACAAGGCCATGCCATGAACTTGGCATAAGCCGGCCGTCCAAACAGAGCGTGATACGGGCTGTGAATTTTGACTACTTCAAAGGTCAATGTCTCTGACCTAGAGTCATGATCATCTCCAAAGGCAACTTCCAGAGCTATCTTACCAACAGGGTATGCCGACTTACCAGGCACCACACCATGGAAAACTGTATTCGATGGTTTAAGATTTTTATCTGTCAACCCCATGCGACGGAAAGTTTCGTAATAAAGGATATTGATGCTGCTCCCTCCGTCCATGAGTACCTTGGTAAAACTTATACCCTCCAACCTGGGGTGCAACCACCAATGCTAGGTGACCCGGATTATCAACCCGGGGCGGGTGATCTTCCCGACTCCACACGATGGGCTGCTCAGACCAGCGCAAGTAACGGGGAACCGTAGGTTCAACGGCGTTCACTGCCCTTTTATGAAGCTTCTGATCCCGTTTGCATAAATTTGTGGTGAAGACGTGGTACTACCCACTATTCAACTGCTTTGAGTTACTCTGATACCCAGATTGCTGCTGCTGATTCCCCTGACCTGACTGTTGATGGTAGCCACCCTAATTGCCTTGATTGCCCTGATAACCTTGGAATCCAGAACTAGAACCGCCACCGCCGTAACCCGGCCCATGAGAACCGGATCCTGAACCACCACCCGGTCCATGATTGTCTTGAAAAAGATTGGAATTTTTATACTCCTTCATGATGTAGCAATCCTTCCAGAGGTGGCCAGACAGTCTTTCTCGCGTCCCATGCCTTGGGCAGGGCTGATTTAGCATCTGCTCAAGATTAAAGCCTGACCCTCCGGCCCGTGGGGGCGGTTTACCTTTACCACGCTGGCCATTATTCTGTGCGTTGGTGTTAGCCACAAAGTCCAAGCTGTTATCAGCTTTGCGCTTACCATTGCCTCCCTGATTCGCCGGATTATGCTGCTGTCCTCTGGTGCTGCTGCTCTTCTTTCCCTTTCCCGGCTTGTCATCATCAGACTCGGGGTCCTTGGTACCATCAGAGTCAGCGTACTTAACCAGAGCCGTCATCAGCTCTCCCATGTCATTGCGGTGGCGCTTGAGACGACCCAACTTCTGCTTAAGAGGAGTAAACCAGCAATTCTTCTCCAACATTATGACCGCTGAACCGGCATTGATGCGATCCGATGAATGTAAGATGGTCGAAACCCGGCGCACCCAATGGGTTGTGGACTCACCCTCTTCTTGGACACAGGCATCCAGATCCACAATTGACATAGGCTGCTTACACGTATCTTTGAAATTCTGGATAAACCGGGCCTTTAACTCGGCCCATGACCCAATGGAGTTGGCAGGGAGCCCCTTCAACCAAGTGCGAGCCGTTCCATCCAACATCAGGGGGAAATATTTAGCACATGCCGCTTCACTAACATCTAGCAATTCCATGGCCATCTCATAACTCTTGATCCATGCTTCAGGAGGTAAATCAGCTGTATAGTTAGGCACCTTGCGAGGGCCCTTAAAATCCTTGGGAAAACGCTCATTACGTATGGCCGGCACTAAACATGGCACGCCCAAATTCCTAAAGGTTACACCTGGCTCCACCGAAGTTGTCGGACGAACTGGAGAAAGTTGACGGACCGCATATTGCGCCGCCAGCTCGGCCTCTCGACGTGCTCTACCTTGATCCACCATGTTCTGAGCATCAGCACCACCACCCGTCGGGTTATGTCCACGAGGCTGGTTATGGTTCCGCCCACTGCTTGACACAGCTGGTTCATCAATATGCCTACTGTAACTCCGGCTTGGGCGAGGGGTGGAATGAATCCGGCTTTGACTGTAAGAATAAGCCTGCTGCTGAACCAATGCTATCTGAAGGAGCTCTCTAGCCCTCCTCATCTCAACCGCCGTTGGAGACTCGCCTTCAACCGGGATAGCCGCCAATCATGACGCCGCAGCGATCATGTTATCCAAAGGGTTAGAGTAATGACCCGGTGGTGTTGGCATGTGTTGCGGCGGGATATTGTTCTGACGAGGCGGATCCGTAGTGCGTGGCTGAACCGGCGCTCCCGTCCCAGGCGCTTCAACCCGGTCCGCCACTGGCGGGTTACTAGTTCCTGCTCCTGGCGTGTTAAAGAGGTTCCTCGCCTCGTAAACCGGTGGCAGGCGAGACTGATGCCTCCTCCTCATGACTTTGTTTGAAGCGTTCTGATCTAGCATGAGTCGGTAAGACTCCGACTGAATCCGCTGCGCTTGAGCATCCAACGTAACCCGCTCCACAGCCATCCTGGCATCTTCAGCTGCCAGGTCTTCCTTAGCTTGAGCTATCTGATCTCGCAATTTCACGACTTCCGCGTTATGCTGATCTTGATTATCCGGGTTAACCTCCGTCGTTAGCAGTGTTGCCAAGGCGTCTAGTAAACCAGATAAGACTTGAGCCGGCGGGCGCGCAGGGCCTCCTGCCCCGGCTGCCGTCGCCGCTGCTGACCCGGAAATCAATGCCGCTGCAGTTGAAGAGTGCTGCACTGGCTGCGTACCGGCCATGAAGATTGCAACCCTGTTCGGTGGCTCGTAGAGGTCCGGAATACTATCGCCATCGGAACAGCCCCCAAGCTGACCGTCTTGCAGTTGGTACAATGACTTGGTTTCACCGGTGGATGACTCGCCGTCAGAATAGACAACTGTCTCACTGTCAGATACCGATTTATCCCCAGATTCCGCACCATTGATGAATCCCACGAAGGCACGACTCATGGCGGGCTGAACTCGGGCGAGTTTTGCACGCTGAGCCGTCTCGATGATGTCGGTGCAGGTGTCCGGCTCAGGGCCCGGTTCGCCGATCTTGCCAATGAAGACGTGAATTCCACCGAAGGGGACCCGGTACCCGTACTCAATTGAGCCGGCCTCGGGGCCCCAGCCTTCGTCGTCGATGTAGAGCTTGCCGCGATGACTCTTGGTCATCCGGCCCACAGCGTATCCCTTGATCCCTTCGATGTTGCCCTTCAAGAACTCGAAACCACCGTGCGCTGGCCCCACGGTGGGCGCCAACTGTCGTGGAATAGTCACGGCAGATGTCCTAGTGTGAGGACTTAGTCGTGGAGCCATCGCAATGAGGTTAGTTTAAAGGGGTTAATCAGGACAAAGGACATGGGGAGTTTATACTGGTTCGGCCCCTTGCGGTGAAGGTGAAGGCCTAATCCAGTTTAAGGTGGTATTGCTAGGGTTTCGATGACCAGGGAGCGAATACGCTTAGCCTGGCTCTCGATCTGTTGTCTCTTTTCCCTAAACCGCCGCCGGGTCGTCCCTTTATATACACAGGTTGACGCCCGGCGGTTCACAGAATCCCGGCCTACGTGTCCGGCTCGGTATCCACTCTTTCCTATCTTACAATAGAAGTCATATACTTATGGCGGTTTACATCTATGGGCCCTAACTCGCCTTTGGGCTTTGGCCTTCTTATTAAGTCTCCTTCGTAAGTCGCCATCTTATATGTCTTCATGGGCTTCAATACAGGTAAATCACTATGAGCATAACCCGGCCCCTCCTGGGCGGTTTATACTTCAATAGTTATATCCCCAACAGTTGCTATTAAGGATAACAAGATGGGGGCTATTCCTACATGAATAGATCTCGTCTACATCATGTCATCATTCTTATTGCATTACTCCGTTTCTCCATGAACTTAATACACTAGATGCATGCTGGATAGCGGTCGATGTGTGGAGTAATAGTAGTAGATGCAGGCAGGAGTCGGTCTACTAATCTTGGATGTGATGCCTATATATTGATCATTGCCTTGGATATCATCATAATTATTCGATCTTCTATCAATTGCCCAACAGTAATTTGTTTACCCACCGTATGCTATTATCTCGAGAGAATCCACTAGTGAAATCTACGACCCCTGGGTCTATTCTTTATCATATTTGCTTTGAGATCTATTCTTATTCACTTTTGTTTTCAGATCTATTATTCCAAAACCCCAAAAATACCTTGCTGCACTTTTTTATTACTTTTTTTATTTCGCGTTTTATCGAGGGCTATTTATCCAATCTACCACAAGTTTATCTATATTTTTACCGTGGAGGGATTGACAACCCCTCTTACGCGTCGGGTTGCAAGTATTTGTTCTTTGTGTGCACGTAACGTTTACATAGTGTTGCTTGGTTCTCCTACTGGATTGATACCTTGGTTTCATAACTGAGGGAAATACCTACCGCAGCTGTGCTGCATCATCCCTTCCTCTTTGGGGAAATACCGACGCAGTTTCAAGCGACATCAAAAGGAATATCTGGCACCGTTGCCGGGGAGACATCATCAACATCTACCAGGTTCCTAATCACAAATCTCATCTCCTTGCAATTTACATTATTTTCCATTTGCCTCTCGTTTTCATCTCACCCACTTCACAAAATTTGTCGTTTTATTCGTCCTCTTTTTCGTTCGCTTTTTCTCGTCTGATTTGTTTTTTTGTTTGCAATCTTGTTTGCGTAGTCACGATGTCTCAAGAAAACACCAAGTTGTGTGATTTTTTCAGTACCAATAATAATGATTTTATTAGTAGTCCGATTGCTCCTCCCACCACTAGTGCGGAATCTTGTGATATTAATGCCGCTCTGTTGAATCTTGTTATGAAAGATCAATTTTCTGGTACTCCTAATGAGGATGACGTGTCTCATCTAAACACATTCATAGAATTGTGTCATATGCAAAAGAAAAAAGATGTCGATAATGATATTGTGAAGTTGAAATTATTTCCTTTCTCTTTGAGGGATCGTGCAAAAATTTGGTTTTCTTCTTTGCCTCGCAATAGTATCAATTCTTGAGATAAGTGCAAAGATGAGTTTATTACTAATTATTTTCCGCCCGAAAAAATTATTTCCCTTAGAACTCAAATCATGAATTTTAAGCAACTTGAGCATGAACATGTTGCACAATCTTGGGAAAGAATGAAATTGATGCTAAGAAATTGTCCTACTCATGGTTTAAATCTTTGGATGATCATATAAATTTTTTATGCGGGATTGAATTTTGTTTCTAGAAATGTTTTAGATTCCGCCGCGGGTGGTACTTTTATGGAAATTACTTTGGGTGAAGCTACTAAATTGCTAGATAATATCATGGCAAATTATTCACAATGGCATGCCGAAAGAGCACCTACTAGTAAAAAAGTTTATTCGGTTGAAGAAATAAATTCTTTGAGTGAAAAAGTTGATGCTCTTATGAAATTGGTTTCTAGTAAAAGTGCTCCTCTTGATCTTAATGATGTGCCTTTATCTACTTTGATTGAGCAAAATAGTGATCCCGTAGATGTGAATTTTGTCTCGCGAAATAATTTTAATAACAATGCTTATAGAGGTAATTTTAATCCTAGGCCTTTTCTTGGAAATCCCTCTAATAATTATGGCAATTCCTATGGTAATTCTTCTTACAATAATAATAGGAACCCCTCTAATCTTGGGAATAATATTAAAGAATTTATCAATGTGCAAAAAATTTCAACACTACGATAGAAGAAAAGTTGAATAAGATTGATGATATGTCTAGAAGCATTGATAGAATTTCTCATGATGTAGAAAATTTCAAGTTGAAAACTTTTGCACCCAAGGTTGATGAATCAATTAAAGCTTTATATGTTTCTATGGATGAAAGTAAGAAAAGAACCGCTATGCTTAGAGCTAAAAGAGAATTTTTAAAAAGAGCGTTTTCTAGTTATTGCTTTCATAAAAATGATGAAGATCTTAGAGTAATTAGTGTTTCTTCTATTGATTCCTTGTTTATTAAAATTAAAATTTATGATAAAGGGACTGGAGAAGAGTCAACTTTAGCTAGAGGGCATCCCAATAATTTGGAGGGTGAAAATCTTGATGAAAAAATTGATAAAAGTGGGTTTGGAGAGGTCAAAACTTCAGCTAGTGATGCGCCCACTCTTTTGGATTACAAAGACTTTAATTATGATAGTTGCTCTTTGATTGAATGTATTTATTTGTTGCAATCCATTATAAATTCACCCCATACTTATGAACAAAACAAAGCTTTTACTAAACATATTGTTGATGCCATGATGAAAGCCTTTGAAGAAAGTTTGGAATTAGAGACTTCGATTCCTAGAAAATTACATGATGAATGGGAACCTACCATTAAAGTCAAGATTAAAAATTATGAGTGCTTTGCTTTATGTGATTTGGGTGCTAGTGTTTCCACAATTCCAAAATCTCTATGTGATGTGCTTGGTGTTACCGATATTGAAGAATGTTCTCTTAATTTGCACTTGGCGGATTCTACAATTGAAAAGCCTTTGGGAAGAATTAATGATGTTCTTATTCTTGCAAATAGGAATTATGTGCCCATAGATTTTATTGTTCTTGATATTGATTGCAATCCGTCTTGTCCAATTATACTTGGTAGACCGTTTTTACGCACTATAGGTGTCGTGATTGATATGAAAGAAGGCAATATTAAATTTTAATTTCCACTAAGAAAGGGTATGGAACACTTCCCTAGAACAAGAATTAGGCCACCATATGAATCAATCATGAAGGCAACCTAAGGATCAAAAACTAAAGATGACAATACTTGAATCTTTGCATTATGCCTAGCTAAGGGCATAAAACGATAGCGCTTGTTGGGAGGCAACCCAATGAATAAAATTTATTATTGTCTTTTTCTTTCTGTTCTTGAGTGTTTGCACAATTATGCTACTGTTATGATTGTGTTTTTTGTTTTAATTAGTGTTTGTGCCAAGTAGAGCCTTTAGGATCATGTTGGGTGATAGTTGATTTGATCTTGTTGGAAAACAGAAACTTTTTCATACAGTAGCAGAATTTTGCAAATTTACAGAAGCGACTAAAAATTCAGATTTTTTTACACAAGATTTATATGAAAATTTCCTACGTTGTCCTAATTGTTAAGAATTTTTTGAGTTACATACATATGAGATCAAATCGTGTCTTTACAGACTGTTCTGTTTTTGACAGATTCTGTTTTCGTTGTATTGTGTGCTTATTTTGATGAATCTATGGATTGTATTGGGAGGTATAAGCCATGGTAAAGTTAGAATACAGTAGGTATAATGAAATAATAAAATATGAATGGATTTACAACAGTAATTAAAGTGAAGATTGGTTTTCTTATACTAACGGATCTCACGAAGGTTTTGTTAAGTTTTGTGTGATTGAAGTTTTCTAGTTTTGGGTGCGATCATGATGGATGAAGGAATAAGGAGTGAAAAGAGCCTAAGCTTGGGGATGCCCCATGGCACCCAAAGATAATATTCAAGGAGAACCAAGCAACTAATCTTGGGGATGCCCCGGAAGGCATCCCCTCTTTCTTCTAACGACCATCGGTATTTTACTTGGAGCTATATTTTTATTAGTCACATATCATGAGTTTTTCTTGGAGCGTCTTGTATTATATGAGTCTTTGATTGTTTTGATTTTTATTTTGTCACAAATAGCCTTGCTGGACACACCTATTTGAGAGATCCAAAATTATGCTAAGATTGCTCTGTATGCTTCACTTAAATTTTTTGAGCTATGGAATTGCTCTACTGCTTCACTTATATCTTTTTGAGCACGGTGTGCTTTAATATGTTTGAAGAAATACTCTCATGCTTCACTTAGATTTATTTGAGAGTTAGTAATTTTGAAGAAATTCTCTCATGCTTCACTTATATTATTTTGAGAGATGAAATTTTTTATGCTCATGTTCTTCACTTAAATTTATTTGAGCTTGTCAAAAGCAATGGCAATATATGATACTTGTCCCAAAGTGATAGATATTCAAGAGGGATATAATAAAAACTTTCATGAAGATCATTCGACAAAATAAACTTGATTCCTTGTAATAGTTTTGAGATATGATGATAGTGATATGTGAGTCATGTTGGTGAGTAAATTTGCTTTAGTAAGAATATTGGTGTTAAGGTTTGTGATTCCCTATGCAAGCACGAAAGTCAATAGTTATGCAGTGAAATTACATCCAACTTGTGGTGCATTATTCGTTGTTAGTTATGCTTAATGCTCGTTTATGAGATTTTTTGTTTCTTGGTTGGTTGCTTCTCAATCTTTTTGCTAGCCTCCACTTGTACTAAGTAGAAATACTACTTGTGTATCCATAATCTTTAAACCCAGTTTTGCCATATGAGTCCACCATACCTACCTATATGCGGTATTTTCGTGCCGTTCTAAGCAAATTTGTATGTGCCACCTCTAATTTTCAAAATAAATTTCCTTTTTGTGTGCTCATACTGCTCATGAAGCGGTAGGGGGTGGCCAATATTTTCCATGCTAGATGTGTTATTCTCAAGATGAGCGTTTATTCAGCACGAGAGTACGGCGGTAATAGGGATGCCCAGTCCCGAAATGAAAAAGAAATTTACTTTATGTTGTCAAATAATAAATTCCTTGAAAAGTATTGGTATGGACGGTACCTGTGGATACGGCTAGCCGTGGAGTGTGAAAGAATGGTGGAAAAAGGAATAAACTTTATTTTCTGTTTGGGAATCGCCTATGATATATCTTCCATGGAAAGTGTTGGGAATTACTCGGTCATTTTCATTGACGGGAAAAGTATGCCTCTCAATTTTTTTATCTCTCAATTTTTGCTTTGAGCTCTAGCACCTCTAAAAATCCCAACTTCCCTGTACGAAGGGCCTATCTATTTACTTTATGCAAATTTTATTTTATTTGAGTCTCCATTTTCTCTTATAAAGCACCAACTAAGGGGTACTATGATCATACTTGAGCATTGGATGTAGCTAATATGCGAGTGTGTTTCATGAATGGATCAATGATTGAGCATGCTGGGCTAGGGATAACTTTCTTTAGTGTTGATATTTTGAAAGACATGGTTGCTTGTTGATATGCTTGAGTATTGAAATCTTCATGTCAAAACTAGACTATTGCTTTGAACCATATAAAAGACCAAATGCCCATGCTACAAAACAAAAGAATATGTGATGAACATGTTAGGCAGCATTTCACATCAAAAATTCTGTTTTTATCATTTAACTACTCGTGGACGAGTAGGAATTAAACTTGGGGATGCTGATACGTCTCCAACGTATCTATAATTTTTGCTTGTTCCATGCTGTTATATTATCATTCTTGGATGTTTTACAATCATTTTATAGCAACTTTATATCATTTTTTGGGACTAACCTATTGACATAGTGCCCAGTGCCAGTTGCTATTTTTTGCTTTTTTTTAATTCACAGAATATCAGTACCAAACGGAGTCCAAACGCAGCGAAACTTTTTGGAGATTTTTTCTGGACCAGAAGACACCCAGTGGGCCAAAGAAGTACCAAAGGGGAGGCGCGAGAGGAGCACAACCCACCAGGGCGCGCTAGGAGGCCCAGGCGCGCCCAGGGGGGTTGTGCCCACCTCGGAGCCCCCCTGCACCGCCTCTTCGCCCTATAAATTCCCAAATATTCCAGAAACCCTAGGGGAGTTGACGGAACACAATTCCAGCCGCCCAAGTTCTAGAACCACGAGATCCAATCTAGACACCGTCATGGAGGGATTCATCATCCTCATTGATGCCTCTCCGATGATGCGTGAGTAGTTCATCATAGACCTACGGGTCCGTAGGCAGTAGCTAGATGGATTCCTCTCTCTTTTTGATTATCAATACAATGGTCTCTTGGAGATCTATTTGATGTAACTCTTTTTTGCGGTCTGTTTGTTGGGATCCGATGAACTTTGAGTTTATGATCAGATCTATATCCATGAATATTATTTGAGTCTTATTTGATCTCTTATATGCATGATTATTTATAGCCTCATATTTCTTCTTCGAACCTTTGGTTTAGTTAGGCCAACTAGATCGATTTTTCTTGCCATGGGAAGAGGTGCTTTGTGATGGTTTGATCTTGCGGTGTTCTTTCCCAGTGACAGAAGGGGCAGTAAGACACACATGTATCGTTGCTATTAAGGATAACAAGATGGGGGCTATTCCTACATGAACATATTTCATCTACATCATGTCATCGTTCTTATTGCATTACTCCGTTTCTGCATGAACTTAATACACTAGATGCATGCTGGATAGCGGTCGATGTGTGGAGTAATAGTAGTAGATGCAGGCAGGAGTCGGTCTACTAATCTTGGACGTGATGCCTACATATTGATCATTGCCTTGGATATCGTCATAATTATTCGATCTTCTATCAATTGGCCAGCAGTAATTTGTTTACCCACCGTATGCTATTTTCTCGAGAGAATCCACTAGTGAAATCTATGACCCCGGGGTCTATTATTTACCATATTTGCTTTGAGATCTATTTTTATTCGCTTTTGTTTTCAGATCTATTATTCCAAAAACCCAAAAATACCTTGCTGCACTTTTTTATTACTTATTTTGTTTCGCATTTTATCGAGAGCTATTTATCCAATCTACCACAAATTTATCTATCTTTTTACCATGGAGGGATTGGCAACCCCTCTTACGCGTCGGGTTGCAAGTATTTGTTCTTTGTGTGCAGGTACCGTTTACATAGTATTGCTTGGTTCTCCTACTGGATTGATACCTTGGTTTCATAACTGAGGGAAATACTTACCGTAGCTGTGCTGCATCATCCCTTCCTCTTTGGGGAAATACCGATGCAGTTTCAAGCGACATCAAGCATCTTTTTGTGAATCATTTGCTACTCATGTTGATCTCCCTAAAGAGAAGTGGTTTAAATATCATCCCCCTATTAAAGAAAAGATCGAGGAGCCAGTTGTAGCTAAAGAAGAAACTATCCTTTACAATATTGATCCAGTTGTGCCTACTGCTTATATTGGAAAAATCACATTTCCCTGTTAGGATTAAGGAACATGCTAAGGTTTCAACCATGATTAACAAAAGTAATATTAAAGCACCTAGACCTTCTGAAAAAATTAAAGTAGAACCTAGTGTTGCTATGGTTAAAGATCTCTTGGTTGATAATATTGATGGGCATGTTATTTATTTCTGTGATGAAGCTGCTAGAATCGCCTAACCTGATACTAAAGATAAGAACAAGCCTGTTGTTGGCATGCCTGTTGTCTCAGTTAAAATTGGAGATCACTGTTACCATGGTTTATGTGATATGGGTGCTAGTGTCAGTGCTATTCCTTTCACTCTTTACCAAGAAATTATGAATGATATAGCACCTGCTGAAATAGAAGATATTGATGTTACTATTAAACTTGCTAATAGAGATACTATCACACCACTTGGGATTGTTAGAGATGTTGAAGTCTTGTGTGGGAAAATAAAATACCCTACTGATTTTCTTGTTCATGGTTCCCCACAAGATGACTTTTGTCCCATTATCTTTGGTGGACCTTTCTTGAACACTATTAATGCTAAGATAGATTGCAAGAAAGAAACCGTTAGTGTTAATTTTGGTGATGTGTCTCACGAGTTTAATTTCTCTAAGTTTCGTAGGCAACCTCGTAATAAAGAATTACCTAGTAAGGATGAAATAATTGGTCTTGCTTCTATTGTTGTGCCTTCTACTGATCCACTAGAACAATATTTGCTAGACGATGAAAATGATATGCACTTGCATGAAAGCAATGAAATAGATAAAATATTCTTTGAACAACAACCTATCCTTAAACACAATTTGCCTGTTGAAACTCTAGGAGGTCCTCCTCCACCTAAAGTTGATCCTGTGTTTGAATTAAAGCAATTGCCTGTCACTTTGAAATATGCTTATCTTGATGAAAAGAAGATATATCCTGTTATTATTAGTGCTAACCTTACAGAACATGAAGAAGGGAAATTATTGAAAATTCTGAGGAAGCACCATGCTGCTCTTGGATATACTCTTGACAATCTTAAGGGCATTATCCCCACTCTCTGATAGCACAAGATTAATATGGAACCTGATGCTAAACCCATTGCTGATCATCAACGATGATTGAATCGTAAGATGAAAGAAGTGGTAAGAACTGAAATACTAGAGCTTTTGGAAGCAGGTATAATCTATCCCATAGCTGATAGTAGATGGGTAAGTCCTGTTCATTGTGTCCCTAAGAAAGGAGGTATTACTGTTGTTCCGAATGACAAAAATGAACTCATTCCACAAAGAATAGTGACTGGCGATAGAATGGTAATTGATTTTAAAAAATTAAATAAAGCTACTAGAAAAGATCATTACCCTCTACCTTTCATTGATCAAATGTTAGAAAGATTGTCTAAGCGCACACACTTTTGCTTTTTTGATGGATATTCTGGGATCTCTCAAATACCTGTATCACAACTCGATCAAGAGAAAACCACCTTTACTTGTCCTTTTGGAACTTATGCTTATAGACATATGCCTTTTGGTTTATGCAATGCACCTACTACCTTTCAAAGATGTATGACTACTATGTTCTATGACTTTTGTGAAAAGATTGTTGATGCTTTCATGGATGATTTTTTCCGTTTACGGAACTTCTTTTGATGATTGCTTAGGCAACGTTGATCGAGTTCTGCAGAGATGTGAGCAAACTAATCTTGTCTTGAATTGGGATAAGTGCCACTTTATGGTGAATGAAGGTATTTTCTTGGGGCACAAAATTTTCGAGCGAGGTATTGAGGTGGATCAAGCTAAAGTTGATGCAATTGGGAAAATGTCGTGTCCTAAAGATATTGAAGGTATTTGTAGTTTCCTTGGTCATGCTGGTTTTTATAGGAGGTTTATTAAAGACTTCTCTAAAATTTCTAGGCCTCTTACTAATCTTTTACAAACGGATGTTCTATTTGTTTTTGATGATGATTGCGTAGAAGCCTTTGAAACACTTAAGAAAGCCTTAACTTCTGCACGTATTCTTCAACCACCTGATTGGAACTTACCTTTTGAAATTATGTGTGATGCTAGTGATTATGTTGTTGGTGCTGTTCTAGGACAAAGAGTTGATAAGAAATAAAATGTCATCGTAGACAGTGCCCAAAGAAGTTATGCTACAACTGAAAAATAATTTTTAGCAGTTGTGTTTGCTTGTGATAAATTCAGATCCTGCATAGTTGACTCTAAAGTGATCGTTCTGATCATGCTGCTATTAAATACCTTATGGAAAAGAAAGATGCTACACCTAGACTCATTAGGTGGGTTCTTTTGCTACGAGAATTTGACTTACACATCACTGATAGAAAGGGAGCTGAGAATCCAGTAGCTGATAACTTGTCTAGGTTAGAAAATATTCTTGATGGCCCACTACCTATTGATGATAGCTTCCCTGATGAACAACTAGCTGTCATAAATGCTTCTCATAATACTCCTTGGTATGCTGACTATGCTAATTATATTGTTGCTAAATTTATACTACCTAGTTTCGCATACCAACAAAAGAAAAAATTCTTCCATGATTTAAGACATTACTTTTGGGATGATCCACATCTATATAAAGAAGAGTAGATGATATTATTAGACGTTGTATACCTGAGCATGAACATGAACAAATCCTACGGAAATGTCACTCCGAAGCCTACGGAGGGCATCATGCGGGAGATAGAATTGCACACAAGGTATTACAGTCTGGTTTTATTGGCCTACTCTCTTCAAGGATGCCCGTAAGTTTGTTTTATCTTGTGATGAATGTCAAAGAATTGGTAATATTAGTAGACGTCAAGAAATGCCTATGAATTATTCACTTGTTATTGAACCATTTGATGTTTGGGGCTTTGATTATATGGGAACTTTTCCTTCTTCTAATGGGTATAGACATATTTTGGTTGTTGTTGATTATGTCACTAAGTGGGTAGAAGCTATTCCAACTAGCAGTGCTGATCATAACACCTCCATTAAAATGCTTAAAGAAGTTATTTTCCCTAGGTTTGGAGTCCCTAGATATTTAATGACTGATGGTGGTTCACATTTTATTCATGGTGCTTTCCGTAAATTGCTTGCTAAATATGATGTCAACCATAGAATTGCATCACCCTATCATCCTCAATCTAGTGGACAAGTTGAACTTAGCAATAGAGAAATAAAGTTAATATTACAAAAAAAATGTCAGTAGGTCCCGAAAGAATTGGTCTAAGAAACTTGACGATGCACTTTGGGCCTACAGAACAGCTTATAAAAATCCGATGGGCATGTCTGCATATAAAATGCTTTATGGAAAAGCTTGTCACTTGCCTCTTGAGTTAGAACATAATGCATATTGCGCAATTAAAGAACTCAACTATGACTTCAAACCTGCCAGTGAAAAGAGGTTATTTGATATGAGCTCACTAGATGAATGGAGAACCCAACCTTATCAAAATGCCAAACTATTTAAAGAAAAAGTAAAAAATATGGCATGACAAAAGAATCCAAAAGCGGGAATTTAAAGTTGGTGAATACGTTCTATTGTACAATTCTCGTTTCAGATTTTTTGCAGGCAAACTTCTTTCCAAATGGGAAGGACCATATATCGTTGAAGAATTTTATTGTTCTGGAGCTATTAAGATCAATAATGCCGAGGGCACTAACCCGAAGGTGGTCAATGGGCAAAGAATTAAGCACTATATTTCAGGTACACCTATTAATGTTGAAACTAATATTATTCAAACCATGACACCGGAGGAACACATAAAAGAGTCCTTCCAGAACACTAAAAAGGAAGAGGTACGTGATACGGTAAGTAAACGGACTCCGAAAATTCCGCAAAAATATTTTCTGTCAGTTTTGGAATATTAGAAAAAAAAAAGAAGAAACACCCAGGAAGGCAACCCAGGTGCCCACTAGGCACCAGGGCGCGCCTGCCCCACCTGGCGCCCGCTGGTGGGTAGTGGGCCCCTCGAGCACCTTCCCGACTCCGTTTTCATGTGGTATACTTGTTTCTCAAGATAAAAAAATCTTTATATACTCCCCCAGACGATTTGACCACCGCATCGCGGAGAAATCCTCTGTTCTTGTTTTGTGCTGTTTTTCTGGCAGATCTGAAAATATATCATCTCAAGATTCGGATGGAGAGAGCTATGACTACATCGCAAACCCCAAGGTTTATGGGGATGTGGATCATTACGGCTGGACCACGGAGGAAGAAGAAGATGATGACCCAAAGGGAACGGAGGAGACCAGATCTGATGAAGATGAAGTTCCACTACCTCAACCTGGGGACATGCACATGGAATTCAAGAAGTCAAGTCTCCCCAATGGAGCAAAGAAAGCTAAGATCCAGTTTATTCCTTCCCGTTTTCTGCATGGAAGCAAGCAAGCATTATGCAAAAGGATATTGAAGCTTGAGCAAGAGAACGATGACTTGAGGGAGGAAAATTTTATCCTCAAGCGCAAGTTGGAGGACAAGCTTGCTACCTCACCACCACCACCATCACCAAAGAAGGAGACTTGAGTACACGGGTATGGGCACTCCCCTTGGCTTGTGCCAAGCTTGGGGGAGATGCCCCGGTATCGTATCACCATCACTTTTATTACCTTTACCTATCTTAGTTCGATCTTTAGTTATTTCATGATTTAGTTGAATAAAAGTTTAGTACGATCTATTTTCGAGTGTTAGTTTCGTGATCTATCTATCTATGTAATCGAGTGAGAGTTATATAATAAAGTTTAGTTTGAGTTTTTGCTTCTTTACTTTTTGTTTCAATCAAAATAAAGGAAATAATGAAAAAGATCATATGCTAATCTTATGGAAAGTAATGACATCAGATAAAGAAAAGTGTAAGTGGTAAAATTTACTGAATGTTGACAAACATAGCATTGGTCAATAATGCAATTCATGAAAGGATTAATAAGGGAAGAGAAGATCCACATGCAACTATACTATCTTGGACATCTTTTATGATTGTGAGCCCCCATTAAATATTTCATGCCAAATTGTTGACGTTGGACAAGGAAGACAACGTAATGATTTATGTTTGTTCATATTCACATAGAAGTTATATTGTCATAGATCCTCCAACATGTGGTGCTTGCCCAATATCTTTGCTAGCCAAAAATCCGCATTAAGTAGAGATACTACTTGTGCATCCAAAAACCTTAAACCCAAATTCATGTTTTAAGAGTCCACCATACCTACCTATGGATGAAGTAAGATCCTTCAAGTAAGTTGTCATCGGTGAAAAAAGGGCAATAAAAATTGCTTCTAAATGTGTTTAATCTTTTAGTGTAAGGGAAAATAAGCGTTGTACGAACTTGTGATGACAAAGTAATAAAAGCGATGGACTGCATAATAAAGGGTGCTATCATAAGGGGCAATATAACGTAACGTTCTTTTGAATTGAGGGATTGTGCATACAAAACCAAAAAGTGCATGACAACCTCTGCTTCCCTCTGCAAAGGGCCCATCTTTTACTTTTATTTATTTACTTTTTATACAAGAGTCAAAGTATTCTCCTCTATCCCTTTTTTCTTTTGGAAGCATCATGTGGTGAGGAAAGATCTAGGCACATATATCTAGTTGGATGTGAGTGATCATGAGTTATTATGGTTGACATCACCCTTGAGGTGAATAAGTTGAGAGGCGAAACTATAAGCCCCTATCTTACTATATGTCCAGTTGAAACTTTTTGCTCATATATATGTTGTGAGTGTTAGCAATCATAGAAGACTAAATGATGGTTGAGTATGTTGACTTGCCAAAAGGCTCCAACACGAGACCCTTCCTGAAAATATGATTAATTGTAATTGCAAAATTGACTGACAACATAGTTTGTTTGCTTTCAAGAAAGTTTCTGCTTTATACTGCAATGTTGTGATGAATTGTTACTTGCTCATGAGAAGTTATATGATGAAGTTTATTTGTTGTTATAATAATAAGCATGATCCTACTATGTTCATATTTTTTTTTTATCAGACACATCTCTCTCTAAACATGTGGACATGATTTTTGATATCGGCTTTTGCTTGAGGACAACACTACTAAAAAAGACACATCTGTGACATTTTGGGCCGAACGAAAAAAAACTCTGTCATGCTTATGACACTTCTATGACGATAATTGTGACAAAACCACGTATCATCATAGATGTGGTGGGCTCCTACTTCTATGACAAAAAATCATGATAGAAAATGGGCTTTTCATCCTGGGCGGGCCGGGGACGCACCTGCATGACATTCTTTGGGCCGTCTATGATGGAAAAAATCATGGTAGAAGTGAGGGCGACGAAAATATCGGGGAGTTCTCGGTTACAGTGGGTGGTCGGGGCCAAGCGATGCACGGAGGTTTGCGCATTTCTCTCGTACACGTACGCACGTGTGTGCGAGGCATTGGGCTCTAACTGAACCCGAGGGAGGCGTTCGCTTACTGAACCTGAGCGATTGCACTAGCTACGTTACTGAACCCGAGCGATTGATCCCTTGGCTGTTAACTGAACCTGAGCAATTCCTTCGCTACTGCTGCTAACTGAAGCCGATCGAACCTGCCTCTTGATGAACAGTGACTGTTGTTGGGGATTGGATGAACAGTTCCCGGTGGGGGTTGGATGAACAGGACCCCGTGGTAGTAGAGGCCATTGCCGCTAGATGAACAGGACCCTGATCTAGCGGAGGCCGCCACACACCCGAGCCGGTTGGGCTGGATGAACAGGACCCCAGCCGTGTAGGGCTGGTTGAACAGTAGCCGTTGGAGGCTGGATGAACAGGACCCCCGTGGATGAACAGTGTTTTGTGGAGGCTAGAGGAAGTCAACGGTGGATGAACAGTAGCAGGTGGAGGCTGGAGGAAGTCGACGGTGGATGAACAGTAGCCCGTGGTGGCTGGAGTGAGGCAGTAGACGATGGATGAACAGTAGCCCATGGAATCCTGTTTTGCGGTACGCCACACCCCTCCCAATGAACAGGACCCCGTTTTGACCGTAGGCGCTCCAACACAAGTCCGTTTCCTCTATTTTGCGGTACGCCACACCCCCTCCCAATCAACAAACCCCGTTTCGACCGTAGGAGCTCGAACACAAGTATGTTTCCTCTGTTCTGCGGTATGCCACACCCCTCCCGATCAACAGGACCCCGTTTCGACCGTAGGCACTCAAACAGAAGTCTATTTCCTCCGTTTTGCGGTACGACAGACCTCGTTTCGGCTGTTCCGTCCAAGCCGGTTGGCTCCCGATGAACACGATGCATTCCGTTGCTTCTCGATGAACACGACGCTGTTTCCTCCGTTCCGACCCAACCGGTTGGCTGCCGATGAACAGGACGCCGTCGCTGTACGCGTTAGAGACCCCGCCCGTATGTACGTATGTAGCTGTATTTACTTTCTTGCAGCATGGTTGTACGTACATGTACACTATATATATAGACGGGACTGCGTGACATGCTACGTCCGCGCCTCTACTACGACATGTGCCGCTCCTTACTCGGCCACGGTTCATCGCTGCAGAGAGACCGATCGACCAGTATGTACATACACGGTCGCGACCATACAGACAAGGCTATGTACACTTCGACTGGATGGGTCCCAGCTGTCAGGAAGGATAAGGAGGCACTTCCTTGTGTGCAAAGATATAGCGGGTGGGTCCCAGCTGTCAGGGGGAAGAATCATTTTTTTCCTGTAATATGGACGCACTTCCTTCCATGCGAATATGTAGCTGATGGGTCCCAGCTGTCAGGGGGCAAACATTTTTTTCGAAAAATACAGAGGCCCTTCCGGTGGGTCCTCGCTGTCAGGTGGAGGAATCATTATTTTGTGTGTAATAAGGAGGCACTTCCTTGTTGCGGCCATGGACCCAGCTGTCAGGCTCTCCACGTACAGTACTCTTCCGATGGAAGTCGTTCCTTGACCACGTTGACCACGCCGCGCCGAGAGCACCAAGGCGGTGGACGATGGCGAGGCCTAGGAAGGGAATGACCCGGAGCAGGGGAAGACTAGGCAGTTGTTTCCCACGCGAAGGGGAGTACGAGGGTTTACTGGTTCAGCTGCAGTGTGAGGGTGCCATCGCCGGAGAATAACAGGAGGTCTGGGTGAGTATAGGGATGGCCAGGCCAACGATGAGAGTAGGGTGGGGCGGTGAGGCCTGCGCGGCATCACAGCCGGCCATGGGAGGCAGGAGCAGGCGGCATGACCGGCGCTGGTTTGGGCGGGTGGAGCAAGAAGACCAGAGGTTGAAGAAGCACGACGGTCGTTGGATGGACATCCTACGGTCACTGCAGCTAGAATCATTTATATTTACTAAGTTGACAAAGCCCTCCGTCCGCGTAAACTTAGTAGGCCCACAAGTCAGCCTCCAGATATGGTGAGTCCCAGCTAGCAGGTGGAGTATTCATTTTTTTGTGCATAATAAGGAGGCACTTCCTTGCGTGCGAAGATATAGCTGGTGGGTCCGAGCTGTCAGCAGGAGGAACATTTTTTCACTAAATACAGAGGCCCTTCCGGTGGGTCCCCGCTGTCAGGTGGAGGAATCATTATTTTGCGCGTAATAAGGAGGGACATTCCTTGCGTGCGGCCGTGGACCCAGTTGTCAGCCTCTCCACGTACAGTCCTCTTCCGATGGATGTCGTTCGTTAACCACTCCGGGCCGAGAGCACCCAGGGCGGTGGACGACGGCGAGGCCTAGCAAGGGAACGACACGGAGCCAGGGAAGACTCAACAGTTGTTTCCCACGCGGAGGGGAGTAGGAGGGTTTACTGGTTTGAACCGTCGTCGGAGAATAACAGCAGGTGTTGGTGAGTAGAGGGATGGCCAGGCCAGCGATGGGAGTAGGGTGGGGCGGTGAGGCCGGCGCGGCAGCACAGCCGGCCACGAGAGGAGGGAGCAGGCAGTCCCACCGGTGCTGGTTTGAGTGGCTCGAGCAGGAAGAGCAGAGATTGAAGAAGCACGATGGCCGTTGGATGGACATCCAACAGTCACTGCTCTCGTGTGTTGACTAAGTTGACAAGGCCTTGCGTGCGCGTCAACCTTTTTTTTAGGAAAGCCTACACGTCAACCTAGTAGGCCAACAAGTGAGCCTCACATATGTGGAAAACAGCATACAACCCATCTGCCATTATAGCTAATAAATGTACAGCCCATTGGCTAATTCTTAAGGAGTTTTTTGAAGCCCATATTCTTATTGTTACCATTACAGCCCATATTCTTGCCACGGTTAAAAATTCAACCAAATTTTCATATTTCGGTGTAGTCCGAACTGTTTTTAATCCCGAAATTTCGAATCACGTTCAAACTAATTTAAAAATAATAAATTTATATTAATTTTAAATCCAACCTAATTTTCCCCACAAAAAAACAATTAAATTCGAAATCTCAAAATCTTAAAAAAAAGATATTTGAAACTAATTGTCGGTTTGCTGTGTTTTTAAAATTTACATCCCATTTCTTACTACTTCATTTTCTGGGCAAGTGAATACATCGCTCTCGTCTTGAAAGATTTGCAGCCCAGCAGGGCTGAGACAGCAAGTAGGCCACTGTTGGGTATTTCTTTAAAAAAAAAGTAGAACTGGGCTAGCCATTTTCAGAAAGAAAAAAACACAACTGGGCTCATCATGTGGTAAACATAAAATAAAACCCTGGCTAGATAGGCCACAGCCCTCGCACAGCCCCATTGTTACCCTGATCCATCTCTAAAACTAGTACTAAATAACAACTGCTTGTTCCTAAAAAAAAGTAAATAACAACTGTGCGACCTGCTGGGTCCCTGGTGTCAGCCGCTCGTTGTGTAATTCTCTCGTTTATTGACTACATTGACAATGGCGTGGGACCCAGATGTCCAACCATTAGGAGGAACCTTTTTTTGGGCTTGTAATAACGAGGCACTTGCTTGCGTACTACCATGACCCTGGTAGGTCCCTACTGTCATCCTCTCCACGTACATTCATCTCCTTATTCCTCTCGGTTGTTGACCACGTTGACAACGCCAGACGGCGGCGCACCACGCACGGCGAGCGAACCAAGGCGGAGGACGACGGCGAGGCCTTGGACAGGAACGAACAGGAGCCGTGGAAGATGCGGCAGCCTACTCGTAGGCGGAGGGGAGTACGAGGGTTGACTAGTTCGGGCGCGGGTGCGTGTTGGGGCTGACATCGCCGGAGAATAACAGGACATGTGGGGGAATAGAGGGATGGACTGGCCAATGTTTGAGGGTACGGTAGGGCGGCAGAGGCGCAGCTAGCCGTGGGAGGCGGGAGCAAGCGGGACCGACGAGGTGGTTTGGTTTGGGCCGCTGGAGGAAGAAGACAAGAGATAGAAGATACATGACAGATGTTGGATGTCAATCCAACGGCTGGTAGGCAGAATCGTTTGTTGACTAGTAAGTCGACACCACCTTGGATACGCTTTTTCCTCATGGGTCCCAAATGTCAGAATCCAAATCTGTCACGGCCATGCAGCCTTTCTTATGAAAATTTACAGCCCATTTGGTGTGCTAGTTCAAAATAAGTTTGCGTGGGTGCTGGTGGGGGCTAATCACTTGGGTTCTGTAATGCACAGTGAGCTCAAGCAGCCGGCGAGAGTGATGTTATTTTCCTTGGTTGGGATTTGTTACAATATTTCTCTCTTAATTAAACAAATGGCAAGACATTTGCCTTGTTTCAAAGAAAATATGACAGTCACAGCCGAGTTGAAAAGGGCAACAACATCTAACTCTAGCTTACAAACTGTACAAAAGCACGAGGGTTAATTGTTCATCAGGTTTAGACAAAACCCAGATTGCAAACGGTAACAACATCTAACTCCAGCTTACAAACTGTACAAAAGCACAAGGGTTAATTGTTCATCAGGTTTAGACAAAACCCAGTTTGAAAAGGGCAACAACATCTAACTCCAACACTGTTTTCGGCAGTCACAATCAAATGGATCGGTCAAGTCCATAGAATGAGCATCCTGGGTCATACAATTTACTGGATTATGACCACAAGATGTTGTAAATACAAGCCCGACACGTTCAGAAGCCCTTTTGTCCTTAAACTCCTTTTTTTGCTCTTCGACATACCCATCCATCAAAACCATGCTGCTGATAAACTTAAGCCTGATGGACAATAGTAACCTCGCATTCAGTAGGAAGAATGTGACAAATCTAGTGTTTGCATGGTTGGTTACATATCATTCCAGTGTTATTGTCTTCAATCGAATGTCATGAGAACTGAGAAAATCCCGGTGCTTACAAATCCACCGATTGGTTATAACTTTCTTACCCCGTCCTGTTGCCTAATTAGACATGAAGATTGAAAACAGTTAAGGTCTAAAAAAAGAGTGTCGAAAGAGCAACAGTTGAACGGTTAATTCTAGTACACCATATGCGGGCTTCCAATGTGCGTGAAATTATCACCTTTATATACAACTTCTCCAAACATGGAAAGCATTGCAGCAAACCAATAATCTTGTTCAGATCAAAACTATTCATATGGATATATAAGATCTTGACAGAATTCAGCACCATTGATAGGCTATCCATCGACAAACTCTTCATTGAGCATAGAACATAATATTAGTACAAAAAGTGTACTCCAAGATGATATAGAACTTACGCCCAGAAATTTAAAATGCAGCTTATGATTACAAGTGTAGATGATAATATACAGTACATGAAGAACTATGGAGCCAAACACCATCTTGAAATGAGCGCAGAGATCATGTATTACACCCAAGGTCTCCAGTTTAGGCGCAGAGACGACAGTTATTTCCGACGGTGAATAATGAGAATCAAGGATCAACCTTTGAAGTGAAGGGGCATCTTCGATGATGAGCTGCCTTCCGTCAAAAGAAATTCCAATTCTTACAAGGTTAGGCGACTTTATTTGGAGACAACCAATTCTAACTGTGAAAACAAGCACCAAGCACTCCAGGGCAGGGCAACAGGAGTGGATGATGATGTGCAATGAGGCCTTCGACGTACGAACCCGCACAAGTGAATGTTTTTTGAGAAATGGGAGTCAAAGGTTTAGTACCAGATTGTCTGGTAGGTAGCACAGCACAAAGGTGGCGGTGTGGAGAGAGGAGGAAAACCGCGAGATGGACATCGGTGCTGAGGGCACAAGTACATGGCGTTCGGTCTGTGGTATGTGATTTCTGGGGAATAGTAGAACTCAAGCAGCTGTAGTTCTGTGAGTTCAGGGGATTTCAGCCAGGCGTCCATCATGCAGGGCATGCTCAGGTAGCATGCCGGGATGTAGAGGCCTTGAACGGAGCCGTGGTGGGAGGAGATGGTGGCTCCGGGGATTTCAAAGTCATTGAAGAGAGATAGCTGACGACAGTCGAGATTAAGCGGTGCGGCGCGCCATGGAGGGCGCCACCGAGTTGAGAGGACTTGGGTGCGGCAGCAATCCTTGGTGGGGAGAAGCGAGATGATCTCCCCAAGGATGGCGTCCGGGAGATCACTGATGCGGTTCACCCAAGATTCTATGGGTTCCTCAGATTCGGTGGGTGGGGGGGGGCTTGCCGCTTCTCCCCGCGCTGCCGGGTGCGGGATCTACAACAGGCTTCGCCGCTGGCGGGAGCCTCATCTTCTTGGCGCTGGGGTCAGCCGACTCCATTTTCCTCGAGTGCGTCGCGTCGAGCTCACGGATTTGAGCAGAGTAACGAATGACGAGCCTAGTTGTAGTGCGAGTGAAGAAGAAGGGGAGCTGGGGTTTTCTGTAGTAGTGAGGAAGAAGGGGAGATGGGGTTTTCTGTAGGAGTGAGGTGAGGAATTTGGGGGTACGAGTGGAGCGAGTTGACGTGAGGTGGGTGGGAGTGAGGAGGAAGAAGAGCACCCAGGTTTTTTTGGGGGCGGTGTGCTGGGTAGCGCCTCTCATTAAGTAAATATATGGGCTTTTGAATTGATTTTATTATTTACTAGGGTGGATGGGCTCTTTTGTCTTGGGCCGAGAGAAACAATTACTACTAGTACAGTGGAGACACTCTACAGCTACCCAGAAAAACAATTACTACTAGTACAGTGGATACACTACCGCTTCTGGCACCTCCAAGGTCATCGAAACGTCTCCCGCTACTAAATGCCGTTTTACTTTGGTTCACCGACATGCGGGCCATGCAGCGCGGGCCCAAATGCCATCCACCAAATTAGAAGGCGGTATGCAGGCGGAGAGTCACCCCGATCGTAGCGCAGCAGTGACGAGCCGCCATATCACAAAACCCCACCTCCCCACAGTCGAAGTTTGACGGACGAAGCAACCATCATTTCACTCTTCGCTGAATCCCCTTCTCCCTCACCGTCTTCAAGAAAGCCAACACTCGCATCTGCCATTGTTCTTCTCTCCCAACAAAGGGAAGGTAAGAGGATCCGTGATGTTGGTATATTTTCTTTCAGAAAAAAAGAACTTTTGCAAAGCAGTAACCGATCCTCACTCTCTTTTTTGTTTCATTGTCATTGCGATTGTGTTTTCCTTTTAGTTGTCTCCTATTTGTCAGTTTCATGATGGACCAAGGAAAACCAGGAAAAGGTCTGCCGATGTTGGAGCAGACGCGGGAGGCTGATCCTCACGAGACAGAGAGGTCCAAGAAGATGGAGGCCGCCACCGAGCCGACCCCAGATACGCTCACGGCCACTACTAAGATGGTCAACGCCCCGTTTGAGGTTACGGCCCCCGTGGCCCTGCAGGAGCAGTTTCCCCCCTTCGAGGATGTGCCCCCCCCCCCCCATTGAGCTGCCCAAGGTGATTTTCTTCTTTACCGATCTCGATTGTGGTTTTTCATCTAAGTATGTGCTGATAAATAATGCAAAATTTTATTAGCTTCGATGCCATGCTACCTTCCCTGTTATGCACACTTTTGACTCTACATAGTGGTTTAAATAACTTGTGTTTTTTATATTTGAAAGTAATTTAGAATTCATTTCTGTTTCAATCAGAGCCCTGACGCAGACAAGGATTGTGTGGTTGTACATGTCACTTGCTATGAGCCGGATGACCTGAATATACGCACTGGGAAAACAAAGTTCTTAGGCTGTTGGATCTTGGAAGCCATTTGCACTTATACCAAAGTCAAGATGTATTCCAGCTACACTGTTGTTAGGCGTGTTGTCCAGGGTGTACTGAAGCACAAGAAGTTCAAAGCTGCTCCTTCGTTTGTGAGGCATACTATTCTTGTCAAGCTTACGCAGGAAGATGACGTGGCATGCCTCGACAAACAAGTTTATGAGTGGCAAGGCAACAAGGTTATCTTCAAGAAGGTTGACAGGATTGAGCTACTGCCGGACGTCCTCGATGATGTTCATGGCAAGGTCCGTCTTGTGTCCATCCCAAATTAGATCGAGGCATGAAATAGTTGGCCCAGCTAGTGTTTAAAAGTAGTTTGGATTGTGTCTAATTATCCGAACCTTGCCTATTATCGAGCCCTCTGGGGCTAGTACTTTGTTTGAATCCGTCTATGGGAACTACTGCTACTTTTGTGTGCTCGTGAATCATGTGAGAACCATCGTAATTGTTGCCGAAATAGATGCGTCCTCACTAGTTTTTTCATGTAATATGGCATGGTAAGACATAAGTTGTCACGGTTTATCATACGAGCCATGTGTGTTTGATGAAATAGAGTACTTGTTCGAGAACTGTGCGCCGACGTATACATAGGGTACGTAAGGCTGGTTAAGTACTTGTAAACACTGTTGGTTCTACCCCACTTGTAAGCAGTTGTGCAAAACATGGCACATTGGCTCAGCTCGCTTCAACACTAGAAAAGTCGGCTATCGACTAGGTAACAACAATACTCTGTTGTCTGACATATAAGCAACTACATATCTTGTTACAGTGGTTCATGTAGTTAACTGAGGCCACACTGTAAATTCCAAACGTTCACACGCTAGTCCAGCGTTCATGTGGAACATTCACATTAAACTCGGCTTCACAGCAAAAGACAAAGTTGTGAGAATGTTTACAAATCAGGAAAAATCAAGCAATGCTTCTCTGAGCAAAGGGCCTCCCTAGGCAGGCTTTAATTTCCTGGAGTTCACTCTGGTTTTTCTTGTTGCCACCATCCAAGGTTAGGTTCTCTCATTCCAGAATAACCAATTATAATTGTGTTCTCAGTTGGAATGCTGAACTGAACCATGTAGTGTACTGACCATCTGAACTTCTTGTGCAGTTCCATTAAATTTAAGCACCACTATTTGCATAAATAAGCAGACCACAATGCCTCTTGTCCGCGCACCTGTCCCAAAAACCTCCGCGCAGC
Organism: Thinopyrum elongatum; assembly: GCA_011799875.1. Lineage (NCBI taxonomy): Eukaryota > Viridiplantae > Streptophyta > Magnoliopsida > Poales > Poaceae > Thinopyrum > Thinopyrum elongatum. The sequence goes on from CM022299.1 coordinate 524,366,255, forward strand.
CGTGCCAGCTAGTCCTCTGTCCATCCTTGATCTGGGAGAAAGTGCATTCCCGACTAGGATGCAGTTGTTTTTGCTCGTCCCTGCACTGCAATCAGGAGGTAAACGTACGAATCAGCTTCTTTTAGATTGCGTTGGTCATTCTACCTAGTTACTACCAATGTAGGAATACCTAGAAGACGGGAGGTTAGACGACGATAGTGAGGAATAGCCATCTCATTTTGTGCAGTTCTACTAAAACTAAGGTGTGTACTTTTGATTGCACAAATAGAAGCGATATGGAGACAGACATCCCTATTTGAGCAAATATGAAATACGGTTATTTAAGCAGTGACAGTTATTTGCAGTGGCATATGATTAACAACAGCATCTATTGTATAATAATTGGCACTACATTCACAGTATGAAAAGGTGCCATTATGTAAGAAGTAGCATCACATCAACACTGCCACTAGATTAACATGCAGAACAGTAGCATTAGTATTACTGTCATGAGAGTAGCACATGGTCAGTAAATGTGCAATCAAATTTGTGCAGTTCTAGTGGGATGAAGCAATGTTAGCGGTGTGAGATTTAAAAGTAACTGCAAAAACACAATTCATGGGGAATAAAGCAAGACAGAAGCATTTCATAAAATGGTGGTGTCATTGCTTCAATTTATGGACGGCACTAGACCGACAACAACATTACTTAATAGTGACATTAGGTGGCATTGCTTCAGTTTATCGACGGCACTAGACCATTACTTAATAGTGACACTAGGTGGCATTGCTTCATGATTCATGTGATTTTACATTAACGGTAGCGATATGGGCGTAGGGACAGCAGGGGTGGTTGCCGAGAGCGGCAAACATTCAGGCAGCATGTCTGCATTTGTCCCATTTTTTATCTCCTCGGTGACATTTTCCTATGTGAGTACAGTAAATCTAGACCTGCTCGTTCCCATTTGCGTTGTCCCCCCAACACCCCTCACTTTCTTTCCTTTTTCGACCAAGAGCCAGGTCCACTTCCCCCCCACCCTTCGCCATCCACCCCGCTTTCTTCCACTTTTCAACCAAGAGACCGGTTGGGTAGCCAGTGTCTACTACTTTCCCCCATTTCCTCTTAGAACCAAGTCCTAGATTCATGCTACAGCTTTCCCAGTTTCTTCCATGTTTGAACCAACTCTTAGATTCGACTGTGTGAACTAGCTTTATCTCTAATAATAGTAAAAGTCTAGGTGGCTTTGGAACAGCCGACGGAAGTAGAAAAAGATCTACACGCAGCCTCGTGGGGAGCTGGGGCAGTAGAGCAAGGTAGGTTTCGAAGGAATATAGACCTGAGGGTCGTCGGGATGTGGCAAAGACGGTGTCGGGAGGCCGCATCTTGGCCACAATACCGCAGGGAGGAAGAAGGGGTCGGAGGCCCTCCCGAGCCGGCGCTGTCTCGGAGAGAATGGCACGGCCACCGATCGGGACGTGCGGGCAGCTGTTGGTCTCCTCCCTGGCCGCCGACGACCGCGTGAACGATGCACCTACACCCCTGCCCCGGCCGAGGTAGTCCGGCTGGATTTGTGACCAGCGGTGAGCAGAGAGAGTGTGGCCACCTATGTCTTGATTAGATCTGGAGAGCATGAGAGAGTAAAAGAGAGGAACCATAGTAAAGCAAGCGCCGAGGCTCCTGCTTATATATATGGTGGAGTGATTTTGTTGTAGCAACCGTTATTAAATTGAATATACGCGCGAACCACTATTTTCATTTAAAGGTCAAGTAAAAATAAAACTCGATCAATAACGTGCCACCGCTTCCAGGTCGCACTATCAAATCACCGCGTCCAGGACGCACTATGTACTGTATCATTCACGTGCGGTCCCCGACCCTCCATCAAGTTGAAAACTAGACTAGTCAAAATGTCAATTGGGATGCCTCTTTGTAAACAAATGAGCTACTAGCTTAAAAAATTTGCTCCTACGTGTACCCGCGAGTGGGTGTGAGAGAACTAGTGTGTGCGTGCACCGCTTCTCTTCATGAGAGTATATAGTACGCCCAAAGAACGTTCGCCACAAGAGTAACAGTATAAGTGTGTGATGTGTGAGTTAAAATAAAAGGTGCGCGGCATCTTTTATTTTTTAGAAGTTCTGAGGGTAGGGTGTGAAGAGCACATATGTGTGTGACGTCTACCTACAGATAGACGGTGGGTGCGAGAGGACTCGGGAGAGTCGTGACTCGTGATGGTGCGTGTGTGCGTGAGAGAGAGGGGGCATGTATCAATGCAATGCTTGTGTCCATAAATCATATCGGACAAACGTTCGCCATAATCCATTTCCTGACAAATGCCGTAAGTACCATTAGATCGGCATCCGACAGTGTCAGTTTTGCCATGGCATTTAATAGAACTGCCGTATGCTTCTCCCTCCGACACACAAATCTTCCTCGTGAGTGTTAGCAACTGTCGTATGCTCCTCCCTCCGTTCCAAAATGTAGTGCATATAGCTTTATTGAAAATTCGAACCTCGCAAACTTTTACCGAGTTTTCGTATACCAAAATGCACATATAGAATACCTAGTATATATCATTTCATTCATCTTCGAGAGGTAACTATAAAGATGGGTGAGGAGTGTACAAAGAAAGACCGTCAGATCACCTGCAGCAATTTCAACCATCCTTTGTTGTGGAGGAATATCATAGGAACTCTATATGATATGACTTTTATAGGAATTTTTCCTTTAGAGCCAATTGGTTCATAGGAATAGATTCATATACTCCACATTTCAAAGGAAAATAAACATGATATCATTTTTATAACTTTAGAGCCACTTGGTTCATATGAATGGATTCCTATACTCCCACAATTTCAAAGGAAAATAAACATTAGCATAGATTCAATAGAAAAAGTTCCTATGATGTGAACCAAATGACATCTCTTTTCCAATCCCTCCTCATAGGAATTGAGATACCTGTCATCTCTAGATTCAATATAAAAGTTCCTATGATGTGAACCAAATGACATCTCTTTTCCAATCCCTACTCATAGGAATTGAGATACATGTCATCTCCTTCCCTACAACTTCCATATATACATCTTCTATTCCTAAATAGCTAGTACAACCCACTAGCTTTTTTCCTGGACATGCAACTATGGCACATGAACACGTCATGCATGCAAGTCATAAATCACATTGTTTTTGTACTCTATGCATGCAAGCACCACATCATCAATTCATGCATGTTGCTCATAAGTTATTTCTTGCATTAGATTTTGTATTGACAATATATGTGTTGGTCACGTGCACACATATGTAGTTCACATTCACATTTTTGTTAGAAATGCCATTCTTTTAACTGCAATTCATTTTTTTTCTCTTTGTATTACATTTTCATTTTAAGGATACATTCACTTCCCATTAGTTATAAATGTTTCCGGAGGAACTTTTATGCATTATTTTGAGTAGCAAATTTCACGCGGCCGCTGGTATAACAAAATGCGGGGCCCATGCGTCATTGCCTTTCGGTCGAACCTACGTCCACAATTTTTTGTATGTATATCTCCACTGCTCCCCGAACCCAAAATCCTACCTCGTTCCCATAAAACCGAGCGGCCCACTCGTATTAAGGCGTCGACTCAAACTCAATCCCTCTCCCGTTTACTCCACGCCGTAGTACTCCTACAAACCCTACCCGCCACACGCATCATAGGTTTTCTTCAAGTGGACGAGGGAGAAGCGGATTTGTAGTGGAGGCTCCTACCCTAGGGCGCCCTAGGTAGCTGCCGCACGCATCACTGGTTTTCTTTTTTCTTTATGCTCTTGCACCCTAGAGTGAAATGATGGTTGCTTCGTCCGTCCAGCTTAATGCGGGAAAGGTGGGGCTTTGTGATTTGACCCCCCATCGCTCATTTACTACTATTGCGACGCTACGACCGGGGTGCCACCAAGTTCAACCGCTGCTCCGAACTATAATTTGGTGCATCGCACGTGGAACAAGACGGTGGATGAGCCACATGTCGGCCAAAGGGGTCCTGTAAGTGTGTCGCCATTTCGTGTGCGGACTGACCCTGCTGAGTTGCTATGCCAACGCGACAATAGCAGCCTACCACTTGGTTTTGCTCCATGGTGAATCCCGACTATATTGATCTAAAAAGATAGTATCCAGATTAGTAAAAATGAGGTGATTTTACCGAGCGGTGGGCGGGGGAGCATGGCCTGTCATGCGGTCCCACGTGTCATGATGTACCAAGGCGATGCACGTCCCTCTTGAGGTAGAACAATGGCAGAAGCAATACATGGTTTTCTTGAAGGAGATGATGGAGAAGCGGATTGCGAAGTGTGAAATAATGGTTGCTTCGTCCGTCTGGGGGAAAGGTGCGGCTTTGTGATTTGACGTCTCATTGCTCATTACTACTACTGGGGTGCTACGACTGGGGTGCGTCCCCCTGCTGTTCTGCGCTGTTACTTGGTGCATGACACGTCGACCCGGTTGCTATATGTCCCACATGTTGGCGAGAGGAAGTACAGCATTCATGAAAGCGAGCGTATGCACTCTTTTAGTACGACGGAGGAGTACAAGACACGGCTTGGTTTTTGCTGCTTCACGTGATCCATCGATACAAACCCGGACTAAAAAAGGTGAGGGCGGGTCTTTTCCCATGCGGCAGGCAGGGGAGTTTGGCATAGTCTGTTCGAGGCAACGAGGCAGGAAGGGAAACAAGCAAATAAAGGTTGAGCGACTTAGTTTTGGGAAAATTTGATTTTATGGAGTATGTACCCACTATGGAGGTAGTACTACTTACTACTCCCTCCTTTCCGGTTTATAGGGCTCATCTAAAAAAATTTGTTTTTCCATTTTATAAGTCTCAATTATACTAGTACTTACCATCACATGTTTGGATTTCGAGGTGCATTAAATCACCCGATGCAAGCAGTATCAAGAGAAAACTCACCAATGCATGTAGAAGTTCATGGAAATTTAGTGATCATGCATGCATTCGTTGTAATTAATGCATCGGTAAACATAACTTTTTGAGAAAAACAAGCGTACTAATTAAGTATTTGTGCAAACTACAAAATTAATTCCACCACTCACCGTCTACCTTGGTTGGAGAGATTTTGAAATTGAGCCTTATAAACCGGAAAGGAGGGAGTAGTAAAATAGCCTAGGGTAGCTTGCTGTAGCACGGACTCCAAGAAAATTGCTGTAGTACTACTCCTATGATTGTACTACTTGTACTACTAAAAGACATATATTTCAAACAATATGATAATCTCTCTAACCAAGGTAGGGACGAGGAGTATCTCTACTCCTATAAAAGACTCAGTTGGTGATGATGGTATGTCTGCCATCCGTCATTTCTGACCATTAGATCTGCATCTAACGGCTGTGAGGTAAGTTGTGACATTTTTGCAACAATAGCCCACTTCTCTGCTCCAATTTGCAGAAAACCCCTTATTATCTTGAAAGCAACCACATCCCTCCCTCACCTCATCAAAACAGCCTGAGAAATATATTTTGAGTGAAACATAATATATTTTTAGTGGTATATGTATATCAAAACAAGAGTGTTTTCTTTCAAGTTTGTGAACAAGTACTATTCTACTTTGGATCCGTTGCAACGCACGGGCACATTGCTAGTATGTCTAACGGAGAGAGTAGTAAAATTTTCTCCTCGTCCTGCGAGCCACCACGCGCGTGGGCGAGGGAGCGGGCATAGGCGTAGTAAAGCAAGCTTCTCCTCGTCCTGCGAGCCACCGCGGGCGACGGAGCGGGCGCAGGCGTAGTAAGCAAGCTTCTCCTCGTCCTGCGACTCTATGAGCCACTGCACCCGTGGGCGGGGGAGAGGGCGTACTAAGCAAGCTTCTCCTCATTCTGTGAGTTGATGGGACACATCAAAAGTAGTACTACTACAGAGCATCTCCAGTGTATAGAGCCTTGCCTCTAAGGTAGGCCCCACATGGTTTGCCTCTTATCAAATGAAAAAACAACAATCTATAGAGACTCTAACCAGCCTCTAAGGTGGGCCCTAGCAGAAATTTAAAAAGTATTGATTAGCACCACATTTGTCCAATCAGTAATATTTCTCTTGTACTTTCTTATGCTTCCTAAGGCTGACAAGTGGGACCAGATGGATTGTTACATTGTTAGAGGCAGCCTCTAAGGTTAGACGCGATGCTAGCCAATTTTTTGTTAGAGGCAGTTCATGCAATGTATAGACGCCTGCCTCTAAGAGGAGAGAGAGGGCTTAGAGGCAACAAAAAGCATACATTATGGATGCCCTAAGTGCCTACTTTCCGGTCTATATGACTCAATTTGAAATCTCCCTAACCATAATAGATGCTGAGTGGTGGAATAAATTTGTTACTTCCATAGTTCGCAAAAGTACTGAGCATGTGAGATGGTGAACGGAGGGAGTACGATACCATTAGTACTACAGTTCTTTTGGAAGGGTTGTAGTAGTCCCTCCCATTCACATGTTCACATTTCAAGCTTCAATAAAAATGTTGCATGCAAGGATTAAGAGAAACCTCAGCAATGCATGTACTCCCTCAATCCATATAGGGTCTAAAATGCGTTTTGGAGGCTAACTTTGACCACATGTTAGAGCAATAATATGACATCCAACTTACACAAATCTTACCATCAAATTCGTACGTGGTCATTGTACTGCTAACACATGCATGCGTTGCAATTAGTACGTACATGTTACAGTAGTAAACACTCACTATCTAGTAGTACTACTCTACACTACTACTACTACTATGAGGCTATCCAATTGTGTCCCGACAGAAGACCGCGGACACCGATTATTCGTTCATATTTAAATTTATTTTCACACAGCAAAATATCCATGAAAACAACACATGGCAAAATTTCACAGTGAACGAGGGATTTGAATGTGCTGGAAGGGGCTGTTTGGATCTTGCCCGGGGTAGCCAAAATATTGACGACCCTTTTGTCCACCCGTGCCTTTGCCACCGATGAACAAGGCAGAGCTCGGGTGCTCATGCATCCTCCAGCACGCGCGTTGGAGACGAGCTCGCACGAGCTATGCTTTTTTTGTCCCACCTCGCCGCCCGAGCCGACTGCAAACCGACCGGCGACCCGCAAATTACGCCATCCAACCGTAGCCACACACATTCTGACAGCAACTCAACTAACCAGATGAAATTCATGCAAACACGGCGATATTTCATATAAACAATGACGGAATTCATATAAAATACCGGATTTTCATATAAACACGACGGATTTCATTACATTTAAATCAAGGGATTCTACATCTGTTCCCCTGGTTCCTTAGCCATACTCATTCATCCCCACGCTCTTAACATTTGCTTATTTTTTCCCACTCTCTTGTCTGAAACCCTCAGAAATGGTCACAAACGGTGGATGCCGTCGGGTCAGTGCTTTGACCGTTAACTCCGACGAGTGGGGCCGTGCTGGACTATGTCGCCTGTTGGACCTGACAATTGGGGCCGCGTCGAACGGTGCCGCTGTTCGCCCGTTGGGCCGTAGTTAGATTGTTGGGCCCTGCGCGCGCCTCAACGACAGAAGCCTGCTATGCATGCATGACATGTCCAGCTAGCCTGCCATGCATGCACGTAGCTAGCCTGCCTGCATGCGTTGATGCCCGCCGCCACGATGCGCTGACCGGCCTCTTTCTGCACGCGAGCCGCCACGGACGCTGACCGGCCTCTTTCTTCACGCGAGCCGCCACGGACGCAGGGACGGTCATTGCCGCTGGTTCGTCTCATCTCGCACGCTTGTCTCCTTGATGTAGAGGATCATTTCAGACTTTTCGATCCACTCGCATCTATTCAACGTGGCAATTAAAACCTGTTGGCAATTAAAGTGGCATATCGATCGACGTGGCTCGTTTGAACGTAGCAAATCCAAAGCGCGGCCGGTGCCACTCTCCTTCCCTTCCCCTTTCCCTATTTAAACCACCCACCCTCCACCTATTCTCCACACATCCATTTGTGCCGCCCCTTCTCTTCTTCACCCAAACCCAGAGCACTCTCAAAGTGAGGCGAGGATGCAGTACAACGGCCCCACCTTCGAGCTCCCACCGACCGTGTCGGAGAGGCGGTATCTCGCCGGTGTCGTCGTGGAGACGACACTCCATGTGTGGGCGTTCTCACGCTGAAGGGGTGCAAAGGAGTTTGCCCAGTGGTTCCTCGGTGCGGGCTTCGCCCACCTCCCGGCGGGCTCACCAGTGATGTTCCGACTGGAAGAAGTGCGTCCAAACTCCAGCACTCTGCCGATAGGGCTCATCGTCAACTTCACCAACAGATTTGATGCGTACTACCTCTTCAGCAAGGTGTTTTGGTGTGGGTGCGAGTTCATCGCATTCACCACCTACAACATCTTCACGGACTTCAACAGCATCTTCCCCACCCGCAACGGTATGCACAGCCTCCCCTACTACCTCGGCAAGGACGGCATGGAGGAGGACCAGTGAAGAGGAGCATTGAAGAGGAGGCACAGTGAAGATGGTGGTGAAGGCCCGGTCTCGTGAAGCTTGTCTTGCCCTAGGGTGTTAGGGCTTTTTATCTTTTATATATTTCTATCTTAATTATGTTGTTGGTTGTACCATGAACTTTTTATCTCTATCATGTTATATCATGTTGGGAACCCTAAGAACTATGTTATGCTTGCTACCCTTATTTGATATGTTGTTGGTTATATGTGTTTTGCTTGCTACTTTTATATGTTGTTGGTTGTACTCTTATTTGACGTGAGATATCGCTAGATGGATATGGTGCCGTAGCCGAGCCCGTCTGCTAAATCAATCAATGAAAGGGTATCCCTCAATGAAAACCAACAAGTTTTGGGGTTAGCCTTGTAAACATGGTTGAAGGGTAGCCCATTCGTCTTGTTATATTCATGTTGTGTAATATTTGTATTTTGGGCCTTATATTTTAGGGTCAAGTTTTGGCACGCACGGCTAATGGACTAGTTGAAGTGTCAAAAAGAAAATTAAAGCTAGAAAAATGAGCCATGTTGATGTTGAAAAGAAGGAGAAAAGCTAATTTTTTTTTGAATTGTTGGCGGCCCTATTCCGTATATTGTATGAACAAAAACAAGCTAATTTTTGAATAGTTTGTAGCCATTTGGCATGATGAAATTAATTTTGGCCCTTATATTATAGGTTTTATTGGTTCCATGTTTTGGCACGGGCGGCTAATGGACTAGTTGAGGTGTTAAAAAGGAAATTAAAGCTGGAAAGATGAGCCATGTTGATGTTGAAAAGAAGAAGAAAAAGAAGCTAATTTTTTTGAATTGTTGGTGCCCATATATATTATAGGATACCTATATTGTATGAACAAAAAGAAGATAATTTTTGAATAGTTTGTGGCCATTTGGCAGGATGAAAATAATTTTTGAAGGGTAGCCCATTGTATGAACGGTAATTGTTGACTTCTTGGTGGCAATATCAATTGTTGTGTAATTTCAAACAATGTAACCTATTCTTGTAATGTAACCAATATGCACTCAATCTCTGTAGGTGCAATCAAAACAATCAAGCAAAAAAACAGAGGAAAAACAGAGCCAGCACATGCACTATTTTTCTAGGCCTCTTTAATCTTTGTGGGCCTTCGACAGTCAACGCAATGCGACGGCCCAACCAGAGCTTGGTTTCATTTTGGGCCCAATAACTACGTTTTTTTTCTCTTGCCCTCGGTGTTGTCTGACGAAACTGAAAGTGTCAAAAACTAACACCTACAGAGATTCAGAGATGGAGATAGAGATATAGTTTAAGCAACACATAGAGCACATGATCCACAAATTAAGCAACACAGAGAGCACATGATCCACAAACCCTTAAGCAAATCATAGAGCACATGACACGACACAAATAACATCTCTAACGAGTGATGACCAGCAAGTAAGCAAATCCTAGAGCAACTATACAAAAATAAAATCCTAAAGCTATCAGATTCGCCTGCTTGTTCAACTGAATCATCTGCCTCAAGTTCTTGTTCATCTTCTTTAATTCCCCCTTCAGATCCTCATCCCCAACTGTCGAAGCAACACTTTCAGAGACCAAATTCTGAGTGGCTGACGGCAGATTGACCTCCCAGGTTGCGGCCCCATTGAATTGAAGCAAGCCCTCCCCTTGAAGCCTCCGAACGTAGTCATCCATCCATTCAAAATGTGTGCATTTCTTCATGATCTGAAACAAAATCATGAACCCTAAATCTCAGATCCAACGAAAAAGAATTAGAAGCAAAAAGAAAAAGAAAGGGTCAAAGAAAAATCATGAGATCTAACCTGCCCCTCTGGCTTGCTCTCGCATTTCACGAAATTGCGCCCAAAGTTCCCATTCTTGTCCTCCCTCGAAGTCAACCTTTTCAGTGGCGCGGTGCATGGTCAGTCAGGGCATCGCTCCATGGGCACTGGACCATACTGGGGCCACGAGGGGCGGGAGGCTGAAGTGGAGCTCGACATATCTAGTCGCGGGAGAAGAAGAAGTAGACGAGTGGCTCCTCTGGTCGCCGTAGAAGAAGAAGAAGAAGACAGGGGAGGCAATGGTGGGCGAGCACAACCAACGTCTCGCGGATCGCCTCTCGCGGATCGCCCAAGGATCCAACAATGCGGAGCCGTCCTTGTGATCCAACGGCGCGGAGCCTGCACGCAGCCTGGCCTCAGAATTCCTTCTAGAAGACCATATCCGAGGGCTGTCGCTTGGCGCTAGGGTATGATCAGACGGCTGATGTTCGGAGTTAGGGTTAGGCGAAACCCCGCGGGGTTTAGAGGGGTTTTGAGTTGGTCAACGGGATTATCTAGTGTTTGACCAATATTCAACTGAGCATAACTAATTTAAAAAAATCCAAAAAATATGAAACCTTCGCGAATCATCGTTTTATAAGACACACTAACGAGGAAAAATACTAAACTTGGTCTACGTCATTTTCAAAAAAAAACCTAGTTGGCACGATCATGGTTAAATGAGCACAATTAATTTTAAAAAATTAAAAAAATATAGAAACTGCGCACAATGTTGTCTTATGTGACATGTTACCAAAAAAATCATAAACTTGTTCTATGGACATTTTCATGAAAAAACCTTCACAAATATGAGCTATCACGTACAATGTTAGAGAGAGTTCAAGGAAAGGAGGTAAGTTTTTTGAAAAATTAAAAAAATCAAAAAAATCACCAAGGCATCATTTCAAAGTGAATAAGAAGGATCTGAACTTAGTTTTACTTTTTCATATTTTAAACGTGTTTTTAATGTTTTTCTGTTAAATCATATTATTTAAAAAAAATGTAAAAATATGAAGATTAATTAAATAAATAGTGAGACTTTGAATCTACACTATATAGATTGAATAGGTGTTAATAAAAAATATTGGCTAATTTAGAGTAGGTCCAAAAAATACTTGATTACAAATGGGGCAGTTTACCCTAGCTTCGGAGCACATTTGGAGCACATTTCCCATGACTATAAGTTTTACCACGCAGAAGAGATCAGATTGATCAGCTAACGTTTACAATAGTTCAGCAACCATTGCAACATCACACCACAGATCGGAGTTCAAGTGTTGGTTCAAATTCAAATTTTGCCTCAAATTTCACATCAAAGTACGAATAGCATTATTAAACCTTACAAGTTTTCATAGTTGTTCAAATTGATGACAGAAACCTTTGTACAAATCCTTAAAGTTCAAAGTTTACAACTTGCATTCAACGTTCGAAGTTCACATCTTTGCCTTACTCCTTGTGTTCCGAGACGGCTTAACAGCCTTGCTCCTGGTTTCCCTAGGTGGGGTATCCACCTTTTTCTTCTTCCTTCTGATCTTCACTTCGGGTGGTGGCTGTCGAGGTGCTGACAGAGAACTTGGACTGGCCAGTTGACGGGGTTCAAAACCTTCATAAGCCATGGCTTCATATTCTAATTCTTTCTCTCTTGGCCTTTTCTCTCCTTTTCCTCTAATTTTCCTAGAGCTAGGTCAAACAGAAAAAAGATTATAAGCCATCGATAAAAAGAGAATAAATGCACAAAAAAGGGAAGGTTGTTGCACACATACCAAGCTGCTGGCAGTGCTAATTCGGTGACTTCATTCTCCTCTGAATTAGCTGCAATCTGCTTTGCTACCTTATTCTCCTTTGTATTAGCTTCAATCTGCTCTAATGCTGCATTCTCCTCTGCATTTGTTGCTGCCCATTGTTCCTCTTCTCCAAATGAAGCATCCACTGTATTGGTACATAGCCTAGCAATGTGCCCTAGGGTTCCATATTTTTTGCACTTATGTTGTCTTTTTACACGACCCTCTTCACCTCTTCTGATCCTGTTCTTCCATGGTCTTTCTGGTGGTCTAGTCAGTATAGGAGAATGTAGTTTGAACACTGGATCTACTATGTTCCATTGGTCTTTTCCCAAGAGTGCAGGCACATTGGAAGCATAAGCAGCCCTGAATTTGGCAACAGAAAAATAGTCAGAGATGTATTGATCAACTTCACCATCTTCACCACCTATAACAGTTATCAGATGTAGGGCATGTATGCATGGCTTCCCACGAAGCTGCCATTGCCTACAACTGCATTTCCTAGTTGCTAGTTTAACTAGATATCTCCATTCCCTGTTTTTACTGTCAGTATATGTTACCTCAGCCTCGTGTGTCGCGCTCGAATGCATTTCATGTTCAGTCCTCTTGCCTTGGCATGCAATGACTTAATAAGAGATGGGAGCATAAAATGGCTAACATATTCTGTTTCTGCAATTCTTTTGCGAAGAGTCATCTTTATCATGATCATCTGCCGAATCTTATCAAATATTTGCCATATCAGAAGCCCTTTCAATGACTTGATCTTTGCATTGAAACACTCTGCCAGGTTACTGGTCACATAGTCTACTTTGCAGATTTCATTGAATTTGCTTCTTGACCACAACTTTCCATGATGTGCATCTAGGTACTCCTTCACCAAAGAATTGTGAGCATACAACACTCTCAAATGATGCTCATGCTTCCTCTCACTGCATGTGTATGATGCTGGCCATAAGTTCTCATCATAACCTTTACCTTTGAATTTGTTTCTGAAATTCCGCGCTAGGTGTCGCATACATTCCCTATGCTCCACTCCAGGGAATACAATTTCCACTGCACTCTCCAAACCCTTGCAAGCATCTGTGTGTATAGCTAAACCTGAGGGTGTACCTATAAGGTTGTGCAACTGCTGCAGAAACCAGACCCAACTTTCCTCAGACTCTGCCTCCACCACACCAAATGCAACTGGGAATAGCCAGTTGTGTCCATCAACTGCAGAAGCTGCCACTAGTTGTCCTCTCCACCTTCCATTCAAAGTAGTTGCATCAATAGCCAAATAGGGCCTGCAACCATCAAGAAACCCCTGCCAACAAGCCTTGAAACAAACAAAAGCCCTCCTGAAGCACTCCTTCTAAAATGAAGTCCCTTTTATTTTGTATGTAATTGTATGCTTGTCAATCTCTACAACACTCCCTGGACTAGCAGCTTCCACTTCAGATTTAAATGTGTAGAGCAACTGAAAGCTCTCATTCCAAGGACCATTAATCCTGTCAAGAGCCATTTACTTAGCATAGAAAATCCTCATGTAAGGTATATCAATCTTATACTTATCAAATAGCTTCCCATGGAGTGCTGTTGGACCAAGTGTTGGTGTTTCTCTCAACCAATCCAAAATTGCATCTGCCACCCACCTAGTCTTTGCTAGCTTTGTTTTAGCCTTCCCTCCTCCCCCTCCAGGTGGACAAGTGTGCTGGTGTGGGTTCTTTTTTATCTGAAACAAAATGGGACCCAAACAAAATAGGGATATTGTTAGAAAACATTACACAATGATCTGAAAATAAAATGAATCAGTATAAACTGAAATACACAAACCTGAATGAACTTGCTCCTCAACATATGTGATGCATGCAACCTCCATCTACACCTATCATATGGGCAATGAACAGTGAACCTTGTTGGCTCACTCCTATCAATCACATATGTATTTTCAGTGAGAATGCAATATATAGTCACTGCATTACGACAGTCCACCATCGACTGGAATATGGTGCCGACAGCTAGCTGAGGATCTTCCCTGTTCCACTCAATTGTTGGCATGTCCTCACCATCATATTCATCTAAAACTAGGTCGTCGATGTTCTCCTGCCTCTCTTCATTGTCAGTGTCATCAAATCTAGCACAGCTGATAGGTTCCTCCTGATATTCATCTTCCATTGCTTGTTTACTGACAGTATCTACAAGATCAGGGAACATATTCTCATCCTCATCATCATTTCGAGGCACCTCTTCGTCTGGCTCTGCATCTTGCTCTACATCAGCTGTAGCAACGACAGGAGAAGCGGCACAAGAAGCGGCAGCAGACATATTGTGACTTTCTGAACCACTAGCTTTGCTTGGTTTTGACCTACAAGAAGTGCCGGGGCGCTCGCTATTAGCAGAGACAGAAGATTTCTGAACAACCTTCCCCTTGTCACGTTCATTGTGTGGCTGAAGCACCTTGATAAGGATTTTACCGAAGCGTATTTCATCATTTCAAAGTAAAGAGCAATCCAAGATGCTCATCGCAAGTTAGTGGGAGAATTTTTTGCTCGGTACTGCTGAAAATTTTCAGTTCAACAGCATCGGCAGGGCTCCACCCATATGAAGAATTTTGGAGCGTTGCGAGCAAATATTTGAACGACATACTTGTTTCTACCACCTTTGGATAGAAAAATCCAGTAATCATATGCGGTTTTCTACCGTGTAGCACACTAACTTCCATCCTAACCGCCAGCCGGAAAGCAAGCGCGGGATCAATCCTATTCGATTCAAATAAGGAAAAATTACAGTTAGGCTGGGAACAATTCAGCAAAATTTGATCCATTCACACGACTAGCTGTCAAATAGGGTCGAATTTATGAATGAGCAAATTAGTTAGAGGGGAAACGACGCTTACCCAGGTGTAATCCATGAATTATCCGCTGCCGATTCGACCCAATCCTCTCCACGGTCGATGGGCTTGAGAACCTGCTCCCCCGACATCACTGCTAAATCCAGGGGGATGTGGGGGTAGATCTGGCGGAGGGCACGACGGCGGCGGAGGCGAAATGGGGTTAGTGGTTGGAGGGCATGACAGCGGCGGAGGCTGCACGACGGCGGCAGAGGGGGTAGAGCGGCGTGGTGGTGTAGTGGCTCGAGGTTCAAACAAGGGGATCCCTCAGACAAGCTCATGTGACGTGTCTCAATGCGACCCCACTCATTAGGTCCAACACGCGACAGAGTCCAGCGCGGCCCCACTCGTCAGAGTTAACGATCAATGGTTTGTCCCGACGGCATCCTTCGTTGTGACCATTTATGAGGGTTTCGGACAAGGGAGTAGGGAAAAGTGAGCAAAAGTTAAGAGCGTGGGGATGAATGAGTAGAGCTAAGGAACCAGGAGCACAGAAATAAAAATCCCTTAAATCAACTAAGCGGTGCTACTCCTGAACAACACAGGTATAATAATACCTAGCCTAAATGGTCGCCCGCGGATCCATTTGTCGGCAACAGAAGAATCCGGCAAGACACCTGCTGTGTACGCCGGCGTCGCCTCGGCGGTGGCCTTCATGGGACCCAAGCGATGGCGGCCTCCCGTGTTCTACTTCTCCTCGATGATGGCGGCGGACGGGGAGGCGCTGGCCATCGACTCGTCGCTCTTCTCGCACTCGGCTTCTGTCTCTGCTTGCATGGCGTGGCCGCAGGCATGGGAGTCTCGTCCACAGACACGGGAGACGCGGTCGTAGACACGAGAGGCGCGGTACAAGGCGGCGGCGTGGACGGCAGCGACAACGCCCGTGCTCCCCGCCGTGCCGGCGTGGAGCAGCTCACCGCTCCTCGTCGAGCTGGCCTAGTGCGGCGAGTTGCTGAACCACACGCCGGCTTGGGGTGGCAACTGGCTCCGTCGGGCGAGAGGAGGGAGGTGGATCAGCGAGCTGCATAGCTCGTATCCGGCGGGCTTGACGGGCCACCCAGCTGGCTTGGATGCCGGATAACTACTCTTCGTAAGCCATTGTAAGAGTGGAGAAAATGGTGAAGGAGGAGATAGGGGAGCAGCGCCGAGGTGTGCGATTCTTGGCCGGCGTCTGGCCTCGTTTAAATAGGAGATTAAATAGACGGCGGACGGGAGGAGCTCGGTCGGCATTGCGTTTAATGCCGGCCCGGTCATGAACGGATGTATGGCCGGAGTGGGTTTCTCGGCTTCCACAAGGGTTTCATGGAGGCGTTTGAATGTGGCAATGAGGCGTGTTCAGCTGGGCGTGCAGCGAGCGGCGCCCTCAACTCTGACGTACGACACCGCGCCATTCTTCCACTGACGTGTGGGCTCGTTGGGTATCTGGCCTGCATGTCAGTGACCCAACGCTGGCAGCGCACGCCAGAGGAGCTTTTGGTGGGGCGGGGCGGTGAGAAGCGGGCATTTCATAAACCGATGATTGTTCATTGAGTGTGACGTCATCTAATTCATGTAGGTCGATAAGCCTACTATATAATGTAAGAGAATTTTAAATTTTTCATATATACGTTGATAGCCCGTTCGATACGTTGTGATTCATAAAGACCGCTACAAACATCAATGTTCTGCTTATCACAGATAAGATTGATTAATACTCGTAACAATCCATGTCCTTAACAAAGGGTGCATGCATGTATAGGTTGAGCGTGTGTCTTGCGTCGTGTGCTGTGTGCATGCAGGCGTGCGAGTGTTGAGTGCGTGCATGTGTATGTTTCAGTGTTGCATGTGTGCGTGCGTGTGTTCGTGCGTGCATGTGTACGTGTCAGTGTTGCACGCCTGCATGCGTGTGAGTGTTCGTGCGAGTGTTGCGTGTGTGCATGTGTACGTGTGAGTATTGCATGCATGCATGCGGGCGTTGCGGGCGTGTTTGTGCGCATGTGTGATGTGTTTGTATTCACCACGGTAGCTCGTGTGTACATGCAATTAAAACGGCTGGCTCAGCATATCATCACAAGGCGACCTTGTCCGCTGTGGTTAGGGCGCGCGGGCTGCCAACCAGAGGTCTCACGACTTCGAATCCCCACCGAGCTCTAATTTATTACCATTTCTGTCTCATATACGCGCTGACAGATGGGCCCTACGGTAATGTGCACTGATGAACGTGGACCATTTGACTGGTCAATTGATCGTGTCATCAACAAATTACGGAACTGTATGGTGAGCCAGTGACCGTATGATCACCACAAAATGTATTTTATTAACACAGTACAGACGCAAGCTCGCGCTGACAGGTGGGCCCCATGGTTACGTGCGCTGATGGTGCAACACTAGTTGCGCCACGTGGAACGTTTGACTGGTCAATTGATCGTGTCATCAACAAATTACGGAGTTGTACGGTGAGCCAGTGATCGTATAATCACGACATGTATTTTTTTAACACAGTACAGACGCAAGCGCTCATATATACGCGCAAACACTCACCGCTATAAGCGCACACACGCACACCCTACCCCTATGAGCAACTTCGAGAGAGTGAGCCAGCATATCATCTTGAGAATTTACGAAGTAACCATAGGCGCCTCGTAGTCGAGGGGAACGTCTCCTCCCACTGAACGCACATCGCCGGAAATACTGAAATTAATCCAAGATAAATGCGAGCACCATGACTTTAACCCTGGTGGGCTGGGGATACCACTGTAACCATCCAACCAAAGGTTGGTTAGCATCACAAAATGTATATGGTGACTGTAATGAGCTTATTCTAAAGTCGAGTGACCATATCGTGCTTTCGCTTCAAATACAATGACCGTAAGTGTCGTCAACAAAATATGGAGCACGCATAAAATACAATGATCGTCAGTGTCATCAACAAAATACAGAGACGTATGGTGAGCTAGATACCGTATGATGACCACAAGAATGTATACGGTGACCGTAATGAGCATATTCTGAAGTCCAGTGATCGTATAGTGCTTTCGCTTGAAATACAGTGACCGTCACGCGTGAATGTGTCAGGGGCATACTTTTAGAGGGTCGAGAGATAGTTTGTGTGCGTACGTGAAAGTGGTGTAGAGAGAGGGGGTGTGCGGTGGAGACAAAGAGAGATATGCCCTTCGTTTCTCTTTCCCGTGACTAATTTTTTAGGAGAAGATGTAAACATTTACAATGCGGAACAAATATTATTGGATGCACCATGCAATTAACTTTCATGTACTCCTTATAACTTTGTAATATTGTATATGCTTATTTTCTTAGTGGCCGATTGTGTGTGGGGTGTGGTGGGCACATCGTTTCTAGTTGTGGTGGGTCGACGTGAGGACTTATGTGTCGGTTCTATCCTGTGCCACATAGGTTGGACCGAGACGCGTTATACGAAGCCCATGGAGGACTCGACGTACAATACGAAGCTACCAAAGTCGTGGAGGACTCTATCCCCACTGATGATAAGTCGACTATATATGATTTGTAACCATAGGCCCCGAGTATGTTATATAAGCCCGGGGGCTAGTTCGTCGATAGTATACACACACACACACACACACAATGCATGGTATTCACGTGTACTTTGTACACACCCCTATCACAAATATACAGTACCAGGAGTACGCTTTTTCCTCAACTGCAAGGGCCCAGACTTGGGTAAAACTTTGCCTCGTATTACCATCCAGCCTAATAGTCAGGGATATCTTACCGAATGATTTGATGGAATCATATCCGCCAACAAGAGAGAGGTGTGTGGGAGGGGGGGGGCAATGTGTGCGAGAGAGTCCTAAAGATAATGTGCGTGCGGGAGACACTTAGGCACATGTGCGTGCATATAGAGGGCCAGCAGAGACTGTGCGTGTGTATACATGCATGTGAGAGAAATGGTGTTTTCCAACTGAGATTAGTGAAAAGAGTGGTACGTAGTAGTAAGAGAGAGGGGGGGAGATATATAGAGAGAGTGTGTGCGAGACACCCCGCGAGAGAGTGTGAGCATGTGTGAGAGAGAAATGCCGATGTATATAAAGTGTGTGCACTTATGTGTCAGATAGAGAGATATATAGCGCGTGTGTGAGGACGGGCCGAGGCATAGTGCATCTTTGCTTAAAAGGCGGTTCTACACATTAAATTAAAATATAAATCAATATTTTTTTTTGGACGAGATCATGAATTTTGCAATTTGCGTATGAACGAACATGGGTCTATTAGACACCCATACTCTATTGAATTCGAGCATGTGTATGGGTTTATTTCATATTATCGATCCATAGAGTGAGAGTGGTTTGAAATACAGACAATGCATGGCTTTTGCAATTCATATATAAACATTAATTAGTGCACTCCGTGTTGTTAGTGTCAGGCACTTTATACATTTGTCACATACATGGATACATTTCAAATTGCTAGCTACGAAATAGAATACATGTTCAATTCAATATAAAGATGGTTTCGAAGATCCTCGTAAAAAAGAGATGGTTTCGAAGATTCGAATTCATAGGAAGTGCATTCATCGATTTGAATTTAAGATAATGACATTTGTAAATCAGATCTAAAAGGGGGCATCAATCTTTGTTGTGCGTTTGAACATGCTATATATTCATATGCATGTCTAACTATTTTTTTGCAACCAAGGAGATTATATCTGGAACTATGCATGAATTGAGCTAAGCTGCATATTTTTTAATATATACTCGTGTACAATGTATATTCAAATGTACCCCCTCCATTCCAAAATAATCGTAGTTTTAGGATTTTCAAGAGTCAAGATTTTTGAAGTTTGACAAATCCTGAAAGTTCAATTCAAGAGAACTGTAAACGTTAATGCTTCTGCTCCCAAATATTGAACGAAGCGCCAAATAAGCCTCTGGTCGCCCGAAACCGTGCGAGACTAATGTTTGGTGGTAGGAAATTACTGTCCTGACTCTGACCCGTGTAGCCTATCGGCCCGATATCCAAAGGTCTAAACCGGGGTAGGTTTGTAACTTCACCAAGACACCAGTCAACCGCCTCCGAGAAGCATCCATACACCGTGTGCGCCTAAACACTCATGCGCTCGTCCCAAATCTATCCCGCCCACTATTTGGGACACCTGAGATTACTGTCCTACCCCCGACCCGCAATATGTCCAAAATTTTAGATGGGGGCAAAGTTTGTAACTTACCCCAAATTTCAAACAAGCGCGTCCCAAACCGAAACATTGTTCCCCCTTAGTTCCCCTCCCTCCGTTTCCCCATTCATACTCCGTGGGCGCCAAAACGCCCTCTCCACCAGCCGCGAAACCCCAGCCTCCTCCGTCCTCTACCCCATCGTGCCCAATCCACCGCCGCCCTCCTCCATCACGCCGGAACCGATACCCCGACGTCGTCGTCCAACGCAACCGCAACCGCAACACCCTCAAGGACTTAGCAGCTGAAGCCGAGGCAGAGCTGCCTCCACGACACCGACGCCGACGTGCGCTGTACCAGAACCACTTCGACCACTCCGTCCTGCGCCACACCGCTGCCGCTCCACTGTCGCAACCGTCCACCGCACCGGAGCTGTTCCCGCTACACCGTCGTTCGCCGCCTCGGATCTGGTTCCCCGCTGCTGACAGACGGCCACCGCACCACACTCAACAACTTGGCCATGGGTTCGTCCAAGGCTCCACCGTCTCCATAACTTCTTGTTTCCAGTGAACCACAAGAAGATCGTTGGAAAAACAGAAGGAGGACACAGCAATGCCAGCAGAAAGAGGTACTCCTCTTCCCTTATTCGTGCAAATCTTACGTCTCTGCTCACACCGTATTCATCCCATGAAAGAAACTAGTTGAGCACTTCTTACTGCACCTTCTTCGTGATACTAAATGCACAAGGTTTCCTCCCATTTACTATTTCACCTTAGCTAGAGGTCAGTCGCCCGCCTGGATTTCAATTCAGGGTCAGTTGATTCGCAATTAAAAGAAGCAGCACCCGCTTAGGCGCGCGGAGCACCTAGTCCGCCTGTTCGCCGGGGAAGCGGCACATCGGTGTCTATCATAGGGGTGTGGGGCATAGGAGCTGCTTGCGCCTGATCTAGAGGTCGGCGGGCTTGAAGGGATGACCGGGGGGCGGTGCCAAGCAGGGCGGTGCGGTGAGGTCAAGGGGGGGGCGGAGGCAGGGAACTGGACCGGTGGTTGCTGGCGTTTTGAGGAAGATCGTCAACACTGACTGGCTGGAGGTAGATGAAGGCAATCTGGCCATTCTTTGTACATCGGACGATGCAGAAAAAATGGACTGACCTATTTGTTTTCAGTCGACTGTTATTTTCATAGGACCACACCTTGTGGTGTTTTTTTTACTATTTACTGTGAAGCAACAGCTCCACGGTCTTTTATTCAAATAATAAAGGAGAAGTCCGAATAATTACAAAGGAGGCTGAGGAGAAAAGGAATGTACAAAGACTTACCTACTTACCTATGATACAAACTAAGGTAGGTTGTTAACCCAAGACAAAAAAACAGGTTTTAAATTCTCCCTCACTCTATGATACAACAGGGAGATATCGTGTACAAATTTACTTCTCCAAACACCAAAAGATGCCCTTTCTGATCTGAAGATCTTCCCATTCCTGGTAGTCCAAATGCACCTGGCAGCAGTGAGCATAACTTCAAAGAAAAAAGGGTGTTGGAAACTCCTCTTAGCATGCAGCAGGCAGGAGGTCAAGTCGTGGCCCCCCGACCAGTCAATCTGAAGGTAAGACCAGACCCTTTGACTAAAATTGCAACTGAAGGAAAGGTGCATCCTGTCTTCATGCAAGTGTGTGGGGCAAAGAACACAGAAGTTTTCATCTTGGTCTGTCCTCCAATGCCTCCTGAGAAGGAGATCTCTTGTGTTCAAGCGATCAAAGAACAACAGCCATCCAAAAACCTTGATCTTCATCGTGCAACAGCTTTGCCATAGCCAAACACAGGGTTGGATGGTTGGCATGTATGTGTGCATGATGGCATAGAAACTCTTTGCAGAATATCCCGATTTGGAAGTCCAGGACCACACATCTGGCATTGAGGTATCCCTGTGCATAGATGTCACCCAGTGAAGCAGATGCTGGAGCTCAAGTGCAGTTGCGCTTGAAATTGGCAAGTGGAACATTGAAGCAACATCCTCAGAGTCCAGAAAATCCATGGCAGAGATCTTATCATCTTTAACAAAAGAGAATAAATGAGGCAGTCTATCTATGAGTGGTCTGGTGGAGTCATTCAGTTTCCAACTATCTGACCAAAACAGTACTGAATCTCCCTGGTTGACTGTAGCCGAAGAGATAGCTCTAAAAGAATCAGCAAGTTTAAAAACATCCCTCCACCAGAAAGAGCCACATAAAACTGTTGCTTGTGGTACTACTCCATCATAATATGTGTTCCAAATGAGGGAGACCCAAGGAACATCTTCCTTGTTGTGGTGTGCTGGAGGAGTATCTGCATTTCCCAGCCATCCCTGTGCTCATATTTCAAAATCCTAGAATCTAATTTCGTGTGCCATGCATGTTGTAGAGCTATCATATATCTCCCGTCATTTATTTCTCACCCACCTGCTATCTGCTACTTTTACACTGTACTACTTGTGCACACACTTCACCCATACTCACACTATTGTTTTTTATGCATGGGTATTTCAGACTCTGACGCACTGTTGATGAATACACACAAAAGAAAAGACAGAAGTCGCTCCATTGTAATTCGAGGATAAGCACTAAGCATTTCAGCGCTCTAAAGGGTGTAGTGTCAGCAGATGGAGACAGTAAACGTAGCTCTGCAGTTGATGATCTCAATTGCCACACACAACCATCCCAGGTGCTTGCTTTAACTTCGCGCTGTCAAATGTGGTTGCATGTTGCATATGGTGTCTAGCTTGTATTGCTTCCAATTTGGTTAAATTGCATCTGCTTACTTTACACATTATACCTTTGATAATGACATGCCTTCCTGTTTTTGATACATAGTACATCTTTCTATTAACCATGTTCTTACATCAAACTAATGCTTTTGTGTATCCCTCGTCAATCACTTATGATGAGACAGTCACCCCAGTGGGTTACTGTGAGACGCGCTACTCTTTTAAAGAGTGCAGTGTCATCCTCCCCACATGATTCTCAAGAAACAACAAGGCTAAATGAAGATAGTCAACGTAGCTCTGTAGTTGATGAGCGCAATTCCCCTACACCACCATCGCATGGTGCTTGCTCTTACTTGGCAATGTGATATGTGGTTGCATGTTGCATATGATGTCTACCTTGTAATGCTTCTAATTAGGGTAAATTGCATCTGCTTAGTTAACACATTATACCTGTGAATATGACATGTCTTCCTGTTTTTGGTACATACTACGTCTTTCTATTAACCATGTTCTTACATCAAAGTACTTTTCTTGTGTATCCCTCATCAATCACTTCTGACGAGACACCTTCAAATTGACAGTGTAATATTGGTTGCATCTTGCATATCATTTCAAGCATGTACTGCCTCTAATTTGTTGAAATGCCACTTATAATGAGACACTTCTAATTTGGTAGAGTGATTTTGGTTGGATCTTTCATATGCTGTCTAGCTTGCATTGCTTCCAATTTGTTGAAATGCCTTCTGCTTAGCATTTTTCGTACATATTCCATCCTCCTACAATGTGGTTGCCTTACATAAAAGTTGTGTTCGTTAGTATCATGCATCAACGAATTTGGAAGAGCAAATTTCATTCCTTTTTCTTGTGTGTTTGACTTGACAAGGCAAAATCTAAAAGGATGAACGCACGGGATGATGGTGGTCCTCTGGAGCAACCAAAACAGATGATCTCTATAGATTCTCCTGCTACTCCTACTGCAGTGCAAGTTCCAAATCTCATCTCCCCTACTCCACAACCCCAGGTGCTTGCTCTAACATGGCAGTGTGATATCTAGTTGCATGTTGCATATGGTGCCTAGCTTGTATTGCTCCTAATTTGTTAAATTGCATATCCTTAGCTTACGCATTATACATGTGAATATGACACGCCTTCCTGTTTTTGGTACGTACTACATCTGCCTATCACACCATGTTCTTACATCAAACTACTGTTCTTGTGTATCCTGCATCTATCACTTATGATGAGACAGTCACGCCCGTGGGTTAGTATGAGATGCGCTACTCTTATAAAGTGTGCAGTTTCATCCTCCCCACATGATTCTCAAGAAACATCAAGTCTAAATGAAGATATTGAATGTAGCTCTGTACTTGAAGATTGCATTTCCCGTACACCACCATCGCAGGTGCTTGCTCTAACTTCGCAGTGTGATATGTGGTTGCATGTTGCATATGGTGTCTAGCTTGTAATCCTTCTAATTAGGGTAAATTGCATCTGCTTAGTTTACACATTATACCTGTGAATATGACATGCCTTCCTATTTTTGGTACATACTACATCTATCTGTTAACCATGTTCTTACATGAAACTACCACTCTTCTGTATCCTGCATCAATCACTTATGATGAGACACCTTTATTCGTTGCATATTGCATATTATTTCTATCCTGTTGCCATTTATTGCTTCTAATTTGTTCAAATACATTTATGAGGCCACCCTTTTAATTTGGCAGAGTGATATTGGTTTCATCTTTCATATGATGTCTAGCTTGCATTGCTTCTAATTAGTTCAAACACCTTGTGCTTAGTTTACACTTTACACATCATACATGTCAATATGTCATGCTGTCATGTTTTTCATACATATTCCATCCTCCTATCATGCGGTTGCCTTACATGAAAGTAGTATTCGTCAGTATCATGCATCAATGAGTTCTGAAGAGCAAATTTTATTCCTTTTTCTTGTGGGTTTGACTTGACAAGGCAAAATCAAAAAAGAGGAAGGAAAAGAGTAAGGAAGGCGATGATGGTGGTCCTCTGCAGCAACGTAAACGGAGCATCTGTACTGATTCTCCTCGTACTGCTAGTGCATTACAAGTTCCAAGTCTCCGCTCCCCTACTCCACCATCCCAGGTGCTTGCTCTAACTTGGCAGTGTGATATCTGGTTGCATGTTGCATATGGTGTCTAGCTTGTATTGCTTCTAATTAGTGTAAACTGCATCTGCTTAACTTACACATTATACGTGTGAATATGACACACCTTCCTGTTTTTGGTACATACTATATCTGTCTATCACACCATGTTCTTACATGAAATTACTCTTCTTGTGTATCCCGCATCAGTCACTTATGATGAGACACCTTTAAGTTGGCAGTGTGATATTGGTTTGCGTCTTGAATACGATTTGTAGCATGTGGTGCTTCTAATTTGATGAACACCACCTATGACGAGACAATTTTAACTTGGCAGAGTGATATTGGTTGCACCTTCCATATGGTGTCTAGCTTGCAGTGCTTCTAATTTGTTGAAGTGCCTTCTGCTTAGTTACCACATCATAGGTGTGAATATGTCATGCCGTCCAGTTTTTCGTACATATTCCATCCTCGTATCATGAGTTTGCCTTTCATCAGAGTAGTGTTCGTCAATATCATGCATGAATGACTTTTGAAGAGCGAATTTTATTCCTTTTTCTTGTTGGTTTGACCTCACAATGCAAAATCAATAAAGCGGAAGGAAATTGGCAAGGCATTGGATGATGGTGGTCATTCCGAGCAACTGAAACGGAGGGTCTCTACAGATTCTACTCCGCCATCCTCCCAACAAGATTCGCAAGACAATGCAAGGCTATATAGTCAATGTAGCTGTGTAGATGATGAGCACATCTCCCCTACTCCACCATCACAGGTGTTTGCTCTAACTTGGCACTATTATATGTGGTTGCATGTTACGTATGATGTCTAGCTTGTATTGCTTCTAACTTTGTTGTATTGCATCTGCTTACTTTACACATCATACCTGTGAATATGACACGTGTTCCTGTTTCTAGAACATACTGTATCTGATCACACCATGTTCTTACATCAGACTACTGTTCTTGCGTATCCCGCATCAGTCACTTATGATGAGGCACCTTTAAGTCGCCACTGTGATATTGGTTGCGTCTTGCATATGATTTCTAGCATGTACTGCTTCTAATTTGTTGAAACGCCAGACAGTTTGAACTTGGCAGAGTGATATTCGTTGCATCTTTCATATGGTGTCTAGCTTGCAGTGCTTTCTAATTTGTTGAAATGCCTTCTGCTTAGTTACCACATCATAGGTGTAAATATGTCATGTCGTCCTGTTTTTCGTGCATATTCCATCCTCGTATCATGTGTTTGCCTTTCATCCGAGTAGTGTTCGTCAGTATCATGCATGAATGAGTTCTGAAGAGTGAATTTTATTCCTTTTTCTTATCGGTTTGACTTCACAATGCAAAATCAATACAGCTGAAGGAAATTAGTAAGGCAGTGGATGATGGTGGTCCTTCAGAGCAACTCAAGCAGAGGGTCTCTACAGATTCTACCCCGCCATCCTCCCAACAAGATTCGCAAGACAACACAAGGCTGGACAGTCAACGTAGTTGTGTAGATGATGAGCACATCTCCCTTATTCCACCATCACAGGTGCTTGCTCTAACTTGGCACTGTTATATGTGGTTGCGTGTTCCGTATGATGTCTAGTTTGTATTGCTTCTTTGTTGAATTGCATCTGTGTAGTTTACAACTTATACCTGCAACAATCACTTACCCATAAGACACATTTAACTTGGGAGTGTGATGTAGGTTGCATCTTGCATTGTCTTCTAGCTTGTACTGCTTCTAATTGTTGAAATGGCACTTATGACGAGACACTTTTTACCTGGTAGAGTGATATTGGTTGCATGTTCATATGGTGCCTAGCTTTCATTTCTTCTAATTTTGTTGAAATGCCTTCTGCTTACTGTTTTTCATACATATTCCATCCTCCTATCGTACGTGTGAATATGCAATGTTGTCGTTTTTTTGTATATATTTCATCCTCCTATCATGTGCTTGCCTTACATCAAAGTAGTGTTCATCTGTATCATGCATCAACCAGTTATGTAGAGCTAATTTTATTCATCTTCTTGTGGTTTTGACTTCAGAAGGCAATATCAAAAAAGAGGAAGGAAAAGAGTAAGTTAGGGGATGTTGGTGGTCCTCCGGACTGATGCAAACGAAGGCTCTCTAGATTTGCCACCACTACTACTACTGTAGTTGAAGTCCCAAGTCTACATGATGAGTTCATCTCCCCTACTCCACCATCGCAGGTGCTTGCTCTAAGTTGACAGTGTGATAATTGGTTTCATGTTGCATATGTTGTCTAGCTTGTATTTCTTCTATTTTTATTAAATTGCACCTACTGAGTTTATACGTTATACATGTGCATATGACATGCCTTTCTGTGTCTAGAATACACTGCATCTATCTATCATACCAAGTTCTTACATCGAAGTACTACTGTTGTGTATCCCACATCAGTCACTCATGATTGGACGCTTTTAACTTGGCAGTGTGATAGTGGTTGCATCTTGCATTGATTTCTAGGTTGTACTGCTTCTAATTTTTCGAAGTGCCACTTATGACAGGACACTTTTAACTTGGCAGAGTGACATTGGTTGCATCTTTCATATGGTGTCTAGCTTGCATTACTTCTATTTTCTTGAAAATCCTTCTGCTTAGTTTACACATCTTAGCTGTGAATATGTCACGCCGTCTTGTTTTTCTTACATATTCCATCCTCCTCATACGGTTGTCTTACATCAAAGTATTGCTTGTTTGTATCATGCATCAATGAGTTCTGAAGAGCGATTTTATTCTTTTGTGTTGTGGGTATGGCTTGACATGGCAAAGTCAAAAAAGAGTAAGGAAAAGAATATAGTAGGGAATGGTGTTACTCGTCAGGTGCAACGAAAAAGGATCTTCCCTCGAGATTCTGCTGGTACTTATAGTGCAGTAGAAGGTCCAAGTCCACCGGCTAAATCTACAAACACAGTATCACCTGCTCCACCAGTTGCAGCATCCCCTTCAACTGTACTGGCATCTCAACGAGTTACTCGTTTGTTTGCTCCACAACTGGCCTATTCCCAAGCTGCCTTCACACCTAACACTACTTTCCGAAGCACTGCTGACACAACAAGACTTGGCAAGATCAGATGAACCTTATGAGCATCAACACCAAGACGGTACCTGACCGAGTCAAGTTGCAGCTGCATGCTCCTTTATATGTACTCTCACAAATTGATGTGCACTAACACTTTCCATATTCGTTGTTGAACTAGCACCACGACGCAAGCAGAAACAGACATCAGGGATAATGCTTGACAGATTAACAAAATCTAAAGGAGGAAGAATGGAGATCCATTTTGAGGCAGGTTTAAAAAGGCCACGTGATGCTACAGAGTCAGCCAAGTTAGTATCAGAGTCAGCCGTTGTCGTTAGGTGTCATGCACATATCCTCCCAAGGTGGATCCAGTACAGGAATGAGAAAGAGGATACCCAGTTTAACACCTTCCTTGACCATTTATCCGTAAGTAATGTTATTCATCGTAATTTGTAATATTGTCTTGCACTGTCCCATACTTTCTAACTTCCTCCTAATAAGACTCACATTCTTTTTTCAACAGATGAGGTTCAAGTTGGATCCGAAAGATGATGCAACTAAACAAGCATGCACTCATGTTTTTCAGTCTGCTCTGCGACAGTATCGGTATCACCTTAGAAAAACTCACTTTGAAGGTAAGGCTAACAATAAAATCGCCCAAACATCTCCAGTGGAATATATTACAGATGAAGACTGGACAGCCCTTGTTAAACACTGGTCTGATCCAAAGTATCAGGTAGGGTATATGTATTTGATTAGATCACATATTGAAGTCGTATTTACATATGTGCCTTACAAGTGTATCTTCTTCTAGGCTAACTGTTTGAAGAACAAGACTAACCGTTCTAAAGTGAAATTCCAACAGACAACAGGATCTCGTAGCTATATTGCACACTGCGAGGCTCTTGTAAGTAGCTGCTAGTTCCTTCTTTTTTATGTGCCATATTATCGTATCTATATTGACTTGTT
The DNA here is from genome assembly GCA_011799875.1 of Thinopyrum elongatum. Taxonomy (NCBI): domain Eukaryota; kingdom Viridiplantae; phylum Streptophyta; class Magnoliopsida; order Poales; family Poaceae; genus Thinopyrum; species Thinopyrum elongatum. The sequence continues at coordinate 524,395,148 of CM022299.1, forward strand.
CCAAATACAGAGGAAAGCCCATGCGGACCAAAAAGAACCAGAACCGAATGCAGTGCAAATCTTCAAGGATTGCCACACCAGCAAGATGAAGGGCATGAGCACACCAGTTCAAGCTGCTGTTGTAAGTCCTTACTCCTCCTGCCTTTGAACTGCTTGTTACTATGACGTGTTCATTTAACTGCTTGGTTTGCAGCCAATGTCAGTTACTCTGT